>JAESUZ010002451.1:0-1334876 GCA_017311185.1 Proteles cristata cristata
GGGCTATTCCAGGCTCCCTGTTGAGCTCTGGGGGCGGAGTCAGAATCGCTGCTTCCTTCTCTGGGTCGGGCTGGCGCGCATGCGCGGGGGCTTGCCTGCCGGGTCCGCGTAGCCCGAGCCCGCTGGAGTGAGGAAAACCGGGTCTCTCTATGGCTCGTCACCTGAAACACGAACTCACAGGCAAATTTCCCAGTTTTTATGTCTTTGCCTTCCCTCTCGAGTTCCAGCCAGCCAGGAGCGCGTACGCCTGGTGTCTGCGCGTCTCTCTCAGGGGTCCCAGCGCCCTGGAGCTACAATGGCGGCAGGCGCGCCGCCGCTGGAGTGAGGAGAACCGGGTCTCTCTATGGCTCGTCACCCGAAACACGAACTCTGGCAAATTTCCCAGTTTTTAGCTTTTTGCCTTCCCTCTCGAGTTCTAGCCAGCCAGGAGCGTGGACGCCTGGTGTCTGCGCAGCTCTTTCAGGGGTCCCAGCTGCCCTGGAGTTACAATGGCGGCAGGCGCCCCGCCGCTCTGAAATGCAACCTCCAGGAGTGGCACAAAGAAGCAGTTTGTGTGCTCAGCCTCCCCCAGGACCAGTTGTCGCGAGGGGTCCTGGTGTGCAGATATTTGGCAAGTACGGTCTTTCTATGCACCGAGTGGAGGTTTTTCTGTCTCGGACTCTCTCCTTTTCCCCTCTCACTCCCCGTAGAGGGTAGAGGGGGATCGCCTCCCACCCTGGAGGCTCCGATCCCGACCGGATTTTACCTTCCCCGGTTCGCACTCACGTTAGAAGCTTTCTCAGTGGATTCTGCGTCCTTTTTCTCCCAGTCTCTCAGGTTTGGTAAGGTTTCCAATGGCTTCAGATCTTTTCTGTGTGATGTATGGGCGCGAGCGCAAGTACGGAGCTCCTTACTTCTCTGCCATCTTGCCCCCCCTCAAAGAGGCTCATTTCTAACATCACAGTAGTACATTCACAATCATAAATGATTATTAAACGTAAGCACTATCAAATTAGACATGCATTTGTTTACTCTGAAATGCTGCAAAAGTAACACATGCAAATGTAAGCGATTATTTGAGCTTCCCAATCAACCAATGGAAACACCTTCTGCTAGAATCCTGTGTAATTTCTATAATTTAGCAAGTTATTTCCTTGACCCTGGATTTCCCAAGGATACTGTGAGACTCTGAGGGTATGGCTTGATTCCTTGTGCTTTCCATTGCACTTGGTTCCTATTAGGAGCTTAATAATGTTTGTGTATTAAGTAATATTTGCCAATAACAGCTGGAATATTTTCATCAAGTATGGAAATACATAAATGCGCTGTTAACTTTGGCTCATTTTGTCTTTAATGGAGTGGCATCGTTGTGTGTATGTTTACCCTTCACCAAAACTTAGGCCTTTAAAACACGATTCATAAGTCCTTGTGAAAGAATGTGTAATCATTAGAAACTTCATATTATAGTTCCTGAGTCTGGGATAGAGCCACCGTATCTTCCAATTGTGAAGGAATCTTTCAGGCAATGCGACATAACATTTTAATTTTTAAATGAGGAAGGTGAGGAGAAACAAATGGAAATAATGTCCATAAGCAGTTGTGCTAGAAATATGGAACTCTTCAATCTACATGTCTGTTTACATCACGATAGTGAAATTTCTAATGCCTTTTTAAAGATTGCAAAATGCAGTAAAGTGGTTATGTAGAAAATCGGTGCAGCAGAGAGGAGTTTTAAGGCACTACTCTGATACAGTAGTAGTGGATACATGTGATTATAAGTTTGTTAAAACCCATAGAATGTACAACTCCAAAAGTGAACTCTATTGTAAACTATGGACTTTGGATGATAATAATGTGTCAATATAGGTTCATCAGTTGTAACGAATGTACCCTTCTGGTGGGAGATGTTGATAATGGGGGAACTTATGCATGTGTGGGGGCAGTAGTTATATGGGAAATCTCAAATAAATACACCGTGACTTAAAATTGTTCTAAAAAATAAAGCATATCATAAGTAGTATTTTCACCCTGCATTTGATAAGCATAGGAAGGACTAAACACTTTACCCAGAAAAACATTTTTTAAATATTAAAAGCAAGCAAATAATAGATACGTCATTGCTCCAAGAAATCCTCAGGTCTTTAATTTGTGGTTATTAACTTCCTGGAGTGTAATGTATTAATACTGGACCACAGGTTCAAACTGAGCCTCCTGTATACCTTTCCACAATATCTGTGAGATTGAGAGATCATTTTATATTTTCATTTTATCCTTTCTCTTATAAAAGACAACTTCCTCTGACTTTATCCAAACATGCCTCCAAGACACAAGGAGAATTAAGACTTCATGCCACCTGTTAAAAATATGACTTACCTAGTACTTCACTGTAAAACTGATCCCATCTCTTCTCATCGAATGTTTGGAACCAAAAGTCAAAGTAGAGCACATATATCATATTTTTAACTCTCTCCATGAATGTCATTTGATCGCTTAATTCTGACATAATAACAGGTACATAGGACGGAGGGAAAGGCAGCCCTCCTCTATACTTTTCAAATGCATAGCCTGGAGAGAAGCGGATACTATACACTAAAGGTATTTTAAGTAGCTCAGCGATCAGCTCACCACACGGTCCAACGGGATCTGCAAGCATGACATCAAACTTTGATTCTTGTAGTTTTAACATGAGTTTCTTGTTCAACACTGCATTTTTACAGAGCTTTTCAATGAAGTGAGAATATTCCCAGAAGACTTCTTGCATTTGTGAAAAATATGCCCAAAATGTATCTTTTGGCATATCGTAAATCCATTTCCTGATCAGTTTTTGAGAGAAAATCTCAAAATCATCTTTCAATAAATGTGCAGGATAAACCTCAAACTTAATAGGAGATGATTTGCTTGGACCAACAAGAACGGAACTTGAAGATGTCAGAACAGTCACTTCATGACCTCTCTGGACAAGTTCATCCAGAATTGTCTTTATATTGATCCAGTGGCTGTATTCTGTGGGCCACACCAGCACCTTTCCACAGCTCGCAGAGCTAAAGTAGCAGGTCAGCTGTAGCAGAAGCACAACTGAAATCCATTTCATAGACATCCTAGTTGAATGCAATGCTTCTTTTCAAATTCTTGTTTCCTTCTACCGTCGCTTGTTCTAATATCCAAAGAGAAATCGATCAAGAAGTTAAAATATAACGCTTACATTCAAAGTAAACACATCATACGAACAGTCAGAGCATTTGGATGGCATGTGGACCAAGCCTAAGGCAGATGACTCATTGGTATACACGTGCTTAATGTCTCTTTGATGATTATAAGTTCTATTATCTAGCTAAGAGCCAATGACCTTGCACATGCAAATCACCTGCCTTATGTAATTTATTTGGGAAGAGGCAAGAGGTAACTGTGTCTGCAGTCTTCTTGACACAGGAATTAAAGTCATTATACAGGTGGATTATATTTCTTAGATACGGTGGGTCAAGGGATTTTTTGGTTTTGTTCATAGGAATTTTGTTGACATGTAATTCACATAGTATACAACTGCCAAATTGAGAATGTACAATTTAGTGTTTTGTAGTCTACTCAGAAAATTGTGTAACCACCCTGCACAAAACGGATCAATTTTAGAGCACTTTCTTCACCCCAAATGGAAACCTTTACCCTCTAATGAAGCTCTCCATTTTCTGAATCGCTCAGCCCTAGCCAACATTTTATCTGCTTTCTGTCTTATATAATGTCTCTTCGGAGCATTTCATGGAAATGAAATGATACATTATGTTGTCTTTTGTGCTGGCTACTTTAATTAACATAATGCTTAATTTAAAAGATTTGTTTTCTGACTTTATTGAGATACTGATATAACATTGTGCAGGTTAAAGATGTACAACATGTTGAGAAATGATTATTCCATAAGATTAGTTATGGAATCCCTCACCTCACAAGTTGTTTTTGTGGTATGGACTTTTTCAAATAATTTTTTATTGAAGCAAAGTTGACACTCAATGTTATATGAGTGTTAGGTTACAACATAGTGACTCAACAAGTTATCTGTTATGCTCTGCTCACCGCAAAGGTAGATTCCATTTGTGACTACAGAGCCACTGCAATAACTTTGACTACATTCCCTATGTTGTACCTTTTATCCTCCTGACATTCATTCCGTAGCTGGAAGCCTGTATCTCCTACTCCCTTTCACTCATTTTGTCTTCATCTTTCCCCTCTTTTTTCTAACAACCATCGTTTCCGGGTATTTGTTAGTCTTTCTGCCTTTTTTGTTTGTTTATTCATTTGATTTGTTTTTTAGATTCCACATATAAGGGAAATCATATGGTATTTGTCTTTCTCTCCCTGACTTACTTCACTTAGAATAACAGACCTCTAGGTCTGTCCATGTTATTACAAATGGCCAGATCTCATTTTTTTTCTTTTTTTTTTTTAAGATGTAGTAACATTGCATCGTCTATATTTACTACATCTTCTTTATTCTTTCATCTATTGATGGACATTTGGGTTGCTTCCATATGCTGGCTATTGCAAATAATGCTGCATTAAACATAGGGTGCATATTCCTTTTTGAATTAGTGTTTTTGTTTTCTTTGGGTAAATACCCAGTAGTGGAATTACTGGATCATAAGGTATTTCTATTTTTAAGTTTTTGAGGAACCTCCATACTCTTTTCTATTGAGGCTGCATCACTAACAGGATGGTGGTTCCTTTTTCTCCACATCTTTGCTCATTGTTATTTCTTGTCTTTTTGATTCTAGCTATTCTGACTGATGTAAGGTGATATCTCATTGTGGTTTTGATTTGCATTTCTCTGATGATTAGTGACATTGGGCATCTTTTCATGGGTCTGTCGGCCGTTCTGTGTCTTCTTCTTGGTCGTGTGTGTGTGTGTGTGTGTGTGTGTTTTAAGTAGGCCCCATGCCCCACATGGGGCTTGAATTCACAACTCTGACATCTAGAGTCATGTGCTCTACTGACTGAGCCAGCCAGGCTCCCCTTCATGTAGTATCATCTTTAGGAACTGTCTATTCAGGTCCTCTGTCTATTTTTAATGGATTATTTTTTTGTGTGAGTGAGATTGAATAATTTCTTCATATATTTTGGATATTGACCCATGTTGGATATGTCATTTGTGAGTATCTTCTCCCTGTAAGTTGCCTTTTTGTTTTGTTTGCGGTTGCCTACCCTGTGCAAAACCTTATTTTGGTGTCATACCAATAGTTTATTTTTGCTTTTGTTTCCTTTGCTTGAAGAGACATACTTAGAAAAACATTGCTGCAAACAATGTCAAAGAGATTACTCCTATGTTTCCTTCTAGGAGCTTTATGATTTCATGTTTCATATTTAGGTGTTCAATCCATTTTGAATTTATTTTGAATATGTTGTAAGGAAGTGGTTCAGTTTTGTTCTTTTGCAAATAACTGTTCTTCCAACACCATTAATTGAAGGGACTGTCTTTTCCCCTTCTTACTTCCTTCATCAATATTTTAAAAGTTTATTTATTTATTTTGAGAGAGAGAGAGAGAGAGAGAGAGGCAGACAGAGAAGGATAGAGGGAATCCCAAGCACTATCAGTACAGAGCCCAACATGGGGCTTGATCTCATGAACTGGAACCTGAGTTGAAATCAAGAGTTCGATGTTTTACCGACGGAGCCACCAGGTACCCCAACATCTGTAATTTTCATCTTCCAAGTCTATATGTTTCCAAGAGCAGCGGAGCATCTGTATCATTCACTGTCCTCCAGTACAGAGGGTGCACTAGCATCTAGAGGACACGGCATACACATTTGTTGAAAAAATTATCCTTTCTTACATGTTGGAAGTGAAAGGCTGTTTTATAGTGGCTGCATCAACAAGATATAGCATTTCTTTTACACTTTTCACAACTGTTATGTAGCTCAGAATCCTCAGTAAAAGGTGAACAGTCTCGTGAGGGAATGGTGTGAAGAAATTGTACACGTTGCCCCATGTCTTTTCCATAAGATGTCTGAATGTCTGATGGACAACTCTTTCAAAGGGATTAAAGTTTTACATTAGGCAAGATTTTCGCAAGTTTTACAGCGGAGTCCTCCAACTAATTCAAAATTAGTGTTGGGGGTGGGTGGGGTGGAGGGGGTAAGAAAATTCAAAATCCCAGTATTTTGCATCAGCCACAAGCCAGCTTTTCCCATCAATTCACATAATGTAGTGGATCTTCCTGAAAAAGAAAATAGAGAAACAAAAATACATTAGCTTATGAATTTTTGTTTGTATTTCCTAGAAGATACGGTAACATAATTCCAGGCAGGATGTTCAAGGTATGGTAACGTTTTAAAGTTTAAACAGACATTCACACAACAAAAATGAAAAGAAAACCATGTACGTGAGAAGGTTACATATTTTATAAAATGCTCTCACCTCTGAAGTCTTTCAAGGTTCAAATATTCAATAAAGAGTCATTTTCTTGCATGTATTCCAAATTCAAGATATGTTATGTTTGTAAGTCAGTATTTCTCTGTGATCATTTGTATGGTTTATACATTACATTCTAAATGGCTCTCTTGTTTCCCATCTCCATTGCATTAGGTTTGTGTCTCCTTGACGATATTTGCGGTATTTTCACTTAATTCTATAGCATTGTAAGCATGCTTTATTTTCTGTGCTAACTGATGACCCTCGTCGTTTGAGGAAGACTCATGTGACTGAGTGTCACATGGCACCCGGGCCCAACTCAGAACTCACTTCTCACTTAAAATGGAGAAAGGCCCCTAGGCTGATGTCCGTGGCTGAATAAGAAATTGTTTTCTAAAGCTCATACTGACCTTCCATATGAAATGTGGACTTGCAGCATGAAGAATTTGCAGTGATCACACATATCTCCATCTAGCCTCCAGTGGCACTCAGCCAGCCACCACAGCATAGATGGGAAGCTGAATATCCTATAGGGCTTATAGGGAAAGACAAGCAGAGAAACGTGGGACTTAGATGCCCTCCCTAATGATGCAGATCTCACCAGGAATCAACACGTCTTCCCTTCCATAGCTTTGCAGACTCATCTTTTCTTGTATATTGTACAAAACAAAAGTTATTGCAAGACCAAGTTCCTGGACTTTCTAGAATTGGCAAAGTGCATGATGAATGAGATGCACTAAACGAAATGATGTCTTGCACTTCCATATCCATGTCCTGTAGTTTTTTCTGTCTGAGGAAACTTGAAACATTCTGAAACATTTTGATACATACGTTAATAATAATGTATCAATTGTTATGATTTAGTGTAAAGGGAAGGCTGCTTGATAACTGCTTGGAAAGAATAGGAGCCCAGGAACTGTTCTATGATTCAGTCCATTAAGTGTTTTTCTGGATCTAAATTTGTGTCTCTGGGCTCCAGAAAAATAATAAAATGGAAAAACTGAAGATAAGTACTACCAAGCATGGTGGCCATGGGTGGTAAGAAAGAGTCACTTACAAAATGCTGTAAATTTTTCTTTTTATATATTTGTAATTTAACCAAGGGATCTCTTTTGTCAGTTTCTATGCCTAGAAGAAATCATCAATGTGTGATTGGTGCCTGTTCAAGAAAAGGCAAACAACTTCCGGAGAGCCAAGCTGAGCTTTAGAAAACAATTCTCCTCTCAACTCTACCTTGTTGTAAATGTTTATTTGCATCAGTCTTTTGCATCTCTGTCCCCTTATTTACCCAATATACGGGTCTCCTTGCTTCTTTGTGACTTTGGATTATTTATTTAGTTTTTTATTCTGATAGACTCATCAACTCAACCACCCATTCCACTCACTATCCAGCTTTCTACTTTTTTTGTTTGCCTTTTCTTACGCTGTTTCTACATATCATTGTGCAAGCCCTTATATCACATCACCTTGAGATTATTCTCTATGACCTATGATTCTTGGTTAATTTTTAGCAGATTTATCTTAGAAACTTTGGTCCTTGTATTGTCTATTTAGTGTTTCTATGTTTCAGTTTGGTTTTTGATCGTGGAGCTGCCCTCCTTTTGACCTCACTCGTCATTCAGCTTTCTGCTTTGGTTGTTTGTCATTAGATGTTCTGTGTTCCTTCGCATTACCTTTCATGAACTTGCTTTGGAATCTCAGAAGGTCAAAATAACCCATGGTGTTTTAGAGTTACCTAAAAGAATAGTTTGTTTTCTGTGACCTGCAATTCAGCAGATTTATTTGAGGCTTTAGTCTTACCTGTATTTAGGCAGTATCTAATCCTTCTGTAACCCCATACAAAATATGTAGCCACAGTCTAATGTTTTAATAACTCAGAGTTTTATTTTCTCTGTAACCTTAAATTAGTCTTACATACCTTTTGGCCACTGAGAATAATTATGACATTTATGCTAGGGTAGTTAAGTTCCATTTGAAAGGAATTTTTTTTTTTTTAGGTTTACAAAATTTTTATAAGACTGCTCTACAAAGAGATGCTCTCTCTAAGTATGAGTCAATTGTCACAAGAGGACTCTCCTCTTGGTAAAGTGAAGTTTGTGTAGTTGGCGACATATGCTGGCAATGGAAAGCAGCTGTTAAATGACCACTCAGGGGATGCCTGGGTGGCTCGGTTGTTTAAGCATCTGACGCATGATTTTCGCTCAGGTCATGAGATCAAGCCCCCTCAGGCTCCATGCTGGGGGTGAGCCTGCTTAAGATTTTCTCACTCCCTCTCCCTCAGCCCTTCCCCTACTCCTGCTCTCTCCCGCCACCCCCCCCCTGTCTCCTTCTCAAGAAAAAAATACAAAAACAAAAAGACCACTCAGATCAAGAAAAATATCTTTCTTTGTCTTCTATGTAATATACTTGGTGCTTAGCACAGTGTCTCTCCCAGTAATATGTTAAGTTTTGAAGTTAGGAGCTCTCTCTTGTCTTCCAGTTATTGCAATCTGCAAATTTGTTAGGTCCAGGGGCCAGACTGCTGTATTTCAGTTCCATCCCCAACATTTCTTACCCATGAGAACTTAGGTAAGTTGCCTGAACTTTCTGTACTTCAGTCTCCACATCTGTAAAATGTGAATAATAGTAACTATAAAAAGAATTTCTCTATGTGTCCTCCATGAGTGAATAAATGTGAAGGACATAGAAGATTTCCCAGGAGAGTAAGTTCTCAACAAATGTTCATCAATTTCCCCTTTAAACAGAAAGCATAGGTGAAGCTCAATAAATTTTTGTTTCTGAATGAATGTGCTCACAGAATCATGATTAGAAATCATTCAGATATGAAAAATGTATTGGACCCTCACATTTTGCTTCATTTTCCAGACTGCAAAAACTGAGAGGAAGTAGTGAATCTAGCATCAGAAAACAGATATTGGTAATTCTAATGTAATCCCCAGTGTTTTAAGTTTACCTAGCAGGTGATTTTTAATCCATCGAGAAGGAAGGAGTCATATAAATGATGCCCAGAGACAACTCATTCACAATGGAGAAATTTTCCTTTCTATTGGAGATATTAGATGACTCGATGAAAGAAATCTAATAGATTTCTAAAGAATATACTAAAGATAATATAAATAATTAGCATATTTAGATAGATAATCTAAATAATTTAGTATAATTCTAAAGATAATCTAAAGAATAAAAATAATAATTTAAAAAATTGAATCTAGAAGCGAGCTGTAGGAACTTTGATTCAGAAAACTGAAAGTTACTGTAGCTATAAGCGCATAGGAATGTTTAGTTGTAAAGGCAAGGAAATGTAAACTTCACACAACATGGTCATTGTTTCTTATATGTAAAGTAGATTTTAAAATAGAAACAGGTTTGGAAAATATATTGCCTCATAACTGACCTTCATTGATTTTATAAGTATATTTAATGAAATTTCTTGCTGTAATATATTAAGAATGGATACATATTCTTTGCAAGTTATTCTATCGAGAGATGGAGGCTATTTCTCCAACCTTTGAATTGGACTTGCCTCATGACCTGTTTTACATAAAGAGGTGGCAAGAGTGACATAGTATGCTTTCTAAACCTAGGCCTAGAAGTCTCATGTGAGCTCCTGTGGATTTCTACTATCACTGGGAAACGCACAGGCTTGTCATTGGATAGGCCATATGAAGTGAGAATCAAAGTTTCCTGCTAATTTAGCAAACCCTAGCCATGTGGACCATTCCACCTTAGCTAAGTTGATAGCTAACTGCAGCCTAATGTTGAGCTCAGGAAAGCCCTAAAGAAGAAACATTTCCCTGAGCACACCCTAAACTGCTGGTCCGGAGGATCATGAGCAAATAACGTCTGGTTTAAACCCTAAGTTTTGAGATGGTGGGTTACACAGCAATAAATAACAGGGACATTAGGATTTAGGAAAAACACAGTGCTCTGTAAATAATTACAGCCTTAAGGATGTTAATATCGTAGATCATTGTCCAATAGAGAGACATCTCTATTGTCACCGAGTTCTAGATTACACGAGTTCTCTTGAATGGTTGATACATTTTGATTGAAAACCATTGTATATCCATTTCAACACTAAACCTAAGAAAATATAAGTTCTCTTTAATTTAAACTTATATATATATATAAACTCTATATCATCTATATCTCTATTTATAGTATATCTATATATAGTATATGTAAAGTAAGGTTTCTTTCCACCTACTTTAGAAAAAATGTAATAAATGAACTACTGGCTTATCTAATATTTTACTGTCAAGCTTATCCCAGTTCTTATGAAAAATCTCAACTACAAAGTGAAAATATAAGAGTAATGCAATATATTTGTCACCCTCTCCATAATTATCATTTTTGTCACTAAGTTCTAATATGACAACAGGTACATAGAAAGATCCTGTAAGCCTTTCACAGTTTTTCATACGTATTGCTAGCGGTAAATTAAAGCTGTAGACCAAAACTAGGTTAAATGATTCAGGCAGTAGCTCACAAGGAGAAACAGATTCTTGTAGTTTCTTCCTAAGTTTCTTGTTCAAAACTATATCCCTCACAGAGCTTTTGAAAAGTATTCGAATATTGATTTTTTGCATATTTGAATCATATGCCCACATTGTGCTTTTTGGTAACGCATATACCACATCTTGAACTTTTCATGACAAGCAAATTCAAATTCATTCTTAGTTAATGATGTAGGATACACTTCAAAGTTCAGAGCAGATGGTGTGGTGGAATCCACAAGAATGGAACAGTCACCTCATGACCCCTGACCAAGTTCAGACACTGTTGTCTTTAAATTGATTCAGTGATTATTCCAATAGGCACATTAGCACTTTGCCACAGGCTCCACAGCTGAAATAAAAACACAGCACAAAAAGATGAGTCGGTGTTTTAGACATCCTGGGAAAATTAATCCTTTATTTATACATCTCTCTTAACTTCTGATGTGGCTGTCATTCATATACAGGAATGAATGAAGTAGTTAAAATAGAAAATAGAAATAAGTAGTTAAAGTAAAATTAGGTAGGTATTAATTAATTAATTAGGTAGTTAATATATAAAGTATAATAAATGTCAAGGTTGCATTGATTAAAGAGCTAACAGAGATCAGTCAGAAATTAAATAAAGAAAAGAGTAGACGATCTTGTATTTCTGTGTGACTCTAATGAATCCTAGTATCACTGTAAATACTGTCATCTCTGTGCTGGAAAGAAACTACCTTGCATGTAAAGAATCGTCAGATGAGAAAGAAAGCACCATTGTGTCAGTGCAAATCTATTCTGATTTATTTGAGCATTGCCACGCATGCTTTCTGAATTTCCTCCTCCATATTTTTACACCTTGTATTTAGCTCTATTCCATTTTTTTGCCTTTGTTTTTCTGACTATAGATAGATATTTGCTGGGAGCCGCACTGGCCTCTATGGAGGGCAGTCACAGCAAGGAAATGGCAGTGTTTGCACAGCTCCTGCCATGAGAAATGAAAACTGGTATCTCCTGCTACTACTGGCTCGTGTTGTGCTGGTATTGACCAGGCCTCACAATATTCCATATCAGACCCGTATTCTGAACACAGATACCTCAGAAGCAAAAGCATATTCCTGTCTTTGCAAGAGAGGTTTTAGATGAAAGCTCTACGGATGATTGTCAAAAGGCTCTTCCTAAGGGTCTTGCAGATGCACGACTTAGAGGGTTACGAACACAAGAATTACAACTGAGCCTGGCCCCGAGACAAAGAGCCTAATTTAGAGTTAAGGTACAGATAGGGGCAGAACTTAAGTTAATACTTACACCTTCTCCTAATTGGTGATGTTTGGCAGTCCCCTCCCCAAGGCCTACTTTCTGCAAACACCCTCCCTTACAGGTGTCTGGGATGAGGATAGATAAGAGTAGCTAAAACATTACCCACAAGCAAGAGGCTGACAATTTTAGGGCCTCCATAGTGTTTCACACATTCAGCATCAAATAGGTTTCCACAAACAACTTATTAACCAACTCAGAAACATACATTTGAGAGTCAGACAGAATGACTCTTAGCCCATCTATGCACTTAACCTATGACCTAACCTTAGCGTTATTAACTTAGAACAAATATGTATCCTGTCTTTTACTAAGAATACCCTAATTCTCTAGTTATAAGATTTACTTAACCTCACTATAATTGCAATAGTTCTGCAAGAATATTTCTGTAAAACCTGCTTCTGTACACTTTCCAAAGCATCTTCTCACAAAGAGCTATCCATTGTAAAAATTCCTTTTTCTGATGCCATGTTATCATTTAACCTATAAATAAAGACACCAAAACCGACAGGACAGAGATGCCTGCCTGGTGATCAGAAAGAATCTCAGGGCTCTCTCACTCTCTTTCGCCGACACCGTCCATCCTTCAGGGACGCCTGGACCTGTCAGAGCCGGCACAGCCTCCGGCAGATATTACTGTCTTTTTTCCCCTTTTTATCTAAACTGGGGTGCCCTTTGAGAACCACTTAAATTACTTTTCTTCATTGAGAAATATTACCTCCAAATTATGATAATTTCCTTTGTTTGAACATTTGCAACATTCTTATATTACTTTTACTTCCTCAACACTTCTAAAAGTATTTATCCACTAGATACCTTCTGAACTTTGTTTTGCAGACTGCCTTTGTAATCCAGGTGGATTGTATGTAAAATCTCGTATCAGAAAGTCTCTTCAAATTAGAAGTAGAAAGGGGAAGCCTTGTGTCATGGGGTAGATTTGTTTTCATGCTATCAATGATCTGTTGACTTGAAATGAGAGGAGATTCCCTCTTAAAAAGTATTTGGACAGACGATTCTGACCAAAGGTTGCAACATCCTTTACTCTGGTAATCCCCTTTGGTGGACGTTTGTTGTGTTACCTAGATTCTCCTTTTGGGGACATAGAAGTTATTCCTCAGCTGATGAGAAGATGGACAGTTCTCACCCACCAGCTTTCTTGAAGAGCTACTTCTGCTGAAGAGAACTATGTAGTCTAAAGTGATGTCTTTTCCCTGGGGCAGCCCACATCAGGTGTCTGCCTCCTCATTTCAATTTGGGACAACTCTTAAAGGTGACCTTACCCTCAGATTGGGTTGGTTGAGACCTAAGCCGGAGCTTCTTTGCAGTAGTCTCCGCACCCTTTATCTGCAAAGATGTGTTTCAAGACCCCCAGTTGCCGGAGTCCAGCTCCAGCCAATTCAGGGGTCCCTGAAGGATGGACAGTGTCGGCGAGGGAGGGATGAGAGAGGCCACAAGATTCTTTCTGGTCACCAGGCAGGCATCTCTGCTCTGACTGAGACTTAGCTTTATATATGGCTAAGTGTATGGGGAATAGCACAGAAGTGGCATTTGCCTTACACAATGATTTCTAGTGACAAATTTCTTTGATATGTAAAAATTTCCCAGAACATAGATTTCTAGAAGACTCCTGCATAACCTTTATCAATAGTGACTGAGGTAGGGCATTTAGATGCTTATCCTATGGGGAAGGAAGGTATCTTTAGCATTCAAACACAAGACAATGTTTTTAGCAGAGCGAAGGCAAAAGTGAGTGCTTTGTGAGTAGGGGTCAATGGCCTGATTGCTTAAGGGGAAGTATAAGAAAAACCGGTTTTTCAGAAAGTGCAATGTTTGCCCACATAATGACAAAAGATGAAGTTCCATGGATGTGTTCTCTCATCTGAAAGCGTTCTGAACGTTGTACTTTTGGGATTTTTATGAGGCTTCCTCGTGTAGGCATGATCAATATTAACGCAAGTTCTAGCCCTTTCCCCTGTCTAAAGCAGTGGGGAGGGAGGTTGAGAATTGCAAGCTCCAATTATGCTCTGGTCTTTCTGGTGACCAGCTCCCACCCAAGAGTCCATCTAGAGCTACATTACTGAATATAAGATGCACTCAGTGCTCTTATCACTTAGGAATATATAAGAGTTTTAGAAGCCCTGTGTCAGCGACTGGAGTCAAAGACCAAATATTAGAACAGAAGCTGTTCTAGTGCACTTATCGCTAAGGAATTAATAAGGGTTTTAGGGGCTATCTGTCAGGACCTGGGAGTCAAGATCAATCTATGTATTTCTTATTATTTCGCAACACAATACTTCTGACACTTCTGGCCACCAAATCAGGAAAGTTGCTTGATATGATTTCAATTTTCTTAAACTTATTGAGACATTTTTGTGGCCTAACATCTGATCTATTTGAAGACTATCCCAGAACCAAGGATCAAGTTTGGGGCTTCCTGTGCAGCTGACACAGAAGCTGGCATGCCAGACAAGTGTACAACCTCATTCCAGTAGGGAGTGGTAACCTGCAATGGCCGAAAATGTGAACATGAAAATGGTACCCACTGGCCTCCCTGGACTCCAGGGAGGATTACAGTCTATTGCTAGATTTGTGCTGAATTTGAAGCCTAATCCTTGGGGAGCGGCTTTTAAAGTATGAAAATAGGCCTCTTTAAGGGACAGACTAGGGGATGGGCATTTCTGTCTTCTGCCTATGTGTTGAGCCTTGGGAGGCTAACCAGGTAGGAAGACCTTACATTTGTTATCTATCAAAGGCTAAATATGAGAGTGAAAGTAACCAGGTGAATAGTTAAAACATATTTTTTTAGGTTGATGCATTTTTGAGAGAGAAAGAGAGAAAAGGAGAGCGAGCATGAGTGGGGGAGAGGCAGAGAGAGAGGGAGACACAGAATCCGAAGCAGGCTCCAGGCTCTCAGCTGTCAGCACAGAATCTGATGTGGGGCTCAAACTCGTGAACCACGAGATCATGATCCCAGGCAAAGTTGGACGCTTAACCGACTGAGCCACTCAGGTGCCCCAACCAGGTAAATATTTTTAAAGACCAAGAAGAAAAGATAATTTGGTCATGAATCAAATACTTTCACATAGTTAAACTTTATAACAGGATGCAGGTATTGGTGGTTATATTCCTTTTTTTTTTAAGTTTATCTATTTTGGGAGACAGTGAGAACGAGTGGGGAAGGGGTGGTGAGAGAGAATCCCAAGCAGATTCACCATGTCGGCACAGATCCTGACCTCGGGCTCCAACTCATAAACCATGAGATCAGGACCTGAGCCAAAATGAAATCCAAGAGCTGGATGCTTAACTGACCGCGCTACCCAGGGTGCCCCTTGGTGGTTGTATTTCTAATTCCACAAACATTTCACTGAACAATGAAAGAACTGGATGAAGGCCCACAACTTGCTATGTCCTTAGGTAAGGAGAGATGCTGAAGCTGTGTGCACAGTAAGAGCCAAAGAGAATTTGTGATCTCCTGAAAACAAAATGGATGAGTAAATCATTTTACACAGTTTTCAGTGTTGAATAGTTTCTTTACCAAAAGACAACACTACAAAATTCTGTCCCAAAGTGAAGTTAAAGTATTCTGAGTATTTGTATAAAAATATTATATTTGTATAATATAATATTATACAATATTATATGTATTGTATGTATGTACAAAATATTATAGCAATATTTTTAAAAAATTTCATGTTTATTCATGTTTTGAGAGAGAGAGAGACAGAGCGTGAGTGGGGGAGGGGCAGAGAGAGATGAAGACACAGAATCCAAAGCAGGCTCCAGATTGATTGATGGGGGGGCTCAAACTTGTGAACCACAAGATCATGACATGCGCCTACTTAAGGTTCTCGTGTCCGTGCCTGATGTTTGAAACACAATTAAACTCAATAACTTTAGGGGGCGGGTTTAAGGAATTTTGATTAAAATAATAAATTTCAATAAATATCCCTACAGTTTTACATTTATTTTATTTTATTGTCAGTTCTTCTGTTGGCATGACATATTTATAACTCTTAAATAGACAGTAAATCTCTTGAAAGCAAATTTTGGTCTGAGAAGCTGAATTATGTGAAGTCATTTTGTCACAGGCAGAAGGGAACCTTACATAACAACTTGCTTGAATAAATTGGAGGAGTCCCATGTATGAGGCACACCAGCTTGAGGCCTCTCAGATGCAACTACTCCGTTTTCCCCTTCTTTCCCATTTTTGCAAACTTCTGGCAACAAAACAGACAACATTTTGTGGTGACAAATATCGCAGTGGCCACACAGGCCAGCAGGAACCCGATCACATCCAGAGAGTGGTACTGGACCCAGCTGAGGTCATGGGAGGCTGGCCGAAGGTGTTTGGCTCCTTTGTGGCGCATGACAAACTCGATCCAGAAGACTGCTCGATCCAAGGGCTTTGTAGGCTGATCATGGTGAATTCTTGATAACCTCATAGCATTCTCTTTATAGCTAAAGGAGAAACAGAAAGATGTCAACATTGAAAGGACGTCAATTTGCCTAATCATATCCTTCTCACTAAAGCTTTTTGAAAAGTGTCATGAAAATGATTCAAAGTAAATGTCATAGAATTATAGAAGTAGTTATGTTTTTTATGTGGGTCCTCATAGGAGAGTTGGCTTTTAAAGTGGAATTTTCTGGGCCACAAATATTTTAAGATATGAAAATGGAAGTTAGGTTGGCATAGTTTAATCTTTTTGAACAGAGAAAATGATATGAGCCATGGTAACAGCCATAGCTGAGATGGTGGAAGTGCACTTCTAGAATGATCCTCATGAAGTAGTCAAGGGAATTGTGTCAGGGTGAGATGCCACCTTTCCAGTCCCCGTACTTCCATCCTTCTACCCTCTACTCTCTATTTTTCGTCATGTAGCCAGTCTGATTTTTGAAACAGACATCAGATCATGACACTCTCCTGCTCCAAATTTCCATCTGGCTTCTCATCCCATTTAGAATGAAATCCAAATATGGCATTTGCACTCTAGGATCTTATAGGAACAGGCCCTGTCAACCTCTTCTCCTGTCACTTTGTCCCATGCACACTCTGCTGCAGGCACACTTGCCTGCTAGCTGGTCATGGAAGTTACCAAACGTGTTCTCATCTCAGCCCCTTTGCACTTTCTGTTCTCTCTGTCTCTCTGCTGGACGCTCTTCCCTGCAACACCCCAAGTCTGCTTTGATCTCCTGATGGATGCCCCAGCTTTGTGTCCCATCTCAGAGAGGCGTTTCCTGGCCACATAATCATAGCACCCTTAGACATTTGTTCTATTTTGTCTGTGTGCGTGCGTGTGTGTGTGTGTGTGTCTATTTTGCTACTTGAAATCTAGACTTTGAAAACATGTTATATTTTCCATAAAAACATTTCAGTATATTACATAAGAAAGATGCACATCATCTAATTGAATGGCTCATAAATTCAAACTTAGCTAGAAAAGTATTGTGGAGTGGATGTAATAATGTACCTACTACTAAGGTGCTGGTGTAGGGTATCACGAGCTACCGAGAAGCACCCCATCTTCTGTGACCTTTTTAGTCACTATTCCCTTCCCTGAATTAACTACTGTCCTAACTTTTAACACCACAGATTGGTTTTTATTATATATTAGAATAATAAAGCAGTATTATATATTAGAAACATAAAGTAGTCTTTATGTTTTTTTGTGTGTAAAGGTGTTGGTTAATTCTGTTGGTGTATAGTATACATGGTATTCCATTGTATGATAATGCCACAGATTATCTAGTTATTTAACAGTCCTTGGACATTTGCATTAATAATTTTTTTGGCCATTACTACTGATACTTTCATAAAAATTATGTATTTCTTTTGATTTTCATGTTTACACAGCTATGTTCATTGGTATGTAGAAGTGGAATCACTGAGATGAAGGTGTACTTATGATTACGATTTCTTTATTGACTGAATTATGTAGAAGTATATTGCTTAATTTCCAAAATTCAGAGATATTTCAGTTTCTTTTTGATGATATGTAAGTGAATTCCAGTAAGGCTGGACAATATACTTTTGATGATTTATATCTTTTGATTTTAATTTGGTTTATGGCCCAGCATGTGGTTAATTCTGGTATCAATTCCATTTTTCTTTCTATTTTGTTTGTAGTGATTTAGTTTTGAGAGAGACAGAGTGTGAGACAGTGAGTGACCGAGAGAGAGGGAGACACAGATCCAAAGCAGGCTCCAGGCTCTGAACAGTAGCACAGAGACTGATGCAGGGCTCGAACTCATGACCTGAGCCGAAGTCAGATGCTGAACCGACTGAGCCACCTAGGTGCCCCAGTATCTTTTCCATTCTGGATAAATATGCATTCTCTGGACAAATACATATATGTCCGACAACTTGCATTTTTAAATTGTGTTCATCAAAACATTTTAGTATTTATCCATTATTTTGTCATCTTTTTCTATATTATTGAGAAAGAGGTTTAAAAACTCAATATTATGACCAAAGATTTGTATCTTTGTTTGTTCTTTTGTCTCCTTTTGTTGTATTTTGATGTTTTATTAGTAAGTGTCATCAACCGGTAATTTGAATTGTTTTGAAAGAATGGTCTATTTATCATTATGGAATACTTAACCTTTATTTTTATTTTTCAAAAAAATTTTAGTGTTTTTTATTTATTTCTGAGAGAGTGAGAGAGACCGCGTGAGCAGGGAAGGATCAGAGAGAGGGGGAGACACAGAATCTGAAACAGGCTCCAGGCTCTGAGCCAGCCGTCAGCACAGAGCCCGACATGGGGCTCGAACCCACAAACCGTGAGATCATGACCTGAGCCGAAGTGGACACAAAATACTTAACCTTTATTTTTAGTTGTGATTCTGGACTACTGTGTCCGCTATTAGTGTAGGTACAACATCTTTCTGTGGTTACTGCTAAAATCGAACATTTCCTGCCTTCACACTTACAGTCACCTTGTACATTTCTATTTGAACATGTCTTATAAACAGTATATAGTGTTTAAAATGCATCCTGATAATCTTTGTCTTTAAGTGATTTAGTCTGCTTAGATTTATTGTAAGTACTGGCATATTTATATTTTCATCTACTATCTTATTATCTGTTTCATTTTCTATGTGTCCAACCTACGTTATAGTTCTTGCTTGTTTTAAAGTATTTTTATTATTCAATTGTTTCACCATTTTCTTCTCAATAATATATGTTTTAGTATCTCTTTAGATGATATCTTCCTAATGTAATAATAATACTGATAGTGGTAGTAAATATTGAATTCATGGTTGCTGTGCTAGGCACTACAAATTCTGTCACATTATTTTTCTCTAAAATATAGAGCATTTTAATATTGATCGTATCACATTTAAAAACTTTGATGCTTCAGAGGACACAATCAAGAAAATGAAAATGCAACCCAGCTACAACGGGAGAAAATATTAACAAACCATACACCTTCTAATGTGCTATATCTGTAACACATAGGGAATTCTTTAATGAGACAATCAAATTTAAAAATTATCAATAATTGGAATAGACATTTCTCTATAGAGGATATGTAAATGGAGAGAAGTATATGAAAAGATGTTTAATAACTTTGGCTCTAAGGGAAGTGCAAATCAAGACCACAAGGAGAGAACACATCATAACCACTAGGACGGCTATAATTCAAAAGATTATAGCAAGTGTTAGTAATGATGTGGAGACCTTGGGTCTCTCAAATGCAGCTGGTTGGAAATGTAAAAAGGTGCAACTTATTCGGACATCAATTTGGCAGTTCCTCATAGCGTTAACATATGACCCAGCACTTCTATTCCTTGATGTCTACCCGAAAGAAATAAAAACTTTTGTTCACATGTGTAGTGATATTTATAATACCTAAATGTGGAAATAACCAAAATGTTTATGAACTAATAAATGGGTAAACAGATGTAGCATATCCATACCATAGAACATTACTTAGCAATACAAACTACCATATGACCGAAACTCAGAAACATTCCAAGTGGAAGAAGCCACAGGCAAAAGGCCGTATAGTGTGTGATTCCATTTGCCTGAAATATCCATAATATAGTGATTTATAGAAACAGAAAGTAGAATAAAGGTTATGTAAGGCAGGGGGAATGGTAAGTGACTTCTAAGGCATATGTGAGATCTTGTGGGACTCATGAAAACGTCTTACATTAGATTATGGTGATGGTTCCATAATTCTGTAACATACTAAATATATTTGATTTCACACTTTAAATTTTGTGCTACATAAATTACATATTTTAAAATATATTAAAATAATAACAATCAATTTTGAGCAGAAGGATTTGTAGTGTTGGAAATTTTTGGTCCTGAATTGAAATGATTTACCGAACTTCAAGTTCTTCATTCCTTCATTCTACGGGTTCTATTATATTTTTAAAAAGGTATTCTTCTTACAGTCACCTATATAATGTTTGCATTTACTCATGTAGAAAATTGTTACAAGAGGAGGTTACCCATTAAATCAAGAGGGTTAAAATGCAATGTTGAAATAAATGTCTGGTTGAAAATAAAAAGTAGATTTAAGATCAATTAAATCATGTTAGAATTTCAAATTAGCTTCTTAAATAAAGGATGAAACTCGTACTCATTGTTGACAAAAAACCTATCTATAAATACAATCTTTTTTAAAAACTGTCATACTCACGAAGGGTCATTAATGATTGTCCTCAATGCAGTGAGCAAATCTCTTCTAGACATTGTGCGGAAGTCCAGTCTTACAGCTGCTCCCTTGGCCTTCATGTGAGCAATGTTATGAGGTTGATCCGCAAACAAAGGTATGCCCACCATGGGGATCCCATGGAAGATTGCCTCATAGATGCCGTTGGCTCCACCATGAGTTATAAAGGCCTTGGTTTTTGGATGACCTGTGCAATTGGATGAATGACAGTACATTACTGGGTATAAGTCTTAGAAGGAAAATGAGATTTGGGCAACATAAGACACATATTATTATACATATGAAATGGCATTAAAATATCTTTCAGATCCCAGAGCAAGAAGTACATAATTCCGCTGGAGAGGTAAATGAAAATTGATCTGCTACTTGTGACTTGAAAAACGAATGCAGGATTGTTGGACAGACAAATTGAAAGAGAACTTTCTGTATAAAGAATAGCATGTGCAGAAAAAAAGAAAAGGAGGTGGCATGTTAGAACATATTCTCTTAAAGAGACGCTAAGTCACCAAGTTTAACATGTAAGTGTCTAGGCAGCAGGAAATATGACGGTGGTGCCTCAAATAAGGGGAAAAAAAGACTGTACCTTATCATGAAATGTGTTGTGACAGGCATTTTCCTAGAGAACATAGTCACTGGTAATAAAAGAGAGGCTTTTATTTATTCAGTGGTGCCGAATAGCCATGCAGACAGAGAAAGGATTGAGGTAAGTTGGGAGAATTAGGAGACCGAGTGATGATCTGGTAGTTATTCAAAAATGATCTGTGGGAAGTAACTACACTTGAAATAAAGAATCTTTGATTCTGGCCATAAGGAATGTGACTGTGTATAATAACATGCCAACTGTTGCATCTTATTGTTTTCACCCCAGGACTGCAAAAGAAATGTAAGGAAGTTAAGTTTCATTTTTGAGTGTTTTGATAATAAATGCGCAACAAATTTGCTTCTTGGTGAACTATTATTATTTTGCTTAGAGTTATTTTCATTTCAGTGGTTTCCAGATTCTTACCAAGAAGATCGTTCTGGGGGATCCAATCATACAGCCGAGTATTTGGCCCTAAGGTGTCTGGTTTCTTGCCTTCAAATCTCCACAGAACCTGTTGAAGGAAATACCTTATTTTATGAGTTGAACTTTGAAGTTATAACGTGTTAGCATTTTAAAGAAATTAAGAGATAATCTAGTTAAACACCTTTAATTGATTGATAACCGAGAGGACAAAGGATATTAAAAATGAGAGAACTAAAAAACAGTGGTATAAGAATTCCCACATTTTGTTATTTTTGTATTCAATCAAGTGTGAATGTAATCATGATATTTCACATAGAGACTTGACAAATGAAATTATCAATGGTAAATTCAAATAGTTAAGACATTTTTAGGCAGTTATAGTTCTGGTACAGACAAGAAGGAAATTACTAAGATACACACATTTGTTTTGGTTTATCTATTATAATTACTTTCACTTTCCAATGTAATACTAACCTATTTATTTCTTTTTAAGCGTTACAGAAGGGAGTTCACTTGTTTCTGCTTGTTCCATAAGTTGTTTCATTAGAGTTTTACATCTTTTGACATATAAAAAGCTAACTATGCAATCTACTCCTTGTGAGAAATAAATAAGTCTACTTAATAATAATTTATTGGGGCACCTGGGTGGCTCAGTCGAGTAAGCGTCCAGCTTCAGGTCAGGTTATGATCTCGGGGTTGGTTGGTTCGAGCCCCCCGTGGGGCTCTGTGCTGATAGACAGCTAGCTCAGAGCCTGGAGCCTCCTTCAGATTCTGTGTCTCCCTCTGTCTGTGAACTTCCCCTGCTCATGCTGTCTCTCTCTGTCTCTCTCTCTCTCAGAAATAAATAGAAAACATTTAAAAATGTAAAACAATAATTTATTAATAAATGTCTTCAAGTACATTATCTTCTTTTATTTTACTAATTGTTAGGTACTACTTTCAGAGAAAAAGGTAATTTCTTACATGAATTCAGACTATTATTACTATTTCTTGGCTTGAAAGTTTTTTAGAATGTGGAAAGAAGAGCCTGTTGGCACTTCATAAATAACAGTGTGGCTGTTGAAACAAATCCCAAACTGTGATGATGCTAAGTTTTGTTTAACTAATTGGTAGCACTTCAGTGATACATTACAGAGTACTGACAGCATTGATTAATATGTGATCCATACCCAAGCAATTTCCGTTTCCAGTACCAAAATACTGATTTTATAATTCCCCAGCAACCCTCGTAAACTGGATTATAATTTATATTGGATGGTATATGTTTGCTATGTGAATATTAAAATAACTTTGGATATTAAGCAAAAAATTAGCGTAAGGAGAAACTATATCAGTACACTAAAAAGTACTTCACAAATACCCATATACTCCAAATGGATTTTACATATTGAAAAATAATTTACTACTATATTTTATGTAGAAAGAGGCATCTGAAACTTTCCCATGTTAGGCTTGACTCCTTAATATATTTCCTTCACTTCTCTCAGTCAGGAGAAGTTATTATCCTAATAGGTTAGAGTCCTTTCAGAACCACGTATTTCTAAGCATGGGATGACCTTGACAGATGGACCCATCTTCCCCCTTTTCATATATCTTTCTTTTTCACTCATAATAAGGCCCACTCCACCAGGTATGCCAGTTTTTCTCTCTCTGTAAATCATCTTGGCTGGATGAACATCTAGACATAGCTTGGTGAACCCTGGCCATCCTTTCTCTGAACAGCACACTGAGTAGTCCAATTGCAAAATGTAGGGGAAGGAAAAGAAACCTAGATTTTTCTGGCAAGCTTAAACTGCATGATACTTTCCGGACTTTTATCAATTTCTTCTTAACATAACTGTTTAAATTTAACTTGTTTCTGAGAACATCTATGAGGTATTCAGTGACCTCAGAAATCCAGACAGGAAAGGAGCAAAAGACTAGATGCAATTTGGTGATTTCTGTACCTGCCCACAATACATTATAATACCAAACATTATTACACTGTAGTATCTATCTATCTATCTATCTATCTATCTATCTATCTATCTATCTATCTACCTACCTACCTACCTATCTATCTACCTATCTATCTACCTACATATCTATCTAAACTGTGTATCTATCATCTGTATTTGATCTCAGTGCTAATGCCAAAGTTATTATCCATCAAAAGACCTTCTGTACTACTTTAGCATCTGCCATGTATATATATATATATATATTTTTTTTTAATGTTTTTTATTTATTTCTAGGAGAGAGAGAGACAGACAGCATGAGCAGGGGAGGGTCAGAGAGAGAGGGAGTCACAGACTGAAACAGGCTCCAGGCTCTGAGCTGGCTTTTAGCACAGAGCCCGACGCGGGGCTCGAACCCACGAACCGCGAGATCATGACCTGAGCGAAAGTCGGACGCTTAACCGACTAAGCCACCCGGGCGCCCCATTGCCATGTATATTTTAGTATGAACTCATATCTGAGATAAATTGGAGCTCTCATAATGGTTTCCGTGTCATAAAGGAAAGGGTAATCACACCTTCTACAGACTTTAACAGACTCATTAAGTAGTGGTATACGATTAAGTTACTTTAGCTAACCTTTTGTGGAATCTGGGCAAGGGCTGATGCAATCGTGTTGGCTCTTTCTTCTGAAATGTTACGGACCATTGACCCTAGAGTAAACACCACAATACCATTTTCTCCAGAGCTCTGGGCAAACTCTTCCATTTCCTGTGAAGAAAGAATTTGCTCCATCACAAAAGAGGAACTGCATAGTAAACACTGCTGAAAGAATTTCTACAAACAGCTAAAGAGAGATCTTAAAAATTACCAGGAATTATTAAGGAAATGCCTGTTTTATCTTTAATTTGTGGCAATATACACATAAAATTTGCCATTTTAATTATTCCTGAGTATGCAATTCAGTAGTATCTTTATGTACATTGTTGGGCAACCACTTACCAGAACTTTTTCAACTTGTAAACCTGGAACTCTGTACCCATTATATAACAATTCCAAATTCCCTCCCTCACCATCGTTAGCAGCAATCATGTTTTATCATATTTCTATACATCTGACTAGTCTGAATACTCCTATCAATGGAATCATCAGTATTTGTCTTTTCGTGATTGCCTCTTCTCACTTTGCATAACATCCTCAAGCTTATCCATGTTGGAGTATGTGTTAGAATTTTCTTCTATTTTTCCGACCAATATTCTATTGTGTGTAAATACATTTTGTTTAAGGACTTATCAGTTGATGGACACTTATGTTAGACTGAATAAAACTTGTACTGATTTTACCTCAGGCTTTAGACTTTGAGAAAGTTACCATATATGCCTAAGCACTTTGCAGTCAAAATCAGTATCAGGTTAACCATCAAATAAGATCTTAGTTTCAACTTGTTGCCAATAAGAAGGCAGACAAACAAGATGTTGAAGAGCCCACAGAATAATTCAGTAAGGAGTGCTTGTTTTTCAATTATGTCTTAAAGATATGATATCAACTTAAAACTTATTACATTATTGATTTCTTTAGCAGAGAATATCATTCTATATGCTAACGGAACTCTTCTGCAATTTTATACTATGGATGTTTTTTAGATATAAATGGTAGAAATTATTTGGTCTTTGTTAAATATGCAGAATTTATGATCCTTATTGTATACACAGTGTAGATTTTCTCTGTGCCCAACTTGTCAGTCAGCTGTAATGTTGAGAACCATGTTCCCCATCAGATCTTTACTGAGATTTTTCCCCCAGCCTTGGTGTGTGGCAGAAAACACATGCTGTAATTGACTAAGCAGAACCTTTGAGGCTCTAAGATGTCAAACCTTGGGATCTCAGATGAGGAATTGTGCAGATGTTGGGGTGATGGCAAGTAAACATTGGATTTGCCTGCAGATATTGTTGGGGCACACAAACGTATTGTTGAAGAAGGATCTTCCTAAGCTAGAATACTGGTGACGTGTCTCAGAGCAAGTAAAAGAAACAAGAATTAGTTACCTTAGGCAGGGGTTTGGCAGGTTTGCAGTGGAAGCCGCCAACAAATTCAAAATGTGGCAGGACTGGGCGAGGAAATTCAAAATCCCAGTAGGATCGAATGAGCCATAGGTCAGCTTTCCTCATTAACTCAGAAAATGTAGTGGGTCTTCCTGAAGGGAAAAAAGCAAATAGGTCACATCAATGAGAATAGGCTAGTTCTTAGAGGGGGAAAATTTATACCGACATATTGATCTATTGTAGTAATGAACAATAAAATTACAGTTTCCGTTTTTCTAGCCTTAATGTTCTAAAAACTTGTCAATGATTTTGTCAAAATTAATTTCTTTATATGTATGTTCAATAGACAATGCAATTAAAATAATCTGTTACCTTTTTCCTCATACTGTCATATCTTCTTTTGCATTAAAATCACATATATAATATATATAATAATCATAATATATATTTTTCTAAAATAAAAATTTATTCTGCTTCTAAAAAATAAGAGAAAAAATAAAAACCGTATAATCATTTCCCTATATGCAGAAAAAGCACTTGACAAACACAACATCCATTCATGATAAAAACTGTCAACAAAGTTGGTTTAGAGGGAGCAGACCTCAACAAAGTAAAGGCCTTCTATGGAAAACCCACAGTGAACGTCATACTCAATGGAGAAAATCTGAGAGCTTTTCCCCTAAGGTCAGGAACAGGACAAGGACGTCCACTCTCACCACTCTTATTCCACATAGTACTAGAAGTCATAGCTACTGCACTCAGACAACAACAACAAAAAATAAAAGGATCCAAATTGGTAAGGAAG
Source organism: Proteles cristata cristata (assembly GCA_017311185.1). Taxonomy (NCBI): domain Eukaryota; kingdom Metazoa; phylum Chordata; class Mammalia; order Carnivora; family Hyaenidae; genus Proteles; species Proteles cristata. Next base: position 26,645 of record JAESUZ010002451.1, read on the forward strand.
TAGTAAAACTTTAATTATTTGCAAATGACATGCTATCATACAGAGAAAATATAAAGACTCCACCAAAAAGCTAGAACTAGAACTGAAATGAATTCAGTCAAGTCCCAGGATACAAAATGAATGTACAGAAATCTGCTGGATTTCTATATCCTGAAAATGAGGCAGAAGAAAGAAATTAAGAAATAATCCTGTTTGCAATCGCACCAAAAATTATTAAGTACCTAGGAATAAACTTAACCAAGGAGGTAAAAGACATGTACTCTTAAAAACACTGATGAAAGAAATTGACAAGGACACGAAGAAATGAAAAGATATTCCATGCTGATGGATTGGCAGAACAAATGTTGCTGTCAACGCTGCCCAAAACAGTTTACAGATTTAATGGAGTCCCTATCAAAACACCAACAGCATTTTTCACAGAGCAGGAACAAACAATCCTATAATTTGTATGGAGCTACAAAAGACCCCGAATAGCCAAAGCAATCTTGGAAAAGAAAAAACTGGAGGTATCACAATTCCTGATTTCAAGTTATACTACCAGGCTGTAGTAATCAAAACAGTCTTGTATTCACACAAAGACAGACACGTAGATCAACGGAACAGCGCAGAAAAGCCAGAAATAAACCCACAGTTATATGGTCAATTAATCTTTGACAAAACAGGAAGAAATATCCAATGGGAAAGTCTCTTCAACAAATGTTGGGAAGACTGGATAGCTACATGCAAAGTGTAAAACTAGACCACCTCCTTACACCACACACAAAAAATAAATTCAAAATAGATTAAAGACCTAAATGTGAGACCTGAGAACATAAAAATTCTAGAGGAGAGCAAAGGCAATAGTACGTCTGACATCAGCAGTAGCAGTATTTTTCTAGATACGTTTTTCTAGATATTTTTCCTGAGGCAAAGGAAACCAAAGCAAAAATAAACTATTAGGACTACAGTAAAATAAAATAAACCTGCTTCACAATGAAGGAAACAATTAACAAAACTAAAAGGCAGCGTACTAAATGGGAGAAGATATTTGCGAATGACACTTAAAAGGGAGCATTAGGCATCCAAAATACATAAGTAATTTGTACAATCAACATTTAAAACCAAATAATCCAATTAAAAATGGACAGAAGACATAAGCTCACATTTCTTCAAAGAAGAAATACAGATGGCCAACAGACACATGAAAAGATGCTCCACATTACTTTTCATCAGAGAAATACAAGTCAGAACTACATACAATGAGATACCACTTTACACCTTTCAGAATGGGTAAAATAGAAAACACAAAGTGTGGAGGTTTCTCAAAAATTTAAAAATAGAACCACCCTTCAATCCAGCAATTGTACTTCTATTTACCCAAAAATACAAAAATACTGACTTAAAGGGATACATGTATGCATACGTTTTTAGAGCATTATATATAATAGCCAGATATGGAAACAGCCCAAGTGTCCATAGACTTGAATGGATAAAGAAGAATGATCTTGCAATTTGCAATGACGTGAATAGAGCTACAGAGTATTATGCTAAGTGATATTAAGTCAGAGAAAGAACAATACCATATGATTTCACTTATGTATGGATTTAAGAAATGAAACAAATAAAGGACAAGGAGAGAGAGAGAGAGAGAGAGACAAACCAAGAAACAGACTCCTAAATGTAGAGAACAAACGTCTGATTATCTGAGGGGAGGTGAATGGGGGGGCGGGTGGTAAAATAAATGATAGGGATTAAGGAGTGCACTTGTCATGATGAGCACTGAGTGATGTATGGAATTGTTGAATCACTGTATTTTCACCTAAAACGAACCTAACACGTTAACTTATACTGGAATTATAATAATAATAAAAAAAAGTAAGTAGGTAAGTAGCTAAGTCATTAAGTAAGTAAATAAGCGAAAAAACCCCACACCAAGTAACAGGTAGAAAAGACGAGAGTAATATAATGTCAATATACTAGGGAATTTTCTGAAAGGGGTTTGGAATAATTTAGCCAAAACAGTTTAAGAGTGTGACTTAATAATGCACTCACACAACACATATATGATGCAAACATGTATAATGATGCAAATATATAATTACAAGGATATATGTTCATATATATATATATAAAAGACAATGTTCAAGAGGCTCATTTCCTTTTTTTTTTTAATTTTTAAAATATTTTTTATTTATTTCTGAGAGAGAGACAGCATGAGCAGGGGAGGATCAGAGAGAGAGAGAGGGAGATATAGAATCTGAAACCAGCTCCAGGCTCTGAGCTAGCTCTCAGCACAGAGCCCGACGTGAGGCTCAAACCCCCAAACCATGAGATCATGACCTGGGCCAAAGTTGGACACTTAATCGACTGAGCCACCCAGGCACCCCACAAGAGGCTCATTTCTGACATCACAGTAGTACATTCACAATCATGAATGATTATTAAACCTAAGCACTATCAAATTAGACATGCATTTGTTTACTCTGAAATGCTATAAAAGTAACACATGCAAATGTAAGCAACTATTTGAACTTCCCAATCAATTAACCAATGGAAACACCTTTTGCTAGAATCCTGTGTAATTTCTATAATTTAGCAAGTTATTTCCTTGACCCTGGATTTCCCAAGGATACTGTGAGACTCTGAGGGTATGGCTTGATTCCTTGTGCTTTCCATTGCACTTGGTTCCTATTAGGAGCTTAATAATGTTTGTGTATTAAGTAATATTTGCCAATAACAGCTGGAGTATTTTCATCAAGTATGGAAATACATAAATGCGCTGTTAACTTTGGCTCATTTTGTCTTTAATGGAGTGGCATCTTTGTGTGTATGTTTACCCTTCACCAAAACTTAGGCCTTTAAAACACGATTCATAAGTCCTTGTGAAAGAATGTGTAATCATTAGAAACTTCATATTATAGTTCCTGAGTCTGGGATAGAGCCACCATATCTTCCAATTGTGAAGGAATCTTTCAGGCAATGTGACAAAACATTTTAATTTTTAAATGAGGAAGGTGAGGAGAAACAAATGGAAATAATGTCCATAAGCAGTTGTGCTAGAAATATGGAACTCTTCAATCTACATGTCTGTTTACATCACGATAGTGAAATTTCTAATGCCTTTTTAAAGATTGCAAAATGCAGTAAAGTGGTTATGTAGAAAATCGGTGCAGCAGAGAGGAGTTTTAAGGCACTACTCTGATACAGTAGTAGTGGATACATGTGATTATAAGTTTGTTAAAACCCATAGAATGTACAACTCCAAAAGTGAACTCTATTGTAAACTATGGACTTTGGATGATAATAATGTGTCAATATAGGTTCATCAGTTGTAACGAATGTACCCTTCTGGTGGGAGATGTTGATAATGGGGGAACTTGTGCATGTGTGGGGGCAGTAGTTATATGGGAAATCTCAAATAAATACACCGTGACTTAAAATTGTTCTAAAAAATAAAGCATATCATAAGTAGTATTTTCACCCTGCATTTAATGAGCATAGGAAGGATTAAACACTCTACCCAGAAAAACATTTTTTAAATATTAAAAGCAAGCAAATAATAGATACGTCATTGCTCCAAGAAATCCTCAGGTCTTTAATTTGTGGTTATTAACTTCCTGGAGTGTAATGTATTAATACTGGACCACAGGTTCAAACTGACCCTCCTGTATGCCTTTCCACAATATCTGTGAGATTGAGAGATCATTTTATATTTTCATTTTATCCTTTCTCTTATAAAAGACAACTACCTCTGACTTTATCCAAACACGCCTCCAAGACACAAGGAGAATTAAGACTTCATGCCACCTGTTAAAAATATGACTTACCTAGTACTTCACTGTAAAACTGATCCCATCTCTTCTCATCGAATGTTTGGAACCAAAAGTCAAAGTAGAGCACATATATCATATTTTTAACTCTCTCCATGAATGTCATTTGATCGCTTAATTCTGACATAATAACAGGTACATAGGACGGAGGGAAAGGCAGCCCTCCTCTATACTTTTCAAATGCATAGCCTGGAGAGAAGCGGAGACTGTACACTAAAGGTATTTTAAGTAGCTCAGCGATCAGCTCACCACACGGTCCAACGGGATCTGCAAGCATGACATCAAACTTTGATTCTTGTAGTTTTAACATGAGTTTCTTGTTCAACACTGCATTTTTACAGAGCTTTTCAATGAAGTGAGAATATTCCCAGAAGCCTTCTTGCATTTGTGAAAAATATGCCCAAAATGTATCTTTTGGCATATCGTAAATCCATTTCCTGATCAGTTTTTGAGAGACGCTCTCAAAATTATCTTTCAATAAATGTGCAGGATAAACCTCAAACTTAATAGGAGATGATTTGCTTGGACCAACAAGAACGGAACTTGAAGATGTCAGAACAGTCACTTCATGACCTCTCTGGACAAGTTCATCCAGAATTTTCTTTATATTGATCCAGTGGCTGTATTCTGTGGGCCACACCAGCACCTTTCCACAGCTTGCAGAGCTAAAGTAGCAGGTCAGCTGTAGCAGAAGCACAACTGAAATCCATTTCATAGACATCCTAGTTGAATGCAATGCTTCTTTTCAAATTCCTGTTTCCTTCTACCGTCGCTTGTTCTAATATCCAAGGAGAAATCGATCAAGAAGTTAAAATTTAACGCTTACATTCAAAGTAAACACATCATACGAACAGTCAGAGCATTTGGATGGCATGTGGACCAAGCCTAAGGCAGATGACTCATTGGTATACACGTGCTTAATGTCTCTTTGATGATTATAAGTTCTATTATCTAGCTAAGAGCCAATGACCTTGCACATGCAAATCACCTGCCTTATGTAATTTATTTGGGAAGAGGCAAGAGGTAACTGTGTCTGCAGTCTTCTTGACACAGGAAGTAAAGTCATTATACAGGTGGATTATATTTCTTAGATACGGTGGGTCAAGAGATTTTTTGGTTTTGTTCGTAGGAATTTTGTTGACATGTAATTCACATACTATACAACTCCCAAATTGAGAATGTACAATTTAGTGTTTTGTAGTCTACTCAGAAAATTGTGTAACAACCCTGCACAAAACGGATCAATTTTAGAGCACTTTCCTCACCCCAAATGGAAACCTTTACCCTCTAATGAAGCTCTCCATTTTCTGAATCACTCAGCCCTAGCCAACATTTTATCTGCTTTCTGTCTTATATAATGCCTCTTCGGAGCATTTCATGGAAATGAAATGATACATTATGTTGTTTTTGTGTTGGCTACTTTAATTAACATAATGCTTTATTTAAAAGATTAGTTTTCTGATTTTATTGAGATACTGATATAACATTGTGCAGGTTAAAGATGTACATGTCGAGAAATGATTATTCCATAAGATTAGTTATGGAATCCCTCACCTCACAAGTTGTTTTTGTGGTATGGACTTTTTAAAAGTAATTTTTTATTGAAGCAAAGTTGACACTCAATGTTATATGAGTGTTAGGTTACAACATAGTGACTCAACAAGTTATCTGTTATGCTCTGCTCACCACAAAGGTAGATTCCATTTGTGACCATACAGAGCCACTGCAATAACTTTGACTACATTCCCTATGTTGTACCTTTTATCCTCCTGACATTCATTCCGTAGCTGGAAGCCTGTATCTCCTACTCCCTTTCACTCATTTTGTCTTCCCCTTTCCCCTCTTTTTTCTAGCAACCATCGTTTCCGGGTATTTGTTAGTCTTTCTGCCTTTTTTGTTTGTTTATTCATTTGATTTGTTTTTTAGATTCCACATATAAGGGAAATCATATGGTATTTGTCTTTCTCTCCCTGACTTACTTCACTTAGAATAACAGACCTCTAGGTCTGTCCATGTTATTACAAATGGCCAGATCTCATTCTTTTTCTTTTTTTTTTTTAAGATGTAGTAACATTGCATCGTCTATATTTACTACATCTTCTTTATTTATTCATCTATTAATGGACATTTGGGTTGCTTCCATATGCTGGCTATTGCAAATAATGCTGCAGTAAACATAGGGTGCATATTCCTTTTTGAATTAGTGTTTTTGTTTTCTTTGGGTAAATACCCAGTAGTGGAATTACTGGATCGTAAGGTATTTCTATTTTTAAGTTTTTGAGGAACCTCCATACTCTTTTCTATTGAGGCTGCATCACTAACAGGTTGGTGGTTCCTTTTTTTTCCACATCTTTGCTCATTGTTATTTCTTGTCTTTTTGATTCTAGCCATTCTGACTGATGTAAGGTGATATCTCCTTGTGGTTTTAATTTGCATTTCTCTGATGATTATTGACATTGGCCATCTTTTCATGTGTCTGTCGGCCGTTCTGTGTCTTCTTCTTGGTCGTGTGTGTGTGTGTGTGTGTGTGTGTGTGTGTGTGTGTGTTTTAAGTAGGCCCCATGCCCCACATGGGGCTTGAATTCACAACTCTGACATCAAGAGTCATGTGCTCTACTGACTGAGCCAGCCAGGCTCCCCTTCATGTAGTATCATCTTTAGGAACTGTCTATTCAGGTCCTCTGTCTATTTTTAATTGGATTATTTTTTTGTGTGAGTGAGACTGTGCAATTTCTTCATATATTTTGGATATTGACCCGTGTTGGATATGTCATTTGTGAGTATCTTCTCCCTGTAAGTTGCCTTTTTGTTTTGTTTGCGGTTGCCTATCCTGTGCAAAACCTTATTTTGGTGTCATACCAATAGTTTATTTTTGCTTTTGTTTCCTTTGCTTGAAGAGACATACTTAGAAAAACATTGCTGCAAACAATGTCAAAGAGATTGCTCCTATGTTTCCTTCTAGGAGCTTTATGATTTCATGTTTCATATTTAGGTGTTCAATCCATTTTGAATTTATTTTGAATATGTTGTAAGGAAGTGGTTCAGTTTTGTTCTTTTGCAAATAACTGTTCTTCCAACACCATTAATTGAAGGGACTGTCTTTTCCCCTTCTTACTTCCTTCATCAATATTTTAAAAGTTTATTTATTTATTTTGAGAGAGAGAGAGAGAGAGAGAGAGGCAGACAGAGAAGGATAGAGGGAATCCCAAGCACTATCAGTACAGAGCCCAACGTGGGGCTTGATCTCATGAACTGGAACCTGAGTTGAAATCAAGAGTTCGATGTTTTACCGACGGAGCCATCAGGTACCCCAACATCTGTAATTTTCATCTTCCAAGTCTATATGTTTCCAAGAGCAGCGGAGCATCTGTATCATTCACTGTCCTCCAGTACAGAGGGTGCACTAGCATCTAGAGGACACGACATACACATTTTTTGAAAAAATTATCCTTTCTTACATGTTGGAAGTGAAAGGCTGTTTTATAGTGGCTGCATCCACAAGATATAGCATTTCTTTTACACTTTTCACAACTGTTATGTAGCCCAGAATCCTCAGTAATAGGTGAACAGTCTCGTGAGGGAATGGTGTGAAGGAATTGTACACGTTGCCCCATGTCTTTTCCATAAGATGTCTGAATGTCTGATGGACAACTCTTTCAACGGGATTAAAGTTTTACATTAGGCAAGATTTTCGCAAGTTTTACAGCAGAGTCCTCCAACTAATTCAAAATTAGTGTTGGGGGTGGGTGGGGTGGAGGGGGTAAGAAAATTCAAAATCCCAGTATTTTGCATCAGCCACAAGCCAGCTTTTCCCATCAATTCACATAATGTAGTGGATCTTCCTGAAAAAGAAAATAGAGAAACAAAAATACATTAGCTTATGAATTTTTGTTTGTATTTCCTAGAAGATATGGTAACATAATTCCAGGCAGGATGTTCAAAGTATGGTAACGTTTTAAAGTTTAAACAGACATTCACACAACAAAAATGAAAAGAAAACCATGTACGTGAGAAGGTTACATATTTTATAAAATGCTCTCACCTCTGAAGTCTTTCAAGGTTCAAATATTCAATAAAGAGTCATTTTCTTGCATGTATTCCAAATTCAAGATATGTTATGTTTGTAAGTCAGTATTTCTCTGTGATCATTTGTATGGTTTATACATTACATTCTAAATGGCTCTCTTGTTTCCCATCTCCATTGCATTAGGTTTGTGTCTCCTTGACGATATTTGCGGTATTTTCACTTAATTCTATAGCATTGTAAGCATGCTTTATTTTCTGTGCTAACTGATGACCCTCATCGTTTGAGGAAGACTCATGTGACTGAGTGTCACATGGCACCCGGGCCCAACTCAGAACTCACTTCTCACTTAAAATGGAGAAAGGCCCCTAGGCTGATGTCCGTGGCTGAATAAGAAATTGTTTTCTAAAGCTCATACTGACCTTCCATATGAAATGTGGACTTGCAGCATGAAGAATTTGCAGTGATCACACATATCTCCATCTAGCCTCCAGTGGCACTCAGCCAGCCACCACAGCATAGATGGGAAGCTGAATATCCTATAGGGCTTATAGGGAAAGACAAGCAGAGAAACGTGGGACTTAGATGCCCTCCCTAATGATGCAGATCTCACCAGGAATCAACACGTCTTCCCTTCCATAGCTTTGCAGACTCATCTTTTCTTGTATATTGTACAAAACAAAAGTTATTGCAAGACCAAGTTCCTGGACTTTCTAGAATTGGCAAAGTGCATGATGAATGAGATGCACTAAACGAAATGATGTCTTGCACTTCCATATCCATGTCCTGTAGTTTTTTCTGTCTGAGGAAACTTGAAACATTCTGAAACATTTTGATACATACGTTAATAATAATGTATCAATTGTTATGATTTAGTGTAAAGGGAAGGCTGCTTGATAACTGCTTGGAAAGCATAGGAGCCCAGGAACTGTTCTATGATTCAGTCCATTAAGTGTTTTTCTGGATCTAAATTTGTGTCTCTGGGCTCCAGAAAAATAATAAAATGGAAAAACTGAAGATAAGTACTACCAAGCATGGTGGCCATGGGTGGTAAGAAAGAGTCACTTACAAAATGCTGTAAATTTTTCTTTTTATATATTTGTAATTTAACCAAGGGATCTCTTTTGTCAGTTTCTATGCCTAGAAGAAATCATCAATGTGTGATTGGTGCCTGTTCAAGAAAAGGCAAACAACTTCCGGAGAGCCAAGCTGAGCTTTAGAAAACAATTCTCCTCTCAACTCTACCTTGTTGTAAATGTTTATTTGCATCAGTCTTTTGCATCTCTGTCCCCTTATTTACCCAATATACGGGTCTCCTTGCTTCTTTGTGACTTTGGATTATTTATTTAGTTTTTTATTCTGATAGACTCATCAACTCAACCACCCATTCCACTCACTATCCAGCTTTCTACTTTTTTTGTTTGCCTTTTCTTACGCTGTTTCTACATATCATTGTGCAAGCCCTTATATCACATCACCTATGAGATTATTCTCTATGACCTATGATTCTTGGTTAATTTTTAGCAGATTTATCTTAGAAACTTTGGTCCTTGTATTGTCTATTTAGTGTTTCTATGTTTCAGTTTGGTTTTTGATCGTGGAGCTGCCCTCCTTTTGACCTCACTCGTCATTCAGCTTTCTGCTTTGGTTGTTTGTCATTAGATGTTCTGTGTTCCTTCGCATTACCTTTCATGAACTTGCTTTGGAATCTCAGAAGGTCAAAATAACCCATGGTGTTTTAGAGTTACCTAAAAGAATAGTTTGTTTTCTGTGACCTGCAATTCAGCAGATTTATTTGAGGCTTTAGTCTTACCTGTATTTAGGCAGTATCTAATCCTTCTGTAACCCCATACAAAATATGTAGCCACAGTCTAATGTTTTAATAACTCAGAGTTTTATTTTCTCTGTTACCTTAAATTAGTCTTACATACCTTTTGGCCACTGAGAATAATTATGACATTTATGCTAGGGTAGTTAAGTTCCATTTGAAAGGAATTTTTTTTTTTTTAGGTTTACAAAATTTTTATAAGACTGCTCTACAAAGAGATGCTCTCTCTAAGTATGAGTCAATTGTCACAAAAGGACTCTCCTCTTGGTAAAGTGAAGTTTGTGTAGTTGGCGACATATGCTGGCAATGGAAAGCAGCTGTTAAATGACCACTCAGGGGATGCCTGGGTGGCTCGGTTGTTTAAGCATCTGACGCATGATTTTCGCTCAGGTCATGAGATCAAGCCCCCTCAGGCTCCATGCTGGGGGTGAGCCTGCTTAAGATTTTCTCACTCCCTCTCCCTCAGCCCTTCCCCTACTCCTGCTCTCTCCCGCCACCCCCCCCCGTCTCCTTCTCAAGAAAAAAATACAAAAACAAAAAGACCACTCAGATCAAGAAAAATATCTTTCTTTGTCTTGTATGTAATATACTTGGTGCTTAGCACAGTGTCTCTCCCAGTAATATGTTAAGTTTTGAAGTTAGGAGCTCTCTCTTGTCTTCCAGTTATTGCAATCTGCAAATTTGTTAGGTCCAGGGGCCAGACTGCTGTATTTCAGTTCCATCCCCAACATTTCTTACCCATGAGAACTTAGGTAAGTTGCCTGAACTTTCTGTACTTCAGTCTCCACATCTGTAAAATGTGAATAATAGTAACTATAAAAAGAATTTCTCTATGTGTCCTCCATGAGTGAATAAATGTGAAGGACATAGAAGATTTCCCAGGAGAGTAAGTTCTCAACAAATGTTCATCAATTTCCCCTTTAAACAGAAAGCATAGGTGAAGCTCAATAAATTTTTGTTTCTGAATGAATGTGCTCACAGAATCATGATTAGAAATCATTCAGATATGAAAAATGTATTGGACCCTCACATTTTGCTTCATTTTCCAGACTGCAAAAACTGAGAGGAAGTAGTGAATCTAGCATCAGAAAACAGATATTGGTAATTCTAATGTAATCCCCAGTGTTTTAAGTTTACCTAGCAGGTGATTTTTAATCCATCGAGAAGGAAGGAGTCATATAAATGATGCCCAGAGACAACTCATTCACAATGGAGAAATTTTCCTTTCTATTGGAGATATTAGATGACTCGATGAAAGAAATCTAATAGATTTCTAAAGAATATACTAAAGATAATATAAATAATTAGCATATTTAGATAGATAATCTAAATAATTTAGTATAATTCTAAAGATAATCTAAAGAATAAAAATAATAATTTAAAAAATTGAATCTAGAAGCGAGCTGTAGGAACTTTGATTCAGAAAACTGAAAGTTACTGTAGCTATAAGCGCATAGGAATGTTTAGTTGTAAAGGCAAGGAAATGTAAACTTCACACAACATGGTCATTGTTTCTTATATGTAAAGTAGATTTTAAAATAGAAACAGGTTTGGAAAATATATTGCCTCATAACTGACCTTCATTGATTTTATAAGTATATGTAATGAAATTTCTTGCTGTAGTATATTAAGAATGGATACATATTCTTTGCAAGTTATTCTATCAAGAGATGGAGGCTATTTCTCCAACCTTTGAATTGGATTTGCCTCATGACCTGTTTTACATATAGAGGTGGCAAGAGTGACATAGTATGCTTTCTAAACCTAGGCCTAGAAGTCTCATGTGAGCTCCTGTGGATTTCTACTATCACTGGGAAACGCACAGGCTTGTCATTGGATAGGCCATATGAAGTGAGAATCAAAGTTTCCTGCTAATTTAGCAAACCCTAGCCATGTGGACCATTCCACCTTAGCTAAGTTGATAGCTAACTGCAGCCTAATGATGAGCTCAGGAAAGCCCTAAAGAAGAAACATTTCCCTGAGCACACCCTAAACTGCTGGTCCGGAGGATCATGAGCAAATAACGTCTGGTTTAAACCCTAAGTTTTGAGATGGTGGGTTACACAGCAATAAATAACAGGGACATTAGGATTTAGGAAAAACACAGTGCTCTGTAAATAATTACAGCCTTAAGGATGTTAATATCGTAGATCATTGTCCAATAGAGAGACATCTCTATTGTCACCGAGTTCTAGATTACACGAGTTCTCTTGAATGGTTGATACATTTTGATTGAAAACCATTGTATATCCATTTCAACACTAAACCTAAGAAAATATAAGTTCTCTTTAATTTAAACATATATATATATAAACTCTATATCATCTATATCTCTATTTATAGTATATCTATATATAGTATATGTAAAGTAAGGTTTCTTTCCACCTACTTTAGAAAAAATGTAATAAATGAACTACTGGCTTATCTAATATTTTACTGTCAAGCTTATCCCAGTTCTTATGAAAAATCTCAACTACAAAGTGAAAATATAAGAGTAATGCAATATATTTGTCACCCTCTCCATAATTATCATTTTTGTCACTAAGTTCTAATATGACAACAGGTACATAGAAAGATCCTGTAAGCCTTTCACAGTTTTTCATACGTATTGCTAGCGGTAAATTAAAGCTGTAGACCAAAACTAGGTTAAATGATTCAGGCAGTAGCTCACAAGGAGAAACAGATTCTTGTAGTTTCTTCCTAAGTTTCTTGTTCAAAACTATATCCCTCACAGAGCTTTTGAAAAGTATTCGAATATTGATTTTTTGCATATTTGAATCATATGCCCACATTGTGCTTTTTGGTAACGCATATACCACATCTTGAACTTTTCATGACAAGCAAATTCAAATTCATTCTTAGTTAATGATGTAGGATACACTTCAAAGTTCAGAGCAGATGGTGTGGTGGAATCCACAAGAATGGAACAGTCACCTCATGACCCCTGACCAAGTTCAGACACTGTTGTCTTTAAATTGATTCAGTGATTATTCCAATAGGCACATTAGCACTTTGCCACAGGCTCCACAGCTGAAATAAAAACACAGCACAAAAAGATGAATCGGTGTTTTAGACATCCTGGGAAAATTAATCCTTTATTTATACATCTCTCTTAACTTCTGATGTGGCTGTCATTCATATACAGGAATGAATGAAGTAGTTAAAATAGAAAATAGAAATAAGTAGTTAAAGTAAAATTAGGTAGGTATTAATTAATTAATTAGGTAGTTAATATATAAAGTATAATAAATGTCAAGGTTGCATTGATTAAAGAGCTAACAGAGATCAGTCAGAAATTAAATAAAGAAAAGAGTAGACGATCTTGTATTTCTGTGTGACTCTAATGAATCACTGTAAATACTGTCATCTCTGTGCTGGAAAGAAACTACCTTGCATGTAAAGAATCGTCAGATGAGAAAGAAAGCACCATTGTGTCAGTGCAAATCTATTGTGATTTATTTGAACATTGCCACTCATGCTTTCTGAATTTCCTCCTCCATATTTTTACACCTTGTATTTAGCTCTATTCCATTTTTTTTGCCTTTGTTTTTCTGACTATAGTTAGATACTACTGTCTTTTCTCCCCCTTTTATCTAAACTATGGGTGCCCTTTGAGTACCACTTAAATTACTTTTCTTCATTGAGAAATATTACCTCCAAATTATGACAATTTCCTTTGTTTGAACATTTGCAACATTCTTATATTTCTTTTACTTCCTCAACACTTCTAAAAGTATTTATCCTCTAGATATCTTCTGAACGTTGTTTTGCAGACTGTCTTCATAATCCAGGTGGATTGTTTGTAAAATCTCGTATCAGAAAGTCTCTTCAAATTAGAAGTAGAAAGGGGAAGCCTTGTGTCATGGGGTAGATTCGTTTTCATGCTATCAATGATCTGTTGACTTGAAATGAGAGGAGATTCCCTCTTAAAAAGTATTTGGACAGACGATTCTGACCAAAGGTTGCAACATCCTTTACTCTGGTAATCCCCTTTGGTGGACGTTTGATGTGTTACCTAGATTCTCCTTTTGGGGACATAGAAGTTATTCCTCAGCTGATGAGAAGATGGACAGTTCTCACCCACCAGCTTTCTTGAAGAGCTACTTCTGCTGAAGAGAACTATGTAGTCTAAAGTGATGTCTTTTCCCTGGGGCAGCCCACATCCAGTGTCTGCCTCCTCATTTCAATTTGGGACAACTCTTAAAGGTGACCTTACCCTCAGATTGGGTTGGTTGAGACCTAAGCCGGAGCTTCTTTGCAGTAGTCTCCGCACCCTTTATCTGCAAAGATGTGTTTCAAGACCCCCAGTTGCCGGAGTCCAGCTCCAGCCAATTCAGGGGTCCCTGAAGGATGGACGGTGTCGGCGAGGGAGGGATGAGAGAGGCCACAAGATTCTTTCTGGTCACCAGGCAGGCATCTCTGCTCTGACTGAGACTTAGCTTTATATATGGCTAAGTGTATGGGGAATAGCACAGAAGTGGCATTTGCCTTACACAATGATTTCTAATGACAAATTTCTTTGATATGTAAAAATTTCCCAGAACATAGATTTCTAGAAGACTCCTGCATAACCTTTATCAATAGTGACTGAGGTAGGGCATTTAGATGCTTATCCTATGGGGAAGGAAGGTATCTTTAGCATTCAAACACAAGACAATGTTTTTAGCAGAGCAAAGGCAAAAGTGAGTTCTTTGTGAGCAGGGGTCAATAGCCTGTTTGCTTAAGGAGAAGTATAAGAAAAACAGGTTTTTCATGAAGTGCAATGTTTGCCCACATAATGACAAAAGAAGTTCCAACAATAAATTCCTTCACAAGGTGCATTCAGCATATGAGAGGCTAGAATAAGTCACTTGGAATACCAATCAACAAGATGCCTGGGGCGGGGAGGTGTCACTGCTCAAGCAGAAACAATTAAGTAGGGGTGGATATTGGTTGTCATCTGATTGCAAGAGACCTTGCAAACTTGTCTTAACCTCACAAGCAGTTTTTTCAACTAGTGATTTCAGAATGGCTCCCAATACCCAGTGGATGCCTGAAACCACAGAAAATATCAAACCCTATATATGCTATTTTTCCATATACATATATACCAATGCTAAAGTTTTAATTTATACAACAGGCAATAGTAGCTAAATAACAAATATAACAATTATAACAAAATACTAAAAGTTATACTTTAGTTATACAAAATACTAAAACAAAATAATAAAAGTTATGTGAATGTGGTACAAAATATCTTGCTGTACTGTGCTCACCCTTATTCTTGTGATAACATGAGATGATAAAATGACTATGTGATGAGGTGATGTGAAGTGAATGATGTATGCATTGCGATATGGCACTAGACTACCATTGATTTTCTGATATGTCACAAGAATCATCTGATTGTGCAGTTGACCATGGGTAACTGAAACCACAGAAAGCAAAACTGTGGATAAGAAGGAGGGGCACTGTATGTCTCTGTTTTTTCCTTTTTCTTTCTATCTTTTCTTAATGTTTTTTATTTTATTTTATTTTGAGAGAGAGAGAGATGTGTGCAAACAGGGTTGGGGACGGGAGAAAGGGGAAGACACAGAATCCAAAGCAGGCTCTAGGCTCTGAGTTGTCAGCACAGAGCCCATTACTGGGCTCAAAATCACAAACTGTGAGATTATGGCCTTAGCTGAAGTCAGATGCTTAACCAACTGAGCCACCCAGGTGCCCCTGTCTCTGTTTTTTCCAGTGTCCAATATTGCTTCAAGTCCTTCATTTTTCAGACTTTGTTTCCAAGATCACTCCTTAATAATCTTCCTTTAAGCTGATCTTCAGCTCAGTGTCTTCTTCTTAGGGATACTCAACCTTTGATAATGGAATCAAGAATGGAATCAGAGTAGACACTAAGATTGGATTTTGGAGCTGGATCAATCATCACCAGTTGTAATGAAGAATCTATCACTGGTGGAAGGTAGGATACAAATAGCCTCTGAACCCTGATAACTGAAACTTTTACTTCTTTCAGTGATGGTGAATGGGACCTTACACTGCAGGAAGGAAAGGCACTAATGGCTGTGATGTTTCAGGTATTTGATAAATATCTGGGAAAAGCAGAAATTATGAAGACAGTGGAGGTAGATAGTTGTTTCTGTAGAATTCATGCTTTGGGAAATAAAATGGGAAAAAAGAAGTGATGACTATTAACCATCAAATTAAGGCTACATGTGAAAACCAGAAAGACCTCCTTGGTAGCATATAAAGAGATTCCCATCTCTTGCAGAAAGCCAAAAAAAAAAAAAAATCTGAATCATTTTAAAAATAAGACATTTCTAGTTCTACTTAAATTCCCGAACTAGTCCAATCTCTTACCAATGTCAGAACCTTAGATGAGAAAGAGCAGAATTTCAAGTCATCTGAGAAATGGTTAATTGTACATGACATTTTTCAATTCCTAAGTTCCCCTGAGTGCTTTGAGTCATGATCAGTGGCCTGCTCTTCTTTGTTAAGGAATTATACTTTTCCATTGTTTGAAGATATGTTATGATCTTTTCCACAGGGCTTCCTGTGTCCCTCTCAAAATTTGCTATCTCCCCTTTTGGCTATAGTCCAATAAGTAGGGATAAGTCAACAGCCAGGTATATGTTGGACCTACTAAAGGACTGAGGAAAGATATTACTCAAACTCAGAAGAACTAGAAGACATAGCCAATATCTC
Source organism: Proteles cristata cristata (assembly GCA_017311185.1). Classification (NCBI taxonomy): domain Eukaryota; kingdom Metazoa; phylum Chordata; class Mammalia; order Carnivora; family Hyaenidae; genus Proteles; species Proteles cristata. The sequence continues at coordinate 42,993 of JAESUZ010002451.1, forward strand.
CTAGTAGAAACTGGGAGATTATATTGAGAACTGTATGCTGAAGGACTGAATTAAGGAAAGCAGAACATAAACTTGTAGAAGGAAGCATAGTTTTATTTTGGAGCACTTTCTCAGGACATAGGATTCAATACCCTTGTTCAGACTTCAGGAAGTGGTGGTAAGCAATGCCCCACAGAAAGTGAAACTGACCTGCTGGAAGTGCATAGGAAACAGTGGAAGAAGGAATCAAGAGGCTATAGAAATGGGCATATTAAGATAGAGATGCTACATAAATCTGGAAAAGCTACCAGTGATTGTATACTGACTAAAGTTATAAGGGATGTTCAGCATGTTGTCCTCTGATGGCCAGGTCTGTTTGTAGTTACAAAGCAGCTCAGTGATGTTAATTATAAACAAATCTGAAAACCTAGCAGATGGCATTCAATTGTTAGATGCCAAGTGGTCACAATGATCACAATGAGAAAGCAGTAAGGTCAGAGTGGCAACCAGGCAGGCGTAATCCATATAAAGCTATGGATATGGTTATACAGCAGGCAGAGCTAAGGATAAAATATACAGACAACCAAAAGGACATGGCACATTCTATACATGTGGAATCGGTGGCAAGGCTGATAAGAGAATAACAGGACAGCCAGATGATGCCATCTGGGCTGAAGAATTACATGCATTTGAAAAAAGAAATCCTGGCATGTTAGAGATGGAACACTTGACCATGAGATACCATGGTAATGCCCAGCAGACAACATCCATCACAGAATAGGTGCTGAACAATAAAGGAGGCAAAATCACTCACCCAGTTGAGATCAGCCAGTCTTTGTAGACAACCATCCCAGTGCTGGCTCCAAGAACAAATTAGTGAAGTGATCATTGTACCAGACAGTAAGGCCATGTATGGGCCCACATGTATGGGCTTCTATTTACCAATGCTGATTGAACTGCTATATAAACTGAGTGTCAAGAATATCAAGTCTGCTAGCTCTAGAGTGGAACACTGTGTCCCTGATAGGGGACAGGTGGGGGTGTCAGTTTCCCATATTGGGTCTTTTCCACCCTGGCTATTTTCCCTGACAGGAATAGCCACATATACTGAGAATTACTTTATCTTTCTTGTCCTCATGGGCTCTGTGGAAAGGTCACATTCCATTAACCTGGAATTTCGGCATTTAAAACTGTTGATAAAGCTGAGAGATATAAACTGGTATTGAAATCAAGATAGTTTAAGGTCATGTGTGAAAACTGACTTTTGCGTGTCAAAACAAAGCCCTTTCTCAGTATCTTAATTTTCACTAGAAAATAGTGTGGGCTATTTTGAATTTTCAAATTACATAGTGGCTATACTCAGAAAACTGGAGAGACCTTAAGATTCACTTCACTAGTTTACCTTCTTTTAGGTATTGTGTTCCTGTGATGCCTAATATTGAATGCCTGAAAATAATTGTTATATATAATTTGTCTCATTTTCTAGTTGTTTGCGGTAGAGGCCTAGTCTGCCCACATTAACACATAAGGGCCAGAAATAGAGGTCCGTACCTATTTTTAAGCAGTGCAAACAACTAGGGATAGTCTTGAGTAGACAAATTAGAGCAGAAACTGAGGAAGCTTTGTAACAAGGGAATATTTTTGAAAATATTTTTTAAATGTTTATTTCGGAGAGAGAGAGACAGTGTGAGTGGGGGAGGGGCAGAGATATCAGGAGGGACAGAGATATCAGAGATATCAGGAGATATCAGGAGACATAGAATCTGAAGCCAGCTCCAGCCTCTGCGCTGTCAGTACATGAGCCATGAACTCACAAACCATGAAATCATGACCTGAAACCAAAGTCAGACGTTCAACTGACTGAGATACCCAGGTACTCCTGGGATATTCTTAATATAGATGTTTGGTGACTTACTGAACTGAGAGAGTGTATACCTTCTTATTTTCTCAGACTCACTAAAATTAAGGGAACAAAATAAGCAACTTTTTCCCTAATAAAGAACAAAATAGTTAACATTCATGCCAGGGTGCACCTATTAATATTGCACAAAATAATAGTGATAATGGATAAGTTCACTGGCTGTGGATCAGTGGTTTTTAGCAATTCTGTGATGCATAACACATATAATTCAAAAGAATGTTTGATTTAGGGGATTTAAAAAATATGAACCAAAGCATAAAGTTAGAAAATAAAATATGAGATTTGAAATGCCTCACTTTATTATTTGAGTAATGATTTCTTCACATTTTTAGCCCAGTTTCAAAACATAGTGCTATGATATGTTAGCTGGGGGCTGGTCAATTAGATACATGGTCATTGTCCTTTAGAGCTCTCCAGATTATCTGAGGAAAAAAAAGAAAAAACACCGTGTGTATGTATGGGGGGGGGTGTGCGGGGGTTGAAAAAGCTAACTAGAGTGTTTTATTTTTCTATTTTATGCTTATTTGGTTGTCTCCTTGTTTAAGGAAACATGTCAGATGTCTTCAAGAACATTTTTCATTAAATATGCTGGTTTCTTTGATTTGGGAGTTTATATTCTTAAACGGGTTAAATACTTTTCCATATATTTCTCATTCAAAACTATTTTTTTTAAGCATGGAATTAGAATTCCACTAAGTGCCTCATCCCTTTAAGAAAGATAAGAAATGTAAGGATGTCTGGTTAAGAAATAACTTAATGACAGATTTATAATTAGAAGACATTCTTAAGGTTAGTCATTGGAAAGATCTTTAATGATCTGAATTGCAAAGAAAATATTAAACAACTGTAATCCTAAAGATTTTATTATAGTTTAGTTTAAGTTGGAGTGAGATAGTTTTTGCACTAATAATTTTAATTAGGAAATATACCAAACTTATATGTTCCAGTTTAAAAATGTTATTTTTTCCCTAAAACTACCCCATACTTTTTGTATGAACTTATATAAATCCTGTTGTAAACTTTCCTGGCAGGAACATATTATTAGAGTTTTATTTTGAAATGAATTTAGGTGGTGAGATTAAGACTAATTTGTAAGTATAGATCTTAGATCATGAACTTCTTGATCAATTGAGATATTAACATGTCTCTCCTTATAGAACACTCATCATGAAATAATTTTTGTGAAGAATTGTTAAATTTTTGTGAATTAGTTTCTAATTTTTCCCAATATCTTTATAATTTTTTGTTACTTAAAACACAGAGCAGGGGTTATTTTTAATATAACCTCTGCTGAGAGACTCAGTGTTTATATGTGAAAGAGATGAGATGAAGGAAAGAAAAATCTTTGAGAAAATATAGAAAGACTGAGAAAAGAGGACCTAATTTTTGTTTATGGGGAAAATAGCTTTGTATGCAACTTATTTATAAAAATACTTTTCAAAAACACAATATAACCTCACATTTTGAAAGGATAGTTATTCGAAGACTTCATTAGATGAATTGCATTTGAGAACTTTCACAATTGAAGGAAATGTATAGAGGGAGAACATCTCAGTAAAATGTCTTTAAAGCCACGAGGAAAAATTACTTTAAGTTGTAAAAAAAACAACTTTCCTAAATGGCACCATATACCATAATAAAATTTAAAATCTGATTTCTTTTTGAAGTGATTTATTTTTGAAACACAAAATTCTGGCCATTCCCTTTGAAGGAATTTTAAGGATGGATGTAGCACTATTGATATCTCCAAACCTGATCAAAGCTGGAATCAAAAACTCAAATCTAGAATTTCTTTTTTCAGTGAGTGATGAAGCAAACAAAAGACAGAATCAGTGACTTAGAAGATAGGAAATTGGACATAAACTTATCAGGGGGAATAAAAAAATATAGTAAAAAAAGTCTGTAGGACATCAGTAAAAAGAAAAGTTATCTATATATAAATGAATTATTGGAATTCCACCAAGAGAGGAGTGGGAAAAGGAGGCAGAAAGTTCATTTAAAGAAATACTAGCTGAGACCTGCTCAAACCAGAGAGAGACTTGGATATCCAACTTAACAAAACTAATAGATCACCCATAACTACAATTCAAAATAATCTTCTCAAAGACATATTATAATGAATCTGTCAAAAATAAAAAAAGAATCCTAAAAGCAAGGGAAAAGAAGATTGTAAACTATAAAGGAACCTCCATTGGGCTATCAACACATTTTTTCAGCAAAACCCTTTCAGATCAGGAGAAAGTGAAATGATATATTGAAAGTGGTAGAAGAAAAATCTGCCAGCCAAAAATACCGTATAGGTATTGAAAGTGGTAGAAGAAAAATCTGCCAGCGAAGAATACCGTATAGGACAGTTATCCTTCAGAAATGAAGGAGACATAAAGACTTTACCAGACAAATAAAAGCTGAGAGAGTTCATTATTCCATATTTGCATTATAAGAAATGCTGAGAGTTCTTTGGCTGAAATGAAAAGAGTTCTTCAGCTGAAATAAAAATTACTACACATACGCATTACAAGAAACAGTGAAAAGGAGTACTTTAGCCTAAATTAAATGAAAAAGTCCTTTAGCTGAAATGTTTTCAATGAAAACATGAAAATATACAACACAGTAGTAAAGGTAAGTATACATGTAAAGGTTAAAGGAAAAGAGAGTTAAAAAATCAGTATACACACAACATCAGAGTACCTTAATATATTAAATATATACTAACAGATCTGAAGTGAGAAATAGACAACACAACAATAGTAGAAGATTTTAATACCCCACTTTCTGCAATGGATAGATCATCCAAAAAGAAAATCGACAAGGAAATGTTAGATTTGAACCATACGTTAGACCAAATGGGCCTAAAATACATATATAAATCTTTCCTATCAGCAGCAGAATACATATTCCTAAGTGCACATGGAACGTTTCCAGGATAGATCATATGTATGATAAGCCACAAAACAAATTTTAGCAATATAGGAAGATGAAAATAACACCGAACATCTTTTCTGACCACAAGGACATAAAGTTAGAAATTGACAGCAGTATCTGCAAAGTTCTTTTTGCTATAGATACTCTGGTATTCATAGATCCTAAAAATTAGGGTTTGGATATCTTTGATGGTCATTAACCTGCCCACCGCAGTCTGTCGTCTGGGACCCCAAGGATTCATGCCAATCACATGTGTAAAGTACATTCACTGCATCCTAAGGGCCCCCAAAGTCTCAATATATTGCAACATTAATTCAAAGTCCAAAATCTCATCAGTTCAAAAGTCCCATATCTCATCATCCATATCCACCTAAATCAGGTAGGAAAGAGGCTTCGGGTATAATACATTATGGAGCACCGTTTCTCTTCTATGAAACTAAAGAACAATTTACCAGCTCCCAAAATATAATGGTGATACACCTAATATAGCTGTTATAGAAGTTTTGGTTCAAAAGAGGAGAAAATGAAAAAAAAAAAAAGCTATTGGTTCAAGCCATTGTGAAATCCATCTGGGAAAATGCCCCTAGGTATCAAGATCTGAGGATAATCCATTGTACTTCATGGCTCTGCCGTCAGAGTTTGTAACTCTCCTTTCTGAGCCATTCTTCCTTTTTTATGGAAGATAGCATGTATTTGCAGCCAATTAAATTTTATCAGCTCATTTCCTGCATGTAGAATTCTGGATATTAAACAGTTTTTGTTTTGTTTTGTTTTGTTTTTCATTTGGTACTCAATTTTGGTCCAAGCTGACAGTGGTCGAGCTGGTATAAAATTCTCAATCACTTTGTGAGTTTCCTGTGTATGTCATGGAGATTTACTTCCTTAGATAGGAGGCTCATTTACATATCTTTCTAAGATAATCCTCTATTTTGATATTTACTGAGATGGGTGAGAGTAACTTCTATATGCTCTCTGGTTTAATTGAGTCATACTTTCTATCTTTTCAAAGAGTCTTTTGTGTGACTAAATACTCTAAACTTTTGATTTTTTTCTGAGATTTTTAGCAAAAGGCTATATAGCCATACCCTTGGCTCTTTCTCTAGAGCATGTTCTCCTCACAGTGAATCTCTTAATATTAGCCTCTTTTTCAATTTGGACAGACTGTGAATTTCCTAAATCATCAAGCCCATATTCCTTGTTAACAGTTTTTTTCCATCAATTTAACTCTCTCTTTTCTCATTTTACTATAAGCAGCAGAAGAAATCAGGCAGTAGCTTGAAACTTTGCTGGGAAATCTCCTCAGGTAAACCTGCAAGTTCATCTCTTACAAACTGCTCTATTCACATAATCATAGGACACAATTTCTCTAAGCTCTCTGACCCTACAGAACAAGGATTACCTTTGAGTTTCCAGTAACATTTTCTTCTATGCCTTCACTGGAAGCAACTTTAGTGCTGTTCTACTAACAATCTATTTTTACGATTTCTTTAAGACAATTTAGGTTTCTCCACCATGGATCTTAATTGTTTTAACATTTTTTAAAGGAAATAAGGAGTGATTTGTTTATATTTTCTTACCTATATTTCTATGTTTTTAAAAAAGTTTTTGTTTACATTCTAGTTAGTTGACATACAGAGTAATATTAGTTTCAGGTGTATAGTATAGTGATTCAACACTGCCATACAACAACCAGTGCTCATCACAGCAATTGCACCCCTTAACCCCCATCACCTATTAGCCCACTGCCACCTCTATTATGGTAACCATCAGTTTGTTCTCTATAGTTAAGTCAGTCTGTTCTTTGGCTTGCCTTTCTCTCTCCTTTTTCCCTTTGCTCACTTGTTTTGTTTCTTAAATTGCACATATGAGTGAAATCATAAGCTATTTGTCTTGCTCTGACTGATTTATTTTGCTTAGCATATGCTCTAGCTCCATCCATGGCATTGCAAGTGGTGGCAAGATTCATTCTTTTTGATGGCTGAATAATATTCCTGTGTGTGTGTGTGTGTGTGTGTGTATGTACACATATACACACCACATCTTCTTTATCCATTCATCAGTTGATGGTCACTTGGACTGTTGGCATAGTTTGGTTATTGCCTTATCTTTCTATGGTACATAGTCAATAACATATTGTAATTGGCTTGAGAGTAAAAATAACATTTATTCTTCTTAGAGAGGAAAAATAGTTAAATCTGTTATATAATACGGGGGAAATACTGTGTCCTAAAATATTGTAGACAGAAATCATTGACCTTCAGCTAATATATTTTTGTTACTAGGGGCCTACTCACTTGTTTTCTATAGTTTTGATGTAGAAAGAAAAAAGCCTATAGGAATGACAGAAATCATAATATTATCATTAATATATCCACAATAATGAGGAACCCATATAGTCAATTGATCATGAGCTAAATTTTTACTTCACCAATAAAAATTTAGTGAAAATTATCAAGGTATTCTATTAGATGATCTTATCTCACTCTATAATATAGATCATGAATCTAACTAGAATCTAATTCTACAACCATATCAATGGAATAAAATCTCAGTGAATCCTAGACTACTGTGGCATTTAAAAAAAATGTAGTGTTTATTTATTTTCTAGAGAGAGAGAAAGAGCACGAGCAGGGAAGGTCAGAGAGACGGAGACACAGAATCCGAAGCAGGTTTCAGGCTCTGAGCTGTCAGCACCTCCCAACGCGGGTCTCGAACCCACGAACCTTGAGATAGTAACCTGAGCCAAAGTCAGACGCTTAACTGACTGAGCCACCCAGGTGCCCCTATTTTGTTGTTTTCAACATACAAATATTTCATCTCCCTGGTTAGATTTATTACTAAGTATTTGATTTGTTTGGTTTCTCTTGTAAATTGAATTGTTTTCTTAATTTTATGCTCAGATTGTTCAATACGTGTGTATACATTTCCATGATTTTTGTGTATTGGTTCTACAATTTTGTTAAATTTTATTATTAGCTCTATTACCTCTTTGTGGATTCTTGGGAATTTTCTATGTATAGGATAATGTTATCTGCAAATAGACATTGTTTTACCTCTGTTGTTCCAATCTGAATGCTTTACTATTTCTTTTTCTTGTTTAATATGCCAGGCCATAACTTCTAGTAAAATATTAAATAGCAGCAATGAGAGCAGGCATCCTTGTATTGCTCTTGATTTTAGGGAGAAAACTTTCAGTCTGCCATTGAGTATGTTGTTAACTGTGGGTTTTCCAAACTTACTCTTTATCATATTGAGGAATTTCCCCTTTATTCCTAGATTTCTGAGATTTTTTATCATGGAAGAATGTTGTATTTTATCAAATTCCATTTTTGTGTAAGTTGAAATAATCATGTGTTTGGTTATTTTTACTTCATAAGCAGTAATATGATTTATTGCATTGATTAATTTACTTATGTTGTACCAATCATGCATTTCTGGGATACATCCCATTTATGGTGAAAACACCTTTCAATGTTATAGTGGATTATATATTTTTAAAAATGTTTTATTTATTTCTGAGAGAGAGAGAGGGAGAGAGAGAGAGGAAGAGCAAGCAGCGGAAGGTCAGAGAGAGAGGGAGACACAGAATCCAAAGCAGGCCCCAGGCTCCGAGCTAGCTGTCGGCACAGAGCCCAGTGCAGAGCTCCAACCCAAAAACTCCAAGATCATGACCTGAGCTGAAGCTGGATGCCCAACCGACTGAGCCACCCAGGCACCCCTGGATTTTATTTTTTAAATTACTTTATTTTTTCTAGCGAATTTTATTATTTAAATATTTTGTTGAATGTGTTTACATCTATATAAGGGATCTTGGTCTGTAATTTTATTTTCGTGTAATGTCTTTATCTGGCTTTTGTATCAGAGCAGATTTGCCCTTGAATCATTTAGGAAGTGATTCTTCCTCTTCAGTTTTTTTGAAGAATTTGAAAAGCATTAGTTTATTTAATTCTTTCTTAACTGTTTGGTAGTATTTACCAGTGAAGATATATGTCCAGGACTTTTTGTCATTGAGAGGTTTTTGAATACTAATTAAATCTCTTGATTTGGTGTGGGTTTGTACAAATATTTTGTTTCTTCTTTAAAGTAAATTATGTTTTTCAAGGAATTTATCCTTTTCTATTATATTGTCTAATTTGCTGGTATACAATTCTTCCTAATATCTTGCTATAATCCATTTTAACTCTGTAAAGTCAGTAATCTGCCCAGGTTCATTTCTGATATTAATTATTTGCATCTTTTTTTTCTTCTCTTTGCCAGTCTGGCTAAAAGTTTGAGAAATTTGTTGATCTTTTCAAAGAACCAACTTTAAGTTTCATTGATTTTCTTTATAATTTTTCTATTCTGTTTTATTTCTGTTCTAATGTTTATTTCATTCCTTCTGGTAAGTTTGTGTTTAGTTTGCTTTCTTTTACTAGTGCTTTAAGGTGTAAAATTAGGTATTGACTTAAGATCTTTCTTCTATTTCAGTGTAGGCATTTATAGCTATGAACTTTCCTCTGAGCACTGCTTTCATTGCCCATAAGTTTTGGTGTGTTGTGTCTTCATTCATTTTTAAAATATTTTCTAATTACTCTTGTGATTTTCTTTTTAGCTTATTAGTTGTAAACTATAATAGCATACAAAAACTCTGCTCCTTTATAGCAAAACCTCCTACTTTTTGTTTCTGATGACACAAAATACATATTTAAACATTATGTTTCTAAAATAGATTAGATTAATAATGACTATTTATGCATTTTTAAAAAATACTTGAGAAGATTTTAAGCAGTCGAATACAATAAAAATTACAATGATAACTAGCTTTTGTAATCACCTTTTGTTTTTACCTTTGCCGCACATCTTTATTTTTTTATGTTACTATATAGCAACCTTTCATTTCTACCACAAAGACTTTTCATTTCTTGCAGTGGACGTCTAGTGGTAATGATCTCCTTTGCTTTTGTTTATCTGGGAATGTTTTAATTTGAAAGAATTATTGCCTGATATGAAATTCTCATTTGGCAATTTTTTCTTTCAGCACTCTGAATATATCAACCCATTGCCTTTTGGCCTCAAGGTTTCTGATGAGAAATAGTCTGGTTACCTTTTATGTGTTGAGCTGCTTCTCAAGAATCTTTCATTGTCTTTGGCTTTCAACAACTTGATTATGTGTCTTGGTGTGAGTCCCTTTGAGTTTATTCTACTTTAAATTCATTGAGCTTCTAGGATTTATAGATTTGTGTATTTCATTAAATTTGGGACATTTTAAGCTATTATATCCTCAAATTATTTTTGCCCATTACTCTCTTTCAGAGACTCTCAGAGTGTGTATGTTCTTCTACTTGATAATATCCCATAAGTTCTTTAGGCTTTGTTCACTTTTATTTGTTTTTCTTTTTGGTCTTCTGACTTGATAATTTCAACTATTTTTTCTTCAAGTTTGTTATTCTGCCTGCATATAACTGGTTTTGAATCCCTGTGGTGGATTTTTTATTTCAGTTACTGTAATTTTTAGCTGCAGAATTTATTTTTGGTTCATTTTTATAATTGCTTTACTTTTTTTTTTATTTTTTTTAAGTTTTTAAATTTAATTCTAGGAGAGAGAGAGACAGCGTGATCAGGGGAGGGTCAGAGAGAGAGGGAGACACAGACTCTGAAATAGGCTCCTGGCTCTGAGCTGGCAGTCAGCACAGAGCCCGACGCGGGGCTCGAACCCACGAACCGCGAGATCATCACCTAAGCAAAGTCAGACGCTTAACCGACTAAGCCACCCAGGCGCCCCATAATTGCTTTACTTTTTATTGATGTTTTTATTTTGTTCCTACATCATTTTCTTCTCTTTACCAGGGTCTTTAATTATTTGAGCATCTTTAGGGCAATTGTTTTAAAGTCTATATCTAGTAAGTCCAACATCTAGGCTTCTTCAGGAATAGTTTCTCTTGGGGTGCTTAGTGGCTCAATTGGTTAAGCATCTGACTCTTGGTTTTGGCTCAAGTAATGATCTTATAGTTTGTGGGTTCATGGTCTGTGTTGGGCTCCACGCTGCTGGTGTGGTCCCTGCTTGGGATTCTCCCTCTCTCCTTCTCTCTCCCTCTCTCAAAATAGACAAATAGACTTAAACAAATAAAGTAATGGTTTCTCTCAATATATTTTGGTCCTTTCAATGGTCCATACTTTTGTATACCTTGTGAATTTTTTTGTTGTTGAGAACTGGACAATTGATTTTTGAAATCAGTATAATATCTCTGGAAATCAGAATTTTATAGGCATTTTTTTAATTTTAGAGAGAGAGCGTGCAAGCGGGTTAGGAGTCAGAAGGAGAGAGAGAGAGAGAAAGAGAGAGAGAGAGAGAGTGAATCTTAAGCAGGATCCATGCTCAGCATGGAGCACAAGGCAGGGCTTGATTTCACAACCTGGGACCATGACCTGACCTGAAATCAAGAGTTGGATGCTCAACCAACTGAGCCACCCAGTACCTCTGAGAATCAGATTCTCTCTTTCCTTAAAATTTGAGGCTTATTTATTTTCATTATTGAAAGGTGTCTCTTTGCCAGGAATAGGCTGAAGTGAATGCTTTAGATCTTCTGTAACTAAAGCTTTTTTTTTTTTTTTGACCCTGTATTTTTCCATGGACACGGATATTGCTTTCTAAATTTTATTGTATGTGAGATTATTTTTTTTAATGTTTTATTTATTTCTAGGAGAGAGAGAGAGACAGCGTGAACAGGGGAGGGTCAGAGAAAGAGGGAGATACAGACTCTGAAACAGGCTCCAGGCTCTGAGCTGGCAGTCAGCACAGAGCCCGACGCGAGGCTTGAACCCACGAACCGCGAGATTAAGACCTAAGCAAAAGTCGGACGCTTAACTGACTAAGCCACCCAGGCGCCCCATTTGTGAGATTATTTTTGAATGACCTCATTCTTTAATGTCTGGCTCACAGATGGAGAAAAGAGGGAAAAGGGAGAAAAAAATATTGCTGCATCAACTAATGGGAGCTGAAATAATTATGACCAACTTTTGTTTCTACATATCAGTGGACGGAAGGCAGTAGTTAGCAATCAGAATGCAGAATCATAATATTTAGAGGATGATATCCTTTTTGCCTATCTTGGCTCCACCAAATCACACAGTAATACAGCGAGGTTAACTGCCATGAGTCTGGGTGGTGCAGGATTTGAAGCTCCTGCAAATCCAAAATTAACTACAATTGATCAGCCAATATTTCGCTGCAAATTGCAAGTGCTCAGATGGACTCTAGAGTTCTAATATAGTTACTTCAGAGAGTTTTTGCCAGTATAACTGTTGTTTAGGTGGGAGATAGATCCTTGGTGCTTCCTACTTTACCCTGATGTCACCTCTAAACATCATATTTCAAAATTCAATATTTATATGAAGATTTTTAAAAGTTAAATATTTAAATGGCTACTGCTTCCACAAACAATTTGTCCAAGGAATTTAGTTATGAATCCAAACACTGTCATGATTGTCTGGAACTTAAAAATGCATGTACCTGTCTATTTTAATTAAGGCTAGAAAGTGAAAAATATCCCTGGTAGTTTAAGAACATTATTAAGTTATAACCTAGAATGTTATAAAAGTCATATCTTGCTAGGAACATCACAGAGTGAACTGCACAAAAATTTTACTCTATTATTAAAATTTTTAACTGTTTAAATGAGAATCCTGTTTAAATAAGAATAGTCTAGGAAGCTAAGCTGTCAGTTCCAGGCTAACCCAGGACCTGGTTCAGAATCATCAATTAAAATGACATATAGTTGCAGTTATGAATTAAGTTTATATTTTTAAAATATCTTTTCCTCGGGGCGCCTGGGTGGCTTAGTCGGTTAAGCGTCCGACTTTCGCTTAGGTCATGATCTCGCGGTTCATGGGTTCCAGCCCCGCGTCGGGCTCTGTGCTGACTGTCAGCTCAGAGCCTGGAGCCTGTTTCAGTCTGTGACTCCCTCTCTCTCTGACCCTCTCCTGCTCACGCTCTCTCTCTCTCTCTCCCCTAGAAATAAATAAACATTTAAAAAAAAAAATCTTTTCCTTTACTCTCTATCATTGGTTATAACTTGCATGTGCACCTCAGAGTTAAAAACAAACAAGAACAACAAAAACAAGGTTAGATTACATAGAAGCCTTACATCCTAGAGCTAACAGATTGCTTAAGATCAGTGAATGACCTATTTTAGCCTATTATTAAAAATGAAAATACTGCAATATGTGTTCCTGATAGTATTGCCAAGTTTAAAGCATGATAATAATCAAGATTTTTAGCTACCCTCTCTAGCATTTAAAACTTTTTCCTCAAAGTTCAGTTAAATTGATACTAACAATACTACATAGCTTTTCTTAACTCTGTTAAGTACATTTTTAAGGAGAACTTCATGGATTTTAGAAAGGCTGCTCCTCAAAAAGAGATAAGATTATCTGACCTTCTGTGGAATCTGGGCAAGGACTGATGCAATTAGATTAGACTTTTCTTCTGTGAGGTTTTTAATCATTGAACCCAGGGTAAATACCACAACCCCATCTTTCCAGAGCTTTGGACAAACTCTTTTAACTCCTGTAAAGAAAACAGCTTTTGTTATATGAAAATTTAGAGCTTACAAGAATAATATAGCTATATACCTTTAGCACTGTGTTTGAATCATTGAATAGTTCTGTCTTTTCATATATTAACCATTTTAGAGTATGAAATACGATGTTAAATCACTCATTATTAGGCAAATAAAAATAATTTACCTTGGAAGTTCCCTTCCAATGTGTTCTAAACACTCTGAGGTATGTTTGTGTGTGTCTGTGTTTAGGAATTATTGGCTACATGTTATCTCCTGCCATGTGTTGAGTTCTTTGGATGCATTATGTAACTTAGATTTATGGTGATCTTAAGAGATATGTATACATTTGCACATGGGAGAGCTGTCTCAGGGAGGGTAAGTAATTTGTCCAAGGCTACACAGCAGTAGCGGTGACAGCATCAAATTTCTAAGTTAAGCTTGTTGATTGTAAAGCCATGGTTCCACTATACTCAGGGGCTAGGGATCTCATCCTTATCAAATACATGGCATATCTGATGAACAACATCACTAATGGTTGCCATGACAATGTTATAAGATACCTATAGTAATATAACAGTCTAAGAAAATAATGTCCATTAATTGCTGTGTCCATGTTTTCAGTGCAGGGGTCAAACTTTATGAATAATAAACTAGAAATAATCCCAGGAGGTAAAAAGTTAGACAACCAAAAATAAGCACACTTAGTTACCTTAGGGGCTTTGCAGGCTGGCAGTGCAATCCTCCAACAAATTCAAAATTAGGTAAATAAGGGTAAGGAAATTCAAAATCTCAGTAAGTTCAAATCAACCACATTTCAGCTTTCCCCATAGTTTCACATGTGGCAGGTTTTCCTGAATAAAACTCAAGGATGATAGAGAGAAAACAAACTGATATGTTAAATAGGAAATGTTTAACCATCTAATTTTCAAAGAAAAATCTTTAAAGAATCAATATTGGGCTTATGTAAACCATACAAAGTCAATTCACCTTTCCCTCCTGAGGGTACATCATAGTGAGATTTTTGAATAACAAGCAAGGATCTAAGTCTAGAAGAAGACCAAAGGCTTGCTGCTTTCTCCCTGACAATAGAGTCTGTCTCTTGAGATAAGCCTGAGCCCTACTTCATGCTCAGAGTTGGCAAATACTCTCAGCAAAGGATAAGAAACAAAGAATGATCCATGGCCCATTGTAGCAGTGCCTCTGACACTCTGGAATTACAATTTATCTCATTCTTGTTGCTCCAAAAGCCTTTGATGTCTTTAAAAACTGATCTTTCAAATCTATTCATCTTTCTAGTGTTTTCAAGTGTGCTGTAAACACCTAATCACATCCAACTAGGAATAGAAATCTTTTAATAAATTTTTGAAAGGGCTTATCTCTTTTGCTATGCAAAATTAAAGTTCCTGTTTCATAAGACTTTGTCCTCTTTGGTGACAAAATATTAGCTATTCTGACATATTTAGTTGACAGATAACAATAAAGGAGTTCCTTTCAAATGATGTGGCAGCCAACTGAACATTAACAGAACAAAAACAAAAATTAGTGACTGAATTAAGTAATTTTCCTTATTTAGGAGCCAGAGCTTTGTTTCTGAATTCTAGTCAATTATTGTGGTATAAGGAAACTTACACAGAGGTTTTGTGTCTTTTTGAAATATATATTCAGTATTGCTGATATGAGGAAATTGTAGGTTATATAGTTTCCCACCATATGGCCTTTTGAATATTCTCCTTGATAATTCTAGGTATGCTAAAGTTTTGATCAGAAAATATGAGAGATTTTGAATTGATCAGGACAATCTATCTGTATAAGCAATCACAAACAAATCTCAGTAATTTATGGGTTTGATTCTGGTAATGACAACGGTATTGAAAATCCAGCTTCATAGTCAGTACATACTCCATTTTAGTTCCTTACTGGTGTCAGCCCTGGGTGTAATCTTATTCTCTTTGTGTGATACTTCACTCCCCCACCGTTTTAATATCAGTTTTATAATTTATATGCCATACAATTCTTTCTTTTAAAATACACCATTCAATAGTTCTTAGTATGTTATAAAGTTATGCAGCCATCACCACCATTTGATTATAGAATATTTTCATTACCCACTCTAAAAATATCCTGTATCCACTGGCAGTCATTCTCTGTTTCCCCTTATTCCCAGACTCTGACAACCACTACTCTACTTTCCATCTCTTTGTCTGTTCCAGAATAATCTTACTCCATTTAATATAAGTAAATCATCCACTCGCTGGTCTTTTGTGCTTCCTTTTTCCACTTAGCATAATGTTTTCAAGGTTCATCCACATCATAGTCTATATCAATTCTTCATTACTTTTTATAGCTAAATAAGATTTCTTTATTTCGATATACTTCATTTTCTTTATCCATTCATCAGTTGATGATCATTTAGGTTATTTTCATTTTTGGCTACTATGAGTAATACTGCTATGAGCTTTCATGTATATGTTTGTGTGGGCGTATGTTTTTCTTTATCATGGATACATAGCTAAGAGGCCTGGGTGGCTCAGTCAGTTAAGCATCCGACTTCAGCTCAGATCATGATCTCACGGTTCGTGCGTTTGACCCCCACATCGGGCTCTGTGCTGACAGCTAGCTCAGAGCCTGGAGCCTGCTTCACATTCTGTATCTCCCTCTCTCTCTGACCCTCCCCTGCTCATGCTGTCTCTCTCTCAGAAATAAATAAAACATTAAAAATTTAAAAAGAAATAAAAAATAGAAAAATAGAAAATCAAACTCATGATAAGAGAGATAAGATTTGTCATTGCCAGAGGCAGAGGGTAGAGTGGGTGAATGGGATGAAGATTGTCAAAAGGTGATCATTTCTAGTTATAAGATAATAGATCCTGGGGAATATAGTGTACAATGTGATCACTATAGCTAACAATACTATTTTGTTTATTTGCAAGTTTCTAAGAGTAGATTCTTTTTTTAAATTTTTTAAAATAGTTTATTGTCAAGTTAGTTTCCATGCAACACCCATTGCTCATCCCCACAAGTGCCCTCCTCCATGTCCTTCACCCTCCCTCCCCCGTCACCCATCAGTCCTCAGTTTGTTCTCAGCATTCAAGAGTCTCTCATGGTTTGCCTCCCTCCTTCTCCCCCACTATTTCCCTCCTTCTTCTCCCCCACGATCCTCCGTTAAGTTCCTCCTAATCCTCCTATACGTGCAAACATATGGTATCTGTCCTTCTCTGCCTGATTTATTTTGCTCAGCAGAACACCCTCAAGTTCCATCCATGTTGCTACATATGGCCAGATTTCTTTCTTTCTCCTCTTTGGAGGAGAGCTGTTTTGTTTCATCATTTTGGTTAGCTTTCTATCTCTTGTTAGTTTAAAAAGCTTGTTATGCACTCTGCACCATGAGCACTGCTGTACCACAGAAGGCTCTTTGACTGTCCAGGGCCTGTCCATTCAGAAAGTGTTCTTTGAATGGTATCTCTTGGTCTCTCTGGTTGAGACCTTGGTTATTTTATTTTTCTACTCGTAGTGGTATTTGGGACTCTACACCATGTGTACTTTGGCTTGTTTCTTGAATTAGCCTTGAAATAGAAAACAGATAGACAAACACACAGGGAACAAAGGCACACAAACGCGCAGACAAATCCAAGAAACACACAAACCGAAAGGGAAAACGAAAAAGAAAAAAGAGGGAGGAGAAAAGGTGAATAATACGAAATAAAACTACATAAAAAGAAAAAAAGAAGAAAAGAAAAGAAAAAAAGAAGAAACCTAATAGACAAAGAACAGTTTAAAGCATGTAACCAGATTTCCCAGCTAAAAAAAAATAGCCGGGTGTATGCAGTGCTGGTGGAAGAGCATAGAGAAAGAGAGAAATGACAGGGCAGAGATGAAGTGAAATTGGAAATGAAATTAGCAGGCAGAAGGAATAAGAGGATTCTTTCAAAGAGTGAAAGAGTGGAATATGGTTGGAGAAGAAGCGAAAGAAATGACGATGATGCTATCCATAGAAACTATATAGTCTGATTACTCCAGAGAGAAAGAGATGAAAAGGTAGGTAGGTGTAGAATTTACATCTAGAGAAGGGATTAAATGTGACTGTTCAAGCAAGCCAGTGACCAGAATTATTCAGGGCAGTACGTCCATATTGGTCTTGCCCTGGCTCTGATAAAAAAAATAACTAAATAAAAATAAAAAATAAATTTAAAAAATATATAAAAATAAATTAAAAGAAAAAGGAAGAGGGCAGCTCTCTAGCAGGGATGGGCGTGGTTTGATCCAGTGTGTCCCGTGGGAGTCCTGCCTTGGCAGTTGTGGGGAGAAGAGTGGCGGCGCTCCAGTCCCTTCTTGAACCAAGCGCTGCACCTCACTTTTTTGGGTGTGTAAACTCCCTGTGCCAGGGGCGCAGCCAAGGTGGGCCGTGCTCTATATCCCAGGCCAGGCCTGGTTTCCAGATCCCAGTCCGCTCGCCCCACTGAAATTGCCAGAAACACAAACTCACAGGCGAGCCCCTCAGGGAAGTCCCAAGCCTCTTGCCTTCCCCCTGGAGACTGAGCCAGAAGCCGCTGCTCCCGTGTCCTCCAGGTCGGGTTGGCTAGTGAGGAGGAGTTTCATCTGGAGGTCGCCTGGGACAAGTGCGTCCTGCCTAGGATTAGCTGGAGAGCAGGAAATTGGTTCCCTCTGTGTCCCGAGCAGAGGTTTTCTCTTCTCCAGTGACAGCGACAGTGTCTTGAGTAGTTTCGGCCACTCTCTTTCCCCTCTAAACTCCCCGCAGAGAGAGATCCCCCCCGTCCCTCTGTATCTCTGACCCTGGCCTGATTTTATTTCCCCCAGTTCGCACTCACGTTTGGAGGTTTTCTCAGCGGACTCTGTTTCCTTTTCCTCCCAAACTCGTGGATTTTGTAAGGGTTCCTATGGCTTCAGGCCTTCTCCGTGCAAGATATGGGGGTGAGTGCAATGTACGGAGTTCCCTACTTCTCCGCCATCTTGCCCCCTCCTCTAAGAGTAGATTCTAAAAGTTCTCACCACAAGGGCAAAAATTGTAACTATATGATGTAATGGGTGCAAAGTTTGGTGAGTTCTTTTTAGATTTTTTATACTAGCCCTTTATCCAATATGTCATTTGCAACTATCTTTTCCATTCCATCGGTGGCCTATTAGTTTTATTGACTGTTTCCTTTGCCGTGCAGAAGCTTTTTATCTTGATGAGGTCCCAATAGTTAATTAGTTCATTTTTGCTCTTGATTCCCTTGCCTTTGGGGATGTGTCAAGTAAGAAATTGCTGCGGTTGAGGTCAAGGATGTTGTTTCCTGCTTTCTCCTCCAGGGTTTTGATAGTTTCCTGTATCACATTCAGGTCTTTTATCCATTTTGAGTTTATTTTGGTGTATGGTGTGAGAAAATGATATAGTTTCTTTCTTCTGCATGTTGCTGTCAAGTTCTCCCAGCACTGTCTGTTAAAGAGGCTGTCTTTTTTCCATTGGACACTCTTTCCTGTTTTGTCAAAGATTACTTGGCCATACATCTGTGGGTCCTATTCTGAGTTCTCTATTCTATTTCATTGATCTATGTGTCTGGTTTTTTGCCTGTCTTGATGATGACAGCTTTGTAGTAGAGGCTAAAGTCTGGGATTGTGATGCCTCCTGTTTTGGTTTTTTCTTCAATATTACTTTGGCTATTCGGGGTCTTTTGTGGTTCATTACAAATTTTAGGATAGTTTGTTCTAGCTTTCAGAAGAATGCTGGTGCAATTTTGATTGGGATTGCATTGGATGTGTAGATTGCTTTGGGTAGTAATGACATTTTAACATTTATTCTTCCAATCCATGATCATAGAATGTTTTTCCATTTCTTTGTGTCTTCTTTAATTTCCTTCATAAGTTTTCTGTAGTTTTCATCATACAGATCTTTTGTATCCTTGGTTAAGTTTATTCCTAGGTATTTTATGTTTTTTTGTGCAATTGTGAATGGGATCAGTTTCTTGATTTCTCTTTCTGTTGCTTCATTATTGGTATGTAAAAATGCAACCGATTTCTGTATGTTGGTTTTGTACCCTGCAACTTTGCTGAATTCATGGATCAGTTCTAGTAGGCTTCTGGTGGAGTCTGTCGGGTTTTCTATGTAGAGCATCATGTCGTCTGCAAAAAGTGAAAGTTTGACTTCATCTTTGCTAATTCTGATGCCTTTTATTTCCTTTTGTGTCTGATTGCTGATACTAGCACTTCCAGCACTATGTTAAACAACAGTGGTGAGAGTGGACATCCCTGTTGTGTTCCTGATCTCAGGGGGAAAGCTCTCAGTTTTTTTCCCACTGATGATGTTAGCTGAGGGCCTAGCAGAAATGGCTATTATGACGTTTAACTAAGTTCCTTCTATCCCGACTTTCTTGAGGGTCTTTATTAAGAAAGGATGTTGGATTTTGTCAAATGTTTTTTTTTGAATCTATCGATAGGATCATATGGTTTTTCTTTTGTTAATGTGATGTATCACATTGATTGATTTGTAAATATTGAACGAGCCCTGTAACTCCATGAATCCCACTTGATCATGGTGAATAATTCTTTTTATGTGCTGTTGCATTCGATTTGCAAGTATCTTGTTGAATGTTTTTGCATCTGTATTCATTAAGGATATTGGCTTTTAGTTCTCTCTCTCTTTTTTTTTTTCCGCTGGGTCTCTGTCTGGTTGGGAAATCAAAGTGATTCTGGCTTTGTAGAATGAATCCGGAAGTTTTCCTTTAATTTTTATTTTTTGGAATAGCTTGAGAAGAATGGGTATTTACTCTGATTTAAATGTCTGGTAGAATTCTCCAGGGAAGCCATCTGGCCCAGGGCCCTAATTTGTTGGGAGATATTTGATAAGTGAATCAATTTCTTCACCAGTTATGGGTCTGTTCAGATTTTCTATCTCTTCCCATTTGTATTTTGGTAGTATGTGTGTGTTTAAGAATTTGTCCATTTCTTCTAGGTTGTCAAGCTTGTTGGCATATAATTTTTCATAGTATTCCCTGATAATTGCTTGTATTTCTGAGGTATTGGTTGTAATAAATCCATTTTCAGTCATGTTTTTGTCCTTTTGGGTGCTCTCTGTTTTCTTTTTTGAGAAGCCTGGCTAGAGATTTGTCAATTTTGTTTATTTTTTCAAAAAACCATCTCTTGGTTTCATTGATCTGTTCAGCTGTTTGTTTGTTTGTTTGTTTTTGTTTGGATTCTATATTGGTTATTTCTGCCCTGATCTTTATTATCTGTCTTCTTCTGCTGGGTTTGGGGTGCTCTTGTTGCTCTCCTAGTTCCTTTAGGTGAGCTGTTAGATTTTGTATTTGCACTTCTCCTAGTTTCTTGAAAGGCCTGGAGTGCAACGTAGTTTCCTCTTAGGACTGCCTTTGCTGCATCCCAAAGAGTTTGGATTGTTGTATTTTCATTTTGACTTATTTCTAGATATTTTTAAATTTCTTCTCTAATTGCCTGATTGGCCCATTTGTTGTTTAGTAGGGTGTTCTTTAACCTCCAGGTTTTTGGAGGTTTTCCAGACTTTTTCCTGTGGTTGATTTCAAGTTTCATAGCATTGGTATCTAAAAGTGTGCATGGTATGGTCTCAATTCTTTTATATTTATTGAGTGCTGCTTTATGACCCAGTATGTGATTATCTTGGAGAATGTGCCATGTGCACTTGAGAAGAAAGTGAATTCCATGGCCTCAGGATGTAGAGTTCTAAATATATCTGTCAAATTCATCTGGTCCAATGTGTCATTCAGGTCCATTGTTTCTTTAGAGATTTTCTGTCTAGTTGATCTATCCATTGCTGTATATGGAGTATTAAAGTTCCCTGCTATTAGCACATTCTTATCCATGAGATTGTTTCTGTTTGTGATTGTTTTATGTATTTGGGTGCTTTGGGATTCGGTGTGTAGACATTTATAATTGTTAACTCTCCCTGGTGGATAGACCCTATAATTATTATATAATGCTCTTCTTTATCCCTTGTTACTGCCTTTAAAGTCCAGTCTGTCTGATATAGCTACTCCAGCTTTCTTTTGACTTCCAGTAGCATGATAGATATTTCTCCATCCCCTTACTTTCAATCTGTAGGTGTCCTCAGGTCTAAAGTGAGTTTCTTGTAGACAACAAATAGATGGATTTTGTATTTTTAAAATCTATTCTGCTACCCTATGTCTTTTGACTGAAGCATTTAGTCCATTTACATTCAGTGTTATCATTGAAATATATGGGTTTAGAGTCATTGTGTTCTCTGTAGGACTCATGCTTGTGGAGGTGTCTCTGGCACCTTGTGTTCCTTGCAACATTTCCCTCAGAGCATCCCCCTCAGGATTTCTTGTAGGGCTGGTTTGGTGGTGATGAATTCTTTAAATTTTTGTTTATTTGGGAAGACTTTTATCTCTCCTTCTATTCTACATGACAGGCTTGCTGGATAGAGGATTCTTTGCTGCATATGTTTTCTGTTCATCATATTGAAGATTTCCTGCTATTCCTTTCTGGCCTGCTAAGTTTTAGTAGATAGGTCTTCAACTACTCTGATAGGTCTCCGTTTGTATGTTAGGACCCTTTTATTCCTAGCTGCTCTCAAAATTCTCTCTTTGTCCTTATATTTTGCCAGTTTCACTATGATATGTCATGCAGATTGATTCAACTTATGTCTGAGGGGAGTTCTCTGTGCCTCTTGGGTTTCAATGTCCATTTCCTTTCCCAGATTGGGGAAGTTCTAGGCTATAATTTGTTCAGGTACCTCCTCAGCTCCTTTTCCTCTCTCTTCTTCTAGAATTCCTATGATATGGATATTGTTCTGTTTGATTGCATCACTCAGTTCTCTAATTCTCCTTTTGTGCTCCTGGGTCAAATTCTCTCTCTTTTTCTCAGCTTCATCATTTTCTATAATTGTGTCTTCTAATTCTCCTAGTCTCTTCTCTGCCTCTTCAATCCGTGCAGTGGCGACCTCCTTTTTATTATGCACTTCATTTATAGCATTTTTAAATCCATCACAACTATTTAAGTTCCATTATCTTTGTGGTAATAACTTCTCTGGTGTCTTTCATGCCTTTTTCAAGCCCAGTGATTAACTTTATGACTATTGTTCTAAATTCCTGTTCAGTTCTGTTGCTTATATCTGTTTTGAGCAATTCTTTAGATGTCATTTCTTCCTGGAATTTCTTTAGAGGAGAGTTCTTCCATTTCATCATTTTGGCTAGCTTTCTGTCTCTTGTTTGTTTTAAAAGCTTGCTATGCACTCTGCACCTGCAAGTACTGCTATATTAAAGGAGGCTCATTGGCTGTCCACAGCCTGTTCATTCAGGCAGTGTTCTTTTAATGGTGTCCCTTGGTCTCTCTTGTTGTGTTTTTGGTTATTTTATTTCCCTACTCGTAGTGATATTTGGGACTCTCCACCATGTGTACTTTGGCTTGTTTCTTGAGGTAGCCCTGAAAAGAACACAAACGCACAGACAAATCAAACAAACAAGCAAACCAAAAGGGGAGATGGGAAGGAAAAAAGAAAAAAGGAGAAAAAAAGACAAAGGACAGCCTAAAAGTATAAACCCAGAAATCCCAGCTACAAATAAAGAGCAGGGTGGAGGCAGTGCTGATGGAAGAGCACACACAAAGAGAGAAATGACAGGGTTGGAGAGAAAGTGAAATTGGACAATGACCAGGCAGAGAGACTAAGAGGCTTAATTCAAACAGAGAAAGAGGACAATATGGTAGGAAGTGAGGAGAAAGAAACGAAGATAATGTTACCCAAAGGAAGTATATAGTCTGATTATTCTAGAGAGAGAAATGATGGTAACAATGGAGGTGGAGAATATGCATCAAGAGAATGGATTAAATGTGACTGTTTAAGCAAACCAATGACCAGAGTGTCCAGTCCAGCAGAGGGGAGAGATAAGAATGAGTAAAGGGAAAATATAGCAAGAATTGATCTAGAGTTAATCATGGCAATGCATCACTGTTTGACTGGTCCCAGGCTTCGGTAAAAAAAAAAAAAAAAGCAGCTCTCCAGCATGGATGGGCGTGGCTTGGTGTAGGCAGGCCTCACCTCCACTGTATGTCCCTAGGGCGCTCCCTGAGGCCCCACCTTGGCGATTGTGAGGATAAAATGGCGGCGCCCCAGTCCCTTCTCCAACCTAGGGTTGCAAATCACTCTTTTGGTGTGCCACAGGCATAGCCAAGGTGGGCTGTGTTGTATGTCCCAAGCCCCACCTCATTTCCAGATTTTAGTCCTTGTATTTTAATGATACCACTTAAAATGTAATCCTGCAGGCCCAGCTGCTTTCTAGCCAGGGATCGAGTAGGGGGAGTACAGGAGCAGTTTCTCTTGGTGCCATTTGGGACCCGGGCACCCAGCACAAAGAACACGCCACCCACGACTAGAGATGGGATCTTTCTCCTAATGCCCTGAGGTTTGAGATGTGATGATAGGATCCCTCTTCTTCCCGGGCCAACGATTTTGTCTTCTCCAGGGTCAGTTCTGTGAGAAGTTTCAGCCGCTCTTTCTCTTCCCCTCATGTCTCCACAGCTCCCATCCATGCCTCTGGGTCCCGGCCCGTTTTTATCTTCCCCAGTTCACAATCACACACCCATGAGGATGACTTTTTAGTAGACTCTTGCCTCTTTTCCTCACAGACTCCTGCCGTTCAGTATTCTATGGCTTCAGCTCTTCTTCGTTT
Source organism: Proteles cristata cristata (assembly GCA_017311185.1). Classification (NCBI taxonomy): domain Eukaryota; kingdom Metazoa; phylum Chordata; class Mammalia; order Carnivora; family Hyaenidae; genus Proteles; species Proteles cristata. Next base: position 67,010 of record JAESUZ010002451.1, read on the forward strand.
GAGAGATGTGAGTAGGCAAAAAATACAGAGCTCTCTACTTCTCTGACATCTTGCCTCTACCCCAATGTCTTCCTTTTAATGATGGCAACCAATGAATGACAAAACTAAAAACTGCAAAATAAAATATGTGTGTTTATTTGGTTCTATGGAATTGCAATCTGGGAAGTGTAGAGCTGAGTAAAATCAATCATTTGCTTCCAAAAGACAAAGAAAGTTAGGATTTTTAAAGAGGAAAGATATAAGTTGCTTTGAATGAAATCTGATTGGTGCTGGTACAGCTATAGTTACATTAATCTATATGTGATTGGTTAGTAGAGCAAATTCTTGGCAGAAAGTCCACTTATGTCTACTCTAATATGTAGTAGATTCCTTGGCTTTTAACTGAGTTCAGCCACAATTCTGAGAATTAAAGAAAGGAGGTGTACATAAACCCTTCTTCCTCCATGTCCTCCTAGCTTTGTTTTAAACAACCCTTTTGATAATGTTTTTTTTTTTTTCCATTTTATTCACTCCATTGTCAATGGAAAAAATGGCAAAATGTGAAAATACATTCTCTATTTGGGATGGGTCAAAGTTTATCTCCCACTTTCTGGGTCTCATGTGTCTTAAATAAGCCTCCAAAATCCTAGCCATTTCTCGCTTCATTCTGTGTAATTTACATACTGTCATCAGCATAGTGGGTTGGTGCAATTTTCCGAAGGAGCACCATATATTCCATATCTCTTAGAGCTAAGTTATTTTATATAATCCTGACGCAGAACCATAAATGTATGCCAATGAATGACTGCTCTAACAGAATGAAAACTATAAGAATGAGAAGTGTTTCTGATCCTCTTTCCAGATAGGAATGGAAGAGAATACCAAAGCAATATCCTCATGCCATGTACTCAAAGATGAGTTAATCTGATCTGTCAGGGAGTCTACATATGGCACAAGAGGTGATCTTGTAGCAACTACTTGGTAGAGTTTCCAGGAGTCTACTATCAGTCTTCAGGACCTGTTGGTTACAGTGGCAAACTGCAATGGAGTTAATGGAGATGTAATGGAGTCCACCATTCTACATCCTTTAACTTATTTAAGAATTTATGATCTTTAATTTCAATACTCCTCCCACCCTCGAAGTGTGATGTTATATTCTATTTGTGTTTTGACTGTGGTCAGGGTGGTGGTGGAAGGAAGCTGTTTCAAGGATATAGTGGGTTCGATAGTGGTCCTTCCAAAAATATGTCCATGTCATAACCTCCAGAATATATGAAAGTGACTTTATTTAGAGAAAGAGTCTTTGCAATATAAATAAGTCAAGAATATTACATAAGTTCATTTGGGTGTAGGATGGGCTCTAAATCCAATGACAGGACTATTTATAGGAAGAAAGATGGAGGTAGATTTAGATACCAATAAAAGAAACAGTAGTGTGAAAATAGAAATAGAGATTGAAGGGAAGCCACAGCCAAGGAACACCAAGGGTTATCAACAACCATCAGAAGGTAGAAAAGTGGCATGGAATGGATTTTCCCCCAAGCCTCCAGAAAGAATGGACCTTGACAACACTTTGATTTCAGACTTCTGGCTTTCAGAACTATTGGAACAATAAATTTCTACTGTTTTAAGCCACCAACTTTGTGTTAATTTGATACAGCAGCGTTAGGAAACTAATGAAAAGTGCTTCTATTTGGCCTTTTCTATTATGACATTATTCCACAGGTTGAGGATGCAATTTTGGGTTTGTGCCAATGACAAAGAATATCTATAATATCTCTTCAATTATGTATTTTAGGGACTGTGAAAATCATCAGTTGTTTCAGGGATTCTGTTGTCCCTTTGGGAAAATAATGAGGGAGTTATTAGCAAGTACATGCACTGTGATGTTACAGAATTTTTTCTCTGAGGGACCCAGTCTTATATCAGTCAATGAATTTGAGGTATGAAAATTCTCAAGTCCAAAAACCTGGCAAGTGATTGTGATTCTAGGGAAGCAGTTGTCCTGAACCTTTAGATTATCTATCTTTGAAGTAATCTGGTAGTATAGACTGAGCAATGCCCTTTTTTTGGTGTCTTATCTATTCTGTCCCTAGCTCTGCCTGCTCTATAACCATATCCACAGCTTTAGGCCTGCCTGGCTGCCACTCTGACCTTACTACTCATTTGTGATCATCCTTATTGCTTGAATTCTGATGATTGAAGCACCATCAAGTGGTCTCTATTATTTTTATATTTGAGTATAATTAATCTCAAACTTAGTTTTGTAATTACCAACAGAACGAATTGTCAGAGTACAGCCACATTGAAAATTTCTTATAACTTAAGTAAATTATCATTGGTAGATTCTCCAGACTTATATAGCACCTTTATCTTACTATATCCTCTGATGTAAGCCCTTTGATTCCTTCTTCCACTATTTACCATTGCACTTCCGCCATGTCAGTTTCACTTTGTGTGGGTCATTACTTTTTCAAGGTTTCTGTGGACATCCTAGTAGTCTGTTGCCACTATCTCCTGGGGTTTGAACACAGGTATTAAATTCTATGTCCTGAGAGAGTGCTACAAAATAAAGCTATGCTTCCTTCTGCAACTTTATATTCCACTTTCCTTAATCCAGTTCCTCAGCATACAGTTTCCAATATAGTCTCCTAGTTACTATTAGGAGATATTGGCTAGGTCCTTCAGTTCTTTTGAATTTGAGTAATATCTTTCCTCCCTTAGTAGGTCCACCTGGCTGTTGACAATGTGATTTAACCCTACTTATTGGACTATGACCAAGAGAAGAGATAGCAGATTCTGAGAGGGACCTATGAAGCCCTTTGGAAAAGATCATAATATATCATCTTCAAACAATGGAAAAGTGTTTTTCCTTAACAGTAAGGAGCAGGCCACTGTAGACTCAAAGCATTCAAGAGAATCTTGAAATTCAAGATTGCCAAGTACAATTAACCATTTCTCAGATAACTTGAGATTCTATTCTTCCTCAGTTAGGATCCTGACATTGTTAAGAGATCAGACTAAGTTGGGAATTTAAGTAGAACTGGAAATGTCTTATTTAAAAAAATAATACGCATTTATTTTTTGCCTTCTTCAAGAGATGAGAATCTCTCATAAGCTGCAAAGGAGGCCTCTCTGTCTTTCACTCTTTGCCTTAATTTGATGGTTAATAGCCATTATATGTGTGTGTGTGTGTGTGTGTGTGTATAAAATTATTATAACAATTTAATATAATGTTATATATTATATGTATATAATACATATATTCATATATATGAATAAAAATATTTTATATCTGTTAGGAGTAGTGAGGAAGTAGAAATATGACAGTTTTTCAGCCAAAATGTATTTAGGCCATTATAGACAGCTTGTGCAAAATATCCTGTAATACTCCAGACCTCCTTCTAGTTAAACATTGATCCACTATATTTATATTCTTTTTTTTTTTAATTTTTTTTTTATTTATTATTTCTAGGAGAGAGAGAGAGAGAGACAGCGTGAGCAGGGGAGGGCCAGAGAGAGGGAGTCACAGACTGAAACAGGCTCCAGGCTCTGAGCTGGCAGTCAGCACAGAGCCCGACGCGGGGCTCGAACCCACGAACCGCGAGATCATGACCTAAGCGAAAGTCGGACGCTTAACCGACTAAGCCACCGAGGCGCCCCCCACTATATTTATATTCTTAAGGCTTATTTGAAGAGCAACATATGCACTGTATTTTTCATAAATCTTAATGTCTCTGTTATTTATTGCTGTATAACCCACTATCTTAAAACTTAGGGTTTAAATCAGAAACATTTGCTCATGATCTTGTGGACCAGTAATTTGGACTGTGCTCAAGAAAATGTTTCTTCTTTGGGGCTTTCCTGGGCTCACTCAGTAGGCTGCAGCTAGCTATCAACTTAACTAAAGAGGAATGGTCCAAGAAAGTGATACTCATATGGCTAGGTTTTCTAGGTTAGCAGGACACCTTGATTCTCAGTTCATGTGGCCTCTCCAGTGAACAATTTTGTGCTTTTTCCAGTGAGAGCAGAAGTTTACAAAAGCTTGCATGAAAGTTCTAGGCCCAATTGTAGAAGTCATTCTATGTCATTTCTCCCACCTCTATTGGTAAAACAAGTCATGAGGCAAGTCTTATTCCAATATTGGAGAAATAGCCTCTATCTCCTGATAAGAGAAGTTACAAAAAATATGTAGCCATTTTTAATATGCTACAGAAAGAAACTTCATTAAATATATTTATGAAATCAAGTGAAAGTTGATCATGGGGAAATATATTTTCCAAATCTGTTTATAATAAAAAATATACTTTATTTGTATAGAAGTATGGCTATCTTGTGTGAAATTTAAATTTACTTCCCTTTACAATTAAACATTTCTATGATCTTATAGCTAGGATTCCATTCAGCTTTGAAAAATCAAAGTCTCTGGTATCTCTCTTCTAGATTCAATTTTCAGTTATACCTGTATTATTTCTTTGATCTGATCATAGAATATCTACCTTAGGAAAGAAAATTGCCTAGTTGTGGGTGAGTTATCTCTGGGCATTATTTACTATTACTCCTTTATTCTCATTGGATCAAAATTATCTGCTAGGTAAACCTAAAATATTGGGGGTTACATTAGAATTATCAATATCTGTTTTCTGATGCTAGATAGATTCAGTACTTCCCCTCAGTTTGAAAAATGAAGAAATATGGGAGGGTTCAGTATATTTTCCATATATGACTGATTTCCTGTCATGATTCTGTGATTGCATTCATTCAATAACAAAAATTCACTGAGCTTCATTTCTGTCTTTTGGTTAAAGGGGAAGTTAATAAACATATGTCAAGAATTTACTCTCTCCAAGGAAATCTTCTATATTTATTAACTCATGAAAAACACAGACAGAAATCCTTTTTTTTTTAAAGTTTGTTTTCATATATTTTGAGAGAGATGGAGTTTTGTTTTATGCCAGAGTCCAGCTCCAGCCAGTCCAGGGGTCTCTGAAGGATGGAAGGTGTCAGTGAAAGAGTGAGAGAGTCCCGAGATTCTTTCCGATCACCAGGCAGGCATCTCTGTCCTGTTGGTTTTGGTGTCTTTATAACATGACATCAGAAAATGGAATTTTTACAATGGATAATTCTCTGTGATAAGATTCTTTGGAAAATGTACAGAAACAGAAGTATTCTTACAGAATACTTACAGAAGTATTCTTGTAGAACTACCCCAGTCATAGTGAGGTTGAGTAAATCTTACAATTATGAAAATAACAGGGTGTTCTTAGTGAAAAACAGGACAACATACACATTTGTTTTAAGTCAATAATGCTAAGATTAAGTCATAGGTTAAGTTGTGTATAGATAGGCTAGGAGTCATTCTGTCTGGCTCACAAGAGGAAGAATGTATTTGAGCTGGTTAATAACTTTTCGATTTGATGCTGTACGCATAAATACCATGGGGGCCCTAAATGTGTCAGCCTTTGTATTTGGATTTATGCTTTAACTACTTTTATCCATCCTCATCACAGCTGCCAGTGTAAGGGAAGGATTTGTGGAATGTAGGTCTTAGGGAAGAGACTGATATACATCACCAGTTAGCAAAGATATATGTAGTAACTTATGTTCTGCCCTTATCTGTTCCTTCTCTCTAAATTAGGTTCTTTGTCTCTGGGCTGGACTTAATCGTCCAGTTATATATTCCTTATGGCACCAGAGAGCCAACTGTACCTTTAAAAAGTTTAGCTCATTTCCAATACATAGAATAGCCTCTTCGAGGCACTTACCTTTGTGTCTAGTTTTTTGTCTATGATTTCTTGAATAGCTAGGGCATGAGAAACATTTTTGGTTAGTTGATTTACATACTGAGCTGTATGAACCTCTTGGACTAGTGCAACAGTAGAAACAGAATTGTACATGTAAAGGTCAATCTTTTATGAGTAAGGGTCATTAGCCTGTTTATAGCTCAAGGGAAAGTATCGAGGAAAACAGGACCTGCTAGAGACACAATGTCTGCTCCCATAATCACAAAAGAAGAAGTTCCTTCAATAAGTTTCTTCACAAGGTGCAATCATCATACCAGGGCCAGAATAAGGGGAAAAGTCACTCCCAATACCGATCAACAAGGTGCCTTGGGGGTTGGTGCTCAAGCAGAAACAATTGAGTGGGGGTGGATATGGGTCATCATCTGACAGCAGGAGGCCTTGCAAACTTACCTTAACTTCACAAGGCATATGTAAGTGGAGATGTTTGTAATGGACTTTATCATATGCCCCATCACCCAGAAGTATCGGGCCTAACTGAAAGGTGGGATGGCTTACCCATGCGTAACACATGGGAGGCAACACTTAAAAGGTCCATAAATGACCAGCAATGTGAAACTAATTACAAAAATTCAGATTTTTAGATCTTTCTCCTGTGGATTGGTATTGATATCATGTAATATATTATACCTATATTAATATAAAACATTTAAGTATAGACATATTGGCAGTAGGAGTATAAAAGTGTATATGTGTGTGACTGTGTGTGTTTTCTTTAATTGATACCTTCACAGTAGTTACCTATTGGCATGGTCTAATTAGATTACATTCCAGAGGAAGCTCCTAAAGTCACTTTAATTTTTCATTTAAAAAGGTCTTTCTCTAGGGGCATCTGGGTGGCTCAGTCAGTTAAGCGACTGACTTAGGCTCAGGTCATGATCTCGCGGTTTGTGAGCTCAAGCCCCACGTTGGTCTCTGTGCTGACTTCCCAGAGCTTGGAGCCTGCTTTGAATTCTGTCTCTCTCTCTCTCACTGCCCCTCCTATACTCATGCTCATGCTCATGCTCTGTCTCTCTCTCTCTCTCTCTCTCTCAAAATGAATAAACATTAAAAAAAAAAAAGGTCTAGCTCTAACTAAACCCAGACTTAAATCAAGCACAAGAAGCTCATAATCCAGTTATGATAAGGGTATTTCATATTTCATTCTTTCATCCAGTTGATGGTGAATTGACTGAACTAAGACAGCCTGCCTCTGCCAGCATTTAAAATTGAGTATAGCTGCTCTCATGAAAAAGGTCAATAAAATTGAGCAACATCGCTCAAACTACCAAAAATTTTCTAAAAGTTACATTTGGAGGATAGGAATACAAGTGCTTAAAGTTTAATCAAAGTGGTTTCTAATTGAATCTAAAAGAACTCATCATTGTACACAGATGATCATTGGATTATCAGTACCTTTGCAATTCAAAGGATAGTCTGCAGAACAGAGAACACTGACATCACCCAGGATTTTGTTAGAACTGCAAAAACAGGCCCCACTCAGAATTGCCTGAACCAGACCTCAGCTCAGGTCATGTTCTAACAGTTTGTGAGTTTGAGCCCTACGCAGGGCTCTGTGCTGACGGCTCACAGCCTGGAGCCTGCTTTACATTCTGTGTCTCCCTCTCTGTTCTTCTGCAGAACTCATGCTCTGCCTCTCTCTCCTTCAAAAATAAATAAACATTAAAACAATTAAATAAAAAATAAAATTTATGTGAATTCTGTAACTCTTCTTTTGTGTTTAATAAATATTTAATAAAAACTATTTTAAAGTATTGAAAAAATGCTCATCATCAATGTCTGTTCAAATATGATAGTTTCGTTTCTTTAGAATAATTTGAATGTTGATTTGAGCAGAATATATATTTTCTCTCACTGTATTTTTTAAATATTGGAGCGATGATACGTATATTCTTCTACAACTCATATTCTAATTTACAACTCTTTTGTTTTTGTTTTTGTTTTGTGACTGGTTTATTTCATTTAGTATAATATTCTGAAGGTTCATCCATGTTATGGCAAGTGATAAGATTTCTTTTGTTTTTAATGCTGAATGACATTCTTTTGTATGTGCATTTCCATTTTATCTATTTGTCTATTAATGAATATTTGGATGACTTTCACCTCCTGGCTATTATAAACAATGCTTCAAGAGTGTGCAAATATCACTTCGAGATTCTGCTTTCAGTTGATTTGGATATATACCCATAAGAGAGATTTCCAGATCATGTGGTAACTTTTGGGACTTCCATACAGTTTTCCATAGTAGCTACACCATTTTACATTCCCACCAACCATGCACAAGGGTTCTTTTTTATCCACATATTTGCCAACATTTGTCATTTTGTGTGTAGCTAGTGGACAGGTTCAGAAATTTCCTTATAGCTTAGTAATCTAGAATTTAGAGTCTCTTTTTCTCATAGAAACAGCTTGTACCCTATGACTCAGCAACTGCACTACTAGGTATTTATCCAAATGATACAAAAATATTAATTATAAGGGGCACACCCCCCCCAATGTTTATAGCAGCACTATTAACAATAGCCAAATTATTGAAAGAACCCAAATGTCCATCGACCGATGAATGAAGAAAAGGTGGTTTGTGTGTGTGTATGATATATATGTATATATACACATATGTATATAAGATTGAAATATATATATATATTATTCACAATCAAAAAGAATGAAACCTTGCCATTTGCAATGACATGGATGGAACGAGAGTATAGTCTGCTAAGCAAATGACAAATACCATATAATTTCACTCGTGTAATTTAAGAAACAAAACAGATAAACATAAAGGAAGTGAAGGAAAAATAAAATAAGATAAAAACAGAAAGGAAGGCAAGCCATAAGAGACTGTTAATTACAGAGAACAAACTGAGGGTTGCTGAAGGGGAAGGGTGGGGGTATGAGCTAAATGGGTGATGGGCACTAAGGAGGGCACTTGGGATGAGCACTGGGTGTTACATGTGAGTGATGAATCACTAAATTCTACTCCTATAACCAGTACTACACTATATGTTAAGTAATTTGAAGTTAAATAAAATCTTGGAAGAATTAAAAGAAAAAAAAACCTAGATTCAAATTTTGCCTTTGCTATTAACAAATTCTGTTAACTGGGCCATTTATATTATTTTAGGCTTCTGTTTCTTATACATATGAGGTTGTTTTAAGAATCAAAGGATAACTAAAGTAAAATAAAATCCCTAGGTTTATACTGTAAGTTAAAATAATGCAAATTACACTTACTGACTGAAATAAAAAGCAACAGAAAAATGAATTTGCCTATTTAAAATAAAGAACAAAATATCAACAACAAAAAACTAATATTTGCCTAAGTGATAAGATATCAAAATTTTGATATGTAAACATTAAATGATTGTGGAGAATAATGCAGCTGTAGATTTAAATAAAATATCTAAACAAAATCATTATATATTATTCCTTAAAATTATTTTTAGAAAAGATTATATTTGAAATTGATGCAGAAATAAATAATAAGCAGTATAGAAGACCTACTTTTGATGTTCATGTTTATCACCTAAATCATTCCTATGTGATTCATTTCATAATTCGTATTTTGCATGATGATCAAAAGGCCAGACTAGCATGTTCTGAGGACATTTGAGTCTATTAATGTCATCTGTAATGTGCAATAAAAACATCAATATGTGGAATTATTGAGAATTATAAGTTACTGTATGAAAATCATGTAACATGATTCCTGGTAATTTTCAGTGTGTTGGAAATGGTAAATACTATGACATCACTGATACAGTGTTAGTAGCATATTTGTTGATAACAAAATAGAAAATAAATAATAATGTTGAAACTTTCAAATAGTATTTTCTTTTGCAGAAAGCAGAAATGGAGGAAACTGAAATCGATTTTAAAGAGAAAATGGCCACTCATGAATAAGACTGACATGGATAAAAAACATACAGTGGAACATAAGGATGTAGGGAGCAAGCCAATCATAGCATAGGCTTTTTACCTCCACTCTATCACACAAAGCTGTTTCTGAAAAAAAGACATTAAATAAACTTATTTCTGGGCTGGCCAATAGATGACATGATTGGACTCAATAAGACTAACAAAATAAGGGCTTCGGGAATGTGGAAGCAGTGTGCCAAAATTTATTTGCACCAGTTAATGGCATGGAGGCAAGGATGCCGTTCTTTTGCATAGTATTAATACTTTGGAAGGAATCTTTCAAAATCATTTATTTAGTTAGTTTGCACAAATATGGTCAAACCTATGCATAGGCTTTTAATGACATACATATTTGATATTTAATTTAGACAACAGAATGGCTGACACTTAATTGACGAAACCATCCCCCAAATTTATCTGTAAATATGGATCCCAAATAGAGTAATAACTATGTTCTCTGCTGAAATCGGATAAAAATGTATCAGTAGTTTTGTTTATATGACCTACATTTAGTAGCATTTTCCTTAATCTACTAAAATTTTTCCTATACTTCATGATTTATCATATTCTCCAGGTTTTTCACCTAACTTCTATTTGCTCCACTTAGTGTTTTTTTTTCTCTTTTTCCCCCTGTTATAGTAGCTCCTGTCTGTCTAGTAAATGTGAGGGTTCCTTATTTATTCACTATTCCAGTTAATAATTACTAAGTACCTTCTATGTTTTCTACTGTTGTAGTCTCTGGATGCCTCATTTTTTTTCTGTTTTTTTTTTCTTCAAATTTTTATTTTACTTCTAGTTAACACATAATATAATATTAGTTTCAGAAGTAGAATTTAGTGATTCATCACTTACATATAACACCCAGTGCTCAATGCAACAGGTGTCCTCCTTAATACCCAGCATCCATTTAGCCCATTCCCCTATCCACTTCCCCTCCAGCAACCCTCACTTTCTTCTCTGTAGTTAAGAGTCTCTTATGGTTTTACTCCTTCCCTTTACTTCTTCCCTTTACTCCTTCCTCCCTCTCTCTTTTTACCCCTTCCCTTATGTTCATCTATTTTGTTTCCTAAATTCCACATATGAGTGAAATCATATGATATTTATCTTTCTCTGACTTATTTCACTTAGCATAATACATTCTAGTTCCATTACATAATTGCATATGGCAAGATTTCATTCTTTTTATGCCTGAGTAATATTCCATTATATATATTATATATAATATTCCATAAATATAAATATTTATAAATATTCCAATATAAATATATATTATATAATATTATATATATATACACACACACACCATCTTTCTTTATCCATTCATCAAAGGCCATTTGGGCTCTTTCAATATTTTGGCTCTTGCTGATAATGCTGCTGTAAACATTGGAGTTCATGTGCCCCTTTGAATCAATATTTTTGTATCCTTTGGGTAAATAAATACCTCATAGTGCAAATGGTGAGTCACGGGGTAGTTCTGTTTTTCACTTTTTGAGGATACTGCATACTGTTTTCCAGAGTGGCTGCACCCGTTTGCATTCCCACTAACAGTGTAAGAGATTTCCCCTTTCTCCACACTTTTGACAACACCTGTTGTTTCCTGAGTTGTTGATTTTAGTCATTCTGACTGGTGTGAGGTGGTAGCTCATTGTGGTTTTGATTTGTATTTCCCTGGTGATGAATAATATTGAGCAAATTTTCTTGTGTCTGTTGGCCATCTAGATGTCTTCTTTGGAAAAATGTTTATTTGTGTCTCCTGTCCACGTCTTAAACGAATTATTATTATTAGTATTATTATTATTATTTTGGCAGGGGAGAGTTGAATTTGACAAATTCTTTATAGATTTTTGATACTAACCCCATTATTTGATATGTCATTTGCAAGTATCATCTCTCATTTACTTTTGTTGATTGGGTTTATTTTTTTTTCACTGCGTAAAGGCTTTTTATCTTGATGAAGTCCCAGAAGGTTATGTTTGCTTTTGTTTCCCTTGCCTCTGGCAATATGTCTAGTAGGAAGTGCTACAGCTGGTGTTAGAGAGATTACTGCCTATTTTCTCCTTTAGGATTTTGATGGTTTCCTGTCTCACATTTAGGTATTTCATCCATTTTGAATTTTTCTGTGTGATGTAAGAAAGTGGTCCAGTTTCATTCTTCTGCATGTTGCTGTCTAGTTTCCCCAATACCATGTTTACCATGTGTTGAAGAGACTGTCTTTTTTCCATTGGAAAAGATTAGTTGATCATATAGTGTTTGTGTTTTCTGTTCTGTTCTACTGATTTGTGTGTCTGTTTTTGTGCCAGTACTATACTGTTTTGATCATTTCAGCTTTGTAATATAGTAATATAGTTTGAGGTCTGGAATTGTGATGCCTCCCACTTTGCTTTGCTTTTTCAAGATTGCTTTGGCTATTTGGGATCTTTTGTGGTTCCATAAAAATTTTTGGATTGTTTGTTCTAGCTCTGTGAAAAATGCTGGTGGTACTTTGATAGGGATTGTATTAAATGTGTGGATTGCTTTGGGTACTATAGACATTTTAACAATATTTATTTTTCCAATACATGAGCATGGAATGTTTTTCCTTTTTTTGATGTCATCTTCAATTTCTTTCATAAGTGTTCTATAGTTTTCTGAGTACAGATAGTTTTTTTCTTGGTTAGGTTTATTGCTATGTATTTTATTGTTTTTGGTGTAATTATAGATGGGATTCATTCCTTGATTTATCTTTCTTCTGCTTTATTATTGGTGTATAGAAATGCAACAGATTTCTGTAAGTTGATTTTATGTCTTGTGACTTTGCTGGATTCATGTTTCAGTTCTAGCAATATTTTGGTGGAGCCTTCTGGGTTTTCTACAGAGCATCATGTCCTCTCCTAATAGTGAAAGTTTGACTTCTTCCTTATTGATTTGCATGATTTTTATTACTTTCTTCTTGTTGTTGTCTCCTGTGGCTAGAACTTCCAGTACTGTGTTGAATAAAACTGGTGAGAGTAGAATCCTTTCTTGTTCCTGACCTTAAAGGAAAAGCTCTGTTTTTCCCCATTGAAGATGATATTAGCTGTGGGTCTTTTTTATATGGCCTTTATGATGTTGAGGTGTGTTCTCTTTACCTCTTCTTTGTTGAAGATTTTTATCAAGAATGGATACTGTATTTTGTCTAATATTTATTTTGCATCTACTGAGAGGATCATATGATTCCTTTCTTTTATTAATGTGGTGAATGACATGATTGTTTTGTGAATATTGAACTGCTCTTCCAGTTTGAGAATAAATCCCACATGCCTGTGGTGAATAAATCTTTTAATATACTGTTGGATTGGATTTGCTAGTATCTTGTTGAGAATTTTTGCAAGTTCGTCAGGGATATTGGCTTGTAATTCTCTGTTTTAGTGGGTCTTGGTCTGGTGATGGAATCAAGGTAGGGCTGGCCTTATAAGTGAGTTTAGAAGTCTTCCTTCCCTGACTATGTTTTGGAACAGTTTGAGAAGAATAGGTTATACTTTTCTTTAAATGTCTGGTAGAATTTCCCTGTGATGTGATCTGGCCCTGAGCTTTTCTTGTGTGTGTGTTTGTGAGACTTTTGATTACTGATTCAGTTTCTTTGCTAGTTATCAGTCTGCTCAAAGTTTCTGTTTCTTCTTATTTCAATTTTGGTAGTTTGTATGTTTCTAGGAATTTATCAATTTCTTCCAGATTGCCTAATTTGTTGGCATATAATTTTTCATAATATTCTCTTATAATTATTTGTATTTTTGTGGTGTTGGTTGTGATCTCTCTCCTTTCTCACTTGTGATTTTATTTATTTGGGTCTTTTTTCTTTTTGATAAGTCTGGCTAGGGGTTTATCAATTATATTAATTCTTGAAAGAAACACCTCCTGGTTTCATCAATCTATTCTTTGTTATTTGGTTTTTTTCATCATTTATTTCTGCTCTAATCTTAATTATTTCCCTTCTTCTGTTGGCTTTCAGCTTCATTTGCTGTTCCTTTTCTATCTCCTTTAAGTATAAGGTCAGGTTGTTTGAGACTTTTCTTGCTTTTTGAAGTAGGCTTGTGTTGCTATATACTTTTCTCTTAGGACTACCTTTGCTGTATCCCAAAGGTTCTGGATTGTTGTGTTTTCATTTTCATTTGCTTCTGTCTTTTTTTTTTTTTAATTTATTCTTTAATTTCCTGGTTAACCTATTCATTTTTTAGTAAAATGTTCTTTAATCTCCATGTATTTATGGTCTTTCCACATTTTTTCGTAAAGTTGACTTTATTTCATAGTGCTGTGGCTGGAAATATGCATGGTATGATCTGAATCTTTTTGTATTTGTTGGGGACTGATTTGTGACCTAGTATCTGACATATTCTAGAAAATGTCCCATGTGCATTGGAAAAGAATATGTATTCTGCTACTTTAGGATGAAATGTTCTGAATATATCTGTTAAGTCCATCTGGTACAGTGTGTCATCCAGAGCCATTGCTTCCTTGTTGTTTTCTGCTTAGATGATCTGTCTATTGTTGTGAGATGTTAAAGTACCCTGCTATTATTGTTATTATCAATGAGTTTGTTTATGTTTGTTATTTTTCTTCTACATATTTTGGTGTCGGGTTTGGGGCATAAATATTTACAATTCTTGGGGATTGCCTGAAGCATGACCAGTATACACTTTAGCTTAATAGATGATGCTGTTTCCTCAATTCTTCTTTGATAATGCTTCTGTCCTCTTGTTATCAACATGACGATAACATGTCATGTCAAAAGACCTTCCATAGGTCTTTACTAAAATAATCCTATTTTACTAAAGTGTGTCAGTGAACAATTTATAGTTCTATTTCTTTAACTTACCTCTGAGGTAAAGTTGAGGCCAAGATCCTTATATTTTTTACGTAAATCTATATAGAGTCTAATATGTAGTCTGCATCTAGGCAATGTGTACTGGTTATTAAATTAATTAATTATAGCAAATAAATGTATTTAAAGTCATGTCTAAATCTAAGGAATTTTGAAGTGGGTTCCTTTGAACATAAATTTTGTGAAACAATTAGATTTTCAGTGAACTAAATTGGGTAATATTTTCTTTCTAATATGAACCTTTATTCATTAGTTCATATCTGGTCATACTACTCAGAGACAGTTGAGGTGGAAGTCTGAGTTGACTGATTCTGATCATACTTGAGTTTATGAAAATTCCAAAGTGAAAGCATTTTTAGCAGAAAAGGCAAAGAAATAAAAACAAGTAGAATAAATTTATATTTATTATGAAGTAAAAAAAATCTTTTTTACTGCTAAGAAACAAAGTTTCTATTGCTTTTTCAGGATTTTGTGTGGTATTCTCTACAGGAAGTATAAAGCATTCTAGGAAACTTTTCAAGGATGAGCTATGATGGAACTTTCCAAATAGGACTTTCTGAAGTTTCATCTAAAATTTATGAGAGGGACAAAAATGGTGAGCAGTCTGTTCCAATAGAAATGGTAAAAGATTGGGAATAATCATCCCTAATTATCAATAATTTTTGCAGCAGATTCAGGCAAATTAAATTTGTTTATATCCTTGTTAATGTTGACATATTTTGGTTTACCATGGGTGTCAGTAAGTTTTATCTTACTCTTAGATAAATGTTATGCTGTATCTACCAATAATATCTACAATTTCTTCCAATATGAAAACTCTTGGTACTGGACTTATGTGTCATAACCAAACATGATAATCTATCTTTCAGAGGATTAATAGTTTTTTGAGTGTTTTGCATTGTTTTGGGCATAAATTTAATAAGTATGAAGGTATCTTATGGGAGATGATTTGATGACTATAAAGAGTCACTGTGGCAGGAAATTTCTTGTCTCCATTCCCAGTTAGTTTTTGATAACCAGTTTATTGCTATCACTTGTAGAGTTAAAATGGAAGACAAACGTTTTAAAATGTATTCCTTTCATTGATCTAGATTTCACTTAAATCTTTCTAAATTTTTTCTGATAAGCTTAAAATGAAAAGCAGAGTCTCTTAGCTAATGCCTCACTATAAAACTGTTCCAAATGATGTCATAATCCTGGATCCAGAAGTCAAAGAAGACAGAAAATGTTTTTTTTTTCTTCGATTCTTTCCAGAAAGGTCATTCTGTCTGTTAATCCTGTCATGTGAACAACTACATAGGAAGGTAGAGCTGAAAGTTTCCCAAGATGTTTTTCCTTCATGCTTCCTACAGAGGCTCTAATGTGGTCACAAAAGGGACTGCAAGCAATTCTGCCACCAGCTCTCCAGAGGGCACCATAGGATCTGTGATCGTTATGTTGTAGTTGGTTACTTGGAGTGTGATTGTAGATTATACTCTCATAGGACTTTTTTAGTTTCAGTCATTTCAACAAAGAAATCTCTGTTTTATTTTTGAAGGCTAGTATGTTAACTCTAGCAAGACATTAAGAGGTAGGTCCATAAATTTATTATTTGAATTTTCAAGTAATGTTTTGATATCCACTGAATGGATTGCCTTGAAGTTCAGAGGGGGAGTTTCTTCTAGTCGATGAGAAAAAAAAAAAAAAAGAATCCTATAAAATTAGTATTTCACACATTACAACACACACACACACACACTCTATGTTTAAATTTTTTTTTAATGTTTTATTTATTTCTAGGAGAGAGAAAGTGAGACAGCGTGAGCAGGGGAGGGTCAGAGAGAGAGGGAGTCAAAGACTAAAGCAGGCTCCAGGCTCTGAGCTGGCAGTCAGCACAGAGCCCGACATGGGGTTCGAATCCACGAACTGCGAGATCATGACCTAAGCGAAAGTCGGACGCTTAACCGACTAAGTCACCCAGGTGCCCCCCACACACTCTATGTTTAAAGGGGCCAGGTGGTTTAGGCAAACATATTCCACATCTTTTTCCCAACGTGGAATAGCAACTAGTTTGCTTAAATACACTTGGATACCTAGAGGAACACATTGATAAAGTCAAATAAACAGTGCAGAGTGTTCAGAATTCCAAAGAAAAAGGACATCCTTATTCCTATGGGGAACAATCAGAAATAACTTTAGTAAGGCAGATAACACATGGGTGAGATGCAAGCTCTGGTAGAATCTAGGCAGAGTATGGCAGAAAGGCAGGTTTCACGATATATAGAAGAATGGGGAAAGTTCATGGATATTGGGAAAGTATTCAAGTGGATATGGATCTCAGATAAAGCAGTGGCCATAGGTTATAGAAGAAAGTTGGATTAAATAGGAGACATTAAATTAAACTTGAATGATATAAAATAAGTGTGGATTTTAATTCATAGGCAAAAATTATTTACTCAGGTTTTAAAGAAAGACACAATATCAAATTTTTCCTTTAGTAGACAGTTCCAGCAGCTAAATATAAATTGGCATAGAAAGGCAAGAGTTTAAAAGAACAGAAAATGATTTAAAATGTGGATTAATAACTTAAACATGGAATCAAAATAGCCTGAATCATGGACTGATACTAGTAAATGTTAGAAACATAGTTGAAATTTGTAACTACTGATTAGATCTGTGACTAGAAAAAAATATATTAGAATAAAATGTATGGTTTTATACAAAGATGTGAATAAATGTGATTACTGTCTCAAAAACTAAATGGCTGATAATATCATTAGGTAAAATATGATACACAAAACTCACTGTAGGTCTAGGAATCAATATGATCTATTTGAGATTTTTTTTTCCTACAATGACTGATTTAATAAGACAACTTTATGGGAGTGTTTATATGCCCCTCGATATTAAGATTTAAGTACATGATAATGTTTCAGGATATGAAGTGGATAATAATTCATTTATTCATCCATCTTTCCTCTTTGTTAATAATGAATGTCCATCAATGTAATTCCTTTTTTATTAACACACTCAATAAACAATGTCTACCCCTATTAAATGAAAGCTTTTCCAGCAGTACTCAAGATTTTATATCAACAGGTGAATTTGGGAAGGAAGGAAGAATATACTTTTTCCCATCTTGCATCACTGAGATGACTTTGTGAAGAATTGTGACTCATTGTGTAGTATGTGTATGCGCATGTGAATATGTGTGTGTGTTTATGTGTGAAAAATGAGAATAGATGGAAAAATATAATATTACAGAATGGGAGATTATCTAGAGACTGATGATAAATGTCCTACCTCATTTCTTATGTCTAATAAATATTGACTTATTACTCCTACAATAGCAACTCAGTTGAGGTTGGATTGCAACTGCAACTTGACTAGGGAAAAAAAGGATATTCAAAATCTTGAAATAAAATTTCAAACATCAGTACACATTGTACCATAAGCAGATATCAAGATCCCTCCTGGCAACACGATTTACCTTGCAAACTTCCCGAAGAAATTTTACTCATATTCCTACAACTCAAGCAAAAGACGGCCCCTCTTCACAGTCCCCATTATTAGCTAAATAGGTATTGTTACCCTCTTTATCATTATTATCTTTTCCTTCTTAATACTGTTTCTTTCCCAAATCCCTAACACACTACATTTCTTTTTTGAAGACTTGGAATGTGCTATACAATTTTCTTTTTTACTTAAAAAAACTCTACCATCACATTGATAAAGAACCAACAGTGTTTAGGTCCCTCATTTCCATAAAGTCTCCTTTATGCTGTTGACTTTCAATCTACTGCTTTTGGTATTTGCTGAGATTGAGACCTTGTGTTATCCAAATGACTTCTAAAAATCTCCACCTAAATATCACTTTGGCTTTTCAAAGTGAATAAATGCAAGAGAAAACACAGCATATTAATCTCAATAAGAGAGATTAATTTCTCCCTATTTCTATAAAAGCAAACTCTGTCCAAATACACTCACAAGGTAGAAATCCAGGGATCCATCTTAATTCTTTCCCTTCCCTGTACACTTCCCTTTCACTGTACTTTCTCGATGAGAACTTAAAATCTAACAGAAGCTCTTAAAGGGCACATAACCTAATTTCTGTTGTTGATAAATGGATAAGACTAGCCAAATTTATGGTAGACAAATACAGAAAGGCATAATGGTCATAAACTTCTCAATATTATTTTCATATCCACACTTTCCTTTGTCTGGAAAATTACTCATTTTTTATAGAGAGAAGTACAGTGTTTAACTTATTAACTGTCATATCGTCTGCAATAGCACAATAATTCCCCAAAATTCCTGCATATTTTCTCTAAAAATGTTTGTTGAATAAATGAGTGAATGAAATAAACATTGAATGAAGTTTCATACTTCTAGTCATCATTCATTAGCACATATAATTTATACAAACATAATTATACTTATATAAATGTAGTTCTATGTATATAATTATATATAAGCATTTGTTTTTTTCTTTCTTATGATTTTATTTTTTGTTTTTTAATTAAAAACATTTTTAATGTTTATTTATTTATAAGAGAAAGAGAGAGAGGCAGAGCATGAGTGGGAGAGGGGCAGAGAGAGGAGACACAGAATCTGAAGCAGGCTCCAGGCTCTAGGCTGTCAGCCCAGAGCCTGACGCAGGGATCGAACCCACGAGCAGTGAGACAATGGTCTGAAGTCAGACACTCAATGGGCTGAGGCATCCAGGTGTGCTTCATTTATCTTCTGATTTTATACGTCCGGGCAAAATAACATTAAGTGCATACATATTGCTTTCCTACTCATTCTACTAAGGTGAACATGTCTGCATCATGAAGTTGTTTTAAGTACTACAGAAATGTATATAAGTCACCTCACAAAATACTTGGGAAAAGTTTATATTCAGTAAGTTCAAGGACACAAAATTTTTAGTATCTGCTCATTTTATTGAACTGCTATTAATTCTTATAATTATTCAGTTAAATAAGTTTAGATCTTCAGGTAAACAAGTGTATCTGTAAAATTGAATACACTGGTGTCCTTCTCAGTGGTAACTCTAGTGTATTCTAGAAGTTTCCTTGGTTTTGAACCACATATCAGTAAGAATGCTTAAATAATTTCACAATTATTCTTTCCCTCCTTCTTGACACAGCATCCTCTCCTGGTTTTCCTAATAATAAAATCTTCAGTTTTACTCCCAATACCTAGTCATTCTTTCTTATTCTCACTTTATAAGTTTTGTTTCTTTGTCTCTGTTCTAAATGGTGACCTGGAATGCTCTGATTATTTTTTATTTATATTGATCTCAATTTTCTTTTCTAGTTTCGGGTCTCGGGAGGCTCACATCTGTGTATTGTATCATGTGAATTTCTCCGCCATGTCACTTCTGGTTCAGACAATGGTAGAAGAAAGCAGTTGCAGGTTTTCGTTTTTTTTTTTTTTTTTTTTTTCCTGTTTCCTCCCTGGCTTAGGACCTTGTCTTCAGCAATTGCTTTGTCCTTCCATTACTATGTCTCTTGTCATTGGCTTCTTCCTACACAGTTCCTATTCTCATTAGTCTCTGAGAATATTACTGCTTTCCTTTATGCCTTAGCCTAATGGGTTAGTAATGGCTTGAACTGTTGTTAGTCTGGGGACTTCACCATTCCTTTTAGTTCCCTTCATATTGTCCAGATATTTGCTAAGTATTTTTTTCATTGAAATGATTCTGTTTGAAACATCTTAGGTGACCTTGATTATCTGCATGGAAATTGAGTGATTAAATCTGATTTAAAAATGGGCAGAAGATCTGAATAGACATATCTCCTAAGAAGACATACAGGTGGCCAACATGTATATGAAAAGATGCTCAACATAACTAATCATCAAGGAAATTCAAATCAAAACCACAATGGGACATCACCTCACATCTGTTGTTAGAGTGGCCCTTATAAAAGAAAGTAGTGGCTAGGATATGGAGATATTATTGTGCACTGTTATAATGTAAATGTAAGTAATGTAGTACATGTGGGAAAGTAAAATGATGCATCCACTATTGAAACCAGTAAGGATATTCCTCAAAAAATTAAAAATTAATTTTTCTATGATACAGCAATTTCTTTTCTGTATATTTCTCCAAAAGAATTGAAATCAGTATCTCAAAGAGACATTTGTACACCCATGTTAATTGCAGCATTTTACATAATAGCTCAGATGTGGAAGTAACATAAATGTCTATCCATAGATGAATGGATAAAGAAAATGTGGCATAAACATAAAATAGAATATTTATCAACATTAAATGGCAGGAAATCCTGCCATATGCTACAACATGGAAGAAATTTGAGGCCATTATACTAAGTGAAATAAGCCAGACGTGGAAGGAAAAATACTGCATGATTCCACTTACATGAGGTGTCTAAAGTAAGCAAAGTCATTGAAGCAGAAGGTAGAGTGGTAGATGCCAGAGGCTGGAGAGATGGATCAATGGGAGTTGCTGTTCAAGAAGCGTAACATTTCAGTTATTTAAGATGGACGATCTCTAGAGAGCTGTTATACAAACACTGGGCTTATATGTAGTAACACTGTACTGGTAGATCTCGTGTTGTTTTTTTTTCCCACAATGAAAAAGAAAATCCAAGGGTATCCACTATGCCTGTACTAGATAACAATGTTAAATAAAATTTTGACAAACTCCAAAAAGAGGATCCTAGGATTTTGAAGCAAAACAATGACATGTTTTCATGATATCTCTTTTCCCTAGGAAAAAAAACAGCTCCTGGATTGTTACTGAGCTCTGGTTGAGACTGAATACCCGACTGTGGGCACCAAGTGACTATGCTACTTGTGATGGCCTATGTTGTGGTAGCAGCAAAAATGTAACTGAACATTAGCAGCAACATTGTACAATTAAATAGATATAGTATATATGAGAACAGGCCAGAGCAGGTCCAGAAAAACAAGTAAACAAGTTTTTTCAGGTGGCTTAGACTCTCATGGAACTTAGGAATCAATCCTCACTTTCAGACTCACAAGGGAATCAACAATAGAAAATAGGGAAACCATTCTCAGAGCCAATGTATGTATGAGTTTACACGATATTCTCCCAGCAGCAGGAAGTAGCCATTGTTACACCCCCACTCAAGGGTATCTCTGAAAGATAGTGGTGAAAACAAAAATTTCCCAATATGTAAAATACCAAGCATTGCATCTAGGTAACTCTGTTTTTATGGGGAAAACGTGGTCTGCTTTACAGCCCTATCGATTCGTAGGCACAGACTGATTGACTGGTTTGTCAAAAACAGGAATAATTAGAAGGAAGATTAAAGGCAAGAAGATCTCAGGTAGAAGTATGTGAATGAACCTCGGAGCTTGCATAGGTTATGAAGATACTTATATTCTGTGGAAATTCCCTTCAGAGGTCATGTACTGTGGACAACTGTCTCAGGAATAAGGTGGTTTGGACAAGCTGCCTTGTCCTGTTGGGGTCTTTTTCCAGACCCTCCAGAATTTTATCATAAAGTTCATGCACAAAGCATTGAGGACTGGTATGGAAACTATATATGAATCAAAGATCATATGGCTGTGCCAGCTGTTGCATGTTCAATCTGTTAATAGCAGGAGTCCCCACCTCCTTCCCAATATGGTTAACTCCCTAGGGTTCTAGCTAGGTAAAAAGTAGAAAAATTGGTCACCTTCTGCTGAGAGGATGCACTGTTTTATTCTTCATATAAGTAGGTATAATTTCCAAATAACGGATTTCTCCTTCGCCTTATCTGTAGTATCTCTGCCATATCACATGGAACCTTAGTAAAAATATTGCTTTTGATATCAACACTGTGTATGACCAAGAAACATGTTTACAGCTAAGGAAATGCAACAAAGTCTAGTATTCATGGAATTTGCTGATTTTACCAAATTTGCCTTTAGCTAATGAAAGCTTTTCAGTGTTTTAGCTGGGAGACAATATCCTATGTATTTTCGGTGCTGTCTCAAAGGATGCATTGTATGCTTCAAATCATAGCCTCATATAAGGTGCATTCTGTATTTTAGTTTGAATATATGGGGTCAGATCTAAAGGGATTGAAAATGGTAATGTCTTTTCAGTCCCCTATGAGTATGCTTCACTATTTCCCTTTAGACAAGTTTGTTTTTTACTATGACAACTTGAGGTCAGGGAGTCTGGAGGTTACATTTCTTGAAAGAGGAATGATATAACCATGATTTATTTAGGTTATATGCCATGAATATTCCTTGAGTATTCTGAGCTCCTCTGCTTCAGAAGTCAGTCAGGATTACTTTACTCTCTTGGCTGTAATCATGGATTCAAAATAACAAAGGTAAATTAAGCTGCTGACATTTCTTTGTTGTGGATGAAGTTTTGGAACATCCTATCAGGTAAAGAACCCTAACCAGAGGAGATGCTGTCAGAGGATAAGGGGAACATGGAATGTTTATGAACAAAATAAGTAAAAGTATTAAGTGCAGCCTCCTGAGTATCTGAGAACGTAAGAGCTGTGGAACAGTGCTCTGATAGGACTTGGTTTCTGTTTGTTAGGGATGAGAGTTTCCTCATCTGAATAGTTCTACAAATAACCACTCAGGAAAGTCCATTTTCAATGTGTATGTATGTATGTATGTATGTTTATATTATTCTTGTTTGTTTGTTTGTTTGTTTATTATCCAAATACATGCTACAGTTAGATTAACTAACAGAAATTTCTGTGAGCTGCCTTCTGATGTTATTCAGGTAAAGGAAGAACCTGAAGCTAATCAGTAGGAGGGGAGAAAGCAGGTGAGCAGTGGCTATTGAACAGAAACAAATCTCTATGTAGTGGGGGGCCAGTCTCTGAAACTAAATGGGTGCCTGAACTTGGGTAGTGCTCAATACCATGAATAGCCAGCCCACCTTTCATTGGATCTTAAGCCATTTACTGCATTCTGACAGCAGAAAGTAAACTGGGCATAGAACAAACATAAGCAGCTTCTCTCATAACATAATCAAATGGGAAAAGTAAAAACACATCAACACGAATAGCCTTCTTAAAATGTTAACACTTAACAAATACATTTTTAACCACAAAAAATTTAAGAGTTTATTTGCATTTCCAGTAATGTACAGATTCAAAAAGAAATTCTTATATGTTCCTGTATCATGTATCATTCAGTTATTTTTAAATTGGAGGTAATTTTCAATATGCCACATGGAAATGAATACACATTTCAACATTTTCAGTAAGCCAATGGATGTTATTTATTGCCTCAACTATACAGCAAATCCTGGAATTAAAATATCTCATTAAGTTTATAAAGGAAAAGAAAGTGCAGTCTTTAATCTGTTTGCTAAATTAATGCAAAGCTGATTCAAATATGATCTTTGCATGATAAATGTTTACTAAAGCATACCCTTAGTCATGTAGATCTATTAATACCATACATCCTTGGCATAATGCTTAATTAATAAATTTAAATTTATAGAAGATATATAATGCTATGATCTTGTATCCCAAGTAAATATTTATTCTTTCTAGAAAACTAAACAAACTTTGATTATAGTGATTATTGATTATGGGCATTAGTCACTTTTCAGTATAATAAATTGACATTTAACTTTAATGTTATCAATTGTACTGTTAACCACTTCATAAAATTTCCAAAGCATTTCATAAAATTACCAAAATTTTTTCTGTATTACTTAGTTATTTCTTCTATAAGTGATCTATTCACCTTTAACATATTGCTGACATTCTCTGTCCCTGAGAACAAATAATGACTCACTTAATCTCTTTTGTTTGAGGGAAGTCCCCAGACCCTTGCATTAAAGGGCACACAAGAGTACTTGTTGATTACAGGCAGGAACATAGGCCATGATTAACTGTGTGTTCAGTGGGAATTTGTAGACCTTCCCTAGTGTGATGCATTATTACAGTTATCAATTTAAGCTCTGACTCCAGTAATTTTGGGCAGAAGGGCTTACTTTAATGAAAAAACTAATCACTACTCTTATTACAACATACTAATCTTTTATGGTGGTTCCTTGATTTGTATATTCTGGGGGAACTTGTGAAGTTTAGTCTTCTATGTTCCCTACATCCATCACATTCAGCTCATATTTTGTGTCTCCTCAGGATTCAGCATGTTGTCAGCCAACACATTCCTAAGGTTAAACATAATGAAAAATAGTGATATTTTGAATAGAATATACATAAAAATTGATTGTCCCTGTGTCAGGAAAAAGAGAAGAGGGTAAAGGCATCTGGGAAAAGACAAAAGAAGACCGGGACATGTTTACTAGTTAATGATCATGTTGAATTCTAGGCTTTATCTCTAGGCTAAGGTAGAGGAATGGGAATTTTGAAAACAGGATGGAGGTAATGTGTTTTCATTAAGGTCACTGTGGCTTGAATGAACAGGATTGCCCATTAAGGTCTTTGCCAAACTTAGAAAGATCTATTCCCTCTTTTTCTTCTTTCCTGTTTTACCAAATTTTTGACAAGAAAACAGACAACATTTTGTGACCAAGAATACAGCAGTTGCTACACAGACCAGCAGGAAACCAATCACATCGAAAGAATGGTACTGGAACCAGGTGAGGTCATGGGCAGCTGGACGCAGGTGCTTGGCTCCTTTGTGACGCATGACAAACTCTATCCAGAAGACTGCTCGATCCAAGGGCTTTACAGGTTGATCATGGTGAATCCTTGATAACCTTGTAGCATTCTCTTTATAACTGGTAGGGAAAAATAGGCAAATGAGAAATTACATAGAAACTAGAAAAAGTTTTTCTTTTCATTATAGGTATTATAACATGTATACATTATGTAAGCCAAAGGCCATAGATACCTTGAGAAAAAATTCATTCTTGGTGAGACATTAACTTTGTTGATTGTATAGTATCTTAAAAAGAGTTGTGAAAGGAAGATGTAGAAAAAATATATTCTAAACAGAATATGGTGAAATGCAAACATAAAAGATGGAATGAATTTGTAACAAATGTATAGCCTGATTTTTCCAAGGAGGAATTTTGATATTGTGTGAAGTTTAGTTTCTAGGATTGTTCTAAAACCAAGACTGTGAATAACCCAATATGTGGATCCATAAGAAGATCCATAAGCATGGTTTCTGATCTCTGGCTAGTTCATGATGACAGACAAGAAGCTGAATTAACATTAGTAAACCATTTCTTCTGTGTCTAAGATCTTGACACTGTGATAATTCCTCCATTGTATACACTTGTGTCTTTGTGATGCAAAGGGCAGTGTCTATATAGACAATATCAAGATTGGGTAAAGAAACTAGGGTAATTTTGGAAGTATCAGGAGCATGAACTTTGAGTTTTTAAGATAAATAGAAATATCTTGCTAGAATGATTGCCCCTAATCAATGTGGCATCATCGTGACAATAGCTATATAGAGTTTTAAGAACTCTAATCTCTCAAACAACAATGGGCATAAGTATGTATTTGAAAGGCAAGTTATGTCTTCACTTGACATTTCTTGGCTGATGAGCCAGAATTAGCATATTTGATTTTGCTTTTGTGTTAGAAATAAAAGTTCCAACTGGAGACTGAAGCTAAAGGAAGGTGGTGAAATGTGAAGAGATGTCCTGATGTGAGTTGGACATTTTTGGGATTGGAGAGGTAGAAATGTGATCATCATTTACCAGTAAACATGGTATGCTAGATCCAGTATCAGGGGGGTAATTTACTTGTGTTCTTTTTTGTGTACAGTGAGAAAGAATAGTCAGTCTATTTTAATTGGATTGTGATATAGAGTTAAGCAGTAATTTCACATAGTTCATCCTAAAACATTTTAGGCAAACTGTGATGGCAATAAATGCCTATTTTTCCAACCATATTTTTGTTCAAGTTTTTCTCCATTTATAGATAGAGAATTAAAATCTGTAATGCATATATACTAGACAGATAAACTTGTATTTA
This sequence comes from Proteles cristata cristata, assembly GCA_017311185.1. NCBI lineage: Eukaryota > Metazoa > Chordata > Mammalia > Carnivora > Hyaenidae > Proteles > Proteles cristata. Next base: position 93,439 of record JAESUZ010002451.1, read on the forward strand.
TAAAATATGCTTTCCTATAATTGAGAAAAGAAAGACCTATGCTCATGATCCTTTAATGATCCTTTAATATTTTATTGCATACTAATGTTACATGACTATTATCTCAAAACATTTAATTAATTAAAATACTATGGTTTATGTATTTAAGTGTAATCTTATGTGTTCCTTAATTCCTTTATGGATTAAGAAATTGGAATGTAAATACATCCATATATGCACTCTACAGTGCACTCTTTTGTTTCCAGATAATTTCCAAATTAGAATTAGGTTTAGAATTAATGTTAATATATTTCAAAATAAATAATTTTAGGTATTTGCCTGGAAAATTCTAAGAGTATTTATGTTTCTATCTTTTGCATCAGTAGTTTCCAAATCAACAATAAAATTTAATGGCATTCTATGAAATAGAGTTTAAAAAATCGCAGAACTTACTCTAATATTTAGTAAAACAAACCAAATTATCAGCACTTAACAACCCAGTAATATTCTAATGCATTAGACATCAAGATCATCATTTATGAGAAACAGAAGATCATAGTAAGCCTTGCTGAAGCTTCTAATCCTAGATCTAGCTCCTGAATTGATGATACCAATAGTATTTTAAAAATTAGGACTTAAAAATGCACTTAATAAAAATCATTTGATTGGAATGTGTGTGATAGAGGGAAATAAACTACTAGTACTGACTTTTTAAGTTGGAAATACGGCAAACATTGAGTGTCCTCCCTTTTGGGAATCAATACATTGACCCCTTTGTCTAAAAAATCCTACACATAGGGCTTTGAATAGATTGTTCTACATAGACTAGTTCCACTGAAAAGAGCTGCACAAAATTGCATTTGAGTTTACCATCTCTTCTACCTCCTGAATTTCAGATTTCAGTAATATAAACAGAACATGATAGCTATCGTTTGAGTTTTGTCTCTTAATAAAAATAATGGAATCTGAGATAACCTGCATACAAGTTTAATATAAGGCACCTATACAAATTCAGAGCAAATACTGAGAGAGCTAGATTAAAAAATATACAATATTGGGGGAAAACATAAAAATGATGGATTTAGAATGTATTTAGGCATAATACATAGAAGGAGAGTTGAATTATAATAAGAATGCAATTTTATCAATAAAAGATTAAAACATCAAGTTATAAAACAAAAAGTGATAAAGGCTAGAGGTGAGCTGTTTAAATGAATTGTTAAAATACTTCTTTAAAAGACTAATAATGAAATTAGAAACAATTTTTAATGGCAAAAAAGTAAATTTACTAATTATGGATTGTTTGAGGAAATCTCAATGAATGGAAAAAAGTAAAAAAAAATGATTAAGACACTTAGAAAATAATAGAGAAAGAAAACAAACCAAAATATTTTAACATAGAGAACATTGAAATTTGATGTCTCTGAAATAGAGATAAAAAATGGAACAAACACTCTAATAAATAACAAACAAAACTTATGAGAAAAAAATTAATATATTTTTTATTCTGGATTAACAGTATTGAAAGGGCATACTATAACCCAAGAAGAATGTAGAAAATAACTGATAATGGTACATCACTAATTAGGTTTCTGAATTTAAAAAAAATGATTTATTTTCTAGACTGAAAAAGAAACAACCAAAAATAATCAGACAGGCTTCAAGTTCTTACAGAAAAATTTAAAGCCAGAAGACCATGAGTAATATTTACACAGTTCTAGAGAGAGAGCTAAATATATTATATTCAGATAGGTGTCATATATCAAGGCATTCAGCAAATATTGCTAAACATGTTCTCAGGGAATGCATATAATATATATTCAGTTAAAAATGAATCCAAAATATTTTGGAGTAAAGAATCTCTGAATTAATGGCAAACACCGATTCCATTAAGATACAACCAAAAGAGTAAATATGAGGAAAATAAGTGGCATAAATATTGACAAATTAAAAAAGAATGTGGGGGGTGGAGAAAGAGATCATGAGTGGGGGTACATGCACGGCCGGGCATAGGACTCGATCCAGAATTGTGACACCATTACCTAAGCTGAAATCAAGAATCAGGTGCTCAACTGACTGAGCCATTTAGGCATGCCAACAAATTAAAATTTTAAGTAATACATATTAGAGATGAGATTATTTCTATAGCAGGAGTTCAAATGTTGCTAAAATTAAAAATACATAGTTAAAAATAAAGACTTAAAACCATATTCATGTATTAATTCTTAATCTTGGTGAGATCTTTCAGAGAAAAAAGTTAAGATATGATATATACCTAAAGTTAAATATAGTCTATAGATTAATTTCAATTAATCTTTACCTAAATTGAGTAAAATTCTAAATTTGTTTGAACATCCACACGTAGTAATAACCAATATTTACAAAATTATTGCCTACTCTGTATTTCTCCTCCCTGTGTATATGCATATACTGATGAATGGCATATACTGATGTTAATGATGGTTATTTCTGAATGATAGTGTTAATAATCACTTCCAGTTTTGTACTTACTGAATGATTATACTATTTAAATAAGCATATATATGTGTGTCTATACATATAAGCAGATTATTAAAAATATCTGAGAATTTACGTAATCGTGAAAATTATTGATTTTGAAAAAACATTGATAAAATATTTGAAGTATTAGTCTTTTATTGGCAATTTCAGCCAATTTCTTCAGTGTGTAGGAAATGAAATAATAAAGTGGTTCTTATATTGGTAACTTATGGTTGTTATTTGAAAATAAATCGGTTACAAAGGCATGAGACATTGGACATTTTTTCAAGTATGATGGGCAATATAACCAATGGTAAGCCTTTAAAAGCAGTAGTACTTACGAAGGGTCATTAATGACTGTTCTCAAGGCATTGAACAGATCTTCACTTGTCATTGTGTTTATGTTCACCTCCACGGCTGCTCCTTTGGCCTTCATGTGAGCGATATTATCAGGCTGATCGGCAAACATGGGAACTCCCACCATAGGAACCCCATGATAAATAGCTTCATAGATCCCATTGGTTCCACCGTGAGTGATAAAAGCTTTTGTTTTGGGATGACCTAGTTTGAGAATTGGGTGAGAAGTGGGTGAGGATTATTATGACATATCATTATGTCATATCATTATGACAGATTAACAGAATTTCAGGATGAGATGGGGGAAAACTACAGGGTAAGTCAATGAAGAAAGCAGTATTTTCTACAAAAGCAGAGCACATGGGCTATTGCTTTCTTAGAAAACAATGATCACAGAAAAGAAGGAATTAGTTCCCTCTGCATTGTCTGGAAAGAATTTTTTGAGGAAGTAACAGTGAGCTGTGTAACAGTAACAGTGAACTGAGATGGAAACTTGAAGAGTAATGAGAGTCTTAACTGAAAATGCTCTTTTGTGAACCAAAGAAAGCACTGAACCTATACAATTAATAGCCAATTCTCAAATTATTTCTGCTTTACAACTGAAAGTAAAGTGTGACATATTTTTCTAGCTTTATTTTTTTAATTTATTTTTAAAGTTATATTTAAAATTCCAGTATGGCTAACATACAGTGTTATATTAGTTTCAGGTATACAACATAGCGATTCAACAATTCCATACTTCACCCAGTGCTCATCACCACAACTGTACTCCTTAATCCCCATGACTTGTTTGATCAACCCCCTCCCTTCTGGTAATGATTCATTTGTTCTCTGTAGTTAAGATCCTGTTTCTTGGTTTGTCTCTCTTTTATTTTTCCTTTGCTCATTTCTTTTGTTGTTGTTTCTTAAATTCCTTATAGGTGTGAAGTTGTATGGTATTTGTCTTTCTCTGACTTATTTCTCCTAGCATTACACTCTCTAGATCCACCCATATCTTTGCATATGGCAAGATTTCATTTTTTAATGGCTAAATAATATTCCATTGTATATATAATCCACACCATTATCCATTCATCCATCAATTACACTTGAGCTGCTTCCATCTCTTGAGTATTGTAAATAATGCTGCTATAAATATAGGGGTTCGTGTATCTTTTTGAATTATTGTTTTTATATTCTTTGGGTAAACCCTCAGTTATGTGATTACTGAATCATCTGGTAGTTCTATTTTTTTTTTTAATTTTTGAGGAACCTCCATACTGTTTTCCAGAGTGGCGGCACCCGTTTGCATACTCCCTAACAATGCAAGAGAGTTCCTTTTCCTTCACATCCTTGCCAACACTTGTATTTTGTGTTTCTGATTTTACCCTAAAATGCGACCTTTTAAATTATTAAATACTTATTAAATTTGTTTGTTGTTAAATGGTTATTTTACTTGTCCACTTCCAATTGTACAGCTTTTTTCCCCTTCAGTCTTACCAAGAAGATCATTCTGGGGTATCCAATCATAGAGCCGAGTATTGGCTCCTAATGTGGCTGGTTTCTTTCCTTTGTATCTCCATAAAACCTGTGGAAGACAGTGCTTTAATTTTGCAAGTGAAAACACACAATGAAGTCATCCTAAAGCTATAGAGTTTTCTGTAAGTCATGTAACCCACCACTACTTTATGTGATAGAGAAGTGGACGTAAGGGATAGTTTGCAAACATGGAAGTATAGTAGGACTGCTTACGTCAAGGCTGTCAAAAAGGTTGCACTGATAATCTATTAAATACAGTTTTATCATTTTTATATTTTCGCTGTAAAGTTTTGAGGTGTGAGATTGTAAGTGAAGGGATAGAAAAATAAAAGAATAATTTAATCAACCAGAGCACAGAGGTTTAAAAAGCATTAAAATAAACGTGAATATTCTGCAAATTATTTATGTCATAAGGGCATCCTAACTCTCATGTTTCAAATGCTGTGTTCTCTAGAAATATAATTAGCTTTACATTTTTATTGTCTGGTTTTTGAATGATAGTCTTTCCTTCTTCCCTGTCTCCCTCCCTCTACTCCCTTCTCTTTCCCTTCCTTCCTTCCTTCCTTCCTTCCTTCCTTCCTTCCTTCCTTCTTTCATTCCTTTCTTCCTCTCTTTCTTGCACTCTTTCCTTCTAAAGTTTGAAGGAGGAAGAGAAAGAGGTTGTTTTATTTAATTATTTAATAAAGTATCTTGTTGGAATGTTAATCTTTTGTTACATACTTTTAGGGATGAGCTCCTTATGACTAAGTTCAGATTCAATATTAATGTGGCAAAGTGTTTTTTTTTTAATTTTTATTTTATTCAACAATTCCGTAACTCACTGTACTCATCATGACAAGTGAATTCCTTAATCCCCAACACCTATTGAACCCATCCCCCCCAATTCCTCTTCTCTGGTAACCATTAGTTTGTTCTTTATAATTAAGAGTCTGTTTCTTGGTTTGCCTATCTCTCCCACCCCTCCCAGACTCATGTTTTGTTTCTTAAAATTCCACATATGAAATCATTTGGCATTTGTCTTTCTTTGACTTATTTTGCTTAGCATTATACTCTCTAGTTCCATCCATGTCTTTGCAAATAGCAAGAATTCATGTGGTATAGATAAAGCAAATCTATACCACATCTGCTTTGTCTATTATCCATTGATGGACATTTGGGCCCTTCATTATTTGGCTATTGTAGATAATGCTGCCATAACATCAGGTGCATGTATCCCTTTGAATCAGTAGTATTGTATTCCTTGGGTAAATACTTAGCAGTGCAATTGCTGGATCATAGAGTAGTTCTATTTTTAACTTTTTGAGGAACCTCCATACTGTTTTCCACAGTGGCTGTACCAGTTTGCATTCCCAACAGTGCAAAAGAATTCCTTTTTCTCCACATTCTCAGGTGGAAAAATTAAGGCAGAAAAGATTAGAAATAAAAATTCAAATATTTAACAAGCCTCATTAGTATACTCACTGTTATATAGTTTTATATACTTTAACTAACATGCCAATACAAAGAGTTCTAGGGTATTTAATAAATAGGAATATAGAAAGAGTATCAATCTAGAACTAAAATGACAACACAATTAAAGTTAACTGAATATCATAAATCAGAAAATACATATTGTTTGATAATATTAGGATTTTTAATTATATTTATCTGTAAAAATTTCAGTTTAGAAAGATGACGCTCCTATTTCTAAACCAACTAGATCTTGATATAATCTTAATAAAACCTAGAGATATAAAGTATATCCTTGAGTATGATTTCTTGTCTACTTTATGTATAACCTTTCTCTTTTCCTGGACCTTGGAGTTAACACTCTTGAGAATTTGAGGAGCAGTCAGTGCAAGTCCTAAGATTTCAAAAGGTTATTGGGATCTTACTATTTTAATCTCTATTTCATTGAAATAAGTGATTGTATAAAAAGATGTATTTCCATGGTAATGCGAAAGTTTACTAACGAAGTGATCAAATGTGCCCCAATACACCATTTTAAGATTTTGAAAACTTTTACTTAAAGATGGTACCAGTTATGCTCAGTGTTTCAACTTTGATCTAGAAAAGAACTTTTAGCCACACTTTATCTCCATTTGACAGAGTAGATATTCACCAGGATTCAATGATGTACTAACCTTCTGTGGAATCTGGGCCAGGGCCGAGGCAATGAGATTGGCTTTTTCATCTGTGAGGTTTTTGACCATTGACCCCAGAGAAAACACCACAATACCATCATCACCTGAACTTTGGACAAATTCTTCCATTTCCTATAGAGATAAAATTCTCTTATTGTAAGTATGCAGCATCATAAAGAGAGAAAAGATTTTATTTATGCATAACATGTCTTAAAAAGTGTACTGTGTCGGGGCACCTGGGTGGCTTAGTCGGTTAAGCGTCCGACTTTCGCTTGGGTCATGATCTCACGGTTCGTGGGTTCGAGCCCCGCGTGGGGCTCTGCGCTGACTGCCAGCTCAGAGCCTGGAGCCTGTTTCAGAGTCTGTCACTCCCTCTCTCTCTGACCCTCCCCTGCTCACGCTGTCTCTCTCTCTCCTAGAAATAAATAAAACATTAAAAAAAAAGTGTACTGTGTCAGTTTAATGTTTTTTCTTTTAATTTTTAATTTTATTTATTTCTGAGAGAGAGAGAACTTGAGCAGGGGAGGGTCAGAGAGAGAGGGAGACACAGAATCTGAAGCAGTCTCCAGGCTCTGAGCTAGTTGTCAGCATAGAGACCGATGTGGGGCTCGACCTTAAGAATAGTGAGATCATGACTTGAGCCAAAGTCGACACTTAACCGACTGAACCACCTGGGTGCCCCATAATGTGTCAGTTAAGATCCAGTCAATCTAACTCCCTGTTAGCCATTCAGATATTTTTCTCATGTTTATTCTTTTCCTGATTAATAGGACTACAAATGATTTTTTTAGAATTGCAATACATAATAATATATTTTAAAGGTAAATTTCTGCTATTTTCTTAACATGATAACATTTATGAGAGTACTTGTCTTCCCACAGGTAGCTGACATGCCCTTAACTTGAGCCTTAAGCACACTGGTACATATAAATTTCTCTGCAAATAAAATTCTCTGGGTCTCTACTTACACTTATACAAGTTGGGCCCTGCACAGTCTGGGATTGTAGTATTTTGCATTGTAATCTATGTGGATGTCAACTTTTAGAGAACTGTCATGCATTCTCTGTGCAACTATTGTGGCTACCCTGTACTATTTCTCAATATATTTATTAAATTTCTCAATTATATTTATTTTTCTATTTATTTCTCAATTTAAAGGTAGTAAAATTACTAGGGAAAGAATGATGCCATAAATGAAAGTAGACTGCTATTTAGGTTAGTTAATGTTAGGAGAATATCTCTGAAGTCCCAGGAATTAGTATTTTGACATTTTGATTCATCTCTCTAAGAGACAGTGTTTGAATAAACACACACACACACAGGCACATGAAGACTTACACATCTAGCAGCTAGACTTGGATTCTTGGTTTGGCTGTCTTTCGTTGTTTTTTTATTTTCTATGTGTCCAGTGACTGGGATATTTTTTCATCAGAGATATAAGCTGTTCATATTGTCCAAATGTTTGTATAAGTAACTGGGTTTGGAATGGAATAATTTTTCCCCATTTCGAAAAACAGGTCTGAGTTGTTTTGTGAAGTTGTATGTGTGTGTGAAAAGTGAGGATGGGAGACTAAATAGTATGGCATGGGGTTTTATCTAGTGAGCCAAAGAATATGTCATGTCTTTTTCTGTAACTTTGTTTAGATATTGGTTTATTATCTGCTATAATAACACTCAATAGAGCTTAACCTGCAGTTATATCTTGACTGGTAAGAAAAGTATATTCAGAATCCCAACATAAAATTTAAACTTAAATGTGCATTTCACTCTAAATAGAAATTGAGAATTCTCCCGAGAGCACTATTTAACCTGCAATCATCTTAGAGATTATGTTTGTTTATCTGCAACACAAGCAAAGGAGTGTCTGCCTCTTCAATTCCTCCATAAAGATAGTTATTGATAAAGACAGTTAAATACAATATTCTTATCATTATTTATTATTCTCTCTTACTGCTCAATATTGTTTTCTTCCAACATTTTTGGCTATCGATATTTATTTGTTGATGACTTTGGAATGTGGTGTACAATTTTCCTTTTTACTTTGGAGAAACCTGACATCATGGTATTAAAGAACAAATTCAGTGATTGGGTGTCTCATTTCTATGACTTCTTTATTTTGCTTAATCTGTTCCTAATGCGCTCTGCTGAAATCTAGACCTCGTATTACCTGAATGATTCCTAGAAATTTTCATCTGCAAAATTCCTTTGGCTCCTTAAAGTAAACAGGTCTAAAACTGAATCCATCTTTGTCATCTCAAAAAGTTTTTCCATGAATTATTTTCTGTCTTGGTAAAGGTCACTGTTACCCAAGAATTACTAACCAATGCCATGTCTTCTGTCAATACTTAATTCTTCTGACTGATCAAACTCTGTGAAATCTACCTGAGAGTTCTCATGAAAGCATCTTTATCACTCAAGCAATCATAGTGACTGTCCCAACTGATAACTCTATCATACTTGTTAGGACGACGAAAGCAGTTCCCTGAGGGAATTCCAAGGTTATAGCTTCCTGTTCTTTCAATCCAGTATCCAAACTGTAGACACACAGATGTCTTATTTTATTTTAAAGTTTATTTATTTGAGACATAGGAAGAGTGCAAGTGGGGGAGGGACAGAGAGAGAGAGAGAGAGAGAGAGAGAATCCCAAGGAGGCTCTGCACTGATAGCCCAGAGAATGACATGGAGGCTTGAGTTCATGAATTGTGAGATCATGAACTGAGCTGAGATCAAAAGTTGAATGCTTACCTGACTGAGGCAGCCAGGTGCCCCAAACACACAGATAATTTAACATGCCACTTGAATCACTTCTTTCTTCAGCTGAAATATCAAAGTGAAATCCAAAAAAGGGAATATCATTCATAAGAGACTCCTATGATTTGTAAAATAGATTTGGAGTAGCAAGTAAATAGTATATCTCTGTTGAGGCAGTACACTTTAAAGAAAAATTAGGATTATATCATAAGGTACAAAAGACATCCTCCACTGTAATAGACATACCTTAGGTAATGGTTTGGCAGGTTTACAATGCAACCCTCCTACAAATTCAAAATTAGGTAAGTATGGACGAGGAAATTCAAAATCCCAATATGTCCGGATTAGCCAAATTTCTGCTTTCCCCATAACCTCACATAATGTAGTGGGTCTTCCTAGAGAAAACGAAAACAGTTAAATGAAAGTTATTAGCATATGTGTATGTTGGGATAAAATGTACCACTAATTTTCTGACAAACAAGGAGAATCTATGTCCCCTAGTTTATCTATCACATCTAGATGTTAAAAGGAAGGGAAAATTAAAATGATAAGGAAGGAGAGTGAAAGAGAAGGAAGGAAGAAAGGAAGTGGGGGGGGATGGGAGGAAAAAAGGAAGAAAGAAAAGAAGGGAAGAAGGGAGGAAAGGAGGGAGGGAGGAAAGGGGGTAAGAAAGAGAAGGATAAAAGGTGAGAAGGAGAGAAGGTAAGAAGATATTTGTGTAGGAAAACTAATATGCAAATTACTTTCACAAAAACAAATTCAATAAAAAATTTAACCACAACTTCATGTACTGATGAATTTAATACTCATTATTTCTCTTCAGTTAAATGGCAGATGACAGATTAGCCCTAGCATACCAGCACCAAATTCCTTCTTAATGGTTTTTTCACTACCTTCCAGCTTGTTATAGTCTCTGGTTCACTCATATTGTTAAAGAATCCCACTAGTATTTGTTTATTTTATCTTCCTCAATCAAATCCCATTGATTTCCACTACAGTTGATTTGCCATTATTTTCTTGGTAAGAATTTCCTGATTCATACCCAATACAACCCCCTGTGGAATGTGAAATATACGTGTCAGCAATATCACACAGTTATTTTAGTGTTATCTTTGAATGATATTTTTTGAAAGGGAGATTCAAAGTATTAATTTTAGAAGCTTTGTAGAGAAGAATGAATGTTTGCAAATGATGAGGTTAACCATTTTTTAAATACAGAAAACATAATTTCCTGATAAAGAAAATGAGAGAAAGAAAATCAACAAAAGTACACAAGCAAATAAACAAATTTGTTAAAGATGATAGAGTTTAAAAATTGCCAGAGATCCCAAGAACTGCATTTAATCCATAATATTTATACATACGGAATCTTAAAACTTTCCTTTATTTATGATAGAATGACAAATGTCCTAAAAAGTTATTGATTAGAACTTGGAAAACATCCTTAATTTTCAGAATATATTTATTTTTCTATGTCTGCATTTATTTCTAAGAATAGAATTGAGGCCAAGATACTGTTTTTTTTATTTTACTTTAAATCCATAGAGCCCAATACATGGCCTATACCAAGGTAGTGCTTCCTGGTTCTTAAATTATTTACTGTGAAGTTGGCATAGTATAATTTAAATCATGTATAAACCTAGGGATTTTTAAAGTGGTTTCCTTTGAATTTAGTTCATGAAAAGATATCTGCTGGAAAGTCAGTATTATGGACTGACTTGTGTTCCTCTAACACTCAGATGTTGAAATCTGATTATATTTTGAGATAGATCCTCTAAGGAAGTATTCAAGTTTAAGTGAGATCTAAGAGTTGGCCCTAATCCAATATCACTGGTCTTCTTAAAGGAAGAAGAGGAGACACTGGGATTATATATGCACAAAGGAAAGACCATGAGAGAACATAGCAAAAAAAAAAAAAAAAAGTGGTCACATTATAAGCTAAGAGACAAGCTTGAAGAGATACTGGCCCTGGCAACATCTTGGTCATAGACTTCTAGCATTCAAACTGTGAGAAAACAAATTTCTGTTGTTCCTGCCACTTAGTCTGTGATATTTAGTTGTGACAGACCTAGAGAACAAATACAATCAGAGAGTTAAATTAGTTAATATTTCTAGTACCCAATATGATCTGTTTGTTAAGTCATGTTTCTTCAAGACCCTCAAAAATTGTTGGAGAGGAAGCCAGCTTCAGTTGATGGAATCAAATGAGAACTATATATGTGAAAATGGCAAAGCAAAACCATTTCTATAGAAAAAGCAAACCATTAAAAATAAATGGAATGTGTATATCACTAGTGACATAAAAAATGCTATCTTTCAACACCTCAAGCTATAAATGTTTTTAGTTTCCCACTTAATTTCTCAGGTTTCTGTGTAGTAGTCCACTAAGAAGTACAAAGCCTCCTAGGAAACTTCTCAGTATGACTAGCTACAATGAAAGAATTCACTTAAGACTTACTGAAGCTTCATCTCAAATTTATGAAAGAAATAAGAATGGCAAGGACTCTCATCCAACACAGAGACTAATATAAATTTTGAGTGGTAAAATCCACGATTCTCAAAATCTGTGGGTCAAAATTCAGACAAAATAAATTAGAGGCCAAAGTTAATCCTATTGCTAATAATGCTTAGGTGTCAGTTTATTACTGAAATCAGACAAGGAGATTATAGTACTCTTATGACAAACCTTACACTTTCTCGATCATTTAAAAGGCAAATCTCTTCTGGTATAAAAACTCAGTATACAAGACTTTTTTGTGATACCCTATATTTGACAAAAAATACATCTTCCATTAGGTTAACATTTATTAGTGTGTGTTATATTTTGTTTTGATAGCGATCTATTAAATATCAAGGTTTCTTACAAAATGGTTAGATGACTTTAAAGAAAGGGTAACCAAGACAAGATATTTCTTACCTCTCCCTCCGAATTGGTTGTTGATAACAATGCATTGCTATCACTTATAAAGTTTTAGGTGGAAGTGAAACTTTTAAAAATATACTCTTTTCATGTTCTTAGACTTTACTTAAACCACCAAAGTTTCTTTTCTTAACTACTTAAGAATGAAAAGCAGTCTCTTACCTAACACATCACTGTAAAACTGGTCCCAAAACTGAGAATAATATTGTTGGATCCAGAAGTCAAAGAAAATGGAGAACATTACATTTTTTACCCTTTCCAGAAAGGTCATTTTGTCAGTTAGTGCTTCCATGTTAACAGGCACATAGGAAAGTGGAACCGGAAGTTTCCCACAACATTTTTCCAGCATGTAACCTATGGAAAACCTTAGTGTATACACAAAAGGGATGTCCAGCAACTCAGCAATCAGTTCTCCACAGGGTAATACCGGGTCTATGACCATTACATTGTAGTTGGCTTCCCGGAGTTTCTTCATCATTGACTGGTTGTAGACTACACTCTCACACTGGAGTTTTAAATGTCCAGTTATATGAATAAAGAATTGGTGAAGTTTCATTGCCGACTGCCAGCGTGACAATGTTGGCATCACATTAGTAGCTACATTTAAAAAGTCATTTAGTGAGTTTTCAGCGGCCTGCCTGTTTTGTGGCAAAGGGATCACCTCAAAGTTCATTGTAGAAGCCTTGCTGTAGTCGATGATGAAACTCTGTGGAGAAACCAGCACAGTCACCTCATGGCCCCTTTCTGTGAGCTTCTCCAGAATGGTCTTTAGATTGAGCCAGTGGCTCATGTCACAGGGCCACACCAAGACCTTCCCACAGAACCCACAGCCAGTGTAGCAGACCTGCAGCAGCATGATTGCTGAAATCCATTTCTTAGAGATCATGACAGCAGTTCTCCCGGACACTGCTCTGCAGACGTTAAATGCTCGCACTGCACAGAACTGAAGATGCAATTTAGATGCAGATCAAGTTAAAAATTAATTTCTGGAGTTAGGAAATGATACTGTGCGGAGAACTTTGTCAATATTGTTCACAGGGCACAGTACTATAGGATATCTGTTAGGAGAACTTATGAAATATTTAAATATTCTGGGAGAAATGGCTGCAGCGTTTTAGGAGTTCATTTTAAATATATTAGAATAAAAATGATACTTTTTAATGGACAGTTTTTATAATTTTTAATTATAATAGAACTCAAGTAAGTTTTGTAAGTTATATGATAGTATATGGGTAAGATGTATACATGACATAATAATGGAAAGATTATGCTAAATATTATATTAAGGTACAATATCTCCAGGCTTCAGAAGATGCTATCACTCCAATGTGGAAAAAAAAATCTCACAAAGCTTCAGGATGTGGGGCGCATTTCACCTGAGCCCAGAAGCAAACATGACAGGAGGTGGGTTCCAAAGGTGAATGGAACACAAGGAGGAAAAGAATGATGATACGGAAATGACGGCCATTGAAGTATACACTTATCAGTTCAGTATGCATAGAGTCAAAGCTAACATAGAACCGTACAGACAAAGAAAATACTAGTTAAAACAGAACGCTCTGAAGAGTCTTGAGTGCTACATTCTGGGTTCAATTTTAATTCCACAAAAGACGTCTACTCAGATTTTGAAATCATATCCAGAACATAGTCATATGTATTTTCTATAATGAAACTCTTCTAACATCTAACTAGGATTTGAGTGGTAGAGAAAAAACAATGTGTAAGAAACTGAAAGTAAATATTAGGAAAACAAGATGTGATGAGTATCAGGGAGAATATAATACTGATTTTTGAATGGAAAGCACAGAACGACAATCTTAAACAACAAAGAGGCGCTCAATTTATAGTTTGAGCAACAGGAATAATGAATATGACTCTAGTAAAACAACAAAACATTAGAGAAGTAGTAGCTATGGAAAGATTTTCTGACATACAGGGTATGAGTTAATCGGACATGTCTGTGAAAATATTAATTGGTCTGTGAACACTACAGTCTCAAGGGATTGTATTTAGAAATACAGATTTTGTGTTCAATCATCCATCTATACTTTAACTCAATTTCAGTTCCTCTACAAATCCTTTAATATTTCATACACCCAAAAAAACAATTTTTTAGCACATAGTATATGCCAGACTCTATCCTATGCACAGGGCATAAACAAGAAAGATCACTTCCAGTTCAAAATGAGTTCACAGATTGCTGCAGAAAATGTCAGTTAAACCAATAGTTATTCTACAAATGCAGTGGAGATGGATCTTAGATGGTCAGGACAAATTGAGGAGGGCAAGCCCATGAAGGAGGTTGTTTGTGGAGGAAGAGAATAATGAAACAATGCTTTAGCTAAGTCTTTAAGAATGGTAGTCACCAAGTTGAAAAGTATCATTTGGAAGTAAAAGAGAATACTAATGTACCTGTGTTCTAAGAAGTATAACAGTTATATCAATGTTATATTCAGTTACAAAATTATATTCAATTAAATAAATTGACAGGGAAATATTGAAACTTCAAGTCCCTTGAGAGTTTTTCTGGTGTGCTAAAAAGAACTCCCAAAGTAGAGTTGTTTAGAAGATGCAAGATAAATCTAGGGTCAAATCTCCAATCAAACTTGCATAATTAGAATTTGTTCATAAGGAAAGGAGGCTTCACGGCTGAGAACCAGCAAAACAGAGATCACAAATATTAACACAGTGATTTGAAATATTATTTGAAATGAAATATATAATCATTTTTTTCAGTGTTTTAGGGTATGAAAGCAAAGTCTAAAAACAAGCAAGGATTGAGAGATTGAAAAGACTAATTGTAGGGACGCCTGGGTGGCTCAATTGGTTAAGCATTGGACTTGATCTCGGCTCAGGTGTGATCTTATGGTTTGTGAGTTTGAGCTCTCCATCAGGCTCTTTGCGGATGGTGCTGAGACTGCTTGGGATTCTGTCTCTGTCTCTCTGCCCCATCTCCATTGTGCTCTCTCTCTGAGACACTCTCTCAAGATAAATAAACTTTAAAAAACCAAAAATATGTGAAAATTGCTAAAGAACCAAAGAGAATTTCTAGAAACTAAAAGTTTATTAGTTAATATTAATTATATAATATATAATATTAATTAGTTTAATAATTACTATTAATTAAATTATTTAGCATATTAATCAATTAATATTCATTAATTTAAAAACAAATGGAATTTTATTATAAAGGACTGCAAAAATATATGCAAACATATGGTTAGTATAATCTGCATAGCCTCACAGTATCTCCCTACAAGATATGTATCAATTACATAGGGAGAACCCTGGCAGAAATCATCTTAGCTAAATTATCAAAATTATTGTCACTAGTGATAATAGATTTATATTATGTACTTCCTGATATGCCACACTGTGAAGGACACATGACTGCTTCTGTAGTATTCTTACCAAAAATGTAAAATCTCACTCTAGTCATGAGAAAATATCAGAAAACCTCCAATTGAAGGATATTCTAAAAAAAAACAAAAACACCTAACTACCCAGTGCTCTTCATAAACAAGAGGCAAAGAAACAGTGTGGGAACTATCACAAGTTGGAAAAAAGTAAAGACCCTGGACAAAGAGATGTAAGAGGAGAATCTGCATTATTTATCAGAAAGAAAAAAATTAGCAAGATAATTGACATTTTATTTTTATTTTTTTAATTTTTTAATGTTTTATTTATTTCTAGGAGAGAGAGAGAGACAGCGTGAGCAGGGGAGGGTCAGAGAGAGAGGGAGTCACAGACTCTGAAACAGGCTCCAGGCTCCGAGCTGGCAGTCAGCACACAGCCCGAGGAAGGGCTCGAACCCACAAACCGCGAGATCATGACCCAAGCGAAAGTCGGACGCTTAACCGACTAAGTCACCCAGGCGTCCCTGACATTTTAATAAGAAATCCTAATTATCATCATTTTATTATGGTTATGTAAAATGTTAATATTAAAAACATAGTTAAAAATTTTCATTCTTTCTATTTTTTTAATAATTTAAAAAAAAAATTATTTCACAGAGAGAGAGAGACAGTGACAGAGCATGAGTGGGCAAGGGACAGAGAGAGAGGGAGACCCAAAATCTGAAGCAGGCTCCAGGCTCTGAGCTGACGGCAGAGATCCTGAGCAGGATCACAAACTGTGAAATCATGACCTGAACTGAAGTCAGACACTCAGTGTGAAACTTGACATGGGACTCGATCTCATGAACCATGGAATCATGATCTGAGCTCAAATCAAGAGTTGGATGCTTAAACCAACTAAGCCCACCTAGATGCCCCTAAAAGTAATTACTAATTTTTAAATATAGAAAATTAAGAATACTGTATGAGACCATCAATTGTTACTTTTCATTTTCTTTTTTTCCTCTTTTATATAGATATCCAGTGCATAAAAGAAATTTTATTGAAATTTCAAGCATCTAAATTAGGCAATCTTCTAGATTAGTCAGTTGTTGAACTAGTTCTTTACTATGGTATTCTTAGATTGCATATTATTTTTTTCTAGAAAATAATCTTTCCTAGAAGTAAACTTTTTAGTAGTATCTTGGAAGATATTGGGAAAGGAGAGCTATTGTATCCATCTGACTTTTCAGAACTATTTAAAAAGTGACAGTTTTCTTGAAAAGTAAAAAGTAATGTCTATTAAAAATGTATATATTAATAATATACATAAGTGGATATGGGAGTGCTGTGGCTATAAAAATGAACCACAGAGGGGGGCATTTATTTATGGCCCAAGATTTCTCTTGAGGAACAGATTTCTCCAAGAAGCTTCTGCTTTACTAAGCACATAATTTGTATATGCTTATAATTGTATAAAGAAATATAAAATAATATCCATAAGCCCAGGTATTAATCTGTAGCATGTGTTAGACAGAAGGCTATGTTTCAGTGTAATAGCACTTGTGTCCATGAACTTTGGGCATCTGAATGCATCAAGGCTGATGTCACAAATGGGTCTACCAGAGACCTGGCTATCATGGGCTAATGAAAGTTAATTGTTAATTTCCATGTGTCTTGCCAAGCTGTTTGCTATATAATCAGTAGCTTGGAATTAGTCATGGTGGGGGGAATTACACCACAGATATTGGTAAATGCTATACAAAAGTGCTTTTTTTCCTTTTTTCACCACAGAAAGCCAACTGTTAAACATTTATAGCATATCACTGGATACTGTAATTCAAAGAGATGGAAGCAAAGGTAGAGTTCCAGAATTTAAAATGGAGTACCTAAAAGCTAGAAGTATTTTTATTGGTTTTCTGTTATTGAATGACAAACTATCCAAAGTCTTAGAGTCTTAAAACAACTTTCTATTTAACTTTGACCTTACTTCTAATTCTGGTCTAGACTAGGCAGAGCTATTCTAGTCTGGCCTTGTTCATGTTCATGTGAATCAGACTTATCAGAGAATGAGCTTATCCTATAGGTCATCACGTGCATGTTTTCCAGTTGTCTGACACATATCTTTGTGGGTAAATATTCTGAGCTGTGTTTCCCTCACCATTCAGCATGCTAGAAGGTTAAATCACAAAACAAAAAGTTCACAGCAACATGGATGAACTTTGAGGGTATCATGCTAAGTGAAACAAATTAGACAGTGAAAGACAAATACTGTACAAGCTTACTTATCTGTAGAAAACAACAACAACAACAAGCTTATGGATACAGAGAAAAGTTGGTGGCTGCTGAAGGCACAGTGTGTGACGTAGGTAAGGGGAGTAAAAGGTACAAACTTCCGCTTATAAAATAAATCATGGGGAAGTAATATGCAGCACGGTGACTACAGTTAACAATGCTGTGTTGCATACTTGAAACTTGTTGAGACTAAATCCTGTAAAGGCTTTCCCAGACGAACAAAAGCTGAAGGAGTTCATGACCACGAAAGCAGCCCTGCAAGAGATTCTACAAGGGACTCTGTTAGTGGAACACTGCACAGACTACAAAGGACCAGAGACATCACCACAAGCATGAAACCTACAGAAAAAACAATGACACTAAATCCACATCTTTTAATAGTAACTCTGAATGCAAATGGACTAAGTGCTCCAATCAAAAGATGGATTAAAAAACAAGATCCATCTATATGTTATCTACAAAAGACTCATTTTAGACCTTAGGACACTTTCAGATTGAAAGTGAGGGGATGGAGAACCATCTATCGTACTACTGTAAAGCACAGGAGAACATGGAAAAGTATCAGGATATGAAATTAAAATTGAATGATAATTAAGATCTTTGTATGCAGACAATGACCAGTAGAAGAGAAAATGAAGAAGGAATCCATTTACAATGCCAACAACAAAACAAATCAACTGGCTGAAATTTAACAACAAATACGTAAAACCTATATAAGAAACAATGGTAAACATTCAAGAAGACACAAAGATTATTTCTTTAAATTTATTTTTGAGGGAGACAGAGCACAAGCGTGGGAAGGACAGAGAGAAAGGGAGACAGAGGGTCTGAAGCAGGCTCTTCTCTGATACCTGCAGGGCTAAACTCACCATGAGATCATGGCCTGAGCCGGAAGTAGGATGTTCAATGGACTAAGTGACCGGGAGGCCTGACACAAAGATGAGTTTTAATTTTTTTCTTTTTCATAGTATTGTCAAGTTGGTTTCCATATAACACCCAGTGCTCATCTCCACAAGTGCCCTCCTCCATGCTCATCACCCCCTTCCCCTCCCTCCTACTCTCATCAGCTCTCAGTTTGTTCTCAGCATTCAAGAGTCTCTCATGGTTTGCCTCCCTCCCACTCCCCAACTAGTTTTCCCCTTCCTCTCCCCCACAATCCTCCGTTAAGTTCCTCCTAATCCACCTATAAGTGCAAACATATGGTATCTGTCCTTCTCTGCCTGACTTATTTCACTCAGCATAACACCCTCAAGGTCCATCCATGTTGCTACACATGGCCAGATTTCATTGTTTTTCATTGCCATGTAGTATTCCATCGTATAGATAAACCACATCTTCTTGATCCATTCATCCGTGGATGGACACTTAGGCTCTTTCCATGTTTTGGCTATTGTGGAGAGTGCTGCTATGAACATTGGGGTACATGTGCCCCTATGCATCAGCACTCCTGTATCCCTTGGGTAAATTCCTAGCAGTGCTATTGCTGGGTCATAGGGGAGTTCTATTGTTAACTTTTTGAGGAACCTCCACACTGTTTTCCAGAGGGGCTGCACCAGTTTACATTCCCACCAACAGTGTAGGAGGGTGCCCGTTTCTCCACATCCTCGCCAGCATCTAGAGTTCTCTGATTTGTTCATTTTAGCCACTCTGACTGGCATGAGGTGGTATCTCAGTGTGGTTTTGATTTGTATTTCCCTGATGATGAGGGATGCTGAGCATCATTTCATGTGTCTGTTGGCCATCACAAAGATGATTCTTAAAATTAAATAATAATAATATGTTCTTGAAATGGCAACAACAAAAATGTCAGTTTAAACCAAATATTTGCATTTAACTGTATGTCTGTGAAAATACCAAGACTCCTTTTCCTTCTCAGGAGCTAGGCAAGATTATTTCAAAATTCCTATAACAACAACATAAGCAAGCATGAGAGGCCAGTGGTACCCAGGACTTGCATGTCATTCACTAATGACACAGGGCAAAGTTCTGGAAAATCTCTTCTCTGTTTCAATGCGGACAGTTTGCACCAAGATATTCAAAGGTTTTTAACTTGCAAAATAATATAAAATCTGTTAAGTTGAAATAATGTCACAGTAGTGCCCTCAGGAGAGTTTGGTGAGAGAATGCTAATAGGAAACACCAGATCACCAAGCAAAGGGTAGGAGTTGAGTAGGCTTGTGTCTTTCTCTTTCCTTTCTACGAGTTCTAAAATTAAAATCCTGGAAGGTGTGAGGGGAGCCTGGGTAGCTTGGTCGGTTAAGCGTCTGACTCTTGGTTTCTGCGTGGGTCGTGATCTCACCAACCCCACGTTGGGCCCTGCACTGAATGCATACTTTGCTTGGGATTCTTTCTCTCTTTGCCCTCCCCTGCTCGCTTGCTCTCTCTCTCTCTTTCTCTCAAAATAAATAAATAAACATTTTTTTAAAAATCCTGGAAATTGTGGAGTGGTTTATTTCTGGGAATGTAAATTTCTTCATGCAATAGATTAAATATACATAGGATCTTACCTGGTTCAGTTATGTTTTGTGACTTCAGTGAAGTTACTTAATCTTTCTGAATTTTGATGGCTCTAATGTAAAAGATAACGATCATTCTTACCTTATGTGTGGGTTAACAATAATCTTTTCATTGTACTTATCAACGTACTTGGTAGGTGTTTAGTAAGAGCAGTTATATAATAAGTTAATAGCAAAGATGGCACAATTCAAGGGCATTAGATACAGAATCATTGAATAGAACTAGACCAGAGATGCTTGATGGAGCACAAACTGAACGTGAGAGACAATGTAATCATCTTAGAATTAAAATTATTAGAAAATGCATTTAAAAGTCCATAAAAGGAAAATAGGAATGAGTCAAGATGAAAAATGAAAAATTAAGTAGTCAAGATTACTCACTCTGAAAGGTCTGGAGAACAGCTTTTTTAGAAAGGTATCCCTTATATCAATTGATGTGCTGCTTACAGAGATGTAAACATTTGACAAAACAAGTCACACTGTATACTTTATGCACTTCCTTTACCATGCACAAATTAATGCCTAACTTTTTTAAAAAAATAAAATAACATTACCCATCAACAGCATTGTTATAATTTTTTAAAAAGAAACAAAAATAGGGGCTCCTGGGTGGCTCAGGTGGTTAAGTGTCAGACTTCCACTCAGGCTATGATCTCATTGAGTTTGAGCCCTGCATCAGACTCTGTGTGGACAGCTTGGAGCCTGCAGCCTGCCTCAGATTCTATGTCTCCCTCTCTCTTTCTGCCTCTCCCCTGCTTGCACTCTGTCTCTCTCTCAAAAATAAATAAATAGACTTTAAAAAAGCAAAATGAAAACACTAAGTGTTTATAAGAATGGAGAACAATTGGAATTCTACTACATGGCTGATGCAGTTATTCATTGGCACAGCCACTTGAGAAACTAGATTTTAGCAGTATGTACTAAAGCTAAACACAGGCACACCCTATAACCTAGCAATTCCACTCAGGTATGGCACACGCATATTCATCAAAAGACATGTACAAGAATGTTCATAGCAGCATTTATCATAAATAGCCAAAACCAGAATAGTCTACATTTTTATCAACAGCAAAGTGGCTAAATAAAATATGGTATATTAATTTCATAGAATCTATATAACTTTGAGAATGAACAAACTATTCCTATATGCAACAACTTGGATGAATATAAAAACCACCAGAAATGAAGCAAAATACAAAAGAGTACACAATGTGTGGTTCATTATACAAAGTTTAAAATCAGGCAAAATTCTACAGTGTTAGAAGTCAAGAAAGTGGTTACCTTTACACAGGAGTTGTAGGGACTGATCAGGAAGGAAGAGGAGTTATGGATATATTGCTTTGTTTCTTTTTAAAAAAAAATTTATAGTTTATTTATTTTTGAGACAGAGAAAGACAGAGCATAAGTGAGGGAGAGGCAGAGAGAGAGGGAAACAAGGAACTGAAACAGGCTCCAGGCTCTCAGCTGTCAGCACAGAACCTGATGCAGGGCTCGAAACCTTGCTTTGTTTCTTGATTTGGGTGCTGTTGCGTAGGTAGTTCACACTGTGAAATTTCAGTAAGCTGTAAAATTATGATCTATGCTTTAACTTCAAAATATAGGTTACACAGAATTAAAAAAAAATTTTAATGTTTATTTCCGAGAGAGAGAGAGCAGGTGAGAAAGAGAGAGAGAGGAAGACACAGAATCAGAAGCAGGCTCCAGGCTCTGGGCTGTCAAGCAGCCCGTGAGATCATGACCTGAGTGAAGTCAGACTCTTAGCCAACTGAGCCACCCAGGCACCCCACACAGAATTTAAAAAACTTTACAGTACTGACCCCAGGAAAGCTGCATGTGAGAAGGAATTAGAAGCTTTATGTGAGGGAAGATTAACAGAGAGATAGATCCAAGTTTTCTAGGAAAAGGATGGGAGGTTGGTAATAGGGACTAGAATGGGCAAAAAAAAAAAAAAAAGGAACAAAAAGCTAAGAAAGAAACAAAATCCTGGGTCCAGAAAGGGAGATAGAAATCAAACATTAAAAAATGTGATTAATCTAGCCCAGTTCCAGGTAAGCAAAGTAGAGAAGAAATGTTAAAAAGCTTTACATATTTTTTTTCCCCCTTCATGGGCCGGGACAAGGCAGCGCTAGTTCTAGGGAATCCATGAAAAGTTTAGCGGTAGGGAGAGAGAAGGACCAAGTGGAACCAGTATGGTACTGGTATGTAAAATAGGCTACATTTCTTAAATGGCGCATGGAGTAGTACTGGGCTTCCGCTCTCTTGACCTGTACTGTGCTTGGAAAGATGGAAACCAACTGGAAAACCAAAAGGTACAGACAAAATGGGGACATGCAGTTGCTGTACCTGTTTAGTTCTACTATAGCATTCAGCCCTCATCCTTCCTAGAGCTGTAGGCAAAGGCCAGTCCCCAATCCTGTCCACATTAGAACAATCTACATGCTATACAGCAGATTTCTCAAAGGCTGGGGAGAGATGAAGCTCAGTGCAATTTGAAGGTGCCCTGCAGAACACTTGGCTTGACCAAGATTTATTATTGATTCACTCCTGTATATGAATAGCAATGATTGTCATTTTCCCAGATATGCCTGCTCCATTAAGTATTAGAAGCATATTTAAAATTGAATTGATGATGATTTTTATTTGCTTCATCTATAAAATTTAACATCACACTGATAAACAAAACAGGATTTTTAACCAGTGTAGTTAGATATTTCCTTGTTACTTACTTGTTTCCTTCAATATAGATATTTGGGTATATTCTTTACCATGGTTAAATATGCTTTTTTTCTAATCTGCTTTTTCCATAGAACTAAAGAATAGTCACCGAAATGGAAATGCCATAGAAATTTGATGTTATTAGGTTTCCTGTGTTCTCCCATGTTTGATGATAATATGAAATGTAAGGCACCTGCCTTATTGTAGTATCAGTTTACAGTTACCAGGTGTCTTGAATACTTGAAGAATGTAATTGCAAACAAAAGACAAATTGGATTATACCACTCCTCTGGATACTTCAGTTTGAAATCAAGCCTCCAAGATAGTTATTTGTTGATCAAGTATATTTAGTAACATGAGAAGTATAAAGGATTTCGATAAATAAAATATTTAATTTCTCAGAATGTGGGAGTTCTGAAACTAGATCATTATCCTGTGAAGATGAGAAGTCCAGAACATTCTGTTTTACAAAGGCTTTTCCACACATTATATAATTTGTTATGGTTCCCTTTGAAAAGGAAGATTTAGTATACTCCAGAGGCCATTTATTCTGGTGTGTGTGTGTGTGTATGTATCTCTCTACACACACACACACACACACACACACACACACACACACACAAAGAATAAATGACCTCTGGAGTATACTTCTATATATCTATACATATCTATATGCATATAGATACATAGATACACACACACACACACACACACACACACACACACAACTACTTTGCAAGCACAGAGCCCCATGGTAGTAAAATTAGGGTTTGGTAATTACAGAGTTCTTGTGTTGTTTGGTATAGACAATATTTAACGTAAGTATAATTCTTTATAATTGACACAACATATCCATATATATGGTGTCTAATGGCCATCCTAAAGACTACAGTGAAGTAATTACCCTCTTTTAAAGAGACAGAAATGTTGTGGCTCAGAGTTCAACTCACTTGCCTGAAATTAACAAATGGAACTTGAATCCAGAGCCTTATGTGCCTTACAGGAACTGTCACCATGTTACTTTTTGTAGTCCCCCTTTTTAAGGAATATAGTCTGCTATCTGACACCAATACCTGAAATAGTTGGTATGTGATACATATATGGGCAGGGGTAATTATTATAGAATGCACTTAAAATGCCTTGGGAAATAATCCTATGAATAACATTTACATTTAAATCAAAATATGTCTTTAAGTCATAAGAAATTTGGAGTCCAGGAAAAGGAAAATATAGTTAAATGACATTATAATAAATATAAAACACAACATTTTACTTTCAAAATTCGAATTACCCTATCTTCAAAAGTATATGCAAATTTTAATTATCTTGCATATGTTTTATTTATATGTGTGATGTGTTCAATATTTTCTCTATAGACTGATTCTACTAAGAAATTTAGAAGTTTAAGTGATGGAAAATTGGATGAATATTCTAAAACCCAGGAAAGAAAAAAATATATACAAAATCTGTGAAAGGTAAGATTAAGATCAAGTTACAGTAAGGGTATTCCTGGTTTTATGACTTACCATAGATCTTTCCATCCACTTGTTCTTATCGATGTCTAAAATATTTTTCCTCAGGTGTGCATGGATGGTTCAGTGGGTTAAGCGCCTGACTCTTGATCTGGACTCAGGTCATGCTTTCATGGTTCCTGAAGTCAGGCCTCATGTAGGGCTCTATGCTGACAGCATGGAGCCTGCTTGTGATTCTGTCTCACTCTACCCCTCCCCCACTAATGCTGTCTCTCTCTCTCTTTCTCCCTCTGCCCCTCCCCCACTCACACACATGCTTTCTTTCTCAAAATAAATAAATTCAAAAAATTTTTTAAAAATTTAATAAAATGCTTTCCCCCCAGGGATCCCAATGGCTCTCACTCTCACTGTCCTCAAGTTTTCATTCGAATGTCACCCTTTGAGACCTTCCCTGGCCACTGTATTTAAAAGTGTAACTCACCTCCCAGAACTATTTGTTCTTATTGGCATATGTCTAACATCTTATATTTTATTCATTTATTGTCTGTATCCTTTTACTAGAATGTAAGCTTCCTGGGAGAAGAGATTTTGACTATTTTGTTAACTGCATCTAGAAAAGTGACAGGTACTGGGTTGGTGTTCAAGAAATACTATTTTTTACACAATGGAAGCATGATAGAAGGAAGGAAGGAGGGGAGGGAGGGAGAGAAGAGAGGAAGAAGAAAGAAAGGAAAATAAAGAGTGGGAGGGAATAAGCCTCAAAGGTATGTAAAAGGGCGATATTTTGCATATTATCTTTGTGAAAAAGTACCATTGATACTTTCTGATAATTTCTGCTATTACTTTCTACTTTACTCCTGGTGCTACTGATAAATCTAGAGAAAAAAAAAACCATTCAGGAGGGAAGAAAATGGAAAAATGAAAGAAAGTTCATGAGAGATCAGAAATTAAACAACCAACCAGAGCTGGCCTTGTTCGTATTATTTTATTTGATCCTCCTAAAGGATCTGTGAGGCAACACACCTAAGGGTTGCCAAAAGATATAGGGAAATTAAGTTGGAGCTGTGCTAGTCTAAGCACCCAAAGAAACCTAACGATGGAGAGATAGAAAAGGGCAGGGTATAAACTCAGATTTCCAATGCCCAATCCTAGGCCTTTTATCAAGGTTGAACCTTTTTTCCTTTATTGTTTGTTTATTATTTTTGAGAGAGAGACAGAGTGTGAGCAGGGTAGGGGCAGAGAGAGAGGGAGACACAGAATCCAAAGCAGACTCCAGGCTCCAAGCTGTCAACATAGAGCCCGAGGTGGGGCTTGAACTCACAAACCATGATATCATGACCTGAGCTGAAGTTGGACGCTCATGCAACTGAGCCACGCAGGCACCCTTTCAATCCTAGGCCTTTTAATGTTTTCTGCAGACAAACAAAAGAATGAGGAATGAAGAAGAGAAAGTAAATCATTATACTTGAAAATGTTGGCCAGGTATTTTTTAGCAGGGCCACAGTTCATCCTAGTAAAGACACTTTCATTTATATTGGAAGATTGATTTACTCATTGGAAAGCCACTTCCTAAATAGGCATGAGATTATTTGCACTGAAACACTATGTACATATTAATAACACCATTAGACTTTTTTTACAAACATCAAAAAGTATGATCTTGTAGAGGGTATTATATACATAATAAGTATCTGTACTTCAGCCTGGCATGTGCAGTGGAATGGAAACCTCTGCTGTATTACTGTCAAGGTAAATAAGGTATATGGAGTCATTAACAAGACAATATTTTAGAAACTTACCTAGAACTTTGCTGTAGTATGAATTCCATTCTCCCCAATAGGATTGAAATATGTAGTCTTGCAGAAGATAGGATATAGTATTTTTTACCCTCTCACCAAAGGTCATCTGGTCAGTGAGCTCTGACAAAGCTGCAGGAACATAGGAGGCAGGTGCGGGGATTTTCCCACAGTATCTCTCCACTGTTGAGGCTGGAGAGAACCTCAGTGTGTACACAAATGGAATTCCTAATTTCAGAGCAACCAGGTCCCCACAGATAGTTACTGGATCTGCTAACAACACATTAAAATCACTTTCCTGAAGTCTTGCCAGTAGCTTGGCATTGTTTAACACTCCATCACAGATTTGTATATTTATTCGAAAAACAGTACCTAGAAATTTTCCTAGTTCTTTGTAGAAAGTCCAGAGAGTGAGAGGAGTTGGTCTGTGGTCTATCCACAGCATTATCATTTGTTCAATTAAGGAGTCTATATTTCTTCTGTTATAGGAGACAGATATTACCTCAAAATTCACAGGAGAATCAGGATTGGAGTTGATGAATAGAGTTGCTGATGAAGCCAGTACTGTCACATTGTGATTTCTTTGGATCAGCTCTTCTAGAATGAGCTCAATATTTAACCAATGGCTACCATCCGTTGGCCAAATTAGCACATTTCCACTAAGAACAATTTCACTCAAAGTCAAAATAAAAACCAGCAGCTGGGCAAACTTCTTAGGCATGGTGATATCCATTACAAAAACCATCCTACTGTAGATCTTTTAAGATAAAAATAAATTTTCAAAGTATATTTAGGTATATTTTTCAAACAGAACAATATTCAATGTGATGGCTACACTCATTCATAGGCCAATTGATATATAGATTAAAAGGAAAATGATATAATTCAAACCTTTATATGCACTAATATGATTATTCTAACAACAGAAATGAAATCAAATCCTATTTTAAAGGAAAAGAAGTCAAGTTATAAGCCTGGAATCTGTGTACTCAGCTAATAACTATAAAACATGTCTTCAATTTAATAAACCTTTCCCAAAATTAGGTTAACAAAATATATTAGTTCTTACTCCTAAAGCCATTGACTCAGAATTTATGGTATCTCCAAGTTAGATGTCCTTTATTACAGTGCAGTTTTTAGAGTTTATTTATTTTTTAAGCTTTTTTTATGTTGACTTATTTAGTTTTGACAGAGAGCAAGTGGGGGAGGGGGCACAAAGAGAGAGGGAAAGAGAGAATCCAAAGCAGGTTCCACACTATCAGTTCAGAGCCTGACTTGGGGCTTGAACTCACAAACTGTGAGATCATGACCTGAGCCAAAATCAAGAGTCAGACCCTTTACTGACTGAGCCACCCAGGAGCAGCTAATATTTATTTAGTTTTTGAGAGAGAGAGAGAGAGAGAGAGAAGCACGAGTGGGGGCGGGGCAGAAAGAGAGGGAGACAAGTTCTGAAGCAGACTCTGTGCTAACAGCAGAGAGCCTGATGTGGGGCTTAAATTTAGGAACCAAATGCTGGGATCATAACCTGAGCTGAAGTCGGATGACTCATTGACTGAGCCACCCAGGTGCCCACATCACAAAGCATTTTTACATACATTATCTAATTCAGTCCTTTCCAGAATTTTGTGAGGCACAAATGATTTGCTCCATTTCATACAAAGTGAAAAAATATTGAGTTGCCTACCCAAAAACATATGACAAAGTAGGGCAATTTGGGCCATTATCATAACTTCATTTGAGAAATTGCTGGATTTCTCCAGTATTATGCCTCATCTTTGTAAGTTTTAGAAACTTTGGGAATGCACAATGGCCAGCCTTATGATCTCTTCCCCATGACTCATATTTAGGAAAAAAAAAATGAAAACAACCTTCCTTGAGAAGAGGTTTCTCAAACATTTCAAGGTGTTTTAGATTAATTGGGTTATAGAGTAAATTACTACACATTTGACTGAGGAAAGTTTTCTTCTCTAATAAAGCATATTGACGATCATCTCCTTGGTGCAGAGAATTTTTCACTTTCTTCCATATGACATCTTCATCCACAGATAAGGAGGATAGGGCCTGGCACCAGGAGAAACAACATGCTTTTCTCACTTGGAGATGTGTAGTAGCTTAAATTAGGTGGACACTAGAGTTCAATAGCCCCAGATTTAAAAACTGTTCTTTTACAAGCACTGTGACCCTGAAAATTACCTAGATCCTTTCAGCCTTGGTTTTCTCATGTATAAATGAGAGATAATGACATTCATTTGTTATATTATTTTGCAGATTAGCAACAATATCTGCAAAGTTGCCTTTAAACTGCTTGGTTCAAAGCAATATTTGGTAACGTTTATAGTTTAATAAATTCATCTAAGGACTGAGCAGTAAACCAATGGGTTAGCTACAGAATGACCAGCTAAACATAGATATAATGATACTTATCAGTTGAGATTCTTACTAAATGCCAAACTGAACGAGGGCAACTATATAATGGTGCCATTTTCAAAATTAAAATTATTAGAAGTTTCTATTAAAAATAGAAAATAAGAACTAATAAAGTGATTAAAAGGATAGAAACAAAGAATTGAGAATGGAAATAAAGTGGTTTGCTTTCTTTTCATGCTCTGTTGCCTCTGAATTTACTAATTATGGACCTTTGAGTAACAAGAAGACCAGAAAGACAGAGAAAGGGAAAGAGAGGAGAGAGAAGTGATGCTTTTAGAATTACTGTGTTTGTATCCTTCTAAG
The DNA here is from genome assembly GCA_017311185.1 of Proteles cristata cristata. Lineage (NCBI taxonomy): Eukaryota > Metazoa > Chordata > Mammalia > Carnivora > Hyaenidae > Proteles > Proteles cristata. Next base: position 122,445 of record JAESUZ010002451.1, read on the forward strand.
ATTCAGCCTCAATTTCAATATAATGTCTTTTTAAAAAAATTTTAATGTTCATTTATTTATTTATTTTGAGAGAGAGAGAGATGAGCAGGGGAGGGGCAGAGATAGAGTGGGAGAGAATCCCAAGCAGGCTCCTCGTTTTGAGTGCAAAGCCCAAATTGGGGCTTGAAGCTATGAACCATGAGATCATGACCCGAGTCTAAATCAGGTGGACACTTAACTGACTGAGCTACTCTGGCACTCCTGTACTTTTAAAGTTTTTCAGATTTTGAAACACAACAGTAAAGGAGAGTATGAGTAATTCTGATGACCATTAAAATTGACCTAGTGGAAAGAATTGATGACCATTAAAACTGACCTACTGGAAAGAATTTGATGTGTCTTCATAAATTTGTGCTGTCATGACCTTCCATAAAAAAGGAGATAAAACACAGCAATGTACAAGGCATAAGCAAAAGTTTATCTATAAAATACTTATATTTGTCTAATTATTGAGGTCCATGTAAATATAATATAATAATTAAGGATTATTCATTAGCAATAGTTATGCTAGCACTTAAAGCTTATCAAAATATATGCCCGAATCAAATACATGTAGGCAGCCTTAAATTACCCTGAATAAAAACCAAGGAGAATTCAAGGAGGCAATTTGCCACTGTCAAATAGTGCCTTTTCAGGACATTAACATAATTGTTTAATTTACTGAAGAACAATATCAGATCATAGAATTTATTAGCTAATATATATGCTTTTTGTTTCCAAATTATGCTTTGATATTACAGTGTTTAATTTCACAGATGTCAATAGAGATGTCTGTTATATTTATTCTCTGGTTTCCTGTATGCCTGAAATATATCATAATTGCAAATTCAAAAGTTTAAAAAGAAAAAGTAAATTATGTTTGGGGACAGGTGTAGGTATAACCTTAGATTTAAATTTCCATCAAGAGAAAAAATAACAACTCTTGCCAAATATGCCTGATTTCATGACAAAAATTAAGTTCAGTGATTTAAAATTATCACATTTGTTTGCTAATAGCTAATCTGACCAGGATTTGAGTAAGAGTGTAGTGGGATTGTCATTCTGGAGAGAACATGGGTCCAGTTTGTCCAGCTCTGTCATTTTATATATAAGAAAGCAGATCAAGTAATCTCAGTCACATTGCTAGTAAGTGGCAGATTAGATGAATACATGACTATTCCACTTCCTAGCACAGTATTCTTTCCTTTTTATTCTACTTTTTATTTATTTACTTATTTATTTAATGTTTATTTTTGAGAAAGAAACAGAGTACAAGTGGGGGAGAAACAGAGAGAGAGTGGGAGACACAGAATCAGAAGCAGGCCCTTGGGTCTGAGCTGTCAGCACAGAGCCCGATGCTGGACTTGAACTCACAAACTGCAGATCATGATCTAAGTAGAAGTCAGACGCTTAACAGACTGAGCTACCCAGGTGCTCCTCAATTCTAGTTTTTCAAATGTGAGATACTGGGGCACCTAGGTGGCTCAGTCGGTTAAGCTTCTGACTACGGCTCAAGTCATGATCCCCTGGTTTGTGGGTTCAAGCCCCACATTGGGCTCTGTGCTAAGAGCGCAGAGTCTGCTTGGATTCTGTTTCCCTCTCTCTCTGCCCCTCCCCAGCTTGCACTCTGTCTGTCTCTCTCTCTCAGAAATAAATAAACATTAAAAATAATTTAAACAAATAAATAAAATGTGAGATACAGTTTATAACAGCAAAAATTAGAAAACCATTATATTTTGTAACTGAATATTTGATAATATGACATCTTAAACATAATTAAAGAGCCTGGAAAATGATATTTTTAAATAGATTTCTGAGGCATCAATATATGAGTAGTATGAGTGAAAACTAAGTCAACCAGAAAAGTTTGCACCTATTGTAAGATAGTCCTTGTGCTTTGAATCAAGTTCTCGTTTTCATTCTACTTACTTTGCAAGGAAATACTCCAAACGGTGATAAAATAAACAGAAACTTCTCTCAATCCTATTTTATAGTATTTTTGTTAATAAAGAGATAAGTGCAGCCCCAAAATGAAGTCATGTTAAGGTTCCATGTCAGTAAACCAAGATCTAATATCTATTCTAATTGCAGGTTCAATCCCCAGTTTGAAATCTTTCACCAGCCAAGCTGTAATTTTCTGGAAAACCCTAGGATGTAACATGCTGAACTTTCTATTCCCCTCAGGAAGGCAACTTTGCCTAAAACACTGCATTCTTTGCTAATAATTCTCCACAACCAGCCCTGTTTCAACCTTTTCTTTTCTATGGCTCTACAGAGCTCCCTGCTACTTACTAGATGGGATGCTGTCCAATCCCTGAGCCATTTAATAAATCCAATTAGATATCCAAATTTAATCAGCTGAATTTGTGTTGTTTAACAGTGTATATACCACTTGCTGGAGAATGTAACTGTATAAAATTAAGATTTAAAGTTCTTTAAAATACGTATAATACTATCGGTTTGAATTGAGAATCCTTAAAACAACATTTTTGTATTCAAGTTCTTTCTTATAACTTTTTCCCCCCAATTACATGCCCTGGCTTGAAGGTCTTCTCTTCCTATGTGTGCTCTCTGAGCATTATAATGAATGGGTAGAATTTAATTGTGCTAATTCATTTCTCATTGTTCTTTGGTTTTGGAGGAGGTCTCAAAGGCCATAAAAGCTTAGAAACCATCCTTTATATTGATGTAGAGAACAAAGGTCATATTGGAGATTTTATGACCTTCATACTCATATGGAGAACAAAGGCAAAAGAAATTTAGAACAAATTAAATTTCCTTACAACTTGCAGCCAAAGTACTTAGGACTGGCGGAGTCACTTTCTTCAAGAAACTCAACTGCCTCGATGTTAATATTTTGCTAAAAGCAAAGGCAAATAACTAATCAGGTTATCCTGACCTCCAGGATCGCTTAAGTCTCCTTTTACATTTAAAAATTCCTTTAGAAAGTTCCTTTATCTCTAACTCCCTAAGATACATGTTAATAATTATCCTCCAAGCATATGCCCCCCTGATATTCATCTGAAGGGTCTCATCCTTCATAATGATATGGAAAACAAAGGCAAAAGACATTTAGAACAAATTAAGTTTCCTTACAACTTACAGCCAAAGTACTTAGGATTGGCAGAGTGACCTTCTTCAAAAAACTCAACTGCCTCGATGTTAATATTTTGCTAAAAGCAAAAGGCAAACAGCTTATTAGGTTATCCTGACCTCTAGGATCTTGTACATCTCCTTTACATTTAAAAATTACTTCAGAAAGTTCCTTTATCTCTAACCCCTCAAGATATATGTTAATAATCATCTTCCAAGCATATGGCCCCCTGATATTCATCTGAAGGGTCTCATGACTAAGGTTTTACTAGACAATAATAAACGACCTTTTCCTAGCAACAGCTAGCCCCCTCCAGGTCCTGGAAAGCTTAATTCCAAAATTCTTGAGAGACTTATGCTATCCCTAACCCCCACCCGGCTTGAAAGTATATAGTCAGCCACTCCTTCCCAGTGCAGCTCTTTCTGCCCACGGATCATTTCTCCGTGCCCTAATAAAACCACCAAACTCCATGCCTTAATAAAACCACCATACTATTTTAAAAAACTGAGTAATCGACTCCTTAGTAACGTTAGAGTTTTAGCTTCACGTTTCCTTTTTTTTTTTAGTTCCTTGATTGGCATTTACTTTATCCTTTTGAAAACTTAAAATTAGATTACCTTTTCTCCCCCTTTGTTTTGTTCTTTATAAAGTGAATATCTAGAACTTTCCTTTTAGCTCAGGTCTTCGATCAAATGCTTCACAATTTTCTTGATTGTAACCTCAGGCAAGTTATTCAGCCTCCTCAATACCAAGTGTTGGAGGATGATTGTTCCTATTTCCTATAGTTATGAGAACTAAATGAAAAAAAAATGTAAATTACTCAGAACAGCATCTGTGCTCAATAAGTGTTAGCTACTTAATGATAATGTAGGGAGAGAATCTTACCAATTCAAGGGTCCTTGGGTGGCTCAGGTTAAACATTTGACTTTGGCTCAGGTCAAGATCTCATGGTCTGTAGGTTCAAGCCCTGCATCGGGCTCTGTACTGACAGCTCAGAGCCTGGAGACTGCTTCTGATTCTGTCTGTCTGTCTCTTTCTCTCTCTGCCCCTCCCCCACTTGTGCTCTGTCTGTCTCTTAAATAAACAAACATTAAAAAATTTTTAATTAAAATAAAAGAATTACCAATTTAACCAGATCTCATCACCTAGGCCCCCTTCCTCTCCTGGACTTCTCACATAATGGTCCCCTGGGAAACCTGAGCTTTGGTGTTAGTCATGCTCAGTCTGAGGCACATCACAAATGATATGATTACCAATGTATTGAGTACCAAAGTTCACAAAGAGTTTACTTTAAGAAATCCACACATAAAATTCAAGATTATACCCATAAAAATTATTTTCTTTCCATTCCCTTTCATTGAATATGGGCAAAAGAGTGAGCATACTCATGAAACTGCTCATGTCCCACAGCAAATTCTATCTTGGATGTCATCTTGCGGCTGTCAACCCACTCAGGGGTCATTATGAAAAAGGGGTGCTGACAGAGGTCATTTGAAAGGTTCTTATCAAACAAAATAAATTTACATAAAAAATAGAGGAAGAAAGGAAGAAAGAGAGAAGGAAGCAAGAAAAAGATTGGGGAGAGAAAAAGAAAAAAATGTTCTGAACCAAAATGTATTACTCTTCAGGGAAAAAACTCCAATACATTCGTTTTTTTTTTCTTTAAAATAACTACTGGAAATCAAGTATTTTAGAGATATACATTTACATTTGTTTCATTTCTAGCACTTTATTTTACATTAATTACCTATGCTCAGTGTTAAGTTCATGCAAAGATCTTCTTTTTTTTTTTTTTAACTTTTTTTTTAAATGTTTTATTTATTTCTAGGAGAGAGAGAGAGAGAGAGAGACAGGGTGAGCAGGGGAGGGTCAGAGAGAGAGGGAGTCACAGACTGAAACAGGCTCCAGGCTCTGAGCTGGCAGTCAGCACAAAGCCCGACGCGGGGCTCGAACCCACGAACCGCGAGATCATGACCTAAGCGAAAGTCGGACGTTTAACCGACTAAGCCACCCAGGCGCCCCTATGCAAAGATCTTAATAGTATAATCATAAATTTTTTGAAGATCTGTTGTTTTCCCTATTTAATATATTTACGGGAAAGTCTATTGTTATTATAGATGGCATTAGTTCTTAGAGATTATTCACCAAATATTCATGTATAATAATACATAGAATCCATATAAACCTACTATATAAAGATTGTTCACATAAAAAAGCTATTTGGTTAAAGGATAAAACTGTTAATAGTAACAGGTCATGTTTATGGATTATAAATATTTTTTACTGGTTTAAATGCCATATTGTTATTTTCTTAATTGCTCCCCCAGTTTTGGTGTTTTTTTGTTATTAATTTGTACATAAAAACGAGATTTTCCTGGGGCACCTAGGTGGCTCAGTTGGTTGAGCATCTGACTTCAGCTCAGGTCATGATCTCATGGTTTGTGGGTTCGAGCCCCGTGTCGGGCTCTGTACTGACAGCTCAGAGCCTGGAGCCTGTTTCAGATTCTGTGTCTCCCTCTCTCTCTGACCCTCCCCTTCTCACGCTGTCTCTTTCTCTCTCTCTCAAAAATAAATAAAACATTAAAAAAATTTTTTTTAAATAAGATTTTCCTGGTTCAACTTTAAATAAATACATTTGAAATCTGCAGAAGCCTTTTCATACCTTCAGTTAAATGTTGCTTTTAAGGTTCTCTTAGGACCAGAAACCTATCCTCAGACAACTCACCCCGGGCAACAGAGTCTCATGGAGACCAAGGCCCAAAGAAACAGCAAGATTCCTAGTGATACCATGAGCCAATGAAACTCCATTTAGCAAATTTAACATAAGTAAGATATAGAATAGCAGACTTCAAAGGCTAAATCCACCTAAAGAAAGAGGAAAAGTACCCAAGAAAGTTTAAACCTAAACAATATTCTGAATAATTGATGGACTTGCAGTTGAATTTTTAAAAGGAAAGAAAATTTTTTCTAGAAGGTTTGGTGTCAGACTTTCATTTGAAAACTATTTTCTCCTAATAGTCACTATATAAGTTTAACAATCAATATTTCCAAGCCTTAATATTCTCATCAGTGATAGTTTTTTCTTCATAAATTCATTGCAAGATAAAGAGATATAACATGATAAGGACTTATCACAGTGTGTAGTGCACAGGAAGAAATCAACAAATGTGATCTGTTATGATTTTGAATTATGAGTTTGAACCAAATACCCATAATCTGAGAGAAGCAATTTAGACATTATAATATCAGATTCCTAACAATTAGCAGAGATTAAGGACTCACTCTGAGCTTATTATTGCATTCCACCGCAGAAAAATAATCTTAGAGAAAGTTGTCCTATTTTTCACTCAGGTGTGGCAGTTTGAGACTTGAGAGTTCATTATAATGACTTTGATCAGAGCATTCAAACTAAAGTAGAAGAAATTACACACTGGAGGGAAGTGATTTTTATAAGTCATTTCCATTTATCATTTTCATTTATCATTCTAAATGTACAAAAGCTTGCACAAAAAATGAATTATTCTGTCATGTCAGTAGTTTTACTTCTTACCTGGTCTTTTCAATATGAAGGTTCATGTCCCTAAGCATCAATTAGAAGAATATTGTTGTAAAGACAACTTAAATAGTCACTTTAAGTCAAAAGAGTGTAATTTGATTAGAAACATGGTATTATCAAAATCAGAGGATAAGAACATTGTTAGAAACCTTAATTACATTCCCATGAACAAATTGTTTAGAAAGATTAGTCTCATGTCTTATGACTGGGAAAATTGTGTGGTCTTATTACCAGTATTAACTTACAAGCAAAATACAAAGGCACATGTGATTCTATAACTGCCAGTATGAGGAAGGTTTATCTGGAGATTAATCTCACCAATGTGAATAAGAAGCATTATGATCATGATAATTATTGTTCCAAGATTGAGAACAAATAGTTGAATAAAACACAAGTAATGAGATAAAAACGTAAACATATATCATGACCAAGGAGCTCTCTGTGTACATTCTTCTATTTCATTAAATTGAGTTAGTGTGCATATTCAGATGTCTGTTTACTATATACATGAGAAGATTAAAGAGTTTTTGCAGATCTTGACAACTTGATTGCCTCATAAAATTTCCATTTCTTCATCCTCTTTCCTCATTTTTAAAATCCTGTTTTAACTCTACAATATTGACCATTCACTTCTATCTTCATAGGACAGCTTACAATCAACATAGTAGCTATCCTTATTCTCTCTGAATAACAGTACAACTCGGTCTTCATTTATATCCCAGGAGATAAAACACCTACTTTTGAATTTGGGGACAACTACTTAACATACCCAGAGGAGATGATGAACGAATTAACAATCCTGTTAACAATACTCGTCAATGAACTGACAGATTTATGGTCAATTAACTTATGACAAAGAAGCCAAGAATATTCAATGGAGAAAAGACAACCTCTTCCATAAGTGGTGTTGGGAAAACTGGACAGGGAGAAGAATGAAACTCGATCACTTACACCATACACAAAAACTAACTGAAAATGGTTTAAAGACTTTATAATAAGACTCGAAACCATACAACTCCTAGAATAAAACGTAAACATAAATGGTAAGCAACTTGACCTCAGTCTTGGTGATGATTTTTTGGATTTGACTCTAAAGGGAAATGTAACAAAAGAAAAATAAACAAGCATAACTACATCAAACTAAAAAGCTCCTACATAGCAAAGGAAACCACCAGCACATGAAATAACGACCTACCTAATGGGAAAAAATATTTGTAAATCATACATCTGATAAGAGATCATTATCCAAAATATATAAAAACTCCTATAACTCAATAGCAAACAAAGCAAAATCAAATAAAACAAAACCACTTGATTGAAAAAATGGCCACAGGATATGAATAGATATTTTTCCAAAGAAAATACACAAATGGCTAACAGTACAAAAAAGGTGGTCAATATCACGAATCATCAGGGAAATGGAAATCAAAGCTACAATGAGATATCACCTGACACCTGTTAGAATGATTATTATAAAAAAGACAAGGCATAACAACTGTTGGCAAGGATACGGATAAAAAGGGAACCCTTGGACACTGTTGGTGGTAATGTAACTTTGTATAGTCACTATGGAAAACAGTAAAGCAATTCCTCAAAAAATTAAAAATAGAACTACTATGTCATCCAGTAATTCTACTTTTGGGTTATACCTAAAGGAAACAAAACCACTGTTTTGAGGAGATAATCTTCATCCTCATGTTCATTTTAGCTTTATTTACAATAGCCAAGACATGGAAACGACCTAGGTGTCCATCAATGGATGAATGAATGAAAAAAACTGTGGCATATGTATCTGCAATAAAATATTATTCAGCCATTAAAACAAGTGAATCCTGTTATTTATGATAATGTGTATGGATCTTAAGGGCATATGCTAAGTGAAATAGTCAGAGAAAGACAAATACTGTATGATCTCATTTATATATGGAATATGAAAAAAAACACCTCAACTCATTGTTACAGAGAACAGATTGGCGATTGCCAGAGGTGGGGGTTGGAGGGTGGTGAAATGGGTGAAGAAGGTCAGAAGGAACAAACTTCCAATTACAAAATAAATTAAGTCCTGGAGATATAATATACAGCATAGTAACTATAGTTAATACTGTATTATATATTTGAAAGTTGTTAGAAGAGTAGATCTTAAAAGTTCTTACCGTAGGAAAACATAATTTATGTATGGTGACAAGTGTTAACTAGACTTATTGTGCTGATCATTTTGTAATGTACATATATAGAGAGAATCACTATGTTGTACACCTGACACTAATACGTTATATGTCAATTAAACCTCCATTAAAAAAAAGAAACCATCTTAATCTCTTCTTCATGCCTCTTAACACGCCTTACCAATTATCCATTAGCTTTTACTAATTGCACAGCTAACACAGCTAACACAAATTGAGTGTTTTCCAGCTCCTAGACACTTTTGTAAAATCCTTGTATTGTTAACTAATTTAGCCCTTGCAGTAGCCCTGTTAGAGATGATGTAAATAAGCGCAGGTACAAAAAGAATTAATTACTTCTCCATAGTCACACACTTGTAAGCAGAAATTGTTTATCAAAAGCCTTCTTTCCTAATTTCTTTACTACATTTTCTCATCTGCGTTATTCTTCTCCACGTATAAGCTACTTCACTTACACATGCTCTTATCACATCTTTCCTGGAGCCACGCAGAAGTCTGTAACCTAACACTGTTTCACTCTAGGCCCACATCTGTCTAGATATTTTACATAAGATGCAATCTATACATTCCTTTGAACTGTTCCCAGTTGTTCAGTAGATAAAAACCAAATGATTAGCATGAATACAAGAGGCTCTGAAAATATTTATTGGATTAATTCATTTTTGCAATCCTGATATCTCCACAGCTCTTTCACATGCATCTTATACTTCCGGCCTTCATAAATAATGAATTGTCAATAATACCCAGCACGACATTGGACACAGTTTACTTCCCCACACTTATTTTGCAGGAAAATTAATATTCACTGTTTGTTTAAATTTTTCCTTGTACATCACCTCAACTCTAGTTTCTCAGAATGTCACGCTCTTCTGTCAACGTATGTTTTTAAACACCCACACACACATTGTAGGAAACAATCTCTTCCAATTTTTTCTACACACCACTGAAGTTTCTAGGCAATTTCTGTTTTCAGTGCAATATCTAAATGGGAATTCAGTCTTATTATTAAGCTAAAATATTTGTTGCTAGATGTTACCCATAAAAGAATTTAGTTGGTATCTTTGAGTCCATAAAATTAGAAAACAACACACAACAGGTACAAAGCATATTGTTACTTGTCTTCCTTCCTGCTCTCAAGTGATACTAATAGATAGTTATCAATCTGTAGGATTCAAAAATAATAGCCACGGGAAAGTAAAGAGGTGACACAAAACTCTGCTCTAATTCAGAAAACAATTTAAAAAATCACATACCCAAAGCTTTACTATAGTAGGAATCCCATGATTTCCAAAGAGTGTCAAACATGTAGTCCTGTAGACTGTAGGAGATGAAATTTCTTACTCTGTCAGTGAAAGACATCTGGTCCGTGAGTTCTGATAAAGTAGCAGGAACATAGGAAGGAGGGTATGGTACCTTCCCACAGTGTTTTTCCACTGTTGAGGCTGGAGAAAACCTGAGGGAGTACATAAATGGAATTTCCAGCTTTAAAGCTACTATATCACCACAAGGAAATACTGGATCTGATATCAGGACCTCAAATTTGCTTCTCTTCAGCTTGTCCATCAGCTTTTGGTTTTTGAGAACACCGTCACAGATTTCTCTAGACACCATGTGGAATTCCTTGATGACTTTGGCTATCTCTTGATAGAATCTCCAAATGGTTGTAGGATATGGCCTCTTGTCCATCCATGTCAAAACAAAGTCCTTGATCAATCCTTCTATTCTTTCTTTGCCAAAGGGCACCTGATATATTTCAAATGTCAGAGATGGGGTAGAGGTTGGCGTGATGAAAAGTGCACCAGAGGCAACTAAGACAGTCACATTATGCTCTTTTTTAATCAACTCATCTATAATTATCTTAATGTTCAGCCAATGACTACCTTCCATGGGCCAAATCAGAACATTCCCAGCAAGAGTGATTCCTAGGAGACTAATCTGGAGGGACAAGAGCAGAATGTTCTTGTTTAGCATGATGTAGCTTGATGTAGAAGATTTGATGAGTTATGACATAAAGTTCTCTGCTTTTCAAGAAAAAAAGAAAGAAAAATTATTTCAGTTTGGATTCAAAACAATTGATACTGTTAAGAGCCTTCTCTCTACCACATGATTTTACTCGTGGCAGCACCCTATTTTATGATAATTATAGGCTTTTTTATGATAATTAACAGCTAACACGTGTCTTACCTCTCAACCTGTTGTTTCAGCTTGGGAATGATTCTTGCTGTCTGATCATTTTCTTAAACTTGATCCTTCAGCCTTTTCATTGCAACTCATAATTGTGAAATTCTTACGGTTAAATTGCTTGAAGCTGTTGTGTACCTCAACTCTACACTCAGGTCTGGATACTGAAGTCTCAGATTGGAGCAGAACTTATTCAGAAATGTGGAGATGCTAAGGCCATAGGTTTTCCAATATTTAATACATTTAATATAGTGTCAATAGCGACAACTAAACATCATTATAGTAGTTACTGGTTATTAATAGATAATATTATTACAAAGGAATACTTACAAAAATGTGAAGTACAAGCAAATAGAGTAAGTATGTTTATTGCTACTTGAATAGTATGTTTAGGAAAATATTTTATGTTAACATGGAGAAAAAATTATGAGTAAATAAATGAATTGTGTACAAGTATACATGCAAGAGACGATGGGTAACATTACGAGTCAATAGGAATTCTTTGAAGAGAAATGCTAATTCAAGCATCCTTTATGGAAAGTGCTGCTAGAAAGCTAGCTGGTCAGTGTGAATAACAAATAATTTACATCTAGAGTCAACCTTTCATAATTGCTAGCATTAATTAAACACTCACTGTGTGTCAGACATTGTGTAAAGTGTTTTACATATGTTAATCTCATTTATTTCTCACTACAAAAAGATTCGGTCAAGTAGATCCTATATTCTCATCAGAGAGGGAAGAACCATTGCTCAGAGAAGTTTAATAATTTGCCAAGTTCATATAGTAGAATAAAAAAAGAACTGGTAGTAGCAGCCTTCAGGCTCTTTGACTTTCCAGAGTCCATTGTATTAACCACTAAGATCGATTGCCCTATCAGCGGTTATCATGTCCCCTTATCAAGTATGAGCAACCTATCCATATAAACCATAAAGTGCCCAAAACGTGCTGACACAATATAAAACACACAATATAAATGTGTGTAACCCATACTCGATAGTGTAGGAAAATCATCTGACTACAATTATCTCCATGAAAAGTGTGTGTGTATATGCATATGTCTGTGAATATGTAGAAATGACTTATTTTTGTTTTAATAAATCTATTGAAATTAGAAATTCTATACTTTTTAGTGATGTCTTTGCTGAGCTCCCCCGTACCAGAGGTAATCTATACTGAGGCATTTGCTGCTTCTATAAAACAGTTACTAACTTTTCCAAAGTACTATTCGGAGTTTGGAAGATTTCAGTTCCAACTCTGCATACTAGGATTTTATGGTACGCACAAAATCTCTGTCTGCTGGTGTCTACCTGATCCGTAGTTAATTGCCAGGATACCTTAGAATAGTTGTCGTGATTCACTAGAATGAGCAACTGGTCACAACTCACTAATATTCACTCTCAGGTAATCAGATTCAGTTTTAAACAATTAAACTATAGTCTTTATTAAGTTTATTTGTGTTTATTGTGTGGCTACTAGACAGAGAACTCCCTGCTAAGTCAAAAGTGAATAAAAGAGATAATTCTAATATCCATTTTATGCTCTCTGTGAAGATAACTGCATACATAACTATAATAAAAGTCAGCATAGTATATTAGACTCAGCATGATAACATGAGAAGAATTTCGGTTTTAGAATCAAGTCAAAGAATTGTAGTGTGACATTATGCTGCTTAACATTTATGAGACTCAGTTTTCTCATCTGTAGAGTAGAAATTGAAAGCTATTTAAGAGGCTTTTAGGAGTATTAAGTAATGTAATATAAATAAAATGTTTATTAATATATAATAAATGAATAACTATTCAATAAATACTATACATTATATAACGATATGAACACTATAAAGACAAATTTATATATTTAAATAAATAAAGTAATACTGATTAAGCTACGACAATAGTGCCTGGAATAAAAGACACATTTAAAATCTATTCTCTTTCTCATTTAATTCCTTCTCCTCCTAACCAGAGAAAGTGACGAGTGCTTTCAGATTAAACGACACAGGTAAAATGTGTCAGAGCTCTATAGAGATTGCTTTCTGTTTTTGGGGAATTAGAGGTAGGGGTAATGATAGGGAAGTTTTCATTAGAAACGCAGTATTTGATGCTCATCTTGGAGCTTGAAGTGTCTGAACATGAGTGATAAGCAATGTGCATAAAAGAAACCAGTGTTATGTCAGAAATCAACCTTTTGATGTTTTTAAAAACTATATTAATAATGGGACAGTCTTAAGAAAACTTCTCAAATTATTGAAGTTAAATTTTAGATTTGTGTTCTTAAATTTAATAGAAAACTAAGTGAAGAAATTATACCGAATCTATAAAGATTTAAAGAGGTTGTAAAATAAGGTTTTTTTCCAAAAACTAAAAAAGCAGTTTTAATTATTCTGACCTGAAGATCCCTAGAAAATGAGTCTCCAGAAAAATTTTAGGAAACCATAGCTAAACATATGACTAATATATTTATGAAATACCAGATGAGTGCTAAGGAAAAGCTAAAGTAATTTAAAAGAAGCTACCATATGCAAATATCTTTTTATCATAGATGATGATAATAAAAGATATGCTTCAATTAACTGCACAAAAGGGAGGACACATAGTATCTACATTACCAAAACTGATTATTGCTTTTACAACAGAATTTTCGATTCCTTCCTTCCTTCCTTCCTTCCTTCCTTCCTTCCTTCCTTCCTTCCTTTCTTTCTTTCTTTCTTTCTTTCTTTCTTTCTTTCTTTCTTTCTTTCTTTCTTTCATGCTTACTTGTTTATTTTGAGAGAGAGAGAGAGAGAAAGGGGGGTCACATATGGGGTAGGGGGTGGGAGGGACAGAGAGAAAGGGAGAGAGAGAGAATCCCTAGGAGGCTCTGCATCGTCAGGGTAGAGCCCAACACAAGGAGGTGCCATCTCACAAACCATGAGATCATAACCTGAGCAGAAATCAACATACTTAACTGACTGAACCATCCAAGCAACCCTATGACAGAATTTTCTTTACAGAAAATTTAAGTATCTTTTTTAAAAATAAATAAATTTGACTTTGTACAAAGCTTATTTGATATGTATGCATTCATTTAAAATATATAAACATACAAAATCCATTACACACATTAAGAAGATAAAATACCCACCAAAGGATGCGATCTTGGTTCTTCTATACATGCTCTCTTAAAGATTGTAGTGGTCACTTGGGAGAATCATATTTGCCTTTATGTGTTTACTTTATGTGTTGCCTATTGAAGGACCAAGTGAACTCTCCACTGGTAGATTTTTGAGGTAGCAGATAGGCCAGTGAGCTCACAGTTGCAGAAAACTTTCACTTTATTGCTTTGTCATACATTCCCTCAACATCTATCAAATTATTCTGAAGTAGAACGCCTGGGGGGAAAACCTTCCAATTATTTAAAAATACAACTGAAAACTTTTTAAAAGTGGTCAAACAAGCCAAAAGTTATCCCACAACCGTGTAATGGTTGGTCTTTCTTTTAGAAGAAAATATAAGTCCAAATGTACATCATATATTGCTTATATATTACTTGTCATGCGATTTTTAAATTTCTTACCTGAGGTTTTCAGCCAGGACTTTAATACCACTCATTTGCTATTTGAAAGTTGAATTTAAAGAAATCCCAGTTGAGTAAGCGTAATATGATGAGAAAGAGGATCTTAAATAAAGGAAAGATTATACAGATTTGTTTACTCCTAAGGCATTCACCTTCTTATACATTATTAAGCAGCTTAACCTTCTGTTAAAGGTGTTTTCTTCTACTGGTTGTCTGGTAATTATTTGCATTAAATATTGCCTTTGCTATTAACGTCTCTGCAGTTAATAACCCCCTACTCCCCGCCCCTGCTTCCAACCGAGTATGTCTGGATGTACTTGAAATAATGAGTGACAATCATGAGTAATCATTGATTATTATTAAGAAATATGTTACATATTCTTCAAGTGCCAGCAACATAAAATTATTATCACTAGTAATTATGAAAATAATTCTTTTTGATTGATGTATTTTTTCTGACTTGTGTAATGATGAGAAGGGATTATGTTAATTCACATGGTAGGAGCTATAGCAGAACTAAACTGCTCTGTGTACTGAAGAAACATTCTGGAAAAATTCTGGTGGTTTTATTTAGTATTTAGTTTTTGTATTTAGTTTTATAAAAGGATTTTAAAATGATCTTTATATTTAGTTTTTTTTAAAAGGATTTTTAAATGTTTATTTCGTTTTTGAGAGAGAGAGAGAGACAGAGCACAAACAGGGAAGGGAAAGAGAGAGAAGGAGACACAGAATCTGAAGTAGGCTCCAGGCTCCAACCTGTCAGCACAGCCCTATGTGGGGCTGAAACTCACAAGCCACGAGATCATGACTTGAGTCGAAGTCAGAGGCTTAATCGACTGAGCCCCAAGTATTTCGTTTCTTAAAGGCACTAGTTTATGTTAGTTTGTAACCCTCTCAGGAGCTTCTCTGGAATAATCTGAAATTTCCCCCATATTCAGAGGGCTGGAACAGACCAAAGAAACTGGTAGTTCACTCCAGGTTAGAAGATGACAGTTGCAATAACCGAAAGGAATTTACATGTGAAGCTTCTCATGGGTGCCGGCAAGATGAGTGGATCCTTGCATCTACCCGCAAAATCTTAAAAATTTACAAAGAGGCCTTAACAGGGCTCAGTCACATATATTCTCTAGGTTTTCTCAACACCACATAGTTATCTCAAGACAATATCCTTGGGGTAGCCTATGGGAGCAGGATAGGCAAGTGGAACTCACACTCCAAGGACAAGAGAGAGGGTGAGAAGCCTCTAAATGTTGGTTGGAGGGGCGCCTGGGTGGCTTAGTCGGTTAAGCGTCCGACTTTCGCTTGGGTCATGATCTCGCGGTTCGTGGGTTCGAGCCCCGCGTCGGGCTCTGTGCTGACTGCCAGCTCAGAGCCTGGAGCCTGCTTCTAATTCTGTGTCTCCCTCTCTCTCTGACCCTCCCCTGCTCACGCTGTCTCTCTCTCTCTCCTAGAAATAAATAAAAAAATTTAAATGTTGGTTGGAGTCCAGCTCACAGGTCATCTGGTGGTCTTGTCTGGAAGGTCTGTGACCTTCCCTGAAATTCCACCTCGTGTGACCAGATCTCACAATCTCACATGCCCCTGTCTTCTGCAAGGAGCCCTGAGCGGGCAGCCATGGGTGTCGCTCATTTGGAGGCTGTCTGGCTACACTGAGAGCAAATGCCATAGCAAGAATAGAGACACATGTAAGAGAAAACATGAGCCTCTTGTCCAATTATTAAGACAATAATTTCCAAAATCAGTGACAACTTTTCCTACAAGAGCACATGAACCACTGATTTATCAGTTTCCCTAAGCTGGGGGTGAGATCACTCAGGGCATTTACTTGTGTCCTCACATGTTTTAATGAAGAGGATACATTGGCAGACGCACTCATCATATATGAACATGTAATATTCTCAGTAAATAATGTCACAAATGTCTCTTTGTGAGACAGTAATAATGTCTACGGCCATTTTACTTTGGAGAACAGTTTTTCTCAGCAAAGACATTCAGCGCTCAGTGAAGACAGGCTTTGTTGGCTATCATTTAAGGCTTACTGGATGAATTAAGTAAGGGCTTCTATGTGTGTTAAAATTTCTTCCAGGCCACAGGAGGGAAGAAAACAGCCAAATGATCATGTCAGTAAAAAACAGAGTGTTGTCCACTGGCTCTGAGGAGAGGGAAGTTGATAGCTTTAGAGACTTTTTTTTTTTTTTAATTTTTTTTAAATGTTTTTTAAATTTATTTCTAGGAGAGAGAGAGAGACAGCGTGAGCAGGGGAGGGTCAGAGAGAGAGGGAATCACAGACTCCGAAATAGGCTCCAGGCTCTGAGCTGGCAGTCAGCACAGAGCCCAATGCGGGGCTCAAACCCACAAACCGTGAGATCATGACCTAAGAGAAAGTCGGACGTTTAACCGACTAAGCCACCCAGGCGCCCCAGCTTTAGAGACTTGAACTGGTTGTACATACAATATGTGTTAGCCAGGGGAGATAGAACTGTCAGGCCTGAGAAGATGGACTGGGGGTGAGTGTGCCAGATCAAGGCCCCCATCTTCTCCTTTGTGATGGTGCATTTTCTATTCTAGGCATCAAGCATTTTAGCAGGTACAGCAGGACAGTAGGATCCCATTGGAGATTGAGTAGTTCCCCCTCTTGCGCTGGACAGTAACTCACCCATCTTGGTGGGATATTCCATGGTAAATTCCAGTAGACAACACCTTTCCCAAGTGGGTGTTGGGGCTTGGTGTTCTCAGCAGCATACCGTATCTATCCACAGTGAGAGTTGGGGCAGTGTCGATTTTTTAGGATTTTCATAACTTTACGGTATTGGATGCTTTCGCAGGGGGTCACCAGTCTGGCATATAGAGCGACAAGCCCTACTGATTGATCATTCAAATGTATTAAAGCCTGAAACAGTACATTAGTCTGCCCAGCCGAGGTGATTTTACCAGCTAACAATTTAATTTTATGCTTTAATATTTCATTTTCTTTTTCTATCAGTCTTTCTCAATGTAGATTATAGGGGAGATGGAACCTCCATTTAATGTCATGTGCTATTGCCCAGTTTTGCAAATCATGACTTTTGAAATGTGATCTCTCAATCACTATTTATTCCAAGAGGCTATCCATACATGGTATCCAGTTTTTTCTATCCTTACTGAGATTGAGGAAGAACCGTGAGAAACAGTAAGTGGTGTAGCAATAGTTCATGTTTTCTCAACTACAGTGGAAAGACCTGCTAGCAGTTTAACCAGAGTCCTTAAATATGTACTACCTTAGTGGTGCGGTAAAATTTACCCTAAAATAAACATGTTCCGAATATGATTTAATTAACTCTATAGCAGACTTCTAATGGATCAAATTCCAAATGTCTCTCTACTAGAACAAAGACACTATGTATCTAAAATAACAGCAAAAAATGAAAATAAAAATCCATTACCCAACAAAGTAAATTCAGAATGAAAATTTTTGAGATATTGAACAAACTTCTGTAGATGAAAAATCCATTAGATGTAATTAATAGAAGATTAGACACAGTATAGCAAAAAAAATTAACCTGAGTACATAATAATAGAAATTACACAAAATGAAAAGCAGAGAAAATTGGAAAATTAACCACTCCCTTCTCCCACCTCCCCCAAAAGAACACAACAGGCTACCATACATATAATTTTTGTCCAGGTCTTTTTCTTTAAATGTTTTTTTAAAATTACTTATTTCTGAAAGAGACAGAGTGAGCAGGGGAGGGTCAAAGAGAGGGAGACACAGAATCGGAAGCAGGTTCTAGGCTCTGAGCTGTCAACACAGAGCCCGATGCAAGGCTCAAACTCCCGAACTCTGAGATCATGACTCGAGCCGAAGTCAGACATTTAACCAACTGAGCCTCAGGCGCCCCTCTTTGCCCAGGTCTTTATATTTGCTTAATATTTTTTCAGATGAATTTATTGTAAAAAGCATTAAGTTGGATTTTTAACTCTAATTTCAAAGGTGTTATATAAATTATTCTAGTAGTATATTATAAATAATATTACATATATATTACATATAAAGTGAGATAAGCAAATACCAATCTGTTTGAAAGCAAGCTAAAAAAATTAGAAATTATAAATCAATTCTTTATAGTTTCCTTCTCATTTGACCCTTATAATTATGAATTCAATTCTTTGCATTCTTCTGAATTTCTTTGTACTGTTATTTTTGTTCTTATCATTAAATAGCATCTAGTATTATCTTATATTTTTTCAATCTTTATATAAATATTGATAATTTTGTTGTATGTGAACATATATGCATACGTATATTTTTTGTGTAGAGCAAATAAAATTGTAAACATGTGGTTAAATCTAACCATTAATTGAATAAAACATTAGAAAACCCCTCTTGAAATTGAAAGACATAAAAGAGAAAGAAATAAAATATTTGATTCCAATAACATGTAAGTCATGAGGGGTAAATGAAGCTAAAGTGACAGAATAATTTGTTCAAGAGAAATATAAAAATTCTGATTAATGCTATGAATTGATAAGTTTAATAAGAAAGTTAAATAAAAAATGAAGAAATAAGTAAAAGGTTGATGCAAGAAGGGGTAAATCTATTTGTCCCAAGCACCATATAAGAAATTCTATCGTAGTTAAATAAATTACCACAAAAACAGTCCAGGTCCAGACCAGTTTTCTGGGCAACTTTTACGAAGAACTCAAAGAACAGGTAATGTTAAATTTTCTCCTCTGAGGGTAGGTAACTGTGACACTAAAACATGTATATACGGTACAAAAAAAGAGAGAAATAACAGGAAAATCACCCTGATAAGAGTAGAGGCAATTAATAACACAAATTTAACAAAACTTTTCCAATTATATGTAGTAAGTTTCCAATACAAGTCAGGGTTATTCCAGGAACTCAAGTTTAACTCTCAAAACTCAATTAATATAATCCACAACATTAACAGATTAAAGGAAGGAAATAATATGGTGATTTTTACAGATGTATAAAAAGCCATAAGTAAAATTCAATATCTATTCATGATTTGAAAATAATATAGAATACCAGGATTAAAGGGAACTTCTTTAACCTTATAATGGGAATCTACAAAAACAAACTCTTCTACATAGCTTCTTAGAGATGTGAAAACAAGCAAAATGAAACTACATTGTTCAGTAATGAATTCCTATCTGGTAAAATTATGAAAAGAAAGCAAAAAGATTTATCATCAAAAAGTGAGAATAATGGTAACCTTTGAAAGTAAAGGAGAAGAAATAATACTGGTGAAGGGGTCTTCTAAGTTACCAGATGTGTTCTAGCTCTATAATGGGGGTGGCTACATTGGTGAACACTTTATAGTTCCTATTTAAAATGTTGGACACATTTCCAATCTTTATTAGTCTGTTCTCTTCCCTTTACAGAGGAATCTTCCACCAGGTTAATTAATTTGACTTCCTGAATTTCTGGCTCTACTGATTTTCCTGCCCCAAAAATATTTTCAAGAGAACTATAACCACTCCAGTCAAATGCAATGCGTATCCCCCATCCCTCCAAACACACACACAAACACTACCCTACAGACCCATTTTGCTATGCAACCGTCCAGTATGAAAAGAACTTTAATTCTGGCTGTACCACAATGTAATAGAAAGAACCATATATGTAACCAATTAGTATTAAAATTTTAGCTTACCATTACTACTACTACTATTACCACTACTGCTGCTAGTACTGCTACTACTACTACAACTACACACAGACACAGACACACAGACACACAGACACACACACACACACACACACACACACACACACACACACACACTCTTGGACAAGGTCTCAACACGAGACCTTTAGTTTCCTTACATGTGAAAGAATATCTTTCTCATAGAATTGTAAAGAATATATAAGATGTATATTAAATCTATATATTAAAATATCCAAACCAATTTTTCCACAATTTGAACTTATTTAGAGTCTAAGTGAACAGTTCTGAAATAACTAATTCCTAAGGCCTAGAAAATTTTCTCTTTTATCAAATTGCAAATGTGAATGATTTTCAAAAACTATATTAAAACAGAGTAATATTAGGATAATGACACTTGGTTTTTCATTGTTTTGCTGTTATTATTGTTAGTGTTTTTAGATTTCTCATGGAACTAAGGAGCGAAATTCTGTTGGTGAAACAAAACTGTTTTCCAGGTGTCTTTTGAAACCCAATTATATTTTATTTCAATAATCTTGAGGTTTACATTAGACAATCTTTTTTTTTTTTTTTAATGTTTTTATTTATTTCTAGGAGGGAGAGAGAGACACAGCATGAACAGGGTAGAGCCAGAGAGAGAGGGAGTCACAGACTGAAACAGGCTCCAGGCTCCGAGCTGGCAGTCAGCACAGAGCCCGATGCGGGGCTCGGACCCACGAACCGCGAGATCATGACCAGAGCGAAAGTCGGACGCTTAACCAACTAAGCTACCCAGGCGCCCCTACATTAGACAATCTTAGATATTTTTTAAACTGTAAGAAAGATATATTTAGAAATTTAATAGTCAATAATAAGTAATAATATATATATTTTAAATTATTTTATGTAACATGTCAGTGAGTCCTATATGTTGCTAATAAAATCTGTTTAAACTTTTAATACATTTGTTATTTTATAAATAGCAGTGGTCCTAATATAAGAAGACTTTTCTTGCTAGACATCAATGAAGCTAGTGATTAGAGAATAGCCATGAAATTTCCCATTAAATATGTTTTGTATGTTCATGTTGGTTTTGTAGATCTATGTACATACACAGGCATATACACGTAATTCGTGTGATATCATATATTTGTTTTATATTATAATAAACATCTTTATATTAAATATTTATATAAACACACAAAACAGAGGCACCTGGGTGGCTCAGTCAGTTAAGCGTCTGACTTCCGCTCAGGACATATCCCGTGGTTGGTGAGTTTGAGTCCTGCCTCAGGGTTTGTGCTGACAGCTCAGAGCTTGGAGGCTGAAGCCTGCTTCGGATTCTGTGTGTCTCTCTCTCTGCTCCTCCACCACTCGCACTGTCTCTCAAAAATAAATAAACATTAAAAAAATTTTAAAACACAACAAATATATCATATACACCACTACATCTCGATGAAGTTTATTTTTACTCCATGGACAAAATTAGGAAAGTCCTAGTAATTCACTCATAATATCCGGTCAGTATTATCCACTACCATCCACATGGGGGCAGCATATCTCAAAGTTGTGTAAACTAGTCTCAGGAAAAGTCTAGTGAGATCCAGGTTTAACCTAAGGCCTGATATTCACAGTTGCCAAATGATGCACATTTGTATATTGTATCTTTAAATGTGCTTTACAAACAGTTTCTTGTTGAATCATCACAAATGTTTGTGACCTTAACTTTATTTTCTAGATGAAGAAATCAAAGTCAGAGAAGTTAAGAATTTCCTGACAATTGAAAGCTTTGGAATTAGATCTCATCTCCACTACTGACATATTACTCATTTAGAGGCTACATTGTTCTTTTCCTTTGTCTTCAACTTTTATTAGCTTTCCCATTCAGATTGACAACTATCACACATATATGATCATGGCAATCCATCAAGGATTTCAAAGTTATTTGATAATTTTTTATCTTCTCAAATTTTTCTTACTCCCCCATCCCCGTGGCTAGTGTTAATCATTATTTTGTGCATTTTTCCTGGCTATTTACACACTCCTACACAAATGTACCTACATATACCCTAATATGTATGTGAGGGGCATACATATATACTTATATACCCACACAGATATGTACATTATATTTATTTGTTTATGATTTGCTGGTGTTGTTGTCTATGACATGTTTTTATTAAAATGATATCACATCACATGCGTTAGTCTTGAGAAAGAAAAAAGTAGCCTTGAGAGCTGTCGGCTGGTCTGTCCTACCATGATGATCACCTTGGCCCTCTTTCCTATTTAACATAAAAGATTTTGCAGAACGCCCAAATCAGACAGGCTCTGTCTATGGGTGGATAAGTCAGGCAAAAGCAGAATCACTCTGTCATCATGACTAAGCCCAGACAAAAACAAAGTTAGTGTGAAACAAAAGAAAAGTATATATCCTTCTCTTTGAGCTAACATAGGTGACTGATAGTTCTCTGACAATGACAGCTTTAGCTTCCCTCCATCGCTCCACCACCTAGATAAAATATAAAGGTTTTCATCACGCAATGGCTCCCGTTTTCTGACAGGCACAAACCTAACCTTTATGACCCCTTTCCCAACTCATTCAAAACAAACCCAACTAGTTTTCTGATGCAGTAATAACAAATCTCACTTTTTAAAAATATAATCTCTACACAATGTGGGCTCCAACTCATGACCCTGAGATCAAGACTTGCATGCTCTACCGACAGAACCAGCCCGGTGCCCCAACAAATCTCACTTGGTTGACAGGTGACCTTTAGCCCTCTACAATTTGCTTCTTTAATTTGCTATACACCATGAACCTTCTCAAGGTCCATATAATTGACCTATTCTGTAATATGGGTTTACCACAGTTTGTTGTACCAAATCCATACCAGTGTACAATAAAAATGCAATCTTTGTTACCACTGCAAACAATGCTACAATAAATACATACCGTTGTTTCTATTTCTTTAGAAGAGACTTTCTTTTGAAGAGATTTCCCAATAATAACATGGGGTTTAAAAAAATTAAAAATTTTTAAATATTTGATTATTTTTTAGAGAGACAGAGAGTGAGTGGGAGGGAGGCAGAGAGAGAGAGAGAGAGAGAGAGAGAGAGAATCAGAGAGAGAAGCAGGCTCCAAACTCTGAGCTGTCAGCACAGAGCCTGATGTGGGGCTTGAACTCACAAACTGCAAATTCATGACCTGAGGTGAAGTTCAACACTTAACCTACCCAGCCACCCGTACGGTATTTTTAATTATAGTAAACTTTATTTTATAAAAACCTTTTACATGGCGCCTGAATGGCTCAGTCATTAAGCATCTGACTGAGGCTCACGTCAGGATCTCATGATTCGTGAGTTTGAGTCCCACACCTGATAAGCTTGAGGCCCGCTTCGGGTGAGCCCTGCTTCTCTCTCTCTCCTCCCTCCCTTGCTCTGTCCCTCCAGGGATTCTCTCTTTCTGCCCCTTGTTCACTTGAGTCCCACCCTTCTCTCTCTCTCAAGAAAAAAAAAAAAAAGCCTGTGGTTCAGTTGGTTAAGCATCTGACTCTTGATGTCTGCTTGGGTCATGATCCCACAGTCAGGGGCTGGAGCCCTGTATGGGATCTACCCTGAGCGTGAAGCCTTCTTGGGATTCTCTCTCTCCCTCTCTTCCTGCCCCTCCCTGCTTGTGTGCAGTCTCGCTCTTTCTCCCTATCAAAAAAACAAAAACAAAAACAAAGAAACCAAACAAACAAATTTTAAAATAGCCTCTTACAATTTTATTCCTATCTGCAGCAGATGTCACAGTAATTGTCTTTGTCATTACAGTAGGTAAAATGATCTTTAACTATCTTAATAAGCAACCTTATATTAGTGTGCCACAGTATCTTCTTCTCTGTCCATTCATTCATTTAGTGAGTATTATTTAGCACCTGCTACTTATTATTCTGCATGCTGAGCATATAGCAGTATACAACCAGATCAAGTTCCTACATCCTTGGAGTTTATATTTTTTTGGGAAAAGCAGACTCTAAACAAATAATGAAATTAATATATGTTAGATGATGATAAATGGTGTGGAGAAAAATTAAAGTTGGTCAAGGGAAAATGGATTGGAAAGTGAACTATTAGGTTTATAGGGTGTTCAGAGGAGTTCTCTATTAAAATAACCTTTGAAACAACTGAGGGAGTGAGTCATCTGGATGTCAGAGGGAAGCATGTTACAAATACAAAGAAGTGCTGTAGCCCGAGGCAGGATCATGCTTAAATGCTCTCACTAAGCACTAAGAGGTCCAGACATTCTGGAGAGGAGAATCAAGGAGATCCAAGAGATAAAAGGAAAGATACATTAAACCTCGAAGACTATTTCAAGAACATTGGTTTCTAATCTGGTGAGACATGTTGTGTTGTGGTAGGGTCCCCTCCCTAAGGAATGAAAAACAACAACAACCAAAAAAAACCCAAACCTCAAGGCAACCTGGCTATACACATATGTAACAACATCCGTCAGGACCTTGTAACATGAGACCACTTAATCATACTACATGTTTGTATGTTACCGTATATGGGAGTCAAAGAAATAGAAAATGTATAAAGAGCAACACCATGTGCTGTTTGGGCCTCAGTTCTTCCAGTATGAACCCAACTGAGCTGTGCAGACATGAATAAAGTTGCTACCTGGGGAAAAAAAATAAGCCTCTGTGTCAACTCTCTGTGTGAGAATCCTGCTACCGTGTTACAGGAGGGTTTTAAGCTGAGGAGTGACATTCTTTGATTCATAACTTTATGGGAGCTCTCTGTCCTGTGTTGATGGTTGAGGGTGAAGGGCAAGGGCTGAAGCACAGACATCAGTTAGGAAATTGTTGCTATAATCAAAGCCATTAGTACCAGAAGTTTGGGCAAAGGTATTCGTGGGAGATGTGGTGACAAGAGATCACGTTTGGGATATACTTTGAAGGGAGTGCTGCAAATCTTGAAAAAAAAAAAGGAGTAGAGAATGATTCTAAGGTTATTTTACTTGAACAATTGTCATGATAGAGTTGACACTTACTGAAATGAGACAGGATGTGCTAGAAGCAGGTTTGGAGTTTGTAATCAAAAGGTCAGTTTGGAACGCATTATATTGGACATGCTCATTAAACATTCAGGTAGACACACTGAGTACACTTTTGGAGGCAAAAGTTTTAAATTCAAAGGAAAAGTCCAGAATAAAATATAGACTGGGACGTCATCACCTTCAGATGGTTTTTATTATTTTTTTATATTCTTTTTAAATTTAAACATTTTTTTAACACTTTTATTTTTTCTGAGAGAGAGATAGAGACAGCATGAGCAGGGGAAGGTCAGAGAAAGAGGGAGATACAGACTCTGAAACAGGCTCCAGGCTCTGAGCTGTCAGCACAGGGCCTGACGCGGGGCTCGAACCCACGAACCATGAGATCATGACCTGAGCTGAAGTAGGACGCTTAACCGACTGAGCCACCCGGGTGCCCCGAGATGGTTTTTAAAACAGTGACACCAGACGAACTCTTCTATGGAGGAAGTGTAGATAAAGAAGTGATCCTAGAACTGTGTTCTGGATGACTCCAGGATTTAAAGGTTGGCAAGATGAGGGGAAGGCAGGAAGGAGACAGGGAGGGCAGCCAGGGAGGTAAGAGAAGAACCAACGGGGAAAACAGGCATCGCTCCTAGTATGCACTTTTCTTTACTGTGCTTTGCAGATACAGTTTTTTTTTTTTTTTTTAATTACAGGTCTGTGGCAGCCTTGTCTTCAGCTCCATTTTATAGCTGATGGCATCGTCTCTATTAACACCATTTTCCCAATAGTATTTTTCTGTGTCATTTTTGTTAGCATAGAAGAAATAACATTCACAGGATGAGAGAATGATTGTGCAAGAAAGAGGGAAATATTGGTGGAGTGACATTCTTGAAGAAGTAAGAGAGTGAGCAGAACTTATTCTTGCAATCCTTACTTAGATGTCAAGTCCCATGACTTTGAATAAACTCCAGAGTCCTAAAGAGTACTGAAGAGAACTAGTTAAAAAATCATGATAAAAGTGGAAAATTTACATCATATGCCCTGTAACAACAATGGACGTGCATACTTCTCATGGCTTTCAATGTCAATAAGGATAAAGCACTTACTTTTTCAAGTAAACATTGCTCTGAAAAGTAACTACCCCCAAGATCAGCAAACTTTGCAAGTATGAATATACCATCCTTTGTTCTTTATCTTTTATCATGGGAGCTCTGCATATTATCACTAAACTTTTATTTCTCAAATTTAGCTGTAGAATTTTGCAAGAAGTATATGATTTAAGATGAGACAAAGAGAAGTCTTTCAATAACTTCATAAAAACAAGTAAGCCATAGTAATAGAAATTTTGAAAGCCAAGGGGACCCTCACTGAGCTCAGAAGCATCTGCAACCAGAGCTAAACTGGCTGGCTTCGCCTGAATATCACTGTTTCTCCATTTTTACACTGTAGTCTTCTGAAAAGTTTCTTTACATAGATGAATTCAAATTAAGTGGCACAATTTTAACTAGAAGAATTTTAAGTGGTAAACTTGTTTTGCTGTCGAGTCAGTGTAATCAACCATTACCCTGAATCCACTGTAGTCAAGGAATTCATTTGTAAATCACATGTGTTAGAACACATTTTCCGGCCTTACGTGTTCTGTAGCTCTCAACCAGCTTAAACAAAACGCTTTCCCTAAGAATGATTAACTTCATGAAATATTGTACATAATGAACTATTCTATATGTCTTAATCACTGTATAACAATAACTTTTCGTTATTCAGCACACATTTCTGGAATGTGTGCTCAGAGCTGCAACTTGGAAGTGTCAAGGGTGGTAAGAGTCCCTACTGGTGGCTGTACACCCTGTACCTTTTATTCAAATAATAACACAGGCTGCAATACATTAACCTTCCCATATCTCCTGGGTCATATATCAGGAAAATAAATTAATATGCTAGTGTGAAGAGAGATTGGAAAAGAAGAGCCATTTTATGAGTTACTATTTCTTTCTTTCTTTCTTTTTTTTTTATCCCAAACAAAAAACCAAACCAAACCTGGAATTGGCCCACTGCTGACATTAGACAGCACAAATAGAATCCCTGGACCACAGTCCCAGTTAGCTCCATTTACCAACCCCAACGGCCTCATATAAATGTATTTGGGCAAACTAAGCTACAAGTTTAAGTTCTGTCCACGCCCCCTCCTTCCTAGCTAAAAGCCCCCATCTGACCACGCCTGTGCACATGCCTCCTGCAGAGGTTTGCCCTGGGGAGGACTGACCTGGGAAGAACTTTCACAGAGCTGAGAGCAAGCTAGGGCTATTTGGTCAGGGAATTTCAGGGTTCAAGACTCCTAAAATGTGGTATAGAAGGACGGGCAGATTCCCTGGCTCCCCAGAGAGGTGCAGCCAGAGAAGGGCCAGAGTGTGGCTCTTTAATGCTTGTGAGAAGGTAATGGCCAAGAATATATTTCTTCCAACTAAAGCATGACTGATCAAAAGAAAAGATTCCAGAGGACTAACCCCATGAGATGAAGAAAGGAGAAGAACTGTAGCTCCATGAAACCCCAGTCTGGTAGGGAGTGGGGACGGCAGGACTGAGCAGTGAAGGTTCGTTTTTACTTCATGGTATCATCTAGTTATTAGGTTTTTGTCTTATGGGTTACAAGGGGTTGGCTCTTTTGCTCCTATTTCTACACTAGGTACTCAATGTTTTTAACCAGGACTTTGCTTCTCCTTTACACAAACAAAAATCTGCTGTCTTACAGCTTACTTGTAAATTTTTATCCCTAATGAGAGCTCACAGCACTTTTTTGTAGGATTTCAATACTGGGGAGAAAATATAGGAGGAGTAATCCATTCTCCTTTCTGAAGATTCCACTGTTCTTCTTTTAAAATCAGGAGGGAAAAATGGGCATAATTAAAATCTAGCAATATTTTGTATTCCAATGAATGAAATAGAGGGAAATCAAGAATTTAGCTATAATCAGAAATTTTGTTTCAATATTTAATGCTATTGTAGTGGTTTTTGAAAACATGGATGTAAATTTTTAATGCTCCTCTCAGTAAGAGTGGTCTTTTTTTTACCTCCCCTTAAGTATGGGTAGGCTTGAGGCTGCTTAACTAAAAGAAGACATTGGAAATAGCACTATTTACCTTTTGATGCCAAACTATACAACGCTGTGTAATTACTACCATGTTTACCAGAACACTTGCTCTTGGAGCCCTGTACTATCATGTAAGAAGTCAAACTGCAGTGAAGCCACCATGCTGGAGGAAGCCCAAGTCACAAGGAAAGAACATGTACTTCCTCATCTCCCATGCCAGCTGAATGTAGTCTTTAAGTCAACACAACCTGGACTCCCAACCCATGGTTAAACATACCCCAAGGAAATTTCAGCACCCAGTCACTTGAGACTTGAGTCTTCCCAGTCGAATGCCCTAACATTACAGAGCAGAAACAAGACACACTGTCTTCATCTGGTCTACATGTGTGATCCACAGCAACTTTGAGGAGAATGTAGTTTCGCTTTCTTCCACTAACAGTTTTTAATTGTTTGTTACATAAAAGTAGACAACCTCAATGCTAACAATTGCCTTTGTGTGTCTGTGTGTCTCCTCCTTTGCGTGAATACATGTCACCTAATACAATAAATAATTCAGCTATTTATAACTTGACTGTATAGTCAGATGTATGTGCAGTCAGATGGAAAGGACAGGAACACACTATAACACTGACATTTTGGGTGAAAGAACATTTGTAAAAGAAAGAAGAGAAAAAAAAAGAAACTTTTCTTCCGTTTTAGAATCTTTACAAACAGCCCTGATTCAGCTATCAGGGCTTTGTAAATCATTTTGTCTTAGAATGTCAAGACAAAAAGAGAAAATATGCATGAATCCAGTTTGAAAATCATATCTCTATAGTGACACGTATTGTATTTTCACTTCAGAAATTTATCATATTGGCCTTCAGAATCCAGGGATTCTTTAGTCTCTAATAAATAAGTCACCAAACATAAAAGTCAACACTTGCTTATATTGGGGTTTCACTGACTCTTCAGAGGACTCATGTAAGAGCATTAAAAGTTGGCTGCTATACCAGTGCTTTTTGGCAATCACATCATAGTATCTCGTTATCACTTGTGTCAGAATCTTCTCACTATCTGGGAAATTTCACGGGAGAAATGCTTTCAACCAAACACACCTGTGGTAGCTGAATGGGGCCGACTTAACACAGCTACAGAACAAACTGCCTAAGGCAGTTCTTAAATGTCTCCCTGTTGCAGGCATGCCTGTGTTTGTCCTCCTTTTCTTTTCTTTTTAATTTTAAAATGTGTTCTTTTTTAACTTATTTTTTTTAATATTTATTTTTGAGAGCGAGTGCAAGTGGGGGTGGGGCAGAGAGAACGGGAGACAGAATCTGAAGCAGGCTCCAGGCTCTGAGCTGTCAGCACAGAATCCGACGCGAGGCTTGAACTCACGGTTCCTGAGATTATGACCTGAGCCGAAGTCGGACGCTTAACCCACTGAGCCACCCGGGCGCCCCAGTTTTTTAATGTTTTCTTAAGCGTGTGTTTACACAAGATTAGTCATATTTAATTTTGTTTTCCATGGTATACCCGTGATAAATGGATTTGGTAAGACGGTTATGAGGCACTACTCTGTGTATGTTTCTTTAAGATTCATTTTTGTTTTCTTTTTTTAAAAAATGATTCATTTTGAGGCAATTTTCTGTTAAGAATTTTGGAATTTGCCCTTATATATTAAATTTAAAAGTTGAAAACACATTACAAGAATTTACTGATGCAAGACACTATACCAAAACTTCAATAATATATTGTTTTCAAATGTGGTTCTTCCTTCACATTATAGATTAGTAGTGTGGAGATCAATACTCCTAATCTTTTTTCTCCACAAGAATCTTCTGGCTCTGTGTGTGTGTGTGTATGTGTGTGTGTTTCCCATTCTGTCATGTTTGTTTTAGGCATATTAGCTCATGTTTGCTCTCAGAAAAAGTTATGTTGCTTTCATAAGTAAATGTGTTTTTGCCAGGCCAATGTCTAAGGATGGCAATGCATTCACTCTCTGAAATGAAATTCCTTCTGAGAAGAGTATTTAACATTTATTGAGTCCTACTACATGTGAATCACAGTTCTAAGAACTTGACGTATGTTACAAACTTTACCCTCATTACAACACCATGAGTAGGAACTATACTTATGTTCATTTTTACATAGGAGGAAACTGACACAGAGGGATTAAGTTGCCTGACAAACATTACCTTGCCAATAAGTGGCATGGCCAGGATTTGAACACAGGCACTCCAACTCCAAAGCTTACAATCTTAACAACTCTAAGATACTCTGTCATAGAATAATTTCAATAACAGTACTACTAATACTAGCAATGACCATTTCTTACATGCTTTTTAGATACTGCACACACATTATGAAAACACTCATTTTCTTGTTTTCACTTCATATGCTTTGCAAGAACTTCAGTTGCTCTCAAATTCCTCTAGGATTTTGCTGAAAATTGTAAGGGGATGTCTCTGGTCTAGTCGCAGGCTCCTGTGGTGGTTTCTGGTTTCCTCTCTTTCATCCCAGCTCATGGAGACATATATCCTCTGATGCCACTGTCCACATTGCAACCATTTACAGTATCTGTCGAAAGGCCATGATTTCTGAAATTCTCAATACTTCCCAGTCTCTGTATTCATTATGCTGATGGGCAAAACCAAGAAGATATTTTCTCAATTGTATCTGCCCTTGTGTTGTGAAGCTCTGAAAGACAAGGGTAGAAGGAAATCTGAATGATAGTAGTTCCCATGCAGCACTAAGAATTACTTCACCTCTCATACTTTGGCCCACTGTCTATGAATCGAAGTTTGGGGTTAGACTCCCTTCTCCTCCTGAGTAAGCTCTATGGATCCACATGTGAAAAAGCATATTTAAATCTCTAATGCCACCACAAAGATAACTAAAAAACCTGAAGATGAGTCTAAACTATCTATAAAACCATGTACTAGAGGTCCCTTATAGTAGAACAATTTTGGATGGGGTGCTATTTGTCAGTGTCATCTTTTCTTAAAACCTCTACCAATAAAACTCAGGAGATAAAGCTTCTAACTCGTAAGTTATAAGTCAACCCATTTATAACCCTCACAAATTAAAGTTTGAAAACATTCATCCCAAGGTTTAACAAAACAACAACAAGACAATTGTCTTATATTCTAGAGTCAACAAAATATCTCAGTAATAACCATAATCACTTCTTCAATTTATATTTGTAAAAAGCTTTTCAGTTTACATAAGTATATTCAACAACCCTTCAGTGAATGCTTAGCTTGTGACTTTACTGTGCTAGGAACTGGGGAAAAACCAGAAATAGATAGGACATACTGTCATTTATGGACAATAAAAACAAATTACTCATGTATCAACCCATAATCCAGAGTGGGAAGAAATACAAAAGGTTAAAAAATGTGCTTTGGGCCTTAAAAGAAAAGGGCAAAACCAGTATATGTATGTATATATGGTTTTATATTCAGACATATAAATACATACATATTACACACACACACACACGTATATATATATGTGTATATATATATATATATATATATATATATATATACATATATATATATGTATGTATGTAGGAGGACGTTTGGGTGGTTGTAGGTGTGTAGGTATGTAAAAAGATTTTTTTTAAGTTTATTTATTTTTTTTAGTGATATCTGCACCCAATATAGGGCTCAAACCCACAACCCCAAGATCAAGAGTTGCATGCTCTTCCAACTGAGTCAGCCAGGTGCCCCTAAAGAGATTTATTTTAAGAAATTTGCTTACATGATTTTGGGGGCTAACTAGTCCAAAATCCGTAGAGTGGGTTGGCAGACTGAAATTTAGGCAAGAGTTGATGGTGCAGTCTTGAGTCTGAAATCTGTATGTGGCCTGGGGAATAATAGGGAAAGATTTCTATGTACAGTCCCGAGGGCAGATTTTATTTTTTGGCAGGGGGAGCCTAGCTTTTTGTTCTTAATGCTTTCAACTGATTAAATAAGGCTCACCTACATTGTGAAGATAATCTCCTTTACTTCAAGTCAACTGATTAGAAACATTAATCACATTCCAGAATACCTTCACGGGACCATTTAGACTAATGTTTGATTAAACAACTGGGCAACATAGTCTAGCTATGTGGACACGTAAAATTAACCATCACATCATGCCTGGTAAACTTAAACTGTGAACAAATTGCCAGAAAGATGTTGGTTTTGACACAAGATTTGGTATGTTAGAGAGAGCTGAGTACATGAGGGAGTCCACCTAAGCTTCCTCCTATTAAATTAATCAATAGCTAATGTAAAATCATGCCATGGGAGGAAGGTAGCCCTTGTGTTTGTGTTAGGCACCAGATGGGTCCAAATTTAGCTTTTCTGTAGCTTCTCTGTGGCCCAAAGCATGGAATAAAATTTGGGTTAGTGGTTCTACTGCTGTCTAGATCCTACTAGAACCTGAGTTTTAGAATATCTGTTTTCTAGAGCC
Source organism: Proteles cristata cristata (assembly GCA_017311185.1). Classification (NCBI taxonomy): domain Eukaryota; kingdom Metazoa; phylum Chordata; class Mammalia; order Carnivora; family Hyaenidae; genus Proteles; species Proteles cristata. The sequence continues at coordinate 155,238 of JAESUZ010002451.1, forward strand.
TGATTTCTATAACAAGAAACGTTAACTGCTTTGCAGTTTAGAAGCAGACAATACTGTTCTGCCAACCATTGACCAAAAATCTTGAAAGGATCTTTTTTCTGTATGGCATGTTTGTCTCAGCTGCTCCAGGTGAGGAAAAGCAGGGGCAGTCAAGAGGCCCCAGAGCCATACTTTGTTAAAGAGTTATAATTGGTGTTCTTGTGTATCTTTGCCTATGAGTCTTCGAGTCTACTAAGACAAAGCAGAAAGTTCTGCTGACATCTGCAAAGTCTGTCTTGCAGACCTCCATCCATTCTCTGAGGCTACCCATTTGGCTGCCTTTGGCTTGGATCCTCTTCTGGATCTTACCAAAGCTGTTCTCATGGACTATACCACTTTTGCCCAAGACCTGCTTGAAAAAAAAAAAAACCATTCATTTCAAGTGAAATCCTACATAAGCTGAAGTTACCTCTAAGGCCACTATACCATATGATTGACACAAAACTTCTAACCAAGGCCACATGGGTCAAAACTGGCCCAGTACAATCCTTTATTAAAACACCGATGTCAAAAATCTCTCCTTTTATACCAGAGATTACAGAACAGAAATAAATGCCCTTTTCATTCCAAAAGCCTCTCCTCATGTGTGTTTTAGCTAAGATTTTGTTATTTCATTTTTTAGTGTTCTCAGTCCAAGCACAATTTGGTGCTTCACAGACCAACTAAGGCTACTCTTCTTGGCTTGGCTTCTGTACAATCTTAAGAAACAAAATAAATGACTAAAGATGATGCTAAAATATTGCCATTATTATTGACAGAACCCAAGCTGGCAAATATGACTTTAGGTCTTAGCCAAAGAGAATTACTAAACCACAGAGTTAGGCAGAATTTATCTCTAAAGAAAGAATACACACTCACTCCCAGAAGAGAGTAGCAATGAGCAAAACATGCCAGCCCTTCTCTCCAATTTGCTAGTTAGATAAGACACTTCCCCTCTTCAGGGGCCAAATGAGGAAAGAAGTAAATTGTAATTAAAAATTAAAACAACCAATCTCCTTTCACTTTGAGGAAATCTCAGAAGTATCCTCATCATCACGGGACAATCAATGCTCATCTGCTCACATCCTCCTCCCCCACCCCCACCTCCACCTGCCCAACTGCTAATTTTTTTTTACCATTTTGAGATTTTTGGCCAGAGCAGCCCAAGAAGGGGTTTCCTGGTGCTTAGCTCCAAAGCATGAGAAGCATTACTGTTACTGGGAATCATGCAATTGGGAGAAGTTCTGCAATTAAGGTATTTCTTAGTTCCTAGCACTGCTAAATCCTTGGAAGGATGCTTTTTGAACGTTTAATTCTAACTACATAGTTAAAGTTTTTATGAAGAATTTTATTTTATGAAGAATTGCATCTGAAGAAAAGGATATGGTTAATGAGATCTTTGGAATAAAATAAAGGGTCAAATAGATCTTTAAGGACCAAAAGAATTCACATGGACCTGAGGCATAAACTGTACACACCATATGACGTTCCTCAAGTTGTTTGTTTGTGTTGCTATTCTTGTGAGCCCATTACATTATCTATAAAAAAAAGGGCACAGATAAATTGGGTTTAAGGTATCGACTTGAGAAATTGCAAGTAAATAGTAACAAAATTAATAAAGTGAGAATGTTTGGTACAGTCTGCAGGCAGTTACTAAAGACAGATGACAAGATATATAACAGATGGTGGCAATTTAAAAAATCTATTATTGGATTTCTTTGAAGAAGAATTACTTTGAAGATGATATTTCTATATCTTCAGACTTTCCTCTAATTCCAAGCCTAAGAATAATTATGAACTATTATTATAAAAGAAAGAAGCAGTGAGAAAAGAGAGTCATGAACTTACTGTTGGTGAGGTAGTTAGAGATTTGTTTAGTAAATAGTTGTTTTCCTCTTCTATAATGCAGTCTCCAAATTTTCTTTGGGATAGAAGTCATGTTTCCATTGTGGAAGTATTAGTTAAGAAAATAACTTCAGGCCTCAAATGCTCTCAGTACACTTACTATGTGACAAATTAGTTAAGGAAATAATTATTTCCACATATCTTTGGCAAATAAAAACAAATTCATAAATTGTCACGTGCATGATTATGTGAATTTGTGTTTACATATCGTAGTTATTTTCTTTCATAGTAGTTCAGAGCTGAAAATATATTCATTTGAACATCTATAGAGCATAGTTTTTAACAATGGTTGGCCTACCTTCTGTCTGAATGAAATTATTTTATAAATAACAAAATAGATAAGCCTATGAATTGATAAGTGTACTTAGAACACGGCATACTCCTATTACACTAATTATTAGATTTTATTATTATCTGTCAAAACGTAATGAAACTATGCGTATTTTAAGCTGAAAATATTTTCTTTACTATCTTAGTTTTCTCAGAATTATTTGAATGGGTAGAGGGGAGGTGTGGTATGATGAAGAGCCAGAAAAAATATTCTCAAATATTCTATTCTGGATATATCTATGGAGGGAAAACATTTCTGGACTTCTACCATAAAAGTATTCATTCCAAATTGATTAGATTTGTTAAATTAAGCAATAAACCTTTTAGAGAAAAAGTAGAACATCTTAATGACCTGGTATTAAGCAAATATTCTTATATAGGATATAACTATAAGGGAAAAATGATAAATTAGATTATATCAAGATAATAATACCAAAAGATACCACTAAGAGACCAAAATTCAAGTCACAGAATCAGGGAAGATATTTGAAGTACATATAATAAAGGACTATATACATACATACATATATACACACACACACACACATATCTATATACATCTATGTGTAAACACACTCAACATACATACACATACACATGCATAGATACAAAAGACACACACAATACCTTTCAAATCAGTTTTATTTATTTATTTGGTTTCAAGTTTTTACCTAAATTTAGTTAGTTAACATATAGTGTAATATTAATTTCAGGAGTAAAATTTAGTGATTCATCACTTACATGCAACACGCAGTGCTCATCAAATGGGCCTTCCTTAATACCCATCACTCATGAGACCATTTCCGGCCCAACTTCCCTCTGGGAACCCACAGTTTGTTCTCTATATTAGAAGTCTGCTTCTTGGTTTGCCTCTCTCTCTCTTCTCTTTTTCTTTCCCCTATTTTCATCTGTTTTGCTTCTTAAATTCCACATATGAATGAAATCATATGGTATTTGTTTTTCCTCTGGCTGACTTATTTTGTTTAGCATAATACACTCTGTCTCCAGACAGTCAAGATATAGAAAAATAATAAAAGATTTGGACATGCATTTCACAAAAAAAAAGGATATTTAAATAATTGGTTAACATAAAAAGTTACTCAACTTCATTAGTCAATGGGGAAATGTAAATTATAGCCACAACATGATACAGACTCACCAAAATGACTAAAATGAAAATGACATAAGTCATGGGAAGAAAGTGGAACTGAACACTACTAGAGCAATTGTAAATTAGTGTAACTATTTTAGAAAACTCTTTTGTGGTATGTCTTAAACCTGTGCATATCATATTTAGAAATTTAACTCGTCCTTAAACTCAAGGAAAATACCCCAAAAATATGTATACCAAAAATATGAACAAGTATGTTCCTAGCAGTAGTATTTGTAAAACCATACAGGAAACTCAATGCCATCTAGAGCAAATAAATATCAGAATATTCCAACAATGAAATGTTATATAGTAATAAAAAACAAAAACAAAAACCAACTAGTATAAGCAACATGGATAAATCCTCCAATTATAATATTGAGTGAAAATAGTCAGAAAGCCAAAGAATATATCAGAATCATTCCAATAATATAAATTTCTAAAAAAGCAAACCTATCCTGTGGTGTTGGAACTCTAGATTGCAGTGTCATTGTGGGGAATGTTGATTGGAAAGGGGTCCAATTGAGGGGAAGGTCTGGTATGCAGCTTCTGTTTCTTGACATGTGGATCTAGTTATCCAGATGTGTATACTTGGGCATGTTTATCTGGATACTTAAGATTTGTACAGCCTTGGGGCTCCTGGGTGGCTCAGTCGGTTAAGCATCTGACTTCGGCTCAGGTCACGATCTCACAGTTCGTGGGTTCGAGCCCCTCATCGGGCTCTGTGCTGACAGCTAGCTCAGAGCCTGAGTCTGTTTCAGATTCTGTCTCTCCCTCTCTCTCTGACCCTCCCCTGCTCACGCTGTCTCTCTCTCTCTCTCTCTCAGAAATAAATAAAACATTTAAAAAATTTAAAAAAATATTTGTATACTCTTCTGAATGCATGTTATGTTTCACAAAATGTAAAACTGTATTGACAGACAGACATTCACATATTGCCATAGAACTTCTGTAACACTAAACCCTATGCCTTCCCCCATAGGCTGCATTGAGTTTTATTTTTTATCTATTTACTTTATGTCTATTTGTTATGTATTCCTGCCTTCTTCTAGTTTACTTTCCTTGGGTGTTGGCTTCGTGTAGAAATCCAGTGTGCTTCAACATAAGACTTCAAAATATGTCCATAAGAACAATTCAAGCAAAACAATGGGAGAATAGAGTTTTCACACATACCAATCTATTTAGAAATTTAGCTTTTATCTAATGGAAGGAATAAGTCCCAGGGAATAAGCAAAAATATTAATGAGTTGGAATTTGCACTAATTGTTTAAACTAGTGAATAGGTCACACATTGAGCAAACTGTGTTGGAAAAATTGTTATTTTTTTTTTAATTTTGAAACAGTGCACATTTGACTAAAGGCCTAAGGTAGAGCTGTCTAATTCACTAAATTTCCTTCTTCCTTTCCAATTATATTAAACACTGGTTTTAAGTTTTATTTACTTAATTTTTTGCATTTCCAAATAGGAATCCAGTCAGTACAAGAGTATCTTGATAACTGTTTTATCTATCTATCTATCTATCTATCTATCTATCTATCTATCTATCTATTCATCTATCCATCTATCATCTATTTATCTATCATCTATCACTACCTATCTATATCATCTATCTCTATTTATTATCTATCTATCATCTGTCTCCTTTGTATCTATGTATCTATCTATCTCCCTATATACCTATTATCTTTCCATCTGGTATTTACTTGAAACAGCAGAATAGCTCTTCATCACTTGGAAATAGCAATAGGTAATATGGGCATTGATTTAACTTTGATGTTTATGTAAAATGCCCGGGCTACCTTAGAAACCTTAAGGAGAAACACAAGAATTTTACATTCTTTACAAATGCTTAAATTTCAGTATGCTGAAGAATTTTGGTACTCCTGCTCATTAGCCTAGAAGAAAATAAGAGATATAGAGAATACAAGTTTCAAGGAAATATTTTGTTCTTTCTCCTCCTTTCCCTCCCTTGTTCAAATTTACATGAGAAGTTTCTCCACAAGATTTATGACAGCTTGTTCTCTTCCTCCCTGAATAGGAGAGAACAGGACAGAGTACAGTCAGTCCTCATCTTATGAATAGGCTGCATTACAGAAACTATCACATTTGTTATATATTTGGACTCAGCGAGTTTTTAAATCAACATTCAAGGCATACAGTAATTTAGATGAACTTGAGCTATGCTGATGCTATCTTTTTAAAAATGATAAACAAATGCCAACTATACTGTAGCTTATCAGAGAAAGGCATTCACAAATCTAACCTTGCATGGATTAGCAGTCAGTGTCCCTGCAACAGTAGGTCTTGAAAGTGGACAGAGCTTGGAACGTTAACATTGTCAGCTGGAATATCTTTACCTGAATAGGTTTATGTTAGTGCTTTGAGAGGTCATCTGATATCTAATACCTGAAGGAGATTGTTTATATATAATTCTATCCAGTGTCATACAATTGTTAAGAATGACATTTTGGGGTAAACCAGACTTAGATCAAATCCTAATTCAAAGTTTCAGCTTTCTGACTTTATTTTCTTCCAGTTTAATTAAGAAATAATTAACATACATCTCTGTGTAAGTTTAAGGCATACGGCATGTTGGTTTGATTTATGTATAATGTGAAATGATTACATGGGTTCAGCTAAGATCCACACTCTCAAAAAGAAAAGAAGAAGATAAGAATGGGGAAAAAAAGAAGAAAGTGGAGGAAACATCTCCTTTGATGAGAATTAACAGGTTATACTTACACTTTTTAAAAAACATTTTCCTGTTAGATATAGTCATCATGTTACACATTATATCTCTAGCACTTGGTTATATTATGAATAGAAAGTTGTAACTTTGGCCACCTTCCTATAATTCCCTTTTCCACTACTCTTTGCCTCTGGTAGCCACCAGTCTCATCTCTTCTGAGAATTTTTTTCCCCTTAGATTATTCATATAAATGAGATCACACAATATTTGTCTTTCTCTGTCTTACTTATTTCACTTAGCACAATGCCTTCAAGGTCCATTCATATTGCTACAAGTAGTAGGATTTCCTTATATTTTATTGTTAAATAATATTCATATATATATATATTTGCATTTTTAATCCATTCATCTGTTGGTGGAAACCTAGCTTTCTTCCAGCTCTTGACTATTGTAAATAATACTTTCCTATGCTCTCTATGTTTTGCCTATTGTAAATACTGTAAAAAATGTCTATTTATATACATGTACTATAACCTCTTTATCCATTCATCTATCACTGGACATTTAGGTAGTGTCCATACTTTGGCTATCGTAAATAATGCCACTTAGAATAAGGGGTCTAAATATTTTTTCATGTTAGATTTTCTTACCTTTGGATATACTCCCAGAAGTAGAATTGCTGGATCATATAGTAGTTCTATTTTTAATTTAAAAAATGTTAACTTCTTTAATTTGAGAGAGAGAGAGAGAGAGAGAGAGAGAGAGATTGGGAAAGGGAATGAGCAGGGGAGGGGCAGAGAGAGAGGGAGAGAGAACACCAAACAGACTCTGCATTGTCTGGACAGAGCCGGACGTGGGGTTTAATTTCATGAACCGTGAAATCATGACCTGAGTCAAAATCAAGAGCTGAACACTTAACCAACTAAGCCATCCAGGCACCTGTCTATTTTTAAGTTTTTGAAGATTTTCCATGCTGCTTTCCATAGTGATTTTACCAGTTTACGATCTCACCAACAGTCCACAAAGCTTCCCTTTTCTTCACCTGTTGTTCTTCACATCAACACCAGCATTTGTTATCTCATGTCTTTTTTATAATAACCATTCTAACAGACATGAGGTGATATCTCATTCTTGTTTAAATGTCTATTTCCTTAATGACTATTGATGTTAAGTAAATTTCCATATCTTTTTCATATCTTCTTTGGACAAATGTCTTTTCAGGTGCTTTACCCTCTTGTTATTTGTATTATTTGGTCTTTGCTTGCTTTTGCTATTAAATTATATGAGTTCTTTATGTTTTTGTTATTAATCCTTTATTAGATAAGTGGTTTGAAAATATCTTTTTCTCGTTCTGTAGGTTGTCTGTTCTCTTTGTTGATGACTCTTTTTTTTTGTGCAGAAACGTTTTTTTTTTTTTGAGATTTCACAGCAATTTTTTTTTTTACAAATAGTTTATTGTCAAATTAGTTTCCACATAACACTCAGTGCTCATCCCCACAAGTGTCCTCCTCCATGCTCATCCCCCCTCCCCCCACATCCATCAGTCCTCAGTTTGGTCTCAGCATTCAAGAGTCTCTCATGGTTTGCCTTTCTCCCTTTCCCCCACCATTTCCGCCCTTCTTCTCCCCCTTGTTCCTCCTTCAAGTTCCTCCTAATCCTCCTATACGTGCAAACATATGATATTTGTCCTTCTCTGCCATGCAGAAACTTTTTAATTTGATGTCTACCCACTTATTTATTTTTTATTTTGTTTCTGGTGCTTTAGGGGTCATGTCCAAAAAATAATGACCAAGACCCATGTCAAGGAGTTTTGTTCTTTTCGTCTAAGAATTTCATGGTTTCAGGTCTTACAGGTAAGATTTAATTCACGTCAGTTTGTGAGTGCTGTAAATATGGGTCTAGTTTTATTCTTTTACATGTGAATATCTAATGATTTCAGCACCATTTTTGAAGAGCCTGCCTTTGGTTTATTGAGTATATTTGTCTCCTATGTCAAATATTAGTTGACCATATGTGCGTGGGCTTATTTCTGGGCTCACAGTTCTGTTCCATTGGTCAATTTGTCTGTTTCAATGCCAGTAACGTACTGTTTTTTTTTTTTTTTTAAATATTATGTAAGGTTTTCTTTTATCTAAAAGATCATTCACAAAATATCATATCCATAGATTTACTTTTTGGCATATAGTGAATGTGAAATTCCATTCTTACATTTAAAAGTCATCTGGATTGCACAGAAGTTTAGATGAATTTGTTTTGTTCTTAATCTTTTCCACATTGAAGATGTAAGTAGGTAATCTGAAAGCATCAGTTTTGATTACAACCACATAATGCATGTCTTTCTTTTTTTAAGTATTGGTGTTACACAAATGGTTCTTATTTCGGAAACACAGGTGGCAGGTGAAGGAAGGAAAGGAGAGAGCTCTGTAGTTGCTGAGACCTCAGGAGAGAGACACAGTGAAAGAAGCCAAAGATACCAACTAGTGAGGACAACTTCCTAAGCATGCTGCTGCATGGGCTAGGGGATCCCACGGCACCCCTTTTGCCCCCAAGTTGGTCTCTTCCCTGGCTCTTGCTGCTGGCTGGCTCTGAACTACTCTCAGTGGGATAGACAGGGACCCAGAAGGACCCAGGTTGTTCACATACAGGGGTTGGGGCTCAGAAGCAAAGGCCCCAGCCCTGGCTCCTGGGTCCATGCCAAACACAGAGTGTGGGAACAGGCAACTGTGTCCTAAAGAGGAGAGCTGGTGACTTACAGCTACCTACCAGCTCTCTGAAGGCTCTTGACAGCTCTGCAGATTTTTACTCAATTCATCAAGTGAAAAGTGTAAGATTTTAGGCCCATTTTCATTATAAAAGTCAAGGAGGATTGGAAGCACAGAGACAGGGACTCACACACACACACACACACACACACACACACACACACACACACACGTTGGGAGTCTGAGGAGAGGCCTTCGTCCAGGAGCACAGCCTTCGTCACCTGGTTCACCTTTCCTTAATCCAAAGCCACTTTTATCTTGTTTTCTGCCTTTTGCAATGTGCACACGAAGTGACTGATCACCCAAGAGTGCACCATCATATGTCAAGGCTTCATTACAATCCACCTCATCGAATTCTTCATAGCAGAAACCTTTAAATTTGTCTGTGTCTTTGTCTCTGACTAGCCATACACTCTTAATGCTGAGGTCCTTAAGGATAACATCTATGTCACCCTGCACTGTACTAAAAGGTAGATTTCCTACATATGCTGTGTAGGGGGGGATCTGTGGGAAGCTCCTTCTGACTATAGGAACCATGGCCACCAGCACTGCTGCCATTGATGCTGCTGTAGGCCCAGGTGTCGTAGGTATTGAGTATCATACTGTTTTGATAACTATAACTCTATAGGATAGCTTGAAATCAAGAGGAATAATATCTCCTGCCTTGTTCTTTCTCAGGGTTGCTTTGGCTATTTGGAATCTTTGCAGTTTCATATAAATCTTGAGTGCTTTATCTGACATCTGTTAAAAATACCATTGGAATCTTGATAGGGATTGCACTGAATCTATAGGTGGCTTTTGGTAGTATTGACATTTTAACAGTATTAATTCTTCTAATCCATGAACATGGGATGCCTTTCCATTTATTTGTATCTTTGATATTTTTCATGAATGTCTTATAGTTTTCGGCATAGGTATCTTTCATTCTTCCTAGAAATTGTGACTAATTATTATTGTAATTACTGGGAAGAAAATTCTTTCAATATCAGGTGGACTTCAATTCTTTGCTTTCAACAAATAACAAGGAAGGAGACTTAATAAAGTTGTCATCCAATAGATTGTTAACATTTTTTGATGATGTTTAATATTTGATTTTTGTCAGATAAATCAGAACAAATGGGACACACACACACACACACACACTGCAAATGTCCCTGTATATATGTGTGTGTTTGCATATACATATATGTGTTTACATATATACATGCATATACATATATATGTATATATCATGAGATTTATTGCAAAGAGTTGGTTTGTATGATTGCAGGGCCTAGTTAGGCAAATCTGAAATATGTAAGGCAGACCTTCAGACTAGAGGCTCTAAAGCAGGAGCTGATATTTTATTCTTTAAAAATAATTTCTTTTTTTGTAATGTTTTATTTATTTTTTGGAGAGAGAGAGAGAGACAACGTTGAGCAGGGGAGGGTAAGAGAGAGAGGGAGACAGAATCTGAAGCAGGCTCCAGGCTCTGAGCTAGCTGTCAGCTCAGAGCCTGACGCGGGGCTTGAACCCACGAACTGTGAGATCATGACCGGAGCTGAAGTTGGATGCTTAGCTGACTGAGCCACCCAGGCACCCCTCTTTAAAAGGAATTTCTAAATTACTTCTTTCACAAGGATATCTCAGTTCTGCTCTTAAAGCCTTTCAGTGGATTTGATCAGGCCTATACATATTATCAATGACAAGCTCCTTTACATAAAGTCAATTGATGGTAGATATTAATCACCTGCATAAAATGCTTATAGAGCAACACCTATATCAATTTGATGAAATAGCTGGGTAGCATAGCCTAATCAAGTTGACATATAAAACTGACCATCGCACATACCAACCATAATAAGCTAATACGTCAACATACTGTTGTGTTAAGAAGGTGTCGGAGGCTACATTTTAATCCAGCAGGGAAAAGTGCCTTAATCTTTTAGTGCTATGTTTGTTTAATTTGTGTCATTTAATGTATATCGAAATAGATTGTGAATTTGCAAAAGAGAGGTTTACAAATAAACTTTATTGGATGAATGCAAGTGACTATAAATGTCATCATTCAGAACACGGAGCTTGCACAACTTCATGGAAGCACTAAAAGGTGAAAGCCAGTCCTTGTCATCAATGAACATAGCTTAGTTTGTTGATAGGTAGGTAACTCCAAAGACATAATGGCACTTTAGGATAATACCTCTTTAGTTAGTAACTATCAGATAAATTATCCTGGGGACAAATACTGGAAGACTCAGGTGGAAGGATTAGTTTCTTTGTGAAAGAGTGGTAAGAGAAATGTTCATTGAAATGAAATTAGTAAATAAACTAAGAAAAAGAGAAATAAAATTAGAATTGGGCTTTTAATCTAGGGAAGTGGAAATATGGCATCCTGGATGTTTGTGGGAGTGAGGCTGGGAGGAGAAAGGCATGATGTGAACAAAAGCGCTGGTGCAGAAACACAAAGAACATTCAGGCACTGATGAAAACAGTTTGATTATGGAAGCAGGAGACAAGTATAGCCATAGAGTTTTCTAACATGGAGGAAACACGAGCTGATTGATTTTTCAGATGAAAGACTAAAATCTACTTTCTTCACTTTCTAAAATGTAAGCATTCCTCTAAAGGAAAATCCATTATTAAAATATGGTTCCCTTGGGAGTTTTTGTGGCTCTTTTCCTTTGATCAATAATGGCAGTTTTATAATAGGCATCTACTCTGAACAAGTGCCAGTACTTGGTTTGAATATCACGATGAAACAATATTTGTGGCCACATTTGGCTTCTTGGAAAATGGTCTTTGATTGATTAGCAAGGGGTGAAGGCTATGAAAGTAATCTCGTCATTGCCAGACATTTGCTATCACTATCTTTATAGTATGTGCTTTGGTAAGAGAAAACTAGAATGAGATTATTCTAAAGTTTTTTGTTTGAAAATTATACAGATAATTTTTGCGTAGGAAAAATAATGATAAAAACATTATTTTAGGAAAATTAACTTGGTGGCAGTTTTAAAGTGATTTTAAAAGACATCAGGTACTTCTGAAATTGGAATTCTAGTAGGAGTGTTACTTATGTGGTATGAAGCTTGAGTTGATGAGAGAATGAACAGAGTTCTGGCATTTGGATCAAAGGCAACAATCTATAAAAAAGGTAAGGGAAAAATCTAAATTCTATGTGTTTCTCAACTGTATTTCCAGAGCCTAGTGAAATACCTGGGATATAACTAAATCTTACTTAATTAAAAAATAAAATAAAATCCAATTACAGAAACTTATTTCCACAAAGGACAACTAGAGAAAATAGAAACTATCCTATCTTGCTAGTGAAGGCAGTCAGTGCAGCCGGTCTATTACCCAGATTAAAGACTAGTTCAGAAAGACACATTTTTATTCAAAAATAGACCATATAATTGGAAGCATGTATCACAGTAACTTATTAATAAAGGCAACAAATCAAATAGATCTCTGATTGGCTTTACTTTGTGTCATTAAAGCATATTCTAGAAAGCTGGAACTAGTTCACCATACCCCTAGGTATTCAAGATTATCTACTACTAAGCAAATTTCTAACAAACATACAAAAACAATTTATAATACATATTATAATAAAACTATCAAAGCAACTATTTCCAAAATCATATCTATATATCACTCCCAGGAGATTTGCAGTTGGCATTAGATCAGCTTTCTGCTGAGGCTAGGGAAGAGAGAAGTCAACATGCTTGAGCCACTATTCCAGCTGGAGAGGCTGACAGCAGCCATTTGCCTATGAAGGCAAAACACTGTCACCCAAATTATTGTAGCGATCTTAGTCATGGCTCAGGGGGTCTATCATGTGTTAGCACTCTTCTCCAGAACAAGTAAGGCCCAGGGCATTCTCACCACGCGTGAGTTTGGGAGCTTGGGCCTGGCATGCAATTTGTCACAGGCTGATATTATCTGCAGGCAAGAGATCTTGCTGCATATGCAGATATAGATAACTACATCTAAGGCAAAGCTGGAGTTGAGAAACAAATGTCCCAAGGAAACATTTTATCAAAGAGCCCAAGCTGATGGGCATAAGTATTAGATGGTACACAGAAGGGATATGGGGTCAGGAGGGCATAGTGGAGATTTGGACCAGAGTTTCCCTTTGATATCAGTTTGGTCAATTCCACCCAAAAAAATTACAAAATGAGGTAACTGAAGTTCCCGAATGGTGACCAGACTATGTCAATAGGCAATTCTTAGAATTGCAATAGAGACTGTTGAGACTGGGGAGGACTTTGCACAGGAAGCAGGTTGCTGCCTCAGTTCAGGCTCTCAGAGCAGAGCTACAGTTCCCATGGGATGGTCTCAGGGAGACCAGTATAGACCTTTCACCTGTGGAGACCCAGAAGTTGGATCCTCAGCAATTAAAAATTTGGATGCTTAGAAATTAAGTATAGGAACAATTCTAAAATCTGAACCACATCATTAGGGACATGAACTGTGTTATCCAAATAGTGGCACTGTGAGCAGATGATCTATGACCCAGGGAACAACTTGAAACCCAGAAGATAGCCATGGAACACAGTGTCCTGGGTCAAGTTTTCAACAAGGGGAAATTGGGGCAGAGCTAGGAAATATAGTATCAGTGTGCAAATAGCACTTCTTGGACCATGTTAATAGGGAGGGGAACTAAGTTCTAAGCCACAACATATAGAGATTGAGTAGGATAAGCACTTTCTTTGCTGTCCATACTAGTCTGGGAAAAGGCAGGAATATCCTACCAAAAGCAACAATTGGCCCTAATTTTAGGGAATTTGGAAGCTCAGAGCCAGAGGTGAAACTGAGACCTGATTAATGACAGTAAAAGAACATCCGTGTTAAAAGCACATTTTCTCCTTTATAAATCCATTTGACTGCCCAAGTAAAGTCATAACTATCCGTTTTAACAAATTACTGCCTAGTTCTTCCTCCTTCAGATTGGCAGTGTCAGCTCTTTAAATCTCTGTGCGGAACTGAAGTGTAGATCCAGACATTTCCTTCTTGTAAAAGGCATCAAATTTCTCATTTTGGGCTACTGTGAAGTAATTCTTCCAGTCACCTGCAATCCCTAAAAATAAATAAGAAAACATGAAGGAGTAATATATTTCCATTATGAGGGAAAAGCTAATATATACTAAAGGAAAAAGTTAGAAGAGAAAGAATTTTTTGTATTTGAATACTCCAAAATGTCATTTCTCTTTTATTGGTAATTCCTTCCATCTAAAAAGGTGGTTTATAACTAAACAGAACCTGACTTTTTTTGAAGTATAATTGACATCCAATATTAGACTCATTTCCAGTGCACAATATAGTGGTTCAACATTTATATCCATTAAGAAATGATCACCATGATAAGTGAAGTTATCATCTGTTATTACAATATTTTTGATTACATTCCTTAAGTTGTACTCTGCATCTCTGTGACTTGTTTATTTCATAACCAGAAGTTTGTTCCTCTTAATCCCCTTCATTTTTTTCACCTATTCCCCCATTCCCCTCCCCTCTGGCAGCCATCAGTCATTCTTTTATTTATGAGTCTGTTTCTGTTTTGTTTTCTTTAATGTTTATTGTTTTATATTCCACATATAAGTGAACTTGTGTGGTATTTATCTTTCTCTGTCTTACTTGTTTCACCTAACATAATACCTTCTAGGCCCATCCATGTTGTTGCAAATGGCAAGATTTTATTTTATTTTATTTTTAACAGTAAGTAGAGTTCCATTGTATGTATAGCCACGTCTTCTTTATCCCCTCATCTGTTGCTGAACACTTGCATTGCTTCAATATCTTAGCTATTGTAAATAATGCTGAAATAAACATAATGGTGTATATATCTTCTCAAATTAGTGCTTTCATTTTCATTACCCAGTAGTGGATTGCTGGATCATATGGTAGTTATATTTTTAATTTTATTTTTAATTTTAACTTCCATACTGTTTTCCACAGTGACTGCACCAATTTACATCCCACCAACAGTGTACAGGGGTTCTCTTTTTTCCACATCCTCGCCAACACTTGTTATTTCTTATCTGTTTTGATACTAGCCATTCCTATAGGTGTGAGGTGATATCTTATTGTGGTTTTGACTGACTTTTTTAAAGATACATTCTGAAAAAGGTGAATTTTCTTGTCTGAATTTATGGGTTGTACGATAGTTTCCTGAACAAGATTCTTTTAGTGTTTCCATTTGTCATGGGAGACAAGGTTACTACTGGACCCTGGGTCAATGGTCAGGGCAGATTTTATCTCATGAATTCATTTTGGAAACTGTGCAAAAGACTGGCCATCACCAAAACCAATCCATGAACTAGAAAGTTGATAAGTATAATTTCCCATGAATTTACAAATGAAGATAGTGTGATACTTGGAGAATACCTGGTTTCCCTGAGTTCATTAGACTTATACTCTTTTGGAAATTTAGATGAAAAGAATAGCATTGAAAATCAAACATATAATGTCTCTGAACTATTTTTACAAAACTTTTGAGATACAAATTTACATTTAATTTCTTATGCTTAGATACTTTTATTTATTTGAAGAATAAATAAATTTTTAATGTACTATAAATGTGCTTGGAGATAAACATCTACTTTTGTTATTTTATGAAATACCAAACATGTCCTATTGAATTGCAAGCTATATTAACCCATGATGACTTGATGAAGATTTCAAATCCTTTTATTGAAAAACATCCCCATAAACAAGGTTGTTTCCTGATTATTATAATTCAGGTTCTATGTTCACTCACTGTGCTCTCTATGGTTAAGAGCTCTTTGAAATGCAAGAGTAGTATATATTTGGAACAGTACATCTCTAAAGATGTCATTAAAAACAAAAAGCACAGATTAAACAATAAAGAGTTATATATAAAGTATTCCACTGATCTTGTGCTTTAAGTATCAACTATATAATATACACAAACACATTTGCTTCACAAGAGTAAGGGAAGTATAATTTTTTTTTTATAAATAAATGTTGGTCAAAGCCCAGATATTTCTGGGACAATTTGGGACATAACTATGAACATTGTAGATCACCTATCCTCTCCCTACTACTTTTACTATTGTGTGACTAAATCATGACCTTGATTTAGCCAACATGGCATCCTTCAAGTCTGAGTGCATCTGGCCTTTTGTTTATACATCACTCTGAACCCTGTTTAACATCCATTTACATGTATGCCTCTCGCATTACATTATAAGCCTCTTAAAATAGATGCATGTGTCATTCACCCATGCATGTTCCAGAGAATATGTGCTGCATTCAGGTGTTCATGAAGAGTGTTTTTTATACATAAATGAATGAATAAATGGGGACTGTTTAAGTATTTGTCAAGTGTGTTAATGAATAAATGGATAAATTATTTAGACTAATAAGACTTGTTACTTTTTAATGTATCATTTATGGTCAAAAAAATCCATTCCACATGCTTACATGTCATTTTCAATAATCCCCTCTCCCAAACATATGCCATGGAGCATGTTACTTTCTCCATATTTTCAGTGATGTAGCCAGACCTTTGGCAGATTGATTCAATGTATTCAAAGTCGTAGATACATGGAGTGGCATTGCCTGGATAAAGACGGGATCAATCTACCCACAAAGAATATGGTTTTGTTTTGTTTTGTTTTGTTTTTTACCAGTTCCAGAGCAGATGTAAAGACAGACTCCCTCATTAGAGCAGCATGAACTCTTTTCTGTTTGAGGTTGGAGAAAGCATAGAATCCAGATACTGAACTTACTTCATCTACCTCAGTACCCTAATGAGGGATCAGGAGGTGGTACCAATTTTCATATGAATGGGAATAAAACTCTCCTGGAAGTTACATTCAGATAATCTCACAAAATGACAATTTGCCTTATTTAGTAAAGGAAGATTTCTTTTTGATTTTTTTCTTTCTGCCAGCAGAATGTGTGTATGTGTGCATCAGTCTTTGTTTAGACACCATTTACAATGAAAAATTTACTTTTCCTTCTTATTGTAGAGGTTAGTTTTGAAAAGTTAAATGTAACATTTTTGAAAATAAAAAATAATTTGGAAACACCAAGACTATTTGCTATTTTAATAACTAATAGAGAAAATGTTTTAGAAAAGATTAAACTGTGTAACTCTTTGAAAATCAAGGGTTTTCAGCCACATGTTCATATGCACAATACATTTCTAGGATTGTGTTTATTTCCTAGCACTAACTGCATACAGTTTTACCCCTTTCTCTCCCATTTCAATAAAAAGTATTAAAAACAGGGTGACATTATTGGGTGGATAACTTCTCAAATTTGTTTAAGTTAATTTGTTAAATGTATTATTTTTATGATTAATAAAACAGTTTTGACACAAATCCTGTACAAGAAGCCACAAGATGCAGGATTTACTTCAGTTGAATCAGTAGTGAATGCCATATTCCTCTCTTTTCATGCTTTTAAGTTAAATTTGGATTCTATGTTTCCTATAATTCAGATAGTTTTTTTAGGGAGCAAATCTTCCCATTAGGTAAAAAAAAAAAAAAAGTCCCAAGGTGAATCCTTAGCAAAATGACCACTGTTTTCCAAGTGATTATGGGGTCTTTAAAGCAGATAGTTCTGTATTGAGTGACATTAATTAATAACTGAGGAGGACAGGGAGGCCTATGCCTATTTAGGTAAAGATTTAAGATTTAGGAATAACAAGTTTGGAATGACTCACATGAGAACTCAAAAAACTACTCCCATTTAGTAGCATAGTAAATAGGAGAAGAAATATGCACCAGATACCCAAGGTATTCAGATAACAGGTTTATATGCATTATTTCCTTTAGTAATTTCTAATCTAGTTCAGCAACTTTTTGTGGCAGGTATTTTTAGTGTCTTTATATTACAGATGAAGAAACTGGTGCCCAAACTGGCTAAGTAACTTGTTAGAGATCACAAAGTTAATCCTCATTTCAAAGAAATTCGTAAGAAAGTGAAATTAAACTCAGCAAAATATTTACCTTTACGCATAAAAGAGGATTTGCTGTGATCCATCATTGTAGTTGGTATATGTGTATAATTCACCAGAGGGTTGTCTTTCATCACTTCAAATGAGGTATGATGGACAATCTTATCCAAGACCTCATCATTCAAATTCTTCTCTAGAAATCTCCCAATCTTCTTGACTTCCTGCTTTGGATTCTATTAGTGGATAAAGAGAGACATACCCAAGAAAATGGTAAATAAATACATCATTAACATAATGGGAAACTGTAGTATTTACAACCTGTTTTCTTAAATCTTGGTTCTGAATATTCAATCAATATTTTGTTGGATCATCAATGGTTTTTAAATTAATCATGAAAATGAAAATAATCAATAATTTATGTTTGGAGAAATAGGCTGGAAATATTTTATTTCTTCTAATTTCCATATCATTAAATTTCATATTATTACTTTATACAAAGTGAAATAAGAACAAATTTTATGCTAAATAGTAACAATATTTGGAGGAAAAAACAGCTATATCTTTTTATTCTTCCTGGCTTTATTTATTTGTTCTTAATTAAAATTCTTTCCTTATCTTTATTTTTATTTTTAATATTTATTTATTTTTGAGAGAGAGAGAGAGCAAGAGCAGGGGAGGGTCAGAGAGAGAGAGGGAGACACAGAATATGAAGTAGGCTCCAGGCTCTGAGCTGTCAGCCCTACGCTGAGCTTGAACTCACAAACTGTGAGATCATGATCTGAGCCAAAGTCTGCCACTTAACTGGCTGAACCACCCAGATGCCCCATCCTTTCTTGTTGTTAATAACAATATTTAAAAGCAAAGATAATAAATTCATGAACAATGTCAAGTATGTTTGCCTTAGAGTCTTTATATCATAGACCTTGCTTGGACAAAAATTATCAAAAATAAACTCCTATGAAGGTGCAAAGATATCAAGACCTAAGTTATTCATGAACAATTGGGGATAAAAAGAACAAAATTTGAGAAACAGATCACCTTCCAGATTCTAATGACATAAACTTAATATTTGGAAATTTAAGGAAGCTAAACTAAACTCTATATGAATACGTCTAGAAATACTTTGAGAAGGTGATATCTAAGCTGAATTGAACCAGAATTTACCATGATGTGTGGTCTGCTGAGATGGTGGAGAGTGAATTTCCAGTAGAGAATATAGGCAAAAATTCTTGGAGGTATAGAGTCTCATAATATGTTGAGGGAATTAAAAAAAAGAAAAGTGGTTGAAGTTTGATTTGAGTTGTTCATAGGAGTGAGAGAAGTTGTAAAACTGGAAAGATAAATTGGAGTAAAACTGAAAAAGTCTTTGGATGTCCTGTTGAGGAATTTTTACTTTATCTCTTTTGCAGGGAAGCAACAACACTTAATAATATGTCACTAACTGTGTGTGTGTTCAGGTACACACCCGTGCATATTTTGGCAGGCAGTTCCCTACAAGGAAAGTTCTGGCAATATTTTGTATCTCAGACAATGAGAGGGGAAAGAGATGACTAATTAAGGGATGCTTGGAAGAAGTAAAAGATCAGAAATTATGATAATGGGAAAAATGCCAAAAGAAAAGTTAATAGTGGTACTAGGAAAACCACAGATGGAGAGAGAGAACAGGCAGATAGAGAACAATTTCTCTTAGGGATTCCAAATGTTTGGAGAATAATCTGACCACTGCCTAAATATCAGTGAGCATGTTAGCATATAGCTCAGTACAAGTGAAAGCAGGGTGCTGACTCCTACCGAAACTCTTTCTGCTGTATTAAACTCTTTCTGCTGTAGATTAAACTTCTTCATATAATATTGTCTAAAAATGACTGGTATGACAGGAGAAAAAGATCATCTCTTAAATTCAATGATTATAGCACGTTTGAGTGGAATTCAAAATATACAGATATGCTTAAAAAGCTGATTGGGCAACGCCATAAATCAGAATGAATGAGTGGATTTGAATAACACATTTTAGCTAAATAAGAAGAGAAATGGTTGACACAAGAATGTCACATAGAGGATAGCATGCTGTCAGATTCAGAATTGGGAAAGCAGCCCAGCATAGAAAATGTATTTCCCCATGCTATGGAGGAAAGGGTCTATATTCAGAAGCTAAAATTGCTCTTTTCATAAAGTTATCAAGGCCTACTCTGGGTCCAGGAAGTAAAGAAAGAACAGAAGGAAAACTTTCTCTATTATGAAGAATTCATTACTTAATCAGCTAATCAAACACTCATGGGATAGCATCACTTTTTAAGTTTTTCATAAAACCACTTCAGTTTCACATCTGTATATTGCCAGCAAATTCAAATAAATTGCCTCAAGCCCCATATAAATGGACAATAGTAAAGCTTAGACCATGAATTCTCTATGGGCTGCAAACAAATGTGATGGAAGATGGGAGCCTGGGCAGAGCAGAAAAACTCAGAACACTCTTTCAGTTAAGATGTGAGAAATACCCCAGGGGGTTCTCAGAAATACTTGAATCAAGGGAAATTTTACATGGAGCATGATCTCTGTGATATCAAGTAAAATTGATGTCTCTAAAATGCTTGTTAATACTATTTATTCATTTATTTATTCATTCAAGTAATCAGTTATCAATACAAGTGATCTTATGAGCCTCTCTGTATACGTCATTCAAATAATCAATTATCTATACAAGTGATTCTATGAGCTCCTCTGTATATGCAAGGTGCCATATTATGTACTGTGAATGCTGCTATGAAAATGATAGATATTGTACCTTCCATTATGAATCTGGAAGTCTACAATGTATCTTCATTTTTATGTCCAGGTTTTTTCAAATAGAGGAACTTAGTTTCCACATATTTCTCAGGTGTGTGTGTTTGTGTGTGTGTGTGTGTGTGTGTGTGTGCGTGCGTGTTTGTCTAATTTAAGTAAAATAGCCTCAAAATAGGCCTAGAAGTTTGCAATATTTGAACTATATTAATTCATACAGGAGACTACAAACTAAGAGAGATATAGTAAGAGAGTAAAGGAGAGGGGCACATGTAGCAGTTATAATAGATAGGTCATGTGAACCAATGAGATGCTCACAATTAGAGTGGAACCATATTCGCCATATCGAAGCCAATGAAGACAATGTATTTTCAAACTTTGAAAATTAATGGACAAATCACATCATTAACCAAAGCGAAAATAAAAGGAGAAAAGGATTACATGTTGGAGTGAGAGAGAAGGAAACTAAGTTTAGTTTTGAATGTGTTAAATTTGAGGGTCCTTTTAATAAAAGCATGGAAGTTAAGATGGAGTTTTGGGGGGGCACTAGCACATAAATAGTTTTGACAATAGTAGGCATGGGTATGATCACCAAAATGTGGCAAAGAGCTTGAAAAAATTAAGTGATAGATAGAGATTCATAGGAAAACCAGGATAGTATGATAACTTGTTAAATGTAGGAAAGATTTTCAAAAAGAAAAGTTGCCCAAAATAAACACAATGGATAAAAAGTATGATAAAATGTCATGAATTTTACCAGTAGAAGTCACTAATGATCTTAGAAAGATCTGAGTAAGCAGGCATGGAGAAGAAGTAAAATAATCATATCATTTTTTACTCCACAGATAAGTTAAAAATATGTATTAACCCTTGGCCCCAACCCTTTGGATGTAATGGGGGAATTATCCAGAATGAATTTATACCATTTTACCTCTTTCATATCTTCATAGTACAAGAAAAGTATTGGGTGTTCTTCCTTTTTCTTCCACCAGCTCTTAACATGATCAAACCAGGAGCCATAGGCCACTAATACCAGAAAAACAGTCTATTATCATAAGTTTTCATCAAACTAAAGATTTGTTTCTAAACAATAAGGCAAATTGTACAAATATTTTGTGGAATTTAGTAATCAAGGGAACTGAATATATAAGGCTAAAAAATAAATAATTATGAATGTACCATCAGATTTTAAAAATAGAAAGTACAAAGGAAATGTACATTCAAATGAAAATACATTGACCTTCAATGGGTGTTTCTTAGCCTTTCATAGAAGGAAACTATTATACTAAGTACTCATATTAATTATTTATTTAAGTACTATTTATGTTTAACAGATATAACTAAAGATTTGGGCAAGTTAAACAATTTCCATTGTAAGCAGGAACTGAGAATGGATTTCTAACACCTAAGAAGATATTTGAGAATATTTTTATCAAGCCACAGTTAAACACCAAATTTATTTATTGATGTCATGTAAAATACAAAATATAGTTGATCTAAGTTTTTAAAATGCTAATACTTGTTACTGGTATGGAAAAGTGTTTTGATAAAAGTCATAACAATAATGGTTTTTAGTATTATTAAAAAGAAAATATTAATTTCAAGCCAACCCTACCTACCATTTCCAGTCATGAACTTCTCCAGATATTCTTCCCAGGGGCCAGGAACAGGTTGTAAATTATTCATTAAGTCAAAATGGTAATATGAAACTGCAACATCCTTGGCATTTCGAGCCAGATAAATCATCTATGGGGAGGTGGAGGAGAAGGAAGAAAATCACATGGATTTGAAATCCATGAAATTAGTAACAGGAAAACATTAGGGTAAATTAATGAAGCAGAAAGCTGGTTCTTTTTAAAAATCACAAAATTAATAAACATCTAGAAAGACTAATAAAAAAGAGAAGACACAACTAATATCAAGAAAAAAAAACAGGCAGTATCACAATAAATAATACAGCCATTAAAACTATAATAAGAGTATGAAAAGATGTTACACATCATATGTCATCATATGAAATGAAAATTGAAGCAATAATGAGACATCACTCCATACTTATTAGAATGATCAATAGCCAGAAAACTGACACTAAATCCTGGTGAGGATGTAGAGTGACAGGAACTTTCATTCATTGTTGGTGGGACTGAAAAAAACAGTACTGCTACTTTGAAAGACACTTGGGCAGTTTCTTACAAAGCTAAGCAATACTCTTACCTACAATCCAGCAATTGCATTACTTGGTATCTACCCAAAGTTGAAATATAAAGACCACACAAAAACCTGCAAGTGTATGTACACAGGAGCTCTGTTCATAATTGCCAAAATGTGGAAGGAACCAAGATGTCTTCCTGTAGGTGAATGAGTAAACTGATATACATCCAGACAATGGAATATTATTTAGCACTAAAGTGAAATGAGCTATTAAGCCATGAAAAGACATGGAAGAACCTTAAATGCATATTACTAAGTGAAAGAATACAATTTGGAAAAGCTACAAACTGTATGATTCTAACTATATGACATTCTAGAAAAGGCAGTGAAGCTACCCTGTATGATACTATAATGGTATATTATTGTGTGTGTGTGTATGTATATATATAATATGTCATTATATATTTGTCCAAATCCATAGAATGTACATCACCAAGAGTGAATCCTAATGTAAACTATAATCTTTCGGTGATAATGATGTGTCAGTATAGGTTCCTCGGTTGTAACAAATGTACCACTCTGGTGGGGGATGTTGATAATAGGTAGCTATGCATGTGTAGGGGCAGGGGATATATGGAGAATCTCTTTACCTTCTACTCAATTTTGATGTGAACCTAGAACTGCTCTAAAAATAAAGTTGCTGTAAAACTACAGTCTATTCAAAGAAAGAATAAGAAGAGAATTATAAAACACTTTTCATTACAAAATTCAACAACTAAGGATTCCTCATACATCACAAACTGGTAAAAATCAGTTAGGTTGAAAGAGAGGATAATCAAAATAGCCCCACAATTATTAAAGAAATTGAATTTCAAATTTAAAATTCCCCAGAATCAATATTCAGGCACAAATGTTTTACTGGAGAATTTTACCAAATAATCAAATAAGAACTGACACCCTTATGTTGAGTTTTGGGGGAAGGTCAGAGTATCTAGAGACCGTTGGGGAATATCAGTAGCAATACTGTCCTGAGATGGGGATCCTGTTGCTACATGTGTGCGGCAAACTTGACTATGTAGGTTTAGACTGAACTATGTATATTTTTAATTTAGCCATTTTCTTATGTAGCTCAGTTCTCAGAGTAACAAGTAAACAAAACATTTGAGCAATCACTTACCATTCGTGTGATTAAAGGGATAAGGCCACATTAAAAAATTGAATTACGGGGTGCCTGGGTGGCTGAGTCAGTTAAGTGACCAGCTCTTGGTTTCAACTCAAGTCATGATCTCACAGTTTCATGAACAGCTTCACAGGTTTGAACCCTGCATCAGGCTCTGTGTGATAGTGCAAAGCCTCCTTGGAATTCTCTCTCTCCCTCTCGCTCTTCCCCTCCTCCACTCACACTGTCTCTCTCTCTCTCAAAAATAAACAAATAACTTGAAAATGATTGACTTGCAGTGTAGAATATACCTTGCAGTTGTTCTCCCAGAAAGACTTAGGAAGGAGATCTATTGGTAGATGTGTCTTCACAAGCCGGGGGGAAGGATTCTTCTCTAATTGTTCTACTCCTGGGAAGATTTAATTTAGTACAGAGACACATTAAAGTCTTAAAGGAGCCTGCATTTCCTGATTTTCACCTGCTAAAATATTTTTGAGCAGTATATAATGGTGCTAGATTCTGAACCCATCACAGATATTTACCTGGATTCTAAGAGGCAATATTGCATAATGGTTAAGGGCATAGTTCTGAGGTTAGCCTCCTCTGGTTTGAATTCTAAGTCTGTCACTTAACGCATCATGAGACATAACTTAACGGAGGACTGTGGGGGACAAGAAGGGAGGAAATAGTGGGGGAGAGGTAGGGAGGCAAACCATGAGAGACTCTTGAATGCTGAGAACAAACTGAGGTCTGATGGGGGTGGAGGGGAGGGGAAGGGGGGATGGGCATGGAGGAGGGCACTTGTGGGGATGAGCACTGGGTATTATATGGAAACCAACTTGACAATAAACTATTAAAAAATAATACAAATTAAAAGAAAATAGAAAGAAAAGTATGCTAGTCTCTGTGTTTCACTTTCCCCACCTCCAAAATGAAGGGTAATAGTTATCAGCTTTAGTAGTTTGGAGTTTTATCATACCTTGCATTATTATAAATAATTACAAAAATATTTTCTGTATCTCAAAGAGATATCAATAACTAGTAATTCTCACATCAACTACTGTTTTGCATACGCTATTATGACATAGACAATGTTATTTCTATAGAGCATCAGCTGTTGCATCTGCATTTTTTAATTTCCTTTATGTGTCATATGTTTATATATGCAAAATGAAAATGTTGTGTAATTTTTAGGTATTAGCTGACCTCATTAAAGTCATACAACTAGTTGTAGAAAACCTGATTTCAGGTCTTTATATAAGGGATGTGTGAACTTCCCCAAGATGGAAAATATCCATTTATTTTGTATATTCAGAGCTAGGAAAATCCCAGTAATAGTATCTCACTACATAAGTGACTTGTCCAGTCTGAAGTCACTTCTGGGGTAAAGGCATACTCAGAGAATTCCTGACATAGCTAAGAAAAGCTGGTCCAACTCTTTTAACTTACGATTCTTTTAATGCACTCAGTGACCTTATCATATCCTAGATATGTCTGTTAATGATGCTATTTCCTGTACAGTCACCAACACCTAAAATCTCAATTATTGTTGTCTTCTCCTTCAGGTTTCATATTCAATAAATCTTAAAGTCCTATGCATTTTCTTCACAATATTACTTATATCCAGTCTAACCTCTAGATTACCTGTTAATCCTACATTATCTTTCCACCTTTTGCATACAAGGCACACCTGCTCAAAATTGCATCTGACTTACTCATTCAAAACAATCTTATGCTTCAGAGGTTTACAAAAAGTTATTACATACATTAAAAAGCCACTGAATCTCTATTAAGACATCCTTTTAAAATGTTCTGTATATGGTTTATTTTTCATAGTTTTCATAGTTTATTTACTTGTTTATTTATTTATTGTCTGTCCCCATGCCTCTTCCTCAACCCCACCTCAAACACACTTGAATGGAGATCCCACAAGAGCAGAAGTATAGCTTGCTTTGTTTACCAATGAATGTTCTGTAGAGAAAAATGCATAGCACATTGTTGTATTAGGAAGAATGTCTTCATTTTAATGTGGTTACGGTTGGCCAACTTAGGAATCATAGATCAAGAATCTTAGTTAAATTTGAATTTCAGGTAAACAACAGACACCTTTTAGTATAAATATCTTCCATGCAATATTTGGGATATACTTATGCTAAATAAAAGAGCTATTTATCTGAATCTCAAATTAAACCTGGTATCTTGAATTTTGCTTGGAAACATTAGTTATATGCCTATAAAATTCACCAAGTATTTAATTATACCCAGTTAATACTGACCGGGTAGTTACAGTCACTTTACGCAGCATATAGAAATGAGAAATCATAATTTTCCATAACTCATTATTTCTCAATGCCCATGACATGAACTCTTACATTTGTTTCTCTTATGAAGTTTTTCCCATATCTGTTGTTCCTCTTCACTGCCTAACATCATTAAAAGATTTCTCAACCTCTAGGTTGTAACTATTTTACCACATAACGTCCTTTAAATGAGTCCTTTATTGTACAAATGTTAATGTGGGGAATACGTAATGATATTACACATATTCATATTCAGGCTCTGGAGTCAATCTTAGTGTCAACTTGCCCTCTGTTACCTGTTGAACCTCACGTGCTCTCTCTCTGGTGATGTTACAAGGCCTCACTCTCACTCCTAACCCCCATCTTCCACTAGTCATGCCTGACTCCCTCACCTGGATTACTCTGATTCTATCGCTTTTACACTTTATACTTCTTTATGGCTTTGGAGTCTGATCTCACCCTTGGACTCACTTTGTTTGCCTATCCCAGAATAGCTCTTTTAGCATCAAGGGTCAACATTTGCTCTGACTTCAGGCAACCACACAGAAGGAATGAAATCTTTTCTGTTGGTTCTTCTCTGTCTCTGGAAGTAACCAGTAACCAGAGAGAGCTAGTTTTAAGTTGATATGAACATTCACTACCACACTTCTGTCTTCCTACCCCAGGTTTCCAGCAGCACTAGCGAGCTAGACCTCACTCCTTAAGGCCTTCTCACATGCCCATGGGACATCATACTCCTGATTCTTTCAGATCACTGAACACTTCTTGAAAACTACAAGCCCTACTCTCCTCTTTCATTGTTGTTGTTTAATCCCTGTACTGTACCAAGGTCTTTTCTGCATCTAGGTCTTCATACCTAATATTTCATCCTTAAATATGTTTTTTCCAATTATGTGCATGGCTTTATATTATGTCTCATTTCAGAGTAGAGATCCCTAAATATCTGATCTAAAGTAAACTCTCTTATTGTTCTCTTTTATAGAGCCCTATTCTTTGGATACATAAGCCTAATAATATTCAAATATTATTATTCACTTATTTAATGACACGATATTACTACAAACTCCGTGAGGATAGAACATTGAATTTACTAATCATTTTGTATCCAGCCCATAGCACAGTACATAATTCTTTAGAAGCACCCAATAAATATTTGTGGAATGAAAATGAATTGTATTAATAGTAAATTTTATGTTTGAGAAGAATTGGTACTTTACTTATTTAAATGCAGCAATGTCCTAAGGAGCTTATTAATCCAATCTATCAGATTCTATACAACAAAAGTCAATAAAATATAAGGAACATTTTTTATGTTATCACCCAAATTTTTAGTTATTTTCTACAACAAAATTCTTTCATCATAGGTTGTCATACCTGGATATGCAATGAATTAAACTACAGTTTCTCTATAGGTCTTGGTGATTGTACTGCCTGCAAACTTCCATTTTATGTTACCAAATTGACTCCACTTTCTTTGAATGGAAAATGCAAATATAATAATTAATGTGCTATATGAATAATACTACAAAATTATAATTCCCAGCAGGTTTAAAATTACCTGAAGTTCTTAGTCCAGGGACAGCCATTTCCAACATTGGAACTTTAACTGTTATAAAATCCCGCTTACACTTTTCAATATCTCCATTATTTACAACCATGTCCACAATTTCACTAGCCCAAGTGGTACCTGTTGAAAGGCAACATTTTTAAAATAATTATTGATTATGGAGGGAAAAAGTACTTACAGAGAGCTTCCCATTTTAATACATTCTATTAGAAACTTAATTCTTCTTTCTGTGTCCAAAATGCTCATCCAAAATATACTCAAAGTAGATGGCCAGACTGACTCATAGGAATGTTAATTTTACTTAGGATGATAATCATTTTATTTCTTTATTTTGAGAGAAAGAGTACAAGCAGGGGAGGAACAGAGAGAGAGAGGGAGAGAGAGAATCCCAAGCAGGCTCTGCACTGTCAGCATGTAGCCTGATGCAGGGTTCAAACCCACAAACCCCGAGATCATGACCTGAGTCAAAACCAAGAGTCAAGACTTCACCTACAGAACCACCCAGGTGCCCCTAGGATGATAATGATTTTGTAGTGAAGCTGATTTTCAGGAAACAAAGGCTAAAGTCAGATATGTATTTGTCAGGCCCCAAAACTCACCTGACTTTGGGTAAGTGGCTATCACGATGTCATCTTGCCTGCTGTGGAACTGTTCAATCCTTTCCCAGTTGTTTGCAAATGCATAGACCATGGGACAGCCATGGATCATCTTCAGATTTTTTCTCAGGATGTCTTTTGGGAAAGTCATTTCTATCCCAGGTTGTACAAACACCTAAGAGATTATTTTCTGACAATCCAATCTTGGAAAAATAAAGAAGACAAAAATTAGAAGTTGGGTAACTAATGTTATTCTTAAGACACTGTTAGTTGATACAGAGTGAACTTGTCCTTTAACACACTCAGTGTGCAGAGATCTAAATACAAAGGGCATTTTTGTGGATATAAAGCTGTAGACTGCAAGAACAGCAACTGGCTCAGTGACAAGCAGCACAAAGGTCTTTACTGGAAGCTTTGGAAAGAAATGAAACAACACATCTTAGAATTGGAAATCAGATTTTACATAAATACACTGAGAATTATCTGGACTTAGGACAAAATAAATCTAGCACTCACCATTACACTTCAGTTGTACATCAGTTTTCTTTGCAGGAAATCTATTGCCTTTCTTACCTTTGTTCTTCTGTACATAACACGTCTGCTTTCTCGGTCTGCTTCTAAGATTTTCTTTTAAAAAATTTCTTTTATTTGAGTATAGTTGACACACAATGCTACATTATTTTCAGGTATACAATGTAATGATTCAACTTCTCCTTACTGATCTATGCTCCCCACAAATGTAACTGCCACCAGCTATCACCACAATGTTATTACAATATCATGGACTGTATTCTCTATGCTGGCCCTTATATTCCTGTGACTATGATTTATTTTTCTATCACTGATTTTGAGCAACTGAATTATGGTATGTTTTGGTGTCGTTATTTTCACAGGGTGTGTGTGTGTGTGTGTGTGTGCACGTTTTAGATTTATTGAGCTTTTTGGAATTGTGGGTTTACAGTCATTATTTCTCTCCCTCTTCCTTCTGAAACCTCAGTCCACATAAAGTTATTCAAAGCTCACTGATGCTTTTAAAAATCTTTAAAAATCTTTTTCTCTCTTTGTGTTTCATTTTATTTATTTATTTTGTTTATTTATTTATTTTGAGAAACAGAGAGCAGGAGAAGGGCAGGGAGTAAGGGTGAGAGAGAATCCCATGGCTTCATCACAGAGTCCCACACAAGGCTCCATCTCACAGACCTTGAGATCATGACTTGAGCTGAAATCAACAGTCTGATGATTAACTGACTGAGCCACCCAGGCACCCCTGTGTTTCATTTTAAATAACATCTATTGCTATGCCTTTATGGTCATTAACCTTTTCTTCCACAATGTAGAGTCAATGTTAATCCCACCTATTGCATTTTTATCTCAGACATTATAGTTTTCATCTCCAGAATATCATTTCAGAAATGATTATATTTTTGTTACCTCAGTTTTTCAAGCATATTGAATACTGGTTTAAGGCTAATTCTAATTTGAGGCTAATTTGCTAATTCTAACATCATGTTAGTTCTAGGTAGTTTTCAATTAAATGTTTTTTTTTATTATGGTTTCTTTTGTGTGATTCTTTGCATGCATTATATATATATATATTTATGTCTGATATTGTCTCCTTGTGGCCAGGGAACTCCTTCAAGGCAATTATCTGGGGAAGTCATAAGGCTCATTTTTTTTTTTCCTTTTACTCCATTTTGCTTAGGAGCCGTGATGGTTAACTTTACGGATCATCTTGAGTGTACCATGAGATGCCCAAATATTTGCTTAAATATCATTCTGAGTATTTCTTTGAGGGTGTTTTTGGATGAAGTTAATATTTAAATTGGTATATTGAATAAAACAGATTGCCCTTCCTAAAGCTGAAAGCCTGAATAAAACAAAAAGACTGACCCTCCTCCAACTAAGAGAGAATACTTCTTGCCTGACAATCTTTGAACTGTGACATCAGCTTTTTTCCTGTCATCACACTGGAACTAAAACATTGACTTTTCCTGAGTCTGGTACCTGACAGCTTTAAAACTAAAACACTATCAGCTCTCCTGGCTTTTAGGCCTTCTCCAGTCTCAGACTGGAGGAAATCATCAGCTTTGCTGGATCTCCAATTTGCCAATTTATCCTGCAGATCTCGGGACTTGTCTGCCTGTAAAATGTCATAAGCCAATTAGGTATAATAAATCTCTTTATATGTATACATGTATGTACGTGTGTGTGTATAGTACATATGTATATATAAAAAATTCTTTGTAAACTGTTTGATTTAACTATCCTAATCCTAATCATACTAATAATATTAATTCTAAATTAGAATCTCATTGCTCTGGTAAGTCTTCAAAAAATTTTAAATACTGGGTGGAGATTATATTATTATTCTCTCTTCTCTGGAGAAATAGAACCGATATTTTATATATAATACATATTTTAATATATATTAAATTATATATAATGTATAAATTATACATGTATATGATATATACATATATGATAATACGACATATTATATGTATAATATAATATATAAATGTATTATACACATTATATATAATTAATATAAAATATAGAAATGTAATTTATATGTAAGTATATAGTATTTATTTATATATATTTGGAGAGAGAGAGAAATTATTATGAAGAATTGTGTCATGCAATTATAAAGGTTGACAAGTCCCAGGGCATTGTAGATGGCAAACTGGAGACCTAGGACAGTCAATGGTTTGAAGGCCAGCAAGCTTGAGACCAAAGAACAACCAATGCTTCAGTTTGAGTGAGAAGGCAGGAAAAAAATGATGTCTCAGCTCCAAGGCAGTCAGGCTGAATGAATTGTCCCTGACTCCCAAGAAGGTCAGCCTTTTTGTTCTATTTAGGGTTTCAACTAATTGGATAAGGCACATTCACATCAGAAAGGGCAATCTGCTTTATTCAGTCTACCAGTTTAAATGTTAGTCCCATCCAGAAATACCCTCACGGGTCTAGTATAATATTTGCCCAAATACCTGGGCTCTCTGTGGCCCAATCAAGTTGACACATAAAAATGACCATCACAGAGAGTTACTCACTGAACTTTGTTGTAGGTGATTTTTAAAGTATATTTATTTATTTTGAGAGAGTGGGAGTATGTGCATGCAGGGACGGGTTAAGAGAGGGAGAGAGAGAGAATCCCAAGCAGGCTCCACACTGTCAGTGCAGAGCCTGATGCAGGGCTGGAACTCAGGATCCGTGAGATCATGACCTGAGCCAAAGTTGGATGCTTAACTGACTGAACCATCCAGGTGCCCCTATTCACTGAACTTTGTAAATGAAACTCTAGCTTTGCTTTTACTACTGTTTCTCATTTTACAACCCTCCCACCCTCACTCCGCACAGAATGTAAATATCCTAGAAATGGAAGGAAATACAAAATGTAGAAGTTATAGGACCCTCAGAAACCTATTGTTCCATTTATTCCTGAGAATCTGTCAATCAACAATAGCACACAATATATATTACATATGAATAGACTTGGAGTTAATAACAATCTGAATTACATAATATCTTAGATGATCTCCTATCGCCTTTAGTAAAATAACTATAACTAGACTTCAAAGATTGCCAGCTAGAGGTTCTTAAATGGATTGATATATATAATTTTTATCATGTAAATATTTTGTAAGTAATTTGGTGATCCCAAAATTCCTTGAAGGTACTTTAAACAGTGACTATACCTATCAAGCTTTCAATATTTACCTGTATAATAGGAGCTACAAACAAATCACTAATTTAAAAGCTACCTGCTGCTTAAACTGTTATGCCTAAAATTAATTTGTATACAAAGAGGTATGTTTTTTGATTAGGAAAAACTTGTTAATACAAAAGCCTGGCATTTTAGAGGTAACTTCTACATACCCCCTAAAAATAGTCTAGAAGGGAGAAATCTGGACAAAGGCTTTTTCATTTTACATTGTAAGACATGCATTATATCTCATAATTTTATATCTTATAATTAATAGGCATGCACACAAAAATAGTGTGTCTTTTTGTCTCCCTAGTGAGAGAGGGGAGGAGCTCATAGAGGAGCTGGGTCCTTCAGAGGCCTGAAGAACCGTATAATGTTGGAAAAGCAGAGGTTCAGTAGATAGACACATATATATTTAGAGTAGACAAGGGGCGCCTGGGTGGCTCATTCGGTTGAGCACCGACTTCAGCTCAGGTCATGATCTTACAGTTCGTGGCATTGAGCCCCGTGGTGGGCTCTGTGTGCTGACAGCTCAAAGCCTGGAGCCTGCTTCAGATTCTGTGTCTCCCTCTCTCTCTGCCTGTCTCCCACTTGTGCTTTTTCTCTCTCTCAAAAATAAATAAAAAAACATTTAAAAATTTTCTAAAAAAATTTAGAGCAGACAAGATCCTAAGATGAGACGCTGATAAAAGCTGAGTGATCAGGGAATTTTAGGAAAATTATATTAAATATTCCATATTAAATCATTGTCCTCTGTATGCTTATCAATTATCTTCTATTTTGTGGTAAATATCTGGTTACCTTAGCAGTTCGTTGTTAGTGTATGAACAGAGTCCAAAAGAAGAAATCTCCAATTACTGTGGAATATGTCAGCAGCACCAAGAAGGGAACAAATAATGTGGATGGTCAAAAACCTAGCAGAAGCAGGAAGTGGAAAGAACTGAAATTGAGTGTATAAGCTCTGTACTTGGAGTGAAGTAGATATTGAGTGAACTGAATGAGCAAATGATTAAATCTGCATTTCCCATTTAGAATCTTCTAAGATATTGGGGGTTGTGTTACTTCCTAATTTGGATAAACAGGAATGAATGACAGCAGAAGTCAACATAGTATGTTTGGATATTAGAACTGAGTTTCACATAATAAATGAAATAGTTTTCCCTGAAGCATTTTGTTCTTAGTCAATTGTTTCTCCCCAGATTATATAAAGGTAAATATTGATCCCAAATACCACTCGAATGCTTATATATTCTGAATTAATTGAGGAAAGTAAGTAAGGCTCTCTTTTACTTCTTAAAATTTAGTAGCAATACAACTCCACTACCAACTCTTATTATGCATATAGATTATTGTGGGAAAGCAAATAAATATTGAGGACACAGTTCCCTTTTTCTACTGTCTGCTACAAATCATATGGACAAATTTGTTCCCTTCTTGATAGGCGGTTAATGTTATTTTATTTTTATTTTTTTAAAAATATTTTTATTTATTTCGAGGAGAGAGAGAGAGACAGCGTGAGCAGGGGAGGGTCAGAGAGAGAGGGAGATAACAGACTCCAAAACAGGCTCCGGGCTCTGTGTGGGCAGTCAGCACAGAGCCCGACGCGGGGCTCGAACCAACGAACCGCCAGATCATGACCTAAGCGAAAGTCGGACGCTTAACCGACTAAGCCACCCAGGCGCCCCTATTTTATACATTTATAACATCATTTCTGGGTCCATTCATGTCTTCACTCATTCTTTTCCATTTATTTATTAATTTTGATTTATTTGTACTATTTTAAAAAATATTTATATAATTAATTCACAATTACTATTCAAATACAGTACATATACAAGCACATGTACTATTGGAATCACCTAAGAGCTTATTAGACCTGTAGCATCTCGGGCCTCAATCTAGAATCAGAATTTTAATTTAACAACGTCCCCAGGTAATTTGTATGCACAAGAAAATGTGGAAGGCATGACTTTAAACTACTTTTAATCTACTCTCTAACAATATAGGATGGATATAAACGCTTTATCAAAACGAATTCATGTCTCCTAGAAAGCAAATTTTTTTGACTGTGCTACCCACCCCGATGATAAGTCTTTCTTTCATTTGGTGGATGAGATTCAGGAACGGGTTCAGAGAGTCTGTTCAAAGACACACCACAGGTTAGTGGCAATGAGAAACAGACTTTGAGTTATCTCATCCAAATAAGGGTGTTCACCATTTGTAAGGAAATTTTTCTTTAACAGAGCAAACTTGTCTCTGACCAAAACCTTAAGCTTTTTATGCTGCAAAAATGTCAGAGATGCATGTATATGAGTAACAGGACATAAAGCAGCTGATTCTGAATAGGTGCTAGTCACATCTGGGAAGTGGGTGTAACCAGTTGAGGAATCTAGGAGCAGTAGTCCTGAATTGTACTGCCTTTTTGTGACCCATGGATGATGAATTCAGAATTATAAAGGGAGATGGGTGCAGTGGGGTAAGGTGGGAAGACATAACTAATGTCACTGAGCCTGATTCCCTGGAAGATGGTTTATGAATGATATTTAAAATTATAAAAATTAGTTTATAAAAATCTTTTAAATCCTACCAAAAAGTGACAATTTTATGTGGTTATATACGATAGTCTACATGACATGGCAGGTCTCCCTACTTGAGCAATAGGCTGAAAATTACAGTGTCTAGATTTGCTTTTATAAAGATCAATGGTAGGGGCTCCCGGGGGGGGGCTCGGCTGGTTGAACTGCCAAATGTTGATTTCGGCTCAGGGCACTATCCCAAGGTCGTGGGATAGAGCCCTGCCTCCGGCTCTGCGCTGAGCATGGAGCCTGCTTAACATTCCCTCCATATCTTTCTCTCTCTCTCCCCATCTGCCCTTCTCCCCTCCTCACACATGTGTCCTCTCTCTCTCTCAAAAAAAAGAGACCAATGGTAAAAAAGAGAAAAATGAAAAACATCTCCCCTCTTAGGAGAAACTAACTGAAATATATGACATTAAAACTGAACGGTTCTTTTAATGAGAAAACAATATTTCTTCCATTTGTTTCACTTAATAAAGTCCAGCTTTACTCCCTTATGAGGCGTGCAGTTTCCCAAGAAGACCCCCGATCCTGGCATGCTTCAGAAAAGTCCATCTGAACCTAGAAAAAGAAATGGAATAATGGAAAGCCCGAGAGAGTGTGCACAGCATCAGCAACAATACTGAGTTTCCCGTGGGAAAACTGGAATTAGGCAAAAGCATGTAAATTGGAAACATGTGTTCAAAGCTGAAATCACTAAAGAAGCCCAATGCTCTGCGGCTGCGGGACAAAAACGTCAAGAAAAGAAATTTTAAAAAGCAAATTTTACCTCACAGTTTAATCTCCTTTCGCAGTGTTTATTTTCAGTCAGTGGTGCTGGGACCGAAAAGAACCCTGAGTGTTGGTGGTACTCCGAGGACGGCGGGTGCGAGAGGCTCACTTCTGAAGCCAGGACAACAGCAAGTTCAGGATTGGATCTGCGTGTAGTAGTCAGTGACTTTACAGGCAGTTAGATATAAAAAGTTTGAACTACACCCAGATACACACAGAGGCAGGCACTGCTGTTTCAACAGCTGGCAGAGCCAGGAAGTGCGGACAAGGAAATGGATCAGGGTGGTGACCAGAAGTTAGCATGGCGACACTGCCTGGATTTGAAGGGTTTAACAGGGTCTGAGAGAAATGCCTCGGGGCAAATATGAGGCATCAGTTGCTTCTCTTTTAAGAATGTCTTCTAATAATTTTGGTTATGATGAAAAGTTGTGAGTGTGTGTGTGTGTGTGTGTGTGTGTGAGTGAGTGTGTGCATGTGTGTGCTTCATCAAGATGAAACATAAGTTTCCAATATCACGGAAAGGGCAAACATATACAAACATTTACTAAACATGAAATAATTTTAGGAAGCGGAAACAGGGTAGAACTGATGATTGCTGTCACTCTAATCATTTCCACAACTTCTCAGCATTTTATATTTATATGCTGAGTCACTATACACAAAGAAAGATTAAACAAGAAGCTTATGTGTGGAGGGGAAGAAACTTTGCCCCAGAAATAGGCTCCTGTTCTCTACCCCTGTTATCTCAATCACCTTGTAAGATTTGCTTATGGTCTGCTTGTTGTAATCAATCCTTTAGCTAAAGGCGCTTAACAAGACAGATCCAGCTATAACTGCCAAGCCCTTGTCCTGGAGATTATACCTATGTAGGTCTGGGAAATCAAACAGCCTAGAAGGAAACTAGCACATTCTTTAAGACCCTCCATTTTACTTACAGATTGTTAAGGACATTTTATAATTTTTTACAATTTTTTTCTTTTAGATAGATAGAGCAGAGGAGGGACAACGGGAGAGAGGGAGAAAATTTTAAGCAGGCTCCACTCAGCATGGAGCCTGACATGGGGTTCAATTCTATGAGCCTGGGATCATGACCTGAGATGAAATCAAAAGTCATAAGAACCTCAACCGACTGAGCCACTCAGGATCCCCAAGATTGATCTTTTATTTTTATTTATTTATTTATTTATTTATTTATTTATTTATTTATTTATGTTTATTCATTTTTGAGAGACAGAGAGAGACAGAGTATGAGGGGAAGAGGGGCAGAGAGAGAAGGGTGACACAGAATTTGAAGCAGGCTTCAGGCTCTGAGCTGTCTACACAGAGCCTGATATGGGTCTCGAACTCAGACTGTGAAATCATGACCTGAGCTGAAGTTGGGCTTCAACCAACTGAGCCACCCAGGCATCCCTATTGATCTTTTAAAAAACCAATCTAGACACAGTAATTTTCAGCCTATCACAATTGAGTGATAGGATATCACTCATTCTATTTCTATGAATTTGACTACTCTAAACACTTCATGTAAGTGAAATCACACAATATTTGTCTTTCTGTGATTGGCTTGACTCAAAATTCATTTATATTATAGCATGTGTCCTAATTTTCTTCCCTGTTAGTATTGAATAATATTCCATCATATGTATATATCACATACTGTTTATCAAGTTATCCACTGATGGATACTTAGTCTGCTTTTGTCCTTTGCTTACTATGACAAATGCTGGTATGAACATGGGTGTGCAAACTTTTCTTTGAGATTCTGCTTTCAACTCTTTTTGATATATATCCAGAAGTAGAATTGCTGTATCATATGGTAATACATATTTCAAAGTTTTTTGAGGAGCTACCTGGCTATTTTCAAATAGCATCTGCACCTTTTTACATTCTGACCAACAGTGCACAGGGGTTCCAATTTCTGTACACACTTGTTCTTATTATTAAATTACTTAGCACAAACAATATGCTTAGAATATATCCTAGCCATTGACTGCATCTTTTAAAAAATTTTATTATTATTAACATGCTTCTTAAAAATTCAGTGTTAGTTATTATAGAGATACAGATGAGCTGAAAGCTTGGGATCTGTCCTGTGAAAAATCTGTAAATAACACCTAATATGGAAATCCATATAAAAATCCAGTCATAGGAAGCTTAAAGGGAAAAACATCACCTGTATATTTTGTAACTTAAAAGAGAGAATGCAGGTGTAGAATCAACACAAGAAAAAGCAAATTCTAAATGAACAAATTGAAAGTTGCTCAGGTATTATTTGAATTCCACTTTAAAATGATCTTATAAGATGAGTTCATGCACCATAGGATTATAAGGAATGGTGAGGATCCATGCTATAGACGGGCGCCATGCTGTTGGGACAGCAGAGAGAAGTGTGTCAATTTGCTAAGTTGGTTGTGGCAAACAAGTGAAAAGAAAAGAGTACTGGTGAATAAACTTCCCCTATAATAATTAGGCTTTTGTTATTCTTATTTGTTTATTTTCATGAAAATGTATACATGAATAAGTGTGTGTGTACGTATGGACTGAAGTATTGAGAAGATTTTGTATTGGAACCAAACTCTGAGTTGGAGCTTTTCATCAAAACCACATGCATACCACGTCAATATCCATGGTGTGTCCTGCTTCTCAATATGCTCTATAAATGACAAAAACATTGGCACATCCTATACTACACTGATGTTCATTTGGTAAGGCCTGTTTATTCGGGTTGAATCATCAGTTGTTGGTTTTTTATTTTCACACACAAAAGTAGTATTCCAAGAAAGGACAATTTTCCAAAATAATAAGTTAATTTGTCTTTACAAAGAATGCCTATTATTTAATTTTTAAAAAATGTTTATTTATTATTTTGAGAGAGAGACACACACAGAATCTGAGGCAAGATCCAGGCTCTGAGCTGTCAGCACAGAGCCTGATGAGGGACTCGAACTCACGAACTGTGAGATCGTGAGCTGAGCTGAAGTCAGATGCTAAATGACTGAGCCAGCCAGGTGCCCCTGAACTTTTATTCTTTTACAATAAAATCTCAATCCATTGCTATCATGCAAACCTAAATATTTCTGTTTGTTTTGTGTGGGAAAACTCCTGCAAAACAAATTAAATTAGAAGTTTGGAAGAAAACTGATGGTGGAAGCTATATGAGAAGCTGGAGAGTCAACTTAGTGTCATGTAAAATAAAGAATGCTATCATCAACAATCTCTCCGTCCTGAAAAAAAATTTTATGAATATTTCTAAAGTAAGTAAAAACTGACCCATGAATAACTTTTCAGTAACATCAAAGTATGCCTTGAGCTGTCTCCACCTAACAATTATGCAACACCTTTGGCAAATTCTGGACATTGATATTTAGGTCTAGTCATGATCATCGAACCAGTAGAAATTAAAATTTAAATTTTTACAAATAATTTTATAAAAGCTGGAATTCTCAAAATATGGAAGTTAAGTTGGTTGGAAGATTTAATCTGATATGCATTGTTTTCCAGGTTGATATTCAGCCGAATTTCTGAAATAGACTCAACGTGCTGAGTCATCTCCCAATATAATGGGAGATATATAATGGGGAGATGACTGGTTGAAATAGATTGCAGACAGTTTTGTCCTTATATTTGTCATTTTAATGTCATTTATTTTAATTTTAAAATATATTATGATGTAGAAAAAATTTTGTATAGGTTTTAAAGCAAAACATAATATTTTAAAGAAATTTTCTTCTTGATTTGGGTTCTGTTTCTAAACCTGTCTTCTTTCTCCTCCCCACACTTAGTGTCACATTTACCTTTGTCTTTTGTTAAAGAATCTTCAATGTTAACTTTGAGAAGGGATGACGAGTCTGGAGTTGCAAAAGCAAATGCCTCTGAATAGGGTGACCTATAATTTATCATCCAAAACAAGACACTTTGAAGACAAAGGTAAGGCTATGAATAATTATGTGGGACAAAGGTATAAACTGAGTTTGTCCTAGACAACTGGAAAAATGGATCACCCATACATTAATACACAGTTTATTATTTTTTTATTTTAAAAAGAGAGAGAGAAAGTGCAAGTGGAGGAGAGGGGCAACGGGTGGAGAGAGAGAGAGAGAGAGGGAGAGAGAGAGAGAGAGAGAGAAAGAATCATAAGCAGGCTCCATGCTCAGTGCAGAGCCCAACAGAGGGCTCTATCCCCCGACTGTGAGATCATGACCTGAACCAAAATCAAGAGTCAGACGCTCAATTAACTGAACCACCCTGGCGCCCCTCATAGACAATTTATGAAACAGCTTGAGATTAAGAAAAACAACAATTTAAGCAAGATAATAAACTAATACTTAGTCTCTGTAGTGGGTGAGTAATGTGGTGATGGTGCAGCATCCAGCATATCTTGCCATGCAGAAATGAGGGCAAAATTGTTAGAGATCTATGTTCTTTTTGTAAAGATATGCAAAGGCTAACTGTTCAAGTACGGACAACCAACCACATGCACCAATTAAAATAAACATCAACACTTTGTATGACATATGGCAAAGAGTGCAATTTGCAAACTTGGCATTAGGTGTTAATTTCAGAAAAACTCTCCTCAAATGTGCATAGACTGCCCAGCAACTACATTATCAATGAGCTCATCAAACTCTAATCAGTATTTACTAAGTATCAGTGCTTTTTTGAAGCTAAGTATCAGTGATTTTTAAAAAAATCAGTGCTTTTTTGAAAAGCAACCTATGTTAGAGATTCTTAAATCAGAATCAAATATTGGAGGGTTTCTTAAAGCAAGATTCCTGGGCCTCAGCTCTCAGTCTCCAGGGTGGAGCCTGAGAATTCGTAATTCAAACAAACTTCAGGATAATGCTGAGGCTGCTGGTTTGAAAAGCATGCTTGAGAACCATGAATAAAAATGTCCTCTTGCTTTCAAGGAGACACCAATATTCTAGGGTTAATTCATTCATTAATCCATGTATCCACTCATTTTTTATTTAGTTTCCAAAACAACCATGTTCCAGATACTACACCAGGGAAAAAAGAATGGCATTGTGTTTGTCTTGCTGATTTATAAAGCATTGTTGATTTAGGGCATGTTTAATCTGTCAGTAACTCAAATTTTACCTATGAGATTCAGAGATGCTAAATGATTTGGCTAAGGGCTTATCAGTACTGGGTAACAAATCAGCTTCAGAAATAACTTAGGACTTCCAAGTCATGTAAGCTTAACACATAAAATAATAGAGATGGAAGAGAAATGAAGAAAGACTTACAGGGGTGCTTGTGTGGCTCAGTCAGTTAAGCACCTGACTTCGTCTCAGGTCATGATCTCATGGTTGGTGAGTTCCAGCCCCACATGAGGCTCTCTGTTGTCAGAAACTGGAGATATGGAGCTGGCTTTGGATTCTCTGTCTCACTATCTCTCTGTCCCTGCCCAAATAAAAAAAAAAACATTAATAAAAAAAGACTTACAGAAAAGATTCAGTTAATGTGTTCCTTTTTCTTTGAAATTGGTTCTTTGTGTACATCAACCAATGTAAACAAAAGTATTTAAGAAGTTTAGATTCCTTCATTGTCACTGTCCAATTAAATAAATAAATAAATAAATACATAAATAAATAAATTCTATGAGGTGTTATAGAAGTTATAGAAATTAGGAAATTAGTGTATAGTAAATGGGAAAGAAAAAATCTGAGAGGTAGTTAACATTTAAAAAAATTTGCTTTTTGCTAGGTACCTGGGTGGGTAAGTTGGTTAAGCATCTGACTCTTAATTGCAGCTCAGGTCATGACCTCAGTCGTGAGATCATGTCTGGTGTTGGGTTCCAGGTCGAGCTCCACAGTGGGCACGGAGCTTGCTTAAGATTCTCTCTCTCTCTCACTCTCTCTCTCTGTCTCTCTTTCTCTCTCCCTCTCTCCCTTTGTGTCCCCCTGCTCACAGTTTCTCTCTTTTAGAAGTGCTAATAAAATAATAAATAAAATATTTGCTTTCTTCTAGTTATAAAAATAATATATGCATATTGCAAAATAATTCTGGAAGATATAAAAAATATGAGTTTAATTTGCTCTAAATTTCACCAACAGAAACAACCACTATTAATATTTGATATTTAAAGAATATTCTAAAAATTTTGTACATTTTACACCTGAAATGAAATTATATTATATATAGCAGTTTTATGCTGAATTTTACTATAAAGTAAAATTGTTTCTTCAGAAAAAATTTTAGAAGCAGAATTGCTAATCAGAAGTATGTACTTTATAAAGTTTGTACCAATTTAAATTCTCATCAGCAGAATACCAGTGCACCTTTTAGCCATTCTAGTTATCAACATTTGATCTGGCAAAACTTTATGGTATTTTATAATATTAGAGTAAAAGATTATCAGGTATCTCATTGTTTTAATTGACATTTTAAAAATTATACGAGAG
Organism: Proteles cristata cristata; assembly: GCA_017311185.1. NCBI lineage: Eukaryota > Metazoa > Chordata > Mammalia > Carnivora > Hyaenidae > Proteles > Proteles cristata. Next base: position 197,012 of record JAESUZ010002451.1, read on the forward strand.
CTTGACTTTTTTATGCTATCCTGATTCCATGTTGCTTTTAATGGGGTGGATAAACTGTTATTAATCATTTCCTATTTTTCTATTAAAATATTTGTGTTCTTATCATTTTAAAACCCTTTATATGTTAAGGACAGGAACCATCTTTCTTCCACAAATAGAACAAATATTTACCAAAGCTGACATTTTTGTGACATGCAATTTATCTTTGCATAATAGCCAGGTACTTATTAATACATTTTAGTTTTTTATTATTTATCTTATAAGTAAATAAGTTCCATGAAGACAGAGAATGTGTCTTATGATTTTAAAAGTTGCGTATGCAAGGCAAATACAAAGAAATGCTGAATACATACTTTCCTTTTATGTTTGCATTGGTATGGAAAAGGGTCTCTAAATTTTAGCCACACAGGCTTTTAATGACCACAGTGCATGATATTTTTACTGCATGTTTATAAAAAACAATATCCTCAAGTTATGAACCTAGTAATACTGAATAAATGCTCTAATTTAAACAAGTTTTAATGTTTATTTATTTTTGAGACAGAGAGAGAGCACGAGCAGAGTTGGGACAGAGAGGGAGACACAGAATCTGAAGCAGGCTCCCAACTCCAAGCTGTCACACAGGGCCCAACAAGGGGCTCGAACTCAAGGACCGTGAGTGAGATCATGACCTGAACTGAACTCAGATGTTTTACTGACTGAGCCACCCAGGTGCCCCTGCTCTAATTTTTTTAAAGAGCAAGTTCAAAAATGGAAAGTGAGAAGAAATGTTGGAGCTGGAAAAGATATTTTTGTGATATTTAACTCAAGGCAAAAGAGATGACAGTTTTTCTCACATTATGATGTTTTTCTAGTTCCCTTCTACACTTTGAGGACATTTATTTTTACCTTCCTTATATGCGTGTGCAATTTAATATCCTAATATCTATCTATGTTTCCCAAATGTCTTTATTTTTATACCAGTGGTTTCTGCATCCATATTTTTCTCAGTTACACTACTTATGAATGTGCGAGTCTAAAGGAGAAGCCAATCCTTTTCACAACTATTGCTTCCCTACAAATTCTTGCACAAATTCTTTCTCCTTATGTGATAGAAATAATGGTAAGAGTCATTTCTTTGAAATTCCTTGTGTCATCATAGCTCATCTATCTAAGAAGGCAGGGATTAGGATGGAAATGAATCTACTTCCCTCTGTGAAGGCAAGTTACACTGACATGTGTCACCAAAATGCTTTCTCCTCACTTCCCTCCTCAGAACTGTAGAAGTCCCTCATCTGAATATTGACATCCTTGTATGCCTTAGCCATCTTTAATGAGAAAGAAGATGATAGTAATGAAGGGTCATAATTAGGTAGAGAAATATCCACAAGAAATATGGGGTGCTTAGGTAGCTCAGTCGGTTAAGCACTCTTGATCTCAGCTCAGGTCATTATCTCAGGGTCCTGAGATCAAGCCTTGTGTGAGGTCCATGTTGGGCATGGAGCCTACTTAAGATTCCACATCCCTCCCCACCCCTTTTCCCTGCTCTTGATCTGTCTCTCAAAATAAAAAAAATTAAAAATTAAAAAGAAAAAAAAACAAAGAAAGAAATGTCTATAAGAAATAACAATTATTGACATTGGAAACGAAATGAAAATATCCAAAAGTGGGCTGGCAGAATCTGGATCTTCTTTCTTTAGATGTCTTCAAAAGCAAGAGTTTACTTGTTCAACCCTAGTTCAAACTCCTTTCATGGCAAAACCTAGAGCTTATTCCTCTTCATAAACTATTTGTCTTTCAAGTACACCAGGCTATGCACTGCAATATGAATGACCTGGAATTTTAGAGTGAACAACATAAACAACTGTACTTGCTGGTGCTATAGGCTAGCACCTTGACCCTTTGAAAGCACTTGATAAATGTTTTGATGAATGAGAGGCTTTTATATTTATGCTAATAATCGCAATTATACGATATTTTAATATGAGTTTTTAGTCCTGGATATAAGAAGTAGATAAATTTTATTTAAACAATTGCGTTTGGTAAATACAAGCATGTAATGTAATTAACTTCACACTCACTTTACTGCTGTTTGTTAATTTGGCCCAAAGTCCAAGTAATCATCCTTCAATGATAACAAAGTACAGCAATGAGATCATGAACTTCTTGAAGTATCTTGAAGATGAACGAGTTCAAATTCTTCCATTTACTTGTTGCTTGTTGGGTATACTCTCCTGAAACCAAAGTGAGCACAAAAGTATATTCTCATCTGTAACTGCCACCAATCAAATATATTCTCTTCTTCCTTAAAAAAGGGAGGTTTATTTAGTTAAGCAAGACAAGGTTTTCGGTGCTGTGTATATGGATATTATTGTTTTTTTCTTTCTCATTGTTAGTAAAAGTGATTTTACAGAGCAATAGAAAGTGAATGTCTCAGCACCAAAAGTTGAAATCTTGGGTGTTACAGGAGTGTTTAGTTTCTTAGCTGCCAGAGAGAAAAGCCCTGTTTGACAGCTGCGGTTTTCATACATGACCCTGGCTTTCTCTTGCCCCTGGAGAAGGAAGTAAAACCTGCTACCTGATTTCCAGTCTCCTTCCCATTTAGCCACACCCCACCCAACTTCAACACACACACACATACACACACACTCCCTTTCCAGGAAGAAAGGGAAGAAAAGAGAGCTGGGAAGAAAAGAAAAACCAGCCCAAGGCACATACAGTCTGACTCACGAAAATACAAAGTGGGTAATCCTGCTCTTGGGATTAACGTCATAATGGTAAAGTCTTGAGTTGAAGGCAGTCCCTTCTCTTATTCCAAGCAGGGGGAAGAAGCCAGTCGAAACACAGGTTGGCTCGTCCCTCTTTCAACCCTGGGAAAGGTGAACAGCTGCCTCCACTGTTTTGCCTGTGGTTTCCGTTTCCTGAACAAGAAACAACAAAAGCTCTCTTAAGGAAATGAGCCTTTGGCCTGAGACCTGACAGCTGTCTCAGCAAAACACAGAAATGTTTTTGTTAACATGTAACCTGCACTTTAATATCTTGGCCTTTGCCCCATCACTTCTCCCTCTCTAATCTCTTCAGCTTTGGGGACATCACCCCATACGAGACCCCTGTTCACTCTCAGCCTGAGGAAGTGTGTGGCTGGACGAGAGTCCCGGTTGAATACATCTCTTGGTACAAGTTTTAAAACAAAAATCAATGTTTAATAATTTGTATTTTAGATTGAGAAGTAGTTCTTTGGATATGCATCAATACCTGAGTCAAAAATACTACATGACCAAGTTTTTAAAATATCTTTAGCAATTATAATTTCATAACTGAATAAGTTCTTAGAAAAGTTTTCTGCTGCCTCTTAACCACCTACCATCTAGATTTTTACTCAAATTGCTCTTGCAAATGACTGCTATCATTTACTGCTTTCAAGGAAGTTGTATTCTTAATCCTTTTAGGAGTCTTAACTTTCATAACTGGGTGAGGTAAACATATCCAAGAGCGACTAGTTTCAGACATTTGTTTTACTATTTGAAATGCAAAACTAATGGTTGCTTTTATTTTACCTTCATGAAATAAAATACATATTTTTTTCTCTTAAAGGGTATAACAATCATATTTTCATGTTGCTTTTGATAAAATTAAAGTGATCCTATACGTTGTAGTTATCGAACTTACCAAAGTCCAAATTAACTTGAGATCCTTGAGACCTTTTTGGTTTTGTCCATATCTAAAGAAATAAAGAGCTTAATGTCATGTCACTTGGCTATGCACTATTTTAATTGACATCACAAGTTGAATATACAACCTATAAATATCTGAATGTACTCAGAAAATAATAAAGAAATTCAATCAAGAAGCAAATACAGAATGGTGATTCAAGCATCTGTAAATATAGGTGGCTCACATATTCTTGGTATCACTTTTAACTTTTTTCTGAAGAACTGTAACTCTCTGAGACATCCTGACTACCTTGGAAATCTGTAAAGAAGAGAAGTATGGAAAGTGTAGATTGGTGAATTACAGCTGAGACCCTTACCTTATGTACATTGTCTGTGTGTCCTTTGTCCAGGATGTAATTAACTCTGCTTGTTGTATCATGACTTTAGTTTTAAATCCCCTTCACTATTTGGTCTGCACCATTTTCAGCCAATTATGTTAGAGATTTAGGGCTGAAAATTAGAACTGAAGATCCTTTTTAACCTGGTCTCTGCCCATTTGCTATCAGGATAGCCTAGGAAATAGTCTTTAATTTCTCCAGTGTCAATTTTCTAATTTATGAAGTACTAACTTTGATCAGCATGAGGTAAGGTTGTGTAGTGAAGCAGAACTGACTAGATTCAAATAACAGTTCTATTGGACATTAGGGAAGCTACATAAAATCTCCGTATTTCAGTCATGTCTTATGTAAAAAGGGGATATTACTGAGCTAAATTAATATAGACGATGCACAAATTTCAAAAAAGGTTCATGAAGCACTTAGTACCATGCTCCAGTGGAGTCAGCACTATGCAAGTGTGAACTTACTATTCTTCCAGCTTTCACTTTCTAATTCAATAGCAGGATGGGCTGGAACAATGGATGTGGCCTCTGAGCAGTGCCTAGACAGAAATGAGCTATTTTACTAAATTTTTAATAAACCAGATGCAGTTATGCTCAGTTTTGTCCACAACAGGAATAGCTTTATCCCATGGAACTGCCGTCAATAGCTGGCTTCCCCCTCAACAGTGCTAAATCTCCTTTGCTTTAGAGGAAAGTTTCCAGAAATTATGTTTTAAGTTTTCCATTCTGTTGTCTCAGAAAGCTCCATGGGGAAACCCAGTATTGGTACTATGTACCTATATTTGCAATTAAAATATTAGTGTATGTTTGCATTCTTTCACTTCTCTGGTTTTCTTACTGTCTTCTTTTTTCAGTCCTACCCCAAAACTCATACACAATAGGCATCCGCTGTTACCCACAGGTACCATTGCTCCCTAGGCTGTTCACATTTGCTCTTACCAAATTTGTTTTTAGGAATTTTGAAATACCTATAGTGCTTGGGACATAGAAACTCTTACTAGAGACACTGGTATAAATATTGTAAGTTCTGTTTTATTGAGAATTCATTTGGTCCTTAAAGAAAAGTCTACTGTGGATTGCTGAGTTAAAATATGGTCTTGATTTATTGGGTCTCCTCTTAAAACCTTTCGCAGATCTCAGACAAGGTGATGTAAATGAAACATGATCATCAATGCAAATGCTTTGACTGTCAGAACCATACAGGCACAGATGTTATTCTTTTCTGGACGTTGTCTTTAATGAGGCGTGTTTGTGGTCTGAGAGTGAAATAGAGCTTATGGCTTCATAATTAATAGCAATAATTCATAATCATTAGATCTTGGGGTTTAAAATTTTTTTTAAATGTTTATTTATTTTTGAGACACACACACAGAGAGAGAGAGAGAGAGAGAGAGAGAGAGTGCTAGCGCTCCAGTACTGAGGGTCGGGGATGAGAGAGGGAGACACAGAAGCTGAAGCAGGCTCCAGACTCTGACCTGTTAGCACAGAGCCTGATGAGGGGCTTGAACCCACCAACTGTGAGATCATGACTTGAGCTGAAGTTGGACACTTAACCAACTGAGCCACCCAAGTGTCCCTAGAGCCACCGAGGAGCCCCTATAGCTTGGGTTTAATATAAAACCATTTCTTTTTTCCCCCAGTTTCACTCCCGCTGCATACTAATGGAGTCCAGTTTCATGGGCACATTTTTGGGAGTGCTGCTTGCAGTAAAAGAACCACCACAATCACCACCAAATTCCACGGTGCTGAAGCCACTGCTGCATCACATTGCACTTCTAAAGTTTTGTGTGGTCCCTGTTTTTCAATAGTTTTTGGCAAAGAATGCATAAAATCTTTTACTTTGTGCCACTTTGTAGTACTCTCCAGTCACCAGCAGCTGTTTGGAATCAGAAGGAAAAAATGCAAACACAAAACAGGATTTTTAACTGTGGCAAAGGAATGTCCAAAGAGCTCTCTCTGTGATAAAAGAGAATTTATTGCAACAAGTATTACAGAGCTAATGAAGTCAGGGAAACTCCACAATGAAAAATGCTTCTCTATGGTAAGACTGTGAGCTGATAATATTAATAATACCGCATTAGAATTTGTTACCATAAGCCTTCACCATGTGGGTCTGTGATCCAATGTGTGTGATCTACATAGCCCTGCAAGTTGAAGTCTGTGTTAAAGCTGCAATAACATTATCCCAAGTCACTAGTGGCCACTGATGCCTGAGAAATGCAAACATAAATATTCTCCAGAAAATACTATCTTAAACATGGGTCTTTCAGGATTTCAATATATAAAGTTCACACAATTATTACCTCCCAATAAAATTCCACACCCAGGAGGAAATAATCCACTACAGAAACAGAGAATGTGGAAACAGAGTTAATGGGATATAAGTTTTTCAATTTGTTAAGGGTTGGTTTTATCACACAGAGAGTTTAAATTAACTATGATAAAATATTTTAAGAAATAAAATATCAATGCAAATTAAACTATCAAAATGACTATGCAGCTATAAGAAAACATTCAAACAAAATTTTAAAAATTAAAATCATAGAAATAAAAAAATCAATAGATGGGCAAGTAACAAAAGAGAAAAACTGAATGCCAAAAAACTGAACAGTCCTAAAAAAGAATCAAAGCAAGAGACAATGTGAAAGACTAAGAGAACAGACATGTAGAAAATAAGATAAAATGGGAAATTCTAACATATGTGTAATAAAAGTTCAAGAAGTAAGAAACGGAAAGAATAGGGGATGTCAGTTCTTTAAAGAAATTATGGATGAGAATTTCCAGAAATGATGAAATACGTGACTTCCCAGGCTCCAGATACACAGAATATTGCAAACAAGATGCATTTTTAAAAAAAAATTCCAGTTGTGAAGCTGCAAATATCAAATTAAGAAAATATCTTAAACAATTCTTAAACAATTGTTTATTTATTTTTGAGTAAGAGACAGAGACAGAGTGTGAGTGAGGGAGGGCAGAGTGAGGAGACAGAGAATCTTGAGCAGACTCCAGGCTCTGAGCTGTTAGCACTGAGTGCTATGTGAGGCTCTAACCCATGGACCCTGAGATCATGACCTGAGTGGAAGTGGGATGCTTAAGTGACTGAGCCATGCAAGGGCTTGGAAGAACATATCTTAAAAGCAAGAAAAAAGATGATGTATAAAAAAAATAACAATTGGACTTTTAGTCGAATTCATGAGCAACAATAAAAACTCGAGGCTGTAGAACATACTGAAGCACTATGAGAAATTATCTGTGCAATTTGAGTTTTGCGGGGCAAAATAATTCTTTAAGAGCAAGGCTAAATTTAAGGCATTTTATGTTCTTAAGTAAAAGCTAAGACTTTAGCACCAATGGAACTTCACTACAAGAAAGGAATAAAAGAAAAAATAAATATATATACATATATAATAAAAAGAATTATACAATAAAATTTGAGAAGAAAGAAAGCAGCCCTGGTAGAAAGTTCTGAGGTTCAAGAAGGAATGTTGAGAAAGCATGATGGTGAATATAAACAAATTCTAACTGTATAAACTAAAAACAATGTGTGAATTATAGGAATAATAATATATGGCAAAACTTAGACACAAGACCAAGTTAGCATATTACTTGAAGAGATGAGTAGATTGTTATATAGTATTCTAAGTTCCTTCTATTAATTAGAGTTCAAGTTTTTGACTATTTTTAAATCTTGTTAATTATACACGAAAAAATTTTGTGAGAAGTTATCAAAATGACAATAATGATGATAAAGTATATAGCTTCTAAATCGGTATATAGCTTCTAAATCGGTAGAAGTGAAAGGAAGACTAGGGAAAAATCAACCCAAAAGGAGCAAAAAATGAGGAAAGGAGAAAGGAGACTGAGAAAGAGGAGGGAAAGAGGATAAATATAAAGTATAAAATAAAATAGTAGAAATAAATTCAAATGTATCTGCAACTGTAGTAAAAAAAGGATTAAATTTACCATCAAAATGCAGATGACCCTTGTCGTATTGAGCACTGGGGGTTATATGTAAGTAATGAATCACTAAATTCTAGTCCTGAAAGCAATATTACACTATATGTTAACTGTCTAGAATTTAAATAAAACTTTGAATAAGAAAAAATAACAAGTAATAAAAAATAGTAAAAAAAAAATACAGATTACTAGATCAGGAAAAAAGATTCAGTAAAAGTTTTTTTTTACAAGAAAATGCCCAAAGTATAAAGAAAGAGCAAGATCAAAAGTAAAAGGAACTTAAAGATGTATCTGCAAAATGCTAATCAGACAAAATTTTTTAGGCACCTTAAGATCAGCTAAAACAGACTTTAAGGCACCTATCATTTCTAAGGAAAATATTGAAATTTCTAAGGAAAAATTGAATAGTGATGTACATTTCATTTCAAAATTGGAAGTTACTGGACACAGAACTTACTCCTTTACACAAACTAACTCAAAATGGATCACAGATCTAAATGTAAAAGGCAAAAGGATAAAACTCCTATAATATAGCATGGGAGTAAATCTAGATGATCTTAGGCATGGTGACAATTTTTTAAGTATGACGCCAAAGCACAGTCCATGAAAGAAAGAATTGATAAACTAAAATTTATTAAAATTAAAATGAGAACTACCCTACGAAGAGCAATAGCACTACTAAGAATTTATCCAAAGGATATAGGGGTGCTAATTCATAGGGGCACATGTTCTCCAATGTTTATAGCAGCACTTTCAACAATAGCCAAATTATGGAAAGCGCCTAAATGTCCATCAACTGATGAATGGATCAAGATGTGGTTTATATATACAATGGAGTACAACTTCACAATGAGAAAGAATGAAATCACGCCATTTGCAGCAGAACTGGAGGATATCATGCCCAGTGAAGTAAGTCAGTCAGAGAAAAGACAGATATCATATGTTTTCACTCATATGTGGAACTTGAGAAACTTAACAGAAGACCATGGGGGAACGGAAGGGGGAAAAATAGTTAGAAGCCAAGGGGGAGGGAGGCAAAATATAAGAGACTCTTAAATATAGAGAACAAACTGAGGGTTGATGGGGGGATGGGGAAGAGAGTGGAAAATGGGTGATGGGCATTGAGGAGGGCACTTGTTGGGGTGAGCAGTGGGTGTTGTATGTAAGCGATGAATCATGGGAATCTAACCCCCAAACCAAGAACACACTGTATACACTATATGTTAGCCAATTTGATAACAAATTATATTTAAAAAATTTAAAAGCTTTTGGTCTTTGAAATGCACTGTCTAAAGAATGAAAAGACAAGCCACAGACTGGCAGAAAGTATTTGCAAAATATACATCTAATAAAGGACTATTCTCCAAAATATACCAAAAAATAACCTCTTAAAACTAAAAAATAAGTAAACAAACAACACAATAAAAAAATGGGCCAAAGGCTTAGCATACACCTCACCAAAGAAATTGTACAAGTAGCAAATAAGTATATGAAAAGACGCTTCACCTCAGATGTCATCAGGGAAATGCAATTTAAAACATCAGTGCGATACCACTAAAAACTATTAGAATAACCCAAATCTGGAACATTAAAACATCAAATCCTGACAACAGGAACTCTCATTCATTTCTGGTGAGAATGTAAAATGGAACAGCCACTGTGGAAGACAATTTGGCAGTTACTTAGAAAACTAAACATACTCTTATCATATGATCCACAATCCACACTCCGTGCCATTTTCCCAAAAAAGTTGAATGTTTATGCCTACAGAAAAGACTTACACAAGGCTGTTTATAGCAGCTTTATTCATAATGACCAAAAGTTGGAAACAACTAAGATATCCTTTGGTAGGTGAGTGGATAATTAAACTCCAAACAATAGAATATTCTTCATCACTCACAAGAGATAGGCTACCAAGCCACAGAAATAAATGGAGGAAAACTAAATCCTTATTATTAAGTGAAGGGAGATAATCAGAAAAGGCTGTATACTATATAGTTCTAATTATATGACATTCTGAAAATGGCAAAATTATTGAGACAGTGAAAAGATCAGTGGTTGGCAGAGGTTAGTGGGGAAGAGGGGCTTAATAAGCAAAACAGGATACTTAGGGCAGTAAAACTATGCTGTGATAATGGATACATTCATAGGTGTTTACATATAACCATATATATAAATTATGTATGTGTTTTATATATTTTATATATAAATATTATACTAAGTTTGTATGTAAAATACAGTCCATTTTTTTATCGTAAAAAAAATAAATCTGGCTGTGATTATATTGGTGAAAAGTTTTCAGGGATTCCCCCATACATTTTGGTTGAAGTTATAAATCCTTTTATTTCATATATGGGGTCTTTCTTAAAGTCCTTGATTGAGATTAAAAAATTAATATTTTTCCATTTTTTCAGCATAGTACTTGTGGATTTTTTTTCCAATTTGAAAAATCGAAATACAGGACATACTAATGAACAGGATTCACAAAGTTAGTTTATTTTTAGTTTCAACTGTTCAAAGAATCACATATAATTCTATGCTTGCTAAAAAGATTTACAGAGAAAAATACTAATTATTTATACTGAAAAATTCAGTCCCCCTAAAGAATTGGAAGCAGGGCACCTGTGTGGCTCAGTTGGTTAAGCGGCCGACTTCGTCTCAGGTCATGATCTCACGGTTCGTGGGTTCAAGTCCCACATCCGGTTCTGTGCTGACAGCTCAGAGCCTGGAGCCTGTTTCAGATTCTGTGTCTTCTTCTCTGTGTGCCCATCCCCCGCTCGTGTTCTGTCTCTCTCTGTTTCAAATATACATAAACTAAAAATAAATTATAAAAAATAGAATTGAAAGCAATGGAAGATAAGTTTCCATTTCCCTCTTTGGATGCCATAGTCTTGTAGGAGAGATACCACATATGTGAAATGGAATTTTAACTCTCTCTCATTCTCTCTCTTCCTCTTTCACTCCCTCCTTCTCTTCTCAGCTTACTAATTTTTAAAAACTATTTTAACCATTTCTTTCTTTGTCTTATTAACATTTAATATGGAAATTCTGATCTACAGCTATTATTATTTAGATTCTAATAATTCTCACCACATCTTTCTGGTCCATATCTTTTGATATATAGACCAGTGATAGCTAATTGTTTAGAAAGTTATAATCTATACAATTCTAAAGTGCCCCTCTCGGGGCACCTGGGTGGCTCTGTCCATCAAGCCTCCAACTTTGGCTCTCGATTTGTGAGTTGGAGCCCCGTGTCCAGCTCTGACTGACAGCTCAGAGCCTGGAGCCTGCTTCAGTTTCTGTGTCTCCCTCACTCTCTGCCCCTCCCCCACTTAGGCTCTGTCTCTGCCTCTCTCAAAAATAAATTACCATTAAAAATATTTAAAAAAAAAGAAAAAGCCCCTCTTTCCTTCTAGAAATAAAAACAGTGCTAACAGGCAATATGTACTCTGTCTCTCACAGCTGAATGAAATATCATACCAAAATTTCTGAGATATTTAATGTCTGAACAAGACAATGTAACACTTAATATGTAGCCCCATACTCTCTTTGATTTATTCAGTTATAAGCTTTCCCAAAGACAAGAGCCATGTGTTCAGCATTTGTGTGTTTGTTTCTAACATTGAATAGTGTAGTGATAGAAACATAGACCCATGTGTTCATTGGTTGATGGAAATTAGTGATAACCAAGTATAGGAAAATGTGACTTAAACATAGCGTCCTGTTTAATGATTCCTTAAAGTTCTATTTATTTATGTGGTTTTTGTTTTTCTGAATATTGCCACTCTGAATAAAATATGTATGAATTTAAATCATATTTATTTTTATTCTTATTCTCCTTCCATAGGAGCTTCTCCAATTTTTCCTTTATTTCTTTGGGCTCTGTATAAATGATAAACATCCCAAAATATTACCTATTACCTCTATGTAAACACACACACACACATTATTATAATATTGCATAATATAATAATATGACAATTTTATAATTAATATAATTATTAACATTATTATATTATAATATAATATATATTGTATGGTTACTGAATTTATGAAACACTTCACAATTTATAAAATTATTTAATTAAATAGAATAGGTCTTTTTATAATTATGTATCAGGAGGTTAGTGGTTTGCTAAATTAATATCACAAGAGAAGTGACTACATCATTCACTGCAACATAAAAGCAGCCACCTACAGTCTTAATCTTGAATATCTATTCTGTCTCATTTTACTTTTAAAGGTATCATGTGAGTGTGTCTAGGATAGTATTGAGGCAACTGTCTTTTTGTTTTAGGTGTATGTAAAATACTCAACATATAATTACCATAGTAAAAACTTATTTACTTATTTTGAGAAAGAGAGAGAAAGAGTGCAAACATGAGCAGGGAGCATGGCAGAGAGGGAGGGAGAGAGAGAATCCCAAGCAGGCTCAGAGCCCAAGGCAGGGCTCAAACCGTGAACTGTAAGGTCATGCTCTGACCTGAAGTCAAGAGTCAGACACTTAACAAACTGAGCCCCTCTTTTTAAATAAATATTAGGACCATGCATGCCAAGATCAATTACTCAACTCCCAATTTTAATAAATTGAGATCTCCTCTCTTCAGATTAGAGCTCTTGATGGTTATTATAATATCAGAATTGTTGAGAGTTGAAACGAACCTGGTTGATGAAATTATAGTGTAAGTATTTATCAACAAGAAAATCCTTCACATCATTTGCAGATAAAATGGCTTACACCAAATGTAGATTTTTAGGTAAGTCCATTTGAACTCTCCCATTTCAACTGAGTACTATAAAGAGACAATCTTTACTATTTTTATGCCAAATGTGTTATTTTTATACTAAGAATTACAAATGCAGTGTTAATGTTTTCTGAATCAAAATACTGGCAACATGGTCTGAAAATTACCTCTATGTACATGAGAAAAAGAAGGCAAGGTATCTGAAATGAGAGCCATTATGAAATTTGAGCATATGTGGTTACTGTAATTCATGACATGGTTTCCTGATTAGAACATGCATGCCATGTTTATAGTTGCAGTATTGTATTGAATAGGAATTATATTTTGTTCACATTTGCATATTGGCTATATTTTTTAGAAATCTGAAGCATGTTCAATTCTCCACTGTTGTTCTTCAAAAACAAAATGAAACAAAAAATTCCCTGGATGCTAACATATTTTTATTTTTTAAAATATTTTATTTATTTTAGAGAAAGACAGACAGAGAGTGAGCAGGGAGGGGCAGAGAGAGAGGGGGATACAGAATCTGAAGCAGGCTCCGGGCTTCATGCTGTCAGCACTGTGAGATCATAACCTGAGCCCAAGTTGGACTCTTAACTGACTGAGCCACCCAATCACACCCCTGGATGCTAACATATTTTAAGCCAAAAAGAATGTCTCTACATATTCAAAATACAATTTTAAAATCTTCATTGAAAAAGGGAGCACAGAGCATAGAGGATATTGGCAGAAATTTAAAATGACCACTGGTTCATTTCAATGACATGTATTAGAAAGCCAGTGTTGGTTATTTGTATTATAGAACAAATCTCATTACCTTCAAAATGTATGATTTGGAGAAAATCATTTAAATTCTTTGTGATTTTCTCTATCTTTAAAATGGTCATAATTATTAAGAGTATCTATAATGTGAAGACACTTAAAGATCTGAAGTAAGTCAAAATAGGAAATAAATATGGATTAAAAGAAGTTTGAAAACTCAGTTTGTAACATCTAATACTTTATTATCTAATATCTATTATTTTATTATTAAATCTCTACTATGTGTATATATACTATGTGTATTTATTATGCATTGTAAAAAAATTAAAAATAAAATCCAAAATCAGCTACTATTTATTCTAACTTGAAAGTTTTTGAAACAAAGCAGTTCCTCTTATTGTTTCAGAATGCATGAAATTTGAGAACTTCTGTTATTTTCCCCTTGGGAGAAGATTTTCAGTGATCTTTGTAAATTTAACTACATCTGAAATAGCTTGTAGTCATGAAGTGTGGTTAACATACAATGGCAGGGATTAGAGGAGATGAAAGAGGGAGAATACAGGATAAGTAAGTGAGGAATGTGGGGATGAGAGTTAATAAATGTTAAAAGAAAAAGATCAGAAACCAAATTGGCCTTTCTTTATGGCTTTACAGAATATTTGATATGTATATTATTTGTACTAACAGTTTATTGATTATGAAAATTGGGCAAAATTAGAACACTTATTTTATTTAATTAATTTATTTTTATATTTTCTAGGAGTTTATTTGTATATAATTTAGTGTCAAGTTGGTTTCTATATAGCACCTAGTGCTCATCTCAACAAGTGCCATCCTCAATGCCCATCACCTATTTTCCCCTTTCCCCCAGCCTCAACCCTCAGTTTGTTTTCTGTATTTAAGAGTCTCTTATGGTTTGCCTCCCTCCTTCTTGGTTTATAACTTTTTTTCTCCTTCCCCTCCCTCATAGTCTTCTGTTAAATTTCTCGAGATCCACATATGAGTGAAAACATATGATATCTGTCTTCCTCTGACTGACTTATTTCATTTCGCATAACACCCTCCAGTTCCATCCGCATTGCTGCAACTGGCCAGATTTCATTCTTTCTCATTGCCAAGTAGTATAGAATACCTATTTTAAAGAATTGAATGAAAATCAGTATGTAAGTGATGAATCACTAAATTCTATTCCTGAAACTAATATTACATATATGTTATCTAACTGTAATTTAAATAAAAACTTGAAACAAAAAAATAAATTAAATAGTAATAAAAAATAAAGAATTGAATGAAGATCACTTAAAGTACAGCCATGTAAATTGTATAGCAGTGTTTGGTACATTGTAAAGTGTCAATAAATATCAACTATTGATTCTGTGGCTATTTATTATGTTCTTCTTACAATTATTTCTATGTATTTCTTTTTTTATGTTAATTGTATTATTTATTTATTTATAATTTACATCAAAGTTAGCATATAGTGCAATAACGATTTCAGGAATATAATCCAATGATTCATCCTCTACATATAACACACACTGTTCATCCCAACAAGTGTCTTCCTTATGGTCCCTTGCCCATTTAGCCCATCCCTCCACCTACAACCCCTCCAGCAACCCTTAGTTTGTTCTCTGTATTTAAGAGTCTCTTATGTTTTGTCCCCCTCCCTTTTCTTATATTATTTTTACTTCCCTTCCCTTATGTTCATCTGTTTGGCATTTTAAATTCTACATAAGATAATTTGTCTTTGACTAATTTCATTTAGCATAATACTCTCTAGTTCCATCCACATTGTTGCAAATGGCAAGATTTCATTCTTTTTGATTGTCCAGTAATACTTCATTGTATAAATATACCACATCTTCTTTATCCATTCATCAGTTAATGGACATTTGGACTCTTTCCATACTTTGACTATTATTGATAGTGCTGCTATAAACATTGGGGTGCATGTGCCCCTTTGAAACAGCACATCTGTATCCTTTGGATAAATACTTAGTAGTGCAATTGTTGAGTCATAGGATAGTTTTATTTTTAATATTTTGAAGAAGTTTCATACTGTTTTCCAGAGTGGCCACAACAGTTTGCATTGCCACCAGCAGTGAAAAAGGGTTCCTCTTTCTCTGCCTCCTTGCCAACATCTGTTGTTGCCTAAGTTGTTAATATTAGCCATTCTGACTGGTGTGAGGTCATATCTCATTGTGTATTTTCTTCTTATTACTAATCTGGCTTAAATTTCTTTGAATACATATAAACTGTAACAGGAGACTACTATTTATTGAAACACTAGCCAAAATTTAATCTATAGTAAACCATTCTAGGGTAATAATTTCAGTGAACTTTTTTCACAAAAATGTCATTAAGCTAACATTACACTGGTATCATTCTAAGCATATAGCAAAGAGAAATTAAAGGCTTTATTAAGGGAATATTTTGGTTCTAATGCATCCATCTTGAAGACTCCCTTAATATCTTCTTTGCAAGTCTAATGACCCAGAACTTGAATTAAAAAATAATAAGCAATGGGGCACCTGGGTGGCGCAGTCATTTAAGCATCTGACTCTTGACTGTGGCTCAAGTCATAATTGCACAGTTCATGAGTTCAAGCTTTCCATCAGGCTCTGTGCTGGCAGTAGGAGCCTGCTTGGGATTCTCTGTCTCCCCTTCTCTCTGCCCCTCCCTGCTTGTTCTCTATTTCTCTCTCTCTCAAAACAAATAAATAAACTTAAAAAAATAAACCATGTATGTTTATCGATTTTAAACTTCATTTTATTATCTTGTCTTTGAGAGTAGTAAGAACATTGTGGAAGGTAATTAAAATCATAGAGACAGTATTGATTTTTTATATGTAGACTTAAACGTTCTTTGAATATTCTATTACAAAGCACTAATATTAGTAAGTAAAAGAAATATTATATGTAGAATTTCTTTCACTATATGTTTGGAGGGATTTTTTAAAATTTAAGAGTCAGCTAAAGGAGTTAGAGAAAGAGCATTATTTCTTAAATCTCTGAACGAAATGACAGTGTAGATCCTTTCATTTTCTTTTCATAATCTTTTTCAAATCTCTCATACTGGGCTACAGTGAAGTGATTTTTCCAATCTCCCAAAATACCTGAAAAGAAAGATAAAATGATAAATTTGAGACAGCTATAAAATTTCCTGTTAGATCAGTCTTAGTCTGAATTACCACGCATATATATATATGTATGTATATATATATATATATGTATGTATATATGTATGTACATATATATTTTTAAAATTTAAATTCAAGTTCATTAACATGTAGTGTAGTACTGGTTTTAGGAGTAAATTTTAGTGATTTGTCACTTTCATGTAACACTCAGTGCTAGTTCCAACAAGAACCCTCCTTCTTCAATGTCCATCACTAATTTAGATGACCCCCTCACCTCCACTCCAGCCACCATCAGTTTATTTTCTGTATTTAAGTGTCTCTTATGGTTTGCCTCGCTCTCTGTACTTATTTTATTTTTCCTTCCCTTCCCTTGTGTTCATCTGTTTTGTTTCTTAAATTCCAAATATCAGTGAAATAATATGACATTTGTCTTTCTCTGACTGACTTATTTCACTTATTACACTCTTTTCTACCCTTTGGATAAATACCTGGGTCATAAGGTAGTTCTATTTTTATTTTTGAGGAACCTCCATAGTGCTTTGTGACTGCACCAGCTTACATCCCAGTCAACAGTGTAGGAGTGTTCCCCTTCTCCACATCCTTGTCAATATCTGTTGTTTCTTGGGTTGTTCATTTTTGCCATTCTGACAAATGGCTTTTGATTTGTATTTCTCTGCTGGTGAGTGATGTTGAGCATCTTTTCATGTCTCTGTTAGCCATCTGGATGTCTTCTTTGGAAAAGTGTCTATTCATGTCTTCTGCCTATTTCTTCACCGGATTATTACTTACGGATTTTGGATATTAATACTTTACGTCATTTGCAGATATGTCATTTGCAAATATCTTCTCACATTCTGTGGATTGCCTTGTAGTTTTGTTGATCTAGTCCATTGCTGTGTAGAAGTTTTTTATCTTGATGAAGTCCCATCAGTTAATTTTTGCTTTTGTTTCCCATGCCTCTGGTGACCTTAACTAGAAGTGGTTCTAGCTAAGGTCAAAGAGGTTTCTGCCTGTTTTCTTCTCTAGGATTTTGATGGTTTCCTGTGTCACATATAGGTCTTTCATACATTTTTAATTAAGTTTTGTGTATGGTGTAAAAAAGTGGTCCAGGCTAATTCTTCTTCATGTCACTGTCATGTATTCTAAGAACCATTTGTTGAAGAGAATGTCTTTTTTCCATTGGATATTTCCTGCTTTGATGAAGATTAGTTGGCCATATATTTGTGGGTCCAGTTTTGGGTTCTGTATCTGTTCCATTGATCTATGTTTTTGTGCCAATATCAAACTGTCTTGATGATTACAATTTTGTAATATAGTTTAAAGTTCAGAATTGTGACGTCCCTAGCATTCAGGGTCTTTCCTGGTGCCATACAAATTTTAGAATTGTTTGTTCTAGCTCTGTGAGGAATGTTGGTGTTATTTTCACAAGCATTGCATTGAACATAAAGATTGCTTTGGGTAGTATCAACACTTTAACAATATTTGTTCTTCTGATCCCAGGGCATGGAATGTTTTTCCGTTTCTTTGTGTCCTCTTCAATTTCTTTCATAAGCTATCTATAGTTTTCAGCATATAGAACTTTTACCTCTTTGGTTAGGTTTATTCCTAGGTATCTCATGGGTTTTTTTTTTCTTTCTTTCTTTTTTTTTTGTGCAATTGTAAATGGGATTGATTCCTTGATTTCTCTTTCTGCTGCTTCACTATTTGTCTATAGAAATGCAACAGATTTCCATATGTTAATTTTATACCTTGAGGCTTTGCTGAATATCTGATAAAAAAACAATGCCTTTTTCATAGAATATCTCATAGGTAACCCATAAGTCATATGCAAGCCCAGTTTTAGAGGAGAAAAAAGGAAAGATAACATGTCAAAATAACTTTGTTAATCTGTCCTAGGATTTCTCAACTTTGACATTTTATTTATTTATATTCTCACTGTTAACATTTGAAGCCAACTTGCTGGGTGGCTGTGGGGACTGGCTTGTGCTTTATAGCATGGTTAGCAGCATCCTTGGCCTGTACACATTTGATGCCTATAGCATACCTTTAGTCATGACTATCAAGAATGTCTTCAGATGTTTCCAGACATTCCCTGGGAGGCATAATCATACCTGGCTGAGATTCAGATATTCCTAGAAAGACTTATCCATGGCACACTTTCTAACATTCTAAAAAATATCTCTGGCATACATGAAGACACATTATAATTAAATTTTTTCCTCAATACGGATACCTGGGTGGCTCAGTCAGTTAAGTGTCAGATTAATGATCTAGGCTCAGGTCATGATCTCATAGTTCTGTGGGATCGACCCCCATGTTGGGCTTTACACTGGCATTGTGGAGACTGCTTGGGATTCTTTTTCTTCTTCTCTCTCTGCCCCTCCCCAGCCTGTGCACATGTTCTCTCTCTCCCTCTTAAAATAAATAAATAAACTTTAAAAAATTACCCTTAATAGTCCCTAGATAAGCTCTCACCAAAATACCTTTTTCTCCAAAACTGTCTTAATTTTTATTAATAATTATTAATTCTCTACTGTAAGATTTTTACACTTCTCTCCATTGACATGCATTGTGTGATTCCTCTTTGCCTCATTAACTATGGGCTTGAATTTTTGATATGCCTTGGCTAATGGAATTTGGTATGTGTAATATAATCTACATCTAAACAGAAACTTTAAAGGCATTGCAAGCTTCTGACAGTCTCTTGCTCTTCCTTTCTACCAGGATATTGGGCATATCCCACAAATGGATAGCTCTTTCAGTATGTGTTTCAGAAAGAGAAAACTTAAGAGGCTGAGACCATGAGAACCAAACAAAATGATCAGAATCAAAAAGAGTAAGTAAAACTGTATTAGCCACTGGAGGCCAAGATTTACCAACATTAAGTAAAATGTAAAACTTGTGGTTTTAGGGGCACCTGAATGGCTCAGTTGATTTTGACTCAGGTCATGATCTCATGGTTGGTGAGTTTGAGCACCACATCAGGTTGTGTGCTGACAGATGGAGCCTGCTTGGGATTTTCAGTCTCTCTCTATCTGCCCCTCACCACTCCTCTGTCTGTCTGTCTGTCTGCCTCTCTCTCTCTCTCTCTCTCTCTCTCTCTCAAAATAAATAAACATTTAAAAAAGTTTTTGGTTTTATGTCACTGAGATTTTTGGAGTTAATTGTTTTACAGCAAAGCTGATACATACACAACTAATAGAATCTTTTTCTCTCTCTCTGTCTCTCTCTGCCTCTCTGTCTCTCTGTCTCTCTCTCTCTCTCTCTCTCTCACACACACACACACACACACACACATTCACATATACAATTCAATTCAACACATATTTATTAAGGGCTTATGTCTTGCAAGATGTTAGCTATACCTTGAAAACAATGCTGAGGATACAATAATTTACCGTATCATTGCAACAACCTCAAGGAGTTGACACTTTTACTCATTAATCTAATATACCTAACATCATTTAAGCTGGTTACCGACTGCAGCAAAATTGTTAAGACATATGAAGAATATCTAGACAGTTCAGACAAATGAAAGACATTCTTCTGATATAACGATGGATGCCAAGTCTTGTCTTTATCAATGCATAGGCTCTTGAGTAAACATTTCTCATTAGAAGGTCTGTCTTACATGTTAGGGTTATAGGAATTATAGAGTTTATTTGCAACATTTTCTCCTAAGGTTTTGTTGTTGTTATTGTTCCTAATTTTATTCTTGTCAGCGTACTTAATCTCTTTCCATTTCCTACGGTATTGCTCTTAGCTTCCCCCCTACCTATTAGCAAACTAGTATGTGTAATTAGCAAAGTAGTATATGATTTCTTACCTTTTCTCATGAAGGGAGATATGGAATGATCCATACGAGCACTTGACATAGTGGTATAATTTGTACATGGATTCTGTTTCATCACATCAAAAGAGCTATGGTAGAGGATTTTATCCACAGTTTCTTCTCGCATATCTTTTTCTAGAAACTTTAACAACTTCTGAATTCCATGCTTTGGATCCTAGAACATTATAAAGTAAAAGAATTATTTCAGGTAGACTTAGTCAGGAAATGGGCAATGCATTTAATAAGGTTCTACATATGTCAATGTGACAGAGGAAATGATTTTATATTTTTATGTGCATGCTTTATTTTTCTTTGCAAAGTACATGTCTTATTCTTGGTTATGCTAGGCAACCATCTGCTAAAAGGAAGATTAAATTCTGTTTCAAAATATGCAAACAAATTGGGTTAATATTCAACGTTTTACATTCAAAAATAAAATTAACCTGTAGAATAACAAATGGTAAGCAAGCTACTATTATCATAAGGTATAATTTTCAAAATCTTGGATCTCCTCTTTTACAGCATATCTAACATCAAGAAATGACTATCTATCAAACATTTAGAGAAAAATTAATACCTCAAACTCTTCCAAAAGAGTAGAAGAGAGGTAACACTTCCAAACCAGTTTTATAAGGCAAGCATTACCCAAATGACAAAAAACAGATAAGAACAGCACAGGAAAATAACGTACTAACATCTCTGATGAATATCAGTGCCAAAGTCCTGGACAATATACTAGCAACCAAAATTCAAAAGCACATTGAAAGATTTGAATATCATGACCGAGTGGGATTTATTCCAGGGATACAAAAATACATCAGCAAGTCAATCAATGTGATACATCACATTAACAAAATGAAAGATAAAAATCATATGATCGTTTCAAAAGATATGCTGGTAGATGCTATAAAAAGAACAATAGCAAAAAAGACTTTTTTATTTATGTATTTTGAAAGAGAGGGAAAGACAGAGAAAGAGAGAGAGAGAGAGAGAGCAAGCATGCAAGGCAGGAAGAGAGGGAGAGACAGAATCCCACATGCTCTCATGTCAGCACAGAGCCTGACACAGGGCTCAATTCCATGAACCATGAGAATATGACCTAGCTGAAATCAAGAGTCAGATGCTTAACCAACTGAACCATCCAGAAGCCCCGCAAAAAAGACTAACAGATAAGCCAAGGTGAATTATTTGACATTATGGACATGAAAGACTCTGTGGAGAGTTAACATTTAAATTAAGATATGAAGGGGGGCGCCGGGGTGGCTTAGTCGGTTAAACGACCAACTTTCGCTTAGGTCATGATCTCGCGGTTTGTGGGTTCGAGTCCCGCGTCGGGCTCTGTGCTGACTGCCAGCTAAGAGCCTGGAGCCTGTTTCAGTCTGTGACTCCCTCTCTTTCTGACCCTCATCTGTTCACGCTGTCTCTTTCTCTCTCCTAGAAATAAATAAAACATTTAAAAAATAAATAAATAAATAAATAAAGATCTGAAGGATGAAAAAAAAGTTAACTTGAAAATAGTGAGGGGAAATATTTCAAGTAAGCTCACTTAGTCAGAAAAAGAAAGGTGATACCTGAAGAAATTGGAGAGATAGGGACTATATAATACTGAACTCGAAGTTATTTTAATAATTTTGTATTTCATGTAGCGACAGAAACCACTGAGAGATTTAAAGAAGGGAGTGGGCATACTCTGAGTTTTCAAGAGGATTATTTTCTCTGAGTGGACAATAGAAGCATGAGGTGCTTGAAATAATTCAAGATAGTTGCTAGAACTAGAGCAGGAAGCAGTAGTGGTGTTAAAATAGGGGATTGAGTAAAAGATCAATTTTCAAGGTGGAGTTAATAGGATAGTGGATCAGTCATATTTAGAGATCAAGAAGGAAGGAGAATGTGATATATAAAAAAAATGAATCTTAGTTTTCCTTAAAACGAAAAAGAGGAATTGTATTGTAATTGCCTCTTACCTCTTTCATGTCTTCATAGAATAGGTAAAGAATACGATAATCATTCCTCTTCTCCCACCAGCCTTTCACATGATCATACCAAGAACCAAAAGCCACTAAATTGAAAGGTACAATGTTTGGAAAGTTAAAACCATTTGCATGAAGAACTGTTACATATTATCCAAGTAATCATTATCAACATAAAAGCACTTACCAGTTCAAGAAAGTGGGGTGATAGGATAATTACCTCTGTCCTTACTAAATTTACACTTACTTGAAAGGAGTGGCACAGAAGTTCATAGAAGAAGAAGAGAGGGAGAGAAAATGATAGGGGTGGAGAGGTTAAGAAAGGACTCTGGAGGAAGAAAAATTTATTGGATCTAAGAAGAAGAATTGGGTTTTGATAATGGTAAGAATTAGTAGACATTTTATGGATAGAGAATAATCCAAGCAGCAGCAGGAGTAAAAATTTGCAAGATACCATTGAGATGTCCTTGCCTTGAAAAGAGAGTTTTTAATAGAAGGGTGTTTATGTGAGAACTCTATGTAGAGCTACAACCATTGGCATAAATGTGTTTCTCTGAAAGAGAGAATTTACAAGTAGAGAAACAGAGCCTTAAGGATAAAATCTTCACTCAAGAATTTTCAATCTGTGTAATAAAAATCAGGGAATGGTAGGGAAAAAAGAGTCCAAGAAATATGTATGAAATTGAAGCAATACAATTGGCTGCACAGGGATGAAAACCCTTAATCGTCACTAAGTTCTAATGAAACAACTAGACTAATAACTGAAAAATCTGTTATATAGTCCCCAAAAGTTCATAAGTGAAGATACAGACTATGTATTCTGCTTCTTCTATAGTTTTCCTAATACATTAGTGGAGTGCTGGGTACATATGGGTTTATAATAAACACAGATTTATATCTGAACTTTCTGTCTTCTTGCAAAAGTACTTTGCACTATAGAACTCCTTGAGTAAAGTAAGAGTTGAACCCACCCTTCCCAGTCATGAATTTATCCAGGAACTCTTCCCAGGTGCCAGGCTCTGGGTGTATTTTTGCCATCTGGTAGAAATAATAGTAAGACACAGCCACATCTTTAGCATTTCGTGCCACGTAGACCATCTGTGGGGAGATACAGCAAATCATATTTTCATTTATATTATTTAAAAGTAAAATTTTGCTTATCTTGCAACAATGCTTATTTTCTCATATCAATTTCCTGATCTTAGCATTTATATATGCTACATACATACTTGAAATATTCACAACTATGTATTATTTTAACACAAAGATTTGGGCTTTCACACCCTGTTTCTCCTTAGCTTTTGAAAAGAACATTTCTTAAAACACAGGAAACCAAATATAATAAGAATTATAGTAAATATTAAGTTAACAAAAATGAGTTAATATTGTTTTAAAATTTAAAATATTATTCTATATCACTTATTAAAACATATAAAAAGAAACATAGAAAATATAAAAATTATAGAAGATAAAGTAAAAATTTTAAAGCTGAAAAAATGTCCTATTTTTAATTGAAAATAAATTTTTATTTGGGTACTTTTAGTCAATAATGATTAAACATTCTTCATTTTGTTCATGAACATGGCTACATAACAATCATTGCTGTTTACAGTGACTTGGTATGAGATTAAAATTTATTTTATGTATAGAGCCCTAAAGATATTTTGAGCATATTCTCCAATAGAAATCACAGTTATGTCTCAGTGTTAACTAAGTTTTCAGGGAAGTCCACTGAAATCCACAGGTCTACTTTTCCTCCGAAGTACGTCTAATAATACTAAGGTCCCAGCCACCCTTGCAGTAAACATATCTCTAAGGGAAAATTCATTCAGGAAGAAATCTCATTCTCTATAATTAGAGTCAGCTTCCTTCTTTTCTTCCAACTGATGGGAAAAAGAAATGGGAAGTTTTATATTCCCAAGTCACTGATAGTAGTTTTCATATACTGGGACAAAAAGAAAGTGGGAAAAAGAGGTTTTTCAAAAGACTGAGCGTAGAGTTCTAAGAGTTGAGACTGTTGCTGATGTCATTTCTTGAGATAAACATTTCCAATAACTTCCTATTTCAATAGCAGGAGTCTGTGAACGAACCAGCTGTTTTCTTCTATCATCGTGTAAGTTCTTTAGTGAGGACTGGTTCATTTCCCTCAGTGTAGATAGAAGGCCATCCTGAAGATATCCCTCAATTCTCTTAATGGCAAGGCCATGTGTTTCTGGCAACATCTAAAGATTTTCACCTTTGGAATTAAGATGATAAACTATATCCTTACTTCCTTCTCATTTTTGGTTTTAATTAGAGTTTGAATAAAAAAGAAAGTCATACATAAATGCACGTACAGACTTATTTGTATAACAAGGTTGAAAGTATGTATAATCAATTTCCAAAGGGAAAACAACAGCAGCTTTCCTCATTCTATAAAAGAGGCTGTGGAAAGGCATACACTAAACACCTCTCTCAGATCTAGGGATCTGGTGACTGACTACTTCCCCAGAGACATGTTCCAATGACCACTTGTGGCACCTCACACGTGCCTGGCTACTTCATAGCTGTTAGCCTCTGTACATGTAGTTTTCCCTGTGTAAAATGTCCTTGTACATCCAAAAAAACTCTCACTCTTTCTTCAGGATACTGATCAGGGCTTTTGTCATTTATGAGACATCTTTGTACCATAGAAACCTTTTGATCTCGTGTATTAGTACTTATCTTACTGATATGTAACTATTTTTCATATGTATTTGTCTTTTTCTCCACTCCTTGACATATTTTACAGGACCATATACTATACAGTGCAGAGGTCAGTGACTTACTATCATTGCATAATATGGGCATAAAAAAGTGGCAAGCAGGCAAAGATCAATAGTATTCATAAAAATGAATAAAATAGCATGCTCTTAGATGGCAGAGAATGTCTTATTTGTGTTTGCATTTATAATGACAATTACAATATTGGTACATACACAGTAGCACTTCTATAAATGTTTACTGATTATTCGCTTATTGAAGAATTTTGCTTACAGCTAGCTGAATCAGAACTACAAGGAGAAGTTAAAAATTAATATATTTCAACATCCTTCTCTCTATAATTAATAGAAAAATATGAAAAAATGAGAAATGTGACATCAGTACAGA
The DNA here is from genome assembly GCA_017311185.1 of Proteles cristata cristata. NCBI lineage: Eukaryota > Metazoa > Chordata > Mammalia > Carnivora > Hyaenidae > Proteles > Proteles cristata. Next base: position 222,578 of record JAESUZ010002451.1, read on the forward strand.
TTATATATTAAAAGAATGTTAAAGGCATATCATGAGCAACTTTATTACAAAAATGTGACAGATTATTTTTTAAATTTTCTTGAAGTTTATTTATTTATTTTGAGAGATAAAGAGAGCCAGATGGGGAGGGACAGCGAGAGGGAGAGAGAGAATCCCAAGCAGGGTCTGCATTGTCAGTGCAGAGCCCAGCCCAAGGTTTGAAACTGAACTGTGAGATCATGATCTGAGCCAAAACCAAGAGTCAGACACTTAACCAACTGAGTCATCCAGGTGCCCCCCAAAATTTGACAGTTTAAATGAGATGGACCAGTTCCTTACAATGCATAAACTACCAAAGATCATGCAAGGAAAAGTGTATAACCTGAATAATACTATTTCTATGAAATATATTGAATTTGCAGTTAAAAATACTCCCAGAAGAAGAAAATACCAGGCCTAGATTGCTTCAATGGTGAATTGTACAAAATATTAAGAATGAAATAGTACCAATTTCAAACAAACACTCCCAGTAAGTTGGAAAAGAGTAAATACCTTCCAATTCATCTTATTACTCCTTATAATACCAAAGGAATTATTCCCTAATGATAAACACATTATGATGAAAAATAAACTAGAGTTCAATATCTCCTAAAGATACAAATTATTTTTGGGGCGCCTGGGTGGCTTAGTCGGTTAAGCGTCGGACTTTCGCTTGGGTCGTGATCTCGCAGTTCGTGGGTTCGAGCTCCGCATCGGGCTCTGTGCTGACTGCCAGCTCAGAGCCTGGAGCCTGTTTCAGTCTGTGACTCCCTCTCTCTCTGACGCTGTCTCTCTCTCTCTCCTAGAAATAAATAAAAAAAAAAAATTAAAAAAAATTAAAAAAAAAAGATACAAATTATTTTTAAAATTAGCAAATTGGACTCAGTAATATGACAGCACCAAATTAATACATATCTTAAACAAATACAATCAATAATTAAATATAAAGTATCCAAGGTTGTTTTAATATTTAAAATCAATTGATGTAATTAATTAATTAATCATAGTAACAGACTAAAATAATGGAAAAGTATATGATTGGTCTTTTTTTTTAATGTTTATTTTTGAGAGAGAGATAGAGACACAGTGCTAGCAGGGGAGGGGCAGAGAAAGAGGGAGAATCTGAAGTAAGAATCTGAAGTAAGAATCTGAAGTAAGCTCCAGGCTCTGAGCTGTCAGCAAAGAGCCCAACATGGGGCTCAAACTCACAAAGTGTGAGATCATGACCTGAGCTGAAGTCAGAGGCTTAACTTATTGAGTCACTCAGGCGCCCCCCCCCCACCATGATTGGTCTTAATAGGTACAGAATAAATCATTAGATAAAATCCAACATGCATTCCTGTTAAAAACTCAGCAAAATAAGAACAGAACAGAACTTCCTCAGCCAGATAAAGGTCATGTACAAAATAACATACAGGTGACATCATCATACTTATAAATGAATTTTCTCTAAGATCAAAAGCAAGAGAAGGGCATCTGCTCTCACCACGCCTATTCACTATTGTATTAGAAATTCTATCCAGTTTAAAAAGGCATCATCATCATCATCATCATCATAAGTACAAAGCTTCAGATTGGTAAAAAAGAAGTAAGAATATGTTTTTTTATTTACTAACAGCATGAGCATCTGTATAGAATAATGAATGGGCTATATAAAAAATCTATTATATCTATTAAGTGAATTTAGCAAGGTTTCAGAATAAAAGATTTATGCTCATATACCAGGAACAAACATTCAGAAAATAATGTTGGTTTATGCATGTGTGTTGAAGAAGATAGAGAGAAAGAGGAAGAGAGAGACAGAATTACTATTATATGAGGAAATTTTAAAAACAACATCTCTACTTATAGATATTAAATAGATATTTAGATCCAAATGTGATAATTGAAACAATAAAGCCAATAGAAGTAAACAGAAGAGAGACTATCCTCCTAACTTTAGGGAAGGTATTTTCTTAAACGAAGATGCACACACCAAAAATAAAAAATAAAGAGAAATACTGACAAACTTCAAAATTAAGAACTTCTTTAAGACATTATCAAGAAAAGGAAAAAAGTAGAGTCAATTGGGATATAAAAATATTCAATTATCTTATCAAAGGACTTGTATCCAGAATATATGGAGAATTTCTACCTTAGTAAAAAAAAAAAAAAAAGAAACACCTATAGGAAGAAAAAGGCCAAGGAACTTACACAGATACCTCAGAAAAGAAGATATTTAAGCTATGTAAAGGTGTTTCACCTAATTAGTCATTAGGAAAATATGATGAAAATCACAATGAGATGACACCATACATCTATAAGTATGGCTAAAAGTAAGTGTATTTAGCTATATTTTGTGTTGATGAAGATGTAGAGTAACTTTAACTCTCACACTACTGGTCAAAGTGTAGATTGGTCCATATGATTCAAAAAGATGTTTGAAATTATCTAATAAAGTTGGGTAAATGTATACACTAGATCCAGCAATTCCATCCAAAGATACAACACCAAAGAGAAATGTATACACATATGTGTAATAAAAACGTGTGTAAGAATGTGAATTGAGGGGCGCCTAGGTGGCATAGTAGGTTAAGCATTGGATTTTGGCTCAGGTCATGATCTCGTGTGTGATCCCGTTTGAGCTCTGAGTTGAGCTCTCTGCTAACAGCTCGGAGCCTGGAGACTGCTTTGGATTCTGTCTCTCTCTCTGCCCCTCCCCTGCTTGCACTCTGTCTCAGTCTCTCCCCAAAATAAGTAAACATTAAAAAAGGGCGCCTGGGTGGCTTAGTCGGTTAAGCGTCCGACTTTCGCTTAGGTCATGATCTCGCGGTTCGTGGGTTCGAGCCCCGCGTGGGGCTCTGTGCTGACAGCTCAGAGCCTGGAGCCTGTTCAGAGTCTCTGTCTCCCTCTCTCTCTGACCCTCCTGCTCATGCTGTCTCTCTCTCTCTCCTAGAAATAAATAAAAATATTAAAAAAAAAAAAACAAAAATAAAAATAAAAAAGAATGTACTTTGAATGGGGGCCTGGGTGGCTCAGTCTGTTAAGTGACTGAATCTTGATTTTGGCTCAGGTCGCGATCTCCCGGGTTTGAGCCCTGAGTCAGGCTCTGTGCTGATAGCGTGGAGTCTGCTTGGGATTTTCTCTCCCTCTCTCTCTCTCTGTACCTCCCCTACTTGCTCACTCTCAAACAAACAAACAAACAAACACAAAAAAGAATGTGCATTGAAGTACTATTTAATTACTGATAACTAGCAACTGCCAATAGTACTGTGGGTAAGTAGGTGTGGAAATACTCACATAGATATAATAATAGAATGTCTTATATCAGTGGCTCTCAATTCACCTGGAAGTTTTATTACAACTCAGATTTCTAGACCTCATCCCCATAGTCTTTGATTCAGTAGGTATGTATTGGGCCTGAGATTTGCTTCTCTAAATGTTCCTTTTGTTCAAGGTACCACATTTTGTGATATATGATACAGCAGGCTACATTAATGAAAATAAAACAAAAACAAAAACAAGATAACAAGCATGATAAGAATTGAACTCACAAGTATGTTGTTAAATGAAATAAGTTAACATTCAAGATTACATACTTTCCTATTACAGACAAAACAAGCAAATAATTTATGGTAAAAACATTTAGGATAGTGGTTATCTTTGAATACAGGTGTTGTTGCCCAGAGAGTGAAGAAATAGAGCTTTTGGGGTGTTAGTAATGTTTTTTTTGATTTGGGTGCAGGTTTCATGGGCATACTCAGTTTGTAAAAATTCATGAAGCTGTATGTCTAGGATTTATGTAATTTTCTAAATGTTATACTTGAATTAAAATGATTATTTAAATAAGGAAGCCTAACTAAATTCATATCCATATATATGTATATATAATTATAAATCCATATTTGTAAATTATAATTAATTGAATTTATGAAGAGGCAGTTCTAAGGTTATTTAAATATTAAATAATTACTTGAGTATTTAGATATTAGATATTTGTTAGAGTACTTAAATTTGTTAGAGTACTTAAATATTAAATATTTAAAGGTAGATAGTGAAGGAAGGGATTTAGACAGAAAAACACGCATTTTAGAGAACAGAAAACCTGAATGATTCCCAGTGCTTGGGCACTAAGTCTATGTCTATATATCTATGACACTGGTGTTCACTGGTGTTTTTTCAATATTTGGGATATGGGGATCACATTGTTATTTTTTGCATTTATTTGTCCAATGGTTGCAATCTCCCATCATAGATTCTGTATGATTGATGAAAGAAATTTTAACATAATTAAAGATTTGTTTTCTTTAAAATTTGCTACCTTGCAGTTATTCTTCCAAAACGAAGGAGGGAGAAGTTGAACAGGTAGGTGTGTTTTCACTAATCGAGGAGACTGCATTTTTTTCAAATACTCCACACCTACAAGCACAAAAGTTAAACATATTATAAGCGTGGAATCATAAAGGTTAATGAGAATGTACTCTAAGACTTTGTAAACATTAACCCCACTATACAGCTTGAAATGATTATATGGCTATATGGCTTCATATACTTATAAAATCTACAGTCAGCTCCAAACTGATAAATTCTGGTTACTTATTCTGTTTTATTTTGCATATATTACAGGCAATAGCTGTCTGTAGTATCCTCAGATACAATGCCTCAATAAGGCAGAAATAGCAACAGGTCCATGTCAAGGCATCCAAATTTTCCTTCATTTATCTTTCTCTTTTTCACAATATGGGGAAATTGAACTAGAGGATTTCAAAATTCCTTTCCAGCTTTCTTATCTTCAAATTATAAGATCAAGTTAAGCCTTGAGGCTCATAACTAATACAATTTTAATAATTCATTATCATCCATTGTTCTGTTCCTTGAGTCTGCAAATATCAGCTAACAAGCAGTAGACACAATTTTTTATATGGGTCAAACACTGAATTTTTCTATATAATTATCCTACAATATTTAAATGTTGAAGACTTCCTCTTGTGCTATTAAGAAAAAAAATATTCTCATCAAAATCTCCTCTAACACAGATATTATCTTCGGGTGCAAGAAGAGTATAATATGGTTATCAGTATAGCTACTTTCTTACTCTTCCATTGTAGACACTTATGAGTTAACTCTCCAAGTTCTGTCTATATCGAGTCCATCATGAATCCTTCAGACACCACAAAATGTTAGGGGGATTTATTGCTATGGGGAAAAGGAACATTAAGGGAAAATACCATTCTCCACTCCAGGAATTATCATTTCCATGAACGGCACTCGTTTGTATATTGTGTCCTGCTTACATTTCTCCACATCCCCTTTATTATAGATCAAATCCAATATTTCACTGATCCAGGTTGTTCCTAAGGGGGAAAAAATGGAACAACTTTAAACTTTTCTGTCAAAAAGAGTATAAGAGGGTCAATATAGATAAAGAAAACAGAAAGGTGCTTTTCATTTCCATTCCCTTTCTCTCTTCTCCCTTTTATAGGAGACATCATCATCTACCTTGAACATATACATATGTATTGTGTATGTGTGTGTGTGATGTGAGAGAGAGAGAGAGAGAGAGAGAGTCAATTTGGCCAAAATAATCATAAAGTAATTCATGAAAAGGAAGTAAAACATGGAGAATATAAGAGACAGGAGGTAAGTTATGTAGCCCACCCTCCTGAGTGGAATGGAGAGGGAAGTAGCCAATTTCAATTTGTACATTTCTTATTACTATCAAAAGATATTATTAGGCTTTGGGACTAAAGCATACTTGAGGTAAAAATGTTCAGCATTTGGTGGAGGTGTGAAGAGAGGACACAAAGAGAACTTTGTGAAGTGTGCCTGTGGGGACTAGTGTGCTACTCACAAACAGAGGACGATACATCCTCACTGAGCAGAGTAGATCAAATCACTCAGATCTTTATCACTACAAATGCTCTCCCACTTATCGTGGTTTGTCTTATGATTCTTTTTTGACTTAATGATGGTGTGAAACTCATAAGCATTCTGTAGAAATGGAAATTTAAATTTAAAATTTTGATCTCCCAGGCCAGTGATCAGTAATACAATGCTCTCTCACAATGCTGGGCAGTGCAGCTTCAACTCCAGTCCTCCAGGCAATAACGAGGGTCAACAATGGATTTACTTACAACCCATCTGTACCTATACAACCATTCCATTTTTCACTTCCAGTACAGTATTCAATAGACTACATGAGATATTTAGCATTTTAGTATAAAATAGGTCTTGTGTTGGATGATTTTGCCCAATTACAGGCTAATGTAAATTTTCTGAGCACATTTAAGATAGGCTAGGTTAGGCTAACCTGATGTTTGGTGGTTGAGGAGGGCACTTACTGGGATGAACACTGGGTGTTGTATGTAAGCAATGAATCATAGGAATCTACCCCCTAAACCAAGAGCATACTGTACACTGTACATATGTATGTCAGCCAATTGCTTGACAATAAATTATATTAAAAATAATAAATACATTTTCAACTTATGATGAGTTTATAGGGAGGTAATATCATCATACGTCTGTATATAAAGATATTTAATTGTCTAAAGTGTTCAATGATCAGTTGAAGATGTGCTAAAAAAGTAAATATGGAGTGCCTGGGTGACTCAGTCAGTTAAGCTTTGGACTCTTGATTTTGGCTCAGGTCATGATCTGACAGGTACTGAGTTCAAGCCCTGTGTCAGGCTCTTCGTTGACAGCGTGGAGCCTGCTTGATATAGAAAATAAGAGCAGTCTTTTGTTCCACCAGACTGTCAATTCCTCAAGCTTCTGCTGTGTGTAGATTAGTCGGCTTCCGGAGTGACTCAAGGAGGGCTGCAGTCTCCCAGAGCCTCTAGTGTTGCAGATTGCTTCTTCCATATGGTCAGCTTACATGGCATTGATGGGTCAGCTCCCAGTTTCAAAATGCTGGCTTCACCCTCATGTAGTGAATTCAGGGACCCACTTCAGCCACCGTTACTGCAGTAGGGGTGGACAAGATGACAGTGAACGGGCCCCTCCAGAGGGGTTATAGGGGTTGGACATTCTACTCTTTTATCCATATTGTATCTCCTGGTTTAAAAGGGTGAACATCTGTGGTCAGATTTACAGGTAATCGCTCCCTAACCCCATGGTGAAAGGTAGCTAGGGTAGAGCCAAGGCCTGCATCTGTTGCCTTAGATTGGGTTAAATTGCCTATGTCATTTAGATCCCCTCTTGTGTCCTGGATAATGGGGGGAGGGTGCCCATTAAGGATTTTATAAGGGGAGAACCCTATCTGTTTCTTCAGCCTCCAACCTATAGCTGCAGTCTGCCTCCTGAAGGTCCCTTATCTCTCCGTGCCTAATGTTAACCTTTCCCTATTTATTTCTCCCCTGGAATAGGGTCTATAACTGCTGTTAGGGAAAAAGGAATGATGGCCATTCTGGCTTCTTCAAGCTGATAAGGGATGGTGTAGTGGGTACAGCAGTTGGAGTCTACCCAAGGGTCGGTCGAGTGGCCCACAGTATGGTTCTACAGGAAGGCTGGCAGGCATGAGGTGGCATAAACATTAGCAGACACAAAGAGATTATCACACAAAGCAAAGATTATACTGACCACCAAGATAGCATCTAAGATAATGTACCCAGTTCCCAAATCTGTCAAACAATTTAGGAGAGACCCTGACTTTGTAAACAACGTATGCCAGGGAATCTCTCATAACCCAGGTGATGGGGGAGCAGGAGCAGTAAGTAATCAATGGTGGCTCTATTTCCAACAGTTTGGCCCCAACTTAATTAAAAATATATTTTTTAAAGCATCTGTGCTTGTGAGGTGTTATTTAGAGTTTTGGCGAGTATAAGTGGGTAGTTTGCTTTATTTTGAGGTGTAAACCATTTCCAAGAGCCAGGAGTTCTACTAGGGAAAGAGTCAAGGCAGCCATTTACCATTATGAATTTGCAAATTTTTAGGTAAGCCAAACCTGAGTACTATTTTACAAAGCAGACTTTTATTACTTTTTGTGCCAATTTTGTCCTGCAGAGGAAGGCCCTTACCCAATTAGTAAAAGTATCAACCCATACCAACAAATGCTGGAATTCCTTTGACGTTGGTATATGAGTGACACCTAATTGTCAGTCTTTCCTGGATAGCCTCCAGTTCCTTAATTGCCTGGGAGAGCAAGTTTGTGGTGGAGAGGATCATTTGGAAGACATATTTCACAGGCTGATACTATTTGCTGAACTGTCCTTGACAAAGCTTCCCCAGTAAACATCCTTTGGGCCACTTGATAAGTTTTGCCCCTCCCTCATTAAAGGCCTGATGCTGCGTTTTACTGATCTTTGATCTCTATGAGGTTGGTAATAGTAGTTGCCCGGTTCTGTTTGTAACCATTCCAAGGGCTAGAGACAGTGTCTATGATTCAGACCCCAGTTTATTTGCTTAGGAGAGTAGGTGGGATTGAGTCTCCTTTAATAATTGATATAGCAGGCAGCCAATTTTCCTGAACCCTGGTATCTATAGCCTACAATATCCAGTAATTACCAAAAACTCACACAATTGTTTATTTGTTCTAGAGCTAGTAATACTATAGTCTCTATTTTAATTATAATGTCCCTTCTTAGCAAGGGAGTAAGGTTCTCTGGTATTATCAGGAAAGAAGAAGAAAAAATTAGTTTTCCCCATATATGTCCCAGAAGCTGAGAGAACATTTTAGATATGTTTTCTGGGTATGCCTCTAATCATCGTGCTGTGTTTGGATAGTTGCCCTGGCGTGGAAAGGAGGACAGAGAAGGTGGGCTTTGGTGTCAAGAAGGAAATCAACCAGTTTTTCTTCTATATTTAGAGTTATTCAAGGCTCCACGTTTCTGTTAGACAGTTGGTTTAGGAAAGCCACCTTGAGGGGTCCCAGGCCCTGTCAGTCCCTTCTAGGGACATTGGTTATCTGAGCTCTCACAGATAGAGGTCCCTGAGGACATTCAGATCACCAGTGATTGTCTCCACATGAGGGACATGGCTTATGGCGTTTTCATTTTGATTGTCCCCTGAGGATGTTCTTATTTGTAGTGTTCTGAATGGACACATAAATGGCACTTGGTGCCAGGACCTTGGGAAGTCCGTTCTGACATGGTACCTAAGGCTACAACTAAGGCCTCCAATTTTTTTTAAGCCTCCTTTTCTGTTTTTTTTTTTTTTTTTTTTTTTTAATTCTCCTCTTGATCTTGATTGTAATATACCCAGTTGGCAGCTCCTAAGAACCCCTCCAGGGTCCCTTCCAGACCAATAGCCAGTTTTTGCAGTTTTTTCCAAAAATCTGGGGCTGATCCAGTGACAGATTTGTCTTTCAGAAACGTCTCAGTCTCCGGAGTGTTATGGGAGATAGCTATATATTTAATGAGAGCCTCCCTTAACCTTTCCAGAAAGGCCACCGGGATTTACCTTGTGTCTGTAAGATAGTGGCTAATTTAGAGTAATTTAAATGTTTAACCTTAGACCTCCTGACCAAATATAAAAAAAAAAATTTAAGATTTGTCTTCACAAACCTTTTACAACTTTCCTTTGCTTTTAGATTCTGACCTGAGCCTTTTTTTCCCTCAAACAACCCATCTCATTTAGGACAAAATTACTTTTTTTTTACTTTAACAAAAAATGTATTTCTATTCCTTATATATTTTTATACATCTACTGTTTTACATGTAGAGTTGCCTTCCTTATTTTGATCAGTCTTAACTACATTTAGCAGAATTTTAACTCTTAGAAAACTTAGTCTCCAGTGAAAACTAAGTAGTAACCAATTGTGAACTGTTACATCAGAATTTCTTAGATGGCAAACTTATGAATCAGTTAAGCACAAAGCATGTTTTCCAACAGATCCAAATATCCTTAGTTTTCCTGCAACAAGTCAAAAGTACAAACCTACATCTAGTAATGAGCACTTAGCCTCTTATCTCATTAGATATCCGATGAACTTAATGCCAATTTGTCATGCAAGCAAAAATGTAATGTTTTAGGTTACCAAAGACTGTTAAATCTATCTTAACAATTACCCATGAAAACTATGGGACAGACAAGGTTAACCATTACTTTAAGTCATCTTTTTGCTAACAAATTGGAACCGAGAGAAGATGAGCTTATTAGACCTTTAGTACATCTAGGTAGGATAATTTATTTTTTATTTAATATTGATAAACATTATCTATATCAAACCAACAAACTTAAATTAGCTTAAACCCTGAATACATTTTACCTGCGTCCATTTAAGACAGTTTGTTCCCCATGGTTAATTTTTACTGAAAGCACTGGTGGGAAAATCTGAAAAGGGTGGTCTTTGCTCCACAATGTCTCGGGTGGGAGGAGGAGCAGCCAGTAATGCAGGCTGCACCCCAGATGGTGCAGAAACAGGAAGGTGGGGGCGAGGAGGGAAGGCAGGAGAGGCGAGGTGCTGGCAGAAGGCAGAGAAAGAGAATTCCCAGTTTAAAATCTTGTCCGCTTAGACAGAGGAGCAGACTCCAGTTTTTTATTTTGTTTTGTTTTGCTCTCCACTAGTGGAATTAGGCAGTCCATGTCAGTCCAGAGAAGACAGGGAGCTTCCCTGAAACAAAGGGGGTTTCTGCAGCTCCTGGGGAATACTCCATACAGTGCTTGATCTGAGGTAGACTAACCAGAGACAGTTGGTTCTGGGTATCCTAGTCATTGACCCAGGAAATGAATGAGAGAGGAGCCCCCACACCCCGTCATAGGGCGACTCCAATCCACTGCCCTACCTTCAGGGCCTTAGAGTTGTGACTTCTTCCTCATCCCTTGTGGAACTGTGAGGGCAACTCTGGGAGGTGATCAGGCCCCCCTTCTGCCTTTTAGATTTTTTTAATAGTTTATTTATTTTTGAGACAGAGACAGAGCATGAGAGGGGGAGGGGCAGAGAGAGAGGGAGACACAGAATCTGAAACAGGCTCCAGGCTCTGAGCTGTCAGCACAGAGTCCGATGCAGGGCTTGAACCCACTAACCATGAGATCTGACTTGAGCCAAAGTCAGCCGCTTAACTGACTGAGCCATCCAGGCGCCCCCCACCTCCTTTTTTTAAAATTTGTTTTTTATAGCCCCTTCTGACTTTTAGGAGCAAGGCTGCCAAAACGAGCCCGGACTCTTACCAGTCTAATGGGTAAGTTCCTGGGCCTCACGCGTGCCCTTGCGCTCACACGGTATCTTCACCTGGTGCTCCAGGATAGGTTGATCTCGTGTGGATCAAATGGTCCACAGGCGCCAGGAGAGGCTGCCTCTCCCGATGCTCTGCGGTTCGCACCCCCAGTGGCAAAGAAGGTGGAAACGCACTGTCTCTGAATCCCAGACATGAGCCCCGCCCCCCCCAAATGTAGCAGGATTCTCACACAGAGAGTCGTGACACTGAGGCTTTTCTTTCACTGAGGAAGCAAATGTATTCGTGCCCGAACAGCTCAGTTGGGTTCGTACCCAAAGAACTGAGCCCCCATAGTCCACGTGGTATCGTTTTAAAATATATTTTACTTCTTTCTTTCCCATATATGGTAACATGCAGCCGATTAAGTGGTCTCACAGTACAAGGTCGTGAGGGATGTAGTCACATACTTGTATAGTCAGGTTGCCTTGAGGTTTTTGGGTTTTGTTTGTTTGTTAGTTTGTTTGCTTTCCTACCACAGCACAAGGATGCACCTTTGAATTAATTCCATAAATGAGAGTCCTTTAGGCCTTCTTTTTAGTCTTTTTTTGTGGACAATTCTTCTTCCTTCTTGTCACTGAATCATGAATATGAGACTATCTCTCCCATCCTTCTAAAGACAATTACAGTGCTAAGAAAAATTGGAGTTTCATACTATCCATGAAAATTTTGTTGCCTGATCTGGGTAAGGCTTAAGCAAATATTCATGGGAAAAAAGAGACCTCAGTTCCAAAACACAATATAACACATTTCATTTCCTGTCAGCGGACGGTTCAAATTGTGCCACTCAGATCTGATGGAAAGAAGTACTGTTTTTGCTATGCCTCAAGTTGGAAATGTTTATTTTCCATAATTTTTGAAATATAAAGCTCATGATTTGCTTCATATAATAAGTTAGCTTGGCTCCTAACAGGGGATTGATATATTAATAACTTCAAGACAAGTTTTCAACAGCTCGTAAAGGGAAAAAAATCAAAGACAAAAAGTGACCACAGAGTATTCAATTACTTTACATGTGGCCAGCTAGCCACCTAGCTTTCACTGTCAAAAGAATTCAGCTTCAAAAAACACTTTCACAAATGAACCATTTGTACATGGTAACTTCCAAAGATCATCCTAATGGTTTCCTGCTGGTGAATATATTTTTTTAAATAACAAAAACAAAAGATCATTTATATTTTTAGTAATTGCCCTATCTTTTCTAAACTCTTGCCTCAACCAGGAAACGCAAAGTAGTTTTGGTTCCAAATAGTCTGAGTTTGGAAAATTGCTCAGAGAGCAATGTAAGTAGCAGGAAGAAAGAAAAAAAGTTTTTGCCCAAACAGGCTTGTTTTCCATTCCCACAAAGGTCTGTATTGTATATTTGTTTGTTTTCTGATAAGAGCTCTTTGTTCTCATGCCGTGTTTATAAAAACCCAGGTATTTCTCCCAGGCTTTGTTACATACTCCTATGAAGTAATTTTAACAGTTATAAAATAAAAAGAGGATTAGTAGTCAATGTCCTTACTAAAACCTTCTTTTTCTCAATTCCTTTAAGAAATGAAGCAGAAAGGGGCACCAGGGTGGCTCAGTCAGTTAAGCAACTACTCTTGATTTGGGCTTAGGTCATGATCTCACAGTTTGTGGGTTCAATCCCTGTGTCAACTCTGCGCTGACGTCAGTGAAGGGCCTGCTTGGGATTCTCTCTCTGTCCCTCCCCCACAAAAAATAAATAGATAAACTTAAAAAAAAAGAAATAAAGTAGAAATATAAAGGAAAGTCGACTTTAGAGAATTTAGCAATGGGAACATTGATTCATTGTGGGCTCAAGTAAATTAGCTGGATAAAAGGCAACAGAAATTCATTCTCTGATATGTCTTTGTATATCTAACACTGGGTGAATTGGACTCTACCACAAAGAGATCTGGAAAAATAAAAATTAGTGATTCTTATTGAGTCATCTTAAATTCTTTTTTCTGAGATCATACACTGAGGTCAGCAGCTGTTTAACATTATAGCAAAATATTTCTAAATGTGTTTATAAAGTGTTTAAAATAATAAAATATTTTACCAAATATATTTAAAATAGGGGGCCCCTGGGTGGCTCTGTCAGTTAAGCATCCAACTTCGGCTCAGGTCATGATCTTGTGGTTCACAAGTTCCAGCCCCTTGATGACAGCTCAGAGCCTGGAACTTTCTTTGGATTCTGTGTCTCCCCCTTTCCCTGCCTCCCCACCCCACTCACACTCTGTCACTCTTTCTCTCTCTCAAAAATAAATAAAAACATTAAAACAAATCATTTTAAAAAGGAAAATAAGACTGTGGCATTAATTTTCCCTCAGGTTAGCTCTCACTCAGCGGCAGATCTTTTAGAATCGAAAGTGAGTTTATCTGATTTCAGACAAACCTGTCCCAGCAGCTGCTACTCTGTTCCCTTTACTAGCGATGAGATTAGTGGGCTTACACATATGGATTGATAACCAGTGAGTACAAATAAATAAAAAGATCTTACCAGATTTGGGGTAGGTTGCAATCAGAAGGTCATCTGGTCGGGTCTCAAATGACTCCACTTGCGACCACTCTTCAGCGGTACCCCAGAAGATGGGGACACCCTGAAGATCCACTAACTCCCTCCTGAAGGTATCCACCTTCTTGTCCATTTTTCAGAAACTAGTTTCTAAACAAGAGGAAGCATGTTAAGAAGCCTTTGTTTTAATAGCAGTAATCAAAATAAGCTGTTGTTTTATTAGATAATTCAGTATTTCTTTACTATTAATCTAGCAGCATTAGATCACATTACTGTGCCTTATGAATCAGTAAAAGAAGAAGTATTATAAACACTTAGAAGGTCTTGAACAATTTATTTCATATATGCTGTCATATGTTAAATATCATCAACACTGTTCACTGGAGTATTGAGGCAAAGATTTCTTTTTTTTTTTCAATGTTTTTATTTATTTCTAGGAGAGAGACAGCGTGAGCAGGGGAGGGTCAGAGAGAGAGGGAGTCACAGACTGAAACAGGCTCCAGGCTCTGAGCTGGCAGTCAGCACAGAGCCCGACGCGGGGCTCGAACCCACGAACCGCGAGATCATGACCTAAGCGAAAGTCGGACGCTTAACCCACTAAGCCACCCAGGCACCCTGAGGCAAAGATTTCTGGGATCGGTAATACAAGTGCTGGACTTCGGAGTAAGGGAACAGTAACCACAAGGCTGCCAATTCATCGCAGGAGGGATTTAAACAAGCCCCATAACTGCACTGAGTCTTCTTCTTCTTTAATTTATGTATTTTGAGAGAGAGGGGGAGAGAGGGCAAGTGGGGGAAGGACAGAGAGAGAGAGAGAGAGAGAGAGAGGAGGGAATCCTAATCTCAAGTAGTCAGCACATAGCCTGATGCACAGCTCCTTCTCACCAACAGTGAGACTCTGACCTGAACTGGAAACAAGAGTCCGATGCTTAACTGACTGAGCCACCCGAGCGCTCCAGGGCCTTCTTAACTGTAAACTGAAGAGTGGCCTTATGTAGTACTGCCCTCCTTTAAACTACCAGGTAAGACTGGCAAATGATTCCATCTAAGTTATATTTAACAGATCACAAGAATGAAAGTATGTATAAGAGGGCGGGGAAGAAGGAAATGACAATAAAAAGCTGTGTGAAAGACGCAAGCCTGGAATAGGTATAGCATTGGAGAGACATTGCTCCGAGGTACTTTCTAACACCAGTGATGTCATGTATGGTTTTATGTTCTCAGCACACTCTAATACAGGTAGTCTTATCTCTCTTCAGCTATCACATATAAGCGGAAGAGCTTGAAGTCCATCCTAAGCCCTACTTTGAAACTTGTTCTTTTCCCAATTTAGCATGAGCCAAAGTGGTTATTTTTCTTTGTTTAAAGTTCTAGAAAAACAGAGACTATCTGTTGGGTTTATCAGGCTTCCTGAGCCCTCTGGCAGCTGCTGAACTTCTCTTCAAGAATTAAAATCAGGTGTCTCTGGAGCCAACGGGTATAATTTAACCTGTTCCTTTTCTCATGTGCAATTTCTTGTCTTTTTTTTCTTTTCAAGTCCTCCCAGCTCCACCCCTACACTGCCTCATGCAAATACTTTTGATTTTAAAAGATTATAAACTTGAAGGATACAAAATCCATATACAAACCCTTTTGTGTTTCTATATGCTAACAAACTATCAAAAGCAAATTAAGAAGATAATCCACTTATAAGTGCATCAAAAATAATACAATATCTAGGAATATATTTAACCAAAGAGTTTAAAGAACTGTACACTGAAAACTGTAAGACTTAATGAAATAAATCTAAGAAGACAAATAAATGGAAAGATATTCTGTGTTCATGGACTGCAAAAGTTAACACTGTTAAAGTGAACATACTACCCAGAGTAATTCCAGCTAGGTTCTCCACTATATCAAAATATATCAAGGGGCACCTAGGTGGCTCAGTTGGTTGAGAGTCTGACTTTGGCTCAAGTCATGATCTCATAGTTTGTGGGTTCAAGCCCCGCGTCAGGCTCTGTGCTGACAGCCAGGTCAGAGCCTGGAGCCTGTTTTGGATTCTGTGTCTCCCTCTCTCTCTGACCCTCCCATGCTCCTGCTGTCTCTCTCTCTCTCTCTCTCTCTCTCTCTCATAAATAAATAAAAACATTGAAAAAAAATTAAGAAAAAGAAAACAAAGTGTATCACAGAAAAAAGGACAAAGTGTACAAGTTCCTGCTTGGCTAGTTACCAGGTTTTGTTATTTTGTTACTGGTTTTATTTTGATTTTCACTAACTGTGTGCATACTAACATAGAGGACAATGTTGTGAAAGCAAAATTAACTAATCAATTCAAAAATATTGATTGGCTGTTATTGTTTAATATCTGGCACACGCTGGACTGGAGAATCTAAGGACTATAAAAACCTGTAGCTATCTTCGTGGTGCTTAGAAGTGAGTGGGAAAGTATGATACACCAAAGAAAGAAACAGTTGCCAGTAAATTGAAATTTTCATCATGACAAAGCAGAGATATATTCCATAAATAGAGGGAAACTGACAGAATCAAGCTGCTTAGAAATGTTTCCCCTGACCAATGAGCAAGGGCCAATTTGGAGAAAAGAACTTTCCAATCAGGAAAGAACAGGTGCAAAGGCCCTAAAATGGGAGAGAGAAGGCCTGTGAGGCTAGAGTGCCAATGAGGTGGAGTGTGTAAACACTTTGCCTAATTAGGTTGTAAGAAACTAAAGACTTCAGGATTTTTTCTGTGTAATTAAGCGTGTCTGGGATATACTGGGTTTCTGGCTGTTCTCCACCAGAATAGGAGAATCCACTGACCCACCGTTATGCACAGTGTCAACAATAGCTCTGTCCTACTATGAAAGGGTGGTAATATATTAGTGGTTCTGGGATTTCCTGAGCATCACAGGGGAATAGTATATATTTAAAGATTAATATTATTACTATTTTAAATGTTTATTTTTGAGAGAAAGAGAGTAAGAACTGGGGAGGGGAGAAGAGAGAAGGGGACAGAGGATCCAAAGCAGGCTCTGTGCTAAGGGTAACTACATATTATTATTATCTTTATTATTATTTTGCTTTTACCAACAGTCTTAGGATTTATAAATACCCTAAAGTTCTAATACAATGCAATAGATACTATTAAGTTGATTCTTGTGTTTGCTATACCTCAAAAGTAAATTTATGACAGCATTGGGTTATGATTTGATGGTATTGGTATTACCATATTTTCTGTCAATATTTGCTAACTTTAATGCCTGTGAAAAAAAAGCAGAAGAAATGTAAAGTTTTAAAAGTTCCTAATTAGTCATTGTCCCACCCTGCCCCACCACCATTGCTAAATAACAAGTTCTGATTTTTTAAAAACTAGTATTTGCTGGGAAGTACTGGGTACCAAGTGCTATTTGTAGGCAAGGGCCAGGGCAGAGAAAATGCTATGTATTCACAATACCTTTACCACTTTCCAAGCACAGAGAGTATTTTTCAGTCTCCCTTGCAGTAAGATTTGGAGCATGTGACTGAGTTTTGGCCACTGGGCTGTGGGTGATGTAAATCCTTTTTTTGACCCTCCAGTCCTTTCTTCCAGGGTCATGGAGCCCTTCTAATCTGTGTGTTCAGATGCTTAGATCTGCCAAAATTGAAGTGATCTTCCTCCCCTGCTTCAGACTATGACAGTGAAAAAGAATTCTTCATTATGTTAAGCCATTGATATTTTGGTGGGGTTTGTTTCTTTGCTTTTGTTTTTGTTTTCTATAGTATAGTCTGTATTGTACTATTCAGCATATTGTGGATACTACAGGAAAATTCTCAGTGAAATACCTACTCTTATGGAGTCCATGTGAGTTAGATAAAACGAGAATAGACATGCTATATGGAGAAAAGTACCATGAAGAAAAATAGAACATGGTAAAGTGATAAGGAATGATGAATTAAGTAGTAACAGAAGAATGATAACTAGAATTCATACATAAAAGACAGATATGTGAGTGTTCACACGTTAAATGTGATAAGCCTCAAATGTGGTGTTAGGATTCTTATCTACTCTGTAAACACCCTCTGTATGTAACCTACACATATGAGTGTCAATATTACCAGCCTGACAAAGATTTACATATTCTGAATATTTCTATGAATGTCTTGACTGTTCCACAAATTCAAAACATTTAAATCCAGGGCTATTTCTTTCCTCCCAAATATGTTTCACCTACTGTGTTATCTAGGCCTTACCTTAACTATAAATCTTTTTAGAAAACTCTCTAGTAACAACATAAGAAAGCTCCTCTCTACTTGCTAAATGGGATGCTGCCCAACTCATAAATAATTCAATAAATTTGATCTTAAAATTTACTCAATTGAACTTTGATTCTTAACCAATCTGGTGGTAGTATTGGGATCCAAAGTGAACTTCTTATTTTTTTTAGGTTTTAGGTATAGTTTTTATTTTTTTCCATGTTTATTTATTTATTTTGAGAGAAAGAGAGAGACAGAACATGAGCAGGGGAGGAGAAGAGGGAGAGGGAAAGAGAGAATCCAAAGCAGGCTCCACACTGTTAGTGCAGAGCCTGATGTGGAGCTCAAACCCATGAACCGTGAGATCATGACATAAGTAGAAATCAAGAGTCAGATAGATGCTTAACTGACTGAGCCACCCAGGCTCCCCATGGGATCCAACATGAACTTCTGATGGCACTCAGGAACAACAAGAAACACAGGTACGGTGCCCCAGGAACCCATTGAGTCCATTGTTTTTCTGGCCCTTTCTGAGAGCTCTTGGTAAGTCTTGGTTTCGGCTCTGCTCTTCTTGCATTCAAGCTACTGATCTCATTGGCCTTCTGACAGGAGGTTCTAAAGGAGCAGAACACCCATCCTTAGCCCTTGGTTCAGTCCACAAGTCCATGTTGGAATAATGCTTTCCCCAGTTCCAGTCCAAAGTCCTTATTTACTAGAATTTGCTGGTTTAAGCCTTTCCAAATTTCTTGTCCAAGGTCTCCCTGAATGGCACCTGCTGGGTGAGTTCACATTGGGGTTTGCTGGTGTCATGGAGTTGTCTCTTGGCCAGTCCACAGTGACATCTTTTGGTTACTGCAGGTGTGTTAAAGTGTACATTTTTTTGTTTTATTTTATGTAAATAAAAGTTACTGCTAGCAGGGAATCTAGGAGGTCCAAATGCTGCAAAAATTAGTGGGCATAGGTTGAGCACTTCAGAGCTGTTAGAGCACCTACCGCCTAACTCAAAAATTCTGTGTGAGAATAAATTTGTCACAGAATGAGTTAGATTGACACTAGGTCACCCACTTACCTCAAGAAAATTGCCATGCAATGAGGCACACTGTAAAACACCTCACTAAATCCCAACCCCTTGGCAAATTCTTCTTAAGTATTAGTTTGGCCCCAAGAAACCCAAAAGTCTAGCTAAAAGAAATGGGATCTTCTATCTAGAGAGTTGAATGTGCTTCCTTTCAGTTCACCTGCTTACTTTATGTCTAAGAACTATATTCTCAGAATGTTCCAGATGTCTAGCAAAATGGAAAAAATGTTACGAAGGACAACATGGAAATACAGTGACCATATGAGGATCATTCTGATCAGATATGATGATTTAAGAAGCACACTTGAAAGTAAGGGTTCCCAAATTAAACAGAACAGAATACCTCTTTTAATTGGCAAAATTAAAAGCCTCCAAAAGGCTTCAAAAGTTCAAAAATAGTTTTGTTAAAGGATTACAAAAGCCTAACAAAAAATTGGAAAAATTGGAAAATTGGAAAACTTTCCCTGTTCCTAGGGCTTCTGAGTCCCAGTCCTGGGTTTCTAGTCCTCCCTCATCCTGTGGGGACCTTCCATGACCCTCCAGGTACTTCACCTGAGGTTGAGTGTTGCTACTTTCAATGCCCTTGGCTGGTCGCTGAGCACCCTGCACTCTGATTGCTGAAGGTAGGAGACAATTTGACTTGGAGGCTTGGCTAGACTCACCAGCCTGGACGTTCCCACCAGCCCCTGGTGCCTGGTTGTGGCTATAGCCGCAGATTAAAAACCTTGTTTCCCAGAAAAAAAAAAAAAAAAAAGAAACAGAACAAAAAGCTTCCCTCTTTTATCTCTAAAGGCTTGTAAAGTATTGGCCTTAAGAAATTAAAGTACTTCTTGGAAAAACTTCAGTTCTTTCTCTGATTTTTGAAGTTAAACATCTTATCATGCGTTTAAAATGTAAACAGCCCATAATCATCTGAGACTGAAAGAGCAAAAAAGAGAGAGAGAGAGAGAGAGAGAGAGAAAGAGGCATTTTTAAAATCCAGACTGCTAAAGGGCTTTTGTGACTGAACTCTACCACAATCTCCATAAGATTAATTCTAGGGACAAATACAAATCTTAAAACGTTTTTCCACAAAGACCCACATGTCCATCAACTGATGCATGGATTAAGAAGATGTGGTATATGGGGCGCCTGGGTGGCTTAGTCGGTTAAGCGTCCGACTTTCGCTTAGGTCATGATCTCGCGATTCGTGGGTTCGAGCCCCACGTCGGGCTCTGTGCTGACTGCCAGCTCAGAGTCTGGAGCCTGTTTCAGAGTCTGTGATTCCCTATCTCTCTGGCCCTCCCCTGCTCACGCTGTCTTTCTCTCTCCTAGAAATAAATAAAAAACATTAAAAAAATAAAAAAAAAAGATGTGGTATATGCATACAATGAAATACTACTTGACAATGAAAAAGAATGAAATCTTGTGATTTGAAACAACAAGGATAGAACTAGAGTGTATTATGCTAAACGATATGTCAGAAAAAGACAGGTAGCATGTGATTTCAGTGATATGTGGAATTTAAGAAACAAAATAGGTGAACATAGAAGAAGGGAAGGAAAAATAAAATAAAAACAGAGAGGGGGCAAACCATAAGAGACTCCGAAATACAAACTGAGAGTTTCTGGGGGTGGGGATGGGTTAAGTGGGTGAACAGCATTAAGGAGGGCACTTTTCAGGATGAGCATTAGGTGTCAAATGTAAGACATGAATTACTGGTTTTACTCCTAAAGCCAAGTCTACACTGTATGTGAACTATGCCGAAAATAAAAAAAAAAAAAAAATTAAGGTCTACATGTCTGTGTATTTGGGTGATGTCCATGTGTATATGTTGTAAATATGTGATATTTTTCTACCTCTGGATGGTATTGCTAAAATTAATTTCTGAAAGAGTTCTATTTAGTTGGTATGAAGACAAGTGCTTATAAGAATCTGTCCTTCTATCCCTGTCAGAAAGATAGAAACTAACCTACATGTTTTTTTAAGTTCACATGATCTGGTGAAATATTTGATATAAAAGTCAGTTTAATGTTGATGTTTTGATTAAAACAGACATGCCTCTAGATGTTTCAGCATTAAATATAAAACTTTCATTCTACCTGGGTTTACTAGTGAAATCAGTTCATATTGTCTCTTACAAGCTGTCAACTACACAAAAAGAATAGACTGGAATAATGACTGACTTTGTGAAGTTTTTGTAGGTAATCCAAATATAATTATTAATTTTTAAATGTTTATTTGTTTTTGAGAGAGAGAGAGAGACACAGCATGAGTGGGGGAGGGGCAGAGAGCAAGGAAACAGAATGGGAAGCAGGTTCCAGGTTCTGAGCCGTCAGCACAGAGCCCTACTAGGGGCTTGAACCCACAAGCCCTGAGATCATGACCTGAGCTGAAGTCGGACGTTTAACCAACTGAGCCATCCAGTCACCCCCTTTTAAAAATTTTTTAAAATCAAATATAATTACTAAGAAAAAGTAAATTAGGAGTGCCTGGGTGGCTCAGTCAGTTAAGCATCTGACTTCAGCTTAGGTCATGATCTCAGGGTTCATGGATTTGAGTCCTGCATCAGGCTCTGTACTGACAGCCAGCTCAGAGCCTGGAGCCTGTCTTCAGATTCTGTGTCTCCCTCTCTCTCTGATCCTCCCCTGCTCACGCTCTCTCTCTCTCTCTCTCTCTCTCTCAAAAAAAGAAAAAACATTAAAAAAAGAAAAAGTAAATTAAATAGATGTAAGCAAAACGTCTCTTGAAATATAACTTCCTCTGAAAGACAATTGCAAGCCCTAGGAAACTACTCAATATTCTTCACACTGATAAAAGTCAATGTTAATCCATGTTAACCTGAACAAAACAATTGGCTTTCATGTCTATTAATGAATTAAAATAATGAAATATTGTACCTAAGGATATGACGTGTTTTAATCATGAAAAAGTTAATATTAAAATCACAATAATCAATACATTATTCTCCTAGAAAGTGATAATATATTGATATTCAACAGATTCTTTTTTTAAAAATGCTTATTTTGAGACAGAGGAAGCAGAGGAGATGGAAAGGGAGCGGGAGAGAGAATCTCAAACAGGCTCCATGCTCAACATGGAGCCCCACATGGGGCTGGAACTCAGCAACTGTGAGATCATGACCTGAGCAGAAATCAAGAGTTGCATGCTTAACTGATGGAGCCACCCAGGCGCCCTGATATACAATAGACCTAAGTGGGACAGATTTTATGAACTCCTTTTTAAATGTGTCAAGACTAAACTATTTTCACAATAGAAATGCCATATCTGTGGGGCTTTTCAAAGTACTACATTGGGAACCTGAGGTGAGGCAGTTAAGCTCTTTCACAAACCAACTGTATGACCCAAAGGTACTCACCTCCTATTTCTGAGCCAGGTTTTAACTGTCTAAAAAATATGAGAAATGCACAAAATGGTCACTCCGGTTTGTTTCACCTCTAACATTCTACAATTCTAAGTAAAATGAATATTCTCTGGCTACCAACTATATGTTTTAGGTCATAACAATAGAAATAAAAAAGGAAGATGTTTAACAGAACACTCCTCTATTGCTGAAAGATTCTGTTAAGATACTACTAATAAAAATGCTGCTTTGCTTTTATCAAACTTCAAAGCATACATTGATAAAAGCTTCTTATTTATAAAATCTCAAAAATAACACAAATAGTATTCTGCATTTTTTACATGACTTTTGACAGTTTATGTCAAATTATGTGCCTTTTTGAGTGTTGTTTTTTGTTTGTTTGCTGTGTACATAGAAATGAGCCCATGTTCTTTTCCCACACAATGTATCTTATAAATGATCTTCATTTATATTATCAAACTTAATTGGCTAAGATAGCATGGATTAACATCAAGGCATAATATATTAATATATGAAGAATATTAATATGTATCTCCACTTGACTTAATAATAGCTTTGAAATTGATATTATCATTGGAACTTTTCAGAGTTTATGCAACGTGCCCTGTAACACAAAACTTCTAAATGGTAAAATCAGATTTCAAATTCTGGGAATTAACTCATCCAGTGGTGAAAACTCTCAGCTTTGTTGCTGGAAAAGCCACTGTTAGAAAAATTTAGAACTTACTGAATATGTAGTTTTGAGCAAGTGAGCTTTTTTTGAGCATAGAATTCTTCATCTGACCAGATAGTGTCCATTTCATGGAATCATTGTTATTGTGTTATTGTGATTGTTTTAATCTCATAAATGAAATTAACTTGAATTTAAATAAAAGCTTGAAAAAATCTCATAAATGAAATAATTTAATGTGTATGAAAATGCATCATGCTACTGGGTGTTCTATGTAATTGATAAATGACCAAATTCTACTCCTGAAACCAATTCTACACTATCGGCAAACTAACTTGAATTTAAGTAAAAACTTGGAACAAAAGAAAAGAAAAATAAAATGTAGCACACTGTCTGGACTGTATTTCTAAAAGTGTTATATTGTCACCATTTATACCATCATAGTCTCACAATTCATGCTTTTTAAAAATTTCAACACTGGCTCAAATCAGAAAAAAAATACATCCTCTTTCATCTAGAGAACTATTCTTCATATTTGACTCAGTCTCACAAAAAGAGATAATATGTTTCAGTTTTTATATTTATTCTCTGCTAAGCAGAGATTAATATATAAAGACACATATAATCTATCTTTTAAAAAATGTTTATATATTTAATTTTGAGAGAGTGATAGAGAGCACTTGAGCTGGGGAGGGGCAGGGGGGGAGAGAGAGAGAGAGAGCTGATGTGGAGCTCCTACTCAAACTGTGAGATCGTGACCTGAGCTGAAACCAAAAGTTAGACTGTTAACTGACTGAGGTGCCCCTGTAATCTGTCTTGAGCAAGCCATTAGCCTTAAAAGTGTTTAACAATTTTAGCATGTAAGTGGAGATAATTGCAATTACCTGACTCCTCCATCTCATACAGATATTCCCAAGTTAAATGTACCCTATTATTTGATACCCTCAAGCAATTCTTTGTACATAGTCAAGAAGTACTGGATGCCATTTGCTACTAGGCATTCTTGTATTGTCAAGGTCTTTTAAAGTAAGTATTTGATGGTCAAGAGTTAATTATACTCTTCATTTGGCATCCCCAGGGCCTAATAAAATCCAGAAAACAGCTCTCTAGTACCACAGCTATGGAAGAGGTTGGTGAGATCATCATTTTTGTTCTTGGAAGCTTTCTAATAGGGCCTGCTTGTTTGTAAGTCCAAATGAAATGCATTTAGGAATAGGATAACAAGCATGTATCTTCACCGAAAATAGAATTGTGTATGTGTGTGTTTGTATATGGGTTCTTTTTTCTTCATCTGGATTTTGTCTTTCTTTCTTGAAAATTTGTGTTTTCTGTCACCATGGTGCTGTATGATTTTACCTGAAAAGAAGAGCTTTGGATTTCTCCTGCATAGAAATAGGCAATATTCAGCAGAGTTGATTAGAAGGTTGAGTAAACCTTCCTGTTTTGTAAGATCAAAAGTAGGCAAAGGCAGATGGAAGAAGGTGTAGCAATAAACTTTTACGGAGCACTTACAATGCATTGGAGCCAGTTTTCAAAAGGCCGTTTCAAGTGTGATTTTTAAATAATTTATGTAAATTTTCTTTGCTAGTTGTCCACATCTATAAAATGGGAATTATTTTATGTCACATCACATTGGATAATTGTGAGAATTAAATGAGTAAAGTACTTGGAACAATGCTTAACACAGAGTAAAGATCAATCATATATTAACTGTAATAATAGTAATAATAATAATAATAGTAATAATAATAATATACCTTTCTAGCAACATATGAGATAGATATTATTTATTCCTATCTTCCAGAAAAGGAAACTGAGGCTTGGAGATGTCATTAGCAATTCTCAAGGTCAAACACATGTACATAGTGAAATAAAGAATCATAACCCCAGGAAGTATTTCTCTGACATCAGCCACAGTAACATTTTTCTGGATATGTTTCCTTGGAGAAGGGAAATAGATACAAATATAAACTATTGGGACAACATCAAAATAAAAAGCTTTTGCTCAGCAAAGGAAACCATTAACAAAACAAAAAGACAACCTACAGAATGGGAGAAGATATTTGTAAGTGATATATTCAATAAGGGATCAATATCCAAAATATATAATTTATACAACTTAATACCTAAAAAACAAACCAGCCATTTAAAAAATGGGCAGAGGACCTGAATGTTTTCCAAAGAAGACATACAGATGTCCAACAGACACATGAAAAGATGCTCAGCCTCACTAATCATCAGGGAAATGCAAATCAAAACCACAAGAGGTATTACTTTACACCAGTTAGAATGGCTAATATCAAAATGACAAGAAACAACAAGTGTTGGTGAGAATGTGGAGAAAAAGGAACCTTGTGCACTGTTGGTGGGAATGTAAATTAGTGCAGCCATTGTGGAAAACCATATGGAGTTTCCTAAAAAAAATAAAAATGATCCAATAATTCCACTACTGGATATTTTACCAAAGAAAATGAAAACACTAATTGGAAAAGACATTTACTCAACCCCTCATGTGTTTATTGCAACATTATTTACAAAGGCCAAGATATGGAAGCAACCTGTGTCTATCAATAGAAAATAGGATATTACTGGGGCACCTGGGTGGCTCAGTTGGTTAAGTGGCCAACTTCGGCTCAGGTCATGGTCTCATAGTCCATGAGTTCTAGCCCCTTTTCGGGCTCTGTGCTGACAGCTCAGAGTCTGTAGTTGCTTTGGATTCTGCACCTCCCTATTCCTCTCTGCCCCTCCTCTGCTCATGCTGTGTCTTTCTGTCTTTCAAAGATAAACATTAAAAAATAAAAAAAAAGAAAATGGAATATTTCTCAGCCATAAAATAGGATGAGATTATGACATTTAAGACAATATGGATGGATCTACAGTGTTCTGTGCTAAGTGAAAGAAGTCAGAGAAAGACAAATATCATGTGATTCTACTCAAAGGTGGAATCTAAAATAAAAAAGAAGAAACAAACAGAAAGCAGAATCAGATCTATAAATACAGAGAACAAACTGATGGTTGCTGGAGGGGAGAGAAGTGCACGATTGGACAAAACAGTGAAGGGGAGGGCAAGATGAAGGCTTATAGTTTTGTAATGCATATATCATGGGAGTAAGAGGTGTTGCATAAGGAAAACAGGCAATGATATTTTAATAGGGATATAATGGGACAGAGGCAGCTACACACAGTGAACATAGCATAGTGTATAAATTTGTCTAATCACTGAGTTGTACACCTGTGTATGAATTAATGTAATATTGTGTGTCATCTATACTCAAAATAATCATAACCAGGTTTATGGATTCTGAACACCATCCTGTTCCTTCTTTTTTTTTGTTTGTTTTGTTTTTCAGTTGAATAATTAATTTTCTTTAATATGAAAGCATTCAAGGATTTTTAAATAATTTTTAAATGTTTATTTATTCATTTT
Organism: Proteles cristata cristata; assembly: GCA_017311185.1. Taxonomy (NCBI): domain Eukaryota; kingdom Metazoa; phylum Chordata; class Mammalia; order Carnivora; family Hyaenidae; genus Proteles; species Proteles cristata. Next base: position 248,984 of record JAESUZ010002451.1, read on the forward strand.
GAGAGAGGAGAGGCAGGGGCAGAGAGAGGGGGAGAGAGAGAATCTCAAGCAGGCTTCACGCTGTCAACACAGAGCCCAATGTGGGGCTCAATTTCACAAACTGAAAGATCATGACCTGAGCTGAAATCAAGAGTTGGTAACTTAACTGACTGAGCCACCTAAGCACCCCAAAATATTTAAGGTTTTGCATTTGTCACTGGTCAGTTTTGACCAAATCCCAGAGGCTCAAATATTTCCAGTCTTTACTATCTACTAAATAATTTGTCTTTAATTATATGATAGCTATTAACCCAAAAGGTTAGTATAACGAAAATGTATTTCGTTTGGCTTTAATATGCTAATTTAATTAGTCTCATTTTACAATTTTTAATTAGATTTTCTATGTTAATTTGCTGGTTTAGAGAATGCAAACATGGTAAATGATATATTTTACATTATTGTGATATTTGTGTCAATAAATGATCATTTTGTTGCAAGTTGCATTATCTGTTGGTAGTATAAGATATATGTTTACTGGTATACATATTTAGTGGAGATAGGTGTATATATGTATGCATAAATCTGTATATATATGTGTATATGTAAATGTGCATATTTATATATGCATATGTACAAATATATTCAATATCAATATATTTTTAAAACTTCAAAAATTTTTAATCTATCAGGTAGATTAATATTGTGTAAGATTTTGCTCTCTACATGTATTTCTATCAATTTCTTTCAAAACTTTTAACATACACAGTAAAAAAAATTTTCTTTTTACTTTGAAAATATGCTATCTGAGCTAAAAAATTGTGATTGTGTTCATTATGAAATATAATATTTATTATATATTTCCCTCACTTGATCTTTTTTTGTTTTGAATGCTATCTTATTGGACAATAACATTATTACTTTTCCTTAGCTTATATTTTTATGTTTCTCAGCTCAACCTTTTAAAATTCCATATATATACGTGTGTATATGTGTGTGTGTGTGTGTGTGTGTGTATGCACGCATATGTTTATTCTGTTTTTTTTTTATGTTTATTTATTTTTGAGAGAGAGAGACAGAGACAGAGCATGAGTGGAGGAAGGCAGAGAGAGAGGGAGACACAGAATCTGAAGGAGGCCCTAGGCTCCAAGCTGTCAGTCAGCACAGAGCCTGACGTGGGGCTCAAACTCACTAACCCTAACTGTAAGATAATGACCTGAGCCGAAGTCAGCTGTTCAACCGACTGAGCCACTCAGGCACCCCTGAGTGGTTTATTCTGTTTTAATGTTTAAACCAATCTGACACTTTTGTTAACAAAAGTATTTCATTATTCTCCTTTAAAACATGTTTCCTTCTTTCTTGTCCATCTACAATTTCTATGGGTACTGTAACTTTAAGCCCAACTTTCTTCCGAGGATAGGATACAAAATTCAATGTCTTTGAGAAATAATGACAATTATATAGGCTGAAAACATTGATTTCTGTTAACTTGAGAAAACTGGAGTTAGATTAAGCCTTAACTCCACATTGGCAAGAGCAAAGTGGCCCCTAGTGGGCTGAATCAGACCTAAAGAAAATTACCGGGCCAATGTCAGATCCCTTATCACCAAACATTTTCCAAAACAAAGAATTTATCTTCTCTAGGAAAGATTAGTGTTTTTCCACTCTTCATCCTCTCTAAAATTTATTCTCAGGATGTGGTGCTATGAGATGCAATGTTTTGTATGTGCTGTCAACGTGAGCATAAGATGTGTCCACTGTGAAGCTTCATAAACCTTCAAATCTTCCTACAAGTAGGTGGCTTTAACTCACATGTGCATCAACTGGGTAGTCTTAGATTCTTCCTGGGCACAGATCCTTGAAAAGTATTCTGTAGACTTATAAAGGCTTTGGAAAGCTGCTTTCTATTGGCTTTTGAAATCAGTCTCAAACTCTTTCAAATTTATTTCTGTCAAGTTTCAGAACACGAGGTAGTTGTTCTTAGTTGCAATAAAGAAAGATAAGTTTGCCAATATTCCAGAGAAAACAAAGGGTCTAATTGTTGTTGAACATATCCTCTGCATACTCTGAGCCATCATGAAACACTTAATGAGTCATGTGGCCCCAAATGAATTTCTTTTTTAACACATAAGACACCTATTTTAGTGTATCTGGAAATTTAGGTATCATAGGATCGTACAGGGCTTCAACTATATTATCCCCATTTTCAGTTGGCGATATAGAGATTTTTAAAGCTCTGTATAGCTTTATTCATGTTGATAGCTAACAAAGCTATTTCAATGTTTAAAATAAAAATATAATTTTGGAACGTTTTCATAATATTGGCTTCTAACTTTCATATGTTGAAGAAAACCTTTGTATCTTTCTTTTTTAAAAATGTGATTGTAAACATTTATCCATTGAAAAAATCTGTATTGACTGGTCATAAGCATTAGCCCAAATAAATTAATCTGACTTATTAACTTAAAATATTTGGATTTAAAAGTTATTAAATTCTTTTCATCTGTTGTTAAAATATAATACTAAATATTCTCATTACTACAATAAGCATTTAATGATATCACGTGACTCCTCATTTATTAAGACTTTTTGTACTAATGTGGGATTTTTAGAATATTGCTTAAATAATAAATCCAAGGTAAATGTCAAAGGGATACAGAAGAGACCATTCTGAAGTAGTTTTTCATTAAAGTGATGATAGGAGGATGCACATGAAAAAATATATAATGTAGCTTAAATCTTATTTCAAAACCTTTAGGAAAGTAATAAAATTGTAGAAATTGAAGAACACATCACCATAATGGTTCTATAATTTAAAGATAAAAAAGATCATATATGTATTTAGTGAAAAACATGCCATATAGTCAAATTATTTTTGTAAAAGGAAATAAAGCAGTCATCAATGGAAAATGCATTTGTCTAACATCTATACAATACAATTCTTTGGGAGTTTCAAGAAGTACATAAAAGCAGACTTGTATCTTTACTGAGATATGATTTTCATAATCTTACACAAAGATTTTTAAAGAATTCAACCTAGTAGTGGACCGTGCAAAAATATTTCTTTAAGGGGTGCCTGGGTGGCTTAGTCGGTTAAGCGTCCGACTTTCGCTTAGGTCATGATCTCGCGGTCCGTGGGTTCGAGCCCCGTGTCAGGCTCTGTGCTGACTGCCAGCTCGGAGCCTGGAGCCTGTTTCAGTCTGTGACTCCCTCTCTCTCTGACCCTCCCCTGCTCACGCTCTCTCTCTCTCTCTCCTAGAAATAAAAAAGAAAAAACATTAAAAAAAAAATTCTTTAAGCTTAACAGAAATACTGAGGTGGCAGACAAATAGCCTTTAAAATTAGTTTTAGCTTAAAAAAATTAGTTTTAGCTTTACAGAGCTAAAGTTAGTAGGGCAGACTACCTCAACACAATTTTAAATACAAAAAAGAATACTGTGAATTTATGACAGAAAATCTGGATCTAAGAATTCAGAGATAGTTCCCATTTTATAGCAAAACATCCATACTAGAATTTTCCATGTCTCATGCTCTAATTTTTTGGTTGTTAAATTTAGTTTTTATACAAAATATGGACACTTTAAAGACAGAGTTGATAAATCACTTACCAGGTGCCTGCCTTGAGGATCTGGAGGCCCAGATTTTGTTTCTACAGAAGTTAGTTACTGGAAATTTCCCTCTGTATATTGTTCAGTCAACCAAGATAATCTGTCTTATGCATTACAAAGGCAAAAGATAAAGTCTATAGAGCTGTATGAGGCTGACGATTAGCTGTACAATGTCCATGTATTACTGATTAAAGTAGTAAATGCTGAAGGGAAGGTTTTTTGTTGTTACCTGTGGTGGTAGATAGGTGGAAACAAAGAGCCCATGGAAATCCATGGGATCTGGAATGAACACTGTCCAATAATTATGTGCAGTAAATAGAGGCCCTTTTGCTTTTAATTTCAACTATAAAAACAAAAACAGATGCCGTTTCATGGCTCCAGTGCTCTTATTAGAAACTGTCACTTAAAGGTGATTTATCCACACCTCTAGAACTGCATGGGCAAATGAGACCAGCAGGAACATGTTCCCTGTGTCAGAGCAAAGGGAAAAGAACATGAAGCCAAGAAAAGTTGGAATATATTCTGTTCCATAAATGAGACGTTTACCATCCAGAGCCTGATCTATAACATCACTTTTGATCTATATCATCTGGCAATAGTGGTGACTGTGGTAACAAATTCTGTTTCAAAATAGGAAAACCTGGGTTTGAACTCTTGTCATTTTCCATATGATCACAATATTATATATGGCATGCTTCCTTTTTGTTTTTAGTCTTGAAATCATGTTGTTGACAAAGGCAAAGTTATTTAAATCTGTGAGTTTATCAAGCTGTACAGAAATGGAATTTGAAGTTGCAACCTCTCATTCAACAAAATATAAAGATGTTTTTAAGTATATTTATTTAGTTTTGAGAGAGAGAGAGAGAGAGAGAGAGAGGAAGGGAGGGAGAGGAAGCACAAGCAAAGAAGGGGCAGAGAGAGACTGTGAGAGAGAGAATCCCAGGCAGGCTCCACACTGTCAGTGCAAAGCCCAACATGGGACTTGAAACCATGAACCATGACATCATGACCTGAGCTGATATCAAGAGTCAAATGCTTACCTGACAGAGCGACTCCGGTGCCCCAAGATGTAATTTTTTATATTATCTTCCTTTGTGAACATACAACTGTTCCTTGGACTCCAGTGGGAAAATCTTGATTAAGATTTTATCTTGTAGTGTTTCAGGGAAGAAACTAAGAAATAACCTGAAGGTCACGCTGCTACAAACTTACAGGAAGGCTCACATCTGGAGAAAATTAGATACCACTTATAGATTAGTCTGAAAAACAGGGGAAAATATTTCTAGTTTGCCTCCCCATAGGCCTTGCAGCTAGAAAATGATGCTCAGAGGGCTCTTCTCATGCCTCCAGTTCTGTCCCTTGGATGAGACTGGAGATTTACGTTCCAGAAAAATTGCAATTTATAGATTCAGAATTTAGTGTTACTAGATATAGCTGTGGAAAACGTGTCATTAATGAAAACAAGGGAATTCAGGGATGAGACCTTAGGTTAGTTTGATTGAAGGATGCAGCCCACTTAATTTGACCTCATGAGAAAGATCCTGGGAAATAATAAGCTTAACTTTATTCTCATCCTTCCCTCAGATCTTCTGCCAAAAAGAACCCAGAGAGCCCCAAATCCTGTTAATGTAATCCATACACTTCAAAATCCTGTTAATGTAATCCATACACTTCAGCCTCCCAAGGCTAAAAACAGATGGAATCTGGAGGCGTAAACTAAAGGTATCCAACATAGTAAACTTGTCCCATTATTCAAAGGGTTTACTTTCCCAAACCCTAATTATTATTAGTCTAAAAAGCATTGTCAATTTCATTTCTGAAACAGTGTTTTAAATATTCTTTTCTGTAGGGATACTTTTTATAAATAACTATTGTTTAGAAATAAATTTTAAAAATTTGCATGACCTTGTGAGTGCACCCACACACACATATATGAGAGAGAAGGATAAAGATAGAGACATGCTTTAGTCTGAAGATGAATTATATATAGAATGAGATTATAAGTGTTTGAGGGATAGCAGTAACACATCTGTGGCTTTCATCAATACTACCCTGATCAGACAAGACTGAACCTTAGGGCAAGAGACTTCAAAACATAAATCTCTACTTTCTTACAACTATGTTAATGTGTATGTAATATGTACTCCGAATGATTATTAAGGTATAGATCAGTTTGATGTTTTTGTCACTGTCCAGGAGTCATCAACAATTCTGACACTTCAGCCCAAACATTGGGACTCTCAGAGTCCTTCGTGTGAGTACTATGTGATGAATTTGGCATTTTCACCAGATGAGAATGAATAACTGACTGAGTTTTAGGTTATGGCTGGGGGTTAAAAGCAAAACTGGGAAGGGCTTGAGCTCTTCATAATATAATTTTTCCTGTAGCATATCAGATCAATGCCAACAGTTTTGATAATAAAAGGCTATAAAAAGGTGAGAGAAGGCCATGGTAGTTGATTATATTAATGTGGGCAAATACTCAGTGTCCTGTATATTGCATTTGAAAGGCATATACTTTCCTGCCTAATGACTTTGGACTGAGGCCATGATCTCTGACCAATTACATGGGAACAGAAGTTAGAACACACCAACGGTGCTTTAAGAGACATATTTTACCATGGATCTCTTGGGGTTTTCTGGGTTTTTTTTGTTTTTTGTTTTCTTTTCTATTCTTTTTTTTTTTTTTCCCCTACCCTGAGAATGAACATGTTCCATAAAGGAATTGCTCCTTCAGCCTGGGCCCCAAAATGAAAAACACATGTGTTAAAGTCTTAGCCTGTCTAAAGCGAGGAACCATGTGGTGCCCTAAAAGCAACACGAACAAGGAATAACCCTTTGTTGTAGCTAACAAGAAGTTTGAGATTGTTTCATTTCTTAGTAAAGCTGATTAAGACAATCTCTTCTTGGGGCGCCTGGGTGGCTTAGTCGGTTAAGCGTCCAACTTTCGCTTAGGTCATGATCTCGCGGTTCGTGGGTTCTAGCCCCGAGTCGGGCTCTGTGCTGACTGCCAGCTCAGAGCCTGGAGCCTGTTTCAGTCTGTGACTCCCTCTCTCTCTGACCCTCCCCTGCTCACACTGTCTCTCTCTCTCTCTAGAAATAAATAAAACATTAAAAAAAAAAAAAAAAAGACAATCTCTTCTTATAAAACTTCCCTAGAGTGGCCGAGTTGATTTCCTGATATGGATAGTTGTGATTATGCAGGAAGGTGCCCTTATTTGGGGGAAATACTTGTTGGTATATTTAAAAGTGATTATATCTACAGCTTCATCTCAGATAGTTTAGAAAAAGAATAATGATAATGAATGTGTGTGTGTGTGTGTGTGTGTGTGTGTGTGTGTGTATACAGAGAGAGAGAGAGAACAAATGTGGTGAAATACTAACAACTGAGAAACATGCATGAAGAAGATAAGGATATTTTCCCCTGCTTTTTAAATTTTTCTAAGTTTGAAACTATATAATAATTACATTATATAATTTATTAAATTATTATAAAAAGAAGTAAGGATAAATTAGAAATAAGCCATTTAAAAATGTTTGAAACATCTCAATCCCTGGAAATTAATTAAATGACTTCAACTTCTAGTTTCCTTAGGAGTATGGTAGAATTAAAGGGATGCTTTTCTCTGGAGGAAGACAACATTGTCACTGTTTTAAATTATATCTATAAATAAATTTTCAAAAAGAATCTCCCACATACAAGAAAAACTAACCAAACATAAGCCAAGACAATATGAGGTGACCATAATATTGTTCCCAAATATTCTTTGCCTCATCTTATGGAAGATTATACTTCCCCATTTCATCGATATCAGACTTGAATGTATCACTAGCCCAGGCCTATAGAATGTGATAAAAATGCTTAAATGCTGCCTCTGTACCAAGGCATTAAGATCTTCTGCCGTCTCATGTTCCTTTGCCATGACACCAGAAGTATCATATGTGTAGTCTGTTCCTTCAACTTGTGTTCTGGAGTAGACCATTAATAACTAGGGAAAGATAAAATAAAACTACCACAGTGAGATGAAATGTTATATCCAAAGGGAGAAAATATAAAAATATGTCAATAATAGATGTTAGCATCAATGTGAAAATAAGGCAGTTTTTAGAAAAGTGAAAATCCATAGAACTGACAATCTGATTGTCAGTAATTTGAGTTGTATGTAGAGAAACTATTGGACATTTTTGTTTATGACACATGTACATGAATATTCAAAATGTTGCTTATAAAAGGAAATTTTCTACTACTCAAACACCTATCAATATTAAAATGAATAGACAAATATAGTACTATCTGTGTAGGGCAAATAAATGTTCTATAGCTTCAGATATCAACATAAGTAAAATTTTAGTAACATAACCTTGAGTGAAGATAAAAGCAAGTGACGAAAGAACACATTGAATATGATTGTCTTTATATATGATTAAAACATGCCAATTACCAAAAGACTATGGGTTAACATGCAAGTGTGTTAAGCTATAAGGAAATCCAAGGAATGATAAACACAAAATTTAAAGCAGTGGTTTTGTGGGGCTCCTGTTTGGCTCAGTTGGTAGAGGATGCAACTCTTGATCTCACGGTTGTTAAGGTGAAGACCCACGTTTAGTGTAGGGATTAATTTAAAAAATAAAATCTTAAAACAACAACATCACCACCGCCAACAACAACAACAAAATAGTGGTTATCTCAGGATTTATAAAAGGATGGGATTGGGAAGAAGAACAGAGAGCCTTCACTGTTATAGATAATGCTCCATTTCTTGGGCTGTTGGTGATACAGTGGTATTCCTTTTGTTTTTATTCTTTATACCATATATATATATATATATATGTATGTATGGTATACATACATATACATATGAGTGCATGAATATGTATGTTCTTTTGTATGTGTAAATGTTTAATAAAATAATTTAATGAAACATTTGGAAAAAATTCACAGTAGGATGAGAGTAAAGTAAAAACTGGATACAGTGAATATAGATAATTCTTGAAAGCTTCTAGTGTAAAGAAAAACATTAAAAAATGTAGGACTACATGGAGGATACTTGACACGAATATTTGTTTTGTTTTAAGTTGCAAGAAACTCCAACATTTTGGCAATGGAAATCGATCATGGAAGAAGAGAAAGCAATGAGGACACAGACAAGTATCAATTGCTAAAGTGGATGGTAGCTGAAGAATCCTGTGCATACGTAGAGAGGGTGGCAGTGCACAGATACCAAACACTGTTCATCCATAGTAAGAGAAAATTCAGATTTTAAGGAAAGAGACACATTTGTTGTTGATGGTGGAGGAGCTGTTTTTCTTTATAATAAAGAGAATAAGCAAAATCCCTGTAGTACTCTTTATTGATTTTTGAGAGACAGAGAGACAGAGTGCGAGTGGGGTAAGGGCAGAGAAGAGAGGGAGACACAGAATCTGAAGCAGGTTCCAGACTCTGAGCTTTCAACACAGAGCCCGAGATGAGGCTTGAACTCATGAACTGTGAGATCATGATCTGAGCCAGAATTGGATGCTTAACCCACTGAGCCACTCAGGCATCCCTCTGTAGTACTCATTCTAATGCAAATACCTGTATTTTAAAAATTGTGATGTTTAATCAAATTTGGGTACAGATTAACCATAGATAAAGATGTTAACTTCTAACACTTGTCTCCAATAAGAGATACTTAATACAAGCTATAAGACACTTGGCTTCTGGCAACATGGCTATCTAGATATTCTGAAAGACAATCAACAAAGAGCAACGAAGTTCTGGATAAAATATACTGTTTAGTGCTTTCCTAAGCTACCTAAAAATGGAAGGTATTGCTACATTGCTAAAAATGGAAGAAAGATCTTCAGGCCAAATCTGCATTTCCGTTTGTTTTTGTAAATAAATTTTATTTTAACGAAGTGACACACTCATTCGTTTATGTGTTGTTATTTATGGCTGCTTTCAAACTACAATGACAGAATTGAATAGTTGCAACACAGACCGTATAGTCTGCAAATATTTACTATTAGGACTTTTACGGAAACAAAAATACATGAAGGAAAGAAAGAACCCCGAAGAGTTTCTGTATGTTTAGCATCCATTTTCCCCCTATTATTAACCTCTATATACTTCTATGGTATATTTGTTACATACTACTGAATCAAAGTTGGTACATTATTATTTACTAAAGTCCATACTTTTAGAATTTTATAAATGTAGTCTAACTCCTTTTCTTGTACCAGGATCACATCCAGGGTACCACATTATACTTAGGAGTCATTTTTCTTTAGACGTCTCTTGACTATGGTGGTTCCCTGGAGTTTCCCTGTTTTTGATAAAACTCAAGAGTACTGATCAGGTACTTTTTGTAATACCCTTCCTTCAGTTTAGGTTTATCTGATGTTTTCTCCATGGTTATACAATATTTATAGGTTTTTGGGAAAAAGATCAGCAAGGTTAAGAGCTATTTTCATCACAAACTAAGAGTATTTTCTATGAATATGTCTTATCATTGAAGATGGTAATGTTGATTGAGTAGCTGAGTTAGTTTTGCCAGATTCCTACACTAAAAAGTTGGGGCGCCTGGATGGCTTAGTCGGTTGAGCATCCGACTTTCGCTTAGGTCATGGTCTCACGGTTCGTGGGTTCGAGCCCGGGGTCAGGCTCTGTGCTGACTGCCAGCTCGGAGCCTGGAGCCTGTTTCGGAGTCTGTGTCTCCGTCTCTCTCTGACCCTCCGCTGCTCACACTGTCTCTCTCTCTCCTAGAAATAAATAAAAAAATATTAAAAAAAGTTACTCGTCGCTCCCTACCCTACCCTTTTTCCTTTCCATATTTTGAAGGAAGGTACTACTGAATCCTACCCTTAAGGGATGGAATGGGGAGTTACACATAGCTGGAATATTTCTGTATGGGATATTTATATGTGCTCCCATACTTTATTATGTATTCAATCATTGGCTCATATCAGCATGTTGTATTCATGTTTATTTTATACAGTGGGTTATAATCTAGTACTATTTTATTTATTTTATTACCTAAATTGCATTCTCAGGTGTTTCATTCATATAAAGGAACTCTATGGAACGGTACAAGTTAGGTGTAGTTACAACCCTCATATGAAAATGCTTATGAAGCATTTACCAAGCATTTTACATAGAAAAGGCTTATCAAGCACTTTCTAGTCTTAATTTGGCATCATTTCATCAGTCAACAAGCATTAAATGTTTCTAAGTATCTAGTACTTGTCCTGAAAGCATTGTTCTAGAAATTTAATTAACACGAAGGTAACCAGAAACTTTTAGCTTTTCTGGAAGCACAGAAGCAAAGCTACGGTGGCTACCTCACAGTGGCTACCTCTGTGACCTCGTCACTTGATACTACAAGGCTCTTACTGTCCCCAGCTCACAAACTTAAGTCCAGCTCAGGGAAGATGACAAAGAATTTCAGAGGACTTGAGGTTCCTCTGAGTTGGAATTTTATTTATTATGTTTTAACTGGGTATCCTATTTGAATTTTAAGGATCATCTCTTCTTTCTTTCTCCAGGGAAGGTACAAAGATTTCTGGGTAAACTGTGGGGAAATGAGATTGTTCCAAATTTGAGGCAGGCCAATTTGGAGTACATTGGTTCACTAAAGAACTGAAGTCAGAAAGAAACACAGGTTTATCCTTGTTTAGTTATATGTGGGCAGCCCCAACTAACAGTTTTACAAAACACAAAATTAAAAAAACTTATTCTAAACAACGTTAAATGAAAAAAATCATGACAAAATGGCTATTTAAAAAATAAATGACAATCATTCCCTTCAGAGATTGAAATTCTACTTCCCACCCCACCCAACTAAATCTTAATAGTTTCAAGTCTCTCCAATTTTCGCATAATGTGTAACTATGTTACACATTTTTAAAGAATAGCTTTGATTCTGAAAAATCATAATTACTGAACAGGGTGTGAGAAATCCCTAGACTTTCCCCCACAGAGTAGGAACACAAACCATATCAATTTATCCCTAGATTTGAACTCTTAAGTTAGCAATTAAAGATGTAATATTTTACTAAAGGCATATAGTGAATTTTTCATGATCTTGTGTGTTTTCTGATTTAGGAAAAGGAGGTACTGAGTGTTACAATAGACATGGTATAGAAAAAAAATCATCAATAAAATATGGAAAAATAAGAGATATAAGCCAAGACAACATTGTTTAAGTAGAAAATAATGATTCTTCTTTGCTTGTTTTTGTTTTTGTTTTGTTTTCCTGGCAAATATCACATTCTTTAAGACTTCATAGTATAGAGCTTACATTCACTGCATCGTATATATAGGGCAGAACGACCTCTATAACATAAATATTTCAAATGAGCTAAAGACATTCAAGCATAAATAAACACTCATTGAGATTATTTATAGACATCTGGAAATCAGTCCAGTTCTGCCTAAAACTTATATAAGACTATAAAACTTATATAAGACTAAGATAAATTCTAAATTAAGCCATTTCGCAGAAACTAAAAGAAAATAACAAGGAAATAGTAGGTATAGTTATGCCTCCAAATGTATTTATTCTTTAGTTTATTTCTCCCAAGGTCTTCAAAGTCCATGCACAGTTATTAATATATATTTATGCATATATATGTATATAAGTATATGTATATACTAAAGATACTACTAAATGGAAAAAAAGCAGCCATAAATATAAAGAATTTGAAATATTTGGTTATTTTAATTCAACAATTTAAGCTGTGTTTTCCTACATCATACACATAGATCATAGATGTGTAATAATTTATAGATTATATATTTGTGTAATATTTGTAAAGAAAGAAGAAAAAGAAAGAAAACAAAAAAGATCATAGCATGGAAAAAAGTCTTGTTTTGATATGAACATTTCAATAATCATGTGACTCTGATCATGATCTTTCATATGATTCCTTCTCTACCAATTCAAAATTTGAAAAAAGGGAAGAACGATGAGAAGAAAGCTTTAATCTCAGATGCATTAAGAAAACCCTTCTTAGATTTCAATTTTTAACTTCAGTGTTGACCCCTTCATTTGCTGCTCATAATGTATATTAAATTTCTCATTCAGTGCCACTGTAAAGTGATTCTTCCAGTCTCCTGTAATTCCTACAACAAAAGAGAAAACATAGTAAATATTATGATTTCCAGCCAGAATCATGCCATTTTCTAACATTTATGATATTCATTAACACCTAATCAAAATATATTCTTATAATTTTCAATTATAAGAGTAAAATTTTACCACAAATAGTACACACACACGCACGTGTGCACACACATTTGAGCAAAGAAAGATTTGTCCTGATTGTTAAAAAAACAAATGAACAAAACCTAATTTATTTCTCTGACTCTTCCCTCTTGTGCTTCTTTAATTTCTTCTCCTACGATTTCCTCTGAAATGCTGGTGCTCCTTAGACGAGATCTATGTTTTATCCACTCCCAAGATATGAAATACCATCTTCATAATAAAACTCAAATCCAGGCTTATGTCTCCGTATCCAACTGCCTATCTGATATTGCCACTTGGATTCCATACAAGGATCTCAAATTCAACAAGTTCAAAATTAAATTCATTTTCTTCCCCACAAAACTGTTTTGTGTACTTTTCCATAACCTGATTAATGACCACACCAGGTATCCAAGGCATAAATTCAGAAGTTGTCCCTCAACCGAGTCTAATTCTATACTCATATTCAGAGTTTCTTCATATCCTTTGCTTCCACTCAATTTTTGCTGCCGCTGATAGTTACTATTCTCAGCATTTCCCAGACTTCTGTTATTGCAAGTCTAGCAGGCCCTTTTGTTTTCCATTACATCCTATACTCCCCTGGCAGAAGGAGTATTTTAAATTAGTAGTTCCCTTAGCTCAGGGAAGTCTAAACTTTCACAATTAAATAACTGCTAAAGATAGAAAATGTGTCCTGAGAACTGAGTAGGGTCTGAGGTTACAGCAGTGTGCAGCCCTTTACAAGCATGACTACTATTTTAAGTCCATTATTTTATCTTAAAAATACACATGGACTCTATGACTAAAAAGATTGAGATAATCTGAAAACTAAACAATGAAAATATCATCCATATGTTAACTCTCTTTTCCGGGCTGTCTGTTGGTGCCAGTGGCAGCTTTGTTGTTCCTATTATTTTAAATACCCGGCCCTCTCACTGAAAGTTTAGTTCAAAGAGCAAGATTTTCTCTATCCTGTTTATGTTTCACATATCAGTAAGGCCAATGTCCCAATACTCTGCATACTCTACATGCCTTTGGGTTTATATACTGACCATATCTCATCAGACAGTTCCTCCTCTCAATAGAATGTCACCTCATTGTATTTTGATGTTTTTGGTTAAACAAAGCTGTACTTACTGCAAGTGCTTTGAAACTTAATCTCTTTAAAACAATCTTAATGAGGTGAACTGATATGCAGAAACTATACATTTTTTTGTGTACAATTTGATGAGTTTGGATATTTGCCACTTGGTCTTGGAAAATGTTTGCCACTTTGTCAAGGCAAGGCTCATTGTTCTAGGCTTGTTTCCTCATCTCAAAGTGAGGTAACAGAGAAGTTTCCTTTTGAATGTCTGGTTTGAATTTAAAGAGAATTAGAATTTTTAAATCATATACATTTATAGAATGTACATGGCGCAGCACCAAGAAACACAGGTTTTATAAATGATTGTGAGTAGGGTGTGATATTAGTGCCAGTACTAAGGCTGGGGTGGCTGCTGGCCATTCTTCATATGCTGTATATACTAAGTAAGCAGCAAGTAGTAGCAATTTAGTAGTAGTAGTAGTAGTAGTAGTAGTAGCAACAGAAATACTAATGTTTTAATGGCTCTTTAGACTTGATAACATAATAAAAAGATTATTCAAATGTAAAACAGTCTTGAAAACAAGCTGGGTTCACAGGAGAAATAACTTCAACGGGTGTTTGCCTGTAACTATTTCAACCTGTGACTTCTTATAGCAATCAAGGCAAATTGCAGGACTATCTCACCCTTTCTCATGAAGGGAGAAATTTTTTGGTTCATGATTTCATCTGGTAGCACTGTATAATTGGTAGATGGGTTGTTCTTCATCTCCTGGAATGAAGTATGTTGTATAATCTTGTCCACAAGCTCCTCTGATGGCTTCCTTCCCAGAAATTGTATCACTTTTATCACCTCTTTTCTGATTTCCTAGAGAAAAAATATTTTGAAACTTCGGTTACTAAAGTTAAATACATTACTATTTGGATTAAGACAGAGAGAGAGAGAGAAAGAGAGAGAGGGCACCCCTTTCCTGATATTGGCTTCAAATTAGGCTCCAAATGAAAAAAAAAAAACTTCTTGGAGAAGTGGAATTTTTTTTAACTTCTCTAGGCATAATTTTCCTTATCCATAATGTAGATATAAAAGATACTTCAAAGATTGTTAGAATCAACTAAATGAGATGATGTTTATAAAATATTTATTGTAGTCTATGATGCTTACTTAGCATATGCTCAATAACTCTTATCTAATAATATGAATATACACTTTCAAAGACTATAGTCCTCTATGACAGATTAAGTTTGGGGCTGAAAATATGTACACTGTTTCATTTTTCTTCTAACTTATTGATGTACATACTGAGAAGCAAAGTAACCAAAAAGATTAAGAAAAAGTATAAAAATTCACATATTCAACATGGAACATCGGATGTATATATGAACCATAGCTACGAACACCCCTATCCCTATGTCACTCTTACAGCGTGCTCTACTGTCCAGCTAAGTCATTCAATGTAACTATTTGCAATACTGGCTATAATGCTTATTTTTGGTGTAGAGTTCCCTTTACAAAGAATGCAATTTTCAAGTTCTCTGTCCTACAAATTACAGCTTGCCTGTCAAACTTCAGTTCAAGTATCACCTTCTTTGGGATAATTTCCTTGACTATTCCAATTTGAGTGAGATGACCCTATTTTTGCCCCTGTAAATTTCCATATAACTCTTTATTCTCATAATTTTATTTACTTGTCTGTCTTCTACCAAAAAAGTTTGTATATCTGTATGTAATGTTAATATATCTTATTCTCCTTCTATTTGATACATTGTAGAGACAAAGGAAAACTAATTTATTAATTCTTAGGCTTCTTAGTGATTCAGATATAGAGGAGACTTCAACATGGTCATTATCGACCAAAATAGGGAATAAATGAACATAGACATGGGAGGGGATTGAAATGGTTAGATTAGCTAATATTTTTTGTGCTAATTTTAAATTTATTCTCTTTAATATTCTAGTTATAGAACACAATATTAGTATAATAAACTACATATCGTGCTTGTTTCTCATTCAAATTTGTTATAGTGTTAAATTCTATAAAGAAATAACACTTCAGTTTCTAAAATATTATGTATGATTTTATCTTAAATTTCTTCTAATAAACATAACTCTAGAATTTTTGCAACATAGAGTTTAATAATTGTGCAAAGGTGTGAGCAAGAAACAATTATTGACGGCTTTTTTGGTGCTAATAAAGAATGAGAGAAGAAAAGACATTTCTCTTCTTTCAATAAAGAAACCCAGGATTTGTCTATCTTCACAAAAATTATTTGTATACATTTGTGCGTTAACCTACTACTCAACTTATAGAATAGAATATTCAAAATTTCTGGAGTTCTTCCATTTGCAGGCTTTGAGCTTCATTCTTTCCACTCTCTATTCCCATAAACAACAAAAAACACCAACATAAAATCTACTGCCCAAGAACTGATCTAATCAATCCTCTACCTTACTTCATAGTTTTCAAACATACACATATTATCCATAGACAATATATGTTTGGTTTTGCCCAATTGATGTGCATAGTTGATATTTACTCCTTTTCATTGCAATGTCATATTTAATTGTAGGACATTAGGATACATCATGATTCTTGAGTCTATGTATATTGGGGTTGTTTCTAATTTTTATAGTTAGGGAGAATGCTGCTATGAAGATTTTTGTACCTACAACCCAATATACACAAACCAGAGTTTCTCAAGAGTTTATATCTACGGTGGGCATTTGGGGGCATTAAATTATGTTTGTTTGCCCTTCTTAGATAATGACAAATTGTTTCCATAGTTTATGTATCTTCTTATCCTTCTATCGGTAATGTGGTACTTCTCAATGATCCACATTAACTGACTTGTTAATTGTAGTCAGTTTGGTGTGTGAAATACATTTCATAGTGACTTTTATTTTGCATTATTCTGATTACTAATGAAGTTGAAATGAATGACATTATGAGGAAATTTGAGATCATCATACTTTTGCATATTGCTCCTCTGACATTCTGTTTATTCTCTTCTTCTGGAGGTTTGAGTTAATAGATGTGGACCGTATTACTATCCTATATATCCATTACTCTATTTTTAAAGTATTCTACTCATCTCATTGTGGTACATTCAACCTAATTTCCTCTGCTCCATTTCCATTTCACTAACTCACTATTTAACCATGTTTTATCAGTTATATAAACCATCTCTTATAATTTTTAAAAATTATTTTAGAAATTCTATTTTGCTATTTTTTTTTCAAATCTGCTGAGTTAATTTTAGTAACCTCTTCTTTCTTTGTAAAATATTTTCCTTCTTTTATTTCTTTAAATATATTAAACATAAATGTTTTATAGGGTTTACCTGATGATTTCAACACCTATACACTTGGAGGCAGTTGACCAGTTGACACTTCTTGTCCATTGTGATTCCTTATGTGCTGTTGTGCGTGTGTGTGTTTGCTGTTGTTTTGTGAACTCCAGTTTTTTCAAATTTTATCTTTGGTAATTTTTTGAGACTTGGTTTGAATATATTTATTCACAGAAGAGTTTTATTTAATAGCTTCAAATCTGTGTTAATGTATCTGGATTATTATAACCTTTGGAGGTACTTGCATCATCTATTTAAAGACATATTTTTCTATCTAGAGTCTTGTCAAATGCTAATATTTTAGAAACTACTAAGTTGCTCATATGTTTTCTTATTTTAAAAAGTGTTTAGGGGCGCCTGGGTGGCTCAGTCAGTTGAGCGTCCGACTTCAGCTCAGGTCATGATCTCGAGGTTCATGGTTTCGAGCCCCACATTGGGTGCTGTGCTGACAGCCAGCTCAGAGCCTGGAGCTTGTTTCAGATTCTGTGTCTCCCTCTCTCTCTGACCCTCCCCTTCTCATGTTCTCTCTCTCTCTCTCTCTCTCTCTTTCTCAGAAATAAATAAAGCATTAAAATTTTTTTTAAAAAGTGTTTAATTCCAGTTAGTTAACATACAGTGTTATATTAGTCTCAGGTGTACAATATCCCATATGTTTTCAATTTCTCACCTTCTTCAGGTCTTCATAGAAGATAAAAAGCACATGTGGATTATTCCTCTTCTCCCACCAAGATTTTACATGTTTATACCAGGAACCATACGGCACTAAAGTTAGACATAAAAGCAATGTAAGAGCATAGTATCATTCTTATAAAGCTTGAAAAGGAGTATTCAAACAATAGTAGCCACACATAAATATGAATAAATGACCATCGAATGAAAACTAGAGGTCAGTCACACATCTTAAGCAAATTTCTCTGCAGCAAGAGAGGCAGAGTATGTTGAATAGTCCATGTACAGAAATACATTCTAAATTTTCAACATTATGACATGGTTTATGACATGGTTTATGACATGGATTACAGTTAATTATCCCATTAATTTATACAAGCATTTTTGAAGTGTGTATGTCTGTGTGTGTGTGTGTGTGTGTGTGTGTGTGTGTGTGTTTGTGTAGAATCAAGTTGTCAGTGAAGGGAGATGAATTAGTGAAACTATTAATGACCTTATAATCAGAATTCAGTGAAGGTTGCAAATTTGCCACTTATAAACTAGCTTTGACAACTAAAGCTTGTAACTATATAATTTTTTATTATATTCTTTGCAATTTATATGGTAAGGGAGTTTTATTATGGACTCTTAGTGTTATTTTCACTTTTTAAAAGTTAGAAGATTAGGGGCGCCTGGGTGGCTTAGTCGGTTAAGCGTCCGACTTTCGCTTAGGTCATGATCTCATGGTTCGTGGGTTCGAGCCCCGCGTCGGGCTCTGTGCTGACAGCCAGCTCAGAGCCTGGAGTCTATTTTGGAGTCTGTGTCTCCCTCTCTCTCTGACCCTCCCCTGCTCATGCTGTCTCTCTCTCCTAGAAATAAATAAAAATATTTTTTTTAAAAGTTAGAAGATTATTTTTAACTTTTTAAAATGCTTATTTATTCGAGAGAGAGATAGAGAGAAAGATAACAAGCAGGAGAGGGGCAGAGAGATTGAGGGAGACAAAAAAAGCAGGTTCCAGACTCCAAGCCGTCAGCACAGAGCCCAATGAGGGGCTCCACCTCACAAACCACAAGGTTATGACCTGAGCCAAAGTTGGATGCCCAACCAACTGAGCCACTCAGGTACCCCCAAAAAGTTAGAACATTTTGAGAATGATGTGATATGCTTAAAAGTGGTCTCCATCTCTTCCTTTTTCTTGCCTCATACATATCCCAGTGTCTCACCCAATAAAAAGCTGACAGAATACTATAATGCTATGTGAGTCAAAGTATTCTGCTTTGCATTGCCATTGTCTACCATTTCTGTCCTTTGATTCTACTGACAATTGTTCTTAACAGAAAATATTGTATAATTCTATATATGTGATATATATATATATATATAATATAATTGGAATATTGAATGATCTTATTCATCCAATTTGCAGAGGTACAACATTATTTTTCTCTGACTTGGAATGTGGGTTTTGACCATCTTGAGACATATGTTTAATTTGTGATGGTTTAGCTTTTTTCCAAAATACAGCAACAAACATAAAGTACATATGTTCTAGTTTTATTGAGTCAGTATTATCTTCTATGGGTACAAAGACATTATTATCATTTTTTTTGCAATTATTACTAAAGGATCAGAATGGCCTTCTTTGGATAGTAATAGGCTCTCCTGAATCCTTTATTCATCAAATTTAAATAGTTACTATAGTCTGGAATTTAATAAAAAGGTAAAATTTCCCAGAATTTCTGCTGAATGACTCTTGAGAAATCTAGTTGAAACATTCAAACTGTACCCTGGGTGAAAAGAAAAAGAACTTTGTAGATATTCAGACTTCTTTGTAAATTCTCACCCCACAAAGCACTTGAAATTTTCCTTAGAAACAAATGGGCGTTCTCTCTTTTCTATTTCTGTGCCCCCTTATTGAATAGAGTTGTAATGCTATGAAATACTTTTCTAATAAAAAGATATGAGAGAGAATTGGGCACTGAACCTCAGTCTTAGAGAGGAAAATAGCTACCTCCACCTCCATCCAAACACACTTTTATATATTTATTTTTAGGCACTGAACTGGAGTGTCCAGATTCTACAATTTTCCATCCGCATCTGGAAACCCTATGCTTGCTCTGGAGTTCAAAGCCTTCTAGAATTTCTGTGTTTTAATTAAGGATCAGAGAAGATAGCAGACCACAACAGACAACAAAAATGTTTGCTCAGAGATGTCATTTGTCTTGTATCATTTACCTTGAAAGAATTCCAAGTAAAGAGGTGTCTTACCTTGTCCATCCATGAATTTCTCCACAAACTCTCCAAAAGATCCAGGATCTGGATGAGAAGTTACCATTTGAAAGAAATAATAAAAAGAAACAGCCACATCTTTGGCATTCCGGCAAACGTAGACCATCTAAAAAGATGACATTGTATATTAAGTCACTTGAATTTTTTCAAACATAGTCTCATCAAGAAGCATTTACGCTTTCAACTATGAACATAACCATCATAAAGTATATAAAATTATAAAGAAGAAAAATTCTTCAGTAGCCTGAAGTGAAAGCATCTTTTGCACAGTTGTTAAATGCCTTTTCTCACTTTTTATTTTGTATGCCATTGTCTCATATAATAACTCATTTTAATGTCACAGATGCAGTTTTTCATGCAGTCTTGGAGGGAACAAACTTGTTTAATGGGGGTATACATTGATCAAATTGATCAAATGCGCATTGATCTCGGTGAAAATGTAATCTTCACCAACATCATGTTGAATTTCTCTATTACATGTAGAAGAAACACCAATTGGAAAGAGCAGCCAGGAAGTCTTGGTTTTAGTTGCCAATCTGGCACTATAAAGTTCTATCATCTTGTGCAAAGCACCAGTTTTGGATCTAAATTTTCTATCCAGTAAGCAAGTGAGTTGTGTTCAATTTCTATGGTCTCTTCTAGATCCTGTACTCAGTGCTGCAGGAAAAGATCTGCAAAAGTAAACTCCAGCATCCCTTTGGTCTCCACTTCTGCCCTCAGGCACCTGAACATTGCCATCAGAGAAGGCTGTTCATGACTCTCCACTGTTTACTGGATTTGACTGGGCTCAATAACTTGACTCAACTTCAAGTTTCTACATTTGCAAACAATTTTTAAAGAATTCTTGCAGTATATTCTAAGAAATATGGCTCTTGTTTTTAAGGCCCTGCTAGAAAAAATATCCAATTACTACCAAAAAAAGTGAATTTTCTTTTCTTATGAAAGCTATCATCAGCCATATTGACCTTTTCCAATCTAATTTAATACTCTCCTTGCTTTTTGCATATTAGTTGAATGGAACTCATTGCCACTATATCCATGAATTTACTTCGCATTTTTACCCCTTGCATTTCTTCAGGCTGTTCTCTCTGTCTTGAGTATTTTCTAAATTTCAAAATACTACCCATATTTGAAGCTTGGTTCCAGGTCTCCAGGAGGTTTTTTATTTTCCCAGGTAGGGGACAGGGGTAACAATAGCAATCCCTCTTCCCCTAAATTTCTGTAGTTTGTCTTATCTTCATGTTAACAGATACTATTCTATACCCCAAAGTTTTTGCCACACATGCTATTCCTGTCTTGGAGGGAAATCTAGGCTTTCTTGAAGATAGAACTTTGCCTGCCTCACTGTCAAGTCAAAGTTGCTAGTTTACCCACAATTCTCTTGGGATGATAATCCATTTTAAAATCCTACCCTTGAACAACTCCTGTTCCTGTGATACTCAGTTCATACCTCTCTCAGCTAAAGCTTAGGTTCATTTCCTCACTTTAACTGAAAATGTGAACATCTCCCTCATTGTATTATTCTCCACTCCTAATCTTGTCATCATCCAGTGTAACTTTAGTATCTGTATGCACGAAGCATCTAATTCACTAGGTTCTTGTATTCATTGATCATTACTTTTAGTTTACCACGGCTGAGCACTTTATGCTGAATCTTGTCAGAACCCTACAGGTTTCACTGCTGAAGCTTTATTATGGAGGATCATGTTTTCTTCCAAGAAAGGCCTACTCCTTCCTTCTTCTTTATCAGTTTTTCCCAATATACCTGTCCCGCAACAATTCCAAGTTCTTAAATTTACTGTCCTCAATGTTTCTCTTATCTATTAGTTTGACCCCCTTTCCCCTCACTTTTTAAAATTCTGTTTTAGCTTCTGGTTTATCACTCCAATTACACTTTTACTAAGAGTCCCAATCCATCTATCTGCTTGTCCCCCAGTGAATTACCCTAGAAATACTCGGGGCATGATTTCTTCTAACTGGTTGGTTGATGTCTGAGATGATAGTTTTGTGAATGCTAAACAGTTTGGTGAAAACTAAGACTGTTGTAAATGTATTGTATCTATTTTCATTTGAGAATTGAAGGGGCTACAACCCGTTCTCCAAAGGAAAAAGAAGTAACAGTCAAATCTCTTGGGAAAAAAATGGTGATTGCATATCTCCTGGAAAATATATACACAGTCTAATGAGGGAAACTTTATGTAATGAATGATGTCAGCAGGATGTACGTGCTCCATCTAGAATTGCTTTTGATAAAAATTAAAAGAACAAATAAACATTAGAATCTTTGGAATTTTGGACCATGGATCTCCAGAGAAATGTCAAATACAGCAGCTAATGTTAGAGTACAAAATAGAAATGTTTCCTGATTGTGATAAGCCCCCTATTTTGTTATTACAGCTGCATATAGTGCTTTGGTATTTCCTATGTGTAGCAAACAGGGTTGTAGTACATCCTAAAGAAAGCTAGAATGGTCTTGAGAAACATCAGTGATCCAAGATGTAATGTTTTAGTGTTACATGTATCATTCTTTGTAAAAAACAAAACTGATCATGTCAGTCATCCACTCAAAATGTCTGTAACTCCTTGTTACCACGAAAGAGTCCAAGATTCCTGACTTAACTTCAGTGTCTGTTGTGATCAAGCCCTAGCTTATCTCCCTTCATTTACCCAGCCAATGTGTATAGTCAACCTAGCAACTAAAATGACCTTGTTTCAGATCACCACAGGGGTTGCCTGTGGGCAACTAACTCCTATACATCTTTTCAATATCAGCTGAGATGTTACTTGCTCTTGAATATCCTTCTTACTGTAATATCTGGGCTAGAATTCTCTTACTTGACCCGTGACACCTCCTGCATTATCTGTTTATTTGTTCCTTTCCCCCAAGTGGACCATGTGATCATGAGGACAAAGCTTGCACATGTCTTATTAATCGTTATATTGCTGGCACACAACAGGCATTCAGTAAATAATCATCATATAATACTTTTCTGGTTTATCTTTTTCTAGTTCACTTGAATGTCTCAACATGCCAAGTACAATAGTTTGCAAAAAGAAATACATTCAATACAATCAGTAGTAACAAATACAAAAGTGGTTATCATTTATCAAATTTTTATAATATACTAGAGACTGTGTTAAGCACTTAACAAGCATTATTTCATTTAATTCTTAGAATAGCTTCACAAGGAAGATGTTATTTTTATCCTCTTGCAGATAAGGAAACTGTGGCTTAGAGTTTACCTATTTTTTTCCAAATCACCTCTAGAGTTGGAGTTGAAATCTATACTCTAACTATACTGACCTTAATCCATATTTATTAAATATCTGTAGGTTCCATGAAAGAACAAATAAACAAATGTATACAAGACACAAGATGTTACCTGGCTTGATCATTCTAAAATTATTTTGAGGTGGATAACTTTTTTTAAATGTTGGTTTATTTTTGAGACAAACAAAGCCAGCGTAAGGCACAGGAGGAGCAGAGAGAGGTAATCAGAGGATCTGAAGCAGCCTCTGCACTGACAACAGAAAGCCTGGTGCGGGACTCAAACTCACGAACTGTGAGATCCTGGTCTGAGCCAAAGTCAGATGTTTGACCAACTTGAGCCGCCCAGGTTCCCCGATGTGGATGAAGTTTTAAGAATACTAGACTCTGGTTACCTTACAGTTATTTTCCCAAAATGAGGCTGGAAGAATGTCAGCTGGCAGATGAGTCTTCACGATTCTAGGAGATGCCATCTCTTTTAGTTGTTTTACTCCTGATTTTTAAAAAGTGAGAGGTTATATACAACTTCCAAAATTACAAATATTTATGTGGATTTTATCGATATTTTTATTTTTATTGATATTAAAATAGAAGTAACTTTAAGATTCTATATTGCATTCATAGTAATAATAATACATACCCACTATGACAGAAGTTCACATAGAGGAAATCATAGAGAAAAAAAGCAAGATAACATAAAATTTCACCATATTGGAAAAATAAGTATTAATATTTTGGTGAGCAGCCTTCCATGTAAATGCAGTTGGCCTTTAAACTATGTGTGTTCGAATTGCCTAGGTCGATTTATAGATGGATTTTTTTTATAGTATAGTACTACGGATGTGGTTTCTCTTACTTAGGATTTTATTAATAACATTTGCTTTTCTCTAGCTTACTATGTTGTAAAAATGCAATATATAATACATGTATAACATACAAATATGTGTTAAATGACTGTTTATATTATTGGCAAGACTTCTGATTTAAGCTTCTAATAGACTATTAGTAGTTAAATTTAGAGGGAGTCAAAAGTTACATGCAGATTTTTTATTGTGTGAGGGGTGACCATCCCTAACCCCAGCATTGTACAAGGGTCAACTGTATATCTATATGCCCAGACTCAGAGCCATCTAAATACCACACATACAGATGGAATTTTCAATATCTTCTAATTGACTTTTTCCTCAGTATATTATACTGAAACTACAAGAAACATAAGTCATCCTAATTTTTTAATGATTTCACAGTGTTATTATATCACAATAAGCTATTCCTTTTTTGATTAACACTTAAGTTTTTCTAATTTCTCACAATATGAGAAGAACCTGTGATGAATATCCTTTTGGTTATATCCTTGAAATATTTACATATTTTTTTTAGTGTTTAAGTATTATCACATTCAGCCGTATAGGGACAAATGCTTACATATTGCTAGGCTCTAGTGAAGGCATAAAAATATCTATCCTTATCCACTCTATTTCAGACAACTGTTACATCATAAACTGTCAAGATTTAAATTTAAATTTATGTACTCTCCATGTAGAAGACATAATACTAGTTTCCACTCTTACTTACACTCTCTTTTTTTGATCCACACTTTAAAATATATGTACACAGTTTCTAAAATCTACTTAAGTATTACCATTCATCAACTCTTCTGTTCTGCATTCCAAAAAAGGTATTCGGTTAAAAATGACATCTTGTTTGCATTTTTCCACATCACCATCTTTGTAGATCATGTATATAATTTCACTAACCCAGGTTGTACCTGTAAAAATTAGACAAACCTTAGTGTCCCACTGACAATGCAGGGGTGCTGGCGCAAGTAGTGGATTTATAGCTGGATAACGAAGGAAGGTACCAGTGCAATATTATTAGAAAAATGTCAGAACAGCCACAGAACTTGGAGAACCTGGGTGGCTCAGTCTGTTAAGCATCTGACTCTTTTTTTTTTTTTTTCTTAAATGTTTTATTTATTTCTAGGAGAGAGAGAGACAGTGTGAGCAGGGGAGGGTCAGAGAGAGAGGGAGTCACAGACTGAAACAGGCTCCAGGCTCTGAGCTGGCAGTCAGCACACAGCCCAACACGGGGCTCGAACCCAGGAACCGCAAGATCATTACCTAAGCGAAAGTCGGACGCTTAACCAACTAAGCCACCCAGGCGCCCCAGTAAGCATCTGACTCTTGATTTCAGCTCAGGTCATGGTCTCATGGTTTGTGAGATTGAGCCCCGTCTCTGGCTCTGCACTTGGGATTCTCTCTCTCCCTCTCCCTGCGCCTCCCCTGCCCCCTCCTCAAAATAATAAACTTTAAAAAAAAGAAACTTTAAAAGAAAAGAATAGTCAGAGAACTGAAGAAATATTTCTTCTAACACTTAATCTTATAAGACCCAAAAATAGTCTCAATAAATGGTACCTCTATGGTACCTTCCTGCAGGGAAATCATTGTATTTAAACATTATCAGGGAAAACAAAGAATAGGACATAGTTCCTGACCTCTAGGACAAGTAAACAATAAATGTGTTTAAGGTAACTAAAGTCATACAAGTGAAGATAATAAATAATTGAATGTTGAGCTTAATTCAAAGAAAGAAAAGATGACTATTGGAGTATGGAGGAGAAAACCTTTCAGGTATGTCTTGAAAAATGGACTACATGCAGATGGGCTAGAAGGAAGAACTGAAAAAACTGAAGCAGTCAGAGAGAAAGCATACTCTCAGAGTCTCCCACATCCATGTATGTACTATTCCTTCAGCCTGGAACACTCTTCTATGAGCTAAACTTCTGATGGCTTTGCTTTGTATACTCTAAGAAACCTCTTAGGAGCCCCAAGTGAGGTGCTCATTTTGTATGTTGTTGCAATAGCCTATTGGACTTTTTTCACCCAAAGCGGTTTCATACTGTATTGTATCTGCCACTTTATTTAAATTTCCCACTGGATTATAAACCCCAAGAGGGTAGAGATTAGAGGTGTTTCATTCACCATTATATCCCCAGTAGCTAATATTACACTTGACACATAGCAGGAACTTGGTAAATATTTGCTGACTGAATAAATGAGAAAACAGAAAAGGAAGAATCATGCGGAGAAAGAGTGAAGAGGCAAGCCAGTGAGAATAAATAGTCCCTACATTTTTTGGGATAATGTGAGGAAGGAGGTGTAATTCATTCATTCATTCATTCATTCATTCCTTGTTTTCAACATATATATTGAGTATAAGCTTGTCACTATGCTAAATGCCAAGAATACATACGTAAGTAAAATATGGTCATTATGCTAGTGTTTCATGAGGATTTAGGCTACCTTTTCTGTAATACTGTAACAGATTATCTGTAAATACTGTGCCAAAATAAAAAAAATGTTAATTTTGAAAAAAAAGGTAAAAAAAGTAGAGAGACTTGACTAACAGAAAATATACTCAAACACGAGTTAGTCACAAACCTTACTGATAGCTTCTTATGCCTCAACTTGAATCCCCGTTCAGAGTATACAGAAAAGACTAGATCTAATCCTTGCCTTCTAGTGCTCAGAGGTGCTTTTGAGGGTTGGAAAAAATGCTTTATAATTACAACACTTCTTTTTTCTTAAGATGCTATAATACAGATGGGTACAGGAATTCAAAGGACTACAAAGGAGGAACATTTAACGCAGTGTTCTGTGCTCAGTGTTCTGTGCTGCTGCGAGTTCCAATAAGAAATGCCTTCAAGACAACATGAGAATTGAATTTAGCCTTAACACATTATTGGCATTAGTTCACCAGTTTTGTGACGCAGAGAAGGGCTCTTCCAGGCCAAAGTGTCTTTTTTTCTTTTTCCAATCCAAAGTCAGATACTTAAGAATAGTAAGGTGGTGAGGAAAAGAATTGGAAATAGATTACAAAGCCTAAATTGGAAAAGAGAGGGGTGGGGAGGAGGCTGCCGAGGCAAGCAGACAGCAAGCATAAAATCCCTTGTAGTTCATACTAAAAAGTCTGAGCTTTTGAAAAGTTTTGGAAAGGCAATGATGTACACTGTGCAAGAGAGCAAGATTATCAGGATTGTGTTCTGGAAGAATTCTTCTAGCAGAAGGGTAAGATAACAATGGAGTGAGACATATTTGGTGCTTAACATATGTAAATGTTTAAATGTAACAACCAGAGACATCTGGATCAGATCTTCCAAATTTCTAAAGATTTATGACTGTAAAACTCCAGAACTGTGAACTAATTTCAGAAAGAAAAAAAAAAAGATGTTGCTTAAAAAAGGAGTTTGGGGGATAGCCTTAAAAAAAGAGCTATTTAGCTGAAAAAGAATTTTTTAAAAGTTTGCAAAAATTCCTTATATTTCGTTTATACAATGACAGTAATGGTATTAGATAAACGCAGTTTAACTTTTTAGCTATGATTCTATATTCATCCATGTATATGACATAATTTTCTTGTTTTTTAAATTGTTTATTGTCAAATTGATTTCCATATAACACACAGTGCTCATCCCCACAAGTGTCCTCTTCCATGCCCATCACCCGCCTCCCTTCCCCCCCACCCACATCAGCCCTCAGTTTGTTCTTGGCATTCGAGAGACTCTCATGGTTTGCCTCCCTCCCTCTCCCCCACTACTGCCCCCCTTCTTCTCTCCCATGGTCCTCCATTA
The DNA here is from genome assembly GCA_017311185.1 of Proteles cristata cristata. NCBI lineage: Eukaryota > Metazoa > Chordata > Mammalia > Carnivora > Hyaenidae > Proteles > Proteles cristata. Next base: position 277,054 of record JAESUZ010002451.1, read on the forward strand.
AGTTCTTCCTAATCCTCCTATACATGCAAACATATGGTATCTGTCCTTCTCTGCCTGACTTATTTCGCTCAGCATAACACCCTCAAGTTCCATCCACGCTGCTACACAGATTTCATTCTATCTCATTGCCAGGTAGTATTCCATTGTATAGGTAAACCACATTTTCTTGGCCCATTAGTATATGACATAATTTTCTAAAGTGGCCAACAATACTCATCTATCAATGTGCTACTCAGGTTATAGGCACAGGGTGTCCTCTTAGAATACAACTAAGATATTCCACTTTTTCTATGTGTAAACTACTGTATCTTTATTATTTTTTTTAATGTTTTATTTATTTCTGAGAAAGAGAGAGAGAGAGAGAGCATGAGAAGGGGAGGGTCAGAGAAGAGAGGGAGATACAGAATCTGAAGCAGGCTCCAGGCTCTGAGCTAGCTGTCAGCACAGAGCCCGGCGTGGGGCTGGAAGCCACGAGCCATGAGATCATGACCTGAGCTGAAGTCGGACGCTTAACCGACTGGGCCACCCAGGCTCCCCAAAACTATGGTATCTTTAATATGAAAAGTGAGTGTGGAAGAAGTGAACAGGTTAATATTTACTATTCTAGGTGGGTTTGTCATTTTTAGGTGAAAAGAGAATGACATTGACATAAGGAAACTTACCAGATCTGGGATAAGTGGCAATGACAATGTCATCTGGTCTTGCCTGGAATGTCTCCACATCATTCCAATATTTTATAAACTCTTTATACAATGGAATTCCATGGATTTTGCCAAAGTACTCACAGTCCTCAGATTTGGAAGAATCCATCTTAGAGTGGTACACTAAAAGAAAAAAATTTGTATGTTTTCCACTTTATATGTATTTTTAAATATTTTAACATAATAATAGCTCTGTATATTGAGGTTCTATTGGGCGTCTACCTATTTCTTAGCTATTGAGCATATAAGGTAAAAGGCATATTGAAGAAATATATAATATAGTCTTGGTGCTTTAAGAATCTCTAATCCTATTAAGAAAGTAAGTCTAATATATAAAAGAGTAAGAAAGTACAAGGAACTATAAAGTATTCAAAACTACATAAAAAGTAATGTTATGCATATATATTCTATTTACACATAATGTTGGACATAGAAAATTCCATGATGAATGATAACACAAGAGCCTTCTGTTTCTCTGTACAAATTGATGGGGTATATAAAAAGATGAAGATGCTCAAAAAGACAACGATATTTTGGTAGATATTCACTCTCAATTATGCATACATTTAATAACAGTAAAGATTGATGGCCGCATTCAATAACTATTGCCAGATAGCCACATTAGTTCCTGAATATGTTTTATTTAATGAAAAAATTCAAATGCTTTAAAAGAAGATAAAGTTAATGAAACTGTAATGGATATTCAGAAGACATGGATTCCTGAGGGAATAGAAGATTCCTCTGATATCTCTCACATTCCTAATTTGTCAATTCCCATTGAATGACCTGTCTGAAACTTATAAGGGTAAACAAGATGGTTATCACAGATAGTTCACTTCCTGATTCCATGGCAATACGTTTTGTGTTCAGGGTTGGTCATAGGATTTTTAATTAAGCAAACTTTCTTTCATTGACTCAACTTCTTCTACTGTCTTCTTCATTCTGAGTGTGTGATACACTATCTCAACAAATTTGTCCTTCTTTGATATTAGCCTCTCTAGATTTCCTTTTTATTCATTGGTGTGAACCAGACTAATGCAAATCCACCATAATATGACCTGAAGCCTTCTTGAGCACATCACCCTCCACCCTAAAGTATACCCTTGGGGCAAAATGTCCTTGATCTGCTCTGGAGACATGACTATGACACACATTTATTCTTAAACATCCTCCTTTTGGATGGTCTTCTAGCAGTGCTCCTAGCCTCGAGGGTTACAAAAGCAAATATTAAGGAAGGTGGGGTTAAAGAGATCTCCTTATCTTGTGTGGCCCAAGATACTCCTCTGTCCATAAGTCCTTTTAATAAACCATTTCTTTTCAAGCTGGACTTGGCCTTTTTCTTTGGTTTCATAGTTCCTTTGATTTTTGGAGGTCATTTTGCATATACCTCCCTCTGATGAATCACCCTTGCCTAAAAAGCTGCCTGATACATTTATACATTTGTAACTGCTATGGCTTTTACTGTCTTTTTCGGAGAGCTTGTGGTATAACAGTAACCTTCTGGAGGTAGGAGTTCTTTTAGTCATTCATTGTGTTTCCTTCAATATAGAGAATCCCAATTCATGAGAAATGAATTACAAAAAGAAAACGAGGTGCACCTGGGTGGCTCAGTCTGTTAAGTGTCTGACTCTTGATTTCGGCGCAGTCCATGATACGATTTCTGAGTTTGAGCCCCGCATCTGCATCTGTCTCTATGCTGACAGTGTGGACTCTGCTTGGGATTCTCTCTCTCTGCACCCTCTGTTCCCCCCATTGCTCTTTTTCTGTCTCTTTCAAAATAAATAAATATGCTTTAAAAAAACAAAGAGAAAATGAAATTGCAATTACCATGACAAACAGATTAACCTAAAATAAGAAATACCTGATGGTAAAGTTTAGGAAGAGAAATCTTACAAACCAAACCAAGTGAATAGACCATTAACTTCTAAAGGCTATTTCCAGTCATGTTTTCCCCACTATATTTGTAGCCTGCACATTACAGATGGAGACTTTCAAATGTTGCCTCCTTACTCCCCAACACTAGCACCTGGCACTAATCCCATGGACTCTGTCCCTGTCATTTCCCTTATTTTTCAAATTTTGTGCTCACTGCCCTCCTTTAGAACCTATCCAACTATTGATTGAATATGAAAGTAGCTTTCCAATTGGCTTTCTATAAAAAGTGCAAATCTCTTCTTTCTACAACCACCAGAAAAAGGAAATGGATGTTCTTTCCTAGGCACTTACTTTGTGCCAGATTTGAAAAGTTTTATTTTAAAATCTTATTTATATGTCATAAAATTACATCAAAAAGCAGATGTCATTAATTAGGTTAAGCCTGTCCTCCATCAGACTCCTTGAAGACAGAAACCATATTTGTCTTACTCAAGGAAGGGCAAATCTGCACATATTTATATATGCATGTAAATATGCATATGTATAGATTCTTCCTTCCTTCCTTCCTTCCTTCCTTCCTTCCTTCCTTCCTTCCTTCCTTCCTTCCTTCCTTTCTTTCCTTTTCTTTCTTTTGTGTCAGAGAGAGAGAGTGAGTAAGCAAACTCGGGGAGAAACAGAGAGAGGAGAGAGAGAATCCCAAGCAGGCTCCACACCGTGAACATGAAGCCCCACATGGCTCTCTATCCCATGAATCATGAGAATCATGAGATCATGACTTGAGCCAAAATCGAGAGTCATATGCTTAACTGACTGAGCCACTCAGGTGCCAAAAATATCCTTATTTTGACACGATTGGTGAAAAAAGTTAAACAACATAAAGGAAATGAAAGTAACTTCTTAATCCAAAGACATAATCACTCTTAATAGCACTATATTTATGCTTCCAAATATTTAAATATATATAAAACCTATACACTTATTGATCTAATTTAATTTGTATTACATTTTATGTTCATTTTGTACTCTATTTTTTCACTATATAATGTGAGCATTTTGGTGTTAATATATAAATTCTGTTTTTATTCTTATAAATGACACACAGAAGAAATATAGAAAATAATTCTTTAATGATGGAAATTCTTGTTTTTCCTAACTTTTTAAATATATAAGTGGCACTGTAATGAATGTCTCTGTGTATATGTCTTTCACACTGATCTTCACAGTGACAATGATATTGCTAAAATAAAAGGTATGATCTAGTAAAATATCGTTAAATATTTTTAATTGCTAAAATTATACCAATTTATACACTCTATGAAATTGTCTATATTCTCATATCCTCACCAGTACTGGAAATTATTTGTTGTAATCTTTCATAATTGAAAATACATGTTTTTAGAAGTTTCAGAGGTATTTTAAAACATTTTTTTGTTTTCAACCTTTATGAATTTATTGATTATTTTGATCCATTTTGTCTATCAGGGGTGTTGCTTTTTCCTAACTAACTGATTTTTTAGCTTATAATTGATTGTTGATTTTATATTGAAAATATGGGTTGTTTTTCTGTTTTAACCTTTTTAAAATATTTATTTATTTTTGAAAGAGAGAGAGAGAGAGAGAGAGAGACAGAGTATGAGTGGTGGAGGAGCAGAGAGAGAGGGAGACACAGAATCTGAAGCAGGCTCCAGGCTCTGTGCTGTCAACATAGAGCCCAATGTGGGCTCAAGCTCACGAACACGAGATCATGATTGGACACTTAACCAATTGAATCACCCAGGTGCCCCATGTTTTTCTATTTTATGCCAGTAATCTTTAAACTCTTTTAATAGTATTATATAGAAGTTTATTGTTCATAAAATCATATGTGTCCAATTTTGTCTTATGTTTGGTATGGTTGCCGAAATATACCTTAAATATACATGTGCTCATATAATTAAAAATACATGTGTTAAAAGTTTATATGTTCATTTTAATTTAGATGATTAATGTGTACATAACAGAGAATAGAATATAGTTTTAAGAGTGTAGGCCACCTTATTTTTTAATTGCTTTTTTAAACTTCTTTTTTTTTAAGCAAGAGAGTGAGAGTGTGAGGGGGGGAAGAGTAGAAAGAGAGGGAGAGAGAGAGAGAATCCCAAGCAGGTTCTGTGTTGTCAGAGGAGAGCCCAATGTGGGGTTCAAACTTACTAACTGTGAGATCATGACCTGAGCCAAAATCAAGAGTCAGATGCTTAAGGGACTGAGCCACGTACGTGCCCTTAAACCACCTTGTTTAAGTCCTAGTTTACTATATGAAATTGTATGATCTTGGCAAATTATTTCATCTCAACTGAAGTACAAATTCCCATTATAAGTACGTAATAAGCACAAGCCCATATTGTTATTATGTCAAATCCATATGATAATAGAGGACTGTAGAAAGCAAAATGGAGTCTCTCATGTCACATAGGAGCCTGTGTCTGTGATGGCAGGAGCGTTTAGGGTACTGCAGCCACGTATCACTGGGACCAGCATCAGTGAACATCCAGAACAAATAACAAGCATAAGCAGAGGAGGTCTGTCTGCAGGGGTCCCAAGACCGATTAAATCCCTTTCAAAAGGGAAATATTTTTGCAGCAAACTGTCAGACTCTTTAGACATGACCTTCCTTCTCTGACCACTTAAAAAAAGGCAGCTGTCACTATGGGCTCTGCCCAGTGGATCTCTGAACAGAACTGAGGTCCTTTACTGCTTGAATATAGTAAGCGGTAACTGCTGGGAGCTGACCTGGACCTGAAGCTTTGTCTCAACTACACACCCACAGACTGACTTCGCATTAGGTTCATTAACTGACTTCCTACACCCTTCTGTTACCTTGTTTTCTGTGTGGTGTATCCTACAGTCGTCTCTCTGCTGTGTTAGAAGCCAAATTTAATCACATGGTGCAATGTCATCGAGTTTGCTTTATGATCAAGATTAATCTCGCTTTAGGATTCAATAAAGCTGACATTGTGGAAAGACATAATTTGCGAGTGTGCCTTAACAGCCTGCTCATGACAAGGAGCCAGACACTTATGACCTTCTAAATTAGAAACAGTACACATTACATGGTTATATCTTTACAAAGCAGGAGAAATATGTGTTGTCAAAATCTCCAAGAATATATTTCATAAATATAAAATTATCTGGCAAAACTGATCATCAGTAATCTGTTTTCTCACTGGAGAGAGTAAAATCTGTAAATGTCCAATGTGACTTTTACACAATGTGACTTCTCTGTGTTCACTCCACTGAAGTTCTTTCAGACAGCCCCGTATAGTATTTATTTCATTTTGGCCTCAGATTCCACAGTAGAAGAGAGGCACGGAAAAAAAAGTTTTTCCTTTGTTTTTGACTCAAGAATGGCTTAATGTATGTTTTGGAAACCACAGAATAACACTGGTCCTGCATGTTTTTACTTTAAGAGGAAAAAAAAATCCCAGTCCCTGTTGGCAAACCCAACTCTTTTTAAGACCTCTGTCTCAAGTATGATAGATGTAATATCACCAAGGTTGCGAGAATTTGATGAAAAATCAATCTTGTTAATAAATCAGCTTGTTCCTTAAGCCTTCTTTGCTGTCAGAATATAGAAATCTTTCACCAGAAGAAATGTGTATAAAGGTGTTGCTTACCCAACCTATTGATTTGTTTATTAAGGTGAACAACTTTCTTGGTGTTCTGCCAGGTTGCAGAAACTGGCTCACAGTCGATTGCGAGTGGCTGATTTATCATGCAGCCCATGGCAGACTTCTGGCTGCCCCTTCTTTGTCAATTTTGGTCTCGGCATTCAACTAAGAAGCATATAATCATATCTCTTTTCTTGTTAACTTGGTAAATTATCTCATGTCACAATGTATGGATTCACACTCTTGCTGCTCTCTTCTTTCTCAAAAGATTTATTTCAGTTAGAAATCGTCAATTTTCTTTTCTTTTTTAAAAAAAGTATTTATTGATTTTGAGAGAGAAAGACAGAGCATGGGGGGGCGGGCAGAGAGGGAGGGAAACACAGAATCCAAAAGCTGGCTCTAGGCTCTGAGCTGTCAGCACAGAGCCTAACACGGGACTCGAACTCAGGAACTGAGAGATCATGACCTGAGCTGAAGTCAGCTGCTTAACCAACTCAGCCACCCAGGTGACCCTCAATTTTATTTTCTAACTCAGTATAAAGGTTATTGTGGTTTAGAAACACCAACAAAAAAAAATTCTTAAAACTGTGATTTAAAAATTCAATTGAATTTAGAAAGAATTTTTCTTTTTTCCTCCTTTTCTCCCTTTCTTCCTGTTTTATTTCTTCCTTTCTCTAACCTCCTCTCTTTCATCCCTTAATCTGCCTCTTATTCAGCAAATACTCTCTGTGAGTATCTGTCTCATTCCCAGACACAGTGTTAAGTGTTGAGCAAACCATAGGGAGTGCAGATGTATAGGGCTCACTTAATCTTTGTCATCTCCTACTTACTTGGATTTGGGTAAAATGGCTGAAAGCAGACAATATCCTTTCTTCATCAATCTACCCCAGCCCCAGCACTGTGTCACAAAGCAGATGCTCAAAAACACTTGTTAAATTTAATTGCTAGATCAAATCTCTCTGGGATCTTTGATTTCAGCTAAGGACTCTTAGACAAAATAGATACTATGCTGCTGAAAATCTACCTGTCAATTATTTACCAAGGACTTGGGTATCTGCTGTATTTTTCTGATAGCTCTCACTTAAATGTAATGGTAATATCTACAAGGCCCATGGCAATATGAGACTGCTTCTGACGTATTTTACAGAAGTGATCACCAGACAAGAAGTCACTCTTCATTTTAACTGTTTCTACTCTGCTTGCTCTGTTTCCTCATTAGGAAATGAACATACCTAGCATTCAAGACTTACAAAGTAACTATGATACTGTAGTTTTATGTTAAAAGTATTTAAACAGAAAAGCATTACCTAAGGCAAGATTTATTTTTAATGACAAGCAAATGTTTTAAGACTTTAAAATGATTTACATTATTAAGTAACTAAAGTATTACTATAGACTTCATTCTCTCTATGTTTCCTTTCTCAACAGTTTTGTTATATATAATTTGCACCTAAACTTCCTTCATCTAAAATTTAAATACGAATATCAGTAATAGTAATAAAAATACAAACCGGTCTGGATGATCCTGGGAAAGAAACTGGATGGTCCAATTTAGTTTTATTCAATCTCCACTCAGGTTTTGGGCTGCCAAAAAAGATGAAAACCACTTATGCATTTCGAATGTTTCTGGGGAGCTTTTATTTTCTGTGCCAGAGAAGGAGGCGGAGATTAGTTTGAGGGGCTTGGCCTTCTGGAGTCTGTGATTCACTGGAGCATCACAAGTATGTATATATATATATACCAGCTGATGCACTTAGCCAGAGTCATGCCCATTCAGAGATGTTAAAAAGCCTCTGCTGTTATTTTTCATTCTTGGCTCACAATCAAAGTCCTAAATTTGCCAATAGCAATCAGTGGGGGGGGGGGGAGAGGAAGTGACAGCGAAAATGAGAGAGAAGGGGTTTGGAGAAAAATATAAGAGAACTTGGAAGGGGGAGTCCTTTATTTACTCACTGACAAATAATAAAATGAGGTTGATCTTCAAAACAATAAACTTCCTGGACGAGTGAGAGAAGAAAAAGAGAGGGGAAAACAGGAGGGCAGTGAGGACCCTGGATCAGTAGACCTAGCTCAGTTTACTGAGACCTGTCAAAGAAGGCTTTGTAGTACCTGGTTGTGTCCTAAAAGGTCAATTGGAAAACACCTCCTGCTTAAGATCTTTGTGTTGAACTCTGAAGCAGCCCTGAAAACAGATGACGGCTAAAGAAAGAATGTAGACGTTACTCACATTTGAATTATTATTTAAAAAATTTCTTTTCTCTGCACCCAAACACATGCTTAACGTAAAGTTAACCATTAACACCAATGGAATTTAGATAAGGGAATGTGGAAAATAAAAGGTCAAAGGTTTGTGTAGCCCCAGAGCCTTCACCTTTCTTCTTTGCAGCTCTCTGCACCTGCTGTGTCTTCAGATGAGGAAATTCTTCCATGCTCCTACTGCTCTACCCTCATCAATACACAAGCCAATTAGTTTTGAACATGATTACTTCTCATTTGTCTCTTGATTTTAATGAGATGGCATTTCCTCTGAAAGGACTTCCATGACTCACAGAACTGAGTATCTTTTGGAGTCGCCTTCAAACCCTACACTATCCTCCTTAACACGTACTCCACCGTGCTGAAATTAAACTTTAGATGTCTCACGTCCTTATTCTTACATAACAAATTTAGACACAATGTTTTCACTCAGTAATCACATTCTTTCTGGCATCCAGGAGGCTATGCATTGAATACACATTAACTGAATAAAAGTGGCTAATGTGTGCAAGGGATGTAAAAAGCTAAGAAAATCATAATCCTTAGTTATAGAAGGCACTCATACCTAGGCCTACCAAAATAAAAAAAGAACAATTGAGTGATTTCTGAGAAATGAGGCTTTTCATGATAAAAAAAAAATAATCAAGGTACAGCAGGAGTAATCAGACTCAAATTTAGATTTTATACTATTTGGTTTTATGTAGTTGATCATTTTATTTTTATATTTTTTTGAATCAGATAAAATGCATGTGTTAGAACACTTAATTATTAAATATACAAATTTAATCTGGACTATCATTTTTTACCCTGTGGCATAGTTTAAGTTAATTTTTTATTGCTATTATTTAAGTTTACTTATTTATTTTGAGAGAGAGAGAGAGAGCACATGAACAGCAGAAGGGCAGAGAGAGAGAAGGAGAGAGAGAATCCCAAGCAGGCTCTGTGGTGTCGGCACAGAGACTGACACAGGGCTTGATCTCACAAACCATGAGATCATGACCTGAATCGAGATAAAGAGTTGGACACTAAACCGACTGAGCCACCCAGATGCCCCTATTATTTTTTAATGATATGGATCTGTGAGACTTCCATTATTCTTTACCAAAAATAATCTTTTACCCAAAAAGTCAAGATACAAGTACAAGCTAACCAGAACAGGTTTAGCCTTCAGGTCATCTCTCTTATCTTTCACTTGTAAACAGCTGGTTGCAAAGAAGTTCAAATGCTTCTCCTCATGTGATGCTGGCAACTTTGAAAGGCCAAAATAGATTGAAGTCTTAGAAAATCTTGTAAATAAAAAGAGAACAGAAAGGACTTAAATAAATAAAATCACAAATTAAAGAGGAGAGATCACAACCAACACCACAAAATATAAAAAATTATAAGAGAATATTATGAAAAATTATATGCCAACCAGTTGGGCAATCTGGAAGAAATGGACAAATTCCTAGAAACATGCAAACTACTAAAATTAAAACAGGAAGAAATAGAATATTTAAGCAGATCCATAACTAGCAAAGAAATTGAATCAGTAATCAAAAATCTCCCAGCAAACAAAAGTCCAAGGCCAGATGACTTTCCAGGGGAAATTGACCAAACATTTAAAAGAGTTAACACCCATTCTTCTGAAAATTTTCCAAAAAACAGAAATGGAAAGAAAACTTCCAAACTCATTCTACAAGGCCATTATCTGATTCCAAAACCAGACAAAGACCCTACTAGAAATGGAGAATTATAGCCCTATCTCTGTGCTGAACATGGATGCAAAAATTTTCAACAAGGTACTAGCAAATCGAATCCAACAGTACAGTAATAGAATTGTTCACCACAATCAAGTGGGATTTATTCTTGGGTTTCAAGAGTGGTTCAGTATTTGCAAATCAGTCAATGTCATTCCACATTAATAAAAGAAAATATAAGAACCATAGGATCCTCTCAATAGATGCAGAAAAAGCATCAGACAAAACACTTTTTGATTCCTGATAAAACTCTTCAACAAAATAGGGATAGAGGGAACATACCTCAGCAGCACAATGGTCATATATAAAAGATCCACAGCTAATGTCATCCTCAATGGGGAAAAACTGAGAGCTTTTCTTCTATGATCAGGAACATGACAAGGATGTCCACTCTCACCACTGTTATTTAACATAGTACTGGAAGTCCTAGCCTCAGCAATGAGACAATAAAAAGAAATAAAAGACATCCAAGTCGACAAGGGAGAGGTCAAACATTCAGTACTTGCTGACAACAGGATATTCTTTGTAGAAAACCCAAAAGACTCCACCAAAAAATTGCTGGAACTAACATACGAATTCAGCAGTCGCAGGTTATAACATCAGTGTACAGAAATCTGCTGCATTTTTGTACAATAATGAAGGAGCAGAAAGAGAAATCAAGGAACCAATCCCATTTACAATTGTGCTAAAAACCATAAGATGCTTAGGAATAAACCTAACCAAGAAGGAAAATATGTACTCTGTACTCTGAAAACTATAGAACACTTTCAAAAGAATTTGAGGATGATACAAAGAAATAGAAAAACATTCCATACTCATGGATTGAAAGAACAAACATTGTTAAAGTGTCTGTACTACCCAAAGCAATCTACACATTCAATGCAGTCCCTACCAAAATAACACCAGCATTTTTCACAGAGCTAGAACAAATAATCTTAAAATTTGTATGAAACCACAAAAGACCCTGAATAGCCAATGCAATCCTGAAAAAGAAAAGCAAAGCTGGAGACATCACAATTCCAGACTTCAAGCTACGGTACAAAGTGATAGTGATCAAGAAAAAAGATATGTATTGGGGCGCCTGGGTGTCTTAGTCGGTTAAGCGTCCGACTTTTGCTTAGGTCATGATCTCGCGGTTCGTGGGTTCGAGCCCCGCGTCGGGCCCTGTGCTGACTGCCAGCTCAGAGCCTGGAGCCTGTTTCAGTCTGTGACTCCCTCTCTCTCTGACCCTTCCCTGCTCACGCTGTCTCTCTCTCTCCTAAAAATAAATAAAACATTTAAAAAAAATTAAAAAAAGAAAAGAAAAGAAAAAAGATATGTACTGGCACAAAAAAAGATATATAATCATGGGAACAGAATAGAAAACCCAGAAATGGACTCAAAACTCAATGGTCAACTAATCTTTGACAAAGCATGAAAAAATATCCAATGGAAAAACAACAGTCTTTTCAACAAATGGTGTTAGGGAAACTGAACAGTGACACGCAGAAGAATGAAACTGGACTTCTTTCTTAAACCATACAGAAAACTTAATTGAAAATGGATGAAAGACACAAATGTGAGATAGGAAACCATCAAAATCCTAGAAGAGAAAACAGGTAGAAACCTCTTTGACCTCAGCCAGAGCCAATTCTTACTAGACACGTTGCCAGAGGCAAGGGAGACAAAAGCAAAAATGAACTATAGGGACCTCCTCAAGACAAAATGTTCCCGCACAGTGAACAAAACAATAGACAAAACCAAGAGACACCCTATAGAATAAGAGATGATATTTTTAAATGATATATCTGATAAAGGGTTAGTGTCTAAAATTGATAAAGAATATGTCAAACTCAACACCCCAAAACAAATAATCCTGTGAAGAAATGTGCAGAAGACATGAGTAGACACTTTTTCAAAGAAGGTATACAGATGGCTAACAGCCACTTGAAAAGATGCTCAACGTCACTCATCATCAGGGAAATACACATTAAAATTACAATGAGATATCATCTCACACCTGTCAGAATGGCTAAAATAACTCAGGAAATAGCAGGGGTTGGCGAGGATGTGTAGAAAGGGGAATCCTCTTACACTGTTGTTGGGAATGTAAACTGGTGCACCACTCTGGAAACAGTATGGAGCTTCCTCAAAAGGTTTGAAACAGAGCTAACCTATAATCCAGCAATCGCACTACTGGATATTTACCCAAAGGGTCGAAAAATACAGATTTCAAGGAGTACATACACCTCGACGTTTATAGCAGCGTTATCATCAATAATCAAACTATGCAAAGAGCACAAATGTTCATAGACTGATGAATGGATAAAGACTATGTGATACACACACACACACACACACACACACACACACACACACACGAATATTACTCAGCCGTCAAAAAGAGTGAAATCTTGCATTTGCATCGACATAGATGGTACTAGAATGTATTGTGCTAAGTGAAATAAGTCAGTCAGAGAGAGACAAATACCATATGATTTCAATCGTATGTGGCATTTAAGAAATAAAACATGTGAATATATGGTAAAGGCAAAGAGAGAGAGAGAGAGAGAGAGAGAGAGAGAGAGAGAAACAAACCATAAGAGACTCATAAAGATAGAGAACAAACTGAGGGTTGATGGAGGGAGGTGGGTGGGAGATGGGCTAGATGGGTGATGAGTAAAAAGGAGGGCACTTGTGATGAGCACTGGGTGTTGTATGTAAGTGATGAATCACTAATTCTACTCCTAAAACCAATATAGCCCTGTATTTTTAACTAAATAGAATTAAAATTTTTAACATTTATTCATTTTCGAAAGACAGTGATAGGCAGAGCATGAGTGGGGGAGGGGCAGAGAGAGAGACACACACAGAGTCTGAAACAGGCTCCAGGTACCGAGCTGTCAACAGAGTCCGACGGGGGGCTCAAACCCATGAACCGCAAGATCATGACTTGAGCCAAAGACAGATGGTTAACCAACTGAGCCACCCAGGTCCCCCCCTTAACTAAATAGAATTTAAATAAAAATTGGGAAAGAAAATCTTGTAAATGGTGAGGATTTACTTGCTGATCAAACTAAAACAATAGGCAAAATGGCCACCTTAACTAACCTTCGTCTTTCTCCATGAGCAATGAATACAAAAGTTACAAAATAATTGAGTCCTTGGTCTAAGCTTTCCCCCTTTGTATACTCATTCTAGAAAAAAGAAATCCTAGATAAACATCTATTTTTTTAATGTTTATCTCGACCTCTAGAATTCGGGCCTCTAGAATTGATATTATACCATTGGCGCCTCCAAAATCCTGAAAACAAATATGAGGTTGGCATATCTGTGTGACAAAATATTTCCAAACAGTTGTTTGTGACCTTATTTGTGACCACTGAGCTTTTTGTTTTCCTTCTGAATCACACATTTATTTCTTCTGGGTCGAGTTTGAGGGTCTGTTTCATAAATGACAAGATTTCAATATTAATTGTGAGAAAATAGGTGGTAGTGTGACTGTTTTTTAAACTATTATAATTAATAGACTTTACTGTTTAGAAAAGTTTTGCTTTTACAAAAAAATTGAGCAGATAGTACAGAGAGATCTGTCATAACTCTTCTTCCCTGTATAGTTTCCCCTAATTATTAATATCTTGCACTAGTGTGCTATGTTTATGAGAATTTATGAACCAATATTGATACATTAGTAGTAAATAAAGTCCATAGTTTACATTAAGGTTTACTTTTTGTATTGTAGATTTCCATGGGTGTTGACAAATGCATAATGTCATGTGCCTACCATTATGGTATCATTTGGAATAGTTTCAACCCCCTAAAAACTCTTGTGCTCTACTTATGAATTCTGTGTTCCCTCCCTTGAACTTCTGACAACGTTGATCTTTTCACTGTCTTTGTAATATTGCCTTTTCCAGAATGCCATGTAGTTGGAGTCAAACAGTTATGTAGCCTTTTCAGGCTGGCTTCTCATATTCAGCAACACACTTTCAAGGTTCTTTCATGTCTTTTGGTGACTTGAAAGCTAATTTTCCTTTATTGCTCAGTATTACCCAGTTGTCTGAATGTTACCATAGTTTATTTATCTCCCGACCTATTGAAGGACATCTTGGCTGCTTCCAACTTTGCTATTATGAACAAAGCTGCTATTAATATTCATGTGCAGGATTTGTGTGGCTGTAAGTTTTTACCTCATGTGGTTAAATACTTAGGAGTTCAGTTGGTGGATCATACGGTGAGATCAGGTTTAGCTTTGTAAGAAACTGCCAAGATAGCTGTACTATTTTGTATTTCCACCACCAATGAACGAAAATTACCATTGATTCACATTGTCACCAACATTCAGTGTTCTCAGTTTTGGATATTGTGTACTTTAGTGTCACAGACTTCAATTATCTCTAAAATCCTTATTTTATCTCCACTGTTGTCTTCCCCTTACCTCATTTATGAGACAGGAAGGCCAGAGGAGCTGTAGTTGAATATTTCTCTTCTTCCAGGTTCAAAAAGTCTCTGATAGTATCATCTTCCATAGTGAGTAAGACTTTGTGGTGGAGAACACTCTAGGTTTATCTTTAAATGGTTATTTTTCCCCCTCCCTCTGCCTGAAGCTCAAGGGGATTTTTCTCCATTCATTTGTCACAATAAGCTAGTGAGACACCCAGAAGTAAAACTCCCAAAAGGCATAGAGCCATTCTAAAATGGAGCTCCTAAGAGCTTTTAACTCTTAAATTAATCCACACCCAGTCTCCAGCATTTCATCAGTTACCATGAGATTGTTCCTCTCAGTTATGAGTTCCAGTGGTTTCTACTCTCATTGGCTCTCATTCTGTGCATTCTGTCTCTTCAGTTTTGGGGGCTGCAATCTGCCCTGTGACTTCCTTTCTATAATAAATCTAAGAAGAATTGTTGATTTCCAGTTCAGTTTTTGTCATTATTGCAAGAATGGTGTGACTGATACTGCATCTATGTCAAAGCTGAAACCAGGGGTATGATTGTTTTAATGCATTGATATAATCCCCTTTTTCATATTCCACAAGCCTAAAAAAGTGACTACAATAATCTCTCACTCATGAAAAGTCCCGGCGAATCTTATCACAAAAGAAAGACATAAGCATTAACTTCTTAATAGCATTTATTTGAGCATATGGGTACTTTGAAATGCTGGATACTTGAATGTCAGGAATTTTTAAATAATTTACATCTTTGTTTAATCTTGGTAAAAGAAAATCTTGAATTCATGTTTCGTCAATGTCAAATTTATTAGTTTATCCTTTCATTGTCATTCCCATTAGATATATTCTTACTATCCAATTATTAGAGTTAGCTTTAAAGCTAAAAATAAAAGTTCTTGGTTTATAAATTCCATTGTTAATTAACAACCTTTGACATTTAAAAAAATATATTTATTTATTTATTTTGAGAGAGAGAAAGAGAGAGAGCATGAGCATGGGGGAGGTAAAGAGGCTCCCAAGCAGACTCCCTATTCAGTGCGGACCCTGCCAAAGGGTTTGATCTCAAAACCATGAGACCATGACCTGAGCTGAAATCAAGAATTGGCTTCCCAACTAACTGAGCCACCCAGGAGCCCCAACAATCTTGTTCATTTAAAAAATAAGAAATCACGTGTAAAATAGACTATAATTCATATTCTTTTACTTCCTTTGTCATCATCACATAAATAGTGTAATATTGTTATATCTTAAAAAATGGCACTTAAAATTTTGTAAAGACTTTTGAAAATCCTCATATTATGACCTAATTTTTTGTGGACCCATTTATTTTTGTGAGAATTTCTCTCTCTTGAATTCAAGCAAGTATCAGCTGGTGGAAAGATTGTGAAATCACAGTTGTTGTTTTTTTTTATTGTTTTGATTCCTTTCCTCCTCAATGGGTCTAATTCTCAAAGATGATACCAACATGTAGGTTTAAACTTTTTCATTTTAACTCTTCCTGAACTTTCTACTCCAAATTCTTGACAGGTTACAAAATATTTAAAAAAAACTATTAATAGTTATATGTATTTTGTAGTAAGTCAACTTTGTTACTAGTACCATGTTAACCTATGTCTAGAAATTGGGTTCTTTCTTTACTGTTGCATCTGTGGCAGCAACAATGACAAGAAGAAGAAGAAATCATGAAATTTGCTGAATACCTACTATATGCCACTCAGTCTATGTAGAGTTATCTGTGTTCATCACATTTAGCATATGGAGGGATGTGTAGAACTACATCCGGAGACTCGGTCAGCAGGTGGATACCAGAATGATGATACTGTGATACTGGACTCTAGCTATAAGAAGAAGCTTTAGGGTCAAGGGAGAGATAATATGGGCTAATCATAAACCCTTTTAAGATGGCATAGTCCTCATTTTAAAGTGATTTAGATTTGAATTTGAAATCTTGATAAAATAATAATAATGACACATGAGATAGGCAGAAGGTGCTAGAACAGTGGAATTGGGAGAGCATAGTGTAAGAAGTAATAGACATGTGGGTGTCAGGAGTCAAGAACTGGAGAATGGGAGAGTTTGTGATATTCTAAGAGTCAGGCAGTAAGTACATAGACAGCCACCAGACAGGTTAAGAAAGATCTAAGGGGGTTGGTTAGGTGTTACCATCTGGAGCTCAGAAGCAGGACTAATTCCCAGAATGACAGGGAAAAAAACCAAGTCTAATTTCTATATGAGAGGAAATTAGATGAAGATTCAGATATGTGAAAAACATGAGAAATCTGGGTCATAGGGCAGGATTTTGGTTATAAGCAAAAAAGTCCCTTACTTGATTTGTTTAACTGGTAAATCATAACTAAATAATGATAATAATATCTAATATTTCACAAGACTTAATGCATCTCAAAACTATGCTAAGAACTTTACATAAGTAATCTCTCTTTTCATCCTTACATTAACCTTACTATTTTCCTCATTTTAAGGCAGAAAGAAAGAAAGAAAGAAAGAAAGAAAGAAAGAAAGAAAGAAAGAAAGAAAGAAGGAAAGAAAGAAAGAAAGAAACCCAGTGAGGTTAGTCAGGTTGCACAAATGTATAGCCACTAAGTTGCTGACTTTGGTTTTGAACCTAAACAGACTAATCCAAGAACTCATTTATAGACCCCTGTGCCAAAGGACTATAGCAGCTAAGTGCCCCCAATCTCCCTGCACTACCTCTAGCTTCATACCTCCATTTCCCAGTACCCCCTCATTCTTGGCAGGATTGGCCTCAGAGCATGGGAAGATGCCACAGCTGTGGAAACCAGAGACTTAGGCCAACTAGCTCCTGGGTGGCTCTGTGGGTTGAGCAACTGACTTCAGCTCAGGTCATGATGCTCATGGATTTGAGGCCCACATTGTACTCTGCTCAGAGCCTGGAACTTCGGATTGTGCCTCTCTCTCTCTCTCTCTCTGCCCCTCTCCTGCTCACACTCTGTCTCTGTCCCTATCTCTCAAAAATAAACAAAATATTAAATTTTTAATAAGAAGTTGGGCTGGGATTTAGCTGTATCCTTATAGGACTTGTATCAGATTCTTGTTGGGGGGATTTCTGTGCTCATACATAAGAAATCCTTTTGGGGGTGGGAGGATATTGCTTTTTAGATTTTTACCAATTGCTTTCTAGTCCAATAATTCTCAAACCTGGTGGCAACCTGGTGACATTTAAAAAACTGAGTTATGGCATCATGTCCTCTCTCTTTATCTTCACTAGTTCTCTCTGATGAATCACTTAGTTAGACATTAGTCAGTTCTGAAAGGGGCAAAATATAGCATCAGAATCATTCTTACCTATCCAGGGGGTTTTGCTTCCATGTGTAGAGACTTAGGTATAATTCCTATGTTTGAATTGTTCCCCAGGAGTCTTTCTTAGAGCCAACCATACCAGGGGACTGGTACTCCAGGGACAAGTCCTGAAAATCTAAAGTCATAGAAATATCCTAGACGTATGCTTGTTTATGCAACTGTGGGTTTCTGCTCTGCTCTGCACTCTGTAGTCAGCCCACTTTCTATTACGTCAGCCACTTCTTAGGAACGGATTCCATCTTGAATCTCAACCCATTCTCTACTTTCTCAATTTCTGATAAGTCCCTTGAAAGGTCAGGGACAGGGCAGAAGGAAGAAAAATGGTGGTAGATTTATAATTTGTTTATAAGAAAGTATTCCCCTCTCTACTTATTATAGGTTCAATTGTGTCTCCCGAAATAGATACTAAAGTTCTAACCCTAGTACCTCAAAATGTGACCTTAGGGTCATTACAAGTGCAACTAGCCAAGATAATATCTTATTGTAGTGGGGAGGGGGCCCTCAATCCAATATGAAAATGTCCTCATAAGAATACAATGATAAAGAAAAGAGGGAAGGACTCCATGTGAAGACAAAAGTAGAGACTGGAATTATGGACTACAAAGTCAAGGAATACCAAGGCTTGATGGACATCACCAGAAAGTAGGAAGAAACAAGCAAGGATTCTGCCCACAGTTTCAAAGGAAGCATGGCCCTATTGACATCTTGATTTTGGACTTCTAGCTTCCAGAACTGGGAGAAAATAAATTTCTCTTTCAATTTTTGGTCTTTTGCTATGGCAGCCAAGAAAACTAATGTACTGCCCTTGCTACTTGCAGGTAGAATATTGTTCTCTACTCCAATTATCTTAGAATTGACCATGTAACTTGCTTTGAATTCCACTTGAATATGAGTAGACACAACATAGGCTATGTCTGAACAAAAGCTTGGAATACCTTTAAGTGTTTTGGCTGTCACTCTTGCTCTAATCCCTTACCATAAGAACAGAATGTCCTGGATAACCCTTCTTCCTTCACCTTCAGTCCTCCAATTAATCAGACATGTGAAATTCAGCAGAGCACAGCTATGCCATAATTGAGTTGCAGCCCTCAAGCAGCAGGAGTAAGAAATTAATTTTTCTTATTATAAGTCATTGATGTTTTGCAGTTGTCTATTCGTTCAAAAAATGCCAACTAAAAAAGGAGTTTTGAAAAATAAAGTAAAATTTTTCCAAATGATCCTGTCTGCTAAATAAATAATAGTCACAACAACATAGGTTATGACGTATATGATATAGATTAAGGGAAGAACATTGCACTTTAGTAAAGTATAGAAGGTACTAAAATAATCTAGTAGTTATCTGTCTTTGCAGATTTAAGAAAGAAAATGTACTTCTATAATACATTGAAGTTTCTTCTTTCAGTCCTAAGAACTGTAAAGACTTCTATATGTCCTTAGAAGTGGGAACTATAAAAGGCTGTGAAAGTTCAGGGCTGATATTTTGAGGACTGGGCAATAGCAATTAATCCAATACTTAAAGCTAAGAGCATGGGAATATTAAGGTCAAATTAATATATTTTTTTAAAAAAGCATTCAGTCAGGTGGTTGCAGGGAGAGTGTTCTTTCACAATTGAAATCATGTAATGTCAAAAAGAATTCCCCAAACCAAAAACAAATCTGGACTTAGTAAGAAGGGAATTTATTTGAAAGAATTATTGCAAGGTGCTAGGAGATCTGATCGGGGGGACTTTTGCAATAGGAAGAACATACTGACCATGAGATTAGTAAGCATTTAAGAGTTAAGTAAGGTAAATACTGTATGATGTCACTTACATGTGGAATTGAAAAGTCGAACTCATAGAAGCAGAAAATAGAATAGTGGTTACACTGGGGGCTGGAAAGTAGGGGCCAATGGGGAGATGTTTGTCAAAGGATACAAACTTCCAGTTTATAAAATGAATGAATTCTGGGTATCTAATATATAATAGTAAATAAATAGTAATAGTAAATAGTAATGTAAATAGTACTGTATTGTATACTTAAATTTGCTGAAAGAGATCTTCAGTGTTCTCACCACACACACACACAAGGAGGGATAATTATGTGAGATGATAGAAGTGTCAGATTGTGGTTAGTTATTTCACAGTGTATATCTGTATCGAATCATCACATTGCACTCCTTAAATATATAAAATTTGTACTTGTCAGTCATGCCTCAGTAAAGCTGAGAATGGGGAGAGAAGTCACACAACAGGGTTTTTCTTTCACACAAAGAAGTCAAGGAGGCTGCAAAGAGCCTTGCATGGAGAAGTGGGGTAAGAGGGTGGGAATAAAAGATCAGAGAATGTTTACCCTGAGGTCAGCCTGCCTATTCTCAGAGTGAGCTCTTGTTAATCAATTCAGGTTAAAGGTAGCAGTTCAGAGTCTTGCAGGAAGGAGGGAATCCTAACCAAAGTTTAGTTAACAAGTATTTTGTTCCTACTGATGAGCTGGAGAACCAGTTCAGCTTAATCGTTTACCTGGCAAAGAACAGGAAACTGGAGGGTTTGTGCCTGGCTTTGTCCTTAAACAAGAGGGCATCTTTGCATTTTAAATTAGCCCTATGGGGAAGAGTGTTTCTTTGCAATAAGTCCTTCTCCAGGACACAACATGGTGAAGGAATTCCTTCAACCTCTCCTCTTTTCCAGGAACATGGAGTTTAGGTAAAGTTCAATATTGTCAGCAATGTCACAAAATTGCAAGTACACTGAGATAAGGAATGAAATGTAGTTATCTGTTCAAAAGTCCAGAGAGCTCCATAGAATACTGTACAACACAGGACAGTGAATGAGAACAGGCCAGATTCTGAGGCTGCCACTCTGGTTACTATGAACTCAGCGATGCAAGGTAATTATCTTCACTAGTATTTCATGGTATAAAAGACAATAACAATTACCTCCCCTACTAAGTGGAAAGGGACAATTATTATTAAAATTTTTGTAAGTTGAAAAGCATCACATGTTACTTTAATATGAATAACAACATTTGCTGAACAAGTGAGTGTGAGGGCTTAAGGGGACAGGAAGATCTCCGTGTTCTCTCTTTCCTAGTTAGAACATACAGCTTCCTCTGCCCCATGCTTGCCTCCACATCTTGCTCATGTAGAAAATAAAGTAAATTTAACTTGTCAAAGATAGTAACTTTGAATTCTGTGCTGCCCAGTATTTATCAAAAGCTTGGTTATGAAAAGAAATATTTATGGAAAGTCGTTTGAAGGGAGTGGATTCTATCTGTTCCTTTGGATATTTACAACGTTACCCCTGGATTAAGCCAGGCCATCAAAGAGCTATGCACTTAGACTAAATTCTTTTAGACTGAATGCTTGTTAGCTAACTTTAGCTAACTTAGGAAAAATTGTCACGTGTCTCAGTTTGAGTCTTCCTTTGTAAAATCATAGAATCTTTCAATTACTCAAGTCTTAATTTGCATCCTTTTGTGGGCTTCATGATTTTCTTTTTCACAAAGTCTTACATGATTCCAGCAGTGTGGGTAGGGTATTTCATCTTTGTTGTTCTTGTCATTATTGTTCTTTTGTGAATAGCTGCTTTAAGTCCTTATCTCTTCTAACAGGTGGTTCCATAATTATTTGCATTTCAAAGCTGGCCTTTAATCTTGGAAGGCAGAACATTGATGGTGGCTACTACCCATCAACAGTATTCATCTTGCCCTTCTTCTTTTTTTTTTTTTTTTAATGTTTTATTTATTTCTAGGAGAGAGAGAGAGAACAGCGTGAGCAGGGGAGGGTCAGAGAGAGAGGGAGTCACAGACTGAAACAGGCTCCAGGCTCTGAGCTGGCAGTCAGCACAGAGCCCGATGCGGGGCTCGAACCCGAACCGCGAGATCATGACCTAAGCGAAAGTCGGACGCTTAACCGACTAAGCCACCCAGGCGCCCCTCATCTTGCCCTTCTATTTACTTCTTCACTATCACTGTTGGCTAATCTTAAACAAGCAAGTTGGCACCAAATGGTGTAAGCATTTTCCCCACATTTACATTTTAATTCAAAAAGACCTACATAATCGTTGTATAAAAAATAGAAACAAAAGTATTTTAATAGATGAAATGAAATAATCTAGAAATAATCTTAGAAATAATCTCTTATTTCTTAAATTTTATTCTTTTGTGATATATTATAGAAAAAGAAGGCATATGAATAAATATAAAAATTTTAAACTTTGAGATTTTTTTTTTTTTTTTTTGAGAGAGAAAGAGAGCAGGAGAGGGACAGAGGGAGAGGCAGAAAGAGAATAGTAAGCAGGTTCCATGCCCAGCACAGAGCCTGATGTGGGGCTCAATCTCATGACCATGAGATCATAACCTGAGCTGAAATCAGGAGTCAGATGGTTAACCACCCAGGTGCCCCTAAACTTTGAGTATTTAGGATCTTACTTAAGCCTTACTATCTGAGAACTTTTTGAAAAAATTGATGTAGTGTCACTATAAAAAGAAAAGTCCCTGGTTAATTAGTTATGTAAATACCAGCTCTTTGAATGTAAAAACTATAACTTTTCATTATTTGAATTATTTTCTTATCCATGTAGTACATTTCTATATGTAGAAGTAGAGGGAGTGACTGGCTGGCTCAGTCAGTAAAGCATGTGACTCTTGATGTCAGAGCCATGAGTTCAAGCCCCATATTTGGTGTAGGGCCAGGAAGGAAGGAAGGAAGGAAGAAAGGAAGGAAGGAAGGAAGGAACGGAGGGAGGGAGGGAGGAAGAAGAGTTTACTGTTGAAAACTTTGTGCTACCTGATCAAATCCAGAATTTTCTGAGCCTTTAGGCTATGCTAGTTTTAAAGAATAAATTATTCATGAAACTTGTTAAAGACTGTAAGGAGGACACAGTCTTTATTCAGGACTATTGCAATGGGTATAGGGATTATTGCACTAGGATGTTGCAGTAGGGGAGAGAGATTGGGCCCTCCTCCTGATACAGCAAGGAAAGATGGGGATTTATAAGGAGCACTATGGGAAGGGGTCAATGGATGACAAATTACTAAGAGGGTAGAATGCAATTCTTCACCCAACTGACCAAAGAAAGCTTTGGCTGAAGGTAACCAGGGCGGTCAGATATTACCCTGGCAGATAGAAGGGGATGGATTGGTCAGATATTGAGAGTAATTAGATATTAAGTATGGGGGTTTCTTACTAAGTTGACTTAGAGGGATTCCTGTCAAAATGAGATGCCACTAGCACTGAGATGAAGCCCAAGACCAGGCCTCGATGAGCAGAGGGCTCAGAGGAGCCTGACTAAAGTTGGTCAAGGAGAGTCTTTGGTACAAGCAGTACAGGATTATGCTGCTCTCACATATTAGTATCTGCTACTAGATCGACAAGACAACATTTTATTTTTGAATTTCTGACTTGTAGCACAATAAAAACCAAAAATGATCAGAAAGATTAAAGGTAGTCAATTCTATTAATTTCCATAGTTATTTAAAGTTCTGTTGAGAGGATATGAATCTAAGATTCATTTGTTGCTGCAGTTCAAACAATTATTTAAAAATTCATTCAAGAGAGGTTCCTGGGTGGCTCAGTCGGTTGAGCATCCGACTTCGGCTCAGGTAATGACCTCATGGTTTGTGGGTTCGAGCCCCGTGTCAGACTCTGTGCTGACAGCTAGCTCAGAGCCTGGATCCTGTTTCAGATTCTGTACCTCCCTCTCTCTCTGACCCTTCCCTGCTCATGCTGTCTTTCTCTCTCTCAGAAATAAATAAAACATTAAAAAATTGATTCAAGAAACAATTTCTGAGCATCAACTAAGTATCAGACATCATGTTAGTCACTGGACACACATAGTGTAATCAAAGGTAGATGTTACCTTTAAGAAACCCACCCTATGATAACGGTACCAGAAAGTGTCATTTATCATAATGGCAAAGTACAAGGAAGTACAGAGAAGAGTAGTAAATATCTTCATTCTCCTCATCCTTGATCACTTACAGATAAAAGATTTTCATCAGCAAACGCCTAGTGTTTGAGCCAACCTTGCTAGAACTTGGCAGAGGATAAGAGGGTTTTGATTATTTTTCTCATTTCAGGTTATTCCTCATGTCAAAAAGGAGATATCAGGCTCAGAATGGAGTCACTTGTACTAAACACCACCTCAGCAAACTAACACTTACTACCTAAGGTAATTGTACTTTCAACCTCCACCCCTCCCCAAAATGTAACACTAACCAGTCAACCTGGAATTACCTTCATAGCACTAGTGCGGTTACCCACTCCATAGGCCCTCCATTCCTTTTAGGAAGGCAACTTTGCCTGAAACAATACATTATTTGCAAATAGTTTCCCCTTTTCTGCCCCTTTTCCACCTTAAAAAAAAAAGAGGGAGAAGAACAGATACAAGACTTAGTACTTAAAATAATATATATATATATATATATATATATATATATATATATATATAAATTTTCTTCGAGATATTCTTGAGTTACAAAAATGAAAAAACTGGGGGAAACAACGTGTTCTCCTTACTGGAAAATAAACAAAAACATTATATATTTCTTAATATATGTATGTGTCTTAGTATATATACACATACAAGCAAATATTTGCGAATTGATCTCCAAGGACCTCTGAAAAAATATGTGAAATTGTATGGCATCAAATAGTGGCTTTGCTTTATCTAATTCTTTGGATTTATATTATATGATGGTATAGATCTGTGTATGTGGGTGTGTATTAGTGAATTCCCTGGGAAATTAAAAAGAACTTGTAGAAAAGAAGGAGTAAAAATACTCAGTAGAAGTAAAGAGAATAGACAAAAAGATGACTGGATGGCAGGACACTAGAGAAAATATTTTTATCTTTTTCTATGGTTAAGGCTTTCTGAACAAAGAAATCTGGGACGTAGGTCAACAAACAAGGGTTGGGAGTTAAACGATGGCTGAATAGATAGTGAGAACTGAGATTAACTCTCTCTTGGATATATGTGTTTACATTTTAAAGGGGAGTAGAATCAAAACCTGGAATCTGGAAACTTTCCTGTTTTTGCAAAACTCTAGGACTTTTTCCTTTACATTTCAAAGGATAAATACCTTGAAACCCTCCTCTTCCTTTCCCAGTTATAATTTGTTTAGACTGGGGAGATTAAGTTTCCTTTTCATCTCTCAAGACCAGAGAAGGTTGACATGTATATAAATTCCCAAATGTATACTTTTTGTGGGTTCCTCTCCTGTAGTGCAAAAATTGCCTTTGCATTTGCAGTCTGTCTTGCTCGTATCACATTGCTTCAGGAGAAAGGCAGAGAGAAGGCGGAATGGGAAGATTATCACCAGTAATAGTACCTCTGATCTCTGCTACAGGAATTTCACATTTACTTTCAGATAATACGAACAAATATAGGTATTAAAAACTTATCACAGCACCAATATTCATTCCATTGAGAGTATAACTTCTGTGACAAGGTCGAAAGTGGCTGTCTCCCTGCTGGTCTTTAAAATCCTATCATTTTTAGCACACAGATCGAAAGACATTATTTTCACTTGCTTCATTTCACATGTGCCTATTAAGGACATAGTTGGCACCGAAAAACAGGCCTAATCCCCACAATCTGTTGGGATGAGGCAGACGATAGACAGATAAACCAGAAAGTATTTAGAAAGTCAAATAGCAATTAACATTAAATTTTAAACTAAAAAAGGATAGTAGGAGGTAGGGTGAGGAGTTCCTTTTCAACACGGTGGCCAGGTCCTTTTGGAGGAGGCAGAATTTGAACAGAGATCTGAGTAAGCTGGGTGAACCCTAAAGGTATTTTGGAGAATAGCAGTCCAGGAAAGAGGTCACAGTTAGTATAAACGTGCCAAGTCAAGGATGTGTCCAGTATGTCTTAGGGAACAGTGAGGTTAGTATGGATGCAGGAGACAAAGGGACAAGGAGGAAGTGAGTTAAGAGAGATGGGGAGCCAGATGGAAGGTTTTGCAGCCCACTGCAACATCTTGGGCTATTCTGAAAGAACTCATCACAGGGACCTGAACAGAAGACTGAGAGATCCAAATTCCATTTTATTTTGTTTTATTTTATTAATTTTTTTTACGATTTTTTGTAAAAATTTGTTTTTAACATTTATTCATTTTTGAGACACAGAGAGAGACAGATTGTGAGCAGGGGTGGGGCAGAGAGAGAGAGGGAGACACAAAATCCAAGGTGTGCTCCAGGCTCTGAGACATTAGCACAGAGCTTGATGTGGGGCTTGAACTCACAAACCATGAGATCATGACCTGAGCTGAAGTCGGACATCTAACTGACTGAGCCACCCAGGCAACCCTCTGAATTCTATTTTAAAACACTTAGCCTGGTGACTTTGGTGGTAGGATGAGAGAAGAGCAGAAAGAATAATTGGATGTTTTGCAACTATCCAGGCAATGGCCCATTTACTGGGACAAAAACTAAAGCGATAGATTTGCCAAGAAGTGGCCAAAGGGCAGATGGGATTTTGGAATGGTAAGTGAGTTGACACCATGCCACAGAGGATCAGGCAGTAGGCATCCTACAACCACAGGCTTGTACTGTGCCTTGGCAGCTGTAGATCCTTGTTGGAAGCAGCCTAGGAAATGGTTGACCCCTCCCACGATGCCATTTCTCATGCTACCTGCACTTTGTGGGGTTCCCCAAAGGGCAGGACCTGGGATCCTATAAAGGGAATGATGCAATTGTGATTCTAATCTTTCCTTATAGTTCAATTAGTTTATGGTGTTGATCATTAGAAGATGTTAACTACTAGAACGCTGGTGGTTTCTGACCACGTGCACAGATTAATAACCAGATCCACCCTAGATATGACAGTTATCTTCTTGCCATGGTTGGGGTACCTAGTAGTCCAGGAGAAAGGAGAACACCCCTAAGTAGGAATTATTTGCTGTGGTGTTGTTGGAGCAATAATGGTGCAGACAGTATTTTATGCATTTATAAATGTGGGTGAATGCAGTTAGGAAGTGCTTGGCAGAATCTCAAGTGCTTTACCATGAGGGAAACAAATGAACTATGTTTACAGAGACCATGCGACTCCAGAAAGATGATATCCTGGTTTATTTCTTAATTGCATTCATAGTGTTCCCTCCTAAGCTTAGCTTTTACAACATATGAACTTATGAAGTAGTTTTTTTTTCACCTAAAACTAAAAACAAAATCCTGCTCCCACCCCACACCCTTTTTAATAAACTGTCAGAGAGAGAAATAAGATGTTGCTTTAATATTCGGATGAACATTTGGTTGCATGTTTACCAGGTTTCAGGAACCACTGCTATTTTAGTTCTTTTTTTCTTCCTTTCTTTGTTTCTCACAAATCAAAAATGCTTCCTATGCCTTTTTGATTCCAAGAGTTGAAGGTTAGAATATTGAAAAATCCTTAAGCTGGTACCAGATGATTAAGGTTTTTTTAAAAGAATTTCTTTTGTTTTTAAGTTTATTTAATTATTTTGAGGCAGAGAGAGAAAGAGAGAGAGCATGAAGGGGAGGGGCAGAGAGAGGGAGAGAGAGTGAATTCCAAGCAGTCTCTGCATTGACAGAGCTGAGCCTGATACAGGATTCGAACTCATGAACTATGAGCTCATGACCTGAGTTGAAGTCAAGAGTTGGATGCTTAACTGACTGAGCCACCCAGCACCCCTAAAAAAAAGAGAAAGAAAGAAAGAAATAGTTTTAAAGTGGTATTTGGAAGTAGAACTATTTTTAAGATGTTCCCATTAGCAAATAATGTTATTCCAAGATTTCCACTACAGTTACGATTTTTAAAATATTCTAATATTGTGTATTAATAAAAAATAAATAGGCTTGGTGACATTGCAGCAGAAATATGAGAGCTGAAGTTCAAAGTTCAGTAAAACACAACTTAATGTTTTATATGTTTAATATTTTAATGTTTAATAATAAAGTACTATTCTAAGTTCTCATAATTGTACTCCACTAGATAAAAGAACACCTTTTTAAAAATATATATACTTTCAACATTTTTAACAAAAGTAAATACTGCTTTAAAAAGTAGCCATATAAATAATTTTTATTCAAAATGTACAAAAAGTTCTCAAAACTCAAAATTAAAAAATGACCTCCTTAAAAAAATGGACAAAAGATTTGAACAGACACCTCAAAAAGCAAGACATGTAGATGACAAATAAATTTATGAAAAGATGTTCAGTATTATATAACATGTACATAACAGTGTTACATAACAGTAAATTGCAAATTACAACAATTGTGAGATATATTACTACACATCTATTAGAGTAACAAAAATCCAAAACACTGAAAACACCCAATGCTGGTGAGGACGTGGAGCATAAGGAACTCTTATTCATTGCTGATGAGAATGCAAAATAATGTGGTCTTTTTGGAAAAGAGGTTACAAAAAAAATATACATATATACACACAAAACTATATAAAAAATATATATCTTACCATCTGAGCCAACAATCATGCTAGGTATTTACCTAAATGAGTTAAAAAATTTAGGTCTATACAAAAATTTGTGCATGAATATGTACAGCAGCTATATTAATAATTGCCAGAAGTTGGAAGCAGCCGAGATGTCCATCAATAGGTGACCAGATAAACAAACTGCAGCCCAGTCATACCATTAAACATTATTCAGTAGTAGGAAGAAACACGCTATCAAACCATGAAAAGACACGGAGGAACTTTCAATTCATATTGGTAATCGAAACCAGTCTAAAATAAATGAGGCTTGTGATTCCAACTCCATGAGGATTTTTTGGAACTCTGTGTAATTTCTGTGCAATTTTTCTTTTTTTTTCTAAACTTTTTAATGTTTGCTTATTTTTGAGAGACAGACAGATAGAGCATGAACAGGGGAAGGGCAGAGAGGGAGACACAGAATCCAAAGCAGGATCCAGGTTCTGAGCTGTCAGCACAGAGCCAGACATGGGGCTCAAACCCATGAACTGTGAGATCATGACCTGAGCTGAAGTTGGAGACTTAACCACCTGAGCCGCTCAGGTGCCTCTCTGTGAAATTTTTCTGTAAACATAGGAATTATCTTTTAAAAATGGTCTATGGCTCAGTGGTTAAGCGTCCAACTTCAGCTCAGATCATGATCTCACCGTTCGTGGGTTCAAGCCCCGTGTTGGGCTCTGTGCTAACAGCCAGCTCAGAGGGTGGAGCCTGTTTCAGATTCTGTATCTCTCTCTGACCCTCTCCTGCTCATGTTCTCTCTCTCTCAGAAATAAATTTAAAAAACCATTTAAAAAGTAAAAAATAAAAAATTGTCTATTAAACAAATAAAAACTAGCTTGTAGAGATTCAATCACAAGTGATAAATTTTTTGTACTACTTAAATTTATTGCCAGTTACTATGAGTAATTTACATGTTTTTGAAAGTCAATGTATTTTCCAAAGGCAATAATAACAAATATTAAATATCTTTGCTGTCAAAATAGAGATTAACATTGCAAAATTTTGTGCTTGTTATTGGGATATTTGGTATATACTAGAAGACATAACTGAATTTTGAACTATCCATAACATATTACATGAATGTTAAAGAATGTTTCTTAGACATTCTGCTATGATATAACAAATCTTTCATGTAAAGTCATTTTATGTCATAGACTCTGGGTCTGGAGTTCTTTCTTGTCCGGCAAGAAAGTGGGATACAGAATTAAAAAGCCTGATGTACAGAAGAAGACAAGGGACCCGATTAAGGGTCCTTGCTTCATTTTTATTAGGATCAGAAGGGTTCCAAGCTTGACGTGATAGGGAAAAATCTGTTATAAGATGGCCTACAGGGCCGATAAGGAAATTCCTGTTCCTGATCAAAGACTCCCCTTTCCGGATTCCCCTTCCCACTCTGCTTGTCATGCATTAGTAAGAAATGCAGAAGTAGCAGGCTATAAATTATTCCCTCTGCTGATGCTCTGGGCTCAGATCTCTGGAGAATGATCTCCTCTGAGCTCACGGTGTAAAATAAATCTCCTCCCTTCCAAGATCTCCAAGTGCCACGTGGTTCTTTTGCCAGTGATGCAGACCAGATTCCGTAACAGATGGATGTGCACAAAGAGACAATGAAACTGTGAACATTAACTCATGGGCGTGAGGGAAAGAAGATTTTGAAAATATGGAGTGTTAGAGGTTTGGGTTAATACAAAACATACTCTGGCCTGTGGAAGGTTGTTTACAGCAGACTTTAGGCATCACCTCTGTGTAAGCTGGCCTAGGAGACAAGAAAGACAGAGCATGCCACCTCAGGGTCAACAAGGCACCTTTCTTTTGTTAATTAGCTCCACGGGGCAACCTAGCCCATGCCCATCGGTAGTCTAATCAATGCAAACTCAGGGAATTCCTAAACTTATTTCCCACAATGTTAATGCAATATAATCTTATGTAAAGATGTAAAATAGGATTTAAATTAGCCTTTATTTTAAGAAAATGGTTTAAAATGTAATAAATCAATATCATGTTCAGAGCCAGTTCTAAGTTTCATTATTAGCATGACTGATTGGAAAGGCAACAGTGTGATTTGTAGAGTTGATGTTATTTAGAAGACATTAGAAATCTAAGTTACAAGTAATTTTCCCCTTCAAGTTTTATTTTTCCATAAAATATTTCTTGGATTACCTTAACAAAAATGTGTAGAATTGGTTTCATTGAGGATATGTATTTTGTATGATGTATAAATATATTAGTGCTATATTAGTGGGTGGAAATACGTGTTTCCTAAAATGGCTTGTTTATTTTAATTTCTAGGTAACACTATAACAAAAGATTATCATATCATAAGAAGACTGAATGTAAAAAATAAATATTTCAATCATATTATCAAAGAGAACTCAGAGTATTTTTAAGGAAATATTTGTACTCTATAATAAAATTAGTCTATATAATAAAATATGAAGAATAGGGGTACCGGGAGGGCTCAGTCGGTTAAGCATCCCACTTCACTTCAGGTCATGATCTCAGGGTTGGTGGGTTTGAGCCCTGCATCGGGCTCTGTACTGTCAGCCATGTAGCCTGGAGCCTGCTGCAGATTCTGTGTCTCCCTCTCTCTCTGTTCTTCCCCTGCTTGCTCTCTGCCTTTCTCTGTCTCTCTCCCTCTCTCTCTCTCAAAAATAAATAAACATTTAAAAATTTTTAAAACTATGTAGAATAATTAAAAATAATTTTTTCATGTTTCAACAACAATGACAAAGGTAGTTGATACTGTTCTAGGAAAAAAAAAAGACTCAAGGAAAAAAGACATTGAAATACTTAAAATGGAACTTATTCGAATCCTGATTTGAAAAATAGATTCAGGGGCACCTGGGTGGCTCAGCAGTTAAGCACCTGGCTCCTGATTTCGGCTCAGGTCATGATCTCATGGTTTGTGGGTTTGAGTCATTCTGTTAGCATGAAGCCAGTTTGGGATTCTCTCTCTCCTTATCCCTCTGTCTCTCCCTTGCTCATGCTCTCTCTCTCTCTCTCTCTCCTCACAAACAAATAAATTTTAAAAATTAGATTCAAAAAATGACATTTTTACTTTTTATTTGTTTATTTAGCACTGATTTCAGGATAGAATAGACAAGTTTGAGGAAGGAGGCAAAAGGCCTGACTTTTACAAATTTGTGATGAAACTACGGGCTCAGGGAAAGAGAGATGAGGTCACTGGCTGCTTTTGTGAGAGGGCTTTCCTTGGAGCATTGATGAGAACAAAGCTTGAAGAATAAGTAAGAAAATAGAAGTGGTTAGCTTTTAACTTTGTGAAGCTTCTAGCCACACCCATAAGGATGGTTACCTTGCAGTTTTTCTCCCAGAGGGTAATGGAAGTAGGTGATTGGGAAGATGAGTCCTTACAAGTCTCAGACCATGGAAGACCCCATATCTTAAAGGGCATCATAAATTGTTAAACAATTATAAGATACTATAGGTTTTGAATAGTCTTTCCACAAAGTTTTAACCAGAGAGTTGTCTAAATTTGATATCCCTGGACCAGCAGCATCGATATCATCTACAGATTTGAGAAATCCAAATTCTTGGGCCCCACCACCAACTCAATGAATCATAAACTCTAAAGTGGAGCACTTGCATTTTAGTTAGCCTTCTAGGTGTTTCTGAAGTATGTTAAATTTCAAAACCATGGGTCTAACCCATTCCAAAGATCACATCAACAGACAAGTTAAGCAGAGGAACTAATTAAGGACTAGTATCAGTCCACTCAAAGTATTATACTAATATTTTTTCAGTAATGTCATAATTGGAGTTATTTGTGAATGTGCATATCACACATTAGGTCAGATTGTAAGACGTTATGCAGCTCTGTAAGGACAAGCTTAAGTAAAACCAGCTGCTTGCAATTTCAGACATAATCAATTCCATAAATACAACTTGGTTATAAATAGAAATCTTATTTATTTTTTTTTCACCTCTCATTCTATTAAGAATGGAACCATTGTTAATAATCTAGTCTTTCATTTTACTAGCCATGGTTGTCTTTGAAAAATATAAAGAAATCAGATTTATTCTTTTTCTAGGGTTTACTAGGAAAATATACTCACTTAGTAGTTTTCCCTCTCATTTTTATGAGACATTACCACTGTCTTATATTACTGGATAACATGGATTGAATGCTACCATGTGCCAAGTACTATCTCAACCCTCAGAAAACTCTATAAAGTCAATGGAATTATCATCTATATTTGGTATACAAGGAAGTCTTATCACAGAAATGATAAGAAATGCACACACCTTTCACCTAAAAGGTAAGAGAGCCATGATGATTGTCCCAGAATTCATACTAGTTGTCTTTCTAAATAGTATTCTAAAGTTCTTTTTCATTTTGTGTGTTTAAATCAGGCTGATTGAGGATAATGTATAGAGAGTAAAATTCACTATCTTCTATGGGTCAGTCACTGCCCTTAATTCATTCTTTTCCTTTACAAAGTTCTCAAAGTGGGTTCCCTGGACTAGCAGTGTCAGTGTCACCTGGGAACTTGTTGGTCTACTTTAGTTTTTCTGAATCAGAAACTCAGGAGGGGATGCCAAGGCAGGTTGTCATATTTGTAACATCGACAGTGACAAATTATGTTAGTAGTATATATCCTTGATATGCTGAAGTGAAAATAGCACTTGACCTGTGTACGGTTCCCCCCCAAAACTCATGACTCCACTCCAATGATGAGGAAACATCATATAAATGCCAACAGAGACATTCTACAAAATACCTGAGAGTTACTCCTCAAAATTATCGAAGTCATCAAAAAAGAAAAAAAAAAGTGTTACAACTGTAAGAATAGCTCTTCATAAGACTTAAGAACTAAATATAATCTGATATCTTAGAATCCTGTAATAGAAAAAAAGACACTAAATAAAAACTAAGAAAATCTGAATCAAATATGGACTTCAGTTAATAATAATGTATCAATACTAGTTGATTCACTGTACCAAACACGTGATTCTAACACAAGATGTTAATAGAAGAGAAAATTGGGTGTGGGATATATGAGATATCTATGGTCACAATTTTTCTATAAATATGAATTTTCTGTTCTAAGATTAAAAGGCTCTTAAACAATTAATGAGATGATAATTCAACTTAAAAGAAGTTAGGAAAAGAAAAATATATCAGAATAAACTCCATATATGCAGAACTCAATTACAAATAAGAGCAGAAAACGAAAGAGTAGTCAGGGTAGAAAAAGCAAGCAACTTTTTCATTTGAAATTAAGATTAGAATTGAAGAAATCAAAGGAAAATGGACTAAGCTAAAAATATCACATGTATAAACAATATTGCAAATGAGAACAACTGATTTGTAAAACAAAAGTGATGAAGACATCTATGAACACCTTTGTTTGTGCCAGTAAATTAAAAACTACATGAAATGAAGATATCCCTGACAAATATGGTTCTAATCAAAAAATAAAAAGAAAACATCAATAGCATGATTTTGATTGTGTTTCATTAATGATTATTGAATGCTATATTATAACATTAAGAAATGCAATAATTTAATAAGCAATTAAATTATACTATACTCTTTTTTTTTAATGTTTTATTTATTTCTAGGAGAGAGAGAGAGAGAGAGACAGCGTGAGCAGGGGAGGGTCAGAGAGAGAGGGAGTCACACACTGAAACAGGCTCTAGGCTCTGAGCTGGCTGTCAGCACAGAGCCTGACGCAGGGCTCGAACCCACGAACTGCGAGATCATGACCTAAGCGAAAGTCGGACGCTTAACCGACTAAGCCACCCAGGCGCCCCATTTTATACCATACTCTTTAAAGAAACTTAATAAGCTATTTAGTACTTTAGAGAAAATAAGTATCAGATTTGACAGTTTCACAGGAGACGTGTATTAAATATTCACAGAAAAAATAATTGTTGATGTTTTAATTTTTTTCAGTTTATCTATTTATTTTGAGATAGAGAGAGAGAGAGAGAGAGTGGAGGAAGGGCACAGAAAGAGAGAGTGAGAAAGAATCCCAAGCAGGCTCTACAGAGCCTGATGCAGGACTCAATCCAATGACCCTAAGATCATGACCTGAGCCGAAACTAAGAGTCCAAGGCTTAATTGTCTGGGCCACTCAGGTGCCCTGATGTTTTGATTTCTGATGATGATACACCTGATATTCTCTTTAGTTCCAGTAGGAAGAGGTAAAACTTAAGGATTCTTAATGGAAGCATCAGAGAAGAAACATTGAAAGCTAAGAGGAGACCCAGACTTCATGATTTATTTTAATTCCACACACTTTTGTGGAAAAAGATGTTCCAAGTCTTGAGAAAGTTTCAAGTTTTGCTTTTTAGGTTAGGTGTCTTCCATCCATTCTAAATGAAAATACTTGAATTTTGTGTCTGGGAAAGAGTTGTGGTGGCAAAGCAAAGTTAAATGAATGGATTGGGGCACCCGGGTGGCTCAGTTGGTTAAGTATCTGACTCTTGGTTTTGGCTCAGGTCATGATCTCAGGGTTTATGAGTTTGAGCCCCACATGGGGCTCTGTGCTGACAGTGAAGAGCCTGCTGGGGATTCTCTCTGTCTCTCTACTCTCTCTGCCTCTCCTCTGCTCATGCTCGCTCTCTCTCTCTCTCTCTCTAAATAAATAAGTAAAAAAAAAAAAAAAAAGAATAGGCCAGGGAAACAACAAAGTACTACCACTTCTGCCTTCCACTTCCTTCTCTTCTTTTTTTCTCTGTCACACACACGTGTGCACGTGCGCACACGCATACACACACACATACACACAAAACCAAGGGAGACTAAATCCCCCTTTACCCTATAGATGTGAGAAGGGACAATAGATCTATTTTGATTTTGATTCCTTTCTTTTCAGAAGGAAGTATCACCTTTGATCATTAGGTGGCACCAAAGAGCAACATAATATGCTTAAATGAATGCAAAAGGGAAAAACTAAAAAGTTTTTTATCCTGCGATAAATTACCTTCAATTAGGCAAGCAAGGACTCTGTATCTGGACGGAAATAATATTAAACAGACTTGTTCAAACTTTCTGAAAAGTAACCTGTCAAACAATAAAGATCATAGCAAAATATTTTAATACATATAATCAAATACATGAATACATAAAATCAAATATATGACTTCATCATATGAATTATTTTGTCTTTGCTGAAAAGTAAGCAATACTTTAATTTTATACTAAAATTTAGTATACTAAATACTAAAATTTTTAATTTTATTTGTCTAGATATTTCTATCGTCAATGGATCAGATCGTAGATATTTAAAATCATTAGGTACTAGACCTCAAAAGGCACACATAAATTTGTTACCTGCATACATGTCCTTATTTGTTTCCTTGAGTTTATGTCAAAGCTATGGGGTTAGGGATGAATAGCTAATTCAATTTCAGTTCGGTTTACATTTTAAGTGCTGTAAGTTGCTGATGAAACAGTAATGTCTGTCCTTGCCCTCCAATAATTCATAATCGAAAAGAGAAGACAAATATGTAAGTAGGCATTTAAAACATGGTGCCAATATAATACAGTGCTGATTATGTGGAAATTAAACACTATTCTAAAGACCTCAAAGCAGAGTCACTTGAACAGTAGAGGAGAAGTGGTGATAAAGCAGGGGTAGGCCAGGAAGAACAGGGATGTATTGAAAGAATATACCATGGAAATATTCCAGGTGAAGGAAATAACATACATAGGGATGGAAGGGATGCATGAAACAGTCTTGAAAACAAAAGAAATTTGCAGTGGTTGTATTCTTCAGAAGTGTACACTTCAGAGTGTGCTGGTTGGCGAGAGGTGGGGCTAAAGAGGTTAGCAAAGTTCATACCGTGCAGGGATTTATAGGTGAGTTTAGATGATTAATGATTTTTCTATAAACAATGGGGAGCCATTGGAAAAAGGGGTTTTAATAAGACAGACACCATGGTCAGTTTTGCATTTTTGAGAGACGTGTTGGGCTAAAGTGTGGAACACAGAGAAGATAGAAACAATATTAGAAGCAGTGACAAGAGTGAAGAGATGACCATTCTGGTGAGATGATCGCAATTCACTTAGAAATGAGACATTTGGTAGATAGACTCGAAACCATTTAATGTTAGACTGGTGGTTAGAAAAGAGAACTGTCTGAACTGAGCAGTTGAGGGAATGATCTAGAGAAACAATAGCTAGTATCAAGCGGAAGGCGATATGTTCCTTTTAGACTTTTTGAGTTTGAGATAACTGTAAGGCTTTCCTGATCTTTTCTACAGAGTTCGCGGTCAGTGAACGGCATTAACATCCATGCATGTGTTATTTTCTTTACCTTCTATATCCTTGCTGCAAAGTTCAATACACATAATGAGCTCTCTTTAATCTGTCCAATTCCTTACATCCCAACCAGCCCTCTTATTTAACCTTAACATCTCTTGTTTGGGTAACT
Organism: Proteles cristata cristata; assembly: GCA_017311185.1. NCBI lineage: Eukaryota > Metazoa > Chordata > Mammalia > Carnivora > Hyaenidae > Proteles > Proteles cristata. Next base: position 313,873 of record JAESUZ010002451.1, read on the forward strand.
TTAGAGGCTCCAAACTGATCCACTTGCTTTCACTCTTTTGCTACTGCATTCTTTCTTCTTCTCTGAAGCCAGACTGAGCTTTTTAGTATATACATCTGATCTTGTCACCTCCCAACATAACCCTACTTAAAACCTTTCAATAATCCTGCTGTTCCTGGGATTAACTACAGATCTTTAAATGGGCCTACAAATCCCCAAATGGCCAAGTTCTGATATCATATACCACCTTCCTGTTACTTATCCCTGCTTCTGCACCACTTTAACAAACAGTGGGTTATTTCAGTCCTCAACTGCATCGTAGTCTTCTCTCAACAGGCCCTGCATGTCATGCTCTGTTTTTGCCAGAAATGCTCTTCAATACTCATTTCAACTCTCCCATTCTATCGACTACAGCTTTAAAAGTGAGTGCCTCAAGGAAAGATGCTTTTACCGGCCTGTCTAGATCAAGCATCTTTTTCACAGCACGTAGAGCACCATACACTTCTCCTTTGCAGCACTGTCAAAATTGCACTTTCGCATGTATACACTGACCATGTCTCCTGACCCACTAAGTGTCAGGTTTCATGAGGAAAAGACAGAGTTTGACTTTAACTTTGGGTTTCTAGATCCTAGTAGGATGTTGGCATGTGGTGAACACATACTTCTTACTTGTTTAATGAACAAATGAAGCAGAAAGGTACAGAGCATAATTTAGATATGGATATTAAGCTTAAGAAACAAATTTGCGTGGGTCATATGATTCAGGTGTCTTTAACATAAAAATAATAATTGCAGTTATGGAATCACTTAAGAAATGCATGCAGAGTGGAAAAGAAAGAAAGCAAGATAGGGAGGGAAGAAGGAAGAAAGAAAATCAAGGTTGTATTGATCACTATTCTCAGTTACTGACATAAAAACCTATTCTGTGTGTAAGCAGGAAGGGGATACGTTGAAAGATATTTGTTAATTTTTTAAATGTTTATTTATTTTTAAGAGAGAGACAGAGACAGAGACAGAGTGTGAGTGGGGGAGGGGCAGAGAGAGTGGGAGACACAGAATCTGAAGCAGCCTCCAGGCTCTGAGCTGTCAGCACAGAGCCCAATGCAGGGCTCGAACCCACAAATTGTGTGATCATTACCTGAGGCAAAGTCACTTAACCAACTGAGACACCCAGGCCCCCCTCTTCCTCTCTACTTTCATTTGGATTAATAGAGTATTAATTAACAGCATTGAAGTCCAACACTTAACCAACTGAGCCACCCGGGCACCTCAAAAGATTTTTAGTAATATACAGAATTTGGTTTAGATATCCAGGCCAGCACTAGACAGGAGCAGTGCTAAAACCTACAATCGAGCTATTTCTAGGGAAATACTGAAGCTCACACAGATCACGCCAGTCCCCTGAGGACTAGTAGTTCATATACGTGATGCTGGAGAATAAACACCAGAAGGTCTGCCACTCCAGCCAGCCAAGAGCTAGAGCCCTCAGCCATCATATTAAGAAGTTAATCCCCACAGATACCTATTCTTCATGTTTGCTGGATTTCCAATTGTAGTACCTTGAGAGTGGATGTGGTGGGCTGAACCTAGGTCACATGCCTCACTGTAGTAGTAAGGGAGGCTCACAGAGTAAATTTTTGGGTTTCTACCTTGAGAAGATGAGGAGTCATAATATGAGAAATTAGCAAAATATAGAGGTAGTATTCCAAAGAAGTTGAGTACCACTCTCACACAAGAAATATCTACTATGATGGTTTAGAAAAAGACCTTGAAAATATCAATATACAAGAGATGGTTAAGGAAATGGACCTAGTTAAAAAAAAACAAACAACGGAGAAGAGGAAAGAGAGAAGAGGAAAACCAAAAGGAGTTTTCTTAAGGATAACATAGGAAGAGAGTGTTCTTTGAAAAGTAGAAAATCAGTAACATCAAATCCTGTGCAGAAAATTAATAGGATAGACTAAGAGTATCCACTGGAAATCAGCCAGAAGGAGTTTCTTAGTGACCCTGGAGGAGACAGTTTCTGGGGATAAGGAGGCAAAGTACAAATTATAGTACATAAAGAACCGAGTGGGAGGTAAGAATGTAAACACAAGTAAGTGTAGGACGTTATTTCAAGAAACCATTGAAGACCTAGCAGTAGAGTATGGAATAAAGAAACCTTTGTTGTTGTTTCTCTCAAAGAAATTTACAGTCCTGGAAAAAATAAGTAAATGGCCAATATAGTGAGATAAGTGTTGTGATAAAGATAGCCATGAGAGGTTAAGAATACAGAATACAGGCACCTAAATAGCCTTAAGGATTATGGATGGTTTAGGAGTTTAGGCAGGAGAGTGACATTTCATATTTAAGATTTAGAAACATCACTACACCTACAGTATGAAAAAGTCAAGTCCAAACAGGAGGTTAGTACAGTAAATGGAGAGAGAAGGAGCCAGTGTGAAGATTACATTGAAGAGAATGGAGAGGACACTGATTTGCAAGACTAAAAGAGTAGCTCTGGTGTAACTTGTATTTAATTGAATGTAGGGGATACTGAAAAGTGATGAATCAAAGACACTTTGGCCTAGACACCTGGGGACACTCATTGTTAAGAAGAGTATCATGGATGGAGAACCTGACTGGCTCAGCTGGAGTAGCATGTGACTCTTGATCTAAGGGACATGAACTCAAACCCAACACTGGGTGTAGAGATTACTTAAAATAAATAAATAATATTTTTAATAAAAGAATAGTATCATAAAAGATAAAGCTTTGCTAACCCCACAGATAAATGTAGTACATGATTTCTTCCTTAAATTTCCATTTCTTTAACACTCCATATTAGTTGTATTAAGATGTAATTCCTTTTATTTCAAGTGAATAGTTTTATGTTTGGCAAAATAGGTCCCAGAATGTTTCAACGTCTTGTGTGCTTTTTAGCACAGTCATCTGATAATTCAGGGGAGTTGGGAGGGGGTTCTATTCATTTCTAAGTAGAAGGGTTAAGGTCTATTAACAAACCAGATAAGAAAAGTATGTATTCTTGAGTAGGTGAGTTGTAATGGCTTTGTGTTTGAATATTTTCTTTTTCTACTGATGAAAAAAAGTTGCTACTGCACATACAGTTATTATATATCATGGTAATGTTAGCTCTAAGACTGTGTACCTGGGTTCAAATCCTATCTCTGCCACTTTCTATCTTGTCGTGGGCAAATTGTTTAACTTCTCTCACACTCAAACTCCACATCCATAACCTAGACATAATTGCATTAAGTGTTCTAAGGATTAAAAGGCATAATTTAGGAACAGTACTTGGAACATTAATTATTCAACAAATATGTATAATTATTATAATAAGCAATCAGATAGGTATTTTTTAGGTGCATAGAAGAGAGTATAATATAATTATTACAAATCTTGGAGGTCTTTCTGGAAGTTAAGATGCTGGAGTAGTAGGAGGGGTTATGCTTGTCTTGTCCCTTGAACACAACTAGATAAATATAAAATCACTGTGAACACCCAGGAAATCGATCTGAAGACTAAGAGAACAAACTGTGCAACTAGTAGGAGAAAAGTGGCCACATGGTGGAAGGTATGAGGTGCAGAAATGTGCTTTGGGGGAGAAAAGAATTGCCACTGTTGCAGAGGGGAGGGAGCCCTGATTAAGCAGAGAGAAGAGAGACAGAGTCAGAGAGAAAGGGAGAGAGAGAGAAAGCAAGGTGCAGGGCATTGCACAAGAAAAGCATTTCCCCAAAACCACTGATGGAGAAAATGACAGAGGCTAATTATCACAAGTTTTACAAGCAGCAGAGCTCAAAGTCTAAAATTGTTGAGGTCTGAACAATTGCTGGAGTGGAGACTGGCAGTCATAGAAGCGCTTCTTGGGAGAAGGAGGGCAGAGGCCTGGGAGCATACAGCATGGTCTGAGAGTTTCCTGGATCACACTGGGAGAGACTGCTCCCCTTTTTGGAGTGCATTTGGGAAAGGGACAAAGGAGATGATGGGTGACATTGAGCTGCCCCATTCATTAACATAGGAGCAGAGGAAACTGCTGAGGATAGCTACCTGGACTTTTTGCTGCAGAATAGAGAAGCTAGAAATCGACCCAGAATTCTTTGATCAACTAATCTTTGACAAAGCTGGAAAGAATATCCAATGGAAAAAAGACAGTCTCTTCAACAAATGGTGTTGGGAAAATAGGACAGCAACATGTAGAAGAATGAAATTGGAACACTTTCTTACAAAATATACAAAACTAAATTAAAAATGGATGAAAGACTTAAATGTGAGATAGAAAACCATCAGAATCCTACAGGAGAACACAGGCAGCAACCTTTAGACCTTGGCTAGAGCAACTGAATAGACACTAGAGTGTAGCAACTTGACTAGACACATTGTTGGAGGCAACGAAGACAAAAGCAAAAATGAACTATTGGGACTTCATCAAGAGAAAAAGCTTCTGCACAGCAAAGAATACAGTCAACAAAACGAAAACGCAAACTTTGGAATGGGAGGAGATATTTGCAAATAACATGTCTGATCAAGGATTAGTATCCAAAATCTGTACAGAATTTATCAAACTGAACATCCCAAAACAAATAATTCAGTGAAGAAATGGGCAGAAGACATGAATAGACATTTTTCCAAAGAGGACATCCAGATGGCTAACAGACATGTGAAAAGATGCTCAACATCATTCATCATCAGGGAAATACAAATCAAAACCACAATGAACTACTTCCTCATACCTGTCAGAATAGCTAAAATTAACAACAGAGAGAACAAGAAATGTTAATGAGGATGCGGAGAAGGGGATTCATTTTGCACTGTTGGTGGAAATGCAAACTGGTACAGCCACTCCAGAGAACAGTATGGAGGTTCCTCTAAAACTTAAAAAGAGAACTACACGGGGCGCCTGGGTGGCTTAGTCGGTTAAGCGTCCGACTTTCGCTTAGGTCATGATCTCACGGTTCGTGGGTTCGAGCCCCGCGTCGGGCTCTGTGCTGACTGCCAGCTCAGAGCCTGGAGCCTGTTTCAGTCTGTGACTCCCTCTCTCTCTGACCCTCCCTGCTCACGCTTTCTCTCTCTCTCTCCTAGAAATAAATAAAAAACATTAAAAAAACATTAAAAAAAAAAAGAGAACTACTCTACTGCCCAGCAATTGCACAACTAGGTATTTACGCAAAGGATAAAAAAATACAGATTTGAAGGAGCACATGCACCCCAGTGTTTATAATAGCATTATCAACAAGAGCTAAATTGAGGAAATATCCCAAACTTTCATTGACTGATGAATGGATATATAAGATGTATTGTATATGTGTGTATGTGTGTGTATAATTATATATAAGTATATAATTATATACAATCATCAATTATATACACACATATATATGTATTGTGTGTGTATGTGTATATATATATATATATATATATATATATATATATATATATTAATTATTATTCAGCCATCAAAAAGAATGAAATCTTGCTATTGCATTGATGTGGATGGAGCTAGAGTATATTATGTTAAATGAAATAAGTCAATCAGAGAAAGACAAATACACTACGACTTCACTCATATGTGGAATTTAAGGAACAAAACAGATGCAAATAAGGGAAGGAGGCAAAGTATAAGAAATCTTAATTATAGAGGAAAAAAGTGAGGGCTGATGGGGATATGGGTGGGGAATGGACTACAACAGTGACAGGTATTGAGGACACTTGTGATGAGCACTGGATGTTGTAAGTCATGCACCACTAAATTCTATTCCTAAACCAATATTACACTATATGTTAACTAACTAGAATTGAAATAAGAGAAACAACAACAAAAATAAATAAAAATAAAAATCTCAGATATTTTTCTAATAAAATTTCTGATATACACACACACAAGCACAAGTGATTAATATCAGTATAATCTCTGTATCTAAATAGACCATACAAATATGTTTTATAAACACAACATAGAAGTACAAATTATATGCATATCCATATACATACACATACACATATAAATAAACCTAAATTAGTTTAATCTAATGCCTAATACTAATACTCTTATAGAGAGATAGTTAGATTTACCTTCTTAACATAATATAAATATCTATCTAGCCATCTGTCAATCAAGTGTCTGTTCTGATTCTACTCTGCTCATCAAGATTTCCTGGATATTCTAACTGGAAATATACTCTCTCTCTTCTATGTAATGATAACATCTCTTGGAATGCTTATCTTTTTCTACTTTTATTTTAGCATATGTTACACCCGTCTACCTCCCTTCCTACAATCTGGTATTTATAAAGATAAAACTCATAAAGTGTCTTTGTATAATATGTATTAGCTGGTACAATATTTTACACACTCTGGATCATTAACAAGTATTTTTTAATATATAGATATATGAGTAAATAACAGTTTAGTGGATGGGCTTTGTTCAGACTCAAATTTCTATGGTGTTAGGCAGCAAAAGGAAATGAATGAAGCAAGCTATGTATAAGTTAAAAGGGGATAATGGTAAGTGTGTTAAGTCAAAGTGCATATCCTGTATAAAGCACATACAATCCAATCTCTGTCAATATAACCCAGAAGGAATGCAGACCCAGTTTTGTCAAGTAATCTGATATAACAAGGAGAGGCCACAATTACTGAATAATGTATAAAAGCTTTTTAATGTTGCAAACATTTAAATCTTTCAAGCAAAATAAAATATTCTGCCTTTGGGATACTAGCTGGACATCTCAGATACTGTAAAGTGTGCCAAGTAAGCCAGTCTCAAAAATTATCTTTCTTATTTCCTCTCCTGCTTTTCCTCTCATAAATCTTATCTCTGCTGTTCTTTTCTTCTAAATTCCCACAGCCTCTCCCATACTAAATTCCCCTCTATTCCCCCTCTGTGAGATTTTTGAGTTTGAGCCCAAAGGCATTGTGAACCCATATGGAATGTCATTACCATTTAACTATTCACAAAATCAAATACCTAATCTTTAAACAAGTGGTTACAAAAAGGGAATTTGAGAATGAGGGCTCAAGAGATCAAGAAGATTTGGGATCATCAACTGAATTGGGGCTGAACTGGGGGGATGAAGCATAGTACAAAGGGGGAAGGACAGGTTTAACCCCCTGGGACTATGGGATCAGGAAAAAATACATTTTAAGATAGAAGAACTGAGTCCAAAAGCAAAAGCTTGGTGAAACTGATTTCTTTTTCTTCTAGTTTTTTAAATGTTTATTTATTTTTGAGAGAGAGACAGAGAGACAGAGTGTGAGTCGGGGAGGGGCAGAGAGAGAGAAGGGGACGCAGAATCCAAAGCAGCTTCCAGGCTCTGAGCTGTTAGCACAGAGCCCCACGCGTGGCTTGAACTCACAAACTGTGAGATCATAACCTTAGCCGAAGTGGGACACTTAACCAACTGAGCCACCCAGGCACCCAGAGTAAACTTGATATCTGATTGAGACCGCCAGGGACCACCGTAGCTGCTCTCTGGTTCCTTGCTAGCCATTTACTTGTTAGATATTTACTGGTAAGGTATGATCTATGGTTGCTAATTAGAAATTTCAACCATATTTAACAACCCGATTTGTTTAATAAATATTAAATATAAACATCGCTTTTAGAATTTTATTTTAAAAATGGAAAATTTTTTTCTCATTACCTAAGCGATTGATCAGTGCCCATATTCATATCATGAGACATAGTATTATTATCAGTTATCTATTATGATCAACATTTTTCTGTGCCTCTATTTCTTTTTCAAATATTAAGGAATTAAACATAAAATTTTTTTTCTGAGCTTAATTTGCCTTAGCATCCTGAATTTGCCAAATAAAGTTTGCCAAATTATATTTTTCACTGTCAGAACCTATATATCTGTGTTAGCAGATGAGTATCAAAATTAAATTCTGTTGCACTATATAATTCCATTAGATAATTTTCTAGTCCTTTCCTCTCCAATATTTTCAGATTCCAAATTTAAAGAGCACATGTGAAGTGATTATTCTGCCTTTAGATTACAGTTTAGTCTATGTTATAGTTTGAAAGAGTAACGTGTTCTTATTCACATTTACACATTAATCTTGGCTGAAAAAAGATACTGACACTGTAGACCTCATGCTTGGCAAAGAATTTCCTGGCTCTAAGCCTACCTTTATTTAAATAATTACCGATTAGTTCAATTTCTAGGAAACGCACTGTTTATTTGCTAGGAACTTTATCTGTGACATCTACATTTCCTAATGCCTCATTTTATTTTTTTATTATTCCAAAGTCATAAATGATAAATTCTTTTCATCACCACTTAACTATATTTTAATGCTTTTAAAAATAAAACATATAATTTTATAAAGAAATATCCATGAACAGCATATTTTGAGACCATAAAGTAATTTACGTACTCCTGAAACTTTACATATTAAACAAGTAACTTTAATTTTTTAAGTTTCCCTTTAAATTCCACTTAGTTAACATACAGTATAATATTAGTTTCAGGTGTAAAATATAGCTATTCAACACATCCATACATCACCTAGTGCTAAACACTAAAATCAGTAGCAGGAATCAGAAAGAGAAAACTAAATTTGATTTCTTAGAGTAAGAATAGGTTTGAAAGGTATGGTGTATCGCTATAATGCAAAATAACCTGTATATTATTTAAGAATCTCTAACTTACCATTTGGTCACCATATTTTACTTCTTATAGCTATTGATATTCTATTTATTGGCTATATACTGTAGGTCAGGCACTTTTTTTAGAACTTGGGATACATTACTGAGCAGCACTGGCAAAGATGCCTATCCTGTGATATTTCAATTCTAAGAGAATGTAACAGGACAGAAACTTCTAGTAGAAAAACAAAAATTATATATTGCTTTAGAATATGGTACAGGGAGGGGGCGCCCGGGTGGCTTAGTCTGTTAAGCGTCGGACTTTCGCTTAGGTCATGATCTCATGGTTCGTGGGTTCGAGCCCCGCATCGGGCTCTGTGCTGACTGCCAGCTCAGAACCTGCAGCCTGTTTCAGTCTGTAACTCCCTCTCTCTATGACTCTCCCCTGCTCGCGCTGTCTCTCTCTCTCCTAGAAATAAATAAAACATTAAAAAAAAAAAGAATATGGTACAGGGAGGGAAAAGAAAGGGAAAGGGAAAGAGGAAGAGAAGAGAAGAGAAGAGAAGAGAAGAGAAGAGAAGAGAAGAGAAGAGAAGAGAAGAGAAGAGAAGAAAAGAGAAGAGAAGAGAAAACAAGACCAAAGCAGGCTGATGGGAATCAGCATGGTAAGATGGTTAGGAATGAATAAAGCTGCTAAGGCCTCATTGTGAGAATAAGGTGCCTGCCACAGAGGAGACATTTGTCAAATGGGAAATTTAATTCCCTTTGCTACCAATTTATTTATGACTTCAGGTAACAAAGTATTTCTGTAAAATTAGGTCTAACACCAGTGTAAGCAACATTTTCTGATAGAATAGATCTGATCACTTGAACACATACCTCAAAGGTTATCTCTTCTATTTTGTTATTTCTGAGTTCCAGAATTAAGTATATGCATTTGAAATAATTCTTGTTTGGTTTTAGATAAATACTAGTGGGTTATTCCTGTTTGTAAACCACCCTAAGGAAATCCAAAACCTATTCCGAGTGGCAAATTTTTTGGCCAATAGCTCAATTCAAATTTTAATGACGATATTATCAGTTGGGTTCATGCCCAGTTCAACTTTTACAACAAAGTAGTCAAATGGTTTTTATAGTAAGCTGCCTAGAACTTTTAAAGTTTACCATGGATTACTTCTCTCATCTTCCTCTTATTCATTGTATCTCTTCTCATCTTATTTTCTTACTCTGTCTCTTCATTGACTAACACACATGACAAGTTTCAGGCTGTTCATCATTAAATGATCAAATCATTGAATAATCCTGGTTGATAAGAATGATATGCCCTAGGGGAGGAAAAATGTGTGAAGAGCTGTTGTTTGCACAGTATTATCACATTTGCTTTACACCTACAAGCTCAAACCCATAATTATAGATGGGAAGTTGCTGTCTCTGAGACACAAAAATCATGGTACATCTCAATCCAAGAAATGTAATACTTCAAAGTTTTTAATATTTTTATTTCCACATCTGTTTACAAATATTGCATCTCTATTAGATGTAACATACTTTGGGGGTGACAATAATAAATATAATGTTTAACTTTTCAGGGAAAGAAATGGAGAGAAGAGGAAGAATAAGAAGGAGGAGAGGGAGGAAAAAAAGGGGAACTATGAAGTGAGACTACATAAAATATATCATTACAGATGTTACAATTCTTTAAATACTTTAGTAGAAGTCCAAAGTACTACAAAAGTTGAAAGTGAACATAAGCTACTTCCTCCTGAAGCAATCAGGGATGGTTTTATAAATGAAAACACAGCATTCTTCAAGAGGAAAGGAGGAGTGAAGAATAATGAATTAAAAGTCATTGATTACCTCTGAATTGGCCATAGATTTCCAGATCTTTCATTTTATTTTATTTTATTTCCCTTAGTCTTAATAACAACACTAGGAGCCACCATTATCCTTTATCTCTGCCATATAGTGGAGATTCATGAAATTTAAATCCCAAAATCACACAGTGAATATCCTTCTTTCAGAGACTATTATTTTCTCAAAGTATGTTAATAAGAAACCATAAAATCACAACCCTGTGTCACCATAGGAAATTGAGAGCCATCCAGAATATTGCTAATGGTTTTCCTGAACATTTTTAAATCCTCATTCTGAATTGCTGCTCCTAACATCTTCCCTGCTGATTGCATCAAAACTTCTTTATGTTGGATTCTTCTTACTGTGTTAGTTTTCTCCAAGCATGAACACACACTACCTCTGCTCCTCAAGATGTAAATTACACAAGGCTGCTGATTTTGTCAGAATTTCCTCACCACTTAATATGAGAGGGGACTACAGTACAGGAGAAAGAAAAACAAACAAAAAAACTTTGCAACTAAATCATCATCAATGAATCTGACATCCATTAGTAAATGCCAGTGGAAAGTCTGTCACAAGACTTCATTCTTCCTGACCCCAACCATCTGTCATATGTTATAGTTTGCCTCTTTTGAAACCAGAATTACTCATATCTTGTCATATCTAGCTAGATTCAAGGGTCCCATATCCTTGTCCTAAGGGACCTATGTTTTTCACCACTAACAGATACTCTTTTACATCATTTTATAAAACAATTAACACCTCTTTAACCTAAACTCTATCAGTCAAGATTTTGCTAAAATTTTACAAGACTAAACATGTTTTTAGGAATGACAAAGGAAAGAAGAAATGTCTGCACTTAATTTATATTAAAGACAACTTTTCAGGGCACTTAGGTGGCTCAGTCGGTTGAGTGTCCTACTCTTGATTTCAGCTCAGCTCATGATCCCAGGGTTGTAGAACTGAGCCCTGTGTTGGACTCCATTCTTTCTTTCTCTCTCTTCTTACTTATAACACCAAAATTTGCAGATGAAATTGTATTCTTTTAATTCAGCATAATGTACACAATAACACAAAAAGTCAGGTTTAACTTTTATACTTTTCCCTTCCCAGGTACATGCCAACAACATCGTCTTCATCATAATAACATCCAAAACTTCAACGAAGCCTCTGCTATTCCTGCCTATATTTTTTGTTAAATTTTTAAAAAAATTATTGATTTAAATTCAAGTTAGTTAACATACAGTGTAGTATTGGTTTCAGGAGTAGGCTGCTTCATTAAAAAAAAAAAAACTAATAATAATATAAAAAATCCAGATTAGATTAGAAGCAGTTATTCAGGTATTATTATTAAATTACCTTTCTAATGTATATGAAAATATATGTATGTATAGGTGTATATATGTATAAATATTTTTTCTCAGTGTTCTTTATGAAAAGGGAAGTATTAGGGCCCTACCATTCAGCCTAGATGTGTATACTTTTGGTCCTTGGTTTTCATAAGACTTCCCAATTTCAAGATGTCAGAAAATTATTAACTAAATTCCATATTTAAAAAATTAACTAACTAAAAATTTGTGGATAGTCTGAATTTTCTAATGGTTCAGAACTTAGCATCTTGGCAACCCAGGTACATTTGGTAGATTACAAATTTTTTCTAAGAAAAATATCACTATACAATGCTTTTTGTATTGTGTGAATATTACTATCACAAGGAAGATCAGCATTATCTCTGCAATATTTGCCCCAAAACTTTGTTTTACAAGTTAAATAATATTCTATAAAGTGGATTAATGACCTTGAATCTATAATTTTTGCCTATATACCATAATTTTATTGCTATGTTATATAAATATAATGCAGAATAATTATATTACTATGATATCATATAAAATTCTATTATTGTTAGGATATTACAGCTGTAATACTCTTCTGAATATCAAATTTAAAGGTCAAATTATGAGTTTTAGGACATTAAATTTCTATAAGCAGTCAATTTTATCAGATATATTCTTTTGACTTTTTGTTCTCAAGGACTATGATCTGAGTATTTTAACTGGTCTTATATTCATGGGTTTGTTCATTCATTCAACAGTAACATATTAGTTGAATCTACCTGTACAGTCATTGATATCTGTTGACCAATTACTGATTTGTTTTTATTACCATCAGAATTACAGTTTCTCTCAGCTATGTGATAATACCACCTGTAGACTAAACAGATCCTGGAAAAGTAAAGATCTAGGTCATATCTTACAAGTTTTCAAAGCCCTTGCTCTGTCTATACTACATTTGGATCATAACATGGCCAAAGAATACTCTATGTCTTGGAACCCCTCAACCTGCTAATTAAAACTTTCCAGCCCACTGGGTGATTCATCATTTTATTTCAGAATAGCCAGTGGAAATGTATTTGGCCACTGGGGAATGGACAGCATAAACCACGAGGAACTGGGAAATCACTATAAAAACAGAAGTCTGTGTAGAACTTGTAACAACAGATGAGATGATGTAATAATCAAAGTAAATAATTTATTTTAAAAACTATGATGCAACAACAAGCTCTCTTCCTAGCTGTTTGTACTGGTATTTCTCCAAATCTTCAAGAACCTGTGGTTGGTAGGTCAAAAAAAGAAAAGAATTCCTTTATTAAATATGTTTTGGAAATACTGTATTGTGTAGCTTTTCTCTTGGAGATTTGTAAAGCAGATTAGTGAATTAAAGGATCTGAAATATTTTTTCAGTTAAAAGAGAAAAGAGAAAGAAAGCCTTTGATAGTCATCTTTAACCAAAACTTTCCAAATATATTTGATCACAGATTTTCTTTTAATTTACCTGGTAACATTTTGCAAACTGCTATTTAGTTTACAAAATGCAGATTCAGAGTTATCAATTGAATTCTGCAGAGAAAAATATAAGTAACTTCCTCAAGATTGTTAGAAAACCATTGTATCACAATTTTATCTTTTTTATGTAAGATTCTTAAAATGAAATAACCCTTACTACCAAGGAAAGAAGATCCTTCTTGTGACAAACCTTGTAAGTTTCTCAAAGATTATGGTTTCTCATTTAATCTTCATGGAATTTGGAGAAAACCCCATGTTACAGGAATTACTCTCACAGTTAAAAAGATAAGGACAACTTTCCATAATAAATGCAATAATATATAAATGCTGTTTTAAGTGATTTCATAGATTTGAAAAGCATTTATTCAAATCAAAACACTTCCTTAGCAATGTTTGTTTTGAAATCAAAAGTCATAGGACACCTGGGAGACTCAGTCAGTTAAGCTTTTGAGGCTCAGATCATGATCCCAGGATCATGAGATCAAGCTCTGCATCCAGGCCTGATTTATAGATTATAAATACAAAACTACTAATTATTTGATTTATTAGTAGTTGAGATAATTTCCTTTCATGTTGGAGTAGGGTTTATATTGCATCAATCTTCAAACTTCTACTTTCACATTGCTCTCTGAATTCTTAGACATAATTCTTTCCTCTATTGTGTGTAGTCTTTAGTGTGAAAGCATGTGCACATACTTTATTTTCTCACTATGGAAACTCAAAGAACAAGATCCTAATTCTTCATGTTTTGTTATAGCCAACATGACCCAAGCTGGATGATCAGAACTTCTTACCTGGAATTATGATTGAATAGCGCAAAAGTGATAAGTTTATATATTTTGGTCCAACTGTTGTATAGGGCTCAGGCTATTCCACTAGATGGCCTTGCTGTACTATTTTCTACCTTAGAGCTCCTTGATCACTTAATATTAAATTGTCCTTTAATTCTGAATCCTCCTCTTCAATAACCTTATTCTCAATGTAGCCAGAGTCAGTTTCAGAGGTTTGTAACCAAGAACCAAAACTTCTGGTGTTTGAAAATTTCCTGACTCCCTAGTTCTATAACAAATACAAGGAAATTTAGATGCAGAGACCATGACTGTGGTCCTGGAATTAGACAAAATGATGAAATTTCAAGTTAGACACATTTCTAGTCTTTCTTTGACCACATTGATGGCATTATTTTGTCAATACCACCAAACACTGGCTTCATGACCAGGATGTTCCATAACAGTATACCCCCTACAGACCCACGCAATCTAACCACTTCCTTCAGCTACTAGCCTGTCAAAATCTTTCCCTGCTCACCACATTCTAGGTGCCCTGAGGGTCTCACTGGCATAATTCTAATCTCTTCTAAATTACTTATTCTAGAAAACAAAATAAAGCTGACTGCATACAGAAAATTAATCTATATCTTGGTAGGAGTGATTAGCTGAAACATATTATCTTTACCAAAATTCAGAATTTAAAAGAAAACAGGTAAAGTTGTGGGGCACCTGGGTGGCTCAGTTAGTTGAGTGTCCTACTCTTGATTTCAGCTCAGGTCATGATCTCAGGGTCATTGGATTGAGCCCCATGTCAGGCTCTTCACTGAGTGTGGAGCCTGCTTAAGACTCTCCCCACTCTCTCTCTCTCCCAAATAAATATGTGAACTTACTTTTTTCTCAAAAAGACTCTCTCTCCCTTGCTCACATGCTGTCTCTAAAAAATAATGAAATAAAATAAAATAAAATTAAATAATAAAACAAAAAAATAAAAAACAGATAAAGCTGTGATGGGGAGGAGGGAGTCCATTATTAAGCCACAGAATCTTAGTAACATAGGGCTTGCTTATGTATTATACATCTTTTGTTTGTTTAATAAATTTAGTATTTTTATGTATTTTCAGTACTAACCTTAACATTTCTATATTTATAGGTTCTTTCATTCAGTATTTTGGATGAAAGAGAGTGAAGTCACAAAATTAAAGCAACTAAAATTAATGCCAAAAAAAGGGCTATAGGCTAACCAAATGTGATGATAGAATAGGAGAAAAAAAAAGAGGTAAAGATGGTAGAAAAACAAAAAACAAAAAAGGAGAGTCTTTTCACAAATATAAGTTTATTCCTCATTTAACTTATAAAAAAATCTCCTTTGTGTATTTCTATACATATTTTCTTTTATGGCTTCTTTCTTGTTTTCATTTTAGGAATTTTCCTTTCCCATTTTCATTCATATTAATGTATAAAACAATTAAAGCCAAAGGTCATGTGGTCATCCAAAATTTGACTTCTAACTGACCAAGATATGATTAAATTATAAATAAAACTGAAAGCCTTCATTCACAACATTTAGGAGTTTTGATAACTTTTTTGACTGGTTTTCTACTTAAAAAATTTACTAAATATCATCAAATTGTCAAATTTGCCATATTGGTTTCTAGATGCCAAGAGAGTGACAATTTCTTGAATTGTATTGAAAACTCCCTTAAAGGGTACCTGGGTGACTCAGTCAGTTAAGTGTCTGACATATATATATTATATGTCAGACACACATATATATATATAATATATATATAATAACATATAATATATATATATAATTTATTGTCAAATTGGCTTGTATACAACACTCAGTTCTCATACCAAGTGTCCTCCTCAATGCCCATCACCCATTTTTCCTTCCACCCACCCCTGTCCACCTTCAGTTTATTCTCTGTATTTAAGAGTCTCTTGTGGTTTTCAGCCCTCCCTCTCTGTTTGTATCTATTTTTTAATTCCTCCCTTCCTCCATGGTTTTCTTTTAAGCTTCTCAAGATCCACATATGAGTGAAAATGTTATCTGTCCTCTGACCGACTTCTTTCATTCGGCATAATACCTCCCAGTTCCCCAATGTTTATAGCAGCACTTTAACAATAGCCAATCATGGAGAGAGCCTAAATGTCCATTAATTGATGAATGGATAAAGAAGATGTGGTTTATATATACAATGAAATACTACTTGGCAGTGAGAAAGGATGAAATCATGCCATTTGTAGCAAAGTGTCTGACTCTTGATCTCAGCTCAGGTCTTGATTTCAGGGCAATGAATTCAAGCCCTGTGCTGGGCATGAAGCTTATGAAAGAAAGGAAGAAAGGAAGAAAGGAAGAAAGGAAGAAAGGAAGAAAGAAAGAAAGAAAGAAAGAAAGAAAGAAGGAAGGAAGGAAGGAAGGAAGGAAGGAAGGAAGGAAGGAAGGAAGGAAAAAGAAAGAAAGAAAGGAAGCAAGGAAAGAAAAAAAGTAAAACCTCTTTACTCCATTATTAATTTGGTGCTGTAATATCAATAATATTTCAAAACCCTCTGGGAAATTATTTACATGATAATTAATCATTTTCCAAGGTAAATTTCCTTTAGTCAATGAAGAAGAGCTTTGGCGTTCTAGTCAGGTGGTGCCTTCAGTCTCATGTTTTGCTATCTGTCTCATTATTTTTCTTTTGTTTATTTTTTTCTTTCTTTTTTTTTTGTACTGAAAAATACTTTTTATTTAAAAATGTAATTTTTTATATGGGCTATTTTTTTAAGTTTGTTTATTTATTTATTTATTTATTTATTTATTTATTTTACAAATAGTTTATTGTCAAATTAGTTTCCACATAACACTAAGTGCTCATCCCCACCAGTGTCCTCCTCCATGCCCAACCTTCCCTCCCCCCCACATCCATCAGTCCTCAGTTTTTGTCAGCATTCAAGAGTCTCTCATGGTTTGCCTCTCCCCTTTCCCCCACCATTTCTGCCCTTCTTCTCCCCCTTGGTCCTCTGTTAAGTTCCTCCTAATCCTCCTATACATGCACACATATGATATTTGTCTTTCTCTGCCTGACTTATTTCGCTCAGCATAACACCCTCAAGGTCCATCCATGTTGCTACACATGGCCAGATTTCATTGTTTCTCGTTGCCATGTAGTATTCCATGGTATAGATAAACCACATCTTGATCCATTCGTTCGTTGATGGACACTTAGGCTCTTTCCATGTTTTAGCTATTGTGGAGAGTGCTGCTATGAACATTGGGGTACATGTGCTCCTATGCCTCAGCATTTCTGGATCCCTTGGGTAAATTCCTAGCAGTGCTATTGCTGGGTCATAGGGGAGTTCTATTGTTAGTTTCCTGAGGAAGCTCCACACTGTTTTCCAGAGGGGCTGTACCAGTTTACATTCCCACCAACAGTGTAGGAGGGTGCCCGTTTCTCCACATCCTTGCCAGTATCTAGAGTTCTCTGATTTGCTCATTTTAGCCACTCTGACTGGCGTGAGGTGGTATCTCAGTGTGGTTTTGATTTGTATTTCCCTGATGAGGAGGGATGCTGAGCATCGTTTCATGTGTCTGTTGGTTATTTTTTTCATTCAGAGTCATTCATCAGGGAAAAGCTGGATCTCCATTTCTGATGGTTATTCTGATATTTATCTTATTCCTTATTTTCTTCTTTCCCAAAATCAAGGCCCAAAACAAGATTTACAAACTTAGCTTGCTTTAAAATTTTTCTTGAATGGACTCTTTGTTTTTCTTAAGTAGTTTGTTGTCAAGTTGGTTTCCAGGTAACACCCAGTGCTCATCCCAACAAGTGCCCTTCCCCATGCCCATCACTCCCTTCCTCTCTATCCCACCATCAACCCTCAGTTTGTTCTCAGCATTAAAGAGACTCTCATGGTTTGCCTCCCTACCTCTCCCCAACTATTTTTACCCTTCTTCTCCCCCATGGTCCTCCATTAGCTTCCTTCTAATCCACCTATATGTGCAAACATGTGGTATCTGTCCTTCTCTGCAAGTTCCATGTTGCTACAAATGGCCAGATTTCATTCTTTCCCATTGCCATGTAGTATTCCATTGTATAGATAAGCCACAACTTCTTGGTCCATTCATTAATTGATGGACACGTAGGTTCTTTCCATGTTTTGACTATTGTTGAGAGCGCTGCTATGAACATTAGGGTACATTGGGGTGCCCCTATGCATCAGCACTGCTGTCTTCCTTGGGTAAATTCCTAGCAGTGCTACTGCTGGGTCATAGGGGAGTTCTATTATTAATTTTTTGAGGAATCTCCATACTGTTTGCCAGAGGAGTTGCACCAGCTTACATTCCCACCAACAGTGTAGGAGGGTGCCTCTTTATGCAATCCTCGCCAGCATCTAGAGTCTGCCGATTTGTTCATTTTAGCCAGTCTGACTGATTGGTATCTCAGTGTGGTTTTGAGTGGACTCTTAAGTACCTCAAACTTTTTCAGAAACTTTGAAGGATCTGTGATTGTATCTTACTTGTAAAATAAGGAGACAGGCTGCTACAGAGATACCGGCAGAAGATTAGACTCCTGTACACATAGCAGTCATAATAGAGTCTAAGCATCTGCACTGGGTCTTCACCCCAGTTTTTTAAAAAAATTTTTTAACGTTTTAGTTTATTATTTAGACAGAGAGAATCAGAGCATGAGGGGGGGAGGGGCAGCGAGAGAGGGAGACCCAGAATCTGAAACATGCTCCGGGCTCTGAGCTGTCAGCACAGAGCCCAATGAGGGCCTCAAACCCACTAACCGAAAGATCATGACCTGAGCCCGAAGTTGGAGGCTTAACCGACTGAGCTACCCAGGTACCCTTTCATCCCAGTTTTTACAGTGCTTTGTGAAGAGGGGCGGGTGATATCTGCATACACATCAGGTTGTGTTATAGGAGAGGAACTCCAAATTTTAGGAACTCAATTTTATTTTTATAATGAGCAAATAAAGCTTGCCGTGGAGACAGCCATTATCTTTATTATAACTGGAAAATATACAAGCCTGCCTTTTATTCTGAAAGAAGACTTCCCGAGATGTTTGCCATACAAATACTGCTGAAAAAATAGTTCAGAATAAAGACAGCCAGTGTCTCCATTTGCAAGACATTCAAAAAAGCAAGAATTCCATGGAGGAGTATCTCTCATTATTTGGTGAACACCCACAGTGGGTGATCAAATGCTTCTGGGAAGATACTCATTATGACTTTTCCTCATTTTTTAATTAGTCTTTATTTTTAACTTTATATCTTCTTTCCAAAACGAAATCTAAATTTTAACACTGATGGGCAAGAAATGTTTAAAGGGAATTATTTGTTAGACCTGTAGACTTACTCTCAACCCTTCTTCTATAATATAAGAAGGGTTAAAAAAAAAAAACCCTAAAAATATAATTTAAAGGAATAGTGTTGCTATTTTTTTTAATAGAAAAGAAATGGATGGGGCGCCTGGGTGGCTTAGTCGGTTAAGCGTCCGACTTTCGCTTAGGTCATGATCTCGCGGTTCGTGGGTTCGAGCCCCGCGTCGGGCTCTGTGCTGACTGCCAGCGCAGAGCCTGGAGCCTGTTTCAGTCTGTCACTCCCTCTCTCTCTGACCCTCCCCTGCTCACACTGTCTCTCTCTCTCTCTCCTAGAAATAAATAAAACATAAAAAAAAAATAGAGAAAAGAAATGGAAGCATGGAAAAATCCTTGTCCTTATACTTGTATAAGTTGTTAAAAAACAAAATTCAACCTAATAGATTTGAAAATCTAATTGGCTTAATGAGATGGTTTGTGAATGAGCAGTATCTCATCTAGCAAGCAGAGAGGAGCTCCTCTGAGCTTAACAAAAGAGAGGTTTTTAAAGGCAAAGAGAAGGCTTAAAAAAAAAAAAAGGAAAAAATTTATTAGCAAGGAATGCATTGTTTAGGCAAAATTGCCCTCTTCGGGGGAGTGGAAGAAGCCTATCAGGAAATTTCTTTGTATTGACCATGAAATTCCATGTTGACTGCTTAGTGGTTACGTTCCCGGTTGGTGGTTAATCTGCGGTTAGATTACGTATAAACTTTGCTTTGCTAACATGAAGACTTAAGTAACCTCATCATGGGCCTGTGATTTTTTATTTTTCAACAAAGTAAAGATTATATCCTATATTGCCCTCTCCCTAAAATGTGAACATGACATTAAAATAAGCCTTCGGAAGCTAGTATTATGCTTGAAAGAAATTAATATTTAATAAGTTTAAATAATATATACAGTTCTAGTTTTAAGATAAAGATTCATAAGTCATATGTTATATATAAATGATACTTTAGATAAAAATTGCCCCAAATTATTTGATGTTTTTTATAGAATTTATATATTCTACTAGAGAACTTTGGTAGTTATTCCTTTTCTGAGCTTAAAAAAGACACTATTCTAATTTCATATCATAAAACAGTTGTTTCATTGTTTTGAAGAACTCTGGCAAACTATGCAACCTACCTAATTGAGACAAAGGCATTTTTAAGACTCATATTGGATATGCCACAGAAGAGTCATGGTTTTAGTTTTTTAACTGAAGTATGACTAACACACAGTGTTCTATTAGTTTCAGGTACAATATAATTTGTCAATCATTCTAGACATTTCCCACTGTTCATCAGAAAAGCCACTGTTTTATAGATGATGGATGCCTCTCTTATTTTCAGTGACATCTTAATACTATCCAAACAATAGTTTCAGGGCACATGATATGTCCTTGATCTATGTTTTAATATTACCTTAAACAAAAATAGAGCTGAGTATTTCGACTTCCTGTTTGGTCCTAAAAATTAGTATCACAGAATTAAATGTAAAGAAGGAAAACAGGGAAAAGAAACTGATATTATAAGCAGAAATTTAAAAATCAGAAAGCTGGGATCAGAACTGAGTGTGTGGCCAAAAGCTATTCCCTCTGAAGGTTTGGATTCTTAGGATTTTTCCTCTTGGATTCAAGAAAAAATGTGACTTTTCAACCAAAAAACATTATTTTTGAAAATCCATTACAATAATCTACATTTGTTATATCACTTCAGTAAATATAACAATATGAACTTGTAATACATACATATTTTTTAATTTTAGGGACAACAAAACTAGAAAAAAGAAACATCATACAACAAAAATTTGATTTGTTTTATTATCTAAGCACTGAAAACTTCTCAACATTAAACCTATCATAACATTAAAAGGCAAATTGCATTTGTGAAAACATGTCCATAATATTAGTGATAAAAGATATATTTATGATTAAATAAAAATCTACAAAACTATAAAAGCATTCCTCAAGGGAAAGACAAAGGATATGAAATAATTCAAATGAGTAGATATGGTCAGTATGCATTTGGAAAAGCACCAACCTTACTTATAATAAAAGAAATGCAAATTAAAATTAATACACAATTTTGCCCATCAATTTAATAAATTAACAAAATCATAAATCCCAAAATCAAATGAAAATTATTTGATATAAACTCCTGGCCATGGGGCACTTGGGTGGCTCAGCCAGTTGAGCATCTGACTCTTGATATTGGCTCACGTCATAATCTTACAGCTTCATGAGTTCGTGCCCCACATCAGGCTCTGTGCTGGCAGTATGGACCCTGTTTGGGGTTCTCTTTCTTTCCCCCTCTCCCTTCTCCTATCCTACTTGTGCTGTCTGTCTCTCTCAAAGTAAATAAATAAACTTTAAAAGGTAACATAAAATTCCATAAAAATAGCCACTAAACTCAAACAGACACTAAACTCAAATCTGCAACTGTCCTAGATAAGTGAAGGTTATAACTCAAGTTCTCAACTTACAAATTCAATGTCAGAAACCAGTAAAACTGACTTCAGTGTTTCATTAATCTACTTGATTATGGGACTTTGAATAATAAAACACAGAATAACCATAAAGCTATTTGTCGGATTCTTATCTAGAGCACAGAAAGTCTTTTGGGGTATATTTAAAAAAAATAAAGCACATCCCCTTGGAGGGAGCACTTTGGAATAACATAGCCTGGATCAAGCCAAATATGCCATTTTTGTCTTAGCCCAAGAAAGTTGTGTAACTATTGTCATCTCTAGTTTCTCCTTCCCTAAAATTCAAATAAAAATTTTTGAACTGTGGCACAGACAGTTCAAACCACTGCTATTCAAAACAACCTTTGAGTTGTCATGAGAAAAACCTTTTTAAGGAGGAAATCTTAACATACACGCACTGTATGTTAACTAACTGGAATTTAAATAAAAACTTTAAAAAAAAAATTTAAAAGTGCTAACACAGTGTCTGAGTGTCTGGCTCATTAAAAGTGCTCAACAGGGGCACCTGGGTGGCTCAGTCAGTTAAGCGTACGACTTCAGCTCAGGTCATGATCTCACAGTCCGTGGGTTTGAGCCCCACATTGGGCTCTGCGCTGACAGCTCAGAGCCTGGAGCCTGTTTCGGATTCTGGGTCTCCCTCTCTCTGCCCCTCCCCCAGCTCATGCTCTGTCTCTCTCTGTCTCAAAAATAAATAAACGTTAAAAAAATTTTTTAAAAAAGTGCTCAACAAACATCAGGCTGCATTACTGTTGCAAGGATCTGAGTGCATTAGAAGGTTGGCACTACAATCAATAGTACACGATTGTGAAAGTTCTTCCTTATCTCTTCAGCAATGTGCTCAGAAAGGAGAGAACCTAAAGGCCAAAAACAGGGCATATGAATTGTTGGAGCACAGAGGCACCCAACTCCTGTGTCCTTCTCAGAGACCTTGCATGCAGAGGAAGAGGAAGACCCTGGAGGCAGTTGGGCTGGGCCAACCATGACCATCCTGATCTGAAACAAGAGGAAGTGATGACATCCAGGAAAGAGCTGGGGTGGGTAGGGCAGGCGAAGGTGAAGAACATTACAGAGCTTTACTGCCAGGCCCAGGGAAAGAGTGCCAGCCTTTCAGGCTTCTGCCTTCTACATCAGAAGTTCTCAACATCAAGTCCAGATTCCTCTTTGGACTATGTAGTCTTCCATGTTCTGTTTGTGGCACAGGCAGTTCAAACCACTGCTATCAACGTACCTTCCTGCCTCCATATGTAATTCACCTCTTTTCTCATTTGCTCATTTCCTCAGCTCATACACTTCTACTCATCTTCCAAGACTTCTTTCCTAATCTTTTCATGTTGAAGATAACACCTCCTTTCTTATGCCTTCAAAGTTCTTGTATTCCTCAACAACTATATCACTTTTGAATATACAAACTTTATTAATGTACATGTTTGGGGCACCTGGGTGGTTCAGTCGGTTAAGGATCTGATTCTTGATCTTGATTCAGGTCATGATCTCACCGGTCCTGAGTTTGAGCCCCATGCTGGTCTCTGTGCTGGCAGTTTGGAACCTGCTTGGGATTCTAACTCTCTCTCTCTGATCTGTCCTTCCCCTGCTCATGCTGTCTCTGTCTCTCTAAAAATAAATCAGTAAAAATAAACTTAAGAAGATATAATAATATTTAAAAAATGTATAGGTTTGTATTCCCAACAGAATTATTTTAGAGTTTTAATCCCTGTATCCACTTGTTATTCGCACTCCCCTCATCTATAAACTTCTCTCTTGCTTCTCAACTTTCCAAATCTTACCCAAATATTAATAATCATTTCAAATTCTTGACTAGTTCACCCCATTAATGCTGTCTGTCTTCTGGATTTCTATTGTTTTTGATTGATATGTATCAGCCATATAGAGATTGAATCCTAACATAATTTCTACTTCTTAAATTTGTATGATTTTCCACATCCCTCAGTGAAATCTTTCCACTATAGAACATCCTTCATTGCTGTAACTTAATCAATGGTCACGTCAACAATCCCCAGCTTTCTAGCTCTTCTTCCTCACTTATCTCAGAGCTCTCCCTCTTTGAAACACTCCAGCTCCACAGTCTCCTCATGGTGTCTACAAAAATTCAGTAATATTATTAGAAACCCTTCATCTCCTTTACTTCCAAGAAAGACAGAAATTTGAACCTGAATCTTCTCACTTAAAAATATCCTATAACTCTTGCAGGTTGGGGAAGGCATCTTTTCCCTGTTTCCACCTGTATCTGGAGTTCCAGAAGAGAAGGTTGGTCATTCCACCACCACTTCCATTTCCTGAGAACTTTCTGCAGGGACTGTTCAAGGGGCCTTCTTACCTGGAAGTCTTGTTAGGCTCCCTTGGACCTCTTCCATGTCTCACTGCTGCCATCTACTGTCCATCAGAGTCCTTAATGCTAACCATGTTCAGAGGTTTCTTTCCATTTTTATAACTGTCATGATCCTGAGTGGGCTATATTAGTGCCCACACAAGTCTTCTAATCAAACTTCTGATTTCTTTAATTTAATAGACCTTCACCTGGAAACGGATCGGACAGAGAAAGTCAAATACCATATGATTTTACCTACATGTGGAATCTATAAAACAAAACAAATAAACAAAAACCAAAACCAAACAGACTCTTCCAGAGAACAAACTAGTGGTTGGCAGAGGGGAGGGAAGTAGAGGGATGAACGAAATAAATGAAGGAGATCAAGAAGCACAAACTTTTAGTTATAAGATAAAGTGATGGAGATGAAAAGTACAGCATAGGGAATATAGTCAATAATGTCATAATAATGCTGTGTAATGGCAGATGGTGACTATGCTTATTGTGGTGGGACTTGAGCAAGGTGGAGACTCATCAAAACACTAAGTTGTGCATCTGAAACTACTATCACATTATGTCGGTTATATTTCAATAATAAATGATAATAAGGAACTTTACCTCACTTCACTAGTTAACTTCATATTGTCATGAGCAAAAACTTCTTTATCTTTAAAATTTTTCAATTCTAAAATTTCCCTCTCTAATATTTACTGTTAGGCACTTCAGTACTTCCATATGAGTGACAAATATTCTTACTAGCTATTCAAGTCTAGCTAATCAATGAAGAAGCATTGAAACTGATAAAAGTGTAGTTGCTAAAAGGGATCAAGATCAGAAGAATGTGGTTGGATAGTGTTGGAATTAGGAAATTGCATATTTTACAATCTGCAAACTTCTCCAGAAGTACTATGAAGTACTTAGAAACACTGTGACATTTTTTATTCTGCTAGCTCTTCTTATTCTCATACTGCCCTCTGATGTCTTAAGTCAGTTCATCTTACATGCATGTTAGGCATTCTTCTCTTGCTAGGACTTTACTTCCTCTATCTCCTATGTAAAGATACAATGACTTATATACATTAAATGCTCTTGTTGAATGGTATATAAGCAAGGGTATGGGCTCTCATGTTGGAAGAAGGAAGCCACCATTTACTTGTTAGTTGATGCATGACCTTGTATGGAAATTAATTTACTTAACTTATGGAAGGCTTGGTATTCTCAACCACAAAAGAGAAAATAATTTCTGCTTTCCCAACATTGCATGATTCTTGTGAGGAGTAGACAGAATAATAAATGTAAGAAGACTCTAAACATTGTTAAGAATGATATAAATAAATGAGTATATACCATTTTACTGATGGATGGCTTACTGATCTGTTTGGGAAATTGTGGTTTTTCTAGGTAATAATGTCTGTTAAATACATTTTATATCCCCATAATAACATTGTTAGACAAGGACATCCAATGATTAGACCCAGGAAAGCATGTCAATTATGAAAAGTATGTTCTGTCTAGTCAGAGGAAGATATATTTCTGACAGGCAAAATTCCTTTTACACATCAAATTTCACACTCTTTTAGAAAGAACTCACACGATAGCATCTGGTTAAATTTTAACTTGATTTTCCCGGATGTCTTGAGTAAGTGAAAGCGTCATTTGTGGCAAAATGAATGAATTTCGGTTGGAGGTATCAATAAGGTGGTAGTATTAGTATTATATAGACAAAATGTTACTAATAGAACATCCTACCTACACAAATAATCTAGGGTTGGGTAAAAAAATTATTCTAGACATTGTTATGAAGGTAAAAATCTCAGAAGTAACTAGCATCTGTTTTTGCTATATATGTTACATGTCTTTACATACTGTTAAGTACTTTTTAATTTTTTTATATGCAAACTTTCATTGTTGCTAAGTTTAAAGGAGAAGACTATATGTTACATTTTCAAGTCTCCTAGTTCTTTGCTGGTCAAAGTGCGTCCCAAGGATCACTGCAATAACACCACCTGAAAATTTGTTAAGAATGCAGGATCCCAGGATCCATTTCAGACCTACTGAGCAAGAATTTTAAATTTAACAAGCTACTATAGTGATTCATAAGTACATTAAAATTTGAGAAGCACCTTCTAATTCACTGTTCTATGAAAATAAAAATACAGGATTTAATTAATAAAAATTCTAAGCTCACTTCTGTATCCCCTTCTCATAGCCCAACCCCAAAGTTCTTTAGCTGTGGTCACCATTAGAAGTTTTGTCTTTAATGGGGCACCGGGATGGCTCAGTTGGTTAAGCGTCCGACTTCTGCTCAGGTCACGAACTCACGGTTTGTGGGTTCAAGCCCTGCCTCGGTCTCTGTGCTGACAGCTTAGAGCCTGGAGCCTGCTTCCGATTCTGTGTCTTCCTCTCTCTCTGACCCTCCCCCACTCACTCTGTCTCTCTTTCTCTCTCAGAAATAAATAAAACATTTTTAAAAAATTAAAAAAAGAAGTTTTGTCTTTACTTTTCTACACATTTTCTATGCATATACAAATATAAAGATGTAACTCATAAATTCGAAGAAGTTTACAAATCTATGAAATAGGAGGATAATTTGGGCACAAAATAATTAGTTGAGTCTTTTATAAAATCATATTCTAATAATGATAATCTTAAATGTGCCCCTTGTTTCAGGTACCGCAAGTATGTAATCTCATTGTTTTTCTCTTATGTAGGAAGTGGATGTTCTGAACAGATGAGAACATTGAGGCACAATGATTTACCAAAGATAATAGCAGGTTAATGAGTGCCAGGATTTAAATTTAGAATTTGACCCCGAAGCCTATTTGCAGCCACTGCATTATACCACTTTATTTCAGTTGTGTGTTTTATTTTCGATCTCCAAAGACCTATCGACAGGCCACTAAATAATTAAAAGGAGATTTTTTCTAAATATAGACACAAAAGTAAACACAGATTCCATATTTCCAGGAAAGTCGTATATTCATAATAGACAACAACTTCCTGAAAAGAACTCTTATTTTATTTCTGAGTGACAAGGTTCTATTCATACAATACCTGAGAGCACTTATTATAAGCATCCTTTGTGAATCCTCTGTTAGGTTCCAAATGACGTGTGAGTTTCCAGAGAAAAACAAAAGTATCTTTCACATTTCTCGGTAGGTTTCCTTCTGGAAATTTCGCTGTTTGTCACATAATTAAAGGACACTTTCCTGGAAGACTTACTAGCCATAAAGCTAAACACTCCTGAGAGAATTATGACAAACTAATTTTGAAACTTTATATTCTAAGTTAATTGACAGTCTCATACAAAGTGAGTCCTCCAAAGCAGGTGTGAGTTTGGACCAGGACATGCTGCACAATATACATAGCTTGCAGAGTGAAGATTACCACCTAACTTTAATTTTTCAAAATCTATACCTATTGCTAATGATATTTTTTTCATTTTTGTGCTAATTAGTTTTTCTAATAAGTATGAATTCAAGAAAGAAATAGTTTATCCAATATCGAGAAACTGGAAAACAAGAAAGCTTTCTATTTAGTCCCCCCTTATCTGACCTATTTCCATTTTCTTTTGTTTAGGGATTCTGTTGGAATTTCAAAACCAATTGTGTAATATCATTAGAGTGGCCATGCCATGGTGTGCCCAAAATACTCCTAGTTTATGTCTCTTTTTCTATTATAATCACTAAGAGCAGAACTTTTCATTATTATGAATGTTCCTTGTTGAATGATCAATATGTTCACCGTCCATGTGACTGCATTGCAACTGAAAATTGATAGCCAGCTAATAATCTCATCTCTTTACTCATGGGGCAAAGGCTTATGTGACTATAAATGGTCTAAATATGTGTATCAAATTTGAACTTTGCTTTAAAGGCTGGAACTGAACAAATTTAACAGGTAGAGCAAATGAAAAATATCAATGTAAAGCAAGTGAACTTAGGCTAAAATTTTGCAGGACTTGGCATTTTACAAATGTACAAGGAAAACACGAACCATGTTTTCTCAAATTATAAGAAAGAGTTATATTTTACAATGATAAAATGATTAAAAACTACAACATGGGCCCTCAGGTGGGGTAAATCAGTCGGTTGAGTGTCCAACTCTTGATTTTGGCTAAGGTCACAATCTCAGGGTCATGAGATCAAGCCCAGTGTGGGGCTCTGCACTGACAATGGAGTTTGCTTGGAATTTTCCTCTCTGCCCCTCCACAACTCAAGCTCTCTCTTTCTCTCTCTTGCTTAAAATAAACACACATTAAAAAAATAAAAACTACAACCTAGTAAACTATCTTCAATACCTATTTCAGACAAAGTGGAGATTAATCCTTATTTAGAGGGGATTATAGATAGAAAAATTTGGATTTTGAGTTTGTGAGAAATCTCATGAGAGATACACAAGTTCACTAAGAGATGGCTTGTCTAATGATGCATATCAGACACTTCTGAAAGCCTGATTGTCCCCTTTTGATGACAAGTCTTATTATTAAATGTTTCCAAAAAGTATGGCCACTCGTCTCAACTGTTCATAGGTATTCTGGAAGTCCTGTTCAAATCTCTACTTTTAGACTAACAAAAATAATAAAATTATTTGCTTTTGGTATGTTGAGTACCCACCATAGTACCAGGCCAGGGATTTTGTCTTACTCAACACCTTTTTTTGAATGTTTTTTGTTTTTTGTTTTTAATTACTTTGAGAGAGAGAATAAGTAGGAGCAGGGAGGGACAGATAAAGAGGTAGACAGAGGATCTCAATCAGGCTTCATGCTCTCAGCACACAGCCCAAGGTGGGGCTTCATCTCACAAACCATAAGATCATGACTTGAGTCAAAATTAAGAGCTGGACGCTTAACTGACTGAGCCACCCAGGGGTCCCTTGTCTTGCTCAGCTTTTACATCCACGGTACCTTGTCCAGCTCCTTCACCTCCATGAATAAATAAGTGAATAAAAAATAAATTAAAAAATGAAGATACAGTAGCTTTTTATAAATTAAAGTAAATATTTATATAGTATAATTCTAAGTAAGTAGTAAAATAAGTCAATCATTCTGGATATGCTACCTATAAAAGACAAAAACAAGGCACTATAATGCAGCTAAAGATGCTTGCATGAATCAGAGTAGAGACATGGCCCATTTTATTGCATTTCACCTATTGTATCTTGCAGATATTGCTTTTTTTTTAAGTATTGAAGATTTGTGGCAACCCTGACTTGAGCAAGTCTATCAGGCACCATTTTTCAAACAACATTTTCTCACTTTGTGTTTCTGTCATATTTGGTAATTCTTGGAATATGTCAAGCTTTTTCATTATTATTATATTTGAATTATTGCAATTTAGAGATAGAGCTTAAATATATGAAGAGTTGCTTCTTCTGGATGAGTAGAAAGAAAGCGGTTTCTTGAGACGAGATCTACTCATGATTAATATACTATGAAGACTGTTGAGATAAAATAAAGGATTTAGAATATTAATGAACTTAGCTGATGGAGCAAAAGTAGGGTTTTAGAGTATTGATTCCAGTTTTGAAAGAAGTTCTACTGTGGATAAAATGCTATCAAACAGCATTAAATGCTACAGAAAAATCATATATGAAAGCAAAAGTCAATCGATGTGACAAATTTCACTGTTTCCTTATTTTAAGAAACTGCTACAGCCACTCAAACCTTTGGCAACCACCACCTTAATAGGCCAGCAGCCATCACTATCCAGGCAAGACTCTCCACCAGCGAAAAGATGATGATTCGCTGAAAGGTCAGGTCATGGTTAGTATTATTTAGCAATTAAGTATTTTTTAAATTAAGGTATGTACATTGGTTTTTAGATATAATGTTATTACACCCATAACCAACCACAGTTTTAGTGTAAACATAACTTCTATGTATAATGTAAAACCAAAAATTCATTTGACTCACTTCATTACAATATTCAATTTATTGGAGTGGTCTGGAACCCAACCTATAATATCTCCAAGGTATGCCTATAAATCAAGGCACTAGTTTAGTTGTTAAAATTGATGTGATGTAGTCAGCAAGAAAGATATTAATTTAAAGAGAGCTTCCATATAAAAACCCACAGTCTTTATGATTCCCGTTGTAGAAAGCCTGAATTACTCTGGAATTTCTTCTTCATCCAAAATAATGTTCCTGTCTCATGATTGTGAATAATATGTAAATATCATTACAGTGTTTTTAAATTTCATAATATATAGCATGTGTTTTCCTTATAAAAATGCAATTATAATAAACAGTGATAATTTTTAAAAACCTTCTCTATGTATAAAAATTTTCTTCAGCATATAATATTATTTCTAAAATGTGTGATGCCAGTTCATTCTAGGAGTAGATTTAAGGATTGGAGAGAGGGACTTTTATTTTTTCATTTATTATTTACTTAAAAGATGGAAAAATCGGAGGTACAGTTTATTTTTTGCAACATTTAAAAATTTAATTCTTTAATATATATTACTTTTAGTTAAACAATCTAATAGCTAAATTAATGTATGCTATCACAACTAGCACTTCCAAAACAAAGCAAATAAAAAACTATGTGATAAAGTTAAAATCCCACCAAAATTTATAGGATAATTGCATTTCTTTTCTGAAAAAACAAAAGATCAGAGCATATACGATGTAAGTTACCCCATAGCATGGATAATTAAAATAAATAATGTATGACATTTTGAGTTTTAAAAGGTGAAGTAAATCATGTATTCTTCCCTGGTACATTAATAAAAATTTAAAATTTTTGAAGATCGTAATTCATCCCAAGAATTTTCTTTATAGGCATTGAATTTTTCAAAATATAAAAAGAGAATTTTACTGATACATTAGTTTTTCCAATTATTCATTTAGCAGACAGTCACATTACTATAATGATCATAAATCTAGACGTTTTGGTATTTTAATTATGAATAATGGTATTCCATTTCCTCTGTAATCTGTTATCAGAGCATGAATCACTCCTTTGTTGGAAGCTGTCTTCAGAATTTCTTGGGAAAGAAATTGAACTGAAAATTAATTTCCTGTTTGAGAGAATTCTTAGAATTTAACGAAACCTACTGGTTGAACTGAAACCACAAAATTAGCATTTTACTAATCACTTGGTTTAAAAAGCTGTGGAGTAAAGACATCTTCCATCACCTTGATCATCAACCCAGGTTGCTTCTTCTTCCCAGTCTTGGGTTCAAGGTATTGTGTTTACATATCGCAAAATTATTATGACTTCATACTACCTAATCTTTCACTCTTTACTAAGATGCATTTGTAACTTTTCTATGTGTTTGCAAATATTGATACTTTCTTATGATCTACTGGTAGTTTAAAATGCATTTGAAAATTTTGACACCATTCATCTCAGAGATTTTGGTGAAAACTTATTATAGTTTTATAAAGACCAAATCATTTGATGATTTGGTAACTAAAACCTCATATATTGAAAAAGTAGATACATAATTTCAGTAGAGACTTTTGATGATTCAGTTTGAATTATTTTGTCCAATTCCGTGGAAAGTAGTTATGCAAAATAAGTTCTGATCTTTTTAATTACTATAACATTTCTGGTAGAATATTTCATGACCATTTTTATTTCATGCATTGTGGCTAATAAAACTAATTCTATAAAGAGTATATCAATGATAGACACATAAATAGTACTTTTGTAAAGATGTTAAATTTGGCTATTTGGAAGGATACAAATGGATAAAGATAGTGAATTCATTTTGGATTTATAAATATGCCTTCTTTACTAATTTGTTTAGGTTCAACAGTTTGTAAACTGAAGCAGTATATATAAAATGTCAGTATTAGTTTGTTGACTAAGGCATAAACAAATTGCATGTATAACATGACTTTTAAGAACAATTTACCCAGAAACCATTTTCCTACAACATATAAATACCAGTAGTTATAGATTCTTGTAGTTTGATGGAACTCTGGAAATCAAACATAACAAGACATCTGAATCTTATGATATTGTCCAATCATCTTCCTACAGTTATGTTATGGATAGATCAGTGTAGCCAAAAATGAAGTGATAGCTAGATTTTTTTAAATAATTGATGGAGAGTAATAATTTCTACATAATGCACTGATGTCATCTTTCATGAAGATTCCAAAAGAGCAGGATGCTCTAAAATAGACTTGAAGGAGAAATTATCAAAAATTTTTGGATAAAATAAGTCTGAAGACCTAAGAGGAAAAGTTTGGGTTTTTTAAAATTGTACATAAATACTGATTATTCTTTCTTCCTCAGACACAACCATAAATCATATTCAAAAATCAAGTGTTTTGTTTTAGAATGTTAGTGGATAAAAATATTGGTCAGAAATTGGTATTCCTTAAAATAAGCACTGAGCAAGATAACTAGAATCATAAACTAAATTTATGTTAAATAGCAAAATTAAAAATCATGTTAATTAAAATACCTCTTCTCAAATGAACCTATGTTATCATAAACTTTCCTTTGTTGGAAAATCATGAATTTCTTTTCCATGAAACAAATTTTATTATAAGACCTAACTCTTTTTTATTTTTGTTCCCTTCCCTAGGCCTTGACCACCATGAAGGTTCTCATCCTTACCTGCCTTGTGGCTATTGCCCTTGCCAGGCCTGTGAGTACAGCCCAGAATTTAGGAAGTTGGAGATTCTTCTCAGAAAGGACCTGATATCTTATCAAACATGAAATATGGAGAATAATCATCTTAAAGCATAGGATGATCTCTAATTAGCTAGTAAAGTCTTGATATTAAAACTATGGTGATGCGTCACAAGTGTTAAGTCCAAATCAAATGTCTGACTTGAAATATAAACACTACTCAGTAAAGAAAAAAAAAAGTAAAAGAAAAAAAAAGAATGAAAAAATAAGTTATTGCACAACATAATAAAAAGCATCAAAGAATGTAATTAGGCTCTTTCCCTGGGTCTATTATAGAATTAGTGTATTTGTAGACATATAATAAGTATTGGTATTTCCTTACCAAATATAACATAAAGCCACATATTCCAGTGTATTTTACTTTTGGAAACTGAGTCAACCTTCATCTGAGATAGCTGTGGCAACCAGTTTTTGCCCAAAGTGTAGAATATGAGACTCATTCTGCTGATTTAGAGATCAAGTTACTGTGGTCACCGTAGACCATTAAACTAGATAATGTAAATTCTTGTTCTTTCAAAAGTTAAAAAAAAAAAAAGCCCTTCTGTTAGTTATATGAAGCAAACTGTTATTTTCTTTTCTTGTGATGTGTAGCTAATGAAGGAGGGAGGAATAAACAAGGATCACCTGAAGGAAAAACAACTCATAAAGTAATGATCTGGATTATTTGGACATTATAACTATCAGATAAATACAGACTCAAATATTTCTGAAGTGCTGAAACATTATTCTATTGATGAGATGCTTATTCTCTAAATCCCTATTAGGATAATAAGGAATCATCAATAACTCCTTAACCAATAGAATTTTTTTTTAATGTTTTATTTATTTCTAGAAGAGAGAGAGAGAGAGAGAGAGACAGCGTGAGCAGGGGAGGGTCAGAGAGAGAGGGAGTCACAGACTGAAACAGGCTCCAGGCTCTGAGCTGCCAGTCAGCACAGAGCCCACGCGGGGCTCGAACCCACGAACCGCGAGATCATGACCTAAGCGAAAGTCGGACGCTTAACCGACTAAGCCACCCAGGCGCCCCGTAATAGAATTTTTTTTAATGCGATTCTCAAAGCACCAAGGGAAAGAAATCTCCGACTTTTAAAAAAAGATCCGAGTCCTCAGGAATGTGTCATTGGAGTAGCTCTTGTCCTTACACATGAAATGAATGCAGGTTCCTCAGAAAGCAGATTCTACATCTCTATTCCCAAGAAAACATCAAAAATGTTTATGCTATCATTTAATCAAACTTAGCCTTGTCTCCAGAGTCAAGGTTCAGACGGAGAAAATCTTTCAATAATTAAACTGATGATAAAAATAAAATCCAGACAAACAACATTTAATTAGGGAAGCATACATTTTGCTCCACAAATTTATAATGCTTTACAATCACCGTTAGAAGGATCATGCAACATTAGTAGTGTAGAAAAACTTATCATTCTGATTAATTTAAACTAAGAGTTTTTTATGTCTTTTTACATACTTTTCTCAATTTTCTGCCATATCCCAAAGACAGAAAATAAGTAACCTATTTTTCTTTGAAATTTGTTAATTAAATTTCTATAGTTCTTTTTTTCCCCCATTTTGCTCCCAAGGAAATTTGGTGTCAGATAAGTTTAGCTATTAAAATACAAACCTTGCTCCAACAATAATGTTTAAATTCATAGCATATATGTATTGTGAAATTATTATTATTGTATTTTGATTACTTTTTGTTTTGCTTTGTTCATAATTCTCTATTGTTTTCTCACAGAAACATCCTGTTAGACAGCCAGAACTCATTCAAGTGAGTATTCTATTCTGTGTTCCAAGAACTCTCTCTAATTATGGGGTGTAGGTGATGATGTATTGATAACACATGGATGCTAGAACTGTTCTCTTCTCTATAAACCAGTTTCACATTCATTGCGATATAATAAATTCAGTTCAAGTGCTGAGAATTTTTTTTTCACAAACTTAGAGAGTAGAGCACATGGACTTACATAAATATTTGTGGTTAATAAAAACCTTAATATTCAAGAAAAATAGTTAAACAGAATATGTTAACATAATTTTTTTTTAATTTTTTTAATGTTTTATTTATTTCTAGGAGAGAGAGAGAGAGAGAGACAGCGTGAGCAGGGGAGGGTCAGAGAGAGAGGGAGACACAGACTCTGAAATAGGCTCCAGGCTCTGAGCTTGCAGTCAGCACAGAGCCCTATGCGGGGCTTGAACCCACGAACCGCGAGATCATGACCTAAGTGAAAGTCGGACGCTTAACCGACTAAGCCACCCAGGAGCCCCAATTTATTTTAATGTATTCTTGCTTCCTTTTCTTCTACTTGATTTCTAACATGTGATTTATAATTTGATGTCATTTTACACACTGAATCTTCAGTTAGATACTTGTACACGTTTTTGCAAAAGCCATTTCTCCTCCACTCTGTCCACTAATTGAACTAATAATACCTTTTAATTTATTTTTTTATTCTTTGCAGAATGAACCAGAGAGCAGAGAGGTATGGTTCTTTCTCTATCACCAGCCCCCAACCTTTTCTGTTAGATATGATTAATGGTGAATGTCTTCCCTACTCCAGTTTTTATTTATCTTCAAATGTATCCAGGTACGCAGCTACTTAGATTCCTCTCTCAAATTTCTGTTTTGATTAAATCCTTATTTAATTCCTCTTTTGACAATTTGTTAAGCACAGACTTACTAAATCTATAGGCCTTGTTAAAAAAGGGGAAAAAAAAACCAAATAGGCTGTGTCCTTTAGCTTTAAAAATTAGATTATACAATTAAAACTATCTTTTCTTCTAGCTAAGAAATATGCTGGTTTACCTAATTAAAATTGAGAACTTGTGTTCAAATGAACAAACATGCTCCTTGTTTTGATATGTTTTTCAGTTTTTGTTAGTCATTCACACTTTAATTCTATAGGAGGTCCTCAAAGAAAGACAGAATCTCAGGTTTGCTCTGGTAAGTGGTATCTATTTATTTTTCTTAAAAGGCAAACATGTCTTTTTCTGGGAAATGTATTTAATTTTAGTTTATAAATGTTTCTTGACTTAGCTTGATTAAATATGCCCTTCATTCAGTCACCCAGGGGCCCACAAAGAATATTAAAGCCAGATGTTCAAATATTAATGAGCTATATTAAATTCTAATTTGTGCCTATGCATTTGCCTCTTTATAAAACACTTATGCTTTTCTTTGCATAACCTAGGTAGAACACACAATTTCCACACCCATTATGATGGAACATTCTCTGTCTCTAAACAATACCCCTTTATGTATTGTATGTTCTATAATTTAGTGACTTAATTGTCAAATAAAACACAAATAGAAATTTGACTTCAAGACCACTATTTAAAAATTTGATAGGAAACTCAACTTTGCCTATCATTTGCAAATGATTTTTTAACATAACTTTTCTTCTTTATTTCTTCCTCCCTCCCTTCATCTTTCTTTCCCTCTCTCCTTTCCTTCCCTCCCTCCCCTCTTCCCTCCCTCCCTCCTCCTTCCTCCCCTCCCCTTCCCTCCCTCCTCCCTCCTTCCCTCCCTTCCTTCCTTCCTTCCTTCCTTCCTTCCTTCCTTCCTTCCTTCCTTCCTTCCCTTCCTTTTTGTAGTTTACACCAAGAGAGTTAAGACAGGTAAGATCTCCACAAGATACACCATAAAGTTAACAATGGGAATCAAGTGTTGTGCTGTTTACTTCTTTATTGCCTGGTACAGAAATAAACATTAGGTTTATTGAACCAGACAGGTGAGATCAAGAGAACTCAGAACTATGATTGAAATAAAAGATAAAAATGAAATATAGAGGGACAATTTTTTATTATTTAAAAAAAATTTATTTATTTATTTTGAGAGGAGAGAGAGAGAGAGAGAGAGAGAGAGAGCACATGCATGAGTACAAACGGGAGGGGGAGGGGCAGAGAGAGAGAGGAAAACAGAGAATCCCAAGCAGACTCCACATGGTCAGCACAGAGCCCAAGGCAGGGCTTGATCTCACCAAATGTGAGATCATGACCTGAGCTAAAATCAAAAGGTGCCTCATTTTTTTTATTAAGTGCATATTTACATACAGCTTAAGCAAAGAAAGCTTAGCAAAGAGAAACTTAGAAATGATATAGCAAGAAATATTAGTGTATTTGTGAAAAACATATGTATTTTTTTAATTTGCGGTAGCAGAATGTAAGGTACACTTTCTTACAGATGTTCATTCACTTATATCCCTCTTCACTAATGTTGTTTCTCTTTTCTTTTCTATCCCTAAGGAATACATCAGTGAACTGAGCAGGGTAAGGAATATCAGTGGTATTTAAATTATTTTAAAAGTTAGTCCTTTCAAAAATATATTTTAAATGCTACACTTTGTTGATTTCAGCAAAGAGAACTTCTGAGAGAAAAACAGAATGATGAGCCCAAGGTACCAAATTTTTTTCTTTAAATAGTTTGGCAAAAAAAAATGTATTCTTGTGGTAGGAAAATTATTTCAATTTAGAAAGAAAGTTTATCTATGGCATTTTTAGTTTCTTGGAACTTTTCAGACATTCAAATTAATGAATTCTGCTGAGAATTCTGAAGAATGCTGATTTTATTGATGTCACTTTATAGCAATGAGGGGACAAAATATTAGTATGAATGAATGGATAGATGAATGAAGAAAGGAAAGAATATGTACCTGCATGGATGCAATTGTGGACTGGCCAATTGTTTGTACTTATCACCAAAGCTGAAGAAATGCTTCGTTAGGGCACTATATAAAGCAATATGCCTGCTCCAAGGATGTTTTACATAGTCACAATTGAAACTCACCATATTTAAACATGATTTTTAAAATCTGGGTTGTCTACTAGATTTCTAACAGATTTGGTATAAAGAGACCACACAGGTGCTCAACATTCATGAGATAAATATATCTAACTACCCTACATACCTGAATGATTATTTCTTCTTGTCAGAATACTAGAACAAATCAATCAAAGTATGAACTTTTGTTTTAAAGCTATTAAGTCTAATATAAGAAAAATAAAGAAGTAAAAATATTCCTGTTCCATACTCACACAAAGTAAATAATTCTAAGTCAAAACAAAAAGACAGATATCTCTAATTAAAAAAAAAAAAAGGACATATCACACATTGGCCAGAATTAGCTGGAGAAATAAGCCAGCACTCATATTTTGAGCTTAAATTTTATTGATAATGTCACAAGATTGCTATGGAATATAGATGGAGAAAATTCATTTTGCTGAAGTACTTATGTGCCATAGAGCCAGTGGTTTGTGCACTTTTATTATTTACCACATGATCTTTTAATACGGTGCTGCTCTTGAACTTGAAAAAGCCAAATTAAAGAAAAAAGAAGAATTTAGACTGGTTAAAGGAAAATATAGAATTATTTACATTGAATTACCACAACATGTAAGAATTCAAAATAGTTTTTATTAAACCCTGAAATGTAGATTAGGGAGGTAAATCCTTTGGTTGACTCAGGCCAGGGAAGGCAGGCTTTTTTATTTTCCTTATCACTTGGCTATTGCCTCAGATTTCTATTTTCTTTGCTATCTATTTTATTCTGGAAATTATTATTTTACATTTGAATATTTATCATGAAACACAAATTTAATTCTCTTTTCTTTTCCTAAGGGACATGTCATGTCAAGACAAATCCTACACTTTCATATCATACTTAGTATATACTATATGCTTTGTGTTATACAAAACTATCTTCCCAAAGTGAGCAAGATTAAACTTCTCAAATGGGCCTATTACATCCAAGAATGTACAATGTCATGTCTGATAAAGTTAAAATTGGAAGAGAGAATATGTCATTTGTCTGATAATCAGTGAAAACATTGCTTATTTATTAAAATAAAGAGCAAAAAGCAAGATATGCATGAATGTTTACAAATAGAACATGAGGCTCCAACAAAATCTACCTCTGCCATCTCAAGGTATGAGCTCTCTCAATGTCGAGGGTAGTCTTTGGGCAGAAAGAATTTATTGCAGCAATCACGTGGGATCAATGGGTTATGCTACCCAATATAAAACTATGAAAAAACATAGAATTCATAATATATGGTTCATCAGCTCTATTCATAATATATGGTTCATCAGCTCTGAAGAGATGAATAGTCTTTTGAATATTAAAATCAGTCTTTTAAAATTTGCACTTGGATACAAAAATTATATCCATATATAAATATAAACATACATGACCTAGAAGGAAAACTACATATATCTAAGTGTAGATGTTTTAAAAGCTAATATAATTTTAAGTCCGTGCTGAAATGGGTTGTTGTATTTTAATGTTTCCAGATTATTCATTTCAAAGTAGCCCCAAAAGTGGACGAGAATAAACACTTAACGCAGGGTTCTGGGTAGCTCCGCTCAATGGGTTTTTTTCTTCAAATTTCATTTTGATCATAAGAATCCGTATACATTTTGCATTCTACTCATTCATACGCCTCTGTTTGTTTCACTAAAAGATGATTTTAAATTATTGGGTAAGTTTATATTCTCTTCTCTCCATATATTTTAAATAAAATTGATAATTCAAAAAATATATTATATTGGCCCTGAAGCCTTTTATATCACTTGTTTCAAATCTGAGACCAGGAGTTAGCAACCCATGATGAAAGTGTAGAACTAGTTCCCTTACAACTCTAAAAATACCAGGGTCAGTAACACTGGTTTTCTTTCTCTTAGCAAAGGGCAACTAGCACCAGTTCAAGTGAGGTAAGCGATTTTGATGTTAATTCAACATCCCAGTTAGTTAGAAAACATTTGTGAAAGGTTGTTGCACCATGAAGGTTACATATTTCTTAAGGTCTCATTGTACAAGGTGCTATGTATGCAGCTCTGTTCCAACTTTAACACAAGTGAGTATCACCCCAACAGATGTAAGAAAACAACTCTTTGTCAGAGACAAAATGACAGGATTGCTTTTGGGCAAACAATGATATCCGGCCATGTGTGGTACCCAAACATTTTTTGCCATTTTTTCCCTAGTTATTTTGCTTTTCCCAGACTTTGGCAGAATTGAACCTTGTCGTTAAAAATTACAATGGTGGCTACATTTCTAAGTCAATTATGTTAACATCTTATATTCTGTGTAGAAATCAGCCCATTCTAGATTTATTAATTACAAATTATTTGCCCCTTGTTAACCTAAGGGGAAAAAATAGTAGGCATAGAAGGTGATGAGGTCTTTCCATTAACTTTGGGAGACCTTCATCCAAATTACAAAATAAGACCAACCCTAGTTTCTATGACTTCACTAAAGGTGAATATTTTATACCCACCTTCAACATTCTGAATAACCTCCCTGGTGAAAAGAAGAAAGGGAATCTCGAATACAATATATACCTCAAATTATTCACCTTGTATCAGTTATGCAGGTGTTTGTGGCTCAAATCAGTTAACCACAGTTATTTAGTAATAGTGTTTGGTTAAGTAACATTGTTACCTTAAATGTAAATTAATGTCATAAAATTAAAAGTGTGCCTGTTTCCATTTTTTTGAAGGAAGTTGTTCCCAATAACACTGAGGTAAGATGTATTCATCAAATTTAAAATATAGTAATATTTCCCAAGATATGTTACAATTTGCCTAAACAATACACATACACATGCACACACACAAATAAATATATATATATATATATATATACACATATATATGTGTGTGTATATATATAAATATGTGTGTGTGTGTATATATATATATATTCATGGATTGTTTTTTTGTTTTTTGTTTTTTAGCAGAAGACCATTCCAAGGGAAGACATACTCTCTCAACGTTATCTGGTAAAATTTCATTATAAGCTTATCAAAGGCAAATGTACCAGGAAATGAGTAAAAATGTTATATTGATAAATTATTACTCCTCATTATCTGCTAAAATTTAATCCATAGTAAGCAGTCTGATGGACTCTAGAATGGACTCATTCCTCTCTGAAAATAAAACTAAAGAGCTTTTTAATCCTAGGTTTTCAATACATGCTTTCAGCTGCATATTTGCATTGTATGGTCTGCTTCAGTTCTGAATAGCCTAGTATTTAAATGACAGTCCATAGATTTGGCCAGACTTGAGTTTGCCCCTAAGCTTTGCCTTTTACCAGCATGTGATATTAGACAGTTTACTTAGCTGTGATAAGTTTATAAATTCTAAAATAACAATAATAAATAAATAAATATTAAATAATGTAAAAGCAGCTAATACAATCCACAGGCAAAGTAAATTATCGATAAATGTGGTTAATGTCAGAAGCATCATCATTTTCCCCCCAGTTCATCTAATATTTTGATTTCATTTGACCAGTTAAAATATTTGGTCAGAAAGCAAAACTCATTTTTATTTTTCTTAGTAATTCTGACACAAGATACTATTTAAGTAAAATTGTCTGAATACTCACTTATAGTGAGTATATAAAAACGGACTGTATTTTAATTTATTTTAACTGAAAAATAAGTTAATGGACTCCTGGGTGTGTCAGTCAGTTAAGTGTCTGACTCTTGATTTCAACTCAGGTCATGATCCCAAGTCATGGGCTCTCTCTCTCTGAATAAAAATAAATAAATAAAATAAATTAACTTAAATTAAAAACTAAAAAACTAAAAAAAATAAGTTAAGAAAGCAGCTTTCTAATGTTTTAAAAAGAAATATTTAAATTAGTCCAAATTATCTGTGATAGATGTAACACTAAAGTAGGATTAATAGTTCCTCATTCTTTATTCTGGAAAAGACATTGTAAGATTCTAGCTTCATTACTTAAAAATGCTGGGGTTGGACTGAATGGTATCCAAGCAACTGAGAATATATTTTCTTTTGAATAGGAACAGCTTCGTAGACTGAGCAAATACAACCAACTGCAGCTGGTAATAGTTTGTTTGTTATAATACAAAATTGTATTCTGCAGAATTAAAATACATTAAATTTTTATGTTGGGTGCACTTCTAAAGATATATTCATTTTTTTCCTCAAGATATTATTCTAGCCTTGGTAGTTAATAATAAATTGAACAGTTATTCATACGATTGCCTATATATTTACTGTCAAAGCCATTTCTTTGTACTTTTGCCTAGACTAATGCTGTCTATTTTATCCATAATTACTAATCAAGGAAAAATTTACTTTGAGTAAATTCTACATCAAATCCTCTTATAGTCTCTGATGATGCATTATATTTAGGACATTATCATATATTTATTTTTCCAAATTCAGTGCTAATTGAACATAAACATTCCTGCTCATGAAAGCACAGATATAGCAAATAAACTTTCCATTTAATGAAACAGTATGGACTCTGTAGAGAAATCAGAGGAGTCCTAAACATTCAAATTCTTTTTGTGAAAGCTCTCTAAGAATGGTCAGGTTGCACTTAACGATATCCGGACCTGTTTCCTTATGCGGGAAATGGAAAGACACTTTCTGGTGTTATTTTGAATATTGGATTAGCAATCTCCTACTCAGCTACCCCTGTAATCTAGTTTGTAGCAAGTCATATTTCCTGCCTCCACCCCTCAGTCTCTATAAAGTTTGCTGTGCTCATGAGACTTCTTACAACATTATGAAGGTCTTTTATCAAGATGTGCATTTGAACTATAATGTTATAAATTCTTTTTATGCTAAGCATATGGATAGATCAAAAAATATACCCATCAGCACAACCTTCTTAATACTATTTAGTTTTGATCTTTTTGATGTTTATAGTCATTCGCTTGGGAGGCAAAAAAAACCAAAAAACAAAAAAACACCCTTTACTTTTAGTTACAACAAATCAACTTAATTAAAACTTTAGGAAAAAAGCCTTGTACTAATTTAGCAAAATTACATTTTACATTTTCTTTTGTTATTGGTATAGGAAGAGGAAAGTCAATAATGAATTTAATTTGAACCCCAGTTGATACCCTTATTTGGTGTTCAAGTTGCTTATGTTTAAAATAAAGTCCAAATAAATTTAAATATATCAGTATCCTCCTGGAATTCCCCATTATTGATCTGAGAAATTACCAGAATAATATGTTTTATTATTTTAGGTATATGACTAAGCTGTAACCTCCACAAGTATTATTACTATATGGTCTTGCTTATAGTGTTCATTGTATTTCATGGTGTATCCTCGGTGCCTGGCATAGTTATCTCTGAATGAATGAAAGTACCTCATAAATGTTTGTTATTCATAAATTAATAAAACCAATACACTAAAACAAAATATTTTCTCATTCTTAGGAAGCTACCCTTGACCAGGTAAGATTATTTATTAAATCTAGAATATTTTCATTTTTTTTAGGTTTATTTTGAGAAAGACAGCACACATGCTTATATGCACGTGCAGGCTAGGAAGGGACAAAGAGAGAGGGAAAGAGAGAATCTCAAGCAGGCTCTGAGTTCTATGCTGAGCCCTACACAGGGCTTAGTCTCAGGACTGTAAAATTATGACGTGCCAAAATCAAGAGCTGGACGCTTAATTGACTGAGCCATCCACGTGCCGTTTGAATATTTTTTTCTAAAGTTACAAAACAAAAAGTGTTTAATGCTTTTTCATCATTCTGGCATATAATAACAGTCTACCCTAAATTTCATGGATGATGGTATATTCTTGGTACATTGTAAAATAAACGTGTTATACTAGAAGATATCTAAGTAATTTAGAATGTACTGTATTTCCTTTTATACAGCAACAACTGCACAGAGTGACTGAAAACAACCAAATCCAATTGGTAATATTTTCCTTAATACATTACATAAAAATGATATACTGTGAAGTTTAAATATGTGAGTTTTTAAATAGCCTCACACTTGAAGAGGTTGTTGTCTTCTCCAGGAGTTATTTCTCACTCCCAACTTCTGGGATAATTTATATTAATTGACAGGAGGGATTAGTACTACTTGTTATTCTTTGGAATGGGAGCTGTTTTCTTCTCTCTGTCTCAGCTGATGTGGGCATTGCATTTATAATCATAAGCACTATGAAGTGTTAATCTCCATGGTTACATTAGTTTCTCTTTTAACATATTTCTTAATTTCATATCTTTATGACCATCATCAGATTCTAAAATTCAATTTACACTTAGGAATCTCAAACTCTAAAACTAGTTGACACACTTTTCTTTTGAAGAATCTATCTGGAGAGATACTGAATGTCCCTGCCAAAATATTCTCTGATCCTGTTTTCTCATCTGTGAAATGAAATTGTCAGTAATACATAACAAAATCAACCTTTTCCCTGCCCTAAACTTCATTGTTCCACAGTATTCCTAGGAATTCCTATTTCATTTTTAAGGCAATAGACCAGGTACTCTGAACTATGTGCTGCCATAACAATTCTGAATCCTGTGAACAGTAAGGTCCATTCCATACCAGCCATAAAGCACTCCAATTACTACTTGCCATTTGAATCTTGATAAAGATCATTGAGGATATTCCATATGTCTTAGAAGAAATTGCCTCTAGGAAATACAATTGGCAAAATTAATGTCAGTTCCCAAATCTCTTATGTGAAAAGTGTTTCAAATGAGTTGCTTCTTCCATATTTGAAGTTTTATTCAGAATCTGTAATTCATATTCTCTTTTTCTTTCCAGAGATCTCACAAAGTAATTAT
Organism: Proteles cristata cristata; assembly: GCA_017311185.1. NCBI lineage: Eukaryota > Metazoa > Chordata > Mammalia > Carnivora > Hyaenidae > Proteles > Proteles cristata. Next base: position 358,289 of record JAESUZ010002451.1, read on the forward strand.
CTCTTGTGTTGCCAATACCCTTGTCTGAAATGATTGAAATGATTCATTTTCAGAGATTCAAAACAGAAATTGTTTATAACATTGTTGCTTTTCAATGGTCTTTCCTTCTAGCCTTTCCAACAATTCTACCAACTCGATGCTTATCCCTATGCTGTGTGGTATTACCCTCCACAAGTCACGCAGTACATTGCTTACCCACCATTCTATGAAGTCACTAAACCCACTGCCTCTCAGACCATTGAAAACATTGGTGTTGTGCCAGAGTAGTAGGTAAGTGAATTTACCTACATACTGATGTTCTACCAAAGGAAATAAAAGAAAATCACTTACAGAACATACCATAGAAATGGATTTAGAATATACGTGGCAAATCAGTGTTCAGTGCCTCATATGAGAGTTTTTTGAAATGGAAAATTGATACTTTCTGGTATCTATCGCTAACAATCCAATAGTCAGGAACATGTGGAGCGGTGCTATCTATTCCATAAATGAAATTCTTTTTTGATGAGGGTTGAAAAAACCCTTTACTCTAAATTAAAAATATAAAGGGCTCTGATATAGAACTCAGTTTTATTCTCCTTTCACTTTTACTAATTTTCAAATGCCTTTCTTTGGGTTATACCCATAATACACATACCTACACAGAATGGTAGTTCTAAACTCAAATCCTGACTTTTGCTTACTTGAAATAAGTATAGCAATGCTTATTTTTCATATCTCTGAATGTGATTAAATATAATTATCTTTGCAAAGTATAGTGTCAGGAAAATAGACACAGAAAATAAGTAGCTGTCATTTTGGGGGTGGGGCTAAGAAAATGTTGACTACTTTAATCACAATTTTAACAACTTTTGTTCTTTCAGAAAAATTAAGAATTCTCAGGAACTCCACAATTATGTCCCTTGGTAAGTTTGGAAATTACCAAACTAGCCATTAATCCTATTTTAATTTGAAGACAAAGTACAAAGATATGATTGTAGGCTATAATTTTTTTTTCTGCTGAAGTCTAGCTACTGCAGAACATATTAGCACTTAAATAATTAAATTGGCTTAGAAATTTGCAAATTTTTGTTTCCCAGCCACACTGTATTTAAACAGCAACTTAAAAAGTTACCTAATTTTAACTAATATAATTTATAATATTGAAAATTCTACAAGTATAGGAGTGTGTGTGTTACTAATTTTCCATGAAGATGTGACTTTGAGACTCAGATGAACCCAATAGTTGTATCCTGTTCTTTGTGCTCACGGCAGTAGAAATCCTTGGCAAAGCACCTCGTGAAACCAAATGATTGTTTGTCATAGGCAAACAAAGTGCAAAGTCAAAAGATTTGTTTTAATTACCTTCGCCCACTTGATTGGAGCTTTTAAATGTGTGCACAATGGTGGTAACTTTCTTTCCAAAGATCAAACTAAAGAAAATGATAAAACTCTGACCCACAAAAACTTTTTCTTCTAGTTGCCTTGCATTACCATGCATTTATAATTATTGCAAAAAGAAAATACTATCTAGTAAGAAATTATTTTTAAAACATAAAAATCAGGAGAAAGGGTATGTATGTCAACCATGGGAAAGCAAAATAACATTGTAAGCTTTATCTTAAAACGAAGAAAATGACAATTAAAATGTGCATACCATAAGTGTGTCTTCAACTCAAAATATGTAGTATAGCTAACCACATATTTCCTTTTCTATTCACAGATGTGACTGAAAATTCCATTCTCTAAATTTTTCCTCTCTCGTGTACAACCATTCTATCCAAAGGATTCGACTGTTATTTTAGAATAAGACAATCCCAAATTGAAGGCAATCTTTCTTCTTAAGCTAATATTTTTCTTAAGCTAAATTTTCCTAACAATTTATTGTCTAAATTTCAGTTATATCATGCCAATGTGAAAGCCACTGAATCAGAGGGTATTGAAGTCTTTACAAAGTTTCTATGATGGAAATTTTGTTTAAAAAGTTTTGAATTGGGTCTTCTGTAAGGACCATGAGTTCATGTAACTGTGTATAGTGACTGAGATTTTTCCTTTTCTTTTCAATAAATTACAATTTTAAGGCAAGGTCCCTGCTTTCTGTCATTATTCCATTCAGCAGCGTTTACATAACCCTTCTCAGAGTATGTATATAATATTTTGTTTTTGCTAAATATTTCTATGATACTTTCAATCAAATTTTAATGAAGAAAGTTAAAATACCACTTCTGACTGATGCTGGTAAATTATAAACGGGGTCCAAGATCTTTCACTTAAAGTCAGTTGTTTATCGAATATTTCCCATGAGGTGTGGCTACAGAGAGGAACAGCAGTGGGCATTTGTGAATCAACTGGGAATTTGAACAACCTGACGATGCAATTAATTTATGCCACCAGGACCTGTTTGGGCCCAACCCACCTGATTACAGATGAGTTTATAGGTGGGTAGATTAGATAGTAACCATTTAAAAGGTCACCTCAGCACACACAGTTACCAAGTAGCCAAGGTGGCCTGTTCAATACCCTTCATAGCCCAATGAGGAGCTATTTCTCAAAATGACAATTGTTACTTGCTCCTATATCCTAAAAGCTTGAGGTGAGATTTACTTTTCAGGGTATATTCCAGGTTCCCAACCAATCCAACATGTCATGACCCTTTTAGAACTATTGTATCTACCAGGTCATAACATACAAGTGACAAGGCCTCTTGTGGCATGGCTTGAGCCATCAATTGCTCTGCATCCTACCTATGATATGTGTTTTATATGCATAACATCTAAAGATGATTTTTTTGCCTTGAAAATGAAAAGGGAACCATTTAACATTGGGTCTTCTGCCTTCTCTCTGTGTTAGGAAGTACATGTGAAACACTTTGTTTTTATCTGGAGATTTGTCAATATATTCAGACCACTGAAATTAATGGAGGGTGCAGGTCCTTGTGTTTTCATAAGATATATCTCCCAGCTTCTGTCATCATGTCACGTCCCAAGGCCTCAAGAGTACTTAATATTTCTCATATCATAAATCCTATAGAAATAAAGTCGTCAATTTAAGGAATGCACATTGAGCCATGGAATAAGACAGTCATGTTTCCTGCAGGCTAAATTGTGGTGCAAAACTAAAGTAGACTTGTCCTTAAAACTGTCCCATGAGGTGGAAGCCTTGGTTCTGTAAGTTGAAAGCAAACTATTTCTGGTATTGTTTTCTTCTTTAGTTTTAAAGGCAAAATGGAGGGAAAAAATGTCAAGTATCAGGGATTTATGTGACACTGTATTTAAAATACCACCTACAAGGAAGGTGGAAAGGATGGGCCAATGGTGAAAGGAAGTGGGAGATAGAAGCTTCCAGTTATGGAATAAAGAAATCAAAGGGTGCAGCACAGAGAATATAATAACTGATAATGTAATAGCGTTGTATGGTGACAGGTGCTAGCTATAAATGTGGTAAGCATAGCATAATGTATAAAGTTGCCCAATCACTATGCTGTGCACCTGAATAAAGTACCCTATGTTGTGCACTTCAATAAAAAATAATAAAAATTTAAAAATAAATTGTCACCATCACATTAAATTTGCAGTAATCCATTGTTGTTTTCTAAGAAGCTACTGAAAAGGCCAAATGGGGAAATCAAATAATGATATAATTTACTATCCTAACATCTTTTAGGGTTTCTTTTAAGTTTATTTATTTTGAGAGAGAGTGAGAGAGAGCAAGTGGGGCAGGAGCAGAGAGAGAGGGAGAGAGAGAATCCCAAACAGGCTCCGTACCATCAGCACAGAGCCCGATACTGGGCTCCACCTCATGAACCATGAGATCATGACCTGAGCCAAAATCAAGAGTCAGACGCTTAGCTGACTGAGCCACTCAGGTGCTCCATCCACAACTTTTACTCTTTAACAGTTGCTGCAATTTCCCCAGAGATGCAAAATTATTATTTTATTATAGAAGAAGTAAGAATGGTTTCTATTCAGTAATAGAATACATTTTTACTCCATACTCCAGGGAGGTAATATATAGGGATTAAACCAGTTTCTAAGTATATCTATTCCAAATATACACTCTGAGCAGACGACTTACCATTAATGGTTTGGACGAGGCTTGAAAGAAGGTAAACTGTGGAGACAACATCTAACATCAAGCATTACTTGACTCAAAGAAATTTGAATATGAATCACAGATCATCAACAAATTCTCCATTGTACGTAAGGGGTGGTAAGACAGAGACTGGATCCCAGAGTCTGTAAGAAGACTGACTAGTTCTTTTTCTTTGTAAATGCCCCAAACTCATAGATCAAAGGCAAGGACTAGGATTGGAAATATATTATATATAGTAAAGTTCCTACAGAACTTTGACTTTTCCTATTACAAATGTTATAGATTCATGTTAATTCTTATTCAGAAATTGGGGTGGATCATCTCTCTAGCTTGAGCCAGAAATATGTTTACCAGACATATTGTGTTCACCAAAATATTTTTATATTTATATATCAAAAATAACTCTGATGAAATTGCTATTAAATTTTTTCCTAGGGATATATTGATTAGCTTCACACAGATGTCACTTCTGGTTTGACCATTTCTCATGCAATAATTACCACCACCACCACTTCCCAATTAAATCTCTAAAAATGTTAATTATCTCCTTGCTTTAGGAATTTACCTACTATCACTTTGTTTTGTGACTCGGTTCCTTTCCTCTTCTCTAAGATCAGAAATCCAATTTTAATTACTGTGTGCCTCCTAATTTAGTCTTTGGTCCACTGTAGAGGAAAAAAACTTTTATAAAAGTCCATTTTTTAAATTGTTTTAAATTTTTTTTAGAGAGAGAGAGCATACACGAGCAAAGTAGAGGGGTAGAGGACAGCGAGATAGGGAGAGAGAATCTTAAGTGGGCTCCATGCTCAGTGCTGAGCCCGATGCGGGGCTTGATCTCACAACTGTGAGTTCTTGGCCTGAGCCAAAGTCAAGAGTCAGACACTCAACTGATTGAGCCACCCAGGCATGCCATAAAAGTCCATTCTTTAAGAAAAAGGTTAAAGGATAGTTATCTATGCATTGTCTGAAGATATGGGGAAGTGGTAAGTCCTTAAATTTAAGCATATCTATCTACAGATGTTTTTTGAATGTTTCCCTTTGTATTATGGATACCAAGCCTTCTAGGACCCTGCAAGATAACACAAATAAGTAAGAAAATGGTCAAGGGAAAAATGATGATAATTGTGAACTGAGTATATGTCTTCTCTTTTTGCTACTCCTTCCAAACCATTGTTGCCAGGCAAATAGATCAAGTGTGACCAGATATTGAGACAGATAGGAGAAACTAGAAATATACATTGTGTGTAAATTTTTCTAATTTTTAATATGGTTTAATTTTTTTCTTTCTCTTTTTGGAAAGAGAGAGAGAGAGAGCACAAATTGGGGAGTAGGTGAAAGAGAATGAGAGAGAAAATCTTAAGCAAGCTCCATGCTAAGTCTGATGTAGGTCTTGATCCCATGACCCTGGACTCATAACCTGAAACAAAATCAAGATTTGGATCCTCAACCCACTAGGCCACCCAGGCTCTTCTAGTTTTTTAAATACAAAATGCACAGTCCCCTTTTCTTTACTGACCACATCCCAGCCCCTACAACACTAGTCAATGTACTCTACTATACATTAAGGAAAGAACTTGAGTGAGAAGTGGAAAATTAAGGCAACCATCAGCTATGGTAAACAAAGAAATTATGATTTTATCATGAAAAAAGAGTATAATGAGATCTTTGGGATCATTTGGGAGTTAGGGGTCTGAATCTTTCATATTTTCCAATATATTTCATTTTTTCCTAATAATTGGTATTTCACTTTCCTAAATTTCACATGAGACCTACAAGCTTGTGAATTTGTGTTATACTAATTACTATAGACTGAATGTTTGTGTTTACCCTAAATTCATATGCTGAAACCCTAATCCCCAATGTAGTTGGAGGAAGGGTCTTTGGAGGCAATTGGGTCATGAGAGTGGAAACTTCATGAGTGAGATTAATGAGATTAATGCCCTTATAAGAAAAGATGTGAGAGAGATGAGCTCTCGCTCTCTCTCTCTCTCTCTCTCTCTCTCTCTTTCTCTCTCTCTCTCTTTCTCTCTCTGCCATTTGAGGCTATGGTAAGAAGGTGGCAGATCACAAGCCAGGAAAACAGCCTTCACCAGATGCAGGATCTGCTAGTAACTTAAGCTTGAACTCCCAGCCTCCAGAACTGTGAGAAATAAATGTTTATTTTTTAAACCAGTAAGTATATGGTGTTTTGTCATAAAGACCTGAACTAAGATGTATATTGTGTAATTAAAAAACTTAACCTTGGATTTTTTTATTCAAAAATTTAAGACCTATGGCCATAAGGAATAAAAGACCTTCACCATCTTAGAACTATGACACATAAAAATTTTATTCTATTGGGTCAGGAATATCATGGTGCCAAGTGAACTTATCTCAAATTAATGGAAAAAAAAAAGGATTATATTAGGTCATGTACCTAAAAACTCCAAGAGTGAAGTATAGTTGGATTTAGGAGCTTAAAGATGGTCACTCACCATTTTGTTTATCCTTCACTTTTACTCTTCTTTGGACTGACTTGATTTGTAGGAGATATAAAAGATGGTTTACCCCCATCTCAGGGCTGCATGTTGTTCAGGTCCTAAATCTGGAAATGACTACACTATAGCTTCCCTGAGTATTCACACATCAGTAGAAGAAAGTTAATTAGCAGACTTGGAACAAGGACCTCTCCCTTTGGGTGTTATGACACTCCTGGCTTGGAATATATGCTAACTTTTTAAAAAAAATGTTTATTTATTTTTGAGTGAGCATGAAAAAGGGAAAGGCAGAGAGAAGGAAACAGAGGATCCAAAGCAGACTCTGCCCTGTCAGCAGTGAGCCCAATGTGGGGCCCATGAGATCATGACCTGAGCCAAAGTCAGATGATCAACTGATAGACACCCAAGATGCCCTTATGCTCACTTTTATAAAAAATTGGAGATTTCTTAAAATCTTCTTTCTATACACTAAGATACACCAAATTGTAATGGTAGATATTGAGAATTAAGTCTTATACATTCTTTGGGCTTTCATTTAATAATTTTGTCTTCCCTTGGGGGCTCAATTCCAATGTCTTCCCACTTGTGAACTTTGTTTTTGATAATTTCAGTAATGCAAAATGTTTCTTGGTTTTCCACTTTTGAAATAATTTTGTCAAAGCTCTTTAAATAACTTGTAAGCAAAGTAACCAAAATATGTATGCCTCATTATATTAGTTTCCTAGGGCTGCTATACAATAATGGACCACAAACTGGGTGTCTTAAAATAACTGAATATTTTCCTCTCCTAGTCTGGAGTCTAGAGGTCAGAAATCAATGTGTGTTGGTAGAGCCATGCTTCCTCTGAAGGCCTTGGAGATCCTTCCTTGGCTCTTCCCAGCTCCTGGTGGCTGTTGGCAATCCTTCGCATTCTTTAACTTGTGGCTGCATCTTGTAGCTATTCAATCCCAATTTCTGTGTCTGTCTTCGCATGGCTATCTTTCCTCTGTGTGTGTCTGTGACCAAATTTGCTTTTCTTACAAGAAAAGTTTGCTTGAAAGTAATTATAAATTATGTAAATATATGCACCCTAAATAAATGGAGGTAATGCATTTTGCCATGCAATGCAAGCACCATTTCACTGTAAGTTGAAGGCTATTCAGCAAGTATGTTTCAAGCAAGTATACTTCTTTCTGGAGAAAGCCTGTGTATAACACTGATTAATCCAGTTGGTCTGGATGACTGTATGCTTCTCTCTAGAGTCACTGGATGTTGACCAATGCTACGATATTTAAAGGCAAATGATACTATAGGCATATGTCTGTGAATTGCTTTTAGCAGGATATATCAACCTGTCAGTGTTGTTTAATAATAATTGCGTATGGTTTGCACCAAGTTTCAGCAAAGTCTAGGAGCTGGGAAGTGAAATGGGTTGTTTTTCAACAGGTATGACTGGTCATGTAGCTAAATCATGCCTGCAGGACAAGCTTTTTGTAAGAGACCCTCGCTACAAGTGGTTTTGAGCTTTCTGGTACTGAGATGCTTTGTACAGCCTCCATTAGTGGTATAAGACCTGGAGATAAAGCATATCCTGTACCAAGTAGTGGGAGACAAATAAGTTGTTCCCGAGGTCTTAGCACCTCTTTCACTGCACATCCTTTCCCTCTGCTGCTGTCCTCCATTTTTGCCTGTAATAAATCTGTCCTTATTACAGTGGAAAGTATTTGAGTCCTCTAAATCATTTCAGCAGTAAAAACCTTCAAATGATTATTATGTAATTAACATAGGCTACACAGAACTGCACCACTGAATAATATACAGAGGAAAAAATAAACCAGGCATCAGTCCGCAAGTTTCATCCCATCTCCTGTATCCTATTTTTCAAATTTCACCCTAGTAGGGGCTAAAACCATACTTTTTACAGTAGCATTATGCAGCCACTCCATAGCTTCTGAGGAAACTAGGTCCATTGCCCTAGTATGGAATGATATTTAAGTCCAGAAGCAAAGGGGTGATTCTGCACCAGTGAAACCCCCACCTTTAAGGGAAAAAGAAGGTAGGCAAGACACTGATGAAGAAATACCTGATTTTACATTTAATATACTTTAAAATTTTAATTTAATTTAATTTATTTTTTAATGTTTATTTACTTGAGAGAGAGAGAGAGAGAGAGAACGAGAGAGGTGGAGGGACAGAGAGAGAAGGAAACATAGAATCTGAAGCAGGCTCCAGGCTCTGAGCTGTCAGCATAGAGCCCAACATGGGGCTTGAACTCATGGAGTGAGAGATCATGATCTGAGCTGAAGTCAGATGCTTAACTGACTGAGCCACCCAACTGTCCATACATTTAAAATTTTAAAGAAACAAAGAAAAGCACACACATAAAAATGTATTATCACAAAGAACTCATCATCCAACGTAAGGGAAAGAATATCATTAAGCATCTGAGAGCACCACTTAATGTCCCCTCTCAAGTTCTACCTCCCTTCTGATAACCACTAGTCGAACTTGTTGCTCTAGAAATTAATAATTTGTAGATCCTAATACGTAATATTTATGGGGTGTCTGGCTACTATCATTCAGTCTTCTTTATATAAAATTCACCCATGTTGTGCTATGTGGTAGTAGCTCATTCATGTTAATTGCAATGTTCCATTCTGTTGTATATCACAATTTATATAAAATAGTGTTGATTTGAATTTTGGATATTAAGAACAATGCTGCTAGGAACATTGAGTACATATTTTTAGTGTATATATACATGCATTTCTGTTGTGTATATACTTAAGATAAAATCTCTAGTCATAAGATATGAAGATGTTTATCTTTGACAAAGACTGACATAGGTTTCCAAGATACTCATGCCAGTTTGCATCTACATCAACATTGCTTAACATTCCTATACTTTGTTTTTTGCCAACACCAGGTATGGCCAAATTTTTTTAAATCATTCTGGTAGTTGTGTCTGGTAGTTGTATGGTAGTTTTTAATTTGAATTTTCCTGAGGACTAGTGATGTTGAGTGCCTTTTAATATGTTTAATGGCCATTAAGAAACCTTCTTTTGGTGACCTGCTTATTAGTAAGTCTATTTCCTCTGTACTATTGTATCACTTTTTTTTCTCTTGCTGAAATATGTCCAGTTAAATATGAGCAAGTCAGAGACTGGATTTAGATGAAGAGTTATGTTTGACCATGTCAGACATGAAGTATTAATTAGCTACTTAGGTGTGGGGACCAAGAAGGCAAGTTGAGTGCATGAATTTGGAGTTCAGGGAAGAATGAGTTTGAAAATATGCATTTAGAAGATTGCAACCTATGGATGAACTTAAAACCATGGAACTAAACACTATTATCCAGAGTAAGGTTAACCCTTAGGGCATTCCAACCCTTAAAGGTTGGAAAAATAAAAGTCAGAAGGTAGACTGCAAAGAAATGGCTAGTGAGTTAAGAGAGAAACCAAGGTTTTGATGGGTTTAAGATTTCAAATGAGGAGAAAGATGATATTTAAAAAAAAGTGATGATCAATTCTATCAAACAGCTCTGAGAGGTTGGGTAAAATGAACACAGAGTAGCAAGATGAAAGTTGTTGGTAACCTTGGAAAAAAAGTGATTCCCAGAGGGACAAAAACTTGAAGGGGGAAGGTTATTGAGAGCATAACGTATTCAGTATGGATAGTTATTCTATCATAAGTGTCACAGAGTAGTCTAAAGAACTGAGAGGAGTTTGGAAGTGTACTATTACAAGATGAAATTTTCTTTAAAAATGAAAGAGATAGCATATACATTTGACTTAACTAACACTTGATCCTTAGGTGAGGAAAATAATTGCTAATAATGAGTCACGGTGTAAAGTAAAGGGGATGGAATTGAGTGTACAAGTGTAGCCATTGGCAAAGAAAATATTCATTGCAATGAAACAATTACTCTGCAATCAGAGAAAGTGGACATCAGACCTTTATATAAGTCTTATTTTCTTGGGTATTACTGGCTCAAACCATGTAACCTGGCTCATTCTGACTGTGATACTAGCTCTTGTTTCTCTGGTGTAAATTAAGTCAGTAATGTGGAGTCATTAGGGAACAATTATCCTGTAACTTTGCAGTGTACTGATCATATTAAAACTTCAATAAAAACATTTGATGTCCCTATTTGATAGATTTGGAAATTGAAGCTCTGAAGAACTGAGTAACTTTCGCAGCCCCATTTAGCTACCAGAGCTGTGAATCATCTTTCTCATTTGAAGTGGGTTTTTTTTTTTTCACTTATAGTGACTATACAACATCCAATGTTGGTTACTTCTGATAATGAAAGTCACAGGTGTACTAGTTTAACTGTGACACGAGGTGTAAACCAAGACTTTCCAGAGCAAAAACAGTGTATGATCACCCTATCATTTCCTCCACTTTTTGATATTTTTTGCCATTCAATTCAAAGTATTCTATTCAATTTCAATTTTCCCATGGCTATTTTTAACACCAATAACCTGTTCGTTTTGATTTGTTTTGAGAGAGAGAGAGGGCATGTGTGCTCATGAGCAGGAGAGGGGCAGAGAGAGAGAGAGAGAGAGAGAGAGAGAGAGAGAGAGAATTTCAAGTTGACTCCACTGTCAGTGCAGAGCCTGATAGGGGGCTCAATTTCACAAACTATGAGATTGTGACCTGAGCTGAAATCAAGTCTGACATTTAACCAACTGAGCCACCCAGTTACCTCTTAACACCAATAATCTTAAATTAACAGTAATCTTAAGGGCAATTAAGACTTGAAAAATTATAATAAAGACAGAAAAACTTAAATATGCCTAAAGGATTAGTTTATTGAAATGACTGCTTAGGAAATAGAGTCTCAAGTAACAAGCACAATTCCAGAAACAATTTTTATACAGATTTTTCAAATGTTCATGGTATTTTCAACTCAGAATTGAACTTCCATGATATTAGTGAATTAAAATTTGGAAAATGTAGAGTTTATGAGCAAATTCAGATTAAGATGAATAACATAATACATAAAATAAATGAATAAATTTTCATTTTTTTCCATGTATATTCAAAATTATTCATTTTTGGTAGCTTGATGTAAAGACTGAAAGGATGCCACGTTTCCAATTGCAGTCAATTCTGTAAAATATAAAGCAGACATAAAATTAGTTATGTTATATGACATATTCATCCCTCCTCATTCATAATTTTGATGTGATTAATTTACAAGACAGATTTTGTTGCAAATACAAAATGTTGAGCTCTACCTGAGGGCATATAAAATTTTCTATATAATTAAATATCAGCTCACCTAAAATATTTTAGTGAAATGTCTAGTCTACTATGATCACAGAAAGGTTCATATTTTAAGAATCCCAAAGCTATATTCTTTCCCCCTTTTAAACCTCACACCCAGAAAAATTAATTTCATTTTGACTCATGAATTAAAGGATAATATGTAAATTTTAAATGAGAGAAAAACAATTGAAATTATGAAGCCTAAGTTAGAAATGAGAATGAAAAAGATATTTAAAAGTATCTCAAATATATTCACATAAAAGTAGAAGAAATTATTTTCAGTCTTTTCTAAAAATGCTGATAACCAAGAATCAGAATATAGGCAGTGGAACACAAACCAATCAAATCTGTTAATAGCACATAATAAAAGTTTTAAATTCTTTGAAATAGAAAAAATGCAAAACTTCAGGTCAGTAGATAATAATCAACCATTGAGACATCCATGATGCTTTGATCATTAATAAATAAGTACATATATTGATAAAGTTTGTCACTTGCTCAGAATTAGTGAGGAGAATGAAATATAAACAGATATTAACTATAAAGATAATCAGTCTAATCCCCAAACTCCCAAAACTTACCAAAAGTGAGGAGGGGACATCAACTTTGAAATTCTCTTAGACCTTAAAAATTAAAAAAAAAATTAAAGACCAAGATAATTAAATATACGATTCACATTTAGGCAAAGAAACAGACACTTTCCCTAAGAATTCTGTGAGCGAAGAAATAAGCATCTCAGTTATTTATCCTCATAGGTACATGTATCAAAACAAGATGTGAAAGAAGGCACCTGCAGAATAGATGTGCACAAGGAAACCTTCAAAATTGTTGAAAATAATAAACCTTCTTTATTCCAAACCCAATCAGATTATCAAATTTAATTCTAGCTTTACTAACCCTTAATCCTCTTTACCTAAATTCTCAACAGACCAATTAAATCAGAATCTCTGAAATAATTTGTTCCCTATGGTATCTTCAACATAGAAGATCAGAACAATTATATCAGAATCTCTGTGGGTTGGCCTCGACATTGGGATTTTGGAAAGACACAGGCCTACAGATAGTTCTATTGTGTTGCCAGGATTGAGAATCACTGATCTAAACAATGTGCATTTCAGATCTATTCATTATTCACTTATTCTTTCATTATAGAGCCCTCAGTTACTTCCTCTATCACCATATTCATGTCATAAGTGAGAGAGCAGGCTTATTAAGTTTGGACTTACAATAATGGGGTTGTAAACTGGGACCGTCAAGGGCTGAGCATCATGGGCGGCATCCTGGTAGAGCGGTAGGGTTTGCATGGGCATGTCTCTCTGGACGTAGGGCACCATTTGCTGGGGAACAGGCATGACTTTGGGCTGTGGGATGGACTGTGGGATGGACACCAGTGGCTGAGGAAGAATCATGGGAGTCTGAGGAAGAGCCTGGGGGATCTGGTGCATCAGGGGCTGGAGCAGAGGCAGAGGCAGAGGCAGAGGAAGGGGCAGATTTTCGAGATCAGGGAGATTCAGGATTTGGGTGTCCAAAAAAGGAGCTACTGGAGATTTCATAGAGGGCATCATTTTGCGTCTGGGAAAGACAGTCTCCTTAACTTTGGGGATTTCCATTATTTCGGGCTGAAGGAGAGGCAGCACCATAGCAGGCTGAGCGAGGGGAAGGACATTCTGTGGAAGGACAGGGTAAGGAATGGGCTCAGCAAAAGGATAGACCAGAGGCTGTGGCTGGAAAACGGGGTGGATCTTATTCTGGCGTTCATCCTGGAAAGAAGGAAAAGAATCCTTGAGTCCATGATTCAGCTATAACTGTCATTTGTGATGAATTAACCTCCTCTCTTTTGAGAGTGAAAAGAGAAAGAATATCTTTTTCTGGTCTTGATTAAGAAATTCTTTTCAGTCAGGTGAGGACTAAAGAGTAAATCACTCATTAAGGGATTTCTCATCTACTCACTCCCTTCATAGGTGAATCCACAGATCAAACTGAAATAAAGTTTTGGAGATTTCAAGACCTGTTTCATTTTTTTCTGAATTGCCTGGATAGCTGCATCTGTCCATTTTGGTCTTCATAGGCATGGATTTTTCTACATAATATGTTGCTAATAGAGCAAATTGTCTTCACATATGAAAGATCGATTTAAAAAGACTTAGAGAGATAACTCCAAGGTTTATTTGCTGTTGTTGTTTTAATGAAAACTAAATCTTAATTTATGACTCAATTCAAGGTGTTTCTTAACACCAGCCACCTTCTAGCACTACTTCTCTTGTTGGAAGGTAGTTATTTTGAGTCTTTCAAGATGCATCAATTTGAGAACTCATTTCGATTTAGAAAATATTTGGTGTCAGTTCCAAACAATACAACTCCACTGATAAAACAGAGAAGTTGAAATATTATAATGAGATAAATTCGTTACCACATATATTACCATATGTAATTTAACTAAATGAAGAATTTTATTTTGTCTAAGAAAATCTTTAATTTTAAGCAAGCTCTATTACTTACTAACTGTGTAATATTGTCAGATAATTGTGTGCTCAATTGTTCTGCACCTCACTTCTGTCATCTGTGTAAGGGAAATTCTTTTAAGAACTTCACCATTCATAAATGTTAATATAAAACCTACAAAATATTACATAAAAACACTGAATATTCGCTGTGCCTCAGCTCATCAATACTCTGAGGTTATGAATGTTCTTGGTTTACAAATAAGAAAATTAAGTAGAGAGAAACTTGAGAACAAGGGTATACAGCCAAAAAATGTGTCATATTGCCTTCTTGTTCTCTTTCATCAGAATACCTACCTTGAGACTAAGGGGAAACTAGTTCCCAACCTGGAAACATGAGTAAATCAAAAATTATCCTTAGGTTTTGATTCTATACTCTGCAAATTAATTCTGAGTTTGAAAAATGCATTTATGCCTTAAAATATATTGACTGTTGAATTTTTTAAATTATTATTTTATTTCTTTAAACATTTATTCATTTTTGTGACAGTGAGAGAGACAGAGCATGAGTGGAGGAGGGGCAGAGAGAGAGGGAGACACAGAATGTGAAGCAGGCCCCAGGCTCTGAGCTGTCAGCACAGATCCCAATGCGGGGCTTGAACTCACAGACTCTGAGATCATGACCTGAGCCAAAGTCAGACGCTTCACCGACTGAGCCACTCGGGCACCCTGACTGTTTAAATTTAATTTCCTCACTGGAATTTATTTTATTATCAGTATTTAGAGTGAACAAATACATATTAAGTATGTATTATATTTCATAATAATTTTAGAAATATACTTATCACAAATAAATTACCTGTCTTTGCTGCTGTTCCTCATGTTTAAAATTCTCATGTTTCTGCTAGAAACCAAATCAAATATAAAGAAATGTTACCACCTATAAAAATTAAATGTAGGAAATTTTGAAAATAAGTACATTTAAATATGAAGGTATTACCTTGTTGATGTGTGTAAAAGATTCCTTCAGAAAAATAAAAATAAAGTTAGGTTTAGTTTTATGAATGCATCTTATTTGTCAAAACAAATCAGAAAATGAAAGCATGTAATAGGTAAACATGGACACCTTGTTTGATAATAGTAAAAACTCAGGATATTGCTGAAACTTATATATTGTGCTGTTCTGCATAAACTTGTATAAAACAAAAATGAATGCAGTTAAGGAAGAAAATTAGTGAATATAGTACAAAAAGAGGTATTTAATTGATGTTAATTTCTCTCTACCACCACACTCCCATCCTAGGACAGCAAATAACTCTGTCACCCCATCTGATTCTAAAAGAATCATTTTCATTGATAATATGAATTTTGTCTTTTGTTTTAATCATTCTTAGTTTGCTTATGATGTTTACACTTCAAATTAGTTATAAGAAATTAATATCCTCCCTTAAGGGTCTGATAACCTTGTAGAGAGACCAAGTATACTATTTAACTAATAGGTAATGATATATCCAAAAACAGTGGTGCCAGGGTATATACCTACCTGACTTTCCCAAGCAGATTTAGGACTACACTACCTCTCAGTGCTTTTACTTAGTTAGTGACTATTGTAATTACAAAATATGTCCATTTGCATGTCTGCTCACACACTATGTTGTAAGCTCTTTATTATAGACATCCCTCTTTTTGGGGGCGCCTGGGTGGCTCAGTTGGTGGAGTGTCTGACTTCGGCTCAGGTCATGATCCCACGGTTCATGGGTTCGAGCCTTGTGTCGGACTCTGTGCTGGCAGCTAGCTCAGAGCCTGGAGCCTGCTTCACATTCTGTGTCTCCCTTTTTCTGACCCTCCCCTGCTCACGCTGTCTCTCTCTCCCTCTCTCTCTCTCTCTCTCTCTCTCAGAAATAAATAAAAACATTGAAAAAAATAGACGTCCCTCTTTTCAATTTGTACTACAGCTCCTAGTCAATGTCTGATCCACAGAAGGGGCTCAATAAATATCAGAACGGTGAATCAGGTTGGTGTAAAGAGAGCTCAAGACAGAAAACTAAACTGTACAGTTCATTAAAAAAAAAAAAAGAGGGTTACAATAACATAATTTCAAGTAGCGAGCCAACTTAGAAAGTGTTAGGATACTAAATTCTTTAGATATTTTTTCTGTCCTTAAACATTTACAATGGAAATTTACATTAAAACTTATGTCACAACATAGCTGCATTAACCTAACTGTCCTAATAGAGCAAAATAAAAACACAGCACAGCATTTTACTGATCCAAGACTGGGAAATTATCTCTGAAAACATTGTTTTACCTCACTGCTTGAAACACTTTCCACAGTCTGTAAAGGAAAAACAAAAAATAAACAATCACTATTGCAGAATGTTAATAATATGGTTGAAAATTTTGTTCTGAATAAAAATATCTTACCTCACCAGACACAACAAGTTCCTCCTTCTGTAAGGAAAAATAAAACACTATTTTGGTTTCCATAGGTAACTCATTATTAAACATTTTTCCTATCTAATTTTTACCTTCTTTATGCAAATATCTATCCCACAAATTTGAGAAATAAAAAATGCTATCTCTCAATATTGAGACTTTTGTCTCAAGCAAGGCAATTGTTTTTGTCTTTTATATTTAGTAACTTTGTTGATATATTTTTCTTTTACATGAATCAACAGTGTTTGATGGGCAGCAGAAAATGTGATTTTAATTTGCTTTAAACACTTTATTATGATTACAGATATGTGTAGGATTATGATTATTGCCTGATAGGCCATCTTCTCATGTCTCTGGATAGACACAGGTAGGAGTGGACCCAATGTCTTAAGGTGAGAGAAACATATATTTTATCGCTGGAATAAGATATATTTATCTAGGTTGTACATGCATGCCATCATATTTGTGTAACATTATTACTGTCATTTTTATATCCGGTTCTTTTTTTTTTTGTCTGTGTGCTGATAAGTCCATTTGCTTTTCCTTTAGGAAGTGGTGGCACAGTGATTAAGACAGAATTTGGCCCAGATTTGGGCCCCTACTGCACACTGTTGAAAAACTGGGGAATGTAAATGATTTTCTAAGAAGTCAAAATAAATCTGTTGGAATTCTGCTTTACTCGTACTTTAAAAATGTTATTGATACTATTCTCTACACATAGACAGATAGTCCATTGCATCTTAATCATTTAGACATTTTCTTACCTCTCTTGCAAGAGCAAGAGCCACCAGGCAGGCGAGGATGAGGACCTTCATGGCTATCAAGTCCTGTCAATGGGGAAATGAAGGAATGGTAATATATTGGTCAGTCACTTTTCTTATTTAGCTAGGACTACTTTCCTGTTAAAGAAACTAAAGATTATATGTAATAAAAATCTCTGCATTTTAGAAAAAAAACTAATAAAAACTCTATCATATAGGCAAGATCAAAATCTACTATGGTTCCTTACTCATATATTATTTTTATACTTTATGGCTGACTATTCAGATTTTTTCAGCTATCACCTCTACCCTACCTCACTCATTTTCATCTCATTCACAGTACTATGGTTTTCTTATTATTTTTGAAAGACAGAAAAAAGTTATAATTATTTGTAGAAACATTTATTAATTGATTCATCTGTTCAAAGATATTTATTTAATACTTTTCATTGTTAGGTACTGTCTAGGTGCCGGGATTACATCAGTGAACAAAATATTAAGGCCTCAGCCCTGATAGATCCTCAGTTCTATTGGAAGGAAACTGATCAAAGAATATATATGCAACGATCATATTTTATTCTTATCTTTTTTTTTGTAAGCCAAACCATTTCCACGGATATTTGTTTTAAAATATCTCATTTCCAATAAGACTGAGATTTCATTTGAACATTTCCTTTGTTTCCTCCCTTTACCCAGATGCACTGATTGGTTTGTTTCTTCTCCATTTATATCTACTACTCAGTCCTCATCCCTACATATCTAATAATGCCTCCTCTCCTTTATGACACAGAGCTTTAGAGATAATACACTGTGCTTTTATTCTCTCTGATTTCTTTTTTTTTAAAACATTTATTCATTTTTGAGAGAGCGATAGACTGCGAGTGGGGGAGGGTCAGAGAGAAAGGGAGACACAGAATTGGAAACAAGCTCCAGGCTCTGAGTTATCTGCACAGAGCCCAAATGGGGGCTCAAATCCATAAGCGGTGAGATCATGACCTGAGCCGAAGTTGGACGCTTAACTGACTGAGACACCCAGGCGCTCCTCTCTCTGATTTCTTGATGATTTACCAAAGTATCAGGTTATCTTGCCCAATCTCCACTCCAGGCTACCTCCTCTTCCAGTGTAACATATATGTTAGTATTTTCACCAAAATGTACCAAATCCCTGATTTTGTTTCATTTCTATAATTTCTTGTACAAAATAATATTTGTGCTACATACGATCTTCACATAATCTACATACAATATAGCTTGACATACAATCTTCGCTCTCTGATTTTTAATCTAAACTTCTGAACTAAAAACATTTCATGAAAAAATTCCCTCATTCATCTGCAAAATATCCTTTCCAATATTTGAAGACTGAAAATTATCTCTTTCTTCAGGATTAAAGTATTTTTTATAGATTTTTCTCATGGTTGCTATATAAATCTTGATAATTTTCCTTTGCCTAAGAGCACCATAAGCTTCCAAATAATTTTTAATGCCAGGACTTAAAAAAAAAAGAATACAGAACTCTAATAGAGATCATTATATATAGGAAGGATCTCATTTCATTTTCTATATTTTATAATTAGCATTTTATATACCATTTTTTTAGCCAGAACTTCATTTTGACCAATCTATTCTAAAGTACTCTTTCAGTTTTTCCAAATCTTCTCTTTGCTTTTGTTTCCATGTCGTCTCTGTCCCATCTAAAATTTTCTTATAAAATAAAACATTTTCTTTTTTTTATTTAATTTTGTATTTCATATGCCTATTTAAAAAAAAAAGAATATTTTGAACTGTCATAGACTAAATGATAAAGGGGGAAGTTGGCTACTCTAAATAAGCTTGATGAATACCCACTTCTAAAAATGATTTATAAACATTTCAAGTAGTGCATATCCCCAAACAAGTCCTACAGTTTCTTGACTCTGTGTGCCACTCCGAAAACTACTGATGGATAAAGGTTTCTCATTAATCATTCACATCTCCTTAAAATAACTTAAATATATTTTCTTTTATTGTTGTGGTATGTTTAACCAAATTAGAAGATTTATTAATTCAAGAAATAGATTTTTCAATGTGGCCTGTGAACTGGCTTTGTACCAAAAAAATAGTAATCATTGTTACTACACTTCTTAGACTCAAAGCTTGTGCAGTCATAATTTTTACCAAATCTTTTGACATTTCTATTTTTTTAACCTAAGTGTTGAAAATAGTGCCGGTATTACTTTAAATATGCTTCTTTGAAAGACTGTATTTCAAGCAATTATTTTCTTCATATATCTTAGCCTACTTTGAAATAAAAGTGAAGAGAGGATATATCAAATTTACATGTGAAATTCTTACCTTTTTCCAAGGTGGAGGACAGGAAGTGAAGGAGAAGCTAAGTGGATGATGGTCTGTCTGCTTCTGTGGTGGTTTATATACTGTATTAAGTGGTATGCTAATTTTGTGATTTGAGATAAAATCAATAGTGAGCTTCAATTCCAAGTAGTCCACATGATTGGAAAATGATTTCTGCCTATTATCTGTACCCAGAAATTCTGGGGATCATCTTAGCAAGGAAGCAATTCACAAGCCAATAAAGGAAATCTGCCCAGGAAATGTAATTGTCTAATAACTGAAACAATGACTGGAAGACAGTGAGTCTCTGGTCCAATCCACAAGTTACTGTGGATGCAATTAAAGCTATTTAGCACTTGGTGGGTCTTCATGATGGCAGTTGTAGGGGATTCTCTATGAACATCAGAGAAATACAGGATTTTCACAAAGACCACTATTTCATGCTGACCTGAGCCGTTGTTAGTGTTTTACGGGGCAGTGGAGAAACTGACAAGATTACAAGTCCCTGATGATAGCTTAGTCATGTAGGGCAAACTGCTTAGCTTCAGGACTACTTGATTTGGGAAAAATAAATCATTCATTTCAAACCAATAATTCGTACATCTGTGGAATAAAATTTCCTCTATAATGAAACATCTCAGAAAAAGAATCTATCCGAATAGCTGGTATAGTTAAAATCCTTGGTAAATCTGTTAACAAAAAATTAATGAAATGTCATGGAGACTTATTTACCTGATAAGTACTGATTACCTTCTTCTATTTCAGGCATAATAATAATCTTTATTTTTATGCTTCGTATCACCCCTGTTCCAGGCACTGTGAATTTTGCAGACATTACCTTGTACAATCTTTACAAAAACATCATGGGGTAGTTCGCCTCTTTACATTTTGGTTAATGAAAATGAGACAACAAAAGATTGAGTACTTGCTCAAAATAATATTGTTTGTTAACGGTAAAGGTACAATTTAAAACTACTAGATCTGTCTGACTACATGTATTTCTATTTAATCATATGTTGTGCCCATGTTTTAACTCCCTTTATAAATTCTGCTATAAAATTTAGCTATTGGGGTTCCTGGGTGGTTCAGTCAGTTAAAAGTTGGACTTCAGCTCAATTATAATCTTGTGGTTGGTGGATTCGAGCCTTGCATAGG
Organism: Proteles cristata cristata; assembly: GCA_017311185.1. Lineage (NCBI taxonomy): Eukaryota > Metazoa > Chordata > Mammalia > Carnivora > Hyaenidae > Proteles > Proteles cristata. The sequence continues at coordinate 379,214 of JAESUZ010002451.1, forward strand.
GTTCTGTGCTGACAGCTCAGAGCCTAGAGCCTGCTTCAAATTCTGTGTCTCCCTTTCTCTTTGCTCCTCCCCTATTTGTGCTCTGTTTCTCTCTCTCAAATAAATAAACATAAAAAATTAAAAAATAAATAAAATTCAGCTATCAGAGTGGCATTTGTGCTTAAATGTGTAGAATTTAATTGTGCCTGAATTGGAGGAATGGGGCATCTGTGCTGAGTGTGGGTGGGGCGAACTGGTCATTAAAGAGCTGCTATTTAAGTTAGACCTTAAAAGAATGAGTAGAATTTTAAGAGATGATTAAATGGAAATAAAGCATTTCGGCTGAAGGAAAGACAGGAGTTTGAAGAGAAAAATACCAATTTTGATGGGTTCTGTACTTCAGGTTACACAGAAGGTATAGAGTATAAGTTACTATTGAAATAGTTTGATGGAATCAGATCACAATGTCTTTGAATTTCTATTATGCCGTGTAACATAATTCACTGGAAATGAGGGAAGATATTAGATACTTGAAGGAAGGAAGAATTGTGAAAGTTCTTAAATTTTATGATTTTATGACAGTATCTCTGATAACCTAGGAAGGGAGATGAAATATGTTAGTGTTTGTTAATACCAAAAGTATATGTTAATACAGTAGTCTAGACAGACATATGATGTCAACTAGAAGGATGGTACTGGGTATTTTAGGTAATGAGAAGACAAATGTGTCATTAAAATATGAGAAATGTGAGAAATCAGGGAAATGAATGAATGGAATTTGACTGAGTGATTGAAAAGTTAGTCCTTTTATAAACCAAGATAAGAAACCAAGTTGAAATTAGAAAGGGCTAAACCTTGTACATGAAGTTGGAAGGTGTCCAGAACGTATGATCAGTTAAATATGATGCTCAGATAAGTCCTGAGTATAGTCATAAGTACATGTATTTCCAAGGAAGGCAATAGATGGAGATGAGAACAGAAAAAGAATATAAAGTTGGATAAAGAAGGACAAAGCATCCTGGGCTCCTAAGGATTACAAATTTTATTCTGTAGACAATGGGAATTTGTTGAAGGGTTTTAGAATTTACTTAGACAGTAATTGCTTTCAGAAAATAAGTGCTAATACCACACATTTATTAAAACGGGACTGCTTAGATGTGCCAAGGTGGCTCAGTTGGTTAAGTGTCCGACTTCGGCTCAGGTCATGATCTCGCAGTTCCTGAGTTTGAGCTCCTAGTCGGGCTCTGTGATGACAGCTCAGAGCCTGGAGCCTGTTTCAGATTCTGTGTCTCCTTCTCTCTCTGCCCCTCCTCTGCTTGTTCTCTCTCTCTCTCTCTCCCTCTCTTCCAAAAATAAATAAAACACTAAAAAATTAAAAAAAAATAAAATGGGACTTCTCAAGTTTTGGCTCATATCTTTTGCAGTAGGTCAATGTTTATCAGCTAATGTTTGTGGAAGAACAGATGATAGAAGGGAGAAAGAAAAGTGAAGCACAGAGAGGAGCAGGGTCTGTACTGCAATCGTCATATATGTTTTATATTGCTTAGAAAACATAAGTTAATATCTACTGTGTATTTGACTTATTTAGCTAATATTCATTCTAAGACTATGTTCATACTGAACCAGGATGCAGGTGTGGAAAGAAATAATGAAATGTCCCCACTGTCATAGGTCCAAGTAAAAAAGGTCATGGCTGCCCAGGGTGCCCTTATGTTTCCAAGGCCATAGGCAAAAATGTTTAATTTCTAAGAAAAGGAATAAAAAAGCAAGCATGCCATACCCACTCAACATTTCCTTTTCATTTTCTTAGCAATATGCTGTACATATTATGTAATAAATACAGCATTTCCTTATAACTCTCACCAATTTTGAATTATGTTAGTCAATAGAGTTATGGACACAGCTGGGCCAGAGAAGTAGGCAAGTGATCAAGGAAATCACTAACAATACACTAGAGAAAGAGAGTAGTCCAAGGGAAAATGGAAAAGCCAGAGATTTAAGATAACACAAGATGCCATTAGCCAGTAAGTTTCAGAACACAAGGACAAGTAAGGAGCCAAGTATCACGTGGGCAATCCAAGCTTTTCTAGTGCATAATTTAACAATTGTCAGTTACTTAAAGTCAAATGAGAATTTCATCTACTGAAATCTTATGTAGTAACCGTGAGTGAAGAACAAGATATAATCAAAAGAAGATGTTCTAGGACTATTTGGCATAAACAGTTTGTCCAGCCAAAGTTCTTTAGTATATTGGGCAATGAATCTGAAATATACAAGTATGAGATCTGGGTGAAATGCAAAGGTAAATAGCTGAAACCATGTAAATAACATCCTCAAGAAAGAGAGCATATGATAACAACAATAGCAGCAGCAACAGCAACAGGATAAAGAGCACAGTAAAGGGACCAAAAATGTTTGTAAAATAAGAACTGGGAGAGACTCTAGATATCATTCTGAAAATGTTTTAAATATGGGCACCTGGGTAGCTCAGTTGGTTAAGTGTTAACTTCGGCTCAGGTCATGATCTCACGATTTTTAAGTTTGAGCCTCGCATCAGGTCCTGTGCTGACAGCTCAGAGCCTGGAACCTGCTTCAGATTCTGTGTCTCTCTCTACCCCTCCCATGCTCATGTCTCTCAATAATAAATAAACATTAAAAAATTTAAATATATTTTATAGATGAAGATATTTAGGACTTGAGAATTTGTATTATTTTCTCAGGATACTACAGCTATTTAGAGATAGAGCTGGTACTAAAAAACTTTTTCTTGAGTAACATTTGAGAAACTTTTTAATAACTTCCAAAACACAGTCAGGGGGTGAGGAAAGGAAATAAAATAAATAGTGTGGATTTGTATAATGATCCAGGTTTATGAACAGTGTAACACATAATTGATTAACCTGACAATTTATTAGGTAAAAAACAGAGATCTTAGCATTATTTGTTTAGACGGAGTATTTTAATTCTCTCCGTGAAATTATTCAAATATAATAAAAGAATCAGACATCATGGAAACATAAATCCCAAGGCACTGATTCACAGAACATTTCTTAATCCTAATGACTCTTACTTTACATTCTGGGAAGAATAATTTTTTTCCCTTAAATGTATTTATCTATTTTTGAGAGAAAGAAACAGAGGAGGAGCAGAGTGAGAGGAAGAGAGAGGATCCCAAGCAGGCTCTGCCTTATTAGCTTGAGACTGACTTGGGGCTGGATCTCATGAACTATGAGGTCATTCATGACCTGAGCCGAAATCCAAGAGTCAGACACTTAACCTCCTGAACCACCCGGACTCTCTATTTGTATATTTCACTTGAGGAGTTATTCCTGCTATTAGCAAAGCCAAACACTACACTTGCTCACTAGAAACTAAACCCTCCTACCAACTCACGGAAACAGCATTGCATCTCCAGTTCCCCTCTCTTTGTTACATCCTTCTTGTCAACCTTCTGTAATTTCTTTCATCTTAAAAACAAACATATTTCTTCTTTTAGCATGATTTCTTGGCAATGCTACTGTTTTTCCCCACTTCTTTTCAGGGGTACAGGGTATAGTTTTTTCAAAATTTAAATTTGTCCATACTTGGGATCTTCAGTTCCTCTTCTTCCATATTTTTGTTTCCTTGTAATCAGACTTTCACATCTACCAATCCACAAAGACTCTTAGCAAGGTCAAAATTGACATTTTCTGGGGCGCCTGGGTGGCTTAGTCGGTTAAGCGTCCAACTTTCGCTTAGGTCATGATCTCGCGGTTCGTGGGTTCGAGCCCCGCGACGGGCTGTGTGCTGACTGCCAGCTCAGAGCCTGGAGCCTGTTTCAGCCTGTGACTCCTTCTCTCTCTGACCCTCCCCTGCTCACGCTGTCTCTCTCTCTCCTAAAAATAAATAAAACATTAAAAAATTTAAAAAAAAATTGACATTTTCTTTTCTAAACCCCATGGCCATTTCTAGGGCTTCCTCATATTTGTGCTATCAACAGCATTTGACATCGTGGATTTTCTTCGTTGGGCTCCCAGGTTGCTACACTCTTCTCATTCTTCTAACCTTTTTCATCACTCTTTTTCAGATTCACTCATAGCCCCTCCTCATTTACAGGACACGTGACCGACAAATGCCCTAGAAATCAGATCTTGAACTTCTCTTTTGTCCCAAATTTAGCTGCAAGCCCAACCTCCCTCCTAAATTCCAGACTTGTATATTCAACAGATTAATCAGCTATCTCCCTGGATGTCTTAATAAGGAATCTTAAACAACATATCTAAAACTGAGTTCCTAACCTTCCCAGAAAACTAGCTGCTCTTACAAGTTTTCCATTCCAATTGCTTCTCTGCCATTGCTCAGACCAAAAACTACTAATCATCTTTGACTCCTCTCCCTTTTTTTTTCCACACCTACATTTTATCCATAGGAGATCCCTTGGGCTCTATTTTCAAACGGTATCCATAATCTGACACTTTCATGACCTTCATTGTTACCACGATGGTTCAAGACACCATTATATCTTGCTTTGATTATAGGAGTAGCCTTCCAACCGGTCTCGCTGATTACCCTCGAACTATTTTCAAATGAGAAGTCAGGGTGATGCTTTTAAATGCAATTCAGAGTATTTCACTCTATTACCATACATTCTTCCATTGATTTCCTGTCACTCTGAGATTAAAATCCAAAGTCATTAAAAGTTCCTAAAATATCTTACTTCATCAGCCTCCTCCCCCCATGCTTCTTTGACCTTATGTTCTATATTCCTCATGTACTTCCTGCTCTTGTCCTGCTGGGCTCTTTGCAATTCCTTGAGCTCTCAAAGAACTGCCACCAGGGAGCTTTCCACCCTCTGTTTTCTTAGTCTGGAATCCTTAATCCAGACAAACACATGGACCATTCTGTCTTTTCTGTACTTAGCTTTTCCATGAGGCTTTTCCTGGCTATGTTCCACAACACTCCTGATATTTCATATCCCACTTTCTTTACTTACTTTTCTTCTTGGCATACAATTCAATCTAAGTACTATACATTTCACTCTTTTAATCATGTTTTTTTTTGCTACTTGTCTCTAGTTGTGTGTTTGTGCAACCCTGTACACTTATAAATTTGTATCCTCTTTAAGAAAATGTGTTTTCATGAGGGCTCTATCTCAAGATCTTAGAATAATGTATCTAACTTTGTTCGAATAAGTATAAATAGTTTATGTAATGAATTTAAATAAGTTTATTTAAATAGTTTAAATGACTGTTGAATGAGTGAATGAATGAATAAATCTTAGTGACTAAAATACAGCATCAATGCAAATACTGTTAATGAACACACCAAATAAGAGAGGGCTGCACCTGTTTAAAGCTCTGAGTATATTTCTATAGAAATATTCAAATTTCAACTTTTTTGGGAAAATATACAGAAGTTCATTAATCAGAGGATATGTGAAGAGGGCATTCTCTGTCAGTGGTATGTTGAAAGTCTTAAAGACATAGAATGATAGGATATTTTCAGGAAAATCATGAATGAGGCATTAGGAGAGAGAGGCAAGAAGTGGGGCCAAAAATATCTCCCAGGAAAGATATGAAATGGCTTTGAATCCTCTTTTAGTATCTTGGATATTGTTCTGTATGTAATATAAAACCATAAAAATGTGTATTTTTTGCAGTAAAATGAGTTGGTACATCTGTTTTTGCAAAATAATTCTGTGAATAATGTGATAATGATCTGGCAAAATATCAGGGGAAAGTGGAAAGGTCTATTAGGAAACAATTTATCCAAGAAAGAGTCACGTGAAAGAGCAAAAGTCCATTGAATGCAGAAGTTATAAGGCAGAATCCACAAATGTATTTTTTTTTTTTTTTGGTCACATTTGATAGTGAGGGTGGGAGAAAACTAGTGATATAGCTGAAGAAATAGAGAATTATGAGATAGTATTTGTAGAATGTAGGATCAGAGAAATTGATAATATGCCCAGGTTAAAGAAAGACCAATGAAAATTAAGTAGTGATTTAGAGAGAAAGGAGCTACGACAGAAGGGTTAGAGGAGGTATTATGAGCAGAACTACCCAAGCAAAATGATTAATCCAGACCCTCTCTCAAGTTCCATAAATGAAGAGGCTATCAAGCCCCACAATAATTGATGGGGATGAAAATTGAAGAAGACCGATTTCTTGCCTTTGATAGACACTTTTTAAATAGATTCATACAAAACAATATGGACTGACAGGCAGTCATAAAAATTGAGAGGCCAAACAGTATGATTTATAGGAGATAAAATCAGACACTATGTAAATTATAAATCTGATATAAAAATAAAAAACAGCAAATTTAGTAAAATGTGATAAAGCACTTTAAATGAGTCAATGACTATAAATAACCTATAGAGTAGTAATTAATCATCAGAATGTAGTAATGTGTGGTAAAATTTTAAACTCCTACAAAAAATGATTACGGATTTTTTAAACATCTTTATACTTAAAAAAGTTAATCTTTAGACTAAAGATACCACTTAGCTTTCCAAAATGTCTCATTCGCCAGTAATACAGAGACATAAGCAGTACTTTGGCAAAATCCAGCCTTTTGATATGCCTCATTGATGCACACTAATTTGAAGCATGTTTTAAACAGACAACATGTGAATATCAGCAGATTCATATTTTTAAAAAATCAATACTTTTGGTTCATCTCATAAAAATAATTTCAAGGGTCTAACGATATAGAGCATTATTTCCTACATGTCAAAAATTGGCTGAAGCTGAATATCAATTGTTACATTACCTTTGCCATTACTTGAAACTCAGAAGCTCATAATCCTTATCTTATCTTTTGTAGATCTAGTTCTGTTTTTTTTTAAGTTTTTGATTTAAATTTCAGGTAGTTAACATGCAGTGTAATATTACATACAACACCTAGTGCTCATCTCAAGTGTCCTCCTAATGTCCATTAGCCATTTAGCCCATACCCCTGCCCACCTCCCCTCCAGCAAACCTGATTGTTTTCTATAATTAAGGGTCTGTTTTATGGTTTGCCTCTCTTCTTCCAACCCCCCATTCATTTGTTTTTTAATTTTAACATATAAGGGGCACCTGGGTGGCTCAGTCAGTTAAGCAGCTGACTTTGGCTCAGGTCATGATCTCACAGCTCATGAGTTCAAGCCACACCGTTGGGCTCTGTGCTGACAGCTCAGAGCCTGGAGCCTGGAGCCTGCTTCAGATTCTGTGTCTCCCTCTCTCTTTCTGCCCCTCCTCCACCTGTGTTCTCTCTGTCTCTCAAAAATAAATAAATGTTAAAAAATTAATTAATTAATTAATTAAACATATGAGTGAAATCATACGGTATTTGTCTTTCTCTGATTTATTTCACATAGTATAATATACTCTAGTTGCATCCATGTTGTTGCAAATGGCAAGATTTCATTTTTTATATGGCTAATATTCCATTGTATGTATATGTGTGTGTATATCTATATCTATCTATCTATCTATCTACCACCTCTTCTTATCCATTTATCAGTCGATGGACATTTGACTCCCTAATTCAGCTCTTATTGATAATGCTGCTATAAATATAACATATAAACATAAACAGAGTGTAGAGTTTGATGAGTTCTTTATAGATTTTGGATATCTAATTCTGTTTTATTCACTTAAATCACTTACCTGGCCTCTACAGTTTCTTGAATTTGTTTTTTCTGTTTCAGCATCTAACAGTATCTTCTATTATAAACATTATTACTAAGCTTTGCAATAACAAGTACACACATTTTGTAAATATTGTCATCATCTTCCAGATGTAAAACTTGAAGATAAAGATTATTTTTTCAATCTACACTGTAGTAGATAGGATTCCTGTTATATTATGTGGTTTGTCATTTGGGTAGACAAGTGTTTATAATTGGTACCAAGCTTCAGTTCTCCATTCATTCAAATAATGAAGCATATTTATTTTTATAGGGATGCAATTTTATTACATATCCAAACGTTTTTCAGATACATGTTCAGAGAAAATTATAAAATACATCAAGGAAATTCTTTTTGCTCATAGCCAGCTAAATTTATACACATAAGAAATTGAGGCCAAGAAAGAATTAAGAACTTCCTTGAAACACAGAACTAGATCATGTCAGAGGTGAACCTACATAAAAACAGAATGTTAACAATCATTATACGTACTAACACCTTCATTTCCTGTTATCATGTTCTGAATCATCCTGTATGAAACACTCCTTAGGATATATGAGTACAAAAATTGGTCAGAAAAATAAAAGGTGATCACAGTAGTTTCTTAAAATACAAATGGGTTACTGGTATTTTAAATCACATAATTACCATATTAAAAGAAACAAGGTTTCAACAGTGTTGAGATTCTCCACTGCCCATACTTTTAGAAAATAAGATATTTTCATATATCCTGTCTCTCATATTTTTATCTATGAAAAATGTATATATAAACAATATTATTTAACAGAAAATGCAAATAATATTTTTAAATATACTAAAATAAGGTATATTTTTAAATGTTTATTTATTTATTTTGAGGGAGAAAGAGAGAGCAGGGAGTGACAGAAAGAAAGGGAGAGAGAGAGTCCTAAGCAGACTTTACATCATCAGCTCAGAACCTGATGTGGGGCTTGATCTCATGAACCATGAGATCATGACCTGAGCTGAAATAAAGTGTTAGATGCTTAACTGACTGAGCCACCCATGTGCCCCTAAAATAAGATATTTTTAAGAATTTTTTCTAATTAGCACAATACTCTTATCAACCATTCTTTAAGAAGATTTACAAATAGAAACTGGAGGCAGTTTATTGTGTTGGTTTTATTTTATTATTATATTCCAAGGTCTTGCTTTTGATGGCAAGATGATTATTTTAGAAATTCAGGAAACTCTTCATGTGTAAAATAGTAAAAAAAAATATACTTTGCATTATTCTTGTGAGGCTAATACACATAACATGCCTAGCACAGTGTCTAGAACAATGGTAGATACACAGTAGTAGAGCTTTTGTGTTACTTTTTAAAGTTTATTTATTTTTGAGAGAGAGTGACAGAAAGCACACAAATGGGGGAGGGGCAGAAAGAGAGAGGGTGAGAGAGAATCCCAAGCAGTCTCTGGGTTGTCAGCCTAGACCCCAAAGCAGGGCTGTATCTCATGAACAGTGAGATCATGACCTGAGATGAAATCAAGAGTACTTTACCGAGTGAATCACCCAGGCTCTCCTTGGTTTTTTCGTTTTAAACTGACATTTTAAGAATATTTCTGGGGCACCTGAGTGGCTTAGTTGCTTAAGCGTCCGACTTTCGTTTAGGTCATGATCTCGCGGTTCGTGGGTTCAAGCGCCCCGTCGGGCTCTGTGCTGACTGCCAGCTCAGAGCCTGGAGCCTGTTTCAATCTGTGACTCCCTCTCTCTCTGACCCTCCCCTACTCATGTTGTCTCTCTCTCTCTGTCCTAGAAAAAAAAAAAGAATAGTTCTTCATTACTTAATTTTTTCTCTCCTATCTATCTATCTATCTATCATCTATCTATTTAAACTTTTTTATTTAAATTCCAGTTAGTCAACATAGAGTGTAATATTAATTTCAGGTGTACATCTTAGTTACTCAATACTTTAAAAAAATTTTTTTAAATGTTTTAATTTACTTCTGAGAGAGTGAGAGACACAGTGTGAGCAGGGGAAGGTCAGAGAGAGAGGGAGACACAGAATCCAAAGCAGGCTCCAGGCTCTGAGCTAGCTGTCAGCACAGAGCCCCACACGGGGCTCAAACTCATGAACCGTGAGATCACGACCTGAGCCGAAGTCAGACACTCAACCAACTGAACCACCCAGACGCCCTAGTTACTCAATACTTTTATACAGCACCTGGTGCTCATCACAACAATGTCACTAAGAATATATCACTAAGAATAAACACTAAATAAATAAATAACAAGTGAAATAAATTATACCTATGGCTAATTACCTAATTAAAAGGGATTAGCTCAAACAATGTTCATCTTAGAAACCAAGAGTTTGGGGTGCCTGTCTGGTTCAGTCAGTAGAGCATCCAGCTCTTGGTCTCACAGTCATGAGTTCAAGCCCCATGCTGGGTATAGAGATTACTTTTTTAAAAATGAAAAAAGAAAAAGGTATTAGTAATTCATCTTTCACAGCAATCAGTTGATTTACTCTTCTTTTCCCTCTGTCATACTTTAACCATTTTCTTCTTTCTTTTCATTCTGGTATTGGCTTCCATCATTTCTGTTCACGATACCTTTTTACTCAGCTTAGAACAAAATAAAGGCACTAATGGTTATAACAGGAAGTAAAAATTATTTTGCCATCATTTTCTGAGAACTTAGTGATAATGTTGGATTTGTATATCAAGTATTCACATCAAGAAAATTACTTCAGCTTTCAATTTTCACTTTTGTATGAGAGAAGACACTTGCTAAAGGTTATTAATTGGAACATAAATGATAAAACTAAATAAAACATGTTTTCCCCCTGAAGAAGTTAATATTATATTATATTATATATGAAGTAGTTCAGTATTTTGTGGAACACTTACTCACATACCATTCTCTATTTAAAATTTAAAGTTAATTGACTTTATTAAAATCCCAAGACCCCAGACAGGCTTTCAGGAGGCCCTGGCCGGGGAAGAGGAGTTGCTTGTGTCGCTTCAGCTGGCGGTTTGTGAGATGGCTGCTGATATTTCTGAATCCGGTGGGCATGATTGCAAAGGAGAGCAAGGGGCAATACCAAGTTAGATGCAGACTACCCGCTTTGAGTCCTCTACTGTGGAGTCTGTTCATTACCAACAGAGTACTGTGAATATATGCCTGATATCGTTAAATGTCGACAGTGGTTAGAGAAGGATTTTCCAAATGAGTTTGCAAAACTTACTCTAGAAAATTCACCCAAACAAGAAGCTGGAATTAGTGAGGGTCAAGGCACAGCAGGGGAAGAGGAAGAGAAGAAAAAGCAAAAGAGAAGTGGAAGGGGTCAAATAAAGCAAAAAAAGAAGACAGTACCACAAAAGGTTACAATAGCCAAAATTCCCAGAGCAAAGAAGAAATATGTAACCAGAGTATGTGGCCTTGCAAGTTTCGAAATTGATCTAAAAGAAGCACGAAGATTTTTTGCTCAAAAATTCTCCTGTGGCGCCTCAGTAACAGGAGAGGGTGAAATCATCATTCAGGGAGACTTTATAGATGACATAATTGATGTCATTCAGGAAAAATGGCCAGAGGTGGATGATGATAGCATCAAAGATCTTGGAGAAGTAAAGAAGTGATTTAATGATTTGAACTGAGAGTTGATATGGCCAAAGGGAGAGAGGCCTTTTAAAAATATGTATATTTATCCTACAGTGAAACTGTAGACCACCCTCACCCTTGGCATTGTCACTGTTCTGTAAAAGGCTGCTTGTTTTTTTTTTTTTTTGCCCAAGTCTAATAAACAGGGGAGACTGTCATGCTTATGCATGAAATAGAATTTACTCAAATAAAAGTTTTTGGTCATTTGGTACTGACTTTTTCTCTTTTTAACTTTTTAGTTTTGGAAAAACACTAGATTTTTTTGTGCAAAGCTTTTCTGTTTATTATCTTAAAATAACCCTGATTTAAGGAGTCATTTTTCTTAAAATAATCATGATTTATTTAAATCATGATTTGAAGCTGAGTAATGTTTTAAAGAATTTGCATTTTGGCTTCATCACCATTAACGATTGTCTCCTTGTTTCTTTGGTGTGATAGTTTCGAGATGCCTTGGCCCCTGATAAATTTGTGGTTGAATTTGCTTCGTTGTTACCAACCAAGTCCACTTCATGGTAATATTCACTTAATGTTGGTAGGAATTGTTCACATTCTGGAGATTATTTGGTAAAGTTTACTAAAGCCTTAAAACCATCTGCAGTCTGACCCAGTAAGCCACTTAGTTGACATTCTATCCTAAAGATAGAATCATTCTTGCTTAAAACTGTGGGTGAGGGTGTTCATCTCAGTATTTCTCATAAAAAAAATTGCAATTGTTATAAATGAACAATTGGGAAATGGTTACAGTATGATGGTGCACCATATGATAGACTATTTGTATATTTTTAGATATTTTCCAAGAATACTTTGGAAACATGTTTGGTGATGTTAAGTAGGGGAGTAGACCACCCCAAATCCATTTTATATTATTATCGCCATTGTTTTGAGTGAAAGACCATTCAGAGATGCTGTGAGTTCTTATTCTAGCTATTAATTCTGAGAATAAAATTCTACCCAGTTGAAAAGAATATACACTCATACTCTCTCGAAATATATATAGGTAGTCTGGGAAATAACAATTGAAATGAGTCTTTCTCACAAGAGAAACAGTGACCGTGAATTTTAATGAATGCACTAAATGAATTTCAACTTTGTTTTTATAAAGGTCTTAAGTCAGGTGCTACAAATTAAAAAGAAGACTCCTGGTGTTTTAAATTGCTATAGACACCTTTAAGAAATTTAGAACCCATTGTTTATTGCCCTACAGATGACAACCTTGAATGAATGAGTGATTTTTTAAATAATTAAAATCTTAGAAAAAATGTGTAAGAAAGATGCAAATGAAGAAAATGAAATTTTGCATTAACTGAATTTTACTAAATATGAGTATCTGATGAAGCAAATTTATCCATCAAGACCATTTGGTATGTGTTGTGTATGTATTCTGTTGGTGCTGGAAGATGTCTATGTGCCTGTATCAACCATGTGACTTCATGTAAAGGTTCTCAATGTTCACAGTTGTTGCAAATGCAGTTTTAATCCATATAAAGCTCGCAGTGGATGTTACTGCAGGATGATGGAGGATTAAAATTGTCCTTGTGCAAAATAAATAAATAATAAAATAAAATAAAATAAAATAAAATAAAATAAAATAAAATAAAATAAAATAAAATAAAATAAAATAAAAATAAAATAAAATAATAAAATTAAATTAAATTAAATTAAATTAAAAAATAAAATAAAATAAAATAAAATAAAATAATAAAATTAAATTAAATTAAATTAAATTAAAAAATAAAATAAAATAAAATAAAATAAAATAATAAAATAAAATAAAATAAAAATAAAATAAAATAATTAAATTAAATTAAATTAAATTAAATTAAAAAATAAAATAAAATAAAATAAAATAAAATAAAATAAAATAAAATAAAATAAAATAAAATCCCAAGTCCCCAAGCAGCTGCATAAAGTAAGAAATAGGACTTACTCCAAATATAGAATTTTGAATATTTACAACTTTGTAAATGAACACACATCAACTAATATTCCCCTTGGTAAGTATTTTGAAGGTCTTTGGCCACTAAAGAGAAACAAAACAAACAAAACAAAACACAGAGATTCAGTTTGGCTTTATGAATGAACAATAAAAAATTAATTTTGTTTCTTTCTTATTTCTATTTAGAAGAACACAGAGGTGGGGCGCCTGGGTGGCTTAGTCGGTTAAGCGTCCGACTTTCGCTTGGGTCATGATCTCGCGGTTCGTGGGTTCGAGCCCCGCGTCGGGCTCTGTGCTGACTGCCAGCTCAGAGCCTGGAGCCTGTTTCAGTCTGTGACTCCCTCTCTCTCTGACCCTCCCCTGCTCACGCTGTCTCTCAATCTCTCTCTCCTAGAAATAAATAAAAAAAAAAAAAAAAAAAAGAACACAGAGGTCCCCTCCTCTACTGACACAAGGAACTTCATTAGCAAAACCGTACTCTGGCACCAAGTACTAGAGACGACAGTCTGTGAGACTCCGCACTCAGTTGTCACAGAGTACAGCAAAGTTGCAGGGGGAGTGGAACAGCAACAACACATGCTTCTACAGATACCCGATCCACTTAGGTTCTGTCAGAACCCTCCAAATAGTCCCATTTAATTTTTTGGAGTCAATTAGTAGTAGCGATGCTTTCGCTTGAGCCATTATATTAAATATACCTTGGAAACAGAGACAAAGTGAATTATTAACAAAGGCTCCTGTCTTTCTGGTTCCATTAAAGAGTTAATCCCAATATCACTGAAGGAATGGTCTCATTTTCATGCTAAATGCATTTTCTTTTCAGAAGGACACTCATGCCACCTTCCCTGAGGTACAACACCTTGACTCCTGTCATCGTAACATGAATTAAAAATATTATTCTCATTTCTAGCTGGATTTCAATTAAGGTAAAAGACAAAAAGTATAAAAGACAAAGCAAATTAAAAAACCAGGAGCTTTTGAGGGTGCTTGGTCACTCAGTTAAGCACCTGACTCTTAATTTTGGTTCAGGTCATGATCCCAGCATAGTGGGATCAAGCCCTGCTCCAGACTCCACACCAAGTGTGGAGTCTGCTTAAGATTGTCTCTCTCTCCTCTGCCCCTCTCTCCCACTTGTGCTCTTTCTCTCTCTAAAAAGAAATAAAATGAAAAAAATTTTGAAAACAGTTTTTATCACATTTAATTAATTTATCCTTTTTTTTTTTTTTACCTTATTTCAGGTACTGTCTTTAATTTATTGTCAGAAAGTCTGAGCAACAATATTTTTCAGTCAAACATGCCATGCATGTTAGAATTTCTGCAGGCTGGGATGAGAATCTTGATTCTTCCATGAACCAAATCTTTATTAATGATTTGGTTAATAGGGCCAGAATATGTATTTCTACAGGGCACATAAACACTTGGCCTTCAATCTTTTTCCTGTTTTCTCTTCCCACTGCTCCATAGATTTAGATATTGTGTTTACTTCTCATACATTTGCCATAATCTGTAAGGCAAAGACTGGTAGCTATAGCCTGTGGGTCAGAACTAATAATTTTTTAAAAACATATTTAAATGGTTGAAAATGTCAAAAATTAAAAAAAAGGATAAGGTTTTGTGGTGTGCAAAGCTCATCTACTGAGGTACAACTTCATCAAAGTCGAAGAATCAAAAATAGAGAAATAGTACTTCTTACTGTTGTGTGGTGCCATGTCGCTATTTTCAGCTAAGCCAAACTTGCAATCAGAAGAAAGTAATGCAGAAGCTATTGAAGCCACAGATACAGAATCAGAGTTGATTGCAGGGCTGGAATTTGCTGTTGTAGCTATATTCTCAGTATTTCATGTTCAATGTTTGTCTTATTCCCCGGTCATTGGCAATATGTATCTAAACTCTGACTCTGAGCTTATGTGGCATCATGGTAACTGGCTTCCCCAGAACACTTTCTTACTATTGAATGAATGAGTGGGTTAGTGGTTCGGCTGCTTATTCAAACACCTGGAGGGGAGGTAGCCAGGTGATTGAGCACCATTGGAAAGGGTGTCTCAGGACAGACCAAAGTCTATGGTCTGTGTCTGAAGGCTTCCTGTATAGAAATTAGTGAACACACTCTACCTTTCCCCTAATTTGGAGGCCTTAATCTGAGAGTTCATGGCCATATAAGACTAGCATTTGTCATTTTATTTATTTATTTTTTAAATGTTTTTTATTTATTTCTGAGGGAGAGAAAGAAACAGCGTGAGCAGGGGAGTGTCAGAGAGAGAGGGAGATACAGAATCTGAAATAGGCTCCAGGCTCTGAGCTGGCTGTCAGCAGAGTCCGACGCGGGGCTCGAACCCATGAACTGTGTGATCATGACCTGAGCTGAAGTCGGACGCTTAACCAACTGAGCCACCCAGGCGCCCCTAGCATTTGTCATTTTAGTATTTTTTTTTTATTTTTTTTTTAGCATTTGTCATTTTAGAAAGGACATGCATTTCAGCTGCTCCAGACCTCCTCTTGCTCGTTTATTTCACTTCCCTGCCCCTGTGGATATTAAAAATTGTCTGAACAATGTAAAATTGATTCTGACTTTAAAACACATTTTTGTGTCACTTTCTCAATCCAGAGTAAGAGCTTAGGTAATGAAGATTTTGATATATTTAATTCTTAGTAAATGCCTATATTGAGTAAGTTTGGCTTTTATTTATGAATGGGGATAGTTTCTGATCATTCACGCAAGTATTTGGGGAAGTATTTTGTTGCAAGTATTGATATGTTAATGAAGTAAAGTTGTTCTTTATTTCTTTTACTAAAGAATCTGAAAAAATAGTCACTGAGATAATTACTTTTCATTCAATAAAATTAATTCAATATTACATAATACCTTTCTATGTGTTTTTATAGCTTGGGCTTTTTTACTCTTAGCAAAAAATTGAGCTGAGTAAAGCACTACCTAAATCAGTAACTTCAGTTAAAAGATTTTACATCTGTTTCCAAATGACCAATGACCTATCACTTTTTCCTATGTAATCTCTTTAATGTTCATGGTTTTTATTATAATCAATAATCAGATTACTTCTAAATCTTAGAGCCTACTCTTGACCTTTTCCTCCCAAATTTAGAATACAATATTAAACCCTTTTTCTATCAGCAGTCACCTTTTTCCTTGTTTGTTTCACACGATGTCTTATTCAGCTGCTATAACAAAATACCACAGACTGGGTGGAGTCTGGGAACTTTAAAAGCAGGGTGCCAACAGGTGTGGGTTCTTGATGCAAGCCTCTTCCTGGCTTGCAGATAGCTGCCTTCTTCTGGTCTCTTCACATGGTGGACAGAAGAAGCTCTAGGGTCTTTTTTTCTTCTAAGAGCACTAATCCCATCACAGGGGTTTTATCCTCATGAATTCGTCTAAACCTATTGATCTTTCTAGGGTTCTTTCACCTAATACAACATATTTGGAGTAGGGATTCAACATATGAATTCGGGAAGAAATAAACATCCATAACATAAGGTGAACCCCTAAATACAGGAGTAGGAGATTGTCACTTTGTATTTCCAATGCCCAGGAGGCTTTATGTTATGCAGTAGGCAGTCATATGTTGTTCTATATTTCTCAGTTGCAGTATTTTTATTTTAGTAATTCACACAGGAATGTAACAAAAGTGGTATTTTAAGTTAAATAAATAAACATCATGAATTATGTCATAGACTGTTAACCATGTTTTCATTGCAAGGGAAATGAAGGAGGGCGGGGGGAAGGAGGAGTAATAAAGAGAGAAAAGAAGAGAAAGAGAAGGAAAATCCAGCATAAATGCCATCGTAAATACCAATTCACAGGTTGCATCCTTATGCCACCAATTTAATGCCACACTTGTAATATAGCAATAGCTCTTTATTGATATTTCCCTTGTTAATGTAAACCCTGGCATTTTCAAATAGTATGGTTAGTTATAGAGGGAATTACATCTCTTTTACTTAACTGTAAAATATCAGGACACGTTCTGGTCCATCAGTATTCTAAAATGACCTCCTGTCCCCGGAGGTTCGCACCATAACTAACACAAGAAGGCTATTCTGGTGCTTAGAGTCTACCTCTCGTTTCCCACTGTCACACATAATCCTCACACTTTCTATCACATTGAAACAGAAAGTAATGGGTGGAATAACACCTACATTTGGTATCTAAACCTAACGTATGCTTTTATCTGTAGGTTTTAAATGTATATATTTAAATCTGCTTACATTAGCATCTTTTTATTTTCATTACCTGGCAATTTGGTGTTGTTGCTGGTGTTGTCTGGTATTGCCTTTGAAACATTAGTTCACTCTTTGTTCATGAGGCCAGGAATCTCATAGGTCTATTAGATTAGTGCCTCATAACATTGTTTACATGAATCAATAAATACATAAGTGAGGAAAGAAGGTGAGACATGGAGGGAGAGAGAAAGGAAAAAGGAAGGAAAGAAGGAAGTCAAAATGAATGAATCAGCAGGGCTTATTTTAAAAAATCAGCCCTATTTATTGAAATAAATACTTACTAAACCCTGTATATCTTTTTCCCATTGAGAATAGACTAGAGTTGGATGTGTTTGCATTGGAGAAGAGACCGCATATCTACGAGGCTTAGAAATCAGTGAAAAATATAACAATGATTATTGAATTTGACTTTATTTCTTTTTTTTGTCCTAATAAAACTCATTTTTTGTATACTGCCCAGAGAATAACAATGCCTTCAAATGAAGTTATTCAAATGTAGCATAGAAGATTCACCTTAAATTTAAATAAATATTCTCTTAAAACACCTGTTAAAAATTAAAACCTAAGTTTTATTTATGGGGCCAGATCTATAGAAAAATAATACATTCATGAGCCTATCATGCAGTTTTTCAAACTTCCTGGTACACAAATAATCTCCTGGAGAAACTATTAAAATCAGATTCCTAGTGTACCTCTGAGATTCTGAGTCCAGAAAGAGGGCCTAAAAATTTGTATTTTCAACAAATTCTCCAGTGATGCTGATACTTACAGTCCACCACATTTTGAGTAACAATAGACTGACCATAAAACTTACCTAAACTTTAAAAGTGATTTTCTTCTATTCAGTTCTGAGTACATTGAACTAATCTATTAGTGGTAGCAAAGAGGTGAATTTTTATAAAGTTTGACTAGAAACTAGTGAAAACAATTTTTCTTTCTATCTAATGTAATCATATGAACACATGGCTTCCATTGAGGAACATGGGCCTCTAAAGAATCAAAGTAAGTAAATCAAATCTCAAAACTTATTCCTCTGGCTGCTATGTGAGCTAAGTAGTACAAACCTTCTAAGATCATTTGATTTGAAAATAAGAATTCCTTTATTATACAATACTCAGAAGGTTACTGAATTTTGGCCACATGCTAGCCAAATTCCAAAGGGGAATTCCTAGATCATGTGACAGTTCTAGTTTTTTAATAGATCAACCACACTGTTCCATTGAGGTATAATTCACATACTGTGTCATACTAATGTCAAGTCAATACCAGTGGGATTTCTATTTTTAATTTTTTGAAGAACCTCACTACTGTTATCCATAATAGCTGTACGAATTTCCATTCCCCCAGTGCATCAGGGTTTCCTTTTCTCCTCATCCTCACCAACACTTGGTATCTCTTTTTTTGTTGTTTGTTTTTGTTATTAATTCCCATCCTGACAGAGAACTTTACAATTATAGCCTTCACTTTCCCTCTCCTCCCCTCTGTGGCAATGTTGTCTTATATATTCCATTTTATATATGTTAAAGCATGTACTGTATGTTGTTAATTTTTAGATAATTTGCCTTTTAGAGACTTTTAAGACATAAGTAATTAAGTTGATTAATATTTAGACCATTTCTACCATTTCTAATATGTTTCCTTTGAGTAGTTACAGACTTCCAGGTGGTATTTCTTCTCCCTGCAAGGATTTCCTTTAATATTTCTTACACAGCAAGCCTGCTGGTAATTGATTTTTCATGTTTGTTACTATGAAATAGTTATTTTAACTTCATTTAAAAGTATATTTTCAGGGCACCTGGGTGGCTCAGTTGGCTGAGCATCCGACTCTTGATTTCAGCTTGGGTCTTGATTCCAAGGTCCTGGTCGAGCCCCAATTATGTGACAGATAATTTTTCAGTACTTAAAAATTGTTTACATTCTCTTCTCCTTCAGTTTTTTTTCAAAATCAAGTCCCTGTCATTTGCATCTTTGTTACTCTGGCTACTTCAGTAGTTCTCCTCACGGCAGCCTTTAAGCAATTTGATTATGACGTTTGATGTGGCTTTTTCATGCTCTTACACCTGCCATTTTGTTGAGCTTCTTGATCTATGGTGTAAAATTTTCCTAATATTTAAAACAATTGCAGCCATTTATATATTCAACTATTGTTCCTTCCTCTTCCTCTTTACCACAATTACATATATATTCACACTCATATTTTCCCACAGATAACTAAAGAACTTTTTTAAAAACTTCTTTCTTCATATCATTTTGGAAAGTCTTATTACTATATTATCAAGTGCCTTACTCTTTTCTTTTAAACATGCTATTAACTATATTCAGTGTACATTTCCTCTTGGACACTATATGTTTCAAATATGCTCATGTTTTCATCTACTTCGACATAGAATACAGTTACAATATGACTTTTAACAGGCTTGTTTACTAATCTCTCTTATGTGTCACTTCTGAGTCTGTTTATATCAATTGAGACTTCTCTTCATTGTGAGTCATATTTTTCTTCCAGGTAAACTTGACTGGATGCCAGACATTGTGTTTTGCCTTTTTCTTTTTTTGGGGTGTGTGTTTTGTCTTTTTCTTTTTTGGGGGTGTGTGTGTGTCTGTGTGTCTGTGTGTGTGTGCTGAATATTTTTTTTTTATTCCCTTGAATGCTATTGACTTATGTTGTGGGTCACAATGAAGTTATCTGTAAACAATTTTTCACTGTAGTGGCTTGCTTTTAAGCTCTATTAGACAATCGGGGCAATTAGTGTCTATCATTTGGAAATAAATTTAAACTCCTGTTAAAGCATGCTAACAATGCCATGTGGTTTATAGGCTATTTCCACCTTGCTGTAGCTAACATGACCTATCTTAGTCCCGTTTGAGCTCGGAGATCCAAGAGATTGTACAACATGCGCCTTTCTGATGTTCAGCCTCCAGCTTCATGAGGTTTCCTCACATGTATGTGTACTAATCAAAACTCAGCACAAGATTAAGAGCAACTCTCTGTAGATCTCCAGAGGTTTTTTCTCCGTGCAGTTCTCTCCAGTCTATGAAATGCTGTCCTCTGTATTCTGTTACATTAAGTGCAGTCCTTTCTTCCAGAAATCTCAACTATTTCTCCTCCACTAAGGGGAATTACCTATTCCTTTAAAGCCCCAAATTCTTGGACTACAGTTTGTAAATTCTTTCCAAGTGATAAACTGGGTCAATCATAGGACTTATCTGGCTTTTTTTCTCTCTTTCTGGGGATTATATTTTACTTTTATGTAGTATAATGTCTTAAACTTGTTGTATCATATATTTTGTTTTTGGGTTTTTTTCAGTTATTTGAAGCAAGAAGATGAATCTAGTCCCTGATAAGCAATCATGGTCAGAAGCTAAATGATGAGTAAAAGTCTTTTAAAGTCCTTATAATGTACCAAAATCCTGTTGTACCTGGTTATATTTCCTCTCTGAACACATCCACCAAATATCCTCAACTTCAACTGCACTGTTTTATTTGTTGTATATGTTAAGGGTCCAGGTGTTCTCCCCTCCCATGGCCTGGAGTGGAGTCTTTTCTCCCACCTATCACTAAAGTTTACTTTTTGTCTCCTTCCATTTTTATTCTTCTGCTCAGGAAGGCATTTCCTGGTCATACTATCTAATATTGAAAACCCACCCGTCCCAAACTTCTTATAACTCCTTTCTCCAAATAAATTTTTCTTAGTATATATCACTATCAAACCAACCACCTATTACTTAATTACCATGTTATGTCTCCTTCCAGTTACAGCATTACTTCCCTGAAGTCTAAGATTTTTGCTGCTGTTGTTCATGGCCATTTCTAAGTGTGTATTGGAGTTCCAGCATATATTAGCTTTCAATAATTATTTGCTAAATTGTGGGGAATAAATTTAGGAATTCCCTGAGCTTGCACCAATGATTTAACAAGGGTTAGAGTAGAAAGTGGCCACTGGGCAAAAGCACCCTGGTGTAGAACAAAAGCATAGAGCAAGAAGCCACTTCCACAGGATGAAAGCATGTGAGAAAAGGTAAACAGGTAAACAAAGCGAAAGACCACAGCAGCAAGGTGAAATTGCCCAGAGCTAATTAACAAACAAACAAACAAAAAAGTGGCTTGTTGACCCTGAGGGAGCATGTTCTATCTGTCTTAGACCCTAGGCAAGTTAAGATAAATAGACAAGGCCTAGTGCCTGCCATAAACAGCCATCTGCTGGGTGCCTTGATTTAGTTTTTTATTGACCCAAATCCCTAACATCACATATCTTCGAAACCCCCTTTTCTCTCACATACTTGAGTTAATGATCACTGTTTCATTGTCTCTTTCAGCATGTACATCATGCATATAAGCCTTCTGATCCTAAAAAATCAGAGCAAGGACCCTTACTCAGGGCTCTTGTCTCCTTCTGGACATTAGTCCCTGTTGTATTCAATTCTGCATCCACTCTCTTGCTGGACAAGAGAGAACTCCAGACTCAAAGTCTGTTACATATCAGCATCAATCTTATATTTATATTTATACATTATTTTTGCTATATATAAAAAATTACATAAGCAACATAAGGAATTGTGTTTCTGTGATATTTGCAGAATAATTTCAAAGCTGTATTGAAAAGCGCACCTGGGTGGCTCAGTGTGATAAGTGTCTGACTCTTGGTTTCTGCTCACGATTCATGGGCTCAAGGCCCAAAATGGGCTCCATGCTGACAATGTGAAACCTATATGAGATTCTCTCTTTCCTCATTTTGTTCGTCCTGCTCTCTCTCTGTCTCTCTCTCTCTCTCTCACTCTTTTCTGTGTCTCTCAAAATAAAGAAATAAACTCTAAAATAAATAAATAAGTGTTTTGAGTTCTAAAAAAACAACAAAAAAAGATTTGTTCAAATTTGAACTTGATCTGAAAGAACATATAGGAGGTTATCATGTATCTCTACAGAAAATGTGAATGCAAACCTTGGTCAGAAACAAAATATGGAGTCACAGAGATGTGAACATCCATGAGTAATCTCAGGAAAGAGTGCCAGTGACATTCAACAGGGAGCAAGAATTGGGGCCACAGATATCTGTTGTGAAAAAATTCAAATGGCCTTAAATATGATGTGAACAACCTTCAGAATTACCTTCGACATGATAAGAAGACAGAAAAGTATTTTTAGGCAGTTAAGGTATCTGAAATATCTATTATTTTAAAAAGTTTTGTGAGGGTGTTGTGGGAAATAGATTTTGGAAATTACTGGTAAAAAGTTGGAGACCTATTTGAAACTAGAGGGGACCATCCATGCAGGAGATGATATGTCCAGTGCAGAGGCAGTGAGCTGGGAGGTTATGGAGAAGAAACCATATAAATGGAGACTTTCGAGAGGTTGGAAGGGTCAGTGTAAAAAGTGTGACTCCTGGGAGCACAAATTGAGGTGATGGTATCTGAAATAAGAACCAAAGAACATTGTAGATTAAGGGAATGATCAAGTGCAAACAAAGAAAGTGAAGATATAGGAGAAAGAAGTTAACCACATGAAAAGGTCTTAGAGGAAAAAAGACAAGTAGGTGGACACTGATAATAATTTGTAAGTTAGAGAAAAAGAAGTTTATTGGAGTTTAGAGATGAGAAAAAACATGGTTTCATGACCTCCAGTCTCCTTGAAATTCAAAGTAACAAATAAAAGTCAAAAAGGTGGCTGAAAAAGCAACCAAGGCCAACTGTAAAATTAAGAATTTACTGAACAACATAATATGCCAAGTGTCAGAGTCCGGGCTGAAACTACAAAGATGGCTTAGTCAGGTTTCCTCCACTCTGGCTGGAAAAGTGATTCAAAGAAATAGTTTCATACAATGCAATGTAACTGACTGACAGCAAGAAAGAAAATATAAAATCAAACACAATTCTTAATGCCAAAAATTATGACTTTAAGAGAAATCACCTTCTCAATGGCAGCTAAATACCATCTACTCTAATTGGTGTTGACTGTTTACAAGTATAATGGTATGCATGATAATTTTAGAAAAAACTCTTACAAAAAATATGCTAACATAGTGAAACTTAAACCTTCATAGTCAGCTAACCAGCAAGTTGGGTTTCTTGACATGACTAGTTCTTCAATAAACACAAATAATTATATGTAGGCATTTTGCACAATAGTCTCATCCTGGTGGCACTTAGACAAAGGTTAGTATGTTGTGTCTGATTGGCCCACAG
Organism: Proteles cristata cristata; assembly: GCA_017311185.1. NCBI lineage: Eukaryota > Metazoa > Chordata > Mammalia > Carnivora > Hyaenidae > Proteles > Proteles cristata. Next base: position 402,819 of record JAESUZ010002451.1, read on the forward strand.
AATATTTCAAACATGTTAAACAGTTAACAATATATGAAAATCAGGTCCACATAAATATTCAACTCCTGTCCTACCATTAAAAATTAGAAGACATATCATGATTGGGACATTAACTGTAGAAGTCAAAATAGACTTCTTAGTATTAGGTGCTGAGTGTTAACTGTGCCATTTACAACAACTTGCACTCTTAGGGAAGCCATGGTCCCATCATATCTTATTTTTTTTACACCGGGACCTTCATTATGCATTTATATCACCTGTAATGTCAATGCAATCAAAAATTACAATTTTTTGAATTTGTAATCTGCTTTAGTGGTTTCCATAGAAATATGTATACACTTTATACACATTATTGCCAAGTTGTAAATAGTTGTTATATTAGATTAGATAATATTATTATTTTATTATGATGATAGTATTTTTATAGAAGCAAAGCCCAGAGAGAAAATAAAATAAAAAATTCATTCCAGATATTTTTTTTCAGGGTATTTGACAGCTGGAAAAGCATTAGAGAACTACTTTTGTGAAAAACACCATATTTTTATACAGGAAAGGAGGTTCCAGTAAAAAGGGGGGAAAAACAAAGAAACTTGTTTGAATCAAAAAAACTAATTCATAGCAGAGGAAGTCCACATACAAAATACAGATAATCATTATACATTACAACATCCTCATTTCCTGCTATCATGTTCTAAATCAAAGTGTGTTAAAGCATTCCTTGGAATATGTTGGGGGGAAATCTGGAAGAAAAACAATTTCTAATCATAGTGATTTCTTAGAATTCAATTGGCTTTTTAAGTATTTTGAACCACAGAATTAGCATATCATGGAGGAACAACATTTAAATAGTACTGAGATAACCCATCAGAGATCATTGCCTGCCTGGTCTTCTGGTCTTGAGTTAGGGGAGTAAGGTAATGTTTTTATATGTTCTTTCTCTCATACCATGGTCTTGTGAAAGATATTTCAAACATATTAATATAGATTCAAGTATTTACAAAAAATTATAATTTTGAGAAATTTTCTTTTAATGAATAAAAGCTAATCATTTATCTTCTTTTTTGTTTTTTTAAAAAATGAAATTAGGGGATCCTGGGTGGCTTAGTCAAATGAGTATCTGACTTTTGATTTTGGCTCAAGGCATTATCCCATGGTTGGGGGATCCAGCCCAGCATCAGGCTCTGCACTGTACATGAAGCTTGCATAAGATTCTCTCTCTCTCTCTTCCTTCCCCCTTCTCTTTCTCTCTCTCTCCCTTCGCCTTTCTCCAAAATTTACTCTTTCTCTCTCTAAAATAAAACAAAATAATAATAAATAAGTAAATAAACAATTAATATGTAGACACTGAAGAATTCAATGTGACTTTGTATCTCATAAAGCAGAATGTTTCTTTCTGGAGGAAGGATCAAGGGAACCAGGCTTCTGGATATTCATCAACTGCTTATTTTGTGTGTAGTCCCTGGACTACATTTTATCTGGAAATTGGAAATAAGAATACTGAAAATACAAAGTTATTGTGAAGATTACATTTAATATTATAGATAGCACAATGTTTCTCATGTTGCAGTTGCTGAATAGCTATCACTGTTTCAAGTGCCCATCTCTATCCTGTTAAATATATGTCTAATTAAGAACTAGCAGTTTTACATGTTTCAATTTCTTTCACCTATGTGAAATACTATATCTAAGCAAAAATGATTTGCAAACATATATATTAAATGCATTTATTTCATAAAAAGGCAATGAAATATCTCTTACAATTTTAAATAATCCTTTTGCAATGTGAAATATGTCTTGTGCATACTGTACAGATGAAACATTATTTTTGTATTAGAAGAGCAAAATAATACATCAACTCTATGCCATTATTACTCAGTGTAAAGCTGTGAAGGTTTATACTGTAATTAGAATTATTTTTAAATTATACAATGCCATGATTAAGACAGATAATTTATTACATGTATGTAGATGCCATTTTCATTCACATAGGTACGGATCACAAACATTTTGAAGCTGTTTGGGTAAAAATTAAAATTACTCTTTAAAGTAGATTTTAATATGTTTACTATGATAAGTAAAATATATGGAAAATATAATAGAATAACCTTATTTTAATCTTTGCCTATTCACTTAACCACAGGAGAAAAAGTTGAATTGGTCAGAAAACCTCTTGGATTTGTTTGCAGCCATAGAATTAGAGAGTGAACAGTAGAAGTCACAGTCTCATTTGGTGGATGTGGTCAATGAGGTCTAGAGTTGCTCAAGGCTAGTGGACTCTTCAGCAACCAAGTCCAGAGTCAGGCTGGGACTAGGAGGACACCTGATGTCTAACCCAATCTTCCACCTGTTACTACTGCTTCTTAGGAGGGACCCAGGCTGCATTTTGCCTCACCTTGTATCTGATTTAAAAGAATGCCTGTTGTGTTTTGTGTTTCTGATAGTAAATCTTCACAAAATGATTGTCAGTGAGAATAATTCCATGAACTGACTATATATAAATGAAAGTTTCACACTTAGCAAATATGGCTTTACACTATGTTGTTGATTGATAACAACATAAATGGCTCTTCCAAAATAAACTGTGATACATTCATATTCATTGGCTCCTTAAAAGCATTTGCTTTTATTCCTCTTCATTGCCCTTTCTCCATTACCTAGTGTAAAGATAATAATAGATAACGAAGTGTCAGAAAATGTAATTTGTAAGAGATGAAATCTATTCTTGATCTTCTATATATGTTTTTACAGCCCCAAGTAACCATGAAGTTCCTCATCTTTACCTGCCTTTTGGCTGTTGCGCTGGCAAAGCATGTAAGTACGGATAATGGTGCATATAGCGGTATCCATTCTTACTTCGATACATCAGAGTGACCCTTTTACTACACACAGAAGATGCAGGTGTGGGCAGCAATGCAATGGAGACTAAGGATGTAACCTTTTAATCTATGACCAAGGATAGTATTGTCCTGTGTAACGTGGTCTGTGAAGAACAAACCTTCTATGAAGTGACTTCATGGTAGTGTCAAAGAAGCTATAGCTATAGGGAGGAAGGCATAAATTCCCCTGCATCCTGTGTTGGATACTTGATGGAATTTTCTAGAAGAGCTTTCTCCACTCCCTGGCAGGTCTCTCAAATTATAAGTAGGTCCCACTACTGTACCCTGGAATTCGAAAGTGTGCTGTCAATGAAATGACAGAATTTAACCATTCTTGATACAAACAATTCAGAAAACATGATGTTAAAGTACAAAGCAAGGACAGGGACAGGGGACAATTTGTCGGTCTGGGTTTGAGTGGAAACTTTGTAAATCATTCACCCAATAATCTAGGGAGAATGTAATAATAATAATATTCATGTCACAAATTAGGAAGCATATCAGTAGATAAAGCATGTGAAAGAGCTTCACAAACACAGATATACATACACATGTTTACGTATATTTTAGTATATATTCTGTCAGCCTATCAGCATTAATTACCACACTGTTCTCGGGGGAACTCACGTACCTACGTCCCTCCCACCCCAACATCTCCCTGTCTGACAAAGGCAAGTTTCCTTGTGCTCAGAGCCTTTGCTTTAACACACATCCCCACATATAGAAGATACAGGCAGGCAGGGATTTGTGCCTTCTTCTGTTTGTAGTCAATTTAAGAATAAATCTAAAGTGAGACTCATTCCTAACAAGAATAAGTTACTTTAAAAAAAAAACAATAAAAAGGCTTCAGTTATCAATATTGTACAGCATCAATGTCTTCTTCACTCTCAAACTCCACTGGACATAATCACCCTCTTACTTTTCTTTTTACTGACTCATTGTCCTTAATCATACCTTTTCACAATTACAAGGTTACTAACCTAACAATTTGGGATGTGCCACTATCCAGTGGTAGGTCAGGATATTCAAAAGGATTGTGGCACAGTTTTTCTGGGAACTTATAAGTAACAGTATCATTGTCTATTGATTGTATTTGGAACAATTTTTTGAAAGAAACCTGATTCTATAGACCTAGGTTGAAAAAATAAATTTGTCTTAATCTTTGGTACTGAATGGGAGAGGCAGAGATTCACCTTGGCATTTTAAATAAGCCATACAAGTTAAATTTCTGTTTGTTTTTATTACTTATATAGGAGGGACAGCACCTCTCCTCCAATGAGGTAAGCTACATTATTATGAAGACAATTATTGGCACCTAATAGCATAACATGTACTGGGTTAATTATCCTCATTTTGGGGGCACCTGAGTAGCTCAGTCTGTTAAGAGTCCGACTTCGGCTCAGGTCACTATCTCATGGTTCATGGGTTCAAGCCCCGCATCAGGCTCCATGCTGACATCTAGCTCAGAGACTGGAGCCTGTTTCCTATTCTGTGTCTCCCTCTTTCTCTGATCCTCCCCTCCTCATGCTGTCTCTTTCACTCTCTCAGAAATAAACAAAATATTTTGAAAAAAAAGTTATCCTCATTTTTGTGATCGATAACACTAGAGCTATAGAATCATGAAAAATAAGAAATGTAAACATTACTGCAAAATTTGAAAAGAGTAAACCAAACTCTGTGCTTCCACTTGTACTAGGATTAGATTTATACCTTTTTCTTCATTTGCTTCTCAAGTTTCTACCCAATAGTTGTGATAATAGTAGAGGAGTAATGACGAGCACTTTGTATGTTGTGAACGCAATGACAGAAATCTATTTTACTTTTTCTGTAGTAGGAAACACATGCGTGTTTGAATCCATTGTAAGTGCTAATTTCTTAATTTCCTTCTTGCCCAGAGATACAGAACATATGCACAAAACTTCCTTAAAGTCACTCAAAGAATTGCCCTATTTTCTTTCTTTGTATTCCATTTAAAAATTAGAAAGAAAGAAAGAGAGGAATAAAGAGATAGAGAGAAAGAGAAAGAAAGAGAGAAATAAAGAAAGGAATGTAAACTATGCAGATGACAAATACATTGTTCCTTCTCTGCTGTTGGTATTTGCAAAAATACTGTAACTTGTATTATCGTATAAGAGTGCAGAATAAGTTACTTAACTAAAATATTATGAGCTAATTATCTAAGGAGAATAAAAATTTAGGTTAAATTCACTTTTAATTCAGTCAAAGACTAATATTTTATCTTAAAATCCTGAATAATGTGTGAATTGATACTTTCTTAGGAAGGATAAGTAGAAATTCCATAATTAAGGAATAAAAATTCACTATCAATTTCTTTTTCTAAGGAATCTTCCATCATCTCTGAAGAAGTAAGTCATAGTTCCTTTCATTAATTACATTTCAAGATAATTTTTCTTTTTTATATAGAGTCTAAAGTAAATATTTTGTGTTTTTCTTCAGAAATATAGACAGGACAATAATGTGTTCTTCCAAACCAGTCAGGTAAAATTTATTCATCCATGTCTTTTTGCTTGATTAATATGGTATCTTTTCTAACAATTATCTTACTATCACTTAGGCTCATATAAGTAGTGGTTTTTTCACCTCTGAGTATGAAATAGGTGATGTTTTCTTTTTTTTTTTAAAGGTTTTTTTTATTTATTTCTAGGAGAGAGAGAGAGAGAGACAGCGTGAGCAGGGGAGGGTCAGAGAGAGAGGGAGATACAGATCTGAAACAGGCTCCAGGCTCTGAGCTGGCAGTCAGCACAGAGCCCGACGCGGGTCTCGAACCCACGAACCGTGAAATCATGACCTAAGCGAAAGTCGGACACTTAACCGACTAAGCCACCCAGGCGCCCCAAATAGGTGATGTTTTCATGGTCTTATTTGTTGTGAAATTATGTGAAAAGGATTCAAAGAAAACATTTGTATTTCATTTGTGGCCCAAGGTTTCAAAATGCTATTTCTCTACAGATGTTCTTATATATGCTCCATCATGTTACCTTCTTTGTCCCAATTCTAGACCTCTTGACCACCATTATATACTATAAGCATCACTTTCTGCCAAAAAATTCAATATAGAGATGACAGAAAAGCACATCTCTGTTGAGCCAAGAATAGATCAGCTCTGATTTTGTCTGCTTTCAAGGAGGATACTTGCTCCAGTTCCCGTTAAGATAAATATCTTAATTTCAAGGGATGCCTGAGTGGCTCAGTTGGTTAAGCATCCAACTTCGGCCCAAATCATGATCTCACAGTTCGTGGGTGTGAGCCCTGCATCTGGCTCTGTACTGACAGCACAGGGCCTAGAGACTGCTTTGAATTTTGTCCCCATCTCTCCATTTCCCTCCCCCGCTCACACTCTGTCTCTCTCTCTCAAAAATAAATAAACATTCAAACTATTTTTTTAAAAAACCTTAATTTCAAATCTGATCAAAATGTGTAGTATAAAATTGCTTTAAGCAAAATTAAAATTTAGTCAAGACGACAAATATATTCAATATCAAGAATATTTGAATCACAGCAAAACCTTGCATTTGTCCTAATTTGAGGACTAATTCGATTGAATATTTATTTGCATATGAATCAACATATCCAGAAAATACCTCTCCAGGTAGTTGCCAGCAAGATTAGAGACCTAGACCTGGTCCTTTTGTGACTTTAATGAGTTAGGCTAATATTTATAGTTTCTCAAAGATTCACCCTTTTAGTATTAACTAAATTTACTCTTAATTGAAACTCTCTATCATCTCTACCCAAGTCATTGGTTTGATTGACTTAAGTATATAATTCTTAATATACATTAAAATAAGTGCATATTAAAAGCATGAGGAGCATATGTATAGTATATTGTCTTCCCATTGGTTTATCAAGGTAATTTGCAATAATTATTTCTAAAAATCAATTTAAATGTTCTATTTCAATACATTTTGATGTGTCCTACTAATTAAGTAGGTAATAACTATGGAGCACATATAAAGTAACTACTGATATTCAAAAATAATGCTGAAGGCTCGATGGGTTTTTTTACCAGATTTTTATTATTATATTATCTTTTAATTTCTCAGGAATCCATTGGCCATTCATCTAGTGAGGTAAGATCTTGTTTATTTTAAAGCCAAAGAACTACTTCAAAAAACAGCAGCTTTCCATAAGTGTTAGTCAGTACTTTGATAATTCTTACCAAATCCATGTACAAACATTCAAAAGATGTAATGGAAAAACTCTCAAAATATTTTTGGTGGCTGAAATTAACAGTCTTCCTAAGAAACATTATTTGTTCTATCCTGTTCTCTCTGAAAATATGTATGTGAATCCCTGGGAAACTGCATTTTAAATCAAGCCTGTGCCAAATCAAGAGCATGACAATTGCTTTCACTATAGCTTCACTTTGGAAACCTTCTCAGGGTTATTTGGAGGAGCAGTTCACACAGTCTGTCACCAGATAAGTAATTTCAGAAGCACTTGAAAAATATGAAAAACACAGATTCATAGGCCCAACCTCATACCTACTGAATCAGAAAGTTTGAGCTGGAGCTAAGCAATCTGCTTTCAAGCAAGCCACTAGGTGATATTGATCACATTTAAGCTTTGGGAACCACTTTAAGGAGCTTGAGTTGAGGGTTTGAGTTAAGATGTGTAAATCATCAGTACAAGAAATACCTTCTGTGGAGGCAAAAGCCACAGTGTGAGAGTGTTCTGAAGAAGCAGGACCTTCATAGGTCACGGTCCAGACCCTTGTACCTTGGGCACTGCCTGGATGCTTCCTAGCCCATGCCTTGGGAAGCTTGCTTGATGTTTTCTCTACTCCTAAGTTCCAGACGCAAATTGAGAGTCTCAGGCCATTCCTGTCATTTCCACAAAGAGCCACCAGGTCTCATTTCCCACACAGCTCACCTGGTCTATTTTGCTATTTGGGGACACCTATCTACACTCTGTCAGCATGTCAAATTGTCAATTTAAGATTGATAATGTCTTTGAAATAAGACATATTTAGAGTCATGGTTTTATGTTGGCACAAAATGAGAAACACAGATGTAAAGATAAGTATTTTAACTTACTTAATTTCTAATAATATACTAGAATTCTCAGGCTAGTAGCTTGGATCCTGGTCATTCAATTATTGCACCTCACTTTCTATCAGATTGTTTGATAACTACCGCTACATCATTTAAATAAAGCTATTTCTTAATTTGTCACACTAGGAAACTGTTGATGTCCCTGCTGATGTAAGTAATTATTATTTTTAAAAATTAATTAATTAATTAACAACATTGTAAAATAAGGTTTTTCTTATTTTTGTCTAATATGTGCCTTATTTTTTAATAGAAAATTGAGCTGACTGAGGAAGAAAAGGTCTACCTCAAACAGCTGGTAATTTTTCAGATAATTAATTATTCCCAGTGAAAGAATCTATTTTATAACTCTTTCTCTCCCACATGATCACTGATTGGATCTTTTCTATGAAATATTTCACACCAAATTTATCTTAAAAATTATGTTTCTCAATTGTTGTGACTAGAATATGTAAATATTATCTTAACAAACAGAAGTTTGAAGTAAAATGTGCTATCCAATAAATTAGGAAGATTTAGAAGCCTCAGGAAGATTGTTCTTAAATTTAAGTGAACCATCGCTATGGTCCAAAACCATATAATTACTCACTGAACTTCTCTTTCAAGTAGCAAAACCTGAAATGTTAAGGTAAAAAGCTTTAAACTATTATTATCCCAACTGTAAGAGGTCCGGTAACCCATCTCTGGAGTTACATATGTAAACTATTTAACAGAATCCTGGAAACACAAATATGTGAACCAAAGGTACCAATTGATATTGAATGTATACACATAGGAAAGATATGCTTTAAATTTATTCTAACAGGAACCGCTTCTCATTGAGCATTTAAAAACAAGATCTCTAAAATGAAACCATTTATTTTTAGAACATTCTAATTGTTTTACTAGTCTGTCTAGATATTTCTCATAACATTTTTTGTACCTTTATTATCATAATCATGTATTCCTCTGACACTTATCCGCACACAATTCTAAAGAGACATTGACTTTTACACACTGATTTTCTTATCATCAGTTGAACTAAACCTTTCTAAGAGTTAAGACGGTGTGTTGAGTGATTTCATCTTTCATTTCTACAATAGTATATGGTCAAGCATCCATACCCAAATCAAAGTAGAATTTGTTCATCTAGACATGCGTGACCTGTAGGATCCAAACCACTCCATACATATCATCAGTTCACAAAAGGGTAACTTCAGCACAGGCACAGGACCAGCCCAGGGCCATGGGAGTAGAAGCTAAGTGTTCTCTGACTCCAGAACCAGGCTTTATCAACCAGCTATGGAAAGAGAAATGACAAACTCAGACAGTGGTTTTGTTTGTTTGTTTGTTTGTTTGTTTGTTTAAATGATTCTCCACTCCGTTTCTTGTACTTTTTCCCCCCTGTTTACATTGAATTATTTTTATCTGGAAGCCTTCAAGTAGCTACACTACATCTTTAATTCTCAAGTTCAGTTATGTCATCCTTGTGTGAAGGCCAAGCTAATCTTCTCTGTATCATTCCAGTTTTAGTGTATGTGCTACAGAAGCAAGCACTGAAGTCCACTCCATGAAAGGAGATACTATAATAGTAAATCTTGTGTCAGAAATGTCTTTTGCTTGGTAAACTTGGCATCCTTGAGATTTTATGTAAATAAAGTTTAAATTCACTTGGTTTTGTCCATACATGCTCTGGCTCATAGAGAAGATTCCACTCGATGTTAAATATTGATATATTTCTTTTCTTACAGAGCAAAATCAACCAGTTTTATCAGGTGTTGAATCTTCCCCAATATCTCCAGACTTATCATCAACATCACATAGTTAGGAACCCATGGAATCACATTAAGACAAATGGCTACCGTCTGTTTCCCCTTCTGGTGAGTTCTACTTTTTGTTTCTGATGTTCTGTGAAAGAAAAAAAATTAATATGAGAAAAATAAGGTGTCAATCCCTTTAAATGTAGAAAGTACTAGAAACTTAAATGTAATTCTTTAGGTCAGAAATGAAGTCGCAAATTGTATACTCAAAACACTGAAAATATAGCACTAGTAACTAACACCAATTTTGAGTAAGAGTAAGTTGAACTGTCCTAAGTATTCATTTCTAGGTCATTTTACTCTAATCTGTCCTTTGTCTTTGACGGAGGTGGAAGGAGAGAGTATCATCTCAACTTTACAAAGGGAACTGAAATGAAAACATGAAATCATTTGTCAACACTCCAGTTAACATCTCCACTTACATTCATAAATCATCTTTGGTTAAGGGACTTTTACAAACACAAGGACTAAGTGGCAGAGCAGGAAACTGAACATAGGAGCAGGCACTTAATTGTAAATACTGTGAGATATGGAGTCAGAAGTCCAGGAAAGGAGTGCCAGGTCTGCCATGAACAAGACACGAGACTTCAGGTAAATCACCTCCCTTTCCGTGCTTCCTATTTCTTGAATATGAATGATTTGCTTAGGTGGCCCATGGAGGTTAAAGATACCATCACCACCATTAGGGGAAGTAAGCTTTAGTACTTTGGTTTAAATGCCACATGCCTAGGGAACATCTTAAAGGTAAAAATGTTTTTTCATATGAATGGAAAAATTTGAAACTTTATCTATTGTGTCCAGAAGATGGCAGATTTGGGAAGCAAAAACTACAGATTCTGTGGATCTGAGCTGTTAACCAACAAAGAATGTAGTGACCCCACCTGACATAGGATGGAAAAGTCAGCTAGTTTCCATAACTTTTATTCTGGGTAAAACAGGGAAGCTATGTGAAATCATAGGTCAATATCGTGATAAATTTATCAGTTTACATATGGAAAAAAGCTTAAGTGATCTTTTGTACATAAAAATAGCTATATATATATATATATATATATATATATATATAATATGCCAACATTATTATAATGATCATTTAAAGGAAATTTCTAATTAGTCCTTTACCCTGCAAAGACTAGGAAAGTCCATACGAACCCCACTCCTGACCCTAAGTTTACATCTCAGAAGATCACCACCTACCTAAGGCACTCAGAATCTTGCCTGCCTCATTTACTTGATAAGATTTGAGGTCTCCTTAACATTAAAGCCAATTCAACAGTAAAGTGAAGGGAGAGAATTGCATATGCTAATGTATTCCATGTAGGAAAAGAGAAGAAAGTTACTTCGGTGACCAATCTTACATGGGACAATTGTTTCTTTTTCCATAGACTTTACTAGTCTTAACCACATTCTTCCCTTTTTTTTTTTTTTGATTCTGTAGGTGGCCTCAGTCATTCCTTTCAAGCTACACTGTTGATCAGCTAATAATAAACTGTAGTCACTAGCAGGTTACTAATATACAAGGGCTTCTGCCACGGTTGGAATATGCTTTCATCTTCAAAACTTCTCTCTGATAGAAAACACTTGCCTAGTATTATATTTTTAGCATTTATCATAAAACTAAGTATATATTTCCTATGTGAGAAATACATAATTATGTTAAATTACTGTGGTATTTCCACATATACTATTGACTATATATATATGTATGGATATATACTAATTTCCACATATAGTATTGTACAAGATGTGGTAACTTTAATATCTATAATGCAACACTCAAAACATCTCCTAAATATAAAAATACATTAAGTTAGAACAATAATTTCCTTCATGTAAGGAGTTATTTATGTATTACTATGTAAGAAACCACAAGTCTTTGGCAAAGGAAGCCTAGTTCAACTAAATTCCTCCTGAAAAGGGAAGGGCATTTCCACATAATAGTCACTTGATTAGACCATAAAATTCAAACTATGTTTGTTTTTATATAGGAAAAAGAGTACATCTCCTCCAGTGAGGTGCGGGGCTTTCCTTTGAGGACAGAAACATGGCATCCAGAAACAGAGATTAAGGTCTGTGCAAGACTGCCTTGATTCTCAATTTCTATTTTTCCTGCATCAGTTTGGTTAGTGAATTGCAGAAAATGAAAATACAAATTGTGGCGATGATCAGAAACATTTAGGGGAGCAGACTAAATCCCTACACAGTCAAAATTAGCAAGGTTAGATTTGTGTCTTATGGGACCTAGCAAAAATGTTCAATGCCACTTTCTTTGCTAGAGGTCACTGAAAAATAATATGACTCCAGGAGTCCTGGTGCCCATCTTAAGTTTTACAAAATAGCTGAGAGGAATCCCACTTGGAGTAAGGACTCAAGTTTATACATTAAGTTCTAATTTCCAGATATCTTCCTACTAACGGTGCAGAAGGTAATGCCTAAAGACACCGTGAATACCACCTAAGGATATGCCTACTTTTGTCCCTTTGTGTTTCCTTTAAGATAAAATGGGAAACTGCTTGGGGTAAAATGACATTTTATTTGAATAAATAAGTGAAATGCTTTCTTTCTTTTTCTTTCTTTCTTTCTTTCTTCCTCTTTCTTTCTTTCTTTCTTTCTTTCTTTCTTTCTTTCTCTCTTTCTTTCTTTCTTTCTCTCTCTCTCTCTTTCTCTTTCTCTCTTCCCTCCCTCCTTCTCTCCCTCCCTTTCTCCCTCTCTCTCTATTTCTTCCTATCTTCTTTCTTTTCTCCTAAGGAATCTACCAGCATCTCCCAGGAGGTAAGTCAGAACTACTAAGATTAAGTCAACTTTTAAAGTTAATTTTAAATTTCATAATGGTTATAAAATACATGTTATGTACCTTACTTTAATAAGTACAAGACTCGGGGGCGCCTGCAGGGCTTAGTCGGTTAAACATCTGACTTCGGCTCAGGTCATTATCTCACAGTTCGTGATTTTGAGCCCCATGTTGGGCTCTGTGCTGAGAGCCAGCTCAGAGCCTGGAGCCTGCTTCGGATTCTGTATCTCCCTCTCTCTATCTGACCCTCCCCTGTTCATGCTGTCTCTGTCTCTCTCCGATATAAATAAAACATAAAAAATTAAAAAAATAAGTATGACTCCAATAATGAACTGAATTCTATGTTTTTATGAGGAAAAGTGATCTCACCATTGCGTGGTTTTGATTTTTATAAAATCCTGACTTTTTCATTTATTGTGACTATATTTGCTCTCATGTAAGCAAATGCCGATCAAATATTTTTCCTGAAATATTTTCTAATAGAAATTTTACATAGAAACCACTCAAAACATAGTTTTGAAGAAATGCTTCTATATACAAAAACCTGCTTAATTCATTAAGTACTATATTCCTTATAGGATCCAGGGCTTACGATCCAACAATAAGTAAAAAAAGGAAATCATATTCCACCTGGAGCTCACATTCTAATGAAACACAATCAGTGTGTTTTCATGGTTGGGGAACCCAGATACAACTCAAAGAATGGAAATGAATGCATTATTCTTTCTTTATGAAACATTGGTTTTCTTGTTGTATTCCAAAGGAAATTCTGTATAACTGGTAGAATGAAATGGGTTTAACTCTTCTCTTCTTTCTTTAAGGAAACCTCAGAGAAGATTGTTGATAGGGTAAGGTATTTTTATTTACATACTACTACATCTGGTTTAAAATGTTAATGAGAAGTGACATGCCTGCAGATTTAGTCTCTTAACAAACCATAAAAATGTCATTTTAATTGCATAAGAAATGCAATTTTTGTCTTACCCCTGGACTGTATTTCCTATCATTGCTCTCAATTCTCTCAATCCAACATTTTCATTTACATCTAATTAGATTTTCTATCTTTTACAACAATTTTAAAAATCAGACTGATGTTTACAATTTTTTGAAAGACTAATTCTTTTTCTGAGGGTATTCCTTATATTTGCCTGCCATAGTACTGGTCATGCTGCTAACACACACTTGCCTACCTCACTACTGGGAATTCAAAACAAATGGCAATGCTGTAGACTCAGCTTCTCATGGTCTTCAGATTTTGGTTGTTTTTTACCCATCGTTTTAATGTCTTAAAGAAGACTTTTAGCAGCTCACTTTATAAATGATACTCTCTTTTAAAATAAGGAAACAACGGATCTATCCAGGACAGCACATTTTCAGCTCTTATGTTATTTCACAGAAATTAGAAGCTGCTAACTTTGTAACACATATCAAAATGTACAACAAAAATAAAGAAAAGCCATATAATAAAAATGCTCAACTCAGTTACTTGGAGGTTTGATACTAAGTATTACATAGCCAAGATGAACCGTTTTATTACACCTCCTTGGATAAATATGCATCTTTACTTCTGACTCTTTGGAAACTTCACTTTTTAACAAGAGCTGCGTATGCACAAAAGAGTCTGGGAATCGCTTTCACAATGGTTTTCCCCTCCCTACATGATTTAGGAGGTTAGATAGCAGAGTGGGTCATATAAGCCGTGTAGGCGAGTGGTACCCTTTGTCACAGAAAGAGCTGGGTGGGGAGCACAATGGAAAAGTTGCTGTGAGGAGGTGAAGCACTGATGTGGCCCGGTGTCTAGTAGCCTGTGGCACAGACAGAGGGCTTCCTCATCAGAGCCCTAGGAGTCATATTAGGAATCATTCCTGTCCTTTCATGTCTGAATCTCAAACTGAGAGCCCATGCCACTTCCAGAAATGATCTGCAGGCTCTCATTTCCCTCACACTTCATCAGATCCATGCACTCACTCAGTTATCTGCCTACTCTCGGTGCTCATTCTTCCTTCTTTATGATGGACACGGAGGAGACTGTAAGAAAACATCCTTCAGTATGAGTTAGTGTGTTAACACAGAGTGCGGCTCTCATAGTGAGAGTTTTAGTGTTTTGGTGCCTGATTAAAGCCTACATCACTAATTAAAACTGTATTTTGAAAACAGTGGGTTCACTCTCAAGTATCTCATCAGGTCCTAGCTCTTCTCCTATAACTAGTTGGATGCAAATCCACTTGTGTCATCCAAGTAAAGCTGATTTGTATTTTTTTCCCCTAAGGAATCCACTGAAGTATCCCCCGAGGTAAGCAGTATTTACTGAAATGAAATACATTTAATTTATTGAGTAGTGATTTGTTCTGTACTTTCATAACAGTTGCTTTGGGTCCTTAACAGGAAGTTCAGCTGAATGATGAAGAAAAGAATTACCTGAAACAGCTGGTAACTTTTAATAAACATATACTTTTTCTTCACATCCATTATAATTTATTCAACAAAATCCATTTCAAATAATTTCATTCCAAATAAATGTTTTAAATCACATTCAAAATAAATCACATTTCTGTGACATCATGGATATGAAATAATTGTTTCTGTACATAAGTATGAATTGAGCTTTAAGAGAAATGATTTTGAGCAATTATCTGATTGACTCTGAAACAGTTGCACACCTCAAAAATGGATCTTGTTTGGTTTTTTCAAATGACCGACTTTGGATCCCATGTACAGCAACTATGCTTCACTTTCTCCTGGACACTATGCCATGACCTGACATCTCAAAGCTAATGTATTCTGGAGACAATTTTTGTAAATATAGGAGTTCTTAAAATATTGTGGCTGTAAACATATGTATCTCAGTGAAAGGATACAGGCTTTGGAGTCAGGGAAATTTGTATTCCAGCACTAGCAAGAGCACTTTTTATGTGTGTAACGTTTCTTAAGTACTCAGTCCCTTGCAGCTACAGTATCATCGCCTGAAATATAAACATGGTGAGGACCATTTCAGGTTATATAGGTAAACTACATAACAGAATGCCGGGGACACAATAAATGTACCAATAGTATTCGGTATTATTCTAATCTTCATCCTATACAATGTCGAAATGTCCTCTAAAGGTTTTATAACAGAAGCAGAATTTCCTTCAGTGATTTCTGACCATAATCCTCCCAACTGAAAACCAGTCTGGTATTAGGAAATTATTTAAACTTCCCATTTTATTTTGTCAAAGTGATTCCAGTAGCATTCTCTGAATTGTGTATTATAGCCATGGATCTACTCAAAACTTGGTCCTTAGCAATTACGAACATAGATTTCCACTCATAAGAACTGGAAATTATTCTCTGGACACTGTTATTTTAATTCTAACTTTATTCCATACGATAACCTGTGATAGGTTAAGGAATAGGCTTAAAGAACTTGGAAGCAGGGAAGATTGTATGTACATAAAGTACATGACTGGCACTATGCCAGATCTCTATGCCAATTAGATTTTTTTCAATATTATAATGTAAATATGTTTATAGTAATTTATATGTAACTTCACTCTCTTTTTGCCAAGCCTACTTAGAATAATTTATAAGTTGTCTAAATAGATGAAGTTAGAGTTCATTTGTCTCTCTCTGTCTCTCTTTTGCAGCCTACTGAAGATTATGTGAGGAGTGACTAATAATTTTGTTTCTCTGTAGGTCAAAATCAACCAGTATCAACAGAAGTTCACCTTCCCCAACTATTTCCAGGCTGTTCATCCACAGCAGACAGCTCTGAGCCCTTGGAATCGTCTTAAGGAAAATACTTACCTGTTTATTCTCACTTTGGTATGTTTCATTTTTATATAAGTAAGCTATACTGGCCTTTTGATGAAAAGCGTATAAAGATATAAAATAAGAAAAAAATCCTAAGTTCTCACATAGAGATAAAATCAACTTTAACTTAAAATCTAGGCCAGCAGTTAAAATTAAAAATCATATGGTTAAATTTAACAATATAAAATCATAACATAGTGATAAAGAATTGCTTTATATTGAATTTAATTTCCTAAACACTGGTGGATATACTTTGCTTGGTTCTGGCAGCAATTCCTTAAGATGAGAAGATATAGATTGTAGTAGTTTATTTTATAAAAACAATCAGAAATTAAGGAAGTAAAATAGCTGTAATAAACTCAGTAAACATCCATCGTCTCATCTAGATGAAAAATAAAAAAAACAAAAAACAGAAACAAAACGAAAAATTCTCCTTTGCGAAGAGAATTGTTAGAATCAACTTTCTTAAGTTACATCTTCAAATTTAAATTGTTGGTCAAAACCAATATATGTTTATAATAAAATAATAAATAAGTAAAAAGGATCAACAAGGCAAAATAGGCAACAGCAAATCCTATGGTAAAACTTGATATTTACTGAGTGCTTAACGTGCATCAGTCACAGTTCTAACCCTCTGTCATGCTCACAGCAGCCCGTGAGGATAGTACCCTAAGCAGCAATTTATAGGTGATGTAAACAATGCACAGGGAAGTTAAGAAAATGCCCATGATCATGGTGCATGTAATCAGTGCAAGAGGGAGGATTCCAGGGGCACCTGGGTGGCTTGTCGGTCAGGCATCCAACTTCAGCTCAGGTCATGATCTCACAGTTTGTGGGTTCAAGCCCCACATCGGGCTCTGTGCTGACAGCTAGCTCAGAACCTGAAGCCTGCTTCAGATTCTGTGTCTCCCTCTCTCTGACCCTCCCCTGCTCATGCTCTCTCTCTTTCTCAGAAATAAATAAAACATTAAAAAAAAAAAAAAAGAGGCAGGATTCCAACCTAGTAGTCAAGCCCCAGTGTCTTGCCTCTGAAACTCTCCACTACTGAGGCTGTGCTGCACACACATGCCAGCTGGAGATTACATCGAGGGGTGGTTTTTACCTTTCATGGCTTTGGTCCACACCTTGGTTCTCTATGCCAGTTTGGTCCTCCTGATAATGGGAAGGGATTAGACAACTTTTCCAAATAACCTTATGTGAGAAAAATGACATGATTGACATGGATAAAAGCTTGACTGCAGTAGTATTTTCTGAACAGGAACATTCACTTTGGGAAAAGTTTTCAATAGCAATAATCATGCCTCGGATAAACCTCATTGGCTACGATACTGCCACTGCACAAAGCTAGGAACATTCACTTTGATGTGATTCCTTCCTTCCTTCCTTCTTTCCTTCATTCTATATTTTACAATAGCTTATCATGAATCTCACTAACTGAGACACTTGATAGATACAAAGGAGATACTGTCTCACATATCCTCAACTTTATCTTTAGAGAGAGAAACAAATTTATAAAAAAGTTTCCTAGTGCTAAGTTAGAATTATAAGCACAATCAAGGTGCACAATTGAAAGGTCAACTGATACCTCAGATGAAGTCCTGAAGGACGATCTTCAGGAAATGCAAAGGAGGAAATGTCAGAAGGACATCATAAGAAGTAAATGAAATTGACACAAGATTTACAAAATAAACCTATACATAAAAACATGTAACAGAATTAAGGATGAAAGATTTGCTTTTAAAGAGGTTTAAAAAAATTTCAAAGGACACTTTACTTATACAAGTGTTTGAAAGATACATTCAAATTAAATCAATAAATAATCATTTAAGAAGTAGTAATATATTTCATGCCCAATAAATGAGTGGAAATTAAAATATTCCTTCAAATGTACTAAAAGGTATAAATGTTTCTCACTTATTGGAGGCATTAAATAGAATCATAGTAGAATCTGGCTATTAGAGGTCAATCATTTATTCATTTGGAATACAAACATTGCTAAGAGCCTTTCTGATGGTACTTGAAAATATTTGTTAGTATTAAACATAAACGATTCTATTTCTGCTAGCCTGAATGTAAGTTTACATGTTTATATGTATTATGCACACATATAAGTACACATACAATGTACACATTACATGTGTATATTCTAGAATAAAAGTTTTATGGCTAATCTAATATTTTTTCCTTTATTGATAGGTTTGACTGGAAAAATCGTTTCTATATAATTTCTGCATCTATCATAGCACCTCATATGCCAACATGTTTGATTGCTTCTTGAAAAGGCAACATCCTGAGCCAAAGGAAGATTGTGTGTAACATTGTCTGCCTTGTTTGTACTCCTCCTTGTGGTCCATGTTGGATACGCTAGATCCGGATTATGCTGTCATTTTCACTGTATCGATGATTAACTAAAGTCTCTGCAGCACGATGGCTGAGACACAGAACCTCACATCGCTTGCTGTAACATGAAAATTTCAGATGCATTTTTGTCTCTGTCGTCTTTGCATTTCCATTCCTCATATTTAGAGACTAGACCACTGGTACCAGAATAACCAGTTGTCTAACAACTAATAAAGGCCATGTGGATGGCACTGGCATCACTAATAAATTCACAGGGCCTTCTATCTCACGTTGGTCTCATAGACCCAGTGCCTTAGAAGCTTCAGTTTATAGGCCCAACTACAGTGGTTCCTCAGCACGAGTTAGTCCTCACTGTAACATCTCTGTGACTTGTTCCCGCTCCCACATGTCTACTCCCAATGACTCTCACCCAAATTCTCAAGTCTGCAGTCACAGTCCCTGTCACACGAGAGCCCACAATATCACCCCCATAAGTAGCGAGTCAGGTACTGGGAACCTGACATTTTAAGGCCCTCCATGGGTGGTTAGACTGTTTTCCAGCAAATGTTGAGCACATATGATATGCCAAACATGTTTTCTGGGTGTTATTGTACAACAGAAAACCAAACACAGACCCTGGCTTCAGGGCGCTCACATTCTAATCATCGGAGGAAAACAAGTGAGAAAAGAAACCACATGTGCTACGCCAAGTGCTCATAATTGCACTACAGAAGAAAGTGGCAGATAGCAGGATAATATTTTAGATAGGGTGACCATGAAGGCCATTCTGGCATGGTGAAGTCTGACTCGTGAAATGAAAATAATGTAACAGTGGCTGGAGGAAGCCCATTCCAGGAGAGGAAACACTAAGAGCAAACTCACTGAGGCTGGTTCTTGTGCAGAGTAAGGAGAGAACTCCAGGGAGCTGAGCCTGGCTTGAGAACAGTGAGGGCTGAGAGGTGCTCAAAGAAAGCACATCAGGGCAGGGCAAAGGCCTGATGGCCTTGCAATTTGTGTCACCAGCGTCACTAGGTGAGGCATATTGGAGAAGGGGAAACAAAAACATCAGGGGGACCTTTTGTTTGACTTCAGAGAATCCCCTTGTCATTTGAGGTTCCCCCATAGCATTCCATTCCACCTATTTCCACTGGGCCTCACTCCTTTCCCACTCATCTGGGCTTCATCCTGGAGCATTTTATTTTTTATATTTTTTTTAATTTCTTAATGTTTTATTTCTGAGAGAGAGAGAGAGGCAGAGCGAACAGGGGAGGGTCAGAAAGAGAGGGAGACACAGAATCAGAAGCAGGCTCCAGGCTCTGAGCTAGCTGTCAGCACTGAGCTGGACGTGGGGCTCAAACCCAGGAACCGTGAGATCATGACCTGAGCCGAAGTCGGACACTTTACCGACTGAGCCACCCAGTTGCCCCATCCTGGAGCATTTTAAGTACTTGCTTCATAGTTCACATGGACTCCCTGCCTATTATTTTTACCCTAGACTGTATAACAGGTTTTTTTTTTAAGAGACCTTATATAATCATAACCCACGTCAGAAGTTTACTATGTGCTTATATGTACAGTTGGCAGAGACATATTAATATAAACAAAAAGGTTTTGGAAATACTCTGTTCATGCACTGCCTATATTTACCTTTAAACTTATTGATTCAAATATCCATGGAGTAGGTACTACATGCCATGCATTGCTCTAAGACTCCGAAGAAACAGCAGTCCATGAACTGACAATATTTCTGCCACTACAAATAGTGCTGAAAATATTTTTAAAAAGAATGTTTTTCTTTTGATAAAAAGATACATTCTATAACAAACGCCATAGGAACTAAAGATCTAATTTTTCATTTCTCTTTTTAAAAGTTTGATTATATTTGTCACACAGTGTTACATTCATTTCAGTTGTATGACATAGAGATACAACATAGAGATAAACATATAAATGTTTTGCTGTGCTCACCACAAGTGTATCTACCATCTGTCGCCATAGAATGCTACTCTCCTTCCTTTGACTATATTCCCTATGCTGTGTCTTTTATCCCTACATTTCATTCATTCCATAACTAGAACCATGTAGCTAGCCGCCTCCACTAACCATCATCCCCACCCCTATTCCTTTGGGAATAATCAAGTTGATCTCTGAATAGATAGGTTTGAATCTGCTCTCTTTGCTTGTTTATTCATTTTTTGTACATATAGTAAAATCATATGGTATTAGTCTTTCTGTATTAAACTTATTTCACATACCATAATATCCTCTACATCCATCCATGTTGCTGTAAATGTCAACATCTGATTCTTTTTATGGCTGCATAATATTCCTGTGTGAGTGTGTGTGTGTGTGTGTGTGTGTTTACACCCACCTGTGTGGCTATATACCACATCTTTTCCTTTCTTCTTGTTTGCTCTCTGACTTTCATGGTTTTCTATAGTTTTGCTTATCTTTCTCTCTTTTTTTTTTTTGAGAATCTCTTATAAGTTTGGGGTTTTGTGGCTAACCGTGAGTATTATAAACAACATCTTGAATGTATAGCAGTCTGTATTAAGTTGATGGTCATTTAAGTTGAAACACAGTCTAAAAATACTTCTTTTTTTACTTTCTACTTTTTATGTATATGCTGTCATATTTTACATCTTTTTATCCATATTTTCTTACATCTAAACCTAGTTATTTCCTTGCCAATTAAAAAACTCCCTTTAACATTACTGGTAAGGCTAGTTTAGTGCCGAGCAACTCCTCTACCTTTTGTTGTCTGGGAAACTCTTTATCTCTCCTTCAGTTGTGAATGATAACCTTGCAGGGTTGAGTATTCTTGGTTATAGATTATCTCCTTTCAACACTTTGTATATATCACACAAGTCCTTTCTGGCCTACAAAGTTTCTGCTGAAAAATCAGTTAATAGCCTTATAGGGTTTCGCTTGTATGTGACGTTTGCCTCTCTCTCTCAGTGCTTTTAAAATTTTCTCGTATCTTTAGTCTTTGACATTGCAATGATTGTTTCCTGGTGTGAACCTCTATGGGTTCATCTTTTCTGGAATCCTCTATGCATTTAAATTTGGATGTCCATTTTTTTTTCTCTCAGTTACAGAAGTTTTGAGGTATTATTTTTTCAAATAATAAAAAAATAAAAATAAACAACAAAGTTTTCTGCCTCTTCTCTCTCTTCTTCTTCTTCTTCGACCTTTATAATGCAGATGCTCATGTTTTTGATCTTGTCCAAGAGATCACTTAACCTATACTCATTTATTAAAAACCTTTGTTTTTTGCTATTTAGTTTGGGTGTTTTCCATTACCCTGTGTTCCAGGTCACTGATGCATTCTTCTACATCTGCTAATCTACTGTGGGTTCCCTCTTCATTTCATGGTTCACAAGAGAATATGCACAAAATGTTTTCTCAGTTAAATAAATAAACATCGTGGATTTTGTCATAGACTATTTCATTGTGATACAAATGATGGACAATGAGGAAAAATAACATGTGGAGAAGGAAGAGGGGGAGAAATGAATCCAGCAAACTATCACCACAAGTACCCATTCATTGTTTGCACACTAACGCCGCCAATTGAATGTCACGTTTGTGATACAGCAATAGCTCTTTAATGACTTTTCCCTTGTAAATGGAAACACTGGCATTTTCAAACAGAGTGGTGTTTTGCTGTAGAAGAAATGATATGCAATTTACTTAATTATAAAATATCAGGACATGTTCTGGCCCATCAATATTCTAAAATGGCCTCTTGTTCCTGAGGATGGCACCAGAGCAAATACAAGAAGGTTATGGTGTTTAGATTCCACCTTCCTGTTTCCCACTGCCACACATAATCCCCATGCTTCCTATCAATTTAAAGGAGAAAGTGACGGGTGGAATAATGATGACCACGTCCAATGAGTTAAGTTTAATTGTACATTTGAAACGTGTATGTTAGCATCTATTTGTTTTTATTTACTGGCAGTTTGTTGTTGTTGCTGGTGTTGTTTGGTATTGCCTTTGGAGAATTCCTTCACTTTTTGTTCGTGACACTACGAATCTCATAGGTCTATTAGAATAGATCTTATTGCTTACATGAATCCATGAAAATCAACTGAGAGAAGAAAGTAAGTGAGGCTTGGAAAGACAGAGAAAGAAAATACTTAGGAAGGAAGTTATACAATTCCAAAAATAATACACTGGACTCATTTTAAAATTGACTTATTTCAATACTTACTAAGCCCCATATATTAATGAAATCAATGAAATATACAAAAAATTTAAATTGAATTTGATCGCAATTCTTTCTTCACCTTGTAAAACATTTGTAATATTTTGTTTACTACCCAGAGAATAACAATAATTTCTAATGGGTGGTTCAAAGATAGTACAGAAGATTTACCTAATGAATATTTTCTTAAAACAACCTGATAATAATTAAACCTTAGTTACCTGTATAGGATCTAGTCTATAAACAAATAGTACCTTTATGAGTCTATAATTTGGTTTCTAAAACTTTATGGTACATATAGAATTGCCTCTGAGCTTCTGATGCATTGAGTCTGGAAAGGAAGTCTGTGAACTTGCATTTCCACAAACTCTCAGGTGATTCTGATTTTGATGGTTCCTCTGATCACATAAAATTTACAACCCTAAAGTGATTTTCTTACGTTCAGTTTGACTATAGTGAATTAGTCAACCAGTAGAAAAGACGTGAATTTTTATACAAATTTACCTAGAGATTAAATGAAAAGAAACTTCCCTTCTATCTAGTGTAATCATATACACTAGACATGTATGTGTACATATGGCTTTCACAGAGGAACATGAACCCTTAGAGATTCAAGGGAAATAAGTTAAATTCCAAAACATAGCCTCATTTACTCGTGAGATAAGGTGCTAAGCATCTATGGCTGTTTGATTTGAAAATAAGAATTCTCTTATCATACAGTGTTCGAGGATTACTGAGTTTTGCCAATTTTGGATATACATTAAGACTTGAAATATTCCAAAGTCAATAGAATAAAAGCACATTTTAATAATATGTAGCAAATATATTGAAATAAATGACGATTAACTTTATTATGACAGTTGCCACCATTTTTTAGACACAGATAAAAATTTTTAAATGATATCATTTTTTGGCATTGGGTTGTTCTATCTCAGACATGTATTTGTTGAAATGAGGTAGATGGTGTTCCACAGAAAAATGTGTCCATTTCGATCATTTTACAGTTGGTTGACTTTTCCTTTTGTCTTATTTATAAATGCCTAGACTAATACGGGGAATCCTATTGAATGGATCCATTTGTTTCCCCGTCATCTACTTTACAATCTTCTATTGTAAATCGCTGTGTTCCGCTTATTTTGGTTGCCGGAGGGACAGATTTTGGGCATTATTTTCAGTTTTATAATATGATCCCATATTCAACATGATTTAGAATGACACACGGAGGACTGGTGTATTTAAATACCTCACTTCTCAGGAAAAGCACATTATTTCTCAGGGCTTCAGGATTTCAGCCTCTGACTCTTGAGTCTTATCTTGGAATTCAGGTAATATATTCATGGACAATCAAATATGGTGTCTTATTTTAATCTTGGTTTGCTAGAATCAGTTGAAAACCATTTATAAAATGTATATTACTGACAATTTCTCATAAAGAAACAATTGAAAGATATAATAACCCAAAATGAGGATCTAAATGTGACTTCAGGATTTCAGTGCCTCTAAATTGACAGCAATGATTGTACAAAGAGAACGACATGGAAAATGGAAGAGATATGGTCCATCACTTCTGCTGGTGGGCTTTTCTAAAAGTCTGTTAATATCTTTGACTAAATATGTGACATTGACTTTGTTAATAATTACTCTTACCTTTAGCTTACAGTTGGAGTTTAAATTTCATGAGAAAATGAATTCTTCAACATCAGCTGTCTTTTGGAATTGTGTGTATTTCAAAGGTTTAAGTCATCTTTTTTAATGTTACTTTATTCCCACCATTAATTTGTTTTCTATAACTTTTTCATTGTTCTTTTCATCATTCAAAGTAGTTTGTTTTTCTGCATCATTAACATGGCATTAAGGAGTATTTATTTTAATAATTCCTTTTATTTAACTCATTTTCATTTTAATTATCATTTGGCTAGAAAAAACTTTGTACTATTTATTATTGTGTTCCTTGGGAAATATTTTTTCAAAGCCTAACTCTATATATCTATCTTCTATCTATCATTCTATCATCTATCTATCATCTATCTATGAAAGAGAGGCTTCTGCAAATTTCTCTCAATCTCTACTTCCAATAAATTGCCACTAAAAAACAACACTAACAGTTACATCCTATATTGTATCATAACATGACTGAATATTTGGTTTAATTAGCAGATGATAGAAGAACTCCACCAAGAAGATTTAATTTTTATACTTTGTCTAATGTAATGCCACGGTTCTGGTTTAAGGCCTATTAGGACAAATAAACAGATGAGAAACATGAAAAATGCCATCAGCCTGAGTTCTACTTCATAAGTGAAATAGAGTTATTTAGCAGAAAAACAGTTCCTTCCATCACTAGACATAAGTTGTTACTATTTGTTCTATCTAATCTGGTGGGTAAAAAAAGAGAAATAATACCTATTATTTATTTTGTAGTTTGAAAATGTTTTTATTTATATACCTTCAATTCATAAATTAATAATCCACTTTATTTCCTTTTCAACAGCAATAAAACTGTTCACTTGCATAGAGAGAATTACAAACCAATATCAAACAATCAGAGGTTGCATTAATTTGGTGGAAGAAGAAAATTTGGAGAAGTAAATCATTTTTGTGAATTCAATTTGTCAAAATATCTACAGATATTTTCCCTGAAACTTCTTTTCAAATTGATTTTTCTTTGCCATGTATCATTCATGCTCTAATACCAGGGTCACATCATCTACACCATTCTCAAGCCAGGAACCTGGTTCATTTTCACTCATTCTATTATAAATCAGTCCCTGTTGCTTGTCTTTCTACCTTTTAAACATTTCTTTAAACTCTGCCTTAACTTTCTTCTTGTCATTCTGTGGGCCCTGTAATCTCACAACAGTTAAAGGAGACTGTCTTCATCAGTGTCCCCCTTACATGCTGAGTGATGTCATTTCCAACATGCAATTCTCTCTTTCTTTTGTGTTTTTGACCAGCTCCCAACACCTCTCCTTACTTATTCTATATAACTAGCACAATGTTTGTTTTCCTTTAATGTCTCCATCTTCTTGATCTGTTCAAGATGTCCCCCTTTTTTTAAAAAATATTTTTATTTATTTCTAGGAGAGAGAGAGAGAGAGAGAGACAGCGTGAGCAGGGGAGGGTCAGAGAGAAAGGGAAATACAGACTCTCAAATAGGCTCCAGGCCCTGAGCTGGCAGTCAGCACAGAACCCTACGCGGGGCTCGAACCCATGAACTGCGAGATCATGACCTGAGAGAAAGTCGGACGTTTAACGGACTAAGCTACGCAGGCGCCCCTCAAGATGTCCCTTTTGGGTAGCCCTTGCTATTTCCATATCGCTGTGCTTATCTTTCTTTATCAAGGTCCCCACCAGTCTCTAAGTTTCCCTGATGTCGGACAATGTGTTTCAATTGTCTTTGTATTTCCAGTATGTTTCCCAAACCTCGGAGCATAATTTGGTCCATAAATGTTTGGCTTAAAAGTATTGGAAGAAATGTGCTACTGGTTTTCACATATGTTTTCACAGGACTCCGCCAAATATGAAGTTCCTTATCTTTGTCTTTATCCTGGTTCTCACGGTTGCCATGATTGTAAGTATATATGGAAATTTTGAAGAATATGTTTTTAGTAATTCTCCAAGGATTTTCCTTATTTCTTGCATTTTCCAGAACTTTAACAATTTTAAAGTGTTGATATGGGCATTTCCATTTAATTAATCTAAATAAGTTCACTAAGGATTTAGAATAAATCTTGGGTACATGCACACACACACACACACACACACACAACATACATGGGCACTCAAATATAACCAGTTTCATGAAAAAATAAAAATTTCAAAAGAGTTCCATAAAGATGTGGGACTGAGAAGCTAATGAAAGACATTTAAATCTTATAAGATCTAGGCCAAACAAATGTCAGGAGCTCCTGCCTCCTGAATATATTGTCATTTACTCGTGTGTCATCAGGTAAAACTGCCCTATCAGAAGCTTTCTTCTTTTCCACTTCCTCCTTTCCTCCACCTCTTCTCTTTCTTCCTCCATCTTCCAACCTCCTCCCTTCCTACTTCCCTTTGTACTCCTTGGTGGCTTCCTGTCCTTCTTCTCCTCTTACTCTACCTACTCCTGTCCTGATTCCTCTGCTCCCTTTTGACTTCCTCCTCCTCCTCCTGCCTCTCAGTCCCCTCTCTCCTTTCCTCTTCATCAGCCTCCTCCTCTGCTTTCCCTCTTCCTCCCTCTCTCCTTCTGTTCCTCCTCCTCCACATCCTGCTCATTGTCCCCCTTCTATCTTTTTTGTTCAATTATTCTTTTCAAATTAATGGTCCTTTTTTGCTTTGGTATTCTTTGCGTCTAGTTACTGAGAAATTCATCAAGAGATAATAATACTTCTCCAACTAATCCAACAAAGTCTAGTGGGTGTTTCAAAAAAATTGTTTGTGGCATCACAGTATATTACTAGATTTTTGTAATGTGACAGAAGGTTGGAAAAATAAAAATTTAAGAATAGAGAAAAACATAATACAGACTCTATTAGCACATAAAACATTTGCATATAAGTAGCCCTTAACCTACATGAAACACATCCATAAAAAATTGTTTTAAGCAAGTCCAAAATGTAGCTTTTCAATTTCTCGACCATTCACACATGATTGATATTTCTTTCTTTCACTCACACAAAAAATTGGGCAAATGTGAGTTGATATTAGAATGTAATAGATTAACTATAACAAAACCTACTCTTCATTTATTTTCAAGATGTTATTAGACAACAACAACAAAAACACTAGTTTAGTATTTGTAACCCAGACTTCTCTTCATTATGTTTAGTCATAATTATGGCATCTTAGTAAGTGTTTTTACACTTAATTCTGAGTTATAAAATGAAGGTGTTCATTATTACATTTTCTTTTTTCCCAGGGAGCTGATTCATCTGAAGAGGTGAGACACTTTCATTAACTGATAAACTTGATAATTAAGCATGTATTAAGGTTTTAATTTGTTTTTTTTAACTGAAAACTCAATAGTATTCTTCATACCCTGTAAGTATTCCACTAATAATGTGGTTATTGTACAGATATATTCTGTTCCTGAATATTGATTCTATGAGAAGAATCAGTACTCATCTCTGAATCCTCTCCATATAATGAATGGTTAAAGTACACATTGAGTTTACTTATTTATGATACACTGGTAAAAGATCCCGAGTCATGGGGAACCAGTAACAATGAAATGGAAACTTGTAAGGCCGCCCCGAAAAAGCCAACTATTCTCTTGGTAACTCTCTCTGATAAATAGTTACTTTGGTCAAAAGAATATCTGAAATTCTAATTCTATTAAGTATGGCACATGCCTCAGTGGAGCATAGAAGCTGTAAAAACACATATGAGGTGGTAGGGCTTTACCCTCCGATTCTTTTGGAGAGTGATGAAGTCATTAGGTGAAGTTAAATGACCATGTTAAATAAGATGGAAAACCTCAGTTATTTAACATTTTTCTAATGAAATGTACCACTGTTATCTCTTATTATTTTGACTTGTCATATCAGTGTGATAAGGTCTCTAAAATTCTTAGCAATATAGTAACATACTATAATTTGTATATTATATTATACAACATATACTATATATAACAATATATACTATATATAATATACTACATATATTACATTATTTAGCATATATTTTGTAGTAGTATAGTAAATAGATGAATTTAAATAGGCACCAAATAAAAAGAATTAAAAGGAGAGATGAGGGATATTTGGGTTAACAGAAGTTAATATTAAGGAATATGGCACTTCTAAGAGACAGGAAGCTTATTATAAGTCAAGAGTCAAAGTAGCAGTTCCAGATGACCTGGATGAGTAACTTTCCTTCTCCCTGGAATATACAAGCATGGGAAAAGAAGGAGCTTGAAGGTAATATTATAAAACATATGGAAACCTTATGTAAGTGGTGTGGCTATAGTCAATGGCCCCACATGTATTAGGAAATGGCAAAATTGTCAACAAACGGTACCAAGTAGATATTTAATCATTTTTACCTTCTGTTAAACATCATAAAGTGAAAGCCTAACCACAGATTTAAAAAACAATCATGTAGATGATATATAAGTTCCTACCAATGTTAGCAACCTAAGTTTTTAATGAAAATTATTGTGAAATGGTTTTACATGGTCGTTGTCTCAATTCTCTGCAATTGTCTCTTTATTTTGTTTGTATATAAACTTAGAAGCCCTTCTCTCGGCCATATCGATTTCAAGGAAATTATCCACTATATCCGTATCAACCATATCCGTATCAACCATACCCCTATCCAGTTCCATATTGATCAGTAATCCCAGGAAAAGATCACAAAGGTAAGCTGGGTCTGGTAACATTTTATTTTCTTCAGAAGTATCAATAGTGACATGAAAACAAGAAAAAACAAAAGCAAGGCACTGACCCAAAAGCAGCCCCATTTTAGGAAATAGAGACTGGTATATCTCTCCTAAAATGTAGTTATTTACCATAATGTTTCCAAAAGAAAGCTTCAGTCCTGGTATGGTTAACAGCTGGCATGTGAGGATGGGAACACCATCATCTGCGTCCTGCTTATGATGACTAGTGTTTCATGACCTCGAACTATTCCTAATCTTTCCTCATCTTCATTTTCTCATGGACAAAACAGGCATCATGAGGACATTGAACCAATTCCCTGAATTGGCGAAACTATGAAAACACATTACATCAAGACCTTGGTCAGAATTGTTGTAATTGCACATGGCAGGCTGTCCTGCCCCAAAACCTGTGCCTAATATTGTTTAAAACTTTTTCTTCTAAAATATAATCTTTAGAGCGACTGTATCAACACCATCTAGGAAACTGTCAGAAATGTAGTGACTGAGGCCACACCCTGGCATATGCAGTCAGAAGCTATATTTTTATAAGATTCATAACACAATAAAGTTTAAACTTTTCCTTGGAGAAAAGATTCTATCCTGATGAGCAATAGGATAGGGACAACAGCTCCAATATTATACCAACAAGAGGGAAAGGAATTATTTCCAATTTGCTTTGAGAATGTCAGTTTTATCTAAAACAACATTAATGTTCTGAATTCTAGGAGTGATTCAAGATTACACTATAAAATAAAGTAACATTTCTGGAGAAAAAGAAGACTGCCCCTACATTTTAGAGTTGAAATAGTTCCAAAGGTTTTTCATTACAATTAAATGCACATGGAGTCTTCATTCAAATTTAATTCCCTGTTGCCATTAAAGATAGGGCAAAGAATCTGAACTTGACTCCCTAATCATTAGGTAATAGATGACAAATATTTGATAGAGGAAGGATATATTAAAATATCGTTTTGGAGATGGGGTGCCTGGGTGGCTCAGTCGGTGAAACAACTGACTCTTGATTTCAGTTTAGGTCATGATCTCAGGGTTTGTGAGTTCAAGCCCCACACTGAGCTCTGCAGTGACAGTGCAGACACACCCTCTCTTTTTCTCTGCCCCTCCTCTGCTTATGCTCTCTCCATCTCCCTCAAAATAAATAAATAAGCTTAAAATAAATTTAATTAATAAAATAAAATATTGTTTGGGAGAGATTAACATGGAAGAAATGAATAGGCCATAGTTATGCCAAAGGGTGGTGGGAGAGAAGTAGGTTGGTGATAGAAAGTCTGTATGAAATATGAGAAAGAGACCCTTACAAGCAGCAATAAATAGGTTTGATGATGGGTTGAATGAAAGACTAAATCAAGGAAGAATTAAAAAAAAATGATTGAAGTTGTCAGAATGGATTAGCAAGTAAAAATGCTGAGCAATATTCCTTTCAAAAAGAGACAGTGCTCTGCTTTGCCCTTCTGTTTCGTGGCTTTTGTTGGTAATGGTGATGTCGTTGCTGTTTTCCCCCAGGGAAACTTTTCCATATGCCTATGTTTCCCTTGGTCTAAGTAGGGAATGTTAAAAATTCTCTGACTATGTTAAGTGTGAAACTATAGTATTCAAACTGAAAAGTGACTAGGGAACAAAAAAGGTAAAAATTCATTTAATAATTTTTCAATAATGATTCAGGATCCCTTAACCCCCTAAAGTACCAATAAATGTACATACTTGGTATACACTTAGTGTGGGTAGGAAATTTGAAGAGCCAGAAATAAAGGCATTTTTTAAAAGATTGAAAGAAACAATTGGAAATATATACAAATCCTTGTGTCATTATTTGAGAAAATAAAGTTTGAAATGAAATTCATGTTCATTCAGGCATGGGCTATTACTTGACCTCATCATGAGCAGCAGTGAGACATCCACCAGCAGTATATATACCATTATTCAGAGTCTCTGCACTACACAGCTCATTATCTAGTTTTAAAGATGGGTATAAACACACAGACACACACACACACACACTCACACACACACAGAAAATCATGTCAGAAAGATGTGATACAATTGAATGAGGTTTTCAGGCCTATTTTACCAGCAGGTCCATAGCAGCTGGAGAGAGAGGGATCTAGACACACAATGAAGAAGACCAGAAACTACCAAAACAATTTGGGATGAGACATAAAAGCTTGAGGAAAAATGAAGTAATAAAGATAGTAGCAATTTACTCTAGCACAGAGTCTGATTATATAAGTACTTGAGAATAATTCTAGTCAGCTTTTCTCTGTGGATGATTTTCACCAAGTCCCAGTTTTTGGTCCAGGATTTTGTGTCATGTCAAATCAAACCAAACCCAAACTTAGGTAAGGAGGGACTTTATTCAGAACAAAATCCATTGCTTAAATGGGGAGAACGCTTAAATCTCAGAGGTCTGCCAAGTTCTCAAAATCCAAGACGAAAGGCTTTTCTTTCACAGGCTAAAGAGAAGTCAGCAGAGGTCAGCAGAAACTTTTGAAGTGAACTTGGGCAAGCAGGGGGAATCCAGTTGGATCTGAGGAAAAGTGTCCACTGTGGTTAAGCTGATTCTCAGGATAAGTTGACCAAGGGACACACTCCATCTTTGGCACTTCATCAGACATAGGCCAAGCAGAGCTCGGAACCTATAGAAAGGAGAGAAGCCTGAGGAATATTAAATCCATACTGAGCACATAGTAACACATAGGCAACCATAAACACCTGGTCAGTCACAGAGGAATATATATAGATACAACCCCAAAACAGGAAAGCATAAGGGCATTAACAATGACTTGATCTGGAATGCAAATTTAATAAAAAGAATGTTTTCTCTTAATCCACAGGCTTGGCGGAAAGTCCCATTTGCTCTCTTTCATGATGATTCTTCCTATTCCAAAGCACTTTACCCACCTCACAAAATTTTGGAGCCTAGATAATAAATATGCTCAAAGTACTTTTAAAATCATGTTTTGAAAAGTAATTAAAAACACTACAGTTTTACTTTGATTATGGTATGTATTATGTCAGAATTTTAAAATAACCAGAACCATCAGTACATTCTGGCTTTTCAAAACAAAAGAGAATTTCAATCAAATAGTGTTTCATGAACAACACACACCTAAGATCAATGATCAATAGTTTTATTGATACTATTGTTTTATTACTATAACAATAGTAATGGTAGTCACTCAACTATTTGATTTCCTCTCTTAATCTGTGTTAACTAAATCATAAAAATTAAAAAGAAACTTGTCATGCATAATAAATTGATTTGTCAAGCAATTACTTGTCCTCTCACTGTATTTGTTTCCGGGGCTGGGCATATCAGATGATCAAAACTCGTGGCTAAGAACAACAGAAATTTATGCTCTCATTCCATCGGTAGAACCTTACTCTTTTTGACATCTCTAGGGCACAATCTTCCTTCACCTCTACCTACTTTCTAGCAATTTATTAGCAATCTTGGAATTCTTTGGTTTGTAAGTGCAATATTTCAATCTCTGCCTCTCTTGCCTCAAAGCAATCTTCTCCTTCTGGGTCTCTCTCTACTTAGGAAGACACCAGTCAAATGGATTAAGTGCCGACTCTACTCCAGTACAAGCTAAAAATAATTACATCTGCAGTGGTCCATATTTCCAGATAAGGTCACATTCTGAGTTACTGGGGTTAGGGCTTCAGTCTATCTTTTGTGGGAAGGACACCACTGAACCCATTCCATCCATCTTTATTTTGATTCCCAATATAATTTTTCTGCAACCATAATCGGCCCAAACTCATAATGATCCTCACTATGCCAATATTTCTAAAAAAAAAAAAAAAAAAAAAAAGACAAACTGCTATTTCATGACCTTCTGGAACAATGATTAGGGAAGAAAGTAGTTTACGATATAGTGATTCATAGCATGCCTCGGTGGTTATTTAAGGGGCATGAAAATCACCTAAGCAATTTCAGTGTACTCTTGAAATCTTCTGTACTAGAAGGCATTCCAATTCATGCAATTTGCATGAAATCTCTAGAATACTAATCAAAATCTTGACTTTAATTTTAATCATCCTGGTAAGGAAAGCTCATGCACATTTAGTAAGTGGCTTAGAAGAAAATCTCAGCTGTACTTTTTTAGCTATATTTTAGTGGTTGTAAATATTGACTGCGAAAAGCTAGAAAGTATACTAAGTGACCATTTTTATGAGATAGAACATTTTAGTCACCAACATTCATGGAGACAGGGCTTCTCTTCCAGAGAAAAGCAGCCCAAACTAAAGGCCAATCCCCAATCTCCACAGGGTTGTACACATCAGAGAGAAGTGTGAGGGTCCAAAGATATTTGAAAGGAACAGAAGGAGGCTGAGGAACGAAGGGAAGCTGGTAGAATGCTGAGTTGGTGTGTTGCGTGTTCTGTCCTGAACTGCCTTCTGGCCCTTTGTCTTATACGTTTTTGTATGTAAAAGACTTCTGAAATGTAACAAACCCCAAACAGAACTTTTTTGTTGTCTCCTTTCCTGAGTTTTTGTTAATTTCACCTGTCCCAGTATAGACTATAGCTTAAAAGAAATGAGTGGATTTTTTTTTCTCCCCTGCCCTTTCATCTTTTACATATAACCAATATATAACAGGTCTGGCACTCATCACATCTCTTTGATCTTTTCCCCAACGACTGTATGCATGCTCCTTTCTATTGCTCAGTGACCGCTTCATGGGGCTCCTTCACATTTATTTCTACTAATTCAACCTCAGCCAAAGATTTGGATCTCCAGAGTTCTTTCTGTGGGAAGTTTTCTCCTGCTTTCAGCATGTTCTCCTTCTCAGTGTCCGGCTTCGTTAACTTTAGAGCCATGCCTCCACTATCTCAACTATTTCTCCTCGTCAGGGGAATTGTGAGTTCCTTTTAGGCACCACCTTGCTGTGTACAGTTTGTAAATTTTCTCTAGCTTACAAGCTGGGACAATCATGGGGTTTATCTTGTTTGTTTGTTTTTTTTTCCCTCTTCTCTCAAGGATACATCCTAAATTCCTAATGTACAATATATTGAAATGGAAGTATCATATAGTGTGTTCTCTCTTCAGTTACTTAAGGCAGTTGGATGAATCTAGTCTCTGAAATGCAGTCATCACCAGAAGCTGTTTTACAGATTAAAAGCCTTTTAGAGTCCTTATGCTGTCCTAAAAATCCTGTATTATCTGGCCCTTTGTGCTTCTCTGACCTCGATTCACCACATATCCTCAATTCCAACCACACCATCCTACTTGCTGTATTTTTAAGTGTTCCAGGTGTGCACCCCTCCAATGGCCTGGACTGGAGTACTCCCCCCTTTATACTCTACTTTTTATTTGCTTAAAGTGTTCCTCTTCTCCTAATGGCCACACTACCTAATATTGGAAATACATTCTTACCAAATCTTCTAACCTTCCTCCATACCATCTTTCTCTTCATATATATCACCAGCAAACCCACCACCTACTCCTTACCACATTTGTTCTGTCTTCTTCCAGTTAGTGTATAACTTTCATGAAGTCTGAGATGTTCCCTGCTGGTGTTCATCATCGATTCTCAATGTGTAAGAGTTCCCAGCATATATTAACTCCTCAGTATGTATTTGGTAATATTCAGTTACATAGCAACTTCTAACTTCAGATGTATTTTTCTTTGTTGCTTTTATGAAATATAAAAAATTTTACATAAACAATATAAAGAACTGTGTTCTGTGGTATTTGCAGGATGTTTTCACAGCTGTCTTCAAATTTGAACTTGATCGGAAAGACTACAGAAATTTATCAGGTACCCCATCAGCAAAGTGAGTGGGGCATCCCTGGTGAGAGGCAAAATGGAGAGTCACAGTGATGTGAACATCCATGGTGTTCTCAGGAAGAGTGAAATGGCACTGAACAAACAAGAATTGGAGCCACCAATCTCTGCTGTGCAAAAGTCGAAGGGCCTTGAATATGATGCAAACAATCTTCAGTATT
Source organism: Proteles cristata cristata (assembly GCA_017311185.1). Taxonomy (NCBI): domain Eukaryota; kingdom Metazoa; phylum Chordata; class Mammalia; order Carnivora; family Hyaenidae; genus Proteles; species Proteles cristata. The sequence goes on from JAESUZ010002451.1 coordinate 438,024, forward strand.
AACTTAGACATAAGAAGCCAGAGAAATGTCTTTAGGCAGTTAAGTTACCTGCAATATCTATTATTTTAAAAAGTGTTGTGAGGGTGCTATAGAAAGTATATTTTGGAAGTGGCTGATAAAAAATTTGGAGACCAATTCGGAAGCTAGAAGGGGCTATCTGTGCAGGAGATGAGGAGATGTGTGGTGCAGAGGCAGGGGGCCAGGAGGTTAGGGAGAAGAAACCACAGACATGGAGTCTTTCAAGAAGCTGGGGGATCAGTGTCAAGAGTGAATTAGTGGTGTGACATGTGGGAGCAAAAAGGAGAGAAGGGATGGCATCTGTGATAAGAGAGGACTAGAGAACATCGTATTTACTTGTTTGTTTAAAAGTTTATTTGATTCATTTTGAGAGTAGAGAGAGACAGAGAGAGAGCAGTGGAGGGGCAGGAGAGAGAACTCAAGCAGACTCCACACTGCCAGCACAGAGCTCGACGCGAGGCTCAAACTCATGAACCATGACATCATTACCTGAGCTGAAATCAAAAGTTGCTTAAGCAAATGAGCCACCCACGTGCTTATTTGTTTAAATATTTATTTATTTAAGTTTATTTTATTCATTTTGAGAGAGCAAGAGAGCAGGGGAGGGGCAGAGATAGAACAGTCTTGTTCTAAGGGAATGATCACGTACAAACAAAGGAATTGAAGATATATGCGAAAAAAGTTAACCACATGAAGAAGGTCTTAGAGGAGAGAAGACAAGTAGGTATTACTCAGCAATGTGTAACTCATAGAAAACCTTTCTAGAGTTTAGAGAATTGGAAAAGCATGGTTACATGAGTTCTTGTTTCTCTGAATAAAAAGCCACAAATAAGAGTCAAAAAGTGGCTGAAAAGGCAAGCGAGGCAGTAAACTTAAAGAATTTACTGAACACCCCGACATGCCAGGTGTCAGGGCCCGTGCTGGAACTACAAAGATGGTTTAGTGTGTTTTCCTCCACCCTGGATGGAAAAAGTGATTTAATTAAATAGTCTGATAAAACGCAACATAATTGACTGACAGTAACAAAGGAAATATAAAATCAAACACAATTTTTTAAGTGCCAGACAGCACTGCTTCAAGAGAAGCCACTTTGTCACCCTCTGCTAAATTCCGTATACACTAATTGTCCTTTATTGTTTACAAGTATAGTATGTGTGATAAATTGTAGAAAAACTCATACACAGAATGATAGGTTAGCATAATGAAGCTTCAATGTTTGCCAGATAATCAGCATACAGGCTTTCCAAACATGACTAGCTCTTCAATAAACACAAACCATCATATGCAGTTACTTCACCTAAAAGCCCCCTACTGGCAGCCCTTAGGCAAAACTTAGTTAGCTGTGTTTGTTTGGTTCACATAATATTTCAAATGTAGTTAATCACAGTATATAATGGGTGATTAACTATTTTCCTATCCTTCAAAATTAGATATGCCAAGATAAGGACATTAATTGTATAAGTCAAAATTTTCTAGAGCAGACTATTAACTCTTCCTCTTACAAGAAGCTTGCACTCTTAGGGAAGCCATGGTCCCAGCATGTCATGTTTTTCACACCCGGCCCTACCTTATACTTTATGTCACCTACAAAGTCAATGTACATTTGAGCTTCTGCTTGAGTGGTTTCCATAGAACTTTGTATCTATTTTATACTCATTATTACCAAATTTTCTACAGTCTTTAGGTAATATTATTTTTATCATCATTATTTCATTTTTACAGAAGCAAAGCCAGAGATAAAAAGTAAAGTAAGAATTTGTTCCAGATACTTACTCAGTGGGAAAATCATTAGAAAACTATTTTTTTCCAAAATTCCATACTGTTTTACAGGAAAGGAGGCGCCAGGACAAAAAAGAAATGCAAAGAAACTTTTCTTGAATCAAAAAACTAGTTCATAGCAGAAAAACCTACACACAAAATACAGGTAACCATTACACATGAGAACATCCTCGTTTCCTGTTATGTTCTAAACCAAACTGTGTTAAAGTACTCCTTGGAATCTGTGGGGAAATAATGTGGAAATAAAAAACAATTTCTAATCATAGTGACTTCTTAGAATTCAACTGGCCTTTTAAGTATTTCAAACCACAAAATTACCATATCATGTGAAAGAACAATGTTTGGATAGTTCTGAGATAACCCATCCTAGGGTTGTAGTGTTCTAAAATGCTTCCAGAAATCCAGCAGCTTCTTACTCTGTTTATGATCCCTGGACCCCTTTCTTCATCTGAAAATTGGAGACAAGAATAATTAAAATAAATAGCTGGCACTAGAAAATATTATTTAGCAATATATATAAACAATTCTATTTCTGTTAGGCCAGAATGTATGTTGGCATGCTTATATGTATTCAGCACAAATATATGCCCACATACAGTGCATCCATATCATCTATGTACATTCTGGGTCATAAATTTTATAACTACTCCTATATGTTCTCTTTATTGATAGGTTTGATTGGAAAAGTCATTTCTGTAGAGTTTCCTTCTCTTTTATATACTTCTGTCAATATATTTGCTTGTTGAAAAGGCAACACTCCTGAGCCAAAGGAAGATTGTGTGTAACATTGTCTGCCTTGTTTGTACTCCTCCTTGTGGTCCATGTTGGATACGCTAGATCCGGATTGTGCTGTCATTTTCACTGTATCGATGATTAACTAAAGTCTCTGCAGCACGATGGTTGAGACACAGAACCCCACATCGCTTGCTGTACATGAAAATTTCAGATGCATTTTTGTCTGTGTGGTCTTTGCATTTCCATTCCTCATATTTAGAGACCGGACCACTGGTACCAAAATAACCAGTTGTCTAACAACTAAGTAAGGCCATTTAGATGGCACTGGAGTAACTCTGGAAACTCACAGACCCCATATCTCAAGTGGATCTCATATACCCAGTGCCTTAGAAGCTTCAGGGTAGAAGCCCCACTACAGCTACATCTCAGGAAGATTTAGTCCTCACTGTAACATCTCTGTGATTTGTTCCTGCTCCCACGTGTCCACTCCCAACAACTTTCACCCAAATTCTCAAGTCTGCAGTCACAGTTCCTGACTGCCCACAGGAGAGCTCATACTATCACTCCAGATGAAGTGAGCAGACATACCTGATACGGGATTGGTAACCAAAACATATAAAGAACTTAAAACTCAATATAAAACACAAATAATCCATTTAAAAATGGGCAGAAAAACTGAATGGACATTTTTCTAAAGAAGATAGACATGAGGCCGACGCATAAAAAGATGCTCAACATCACTAATCATCATAGAAATACTAACCAAAACACAATGAGCTATCACATTACCCTGTCAGAATGGCTAAAATCAAAAAGACAAGAAAGAACAAGTCTTGGCAAGGATATAAAGAAAAAGAATCCTCATGTACTGTTGTATTGTGGAATGTGTATTTTGGTGCAGCTACTGTGGAAAACAGTATAGAGTTTCCTCAAAAAATTAAAAATAGAAATACTGTATGACCCAGCAATCCTCTACTATTTACCCAAATAAAACAAAAAAAACCCACTAATTTGAAAAGATATATGCACCCCTGTTTATTGCAACATTATTTACAATAGCCAATATATGGAAGCAATCCAAGTGAACTCACCTTTTGTTCCAAATTTGTCCTGTCTCTATTTTTTTACTATATTAATATGAAACATGAATACATTATTTAATGTTATTGCTTTTGAAGATAACTAATTAGGCTTCTAGGATTTGAGCTCTTCTCTGAGACTCACTGGACTAACTTTTCTCATTTGGATAGGTTGACTATAAAAGACTTTTCCCCACTAATTGGAGTAGTTCAATTAAAATGGAAAATGTAGAATAAAACCTTGGCGTGTGCTGCATCCTTATAAAATTGCATTGGCTCTTCATTATTGTCTTCCAAATGAAACACCCTTTCATTTTCAAGGACATAGAACTGAGTAATCGAGATAAAAATGCTTTATCTCCCCCTTTATTGCAAAGTTGTAGGGCATGCCCTTGCTCATCAGTCTTCTAAAACCCTCTCCTGTTCATGAGTATGAGATTATAGATAACATAAAACACCACTTTTCTATCTGTCATCTGTTCTTATTTCTGTTAAACATGATCTGCACACTTCTCATAGAGTTGAATTAAAAAGGATCAATAATACCTATATATTTCAATGTTACGAGCTAAAATAAGGATCCCGTTACATTTAAAATTAGTTTTTAAACTTCTTCATTTAAAAGACAGTAGCTTCAATTTCCAAATGTCTTATATACATATATAGTCTCTTCATTTTTACATTACTTTCTCTCCATAGGGTCACATAACTCATATATTGCCAGTGTTTTTAATAGTGCTTAAACAGTTGTTTAGATGACTAAGTGAATAAAACAAGAATGGAAATAAAGATAGAAGGAAAAAAAAAGAAAGGGGAAAAATAAATAAATGTAGTCAAATATACCATAATCTATTTCAAAATAACTAGTGTAGGGTGTAATGATATTAAAAAAGTATTTATGAAGTGTTATGAATAGATATGAAAAGTTATGAAATTAAGATGATCATTGAGAAAAAGCCTATATACATCTGCAATGTTTAGGAACCTCTTGTGAAAATTACTGATATAAATTATCTTGTTGACTCCTTCAAATATATACCTTTTCCTTCAAATTAACTGAAAGGGTGCTAAGGGAGAGCATGGCCAGTGGGGCTCTTTTAATATGCTCTGGAAATATTTCCTTAAAACATACAAAATCAACTTCAAGGGGCACCTGGATGGCTCAGCTGGTTGAGCTTCCACCTTTGGCTCAGGTCATGATCTCACATTCATGAGTTGGGGCCCTGCATCGAGGCTCTGTGCTGACACATCAGAGCCTGGAGAGCCTGCTTTGGATTCTCTCTCTCTGTCTCTCTCTCTCTCTCTCTCTCTCCCCCTCCCCCACTTGTATGCATGTGTACATGCTTTCTCTCTCTCCAGAACAAACAAACAAACAAATATTTAAAAACTCAAACTTCAAGCTTATTTTGAGTTCCAATAGACAAAAAGCATATTATTGAGTCTGGCATATTTAACCAAAACAAAAATAACAATAATATTGTATTCAATACACTTCATCATCCAACCAAAAAGAATAAAATTAAGTAAATGAATTTGCTTGGAGAGGCAGTAAAAAGAGTTATTTTTGTATTACAGGTAAACTTGTCACCAGCCTCACTTAAAGGACATGAATCTTCCAACATCCAAACTGAGTAGATTAAATTTCATGTGGTAGGGTTCAACTTCTTAAGACATGAATATAGTTCTCATCTCAAGGCACACATTTTGCGGAAGACAAATTTATTGGATCAAACCTAGTGGGATGTGGGATTTTGGCAGGAGCTATATTTATTTTATTGTTATAAAATGTCGAGAGGAAATGAAATAACAAAAAATAAATATTAAATTTAATAAGTCAAAATAAGTATAGTCAATAGTCAAATATTAATATAAATAGTCAAAGTAAATAGAAAGACTCTAATTTTACTTCACATTTATCTCCATATATAAGAAAATGGATAGAGTTAACAAAATTGTAGATTTTCCTTCTGATACATGGATGTCCATCTTGCATATAAGATTTTTTAAATATACAAGATATTTTATAGCCACACAGTATTTCAATTCATTTCATTTTTTAAAAATGTTTCTATTGTTTACTTATTTTTAAGGGTGGGATAGAGACAAAGCAGGAATGAAGGAGGGGCAGAGAGAGAGGGAGACACAGAATTCAATTCAGGTTCCAGGCTCTGAGCTGTCAGCACGGAGCCCCAAGCAAGGCTCGAACCCATTAACTGTCAGATCATGACCCAAACCAAAGTCAGACACTTAACCAACTGAGCCACCCAAGTGGCCCAAAATTAAATATTCTTTTAAAGTTTGACATGACATTTCCTAAGTTATTTTATCCTCATATAAAATATGAGTTTTGCCTCCTTTTAATATTTTTATTTTCATCATTAAAAAGTTTCCTTTAGAGGAGCCTGGGTGGCTCAGTCGGTTGAGCGTCTGACTTTGGCTCAGGTCATGATCACATGGTTTGTGGGTTCGAGCCCCACGTAGCTCTCTGTGCTGACAGCTCAGAGCCTGGAGCCTGTTTCAGATTCTGTGTCTCCCTCTCTTTCTGTCCCTCCCCACTTGTGCTCTGTCTCTCTCTGTCTCAAAAAAAAAAAGTTTCCTTTATTTTGCATAACTAATCACACACACTAACCATTCTTGTTTTATTCAACCACTATAGTTAACATGTTAATTGCCTAAAAAGAAGGAAATTGCTTATTTAAATGTTTAAAATTTTATCTTTGAAAATGTTTTTCCAAAGTAAGATTCTTTGGCAGGAAAATACCACTTTTTCCAGGTTTCTTCCTTATTCTGATTCAAATATAATATCAAAGTAGCACTATGTTTGCATTTTTTTCTTACATCATTACCTTGTTGAAAATCCTGAACAGTGTTTGGATGTTAGAAAACTGCATTAAAATATTCTTAATATTTTATATTTTGAATAACATCCAATGTTCTTAATATAAATAAATGAATAAAACTGTCAGATAAGAACAAAGTAAAATAATGCATGAGTCATTATCACTTTCTCACAGGTTTGATGATTAAAATTTTCTTATAATCAAAAAGAAATATGTGCTAACATCCATCAAGAGATATGCTCAAGAAAGTTCAGAGCAGTCTTATTCATAAAAGACAAAAACAAATGCAAGCAACCCAAATGTCTATCAACAGAAAAATACATGATTTATAGTTTACTCATACAATGGATTATGACTCAGCAATGGAAATAAACCAACTATCACTACGTGCAATAATATGGATGACTCTCACAGACATGAGTAAAAGAAACCAAATACAAAAGGATACATATTATATAATGCCATTTATATGAAGTTCAAAATCAGGTGCAACTAAACACTATATAGAAGTTCTGACAGTAGTCACCTTTTGGATGGATTATTGACAAGAGTCAGGGGTGAGCATCTGCAGTGCTTGAAAGGCTCTGTATCTTGATCTAAGTAGAAGTTATACAGGTTAATTCATATAGGAAGTTTACCCACTGTATACTTAAGAACGGTACACTTTTCTCCACGTAAATACCTCTTAAAAATGGGGGGACAAAGCCATTAGCAGAAATGTAACATTTCCATCTTCAGGTGCAATATAATTCCATTATTCTCTTACACTTTTTAACTAGATGAAATATGAAAGTTTTGTAGTTTTGTAATGATAAAATATTCCTCATGTTAACTTTTAATTTTTATGTGTCCAGTTCAGATTTGGTTCATTTGTAACTATACTGGCTCTAAATTCCCTTGCTTACAATCGAACTCGAGAACGACAGCAGAAGATGCCAAATTAAGCTTTTATTTTCTTTTTAAGAAACTTGTAGAAAGAAGTTAATAATTTTCCCCAACTTGATTTCTCATAGTAGAAGAAAAAGTGTTTTTACAACGTTTGGTTGTTTAGCAGTCTGCCATTGCTTCTTTTAAACATTTCTTCAATGTGTTTCTTTAAAAAAAATTTTTTTTAAAAATATTTATTTAGAGACAGAGTGCGAGCGAGGGAGGAGCAGAGAGAGAGGGAGACACAGAATCCAAAGCAAGGTGGAGGCTCTGAGCTGTCAGCACAGAACTTGATGTGGGACTTGAACTCAACGGACCATGAAATCATGAACTGAGCTGAAATTGGACTCTTTAACCGACTGAGCCACCCCAGGCGCCCCTTCTTCAATATGTTTCTTCATCATCACCCCTTATGCCATTTCTACAAATGCGCCCTTAAAATCACATGCCAATCTGTTCACACCCTCTTACATGGTTATCCTGCCTGCTGCTCTGCCTGCCCTTCGGTCCTTTTCTATTGTGATGCCATGATGATTAATTTAAAATGCAATTCTCTCCGTGTCACATGTCAGCTTAAAGTCTTTCATACTGCCTCCTGCCCCCAAAATGAGATATAAACTCTTAGCTCCTGTGGGACTTTACCTCAGCTCCTGCCCGTCTTTCTCTCTCTCTCAAACTTTTGGCTCTTCTCCCACACTGCAGTCTCTCTCATGTTTTTAAATGTTTGTTTGTTTGTTTGTTTGTTTGTTTGTTTGTTTGGAAAGAGAGCATGCAGATGTTCATGCACGCATACGAGTGGGGAAGGGACTAAAGCAGAGAGGGAATCCCAAGCAGACTCCCCACTGTCGGTGCAGAGCCCACTCAAACCTCCATCTCCGGAACCGTGAGATCGTAATCTGAGCCAAAATAGAGTTGAACAGTTAACCGACTGAGCCCCCAGGATCCAGGATCCTCCACAGTCTCTCTCATTTTCATGTCTGCTCGGCCGTACAAAACCTTGAAATATGTGTATTTTACTGAACATAAAATATACCTTATTTAAAAAAAAAACCTCTTAGTTAGTGAAAAGAGAGACTGTTATCAATACAACTGAAATGTTTTCTCCAGTCAGTTCTGTTTCCATCCAAGCTCCTCAGCTGTAAAAATGATTCTGAAATTTGTCTCCTTCCCTGATATTACTTTATATTTGTACCACACATGCACGTTGCTATTACAATAGACAGTAGGTGTTTAGTTTAAAAGTATTTTTTAGAACTTGCATAAGATTGTATTAATAGATTTCTCAAAACATACAAAAATATATTGAATTAAACCTTTATAGAAATAGAAGTAGTTATATATATTTCTCACATTAATTTAATGTTCTTTTTCTACTGGAGACCACTTCTTCTCAGACTTAGAAACTATTGAAAGTTTCCAAATTATTTCCAATGCATTAATATTCATTAATGTATTATTGCCATTTTTAATAATATTCACTAATTTAGTCACTAATCAATTTATGACATTTTAATTATAATAGACTTTTCTTAAATTATTACTAGCTCTTATTAACCTTACTGACTTTTGCTTCCATTCTCAAAGGATCGTTGGCCTTTGTACTTGTTTGCTCATGACCTACCTCTTAATTCCCTCGACTTTGCACAAACTCCACACATTATTTTCTTTCTGGACCACCTGATTCTTATACCTAAGAACATTTTGTATGTAAGTGTCTTGATGAACTATAGATATAATCACTGTAAGGTAGTAAACATTTGACAACAAGTACATATACATGCCCAGTGAAATAATATAGGACTTCCTATACTAGAATTCCCTTTCTCCCAGTTAATTTATATCCTACTGAACTTATCTACTCCAAGGCTTTTATTCCTAACTAATGGTAAGAGTTTCCTTTTCTTTCTTTTTTATAAAAATGTTTAATGTTTTGTTTATTTCTGAGAGAGAGAGGCAGCATGAGCAGGGGAGGGTCAGAGAGAGAGGGAGATACAGAATCCAAAGCAGTCTCCAGGCTCTGAGCTGTCTTTCAGCACAGAGCCTGATGTGGGGCTCAAACCCATGAACCGTGAGATCATGACCTGAGCTGAAGTCAGACACTTAACCAACTGAGCCACCCAGGTGCCCCTTCCTTTTCTTTCCATTCTCCTAATAGCTATACATCAGTAGCATCAGCAAAGGCTGAGACCTTGATAGTTGACACTTAGAAGGGCTTTGTATTCAGTAAACAATTGGTCTATTCAATATTTCTGAAGCTTGCCAGGCATACTCATACACCAGGGCCTTTGCAGATGAGTTCGTTCTGAAATATCTGCAAGGTTTACTTTCATATTCCCTTCAAGTTTTTCTCTTCTGCTCAGGGAGGCCTTTCCTGACCATCTTACTAGATGGTGAACACCTCATCCCTACCACTATTTCCTATCCTCTCTCTTCAATTCAGTTTTCCCAAAGGATGCAGTGATTGAACCAATGATTTATTGTTTATCATGTGTTAACATTTTAACCAGTTAAAACATAAATTTCATGAAAACCATGTTTTCTTTTGTTCATAGCTTCCTTCCAGGTGCTTAGGATAACTCCTGACACATACTAGGTACTCAAGAATTATTCACAGAACTAAGTAGTCTTAACTACATTTTCAACTTCAGCATCTGTCCAAGTATTTTGTGGAGAGCATGTATGAAAAATTCAAGTACATCAAAGATTTGGGAGACCTTTTCAGAGATTGTTCAAATTTAATTTGCATTTACAAGGCAGAGAATGTGATATGAGGGCACTCCCAGTCATAGTGTGCTCTAACCCACATCCATAGTGTGCTCTGGAAAGACTGTGATAAGGCTAAGAAATGTCAAGCGGTAGGGCCAGAAATGTCTCCTGGGAAGATTCTGAACAACCTCGAATTCTCTGTTAACTTGAATATTACCATAGACAGAATTCTCTGTTATCTTGAACATTACCATGGACAGTATAAAAAATCATACAAGGGCACCTGGGTGGCTCAGTCAGTTAAGCATCCGACTTTGGCTCAGGTCATGATCTCACGGTTCATGGGTTAGAGCCCTGCATCAAGCTCTGTGCTGACAGCTAGCTCAGCGCCTGGAGCCTGCTTCAGATTCTGTGTCTCCCTCTCTCTCTGAACTTGCCCTGCTCAGGCTGTCTCTCTCTCTCTCTCTCTCCCTCAGAAATAAATAATACCTTTTTAAAAAAGTTAAAAAAAAGAAATTGCACAAATGTTTTGGTTCAGTAACATAATCTATTACATACACTTTAAAAAGAAAATATTTGTGAAGAAGGTGTGGGAAGTGCATTTTAGAGATAACAAGAAAATGGAAGACATGTGAGGAAATTCATTACAGTTATCTAACCAATGGAAGATAAACTGGTGCAGAAGCAATGGATTGAAAAGGTTAGAAGGAAAAAACTACAAGTATGAAGTCCCCCCAAAATCTGGTGGTGGGTGAAAGGAGAAATGCATAATGTAGCCAGTGTGGGTGTCACAGAATGATGAGACGGGACCTGTAGACTGAGGTACTGAAGATACCATAGACTAAGCAAAGGAGCAAGTATAAATGAAGCAAACAAAACTGTAAGAGGAGAAGGGGATAAATATATAGGTAAGTTTTTAGGGCTTGGGAAAGGAGCAGATGGACTCCTATCTTATAGAGAAGGAACTCATAGAACATTTACTGGCGAGTCACAGAAATCAACAAGCGTGGTTGTCTGGTTTCTATGCTCTCAAAACTTGAGAGCAGAGGTAAGAGTAGAAGCTGTTGCTGCTAAAGGCGAGTAGTCCTGGTTGTTAAGTGAAATTAAAGTGTTTACTAAGTATCAGCCAAGTGTCAGACCAACTAAAGTGGCAGATATGCAACAAGGTAAACTCTGATTTCTTCTTTTCCAGAGGACAAAGTTGTTTAAATGATTTCATAAAAAAAAAACAAAAACAAAAAAAAAACAAGATGATTGAAGGGCAGCAGTAAAAGAGTCATAAAAATCTGAAACAGATGAAAAAATGGCAGTTCCATAAAATATAATCCTATGGGGGAAAAGCTACGCGTGGTTAACACCATATATTAACAATTGGCCTTTCCTAGTGTTGAGTGTGTAATCACGTGTGTGGTAAATTTTACAAAGATTTCTACACAAAATTATTAGGAATTTTAACATCTTGATGCTGAAACATTAATTCTTCAGCAAATCAGAAGACTTGGTTTTCCAAAATGATTCCGTTTTTAATAATTACATGAGCCTAGGAACTAGCATTTTCTCTAGAAATCTCAGATTGGAAGCACTTGGGCAAGATCCAGCTGTGCTTTGGTTCCATCAGCAGATGCAATATTTTTAAAGAATTTTAATTTGTTACAATCAATATACAGAAAATTCTGAAGAAGTAATGAAACACTTGGCTTATCTCTAAGAAAAATGGAAGATGTGGGAACAATAGAGCATGTATGTTACATGTCAGAATTGACTGGAGCTAAGTATCGGCTTTTCCCTTCAGGCCAGGCTCACACTTTGGGGAGGCTGCGCTCCCCACATTACTTTATTTTCCGTAAGCCTGGACCTACCTTCACTACTCATGTAACCTGCTTGGTTACCTACAGCCATTTCATTTTGTGGTTTCTGAAAAAGTAGGTGCCATGTAGATACCCATTCCCTTTGCATAAGTTGTTGCTAATTGTTACAACTTGTAAGTTGGACTCAGCATGACTATTAATATTTTATAGGTTCAGAAACTACTGAGAGAGGTTAAGAATGTAAATCCTTGTGAAAGTTACCGCTAGTTCGTAGGACAGCATTCCCATTATATCACATGGACTTGTGCACAATAACCATGTGTTTAGTGGTGGCAAATGATAAGCAACAAATATGAGGAATATCATCTTTTTATGTTAATGAAATTTTAACTAACATATCCAAAATGTCACTTTAGATATTTGTTCAAGATGTTGTAGACAAGAAGAGACACTGATGTGCCTCGAGGAAAAAAAAAAATACTTATTGTGAACCACTCAGCCGGTATATGGTGGAGTAAGCTGCACAAACACAGAATACAGATAATCACTACGCACTGTAACATCCTCACTTCCTGTTATCATGTACTAAATCAAGATAAATGGAAGCACTCCTTGGAATATGTGGTACAAATGTTGGATGGAGAAACTACTTCTAATGATCATGACTTCTCAGAATTCAAGTTCTTTTTAGGTATCTTAAACCGCAGAATTACCATATCGTGGAGGAACTAGGTTTAAATAGTGAGTGATAACCCATTTCAGATCTCCCACTGCCTGGACTTCTTGTCCTCCATTTAAGAAGCAAGGTAATATTTTTTAACTTATCCTTTTTTGTTATCCTACATGCATTATAATATTGTAAAACCTAAGAACGGTTTTTTAAAAACATTTTTAAAGAAATTAATGTCAGTGTACTTTAAGTTCCTTTGAGAAATTGTTTTAGAACATAAGCTGCTGATTTAGCAACTTTTTAGTGCTTCGGGATACAATTAATGTATCGACATCTTAAAATGGTTATTATACTACTCTATCTTATTATGAAGCATCAAAGTCTTATTTCAAGAGCAAGGTCATCAAAATGAGGCTTTTGGAAATCCAGATTACTGTATATTTAAGATGTGGACTTCTGGATCACTTCTTTCATCTGTTAATTAGACATAGTAACCTAACATTCTTGTTTTGGAGACCAGAAATAAAATTTATAACATAACCTACCACAATGCCTGGCATATAGCAGGTGTTCAGTAAGTGCAATGTTTCTCATTTACCAACATGCTGAAAACAGTACTTTAACTCTCATTTAGCATCTATGTTCCAATTTCTTTTATCCTTGGATAACCAAATATACCTAAGTAAAACTGAAGTAAGCTGTTACAAAATAAGTTTATTTTATATTTTAAGAGGAATATAAAAAATATTAAAATATAAAAATGTTTATAATATTATAAAGCATTATCATTATGAAACACTTTTAAGATGAAAATCCTATGTATCATAGGATAAAAGTAACAAATATGCCTAAGATTTTTAGTAAAAATGAGAAATTAATAAATTTAGGCAATGCAAATCCTAGGACAGAGTAATGCATATATGTACACATTCTGCAGAAGTGCATAGGTAAAGATCACCAGCAAATTGAATACTATTTGAATAAAACAAAATCTAACTCTTTAAAAGTAATGAATTTAATATGTGTCAATCTAGACAGTAAGGCACTGTTATATATCAAAAATGCATTAGAATATCTATTTCATTTTTCAGTTCTTTGTTTAACAGATAGGAAAGTGAAGTTGATATATAGTCAGCAAACCTTGTGGACTAACACATAGTCGTGGTATTAGAGATTGAGCTGGAAGGGATTATAGAAACCAGTCTTATTAGTAGTCTCTCTTTTGCTACACATATGAAATGAGGTGCAGTGATGTTTAATGATTTATTCAAGCTTCAGCAGGCTGTCTAAAGGCTGAGAGGCACCCAGACCTCCTTGCACCCAACACAGTATTATTTCCACCTGCCACTTCTCATGAAGGAGCCAGACTGCATGTTTTGATTCACCTGATATCTGTTTAAAAATGAGTGTCTCTTTTATTTTGCATTTCTTATGGTCCTTGTCCACAAGACTGAAGAAGAGTTATAAAGTGGACTTACTTTTTCATCACTGTACCTTCATGTCTGGTATAGTACCTGATAATGTTGTAGCAACTAGTCATTGAATGAGTAAATTAGTAAACTAGTTAACCAATTACATATAGGGCAAAAAACTCTACTAACTCGCTATACCCTAAAGGAACTTCCACGTTTTAGAAACCAAGATTTTACATTATATTCTGTTAAGAAAATTTCTCCTTACAAAGGGCTTGTCATAGTCATATCCATGTGTTTCTCAAGTGAATCTGCTTTTACCAAGTTTTCAGTGACCTTCCTAATTGCCTGGAACAAAGATTAATGTACAATTATTGAGAAAATGTGTGATGTTTCAGGAGAATAAAACCATTATTAATTTGCTATATACCTATGTTACAGGACTAAGTAAACATGAAGTTCTTCATTTTCACCTGCCTTTTGGCTACTGCTTTTGCAAAGCATGTGAGTATAATGACATGTTTATGATTACCTATTCTAATTTAAATATAAGAAGAGTGAAACTTTCATGCAGATGATGGCAGGGGTAGGCAGCAAGAAATAGAGGCAAGGTGTGATCTTTAAAACCCATAATCGAAGATATCATTGGCCTTGCCTTATACAAGGTATCAAGGTGGACAGAAACACTTTTTATAAAGTATTCTTGTAGGATGGAGAAGTCAGCTATAGGTTAAAAGGCATATACTTCCTCCCATATCTGCTTGAATGTACTGGGGAATGTTATTTTACTCCAAGAACCACTTCCTAAAAGTAAGAAATATATTGAGATAAAACAAGAATATCTTGAAAAATTCAGGGAGGCCACAGGTAAAATGTAGACTCCAAAACCATCTCTCAAGCAAGGGTCAGAATTTCACTATTCTTGGTTACAGTAGCTCAGAATCCATTTAGACAGGAAGCATTGATGTGTTGAAGAGTGGTTAACTTTGAAAATCACTGCCAAATAACTTACTGCAAAATAGCCCCTAGGGGCACCTGGATGGCTCAGTCAGTTAAGCATCTGACTTGGGCTCAGGTCATGATCTCACAGTTCATGGGTTCAAACCCTGTGTCGGGCTCTGTGCTTACTGCAGCTCAGAGCCTGGAGCGTATTTCAGATTCTGTGTCTCCATCTCTCTCTGACCCTCCCCTGCTCACGCTGTCTCTCTCTCAGTAATTAAAAAAATTTTTTTAATTTTTTTTTTTAAATCCCTAAACTTCTCAAAGAATCATATTCTTCCAGTGAGAATACAGTAAATATATCACAAAATGTTATGGTGGATTAGGTATGTCATATGAATGAAGTACTTTGAAAACACACATGTGTAATCTACTAAATTCCTTTGAAGTAACTGATTTTTTCCTTTCCCTTTTGCCCCCATTGTCAATCCCTCTTCCCTCCCCAATATCTTCCTCCCCACAACTGTACCAGACCCTAAGGTGATCAGAATTCTCTGCGTCCTCTGTTTCCTATATCACATATAAATCTTAAATTCAGAGCCAATTCAGGAACAAAACTAGGGTAAGGATTCTATTTAGGTAAACAGAAAAAAAAATAATCATAGTACACTTCAGTGAGCAATCTTATATCAAGTTTGATTATTTCTCTTGCTTATAATCTACTGATCTAAACCACACTTTTCCCTTTCTCTCTAAATCAGTAATTGTCCTCAATATTTCCTTTAAGATTAATTAAATCTAGAAATCAACATTAACTAAATAAAATATAATATCATGGTATTATAACATTTTAAGATTCTGTAACACATCTACAGTTATATTTTAGACTGTGACAGGATTTATACTTAAAAATCAGGAACCCGATCGTTTCCTAAAAGTAGGAAATATCTTAAGCCATAACGAGCATTTATTTGATGTATAAAATGATTTGTCTATTAATATTATGGGAAACATCCCACTAAACCCTAAACAGAAACAGATTTCTAAAAGCTCCATATCCCCAAAACAACAGCAACAAAAAGACTGGTTTGCATTTTAAAATAACTGATAAAACTGAAACTTGTGTGTTTTTGTTTTTGTTTTTGTTTATTTGTACGAAAGATGGAACATCACTCCTCCAGTGAGGTAAGACACTTTCATAAAACATAAAATCCTTTCACCTAGTGAAAATATAGATGCACTGAACTAGTAAGTCTTTAGAATAGTTTTTTTTTACCTATGAAACTAGAACTATAACAACACAAAAAATTGGAAGTGCAACCATAAAAGAATAAAAAGTAATAAAGACTAAGAACAAAGCTCTATAAATTCTAATTACCAAGAATAAATTTCTGGTTTTATTCCTAAGTTGTCTCAATATTAACATTGTATAGTGAATCCATTTTATGTTTTGGCAATAAGGACTCATGTTTTCTGGATCTGTATTAAATGCTAATTTCCAAATGACTTTCTATCCAGGGGTGCATAACAGATGTCCAAAGACATTTTCAATATTACTGAAGGATGCTCTTGTCTCCCATGATATATTTTGTCTCTTTAAAAAATACCAAAGAAAAAGGTACTAATGAAAATAAAAGGAAATTGGAAATTGTACAGTAGAAAATCTCTTTCCTCTCTGTGGATGATGTTAGGAAAGCTTTTGATTCAGCAATTCATTACTCAAAATAGTGTGGAATGAGTTCATTCCTGAAATATGGCAAGTTAATTGTATAGAGCGAGTGAAACTTTGATCAACTTTGTTCTTTAACTCAGGCAGAGACTAAATGTTATGTAGCTAATGGATAATGGTTATAGATTGAAAATTTATTGCATGTATGAGTATAATCTAGGTAAGTTATATTGTTTTTCTTTTCTAAGGAATCTATCAATGTGTCCCAAGAAGTAAGTTTTAACTTCTTAAATTACATACTTTTTTCTTTAATCATGACTATAAAAGAAATTATTTGTTCTGTAGAAATTGAAGCAGGAGAAAAATGTGTTCATCATCCCAGTTAGGTAAAGTTTAATTTTTCAATCTATTAACCCTTGGCTGATATTTTTTCTATCAAATATGGGTCATTTTTTCATAACTGAAAATGAGTATTATTTTTAATGATAATTATAAAAATGATGAGGTTTTCCATTGCTTTACCAAAACGCTGTGGACCAACATGGAAGGGAAAGTAGGAAAAGATTCATGAGCCAGAACCTGCAAGACACATTGCTAAAGCAGAATATCTTTGAGTTTCTTTTTAATGGTCCATCATCTTTATTTTTCTTCCCTAATTCTGTACAATTTTGTTCACAAAGTTGACTTTTCTTTCCTATCATGTTATGACCAAGAATATTATACTTCATTTCAGTAAATGCTGTATCTTTCTTGACATTGTTTTCTTTTGGGGTTGGAGGTACATTTGTCCACATCCTGTGAAGTATATATTGATTTCACATCTGTAGGACAATGTGAAGTAAAAATATAATATTATTTTGAAAAAAAAAACATTGACATTAACTTGGATTTGGAAAACATATGCCGGGTGAATCAAACTCGAAAACCAAGATTTTTTTTCAAAGAATGACACTAAAATTTCACCCATTTACCCTAATTCTATTAATAATTCCATTGAAAAAATATATTTTTGTATGGACCAGTTAATACTGATTTCCACATTCTGTGAGGAATGGAGGACTTTTCTTTTAATGATTATCATTCTTAAAAACTTCATCTTAATACTTACTCTTTTCTTTTTTAATTTTTTAAAACTATTCTCTCTTGTTTTAAGGTTTATGTACTTATTTATTGAGAGAGAATGTGTACCACCAGGGGATGGGCAGGAAGAGAGGGACAGAGGATCTAAAGCAGGCTCTGCACTGATAGCAGAGAGCCCAATGCGGATTAGAACCCACAAACCATGAGATCATGCCCTGAGCTGAAGTCGGACACTCAACCAACTCAGCCAAACAGGAACCCCCTAACATTTTGTTCTTTATTTATTCATTCATTCATTCATTCATTTTTATGTTTAATTTATTTTTGAGAGAGAGAGATCACGAGTGGGAGAAGGCCAGAGAGAGAGAGAGAGAGAGAGAGAGAGAGAGAAACAGAATCGGAAGAAGGCTCCAGGCTCTGAGCTGTCAGCACAAAGCCTGAAGCAGGGCTCAAACTCACTAACCGTGAGATCATGACCTGAGCAGAAATCAGACGCTTAACCGACTAAGGCACCCAGGCAGCCCCATTTTCTTTTTCAAAAGCTACTTCTTATTGTTATATTTTCTTGAAATTGACTCATTTAAACTTGAATCAATTTATCATAGAAGCAATATATATTTAATTCCAAAACATATGTTAGTTGGCCTAATGATGTATTTTTTATAATACAGAATAAAATAAGTAGTGACACTAAAATGGAAAAAAAAGTTTGTCCATGCATTACCAAAATTAATCTTGTGTGTTCATTTATTCTTTTGACCAACATTATTGAACAATAACTATGTCTCAAACACTATTTTAGCCTCTAAGGATACAATAATAAATAGCACAGTCATGAGATACAAAACATACAATAAATATGACAATAAATACTGTTAATTGTATGTTTTTCACCAAATTCTAATTGGAATTTCTAATATAATTCATATAAAACTCATATGATGAAAATGAGTCTATTTGAACACTTCTTATGGAAGAGGAGTTTTTCCTTTTATATTCAAGAGAAAACATTTATAAACAATGTTGTGGAGATAAAAGATATAACTCTTTTTCTTCTCTCTTCAAGGAAATCACAAGAAACATAAATGAATTGGTGAGAAATTTCTATTTATTTGAACAATTTTTGATTTACATTACCAATATATAATATTAGAATATTAGTGGGGTATGGGAATATCTATAAGTATCCTCTTTTAATAAACTGTAAAGAGATATAGAAGTTGCATAAAAATAACAATTTTTCCTTGCTCACCTTAGTAGTATCCACCTAAATTAGTCCATATTCTTTTGGGACACTTCCATTTAGTTACAAGATCATTTTTATCTCTTCCACTTGTTTTCCAAAAGTGATTAATAATGAGCAGCAAAGAACCTGATTTTATTGCTGTTATGTCAATTCTTTTAACTTATCATATTAATGACCATGTAGGTAATATGAGAAATATCCCCAATAACTACTAATATTCAAGAAATCCTGAGGATTTCTTACGGTGGCCAGATTTTGATATTTATTATTATCTTTCAAGGAATATCCTAGCAGATCATCTAGTGGTGTAAGAGGCCTTTTCTTTTAAAATCAAAGAGCGTTCATCAAGAAATATCAGATTTCCAGCGAAGTGTGTATCAACTTGTTAAAGTCACAAATAGGGTAAACAACGGAGAAATCACTTACCCAAATGGATTGAAAGTGACTGTCTGCACCTTGGTATACACTGGTGGTTTTTCATAGAGACATCATGTATCTTACTCCAGAGAAAAGTGCATTTTAAATCAAGCTCATGTCAAGTGAGCTATTTGCCTTCTACATAGTTTTATGCTGAAAAACCTCTCAATATTCCTTAGTGTAATGCTTCTCAAAGTGTTATCTCTCAATTAGCAGCATCAGAATCACCCAAGCATTGTTCTGATATACTTGAAAATTGGAGAACCTTTTGTCTAAAGGGGGTGAATAAGGGAAGGCATTAAGATGTGTAGGTCACTGATTTCAGAAATAACTCATATGGTAGAAATATCCAAGCAAAAAGCATGCTGTGAAAAGGTGCCTGGGAAAATAAGATGACTAGATGTGGCCCTGAGCCTTGTGGCCTGAGGCTTAGCCTGAAATCTTCCTACTTAGGTCTAGGAAGCATATCTTACTCTCTCTCTCAGCTGCAAGTTGGTAACTCAAATGGAGAGCCAATGGTCACTTATAAATAACATTACATCCTCTAGAAAGAATGTGCAAGATTTACTTTGCCACACACCTCACTAAGCCTACTTTACAATTTTCTTTTTTCTTTTTTGCCCTTTACATTCACTCTAATGTATGAATAATGTGGAATTGGTGAAAATTTTGAAATGAAACATACTTTCAGTCACATGCTATGACTTTCACACAAAGCAAGCACTCTGATGAACAATGTTTTAATTTATTCGATTCATAATAAAAATGGTATATCTCTCAGTAGTAGTGGCATGGGCCCCAAATATTGCAATAAATTGACACATACCATTCTTGTACAGCTCTAAGGTGAAATCATGCGGTTAAGTTAGTTCTTCTTTTCTTCCCCTAAGGAATCTGCTGAAGTTCTCACAGAGGTAAGCAAGTTTCATTCAAACAAAATGAATTTATATCATTTAGCAGTGTTTTCTTTTTGGGTTTTTTTATAGCAAGTGCCTTTGTTTCCTTAACAGAAAGTTAAACCCACTGTGGAAAAAAAGACCCACCTACAGCGACTGGTGAATCTCTCATACAAATTACAGTTTCAACTAAACCATCTATCTTTGCCTGTTTCTTCTCCCAAATGTTCACATAACTCTTGTATCCCAATGAAATATTTATCTCCAAATTTATAGTAGGCATTTTTTATTTTGTTACTTTAATTTCTAGCTGTTACCTTGTCAAATTTGTGAATGTATATTTTAAGAAAAATAAGTGTGGAACAATTATCCAACTGGTTTTGAAAAAGTTACAAAACACAGAAAACTAGTTTCAAGTTTGAATGATGGAAGTTAGATACCAGCGTAATTGAGGTATGACTTTATTGCCCACTCAGCTTTTGACAATGGCATCATAGATAGATATCTCAAGAGTAAAGGTGTCCATGCCATACACCATATAACCCATCCTCTGTGAACTAGAAACATGCTTTGGAGTTCAGCAGTTTGTATTCCAATCATAATTTCTCCAATTACTTAATTTCTACAAGCTATAATTTCTTCAACTAAAAGTGAAGATAGCTATATTGACCCTGCAGAATAATATTAGATGATATGTACGTAAATTATGTTTAAAAATGTTTGGAACGGGGGTGCCTGGGTGGCTCAGTCTGTTAAGTTTCTGACTTCGGCTCAGGTCATGACCTCACCACTCCTGGGTTTGAGCCCCGCATCTGGCTCTGTGCTGACAGCTCAGAGCCTGCTTCAGATTCTGTATCTCCTTTTCTCTCCACCCCTCCCCCACTCGTGCATATAGCATGACTCTCTGGAAACTCTCTCTGACTCTTTCAAAAATAAATAAACATTTAAAAAAATTAAAATGTTTGGAACACAGTAGATGCATCTAAAAAAGTGATAAGTATTATTTATTATCATATTGCTATACAGAATAGATGTTCCTTCTAAAACTTTTTTAAAAGAAATAATCTTTCTTTGAACACTAAAAATGGGACTCTCCTAATAAAACTTCTCTTTCTAGGAAGCTCTAATTGCTATAAAGGCCATTCTTATACTTTGTTTAAAATGCTTCCAGTAGCATTCTGCCTTTGTACCACTCTTAATGTTGTGGATTTATCCAGTAATTATCAATTCTACCAATTGATATTTTATATACCCATTAACTTTCAATATACAAAATGAAAATTTTAAGGAAAGACGCCATTGTCATTTCATATTTAATCTCTAAAAAAAAAATCTTTCAAGTCAGATCAAAGGCTCTGGTATTTAGTAGAATATTTATTGAGCTGGACAGACATAGATAGATAAATGATAGATAATTAGATATAGATGACAGATATTTCATTTTATTTTATTTATATTATATACTTGTAAAGAGTAGGTACTATGAAAACTGCTATATATTTGAGCAGATAAAATCCTGCATGGTAAGTAATGATAAAAAAGACTAAGCAATATGATTAGGGTCATGAACTCCAGTGACAAGGATCAAGGGAATTAATCTTCACTTCTATCTGATTGCAAAGACCAAACTTTTTATACACATGGAAAAGAAATGACAGACACTTACCTAGAATTCAAAAATTTTTCCTTTTCTTCCCTTATGTATTATTTTCACATAGGTATTGTTCTGGAGGCCTTAATTAAACAGATAATCTGTTTAATTCTTCATTTTACTATAAATGTAAACACAGTTACAAGTTTTATGCAGCTAAATTATTCTTTTTTTAGGTAAATTTTCCATCATTTACAAGTTATCTATGTAATTTGGATCTGTCGAGACCTGCTTTGACCCATGGAGGAGATTCAATACTGGAGTAAATACTGATAATTTTCTTTCTCTCTAGAACAAAATCAACCAATTTTATCAGAACCTGAACTTCCTCCAGTATCTCCAAGCTCTTCAGCAACCGCAGATTGTTATGAACCCATGGGATCAGATTAAGACAAGGGCCTACTCCTTTATTCCCACTGTGGTAAGTACTGCTTTTTTGGTTTATTGTTTTTCTTTTTCTTTTTTGTTTGCCTTTGTTTTTGTTTTCGGTGAGAGATGAGATCAGGAAAAAGATATGTAAAATAGCTAGAGACAAAGTATCCAACAAGTTCTAACTTGGTACACAGAACAATAAAATCTTATAGTCCAGAAATTAAATCACAAACAATACAGTCCAAAGGTAGTAACATATAACAATTGTAACCATAAAGACAAATAAGTAATTTCATTTAAATTTAGTATATATGTCCTAAATGTTTGCTCATATATCATTTTTCTTGGTTCCTCAAAGAATTCTCTAATGTGTGAGGGAGATAGATTATCATTATCTTTATGTAGCAAAAAGATAATAATGTAAGAAAATGCAAGAAAGTGAAGTAACTTGCCCAAGTTCCAAATAGTCTTCCATTTTGTTTTTATAAAACAGTTTTGTATTAGGAGCTTTTCTTCATTTGAAAAATAAATAACAAAATCTCCCTTGGTCTTTTTCTTTTTAATGTACATGTATACAGAACAGAGAACAGCTCTCTACCAGTGAGGTAAGGCATTTTACTACAAAGATAATATCTCAGTAACTAGCAAGATATTATACACTTAATGTGTGCTGCACTAGACAGTCTTTGTTCAAGTTTTCTTAAGCAACAAATTTAGATTTACAAAATATAGGAGAATTGGAACTTAAGATCTCCATGAAAAATTTGGGGAGAGCAGAATAAAAATGTACACACCCAAAGATATGAAGATTATATATGTGCTAGGACACTTTACCAAAAATTTTAATACTACTACTTTTTTTATATGTTTTTATTTATTTTTGAGACAGAGAGAGTCAGAGTATGAGTGGGGGGGAGGGGGGCAGAGAGAGAGATGGAGACACAGGATCCAAAGCGGGTTGAAGGCTCTGAGCTATCAGCACAGAGTCCGACGGGGCTCAAACCCACTAACTGTGAGATCATGACCTGAGCTAGTCAGGTGCTTAACTGACTGAGCCACTTAGGCACCTCTTACACTACTACTTTTTATTAAGGTCACCCATTAGTACTGCTATCACACCAGGAGATCTGGTGTATATCTTAAAATTTGCAAATAAAATTAGAGGAATCCAAAATATCTTTCTCAAATAAGGACTCTCATTCATCCAGATCTATTCATAGTGTTATTTTACAAATGTCTTCCTGCATATCACAAATGTCTAAGGTTATTTTCATATCACTCAAGAAATAACCTAGTTATGCTCTACTTATTTTGTCTCTGAGAATGAATAAAAGTCTAATAAAGAAAAGAAAAAAATTATAATTTTTAAAATAAAATTAAAATGTATAATTTAAGGAATTTTGAAGGAATCTGACAGCTTATCTCAGGAAATAAATCAAAGCCATTTATATTAAATATATTTAAGAAATTATTCTTTATTTTGTTATGGCTATACAATAAATATTATTTATTTTATATTTACATAGGCAGGAAAATAATGTAGTTATGCATACCAGTCAGATAAGATTTCTTTATCTATTCGTTGGTTCATTAATGAGATATATCATTCATCATTCATTTAAGAAATATAGGGGTACCAGGGTGGCTCAGTTGGTTAAGCGTCTGACTTCTGCTCAGGTCATGATCCCACAGTTCATGGGTTTGAGCCTCATGTCGGGCTCTGTGCTAACAGCTCAGAGCCTGGAGCCTGCTTCAGATTCTGTGTCTCCCTCTCTCTCTGTTCCTCCCCTGCCTGTGCTCTGTCTCTCAAAAATAAATAAACATTTTTAAAAATTAAAAAAAAAAGAAATATATATCTAGCAAGTACTATATCCCTTCCTTACATGATCTTAGGTCTTGGGTATAGAGCCACAATTAAAAGCATCAATAAAAACAAGTTTAGTTTTATTCTTCCACTTTACTGATGAGGGGCTTTTTGCCTATATATTCAAAAGGAAATTATGTATAATCAATACAGTGGGAATAAAGTATCTAATTCTTTTTTTTATTTCTTCAAGGAATCCTCAGAGAAGACTGTTGATATGGTAAGGTATTGATACTATATAAAGCTATATTTAATTCATATTTAAAAAACTAATATTATAATAATAGGCCTATCTAAAATGCTCTTCTTTTAATAAAATAGAGAGGTGTTTTTAAGTTATTTAAAAATGTAATTTCTATCTACCTTTTAATGTTGGGTTTCTCAAGTGGCCTAAATTCTTTCTTGCATGTAAACAAGACTCTTCCTTGTGGCATAAATTTTATGCAGTTTCCACTGTTTCTTAAAAAACAAAACTAGTTTTTTCTTTTCACTGAAAATTTTACTGCAATCCTTTTTCACCTGTCATACTAAAATGCTTGTAATATGAGAAAGATCTTTTTTTAATTTTTTAACATTTATTCATTTTTGAG
Source organism: Proteles cristata cristata (assembly GCA_017311185.1). Classification (NCBI taxonomy): domain Eukaryota; kingdom Metazoa; phylum Chordata; class Mammalia; order Carnivora; family Hyaenidae; genus Proteles; species Proteles cristata. The sequence goes on from JAESUZ010002451.1 coordinate 462,722, forward strand.
GGACAGAGAGACAGAGTGTGAGTGGGGGAGGGGCAGAGATAGAGGAAGACACAGAATCCTAAACAGGCTCCAGGCTCTGAGCTGTCAGCACAGAGTCCAATGCAGGGCTCCAACTTACAGACAGTGAGATCATGATCTGACCCAAAGTCAAAGGTCCAACTGACTGAGCCACCCAGAGAAAGATCTTTAATTCCATGAATATTAAGAATACACTGCTAGGGATTTAATTACCTTGGTACCCAAATTTGGATGATATTGATAACGACGATTTTATTTCTTAAGAAATCTTCTAGCAGCTCATCTAGTGAGGGAAATGATACTTTTTAAAAAATTTATTTAGAGAGAGAGGGAGAGAAAGGGGTGAGGGGGAAGAGAGGAAGACTTAATCCCAAGTAGGCTCCATCCTGTCAGTGCAGAGCCCAAGACGGGGCTCAAACCCACTAACCGTGAGATCATGACCTGAGCCGAAATCAAGAGTTGGATGCCCAACCAACAGAGCCACTCAGCCACCCCAGGAAATGATACTTTTAGAATAAAACAACCTAGAGGCACATGGGTGGTTCAGTTGGTTAAACAGTAGACACTTGATTTTGGCTCAAGTCATGATCTCCTGGTTTCTGGGTTCGAGCCCTGCACTGAGCTCTGTGTTGATGGCACAGGACCTGCTTGAGATTCTCTGTCTCCTGTCTCCCTCTCTCTCTGCCCCTCCCCTGCTTGCTTGCTCTCTCTCAAAAATAAACATTTAAAAAAATAAAATAATAAAATAAATAAAACAAAACAAAACAAAATAAAATAACCTAATAGTTTATTGAGAAATACTGTGCTTCCCTGCTACTAATTATTTTAAGTAAAGTATGCATTGCAAATTTTTAAACAGAGCCATATCAAAATATCCAGTAAGGAAATATTAGCGATAAAGAAAAATCTTTGTAAGAAATATACACAGACTCAAAATCATTTTAGAGATTTGAAATGAACTATCTATAGTCAAGCGCTCTATCTCATACTTTTGATGATATATAGCTGAACCAGAGTTGGTTCATTACAAATATACATTTTTTAAAATAAGCCAATGGCAAATCAGGATCTTGCAATTTGCCCTGATTCTCTCTCATATTGTTCAGGGGTTGAACACTAGATTGGGTTATGTATCATGTAAATCACAGGTACAACACCTGCTGAGGTAGAAAGAGTGAAGTCCATGAACATAGTAGGAAAAATCTCAAGAGAAAATGAAGCATGGATTGTGGCCCAGAGTCTTGTGGTCTGAGGCACAGCCCAACATCCTCTTCCTCAGTCCCTCACAAGCATGCTTTACCCTTTCTCCCAATCTCAAGCTTTGGCCCATGGGCAATTATAGAAAACAGTGGTACTTCTGGAAATGGTAAACAGGTTTTAGCACGTACCTCCACAGGCTTGCATTATTTTTCTTTCTTCTCTTCTTTTCTCTCTCACTCATTCTCCCCCTCTATTTAGTTCTCTATTCTCTATGAAAATTTGACATTATATGAACAATGTAAATAGAAAATTTGAAACAAAGCATATGTTCAGCCAAGGATCATTATGTTGACACAAAGAATTCTCTGATAATGAATATTAAAACTCACTTAAGTCATAATAAATTCTTATAAAAGAGCACTGTTTCTTGACAGCTATGTCTTGGCCCTTAATTATTAAAATAATTAGCTCTAGTTCCCTACTATAATGACATAAATGAAATTATTGGTGGACTATCCAAGTAAAGCTGATTCTTATTTTTTTTTCCTTAAGGAGTCAACTGAAGTACTCACCAAAGTAAGTAATTTTCATTCAAACCAAATTAACTTAATACCATCCCATAATATTCTTTTGTTATTTGTTACAGTTTATTTTTGTTATTAACAGAAAATTGAGCTGACTGAAGAAGAAAAGAAGTACCTAAAACTTTGGGTAAATTTTCCATATAAGCATTTATTACATAACTGGACTCAATGAACATGGCTGAACTTCATTCCTATTAACAACTGTTTTTAATAAATTCTGATTTCTATAAAACTCTTCCTTATACTCTGTCAAAACTTAGAAAAATATTCTCCCACAGTATCAACTGTATCATTGCATTGCATGTATCCACCTAAGCCTTATCCACTGGTTATTCTAAAAACCCACTTATTGTCCATTTTATAAAAACAGGAAATTATCTTGAAGGGAGATGCCACTGTGCTTAATTCTAATTGTAACTGCTACAGTAATCCACAGTCAGGTCCACATCAATGCTCCAAAATATAACATGGAGGAGGGAAACATATATTAATCATAAAATAAGTGACAGGAGCTATGCAACGTTCTCTTTATGGATTCATTTACTTCTACAGGTAAGTGGCACTCAGATTAGTAATTGGTCCAGTGTCACAGATTCTAAATCTAATCACACATTCTATGCATATGACTATAAGGAAACCATGTTTTTCTACCAATCACAGAAATGCAACCACAATCTGAAATGCATATTTTAGCAAATTGAGAAATTATCTTCTTGCCTTCTTACAAGCACTTCTTCTTTAAGTGTTTTGGCCTTGGGATCTGATTAACCAAAGAATCTTCTCAATTCTACAGTTCACTCTTAGAATGCAAATATAGAAATAACTTTTCACGAATTAACTTTCTTTGGTTTAGGTCTGTTTAGTATCATTTAGAATTTACCCAAACAAACCAAGTTTTAGGTTTTTTTGGTTATGTCCAGGTATGCTCTGAAACATGAAATATTAGGATCATTATTGATATTTTCTTTCTAGGACAAAATCAACCAATATTATCAGAAGTTTACCTGGCCTCAGTATCTCAAGACTGTTCAGCAATATCAGGCAACAATGAAACCATGGAATCACAATAAGATAAATGCTTACCAAATTACCCCTATTCTGGTAAGTTCTCCCTTTTTATTTTTAATTTTAAAAATGGACTTATTTTTTGTAGTAAAAATAAGCTAAGGAAATGAAATAGAGAAAATTCCAACATATTCTATTCAGTAGAAGCTAAAACAAAAATAAATAAAAATGTCTAGGCTGGAAAGTAGATTATAAATTATACAATAGAAATACAGCTATAATAAGCAAAAATAATTATAATGATAAATTGCATTTACATTAGATTTAAATTTCTGAAGTAATTGTTTATAAAATTTCAGTTGATTCCTATAGCAGTTAGAGATAGGTTAACAGAGAACACTATTTCCATTTTATGTAAGTATCTGAAATTCTAACAAGTTGTCCAAGCTCTATTTAACATTTTTCCTTTATTTAATTTTGAAAAATGTGACTTAGGAAGCATTCTTTTTCAACATGAATAAATAAATGAGAGAGCGAGAAACTGAACCCTGAGTATTGACAATTTAATAGAAGTAATATAGAATTTAGACTCAGAAGGCCTGACATAACTAAGCTTTTGATTTTGAATAAGTCACTTCATTCCCCAGATATTTTAAAAATATGATTTAGTTTCTTAGATATACATGTAACATATAAAGATGTCTTCCACATTATTAGAGAAAATAAGAATTTAGTATCTGTAGTTTGACTATGAGAGACCTAAAATCTGTTCTAAATATTTCCATGGAGATGTAAATATTATATTTGCTTGTTATTATAAACATTTAGCTAAAATATGCCATTTCTCTCTCTTTTAAAGAGGTACTTTTAAGAATCCTGAATTAACAGCTTCTACTTGGGTTTGGTAAGTGCCTTAAGGCCTAGAATTTAAACAATAATTTAAAATAGAATTTTTATGTGAAGAATGCGATCTTAATAATGTTAAGTAATGTAGTTTCAATTTTAATTAAATAAAAACCTGGCTTGTGAAATATTTTATATTTTGTGAAAGACTTCTCAATTCATAAATGTAAGTTACTGTGTAACTATTTCAGGTGTTTTATAAATATTTCATAAATCATATTATAATAAAAATTAGGAAAATAAATGATGAGAATTTTCTCTGTAGTTGATGATGCATTCAGCCAGAAGCAATAGCTTTGGGTGGAATCTGTCACAAACTTAATGTTCACACAGGTGTTTACCCGTACCTTTGAGCTGAGCCAAGAAGTGAAAACTCAGCATTTCTGTATGAAAAATATATTCTTATCAAGGAAGTTTCCTACACAAGTCAAGCCATTTTAAAACAAATTTTCTGTATCATTTTCTCTAAAAAAAAAAAAAAAATCATTTTTTGATACCCGAAATCTACTTTTCCTAGTTTACTTTTTTGATATTTTAGCCACTGCTTTAAAGCCGTGGTAGAAATTCAAGGAAACTAATGAACATCAGTATTTCTTTTATGTACTCACTTTTAATTTTTTTAAATATTTTTCTTGCAGTATATAGGTTATCTCCTATCTTAGAATTTTGTCTCCTTCAATCTATCCCCTTGTTCTTTTTATATGGCCTACAACAGGGGAAAGTAGGCTTCAGAGAAATTAGTAATAACAGTAATTTATTAAGGTAATTACCATGTGCTGGTCATTGTGCTAAGTCCTTTGCCTATATTAACTACTTCCATGCTCACAAAAAATCCTATGAAGTAGTTAATATGATCAGCCACTTGGAGATAAGGTTAAGTAAGTTGTTCGTGATCACCCTGCAAAAGTTGAAGAGTCAAGAGTCTAATACAGATTTCTGGCCTTAGGGCTCAAACCCTCCACTACCAATGCCGAATTGTACCCAAAGTCCAGATATACTATTTTTGAGAGGATACTTTAACTTTAGGAACATTGTCACAAACTTGATTTGCTTTGTCATGTCATTTTGGTCCTTCTAGTAATGAAAATGAGACAACTTCACAAAATAATCTCTATGAGAAAAATACAGTGGTGCCTGGGTGACTTAGTCAGTTTAGTGTCCAACTCAATTTTGGCTCAGGTCATGATCTCATGGTTCGTGAGTTTGAGCCCACATCCAGCTATGCCCTCACAGCATGGAACCTGCTTGGTTTTCTGTCTCCCTCTCTCTCTGCTCCTCCCCAAATTGCTCTCTATCTCTCTTTCAAAATAAATAAAAATAAACTTAAAAAATATTAATATAACTACTATGGGTAAGAGCTGCAAATACAGTTATATTTTATAAATAGCAATACTCCCTTTGCTATCATTTATATATTTATTCTACATTTTTAATAAGCGGATCATGTGCTCCATCATATGAGAGACATGGGAGAGATAGAAATAAGATACCAATTTACCGGGGCGCCTGGGTGCCTTAGTCGGTTAAGCGTCCGACTTTCGCTCAGGTCATGATCTCGCGGTTCGTGGGTTCGAGCCTCGCGTCGGGCTCTGTGCTGACTACCAGCTCGGAGCCTGGAGCCTGTTTCAGTCTGTGACTCCCTCTCTCTCTGACCCTCCCCTGCTCACGCTGTGTCTCTCTCTCTCTCTCCTAAAAAATTTAACAAAAAAATATACCAATTTACAGTCATTAAGCTCTGTTCTAGACAAGGACACAAGAAAGGGAATACAATGTGCTAAATGCTAAGTTAGAGGCATGAGGTGATGGTAGTACAGGAAGGCCAAGTGATGCATCGGAGTTAAGTCCTCAACTAAGTCCTCTCATATAATTAGAAATAGACAAAGCAAGGCAGTGGGGGTGGGGGGGAATAAGACAGAAGATACTGAACTAACAGAAAAATTATAAAAATTACAAAGGAAACAGAGAAACTAAAAAAAATGTACAATAGATTCTGAAGACTCTAATAATTGTTAGGTGATTTACAAAATATCAGCCCAAAGTCCTTTACAAATCCCTTAACAAAAATCTATACTTCATTTAGATCAAAAGAATTATAACATAGGAAACAGTAATATTTTATGACTAATAAACTTTTTGGAAAATAAAAGTAAGTATTCCATTAAAATTTGCTGAAAATGTAAACAGTTACCATTTAATAAATAAATATGAACATTACTTTTATGTGCTAGTTTAAAGAACCTGACTATTAACTTTCATTCATTCATTAATTATTGAACAAATAGTTATTAAAATCCTACTGCATGCTAGATATCATTTGGGGCACTAGAAAATAATTAGCAAAAATACTTATAAATAATAACATTCTGCCAGACTAGGATGGATGCATATTTGTGTTTTCTATATATAGACATACATTATTTCTGAAAATAATTCTAATAGATAATACAGTATTGTCTTTTTCCTTTTAGGTTTGGCTGAAAAATCTATCTTCTACATTTTCTTATCTACCATATTACTTCATTACTACCAGCATGCTTGGACAGACCAATTAATAAGGCAGAAATATTGAGCTAAAGGAAAGCTGTGAAGAATATTTTCTGAGTAGTTTATACTTTTCCTGTTAGTTCTTATTGACTGTATTGGGTGTGTATTGTGGTTTCATACAAACTGGGTTAATGATTTCATGTTTTCATCATTCTTTATGAGTTATAGAAACACCTTTTTTTCCCCCCAAAATAAAATTTCAGTTGCATTCTTTGGTGTGTAATCATCATTTCCATTGTTCATACTGGCCCACTAGGCTTTTAATGATAATATAAAGAGTCCTTTAACAATTGACTTGAAACGAGCTTGGCTCACTGACATAACTGTACACTTAGATTTTACTTCTCACAATAGATAGTTTGGAACACTATAAATTATATTCTCCAACTACAGCTGAGTTCAAAGTACTAGTCAGCTATCATTCTACCATCTCTCTCATTCATGCTCATAACTTGCCATAGTCTTGATCCCAAACCTTTACCAACGCCCTCAATCCTCTCAGTTTACATTGTCTTACTGAAGAAGGAAGTCAGGCATTGAGAACATAAACTTTCTAAGAGCTCCCTCTGCCTTTTAATGTTATCTAACAAATGAAACAGAAAATGCAAATAAGTGGGTATGTACATATATTATAAGGAAAAACTCTAAGAGAATGAACATATCCAGAGAAGACAGAGGGAAGGGAAAGTTAAAGCAAACTAGATCAGAGATCAGAAAGGAAGGGATAAAGATGAAGTTTTTTTGGCTTAGAAATTTGTGTTATGCCTTTGGTTGTGATGGGAAGACACTGGAGTGGTGTACACAGGAAAGTAACATTATACGATGTGTGTTTTTGATGACAATATTTGAAAATTGGAGACTTTTTCTTTGACTTCATAGAATATTCTTATCCTTGAATCCTTCCATTATACTCCATCCTATCCAATCCTTCTTAGCCTCATGTCCTTTCTTATTCAGGCTGAACACAAAGATTTTTTTTCAGAAGGAAGTAATATATGACATATACTTTGAAATGGTGGAACAGGAAGAAGCTAGGAGAATTGTTCTTTGTCTTCACAGAATACTCCATCCCTTAATACTCTGTTGATATTCCATTCTCTCTATTCCTTATTGGCCTTACTCCCTTACTTACACACCCCAGGCATTATCCTTGGTTATTTCAAATATTATCTAGATGTTATCTGTAACTCTTCTGGCTCTCTGCATTTAGTCTTATTTAGAAAACACCCAACCATGAACTTGATTTCTACTTTCACTCCATCCAAACAGCTGAATCCTAAAGTAAGTTACTTTTGTAAACTTTTTTGGTCACCAAAGGCCACTTATCAAACTTTGTGGGCATTAGAGTTAGCTGCCTTCTCAACTCTCCTTATGCTTCCAATTCATCTTACTAGAAAATAACTTCCCTTTCTAGTTCATAGACTATATTGAGCCCATCAAGCCTAAGCACTATATGCTACCTAATACAATATTTCAAAAACTTGATGATCTCAACATTTAACTGTCTCCTTCAAGTCTCTAACAATATGGTGACCCTCTTCATGTCAAAGCTAGTAACTCATTTGATGCTTTTAAAAAATTTCCTCTGTAACCTCTCCTTTTTAATAGATTATGGCAAAAGTAATAAGGGTGATTATAATATCTAACATTGACTGAGCATCTATATGCAGGGTAATTTATATATTTGCCTCAATTAAACTTACAACTATTAATATTACTATTACATTACTAATAATGATTAATATACCTTGAAGATGAGGAAATTGTAGTAGAAAATGAGTGATTTGCCACCAGGGGTACTATTCTATTTGGAACTATTTATTAAGATTTATTTCTGGGGCGCCTGGGTGGCTTAGTCGGTTAAGCGTCCGACTTTCGCCTAGGTCATGATCTCGCAGTTTGTGGGTTCGAGCCTGCGTCAGGCTCTGTGTTGACTGCCAGCTCAGAGCCTGGAGCCTGTTTCAGTCTGTGACTCCCTCTCTCTCTGACCCTCCCCTGCTCACACTGTCTCTCTCTCTCTCCTAAAAATAAATAAAACATTAAAAAAAAATTTAAAAAAAAGATTTATTTCCTGGTAATTTTTATAAATCTTTCTTTAGCTATTTCTTTCAGGTATTTCACATGTAGTCCTCTTATTGTACAAAACAGTAATATTCTCTAGGACTCTGACTTCAACCACTTCCTTTTAACTGTACATTTTTTTCTATATGATCTTATCCAGTTTAACCATTTTAATTGCCACATATAATTAGCCAATTAAAATCAGCTCCCAGTTTTCTAGACTCAGCTCTATAACTGTTGCCCCTCAAATTTTGAGGGGGGAACCCAACTAACTCCTGAATATCTATGTATGTGTTGGCTTACCAAATTAAATTGTAAGCAATATGAGAAGCAATGTGTAAGCAGAATTTCACTTGACTCCCTAGAAGATAAAACATTATCCAGTATTCAGAGAAAGTCCCAGGTTATTCTATATACTTCAGACCTAATTTTTTTTAAATTAATTAATTAATTAATTTTAGAGAAAGAGAGAGCCACGTATGTACGCAGGAGAGTGAGGAGGAGAGAGGCAGAGGAAAAAAAAGAGAATCCCAAGCAGGCTCAATGCTCAACATGAAGCCCTGTGCAGGGTTCCGTCCCACAAGCCTAGGATCATGACCTGAGTCAAAATCAAGAGTCAAATGCTCAACCAACTGAGCCACCCAGACGCCCCTGGCCCAGTATGGTTGTTTTTTTTTTTTAATTTTTTAATGTTTTATTTATTTCTAGGAGAGAGAGAGACAGCGTGAGCAGGGGAGGGTCAGAGAGAGAGGGAGTCACAGACTGAAACAGGCTCCAGGCTCTGAGCTGGCAGTCAGCACAGAGCCCGACGCGGGGCTCGAACCCATGAACCGCGAGATCATGACCTAAGTGAAAGTTGGACGCTTAACCGACTAAGCCACCCAGGCGCCGCAGCAGTATGTTTTTTTTAATAGTAAATTAAACTGAAACATAGCAGCTATTACAGCTCCTTTTTTTGATTCCTAAATAATTTTCAAAGATTTGTCAAAGATTCAGTTTCTCCAGATCCAAGTTTATGTCATTGGCAATTGGAAGAGATTTTTAAAACATTGAAGTAGAATAACATTACAAAATATGGCCATTGTTTGCATACTTATGGCAATAACACTTAGTAGTAATAATAATACAAATAGTATTAATACAAGAGTATTTCTCTTGTAAATTAAAATCCTTGACAATTCCAAGAGTGTATGTCAGTAATGGAGAATAAGACATCCTATTTCCATTACTACAAAAACAAAGGATATGTTCTGGTCCATCACTATTCTTCTTTTAAAAAATTTTTTTTAACGTTATTTATTTTTGAGAGACAGAGAGACAGAGCATGAGTGGAGGAGGGGCAGAGAGAGAGGGAGAGACAGAATATGAAGCAAGCTCCAGACTCTGAGCCTTCAGCACAGAGCCCAATGCAGGACTTGAACCCACAAGCTGTGAGATTATGACCTGAGCCAAAATCAAATACTTAACTGACTGAGCCACCCACGCACCCCCTGGTCCGTCACTATTCTAAAGTCACCTACTGTTTGTGAAGTATGATATTGTATATAACAAAAGAAAACTACTATTATGCTCATTTTCTGTGTCCATTCTATCCAGCTGTCCGATTTAATCCATAGGTTTCCCTCCTGTTGAATCATGAAATAGTGAAATTAATAATATCCATTTTTTAGTATAATGATGTGAAATAGAGGATTAATTAAGTTGACACCTTTTTAACTTTATACACAAAAAAGTAGCATCTTTGGAGCCTTAAGTTCCAAAGGACTTATTTTAATTTTGTTCCCAGATTACTTTTTATCTGCTGGGTTGGATTTGTCACATTCTCTAGGGTCTAGAACAGTACCATGTGTCTAAGTGAATGATCAAGTGAAGGAAAAAAAGAAAGGAAAAAAGAAGCAATGAAAAAAGAAAGAAAGGATGAAAGTAAGGAGGGAAGGGAGGGAGGAAGAAAGGGAGGACAGAAAGAAGGAAACTTATCTTCCAGTTCTCGGCATCTTTCCTGGGCTGTAGTGAGTCTACTGATGAGCTAATCAAATACATTCTTTTTCTTTGTTAGTTTTGATTTCTAGCATTTCCACTTCATTATTTCATATAGTTTCCCTCTCTGCTGAAATCACCTATGTAATCCTGCATCCTGTCTACCTTACCACTAGATTCTTCAATATGTTATTCAAAATCATTTACATTCTCTGTTTGATAGTTTCAACAAGTCAGTGTAATAACTGACTTTGGTTCTGACAATTGCCTTTCTTAATCTGTAGACTGTTCTTTTTGTCTTGCCTTCCTGTTTGTCATATATATATGTATACGTATACATATATATATATACATATATACATATATATATTTTTCACTGAATGCCAGCCATGTGTTATAGTTTAGTAGATAATATGGTTAAAAGTTTTATGGTTGTATATGAGCACTTTTCCCTTTGTGAGGCCATTAGTGAGGGAGGTTTATGCTAATTGATTCCACAGAAAGAAAATTACATACTTGGAGAAGAGGGTTCTCTCTTCCTAACAAATACTACAGCTCTTTCTATGATTCAAGAGTATCAAGCTAAATCATTTTACGTTACTTTGATTATGACTTAGGCACTGACAGCTAGTACTGTCTTTTATCATTTCTCATTTATATTGCATATTACTAGAAATACATAGTTGTCAAGAATAAATATACGGGACAGAAGTGCTCTTTAAGTTTTTAATATTTATTTATAGTTGGCAATTCATGTTTGTAATACTAATATAAAAAAGACACTACACTATTATTTTATTTTAATTTTTTTAATGTTTATTTATTTTTAAGAGAGAGAGAGAGCACAAGCAGGGGTAGGAGGGATAGAGGGAGACACAGAATCTGGAGCAAGCTCCAGGCTCTGAGCTGTCAGCACAAAGCCTGATGTGGGGCTGTAACCCACAAAATGCTAGATCATGACCTAAACTGAAGTTGGATGCTTAACCAACTCAGCTACCCAGGCACCCCCACCACACTGTTATTTAAAACAATATTTATGTTAATCCATTTTATTCCATATTTAACATATAATGAATTAAGTATAAAATTCCTTCATCACCCTTTCGAATTAGTGTCCACAATCAAGTAATCAATATTTTCAAAATGTAGTTAGTATTTAAGTTTAATACAGTTCTCAATTGATCTTTTACTGCCACGTTATGCGAATTTCCCTGATTTTATGATTCTGTGAAATAAGGGGAATAATTTACAGTCAAATAAGTCAAATTCATAGGTTTTTATTTTTTCAGATATGAAGCTGATTTATTTCAAAACAAAGGAAGTAAATTACATTAAAGACTTCTTATAAGTACCCCTGGAGGAAAGGGAGTGAGACAGAGTGTCCAGAGCAAAACCAGATGTACAGCCATTAATTTCCATCCTGGAAAAAAAGGTATCCTCCCCTCCACTCCCATATAAAAATGCTTCCATATTAAAAGATTCTCCCCTAGGTCTCAGTTAATAGAGTGACTATCAATGCATGTCATATTTACATTCTCTCCAGGTTTGAGGAAGTTAGTAACACAAGGTGGTAAGTAAATCTAATCCACCACACGTCTGAATGATTACTTCAAGACTCAGATGAGACTAAGAGAAGACTCATCTCAGGATTTTTTTTTTATTCCCTAGATTCAGAATGGACTCAGGAGTTCACATAAACCCTAAAAGAATGGGTTTGTTCTACTCAGGAATTCACTTCTTCTCAGGAAGAGTGGGGTCAAGTAAGCCCCTCTTACTTAAAACCTATTTGAAGGAAAACAAAAAACTGAGGAAAAGGAGAATGGAATACTATTATTTCAATGAGACATGAATATTTTGTTCCTTCTGGAGTTTTCTAAAGACAAGTGATATATGAGTGGATAAATAAATTTAGACAGTGAGACAAGGGAGAGATTTTAAACATATATAAATCTGGAATTTTTCCACTCTTGATTTTTTTAGAACTCTAAAACTATAAATGAATGAATGCTTTATTCTTTAAATTCTTTATGAAAAAGAAATGCTTATTCATTTTTAATAGAATTGCTAATACATAAGAGCTTCGTTAAATTGATAGTTACGTTAAGACAAAAAGTCAAATTAAGTAAAATTATGCTTATTGGGTTATCTATAATATACTAATTTAAGCTGACATTATTTGAACTACTTATATACAATTTATTTTCAAATCACATTAAAGGAGGTGAATTTGCATTCTCTCACATAGTTTCTTTATAACTATATTTTAGGGCCTTTGTATATAATCAAATTGATAGGTTCCCAAAATAATAGTGGGGTAAAGAAGTTCTTCTAAATTATTCTAGTGCCATATAATGTGACAAATGTTAGATAATTATTAAACAATATGATAAATATCATTACCAAAATTAAGCATTTGTCATATAATATGTATATAAAAATCTGTTCCAGCCAATTAAATCCTCCTGTTTCAGAGACCCAGAAAAAGCTAAAAGGAATGAGGTTTCAGAGAGATCAATAAATACATCAGGTAACTTTATATTGTTAACCTTTAGGGTCTACCATGAAGCATAGGCTACTGAAAAAAATATTTGGTTTAAACTGAAGGCTAAAATATCATCTTCTTATGTATAAATTCACGATATTTTTTGTTTCACCAACTAACATCTTTATTTTCTTTTTACAAAAATGTCAAAATGCAGCAGAGAGGGAATTTTGGCACTACAAACAATTTTAAGAGATTTGTTTGATTGATTAATTTGTTCCTCTATTTATAATATAACCCATTCTAAAAGCTTTTAAGACAACTTGCAAAATAAGTAAAACAGGATTTTTTTTAAGATAAGTATTTTGATGAGACAGAGTAAGACTGGGGTAAATAGGATAAAGCCAGAGATGGAGTAAGCATGTCCACATGAGGTGCCACAGTGCCCTGGAGAGTTCTAAATATGGCCAAGATATTTGACTCTGAAATTCCTGGGAGGCAAAGAACCACAAATAAATGCAAAAATAAGAGATAAGTAATATCAATGTATCTAGGCCATGAAAGTATATCTGTAGCTGAAAAAAAAAAAAAATCCTGGGTATTTGGACCTGTCAGGAATTTCTCCAGTGCTGCTTATTGATAGAGAGAATGAGGCACAGATATTTGCCACCTAGATCTTTACAACTTAAAAACTATATAAACCTATTGGTGTCTGTCTTACATAGTCTCTCAACAATAACAACAACAACAAACCAGATGTATAATACCAAAGAACATTATAGCGAAGATTATCCAATAGGTGGCCAAAATCATGTTAAACAAGTTAAACACATGACCTAAAATAAAAAATATGTTTGGAGAGGTGGATGGAGTATATAATTTCCAGGGCTTTGCCCATGAATGAAGTTTTGTAGCTTAGGTCTTGTTATAAATTAGGCACTAAAGCATTCACGATCTCAACTAAAACTTGAAAATATTTCATATTATTAGAATATACTTAGCATACAAGTAATACATTCTCACTTCACAAAAACATTAGAGACTATAGAAGATAAAATGAAATTATTGAAATTATTTTTAAAATCGCCCATGAACTAATTAGAAACAGCCCATTAAATATTTTAGCTATATTTGACATCTGAATATTCACTTGGCAATATATCATGAACCTGATATTATTATTCCTAATGAATTACTTCACATTGGGCATTCATATTTTTTCACAATCGAGATACTGAATAATAATATATAAATATCTTGTATGTAGACTTTTTGTTAATGAGGGAGATAATTTATGATTTTGAAGAAGAGAGAAAACATAAACTTTAATAATCAACTGACTAGAGATTAGTTTTACTGTCTTTGAAAGAATTTTCTTTGAAGAAAATTAAGCCTTCCAAGATACACATCTGAACATATGGCTGTGCTACCACCTTTCAGAGCAAAAGAGAAACATTGATGATTAAGAACGTAATGGTTTATGCCACAGTATATAGTGGCAACAACCTTTGGACTTGAAATTTTTTCCAAGTGGTTGATACCAATTTCCCACAGAACCTGTAAAAAAGAAAATCTTATTACAGCAGCCATAGAAAGCTACTTTTCAGCAGTATTATTTTATGCTAAGCCTTCCATGACAAATTAATTGCAAAAATGTATCTCTATGTAACTGAATGAATTCACTCTCACTTAAAGAAGTTTAGTTGGAGGCCAATTAATTATTGAAGAACATTTGTAAAAACAGGTGATTTGAGTTGTAGCATCATTCCCATTAGGTCATGGGGATAGTAGTTATTAGCAGGACCAAATTTTCTGCTAAGGGTGCTTCTACTCAGACTAAGAAAGCCATGCATTCTTTTGTGTCTCCCTCAGAGAACAGACATAACTAACATACATATTGTATATTTTCCAAAGTAACCACTGTGCAAAATTAATCTTCGTAGGGTCACTCAAAATGAAGCTTCTATTCTGGGCCTGCGTCTTGTGTGTTGCTTTTACAAAGGTAAGTAAGTAAACAGACTTCTAAAATTATAGCCACAGTATAACCATTGAATAATTATAGATAAGGGTTATAGTGTTGATAAAACTGCAGCAAAGAGATATGTTAATGGGCATGAGGTTTGTCTTACAAAGTTTTCTTTTTTTTAAAAAAAGTATTTATTTTGAGAGAGAGAGAAGGAGAAAGAGGGCACATAGGAGTGGGGAGAGGAGCAGAGAGAGAGAGAGAAGAAAGAATCCCAAGTAGTCTCTGTGCTGTCAGCGAAAGCCTAACACACCGGGCTGGATCCCAAAAACCAAGAGATCATGACCTGAACAGAAATCAAGAATCAGACACTTAACCGACTAAGCCACCCAGGCCTCCTTGTTGTAACAAACTTTTCAAAAGAAATTTTAAAAATTAATAAATAAAGTTGTGTTAACTGAAAACGGCTAACCAGCAAGGAAGAGAGGTTAGTTCAAAAATGCAGTGGGCTAGAGGAAGATAAAGTTACACAGAATCAACGTCCCATTTAGATTATTTTAACAGAGTCTATGTTTTTAAATTATAGAAAGCTTGCTTGGGTTTCCCCAGGAGTGATGTTCCATTGCTGGAGGTATTTAGGTGGAGTCACAAGAAATATTTGGTGGGGCATACTTAAATATACTTAATACTTAAATGGACATAGCGCCCTTCAATGTAGCAAAAACAAATTAGACTCTGATACAAAAAAAAATAGCTGTTGGAAAATTCTTAATCCTAGCCAATGAGTGTGCTAGACATCCTCCTTTGTACATGGAGAAAATTATGACACTTACCTCATAGAATCGTTTTGGGGATTACGTCATTATCTGAAGTGCTTGGCAGAATATTTAGGATACAATACAAGCTCAAATGTTACTTGATATTATTAACTATTTTACAGTTCTTACTATCATCCTGTATAAATTTCAAGATATTGTCCTCTTAAAATTATGTTAAATTCTAATTCTTAAACTACTAAATGATGAGTTTCTACACTATTTTTTTATCTTGTGCATAAGCTGTGGCGAATTTATAAAATATATTGAAGCTTAATTGAAGAACAAATGCATATATGATCCTGCAACTGTAAAAAGTGACAGGGGTACCTGGGTGGCTTAGTCGGTTAAGCGCCGACTTTCGCTTAGGTCATGATCTCGCGGTTCGTGGGTTCGAGCCCCGCGTCGGGCTCTGTGCTGACTGCCAGCTCAGAGCCTGGAGCCTGTTTCAGAGTCTGTGACTCCCTCTCTCTCTGACCCTCCCCTGCTCACGCTGTCTCTCTCTCTCTCCTAGAAATAAATAAAAATATTAAAAAAAAAAAAAGAAGTGACATATATACACACAAGTGCAGGTGCACACACACACACATAATGCAATGAAAACCTGAGAGGTGAACAGAGCAATAAAACCAGATATATGAATAATAGCTGAATGATCTTTCAGTGGGTAAGATTGATATACATGTAGGAAATTACAAACCAAAACCCATCAGCCAAAGTAAAACTTTCTAAGTAAACTATTTAGGTCAAAACCATATGTTGATAACAATAACAAACAATTTATACTAGTGATTCATATTTCAAAAATAAAAAAACTATACTAATAAGACTGTACAAATTCAGGGCACCTGGGTGGCTCAGTCGGTTAAGCATCCGACTTCGGCTCAGGTCATGATCTCACACTTCCTGGGTTCGAGCCCCGCGTCGGGCTCTGTGCTGACAGCTAGCTCAGAACCTGGAGCTGCTTCACGGTCTGTATCTTGTGCTCTCTCTCTCTCTCTCTCTCTGTCTCTCTGACCCTCCCCTGCTCTCTCTCTCTCTCAGAAATGAAAACATTTTTAAAAAACAGACCGTACAAATTCTTCAGTAATATGGAAATCTGGGTGCAGATGTTTTCAAATAACTAATCATATTGAATTAATTTTTCCTTTGTTTTAGAAGCGTTTCTTCCATGTTCCTGAGTGTAAAACTTTTTCATTTACGTATGAATGTGCTTGTTTTTATCAGAAAGTGTATCTTACATTTTAAAAGTCTTGTATTTTCTTTACAATTTAATTTTATGACTACTGTTATTAAATTTGATAGAAAAATGTTTGGAGTACAAATATATTTGTGTTTAACATATTTCCCATAAGGTCTTTATTTCTTTTCAATAAGCAGAAATAGTAGGTAAGGGCACTCCCTCTGCAGAGTGATAAATATTTTGCTATGCCCAATAAAATTTATAACAATGTCTTAAATTTACTTGAATGAATTAAGTGAGGAATTCAGAAAGGTTTTGCCTGTATGAAAGATTACACTAGATGAGAGCATGATCTTGGAATTACTAATAGGAAGAGTGTGTCCCAAAGAGCTAGATGATTGCTGTGCGGAAAATACCCACAAATTACCCCCATGTACAAGGCCACAGCATTGATCAATGATCGATTGACTAGTATAAGACTTTTTTAAATTGTTTGTCATTTTTGCCTCAAATGCTGATGACAGGAGTGTGTTAAGAAAATTCTGTTTGTACCATCTACAAGAATGCAGTAGATAAACATGACAACCTAGCAAAGGAAAGCCAGAGATATGGTCTGAATATGCACGCTTTTGACCTAATGCCATGAGATATATGGCAAAGGAATAGAAAGGTTTTGAAATAATTGTTAAAATGAAAACAGTAGGAGGAGTTCCTCTGAATTTCTTATAGGAATTAATATTTTAATTATGAGAGTCTAGGGCTGTGTGGTCACAATACAACTCACTGACATTTGTGTCTGTGAACACTCTGGAATATGTATCACTTGTGCATCATGCATCATACCTTAAAATGAAAATATGATGCATGAGCAAACATTTTTAACTCAGTAATTCAAGGAAACCAACCTAAAATTAGAAAGAAATATCATATACAATATTAAACTCTTTTTCTTCAGTTTTTTATTTGAGTATAGTTGGCACACAATGTTACATTGATTTTGGGTATACAACATAGTGATTCAACCTCTCTATATGTTACACAGTGCTCACTGCTGCTGTAGCCACCATCCGTCACCACACAGTGTTGTCACAACACCATTCGCCATGTTCCCTAGGCTGTGCTTTTGATTTCCATGACTTACTCATTTCATAAGTCTCTATCTGCCTCTCCCATTCACTTTTTTTTTTTTTAATTTTAAGAGAGAGAGATAGAAAGAGAGAGAGAAACAGAGCATAAGCAGGGGAGGGACAAAAAGAGACTGGAGACACAGAATCAGAAACAGGCTCTAGGCTCTGAGCTGTCCGCACCAAGCTGCAGGAGGGGCTCAAACCCAGGAGCAGCCACATTATGGCCTGAATGAAAGTCAGAGACTTAACGGACTGACCCATTCAGGTGCCCCTTCCAATCACCTATTTTACCCATTCCTTTTCCTCCTTCCCTCTGGCAACAATCAGTTTGTTCTCTGTATTTATAGGTCTCATTTTACTTTTTGTTTATGCATGTGTTGTCTTTTTCATACAATATTAAATTTTAATGAGGAAGCTGGACTGGCTTGGGAGGCCTAAAAATCAGCCTTGAACAAAGAAAGCTTGATTGTTCTTTCCAGCACATAGGAACCCAATGTCTAACACATGAATAGTAGGCAGTCGTTTTATACTTAAAAAAAAAAAAAATCCTAGAATATCCATTAAGAAAAAGCTTATAAATACCCAAAGCTGTCAAGAAACAATCTGCATTTTCTGAGAATTTATTTTGCAAAGCCTAGCTTAGTTACAGGGGATTCTATAATAAACACTAATAATGCTCTAATGTAAATATCTGGTAGACATAAGCAACTAGCCACAGAACTGAAACAAAATATTTGGTGCCCTATGTATGAAAGTTTGTAAATAGATATGTATAAGAAATTTAACGATTGTGTAAAAACACTGGCACTAATAGAACATTAACATTGGGTATTCTGTATATATTTTATAATAAGTATTTTGAATAACAGAAGAACCTAAATAGTCACAGGAAAAAAAGGCAAACAACTGCACCACTTAAGAAAATCCCAAATCACTCAGAGAGTTCTATCAGTTATAATCACTGAATATAGGTAGAGATCTAAAGAGCAATATTTTTCAAGGACACAAAGTTGAAAACAAACATTATTTTCTTTGTTGTTTTAGAAATTTCTCACATCTGGTGAAAAGGTAAAATATATTCATATATGTTTATATTTTAAGATATTAAAATGTATTCTATATTATTTTCTTTTTAAAATAATATTTTCCATCTAATAATGTTAAATGCATCAGAATCTTGGATTGCAAATAATTTGTTCTGCAAGTGTTCCACAAGACAAGCAAACATTTCTACTAAATGATGAGTGATGTCTTACAATAGGAATAGTATGTGATGCTGAAGGTCACATGCTCACAACTGAGCCAATGGTTCTTGAAATATCTTTAATATAAGAGTGCTTTGGATTACAAACTTGTTCTGGAACAAATTATGCTCTCAGACCAAGGTTTTACTGTAATTCAGTAGTATGTTTTCCTTGACAGGCTTGGAAAGTAATTTAGAAACATGTTCTCTTTTCTTGCTTTGATGGGCTAATTTAAAATGAATATATTAATATAAGCATATGTATAATTATACATTATGGAACTCTCTTGTTCATACTGATATCTTGTCCAGTTTCACTCCCTGCACTTTACATTAAATGCTTTTAACTGAAAGGTAATTGTATAAAGTCATATATGGTAGAAAAGTACTATTGATAAAAAAGAAGTATTTTCTAACAAATATGAAACTGGGTCTATTTCACAAATGGTGTCTGCCATTGGACAGTTAACTTGGAATACATGTAAATAAAATAAGTTCACTGACTGGTTAGCATTAACATAAACACATTAGAAGTATTAAGTATAGTTCATTATATTTTAAAATACTTAAGTTATAAACATTTAAAATTTCCTAAATTATAATTGAGTGGTGTAATGTATCAAAGAATCTAGGAACTTGATTTATAAACCAATATGTAACAAAATCGCTCATTAAAACTGACAAATTTGATAGGAAATAAAATTTTATGCATATGAGACCAAGACACGTCTTAATGTTTTGTAAATTTCTACATAATTTTGTGACCTTGGAGCTCCCCAATAATCTTACACACATGTAACAGACAAATCTGGATAGCAACTGGAGGAAAATGTAGCAGCCCTTCTATGGAAGGAAATCATGTGAAATTTAATAGGAAATGCATCAGCAACATTAATAATCTCATTTAAAACACAAACACCACAGGAAAAATTAAATATGAAAAGCAGCAGTATATATTGTAAAATGATCAACACATTAAGTCTAGTTAATGTCCATCACCACACAGTTACAATTTTTCTTGTGATGAAAACTTATTTATTTATTTATTTATTTATATGTGTGTGTGTGTGTGTGTGTGTGTGTGTGTGTGTGTGTGTGTGTGACAAATACTTTTAAGATCTACTTTCGGAGGCTGCCCCGGCTCCGACAGGTCCAGGGGTCCCTGAAGGATGGACGGTGTCGGCGAAAGAGAATGAGAGAGCCCCGAGATTCTTTCTGATCACCAGACAGACATCTCTGTCCTGTTGTTTTTTTGTGTCTTTATTTAAAGGTTCAGCAACAACATGAAATCAGAAAAAGGAATTTCTACAATGGGAGGCCTTTTGTGATAACAAGTTTTTGATATTCTGCAGAATTATCTCAGTCATAGTGAATTTACAACCAAGGAATTAACAGGATGCTCTTAGTAAAAAACAGGATAATATATAGGTTAAGTTGTATATAGATAAGCTAGGAGTCATTCTGTCTGGCTCTCAAGAGGATGAATGTTTCTGAATTGGTTTGTGTGTGGAAGTCATCATGGGGGCCCTAAATGTGTCCATCTTGGCACCTGGGTTTATGTTTTAGCTACTCTTATCTATCCTCATCCCAGTTGCCAGTGTCAGGGAGGGTGTTTGTGGAATGTAGGCCTTGAGGAAGGGACTGCCATGCTTCACCAATTAGCAAAGATATATGTAGTAACTTATGTTCTGCCCTGAAATAGGCTCTTTGTCTCAGGGCCAGGCTCAATTGTAACTCTTGTGTTCTTAACCTCTTAAGTCTTGGATCTGCAAGGCCCATAGGAAGAGCCTTTTGACAATCGCCCATAGAGCTTTCATCTAAAGTTTCTTTCGTAAAGGCAGGAATATGCTTTTCCTTATGAGGTATCTGTGTTCAGAATATGGGTCTGATACGGAATATTGGGAGGCCTGGTCAATACCAGCAGGCTTATATCCAACATGAGCTAATGGTAGCAGAAGGAGATACCAGTTTTCATTTCTCACGGGAGGAGCTGCAAACATTGTCACTTCCTTGCCGTGATTGCCATCCAGAGAGGCCGGCGCGGCTCCCGGCAATCTACTGCTCACAATTTTCAAATATACAATACAGTATTAACTGTAGTCAATTATATCTCAATTTTTTTAAAAAAGCCAGTAGTTACTCATCGGCATCCAGCCTGCTTTCCTTCTTACTAACAATTTGAGATACTTGGCTTGGGTGAGTGGCGTTGGATGCAATAGGATGGGAAGGAAATCAAAAGGAAACCTGGATGAGGTATTATGAAGTGAATGCTTGGGTGGGGCACTTTGTACATCTCAGGAGCGGGCAATGAGATGAGTGGGCGGGGCAGAAGGCACAGAGAAGGAGGCCTGGAATTACCAATCCTGTACTGTGCACCCTCTTTCCTTCTCTTTTTGTCCTGGCCTAACGTACAGTTCATAACACTCTGATTTGCCTAAATACAAAATATTTCTCCCTCACTTGAGACGTATTCAGTTGTCTCAAGAAATTAGTAGTCTCCTATTTCAAAAATATAGAAGCATATTAGCTTTGAGAAGGAGACTAAGTTGGAATTCTTACAAAAATAATCTTCACTCATCATATATCATTACAATCATAACATAAGTAATACACAGATAGGATAGATATAAATAGTCAACTTTAACTGACTTCTTTGCTTTTCCTTCAGGATTACAGTGGCAATCGTTACCAACTTAACCCATCTCTGAGTATTCCTTATCCCATGTCAGGCACTGATTCTGCTCCTTCTTTTCGTCCTTCAGAGAATAAAGTCCCCCATTACCCTGGGAATCCTGACCCTCATACTGAGGTGCCCTCATTTCCCTGGATTCTCACCTCTCCCTCTCCCGGAGCCCCCTTCTACCACACTTGTAATTATCCTGTAACTGCTTGGCCGATTTCCTCTCCTCCTCCTC
Source organism: Proteles cristata cristata (assembly GCA_017311185.1). Classification (NCBI taxonomy): domain Eukaryota; kingdom Metazoa; phylum Chordata; class Mammalia; order Carnivora; family Hyaenidae; genus Proteles; species Proteles cristata. The sequence continues at coordinate 484,742 of JAESUZ010002451.1, forward strand.
AGGAATCTTCCCATGTTGTCCCTAACTCACATAGACCTAAAGGACCTTCCTTCTCACCCAATGCTCCCCTGTCCCCTACTGCTGACCCTTCTGTAGCTACACCTCTTGTAGCCACAAGTACTACGCCACCTCCACACCTAGAGACTGTTGCAGTGGAGCCTGGAACGATTGAGCCTGATGACGCCCAGCCTGTTGCCCCAGAACCTCAGCCGCCTTCTTCTCCTGCCTAGGTGAGTTGCCTAAATCTTACTCCTGTGATGCATGGAATTTGTAGGAATATGAAAGAAACTGAATCTCTCCATAAGCAAACAAATATCAGCTTAAACATGTTGAACAGCTTTATTAAGATACAGTTAGCGTATAGCACACTACGGTACTAAAAAGTACACTTTCATAAGTTTTCACGTATGTATATATCAATGGGGGAAAAAATCCCACCCTCTTCTTTCTCCTATTTCCAACCTATTTTCTGTCACCACAGACAGGCTGGTTTGTATGTTTTAGAATTGCATGGAAGCAAGATAAAAGTGTAAATACTTTTGGGTCTGGCTTCTTTCACTCAGCATGATTATTTCGAAATTGGGGGAAAGCATTGTTCTTCACATATACACATATTCAAGGGTTTTATTTTCAGTGAGCATTAGGCTACTATGTTGTTAAGCCTTATTAATTAAGCAGGAACAAAGAAACAGTCTTATCTAAGGCTAATTTTTCCCATTACAGAGATCAAACCGTTCTGAGTACCCAAGCTTGTGCCCTGTGAATTTTGAGACGTTTGTTGTTGTTGTTGAGTACTCAAGTTTACGCTCTGTGTATTTTGAGATTTTTTTACTCTTTTGAGATCCAAACCTTTCCCCTGCCCTAGGGGAGTACCAGATATTGTTCCCTTTTGTCTTTCAGGAGGTTTTTTGCCTTGGCCTCAAGTGGAATCTTCATATGAATAACCTATGCTTAGCTAAAACATGAGGAAAACCTTTTAGATCTTTGTATCTACATCTTTGTCCTTCTCTTTCCTCTCTAATGCTCTGCCCTGTAAATTTCAGCTACCTTGTCTTCCTGGGCTCCTAGCTCCATCTCCCTTAATGAAGACCTGGAAACGCTCCAGGCAGTAAGTAAGCTAGGACAATCATCAATCGTCAGGTTTACTTCATTTGCTTCCTGTCTCTTATGGATCACTGTCTTTCTTACCTGAAAGTTCAGATCTCAAGAGGCTGTTGTTTCTCATATGTTAGGTACATTTTCAAAAATTTGCTCCAAGTAAGAGGCTAAAACCAATTTCTGATACTCATCTTGACCTAAAGTATAGTTCTCTAGACTTTTTTAAAACAGTAACTCTTTAAACAATCTTTAGGAAGCACTTAATCCCTAAGTTTTAGTACATGTAGTCCAAGCAATTGGGTTATTTTATAAAAGAGAATGTGGGATTGAAAACTACATAGAAGATACTCTGAATTTTGGGCACAGACAGAAAAGAAATGGAAGCTTAAATCCACCAGTGAGTAATTTCTTCAGTACATTGTCACTAATCGAATACTCCTAGCATCTGCTTCCTACAAAGAGGTACAAATCTCTTCCTGTTCCTTTGTTTTTGATTAAGATCAGGATCAAGTTAAAAGCTAGCTTGAAATTGCACCGGAGTACAAAGAGCTAGCCTTATTCTACAATGCTCCACACATTAACATATTCATTCAGTGGGTTGCTTTGATCTAAAGCACTTTCCATTTACAAGCATATGCTTGTGCCTCACTTGGGGGAAGAGAGGAAATGTTGGAATGTAGCGATAAAAAGAAACAGGACCTAAGATAAAAATGGGCCTTAAAAACACTGCTAAATACTTGGACTTTATCCTGTAGCCAAAGGAATTTATCAAGGAGCTTCACTGAGAAGAATGCTTTGAACAGCTCTCTGTTTTCAAAAGATAAGTATGATAGCAATATAGAGGATTCTAAATATGAGTTATAAAGAGATCAGTAGGATACAATTTTTTAGAGAATAAAGATTATTCAGAAAAATGTAGGCCCAATATTATGAAATGAGGTACATTTATCATGCAAGACTTTTTTTTTTAAGGTAAAGAAATGAAATTTTCTAGATAAGAGAGACCAACCATTTGTTTCTGTAAGTCATAGGTGATACTGAGATTTAAAAATCACACCTTATGGGGCACCTGGGTGGCTCATTTGATGGAGCATCTGGTCATGACTTCAGCTCAGGTCATGATCTTATGGTTCATGAGTTCAAGAGTTTGTGCCCTGCATCGAGCTCTCTGCTAGCAGCATGGAGCCTGCTTTGGATCATTTTTCCCTATTCCTCTGCCCTGACCCTGCTCACACTTTCTTTCAAAAATAAATAAACTTTAAAATTAAAAAATCACATTAAATAGACCAAATCTTATCACCTGAAACCACCTTGGAATATTTTCTTATGACATGAAACCAAGAAAATGGAGTGTGGAGAGGCCCTGGTACCCGGCATCTGAGAATCTCTGCAATTATCAACTCATGTCCAGTGTAAGGAAAGGAAGAACTGTGTAGATAGCTCTTCCTTAAATAGATCCAAATTGATTATGACACATATTCTAAAACAGTATTGGTCAGTATAAGGAAGAAACTTCCACAAGAGGTATGGGGGTTGAATTGTGGAAGAGAGGAATTGTCACTAAAGTTGAGACAGATCATTCTGTATGCTATTCAATCCGCTTCCATTCTTACCCCACACCCAAAACCACTGTCTCAGAAAACACACACAATTTAGATCAGAAATCTCCCAATTCCCACCCCTTTGCCCTACAAAACTGCACTCACCCTCCTCCTCCACCCCCACCTTAAACATTGTCCTGGGAAGAAAGGCATTGTTCAAAAAGCTCATTTGGACTCATGCCAAACCCGAGTTTATCTGAACAAAAAACTTAGTTACCCTTCTTACAAGTTCTCACCCCTTTGTTCCTTCCCAAAGTTGGTTTAATTTTACTGTTATAAAATTGAACAGGAAAATTGCAAGGCTTTTTTTTACTGTCAGTCAAATCAAAATTTCTACTGAAGCGACATCAGTGGTTAAAGCAGAATTGAAAATCAAATGTGATGGCAGCTAATACTGTTGGTGATGCCTTGTAATGACAGCTCTTACCAAGGAAATTAAAAGGCTTAAAATTTTAGAGGCACCTGGGTGGCTCAGTTGGTTAAGCATCCGACTTTGGCTCAGGTCATGATCTCATGGTTTGTGGGTTCTAGTCCTGCGTCGGGCTCTGTGCTCACAGTGAGCTCAGAGCCTGGAGCCTGTTTCAGATTTCTCTATCTCCTTCTCTCTCTGACCTTCCCCTGCTCATGCTGTCTTCTCTCTCCCTCTCAGAAATAAATAAAACATTGAAAAAAATTTTTTAAAGGCTTCAGATTTTAATACTACTATATTCCTGGGGTTTTTACTTATTTTACTATTATATATTATTGTTGATGACTAGTTGAAGATATTAGACAAATTTAATTTCATATTTTCATTTAGCATTATGTTTAGTTTCTTACTATATTTACTTAATTCACAGCTTAAAAGAGAAAGTGTGCTATTTTCTAAAGTCTCCTAAGGCCAAGAAGGAATTCTATTTCAAATCATTCAGTATCAGAAGATTGTGTTGATCTGAATCCAAAACCTCACACAAAGGAATGCTGTACAGTACATACATGCATGCAAATAAAACATAATATTGAATTAAGGGGCGTCTGAGTGGCTCGGTTGGTTAAGTGTTGGACTTCAGCCTAGGTCATGATCTTGCTGTACCAGAGTTCAAGACCTGCATCAGGGTCTGTGTTGACAGCTCAGAGTCTGGAGCCTGCCTCAGATTCTGTGTCTCTCTCTCTGCCCCTCCCCACTCGTGCTCTGTCTCTCTCTCTTAATAGTAAATAAACATTAATTTTTTTAAACAATAACAAATATTGAATTACAATTGCACTTAAACAATTTTTAATACTTATTTTTGAGAGAGAGAGACAGAGTATGAGTGGGGGAGGGGCAGAGAGAGAGGGAGACACAGAATCTGAAGCAGGCTCCAGGCTCTGAGCTGTCCACCCAGAGCCTGGTGCCGGGCTCGAACTCATGAACCATGAGATCATGACCTGAGCTAAAGTAAGTTGTTTAACTGACTGAGGCACCCAGGTGCCCTGAATTAAAATTGCATTTTAAAATAAATTATTACAAGACTGCGTAGGTAATATATACAAGAAGACAGAAGAAAACAAACTTTGATTCGCTTAAATGTGCATTTTAATCATAAACATGGGGGCTCCTGGTGGCTCAGCCGGTTAAGCGGCCAATTTCTGCTCAGGTCATGATCTCGCTCTAGCGGTCAGTCAGTTTGAGCTCTGCTTCGGGCTCTGTGCTGACAGCTCAGAGCCTGGAGCAAGCTTTGGATTCTGTGTCTCCCTCTCTGTCTGCCCCTCCCCTGCTCAACACTCTCTCTCTCTCTCTGTCTCTCTCTCAAAAAAAAAAAATATCATAAACATGGATTTGTAGGTAACCTTTCAATAGAGTCCTTTTAACATTAAAATCATGAAACAACAAAAGCAATTTTGTTGTGTAACTTTGTAATTTTATTATATAAAACTAATATCTTCCTTTCCTTTTTTCAGATTCTGTTGCAGAAATCAGTGAAATCTATAAAAATTTACCTTCTTTTCCAAAGATTTTCATTCAGTATATTAAAAACACTAGTCTAACATATTGATTGGCTTGTGGTATTTTTTTCATCAGACTTCATTTATACAGAAATGATGTTTATGATGTACTTTTTCCATCCAAAATTTAAAAGGCTATTTCCTAAATATGTAAATAATCTTTAGAGATTTAAACATATGATGGCAATATGTGTCTTTCTTTTGAATAAACACTATCTAAAAAAATAAAACACAAATATAATTTTTAATAGTTTTTTTCTAAATTATTATTTTTGAAAATGTGACAGAAGGCAATTAAAGGAGAGACAACCATCATTCCACAGATCTCCCCCATTATCTTTCCCTCAAAATGTTTTATCTACTTTTTAAAACTTGTATTTTGTATCAATTTACATAGCGGTTCCCAGTGTTAGACACTGTTCTAAGCTCCTAACAAAAATTAATTTACGCCCTTATAATAACCATGAAGTAGATATTATTATCACACCCATCTTAAATATTAGGAAAACGAGTAACAGAGAAGATAAATGATTTACCAAAGTTTATTCATTTAGAAAAGTATCAGAAGCAGGATGAGAAAGCATACCAAAGTACACAGAATTGGAACTTTATTAGAAATCAGAAGACTCACATTGGCATGAAGTTAAACATGATGGCTCTATTTGTTTCTTTGCCTGTTGCAACGTATTATCACTAAATTGGAGACTTAAGCCAACAAAAATATATTCTCTTACAGTTCTGGAGGTCCAATATCAGCTTTACGGGGCTGAAATCAATGTATTGGCAGGGCCATGAACCCTTTGATAGGCTTTTGGAGAGCTTTGGCTCTTCCGGCTTCTTCCTGTGGCTGTTAGTGTGCTTTAACTTGCTGCTGCATCATTCCAATCTTCAAGGAATGCACCATCAAACCTCTGTCTGCTCTGTCCTTTTCACTGCTTTCCTTCTTGGGTGTGTCCAAATCTTCCTCTGCCTCTCTCTGAAAGGATACGTTGTGATTACGTTTAGGATCCACTCAGCTAATCAAGTACAATCTCTCCATTTCAAAATTTAAATCCACCATTTCATTTAATCACGTCTCTCAAAGACCTCTGTGTGCCAAATAAGGCAATATTCATAGATTCCGGGGATTAGAACAAAGATGGAGCCATTTTACACCCTGCCACAGTGATAACAGATAGAATTCACCCTGATGTTAGGTATTGGGCTGATGAAAGAGTAACTCAGACATGGGAAGAAGGACCGTATTTGTTTGGGCGATAAATGAATGCTTTGGCAAACTCAGTCTCATATCTTCAAATACGTCAATCCCCTTAAATCAGTTCCAAGTGAAGCCTATGTGAACCTGAAAATCAGGCAATAGGAAATGTAAAAGACTGAGATCTGTAAATAGATCTGCAATAGAGATCTGCAAATAGAGTTGACCCTACATGAGGGAGAAAGGAAAGAAACTTAATTTAAAAGTAGGTTAACATTTTTAAGGCTCCCCTGGGACTGCTTACCATAGTAGAAGAACTGAGGGCATAGGAGGGCTGGAGTCATATTCCACTAGTGGTGGAAAAGTGTGCCAGAAAGTGAGGTGCCCGCTGCTTATGCAGTGACATGGGTTACTAATGGCCTGGAAACTTCAGAAGCTGAAAAAAAGATTTTGAAAAATTGAGTCTTTGGGGCCCAAAAGGACACAAACTTTAACATCATTACAATTTTGACGCATTGTAGGATTGTTTTTTTAGTAACACAAAAAGGGCAACAAACATAATTAAGATTTTTTTAGGGGCACCTGGGTGGCTGAGTTGATTAAGCTTCAGACTCTTGAATTTGGCTCAGCTCATTATCCCACAGTTCATGAGTTCCAGCCCCTCAATGGGCTCTGCGCTGAGCTTGGAACCTGCTTGGGATTCTCTTTGTCCCTTCCCCACTTGTGCTGTCTCTTGTTCTCTCTCTCTCTTGTGATCAATCTCTCTCTCTCTCTCTCATAAACTTTAAATAATAAGACCTTTAAGAAGAAGGGAGGAACACTGAAAAGACAAAGGAAACCTTGGATAAAAGTTAAATAACAGCAATGTCCCAACGTTCAAAAATACTCAAAATTTTTGAAATCTCAACGCCACTGTCTAAAAGGACCCTATGCCTGAGTCGAATTTCCCCCAATGAAATATATAGGGCTACAAATGACAACCATCTGCAAAACTCCTGATGACAGCACTTACATAGTTATAAATAAAAATAACTGGCACTAACTAGCTACTAGCCTACAGAATTGTGGTAATATTAATCTTTTCTGTTTTCTCATTATTTCTCTATCCTCCAACATGCTAAGTTTTGACAAGCAAAAGCAATACTACAGAGATCAACACTGCACTCACTTCTGGGAATTCTCTTGGAAATCTGTAAAAATGGGAATTGATGTCCCAGATTGCTGTTGCTGATTACAAGATCTAACTCCATTCAGCAGGGCTAAAGCAGTGCTCAGACTAACTGGATAAGAAAATGAGTCTTTTTTTTTTTTTAACTTTGAAGATAACTTTATAAGGAAAAAGAAATTTAATTTGGGGGAGTTTAATAACTTGAAACAATTTGTATTATTTCATTTCAGTGCAATTTAAAAAAATTTAACGTTTATTCATTTTTGAGACAGAGAGAACAGAGAGTGAGTGGGGGAGAGACAGAGAGAGAGGAAGACACAGAATCCAAAGCAGGCTGCAGGCTCTGAGCTGTCAGCACAGAGCCCTACACGAGGCTTGAACTCACTGACCACGAGATCATGACCTGAGCTGAAGTCGACACTCAACCCACTGAGCCACTCAGGCGCCCCAGTGTGCAATTTTTTTTTTTTTAATCACTGAGCATGAGTCAACCTTAACTAGTTGACTTGAGAAACATTCGGTCTGACTTATTTCTGAGCCTTCTAGGAGTAAAAACTGAACGGCTCACCTTTCATGTTCTAAAGATATAGTAACAGGCTCTTCTGCTATCTTTCTCATGTCAGGAAACTGCCACACAATTGCTGGAGCCTCCCTTACCCACCACTTTCACTATAAACCACATCTAGGCTGTCCATATGTACTGTCAGTTCTACCTTTGGAAACCATGCACAAACACATTCTTGCCATTTCTACTGCTACCCTCTGGCCAAAGCCATCATCATTTCTGACCTGAATTACTGCAACAGCTTCCTAACTGCTGCTCCGGCAGACAACCTTGTCCGTCCATCCTCGCTTTCAACCCTCGGTCAGATGGTGTCACTCCCTAACTAAAGAGTTGCATGACTCCCAGCATGAGAAAAGTCCCTGATCCTGATCCCTAATAACAGGACTTCCCACTGCCACTATGATTTTATATATTCGTTTACCTTACATCTTCTCTGTAGCATTAGTTAAAATGAACCAATTCCTACAAAATAGAACCTCCAAATCTCAGCAGCTTCACCTAATAATTATTTCTCAATTATACCACAGTCCATTGGAAGGTGGATGGTTCTGCGAGGGGCTTTTCCTTCAAATAGTGAATCAAAAATTCTGTGTTCTTTTCACTGTAAGTCATTATGTCAAAGTATCCTGCTTCTATGGAAGCTGATATGGGAAGAAAGCGAAAGATTTCAAGGAAAATTTTGTGACCAGGACTGAAAAAGGAATTACGCTTCTGGCTATCTCCCATTATTTATTGGGCAGTCACATGTTCCCAATGTAATAATAATGATAATTAAGAAAAACTAGATTGGTGAATATAGAACCTGTATCTGCACACCTCCCCTCACTAGACAAAAAGCATCCATTTTCCTCTTCCAAGCATAAAGCACTGTTACTTTTTTGCCAAGTAGGACAAAATTCAGGATTCCAACTCTCTGACAAAATTCAGGACTCCTACTCCTGAAAAGTAAAATGAAAAGACAAGTTATCTGCCCTACAAACATAAACCAATAAACAGTGATAAAACTGAGATGGGGATTACAAAACAAACAAACAAACAAAGGAAAACAAAAAGAAAAAAACCACTCTCATTTGTAAACAGTCATAATGTCCATAACATTAGTAAAATCTCGCTCAGCAGACTTGAGATAAGGGAAATTCCAAGATTTTTCTCTCACTCTGGAAATAAATACTAGATCCGTTGTTCTCTTCAGGGATACTTAAAGCGGATTTAAGTGGATCAAGCCTGACTTCTGCTGTGGAGACTGGAGGCTAAAGAATTCATTATTTTAGGTCTCAAATAGTCAAAGGATTTTTTTTTTGGTTTGAGCTCAAGAGTTCTCTGACAATCCAATTCAATAAAAAATCTTGTAGGAATATGATCTATTTGCCTCCAGTTGATTGCATGTACCAGTCACTATATTGAATGCCTTTTTCTAAAATAATTTTCTGTTACCCTCTTAATTTGTGGGTGACTTCAATAAAGCCTTCAAGGAAAATATGTGGAAATATGACACCATTTATCTGGCTTTTTCCTGAGTTACTTTTAAAACATTTATTTGGGGTACCTAGGTGGCTCAGTCGGTTAAGTGTCCAACTCTAAATTTCTGCTCAGGTCATGATCTCCTGGTTTGTCAGATCAAACCCCTCATTGGGCTCTGCTCTAACAGTCCACTTGGGATTTTCTTTCTACCCCACTCTCATGTTCACTCAGTCTCTCAAAAATAAGTGAAGAAATATTTTTTAAATGAGGACATTTATTAATAATCCCTGTAAGTGTCCATATACTTGCTTTACAATGTCTATATCCTTTTGTACCTCTTACAGTATTTTTGGAAGAGTTTCATAGTTTCATTTTAGGCTAAGTAATCATTTTATAGGTGAATATACTTCCTTATCCAGATTTGAATAAAGATGACCTGAAAAGATGTTCCATCACAGAGCAACAGAGGAGTAGTAAAGTTCAGCACTTTGTAATTACAAGTTTCACTTGTAAATTTTGATGACAGAAATATTTGTTTTTTTTCTTAAGCAGGTGACCTGCTGTCATAAGCAACAACCACACCGACCCCACTAGAAACCTAGAAGAATATCTTAAAACAAATGCTATTTATATGTTAAATAAATTAAATTCTAACAACAATCATCAAATCAGCTTATGGGGGACAAATTAAGCTTTGGGTGGCACAACTATTAGAGTTTACCTTCATGTGAATAAAAAAATCACTACCAATTTTAACAATAAACATATGGGTTCAAATAAAATTATTATATAAGTACATATCATAGATTTTAGAACATGTTAAAGAAGGACGCAGAAAAACATATTAAGTTTGTTGGGCCCATAATTAAATTGTTTTAGCTGCCATTTTATACAAAATAAAATGCTATGCACTGTGATAATTATGAAGAACAATATTCCTTTCAGGTTCTAGAATCTCAAATTGTACCCTGAAATTGAATAAGCACAACAGTTACCTTTTAAAAATGCTTTCTGTGATATTAAAGAGAGCTTACCTTCTGATTTCACATTCCTTTCTTCCTCTTAGAATTTGTCAAATAATTGCATATTCATTAATTCATGATCTATTTAGAGCAATGAATATGATGTTCTTATTTTCTTATAATCATCTTAATATCCACCCAAATATCTTATAATCCTACCTTCCATTCCTGATATAATTAAAAAAAAAAAACTTTTCCTTCTGTAGAACATACCTAAAAAGGATTAGATGTAGTTAAACAATTTTTAATAGTTTAATAGTATTACCTGATTCTCAAGTTCTATAATAGGCAAAGAGTCTTTCTAATATGATCTGACTCTGTCCCATAGCTATTTCAACTCTTTTCTGTGTGTGCATAGGGCAAAGCTATTATTTTTTCTCATGTCAATCTTTTCATTCAAGCATCCCCAGAACTTTCTATGGTCAGTCAAGTAATCTTTTCAATGACCTTTATCTTTTCCAGAGAAGTTTCATCTTTTCTATTATAATGAGGAATCATAGCATGTGTAGGCTGAAATGTCCACTTATGCTATTTTAAATAGATATCTCAGAGGCTAAATCAGTGTTTTCTCTGCACAAAGAAAGTGAAACATGTCCTCAATAGGATAGTAGAGTTGCTTATTCTTGGTGGAAAAAGACTTTCATTGATACCTAGCCTAGATATTTAATTTCCTCAAAAAATTTTTCACTCTTTGGACAAGATGTACATGACAGTGTGATCTGGTGAACATTTCATAGGATCCTTTTGAATCTTGCATTAAAAAGAATACTGAATGGGCTGTCAAGTGCACAATGATAGAAGCATGGAGGCCAGTTAGGAGGATGTTACATAATCCAGAAAATATGTCCCAGTTGTATGGGCACAGGAATGCTGATAAATGACTAGATTCTGCATAATATGGAGTTTTAACTCCCTGAATTTAGTGAGAGGTCATATGCATAATTTTAGAAAAAGAGCAGTCAGGAACAATAAAAAGTGTTTAGTCTTAGGCAAGTGGAAACCTCATGTTGGCATTCACTGAAAAAAAGTAGAACAGGCTGGGTAGAAGGAAGATTAGTATTTAACAGATAAAATGTTTGAGATGCTTCTTTAACCCTCAAGTCAAGACAGATAAGCAGTTAAAATGTATGAATCCAGAATTCAGAGGACATATCCAGGTTTTAGATGAAATCAGGAATCACCATCATGACAGGATTTAGATGGCATTTACGCCATGTGATGGGTTGAGACCAACAAGGGAATAAATATAGAGAGGAAAAGGAGAAGCCAAACACTAATGATCCCTGAGACACCGAAGTAGTAAGAAATTGGGGAGACGGAGATGAAAAGGAATCAGTGAATGTGACTGAGACTGAAATCTTATGGAAACAGAAGAACATTCATGAGAATGTGTTATGCTGGTAGATTGCTGAAGGATATATTTCAAAGAGGTGGACTGAACAAATGAGTCAAATGCTGTAGATAGGTCAAGGAACTTGAGAACCGAGACATGGCCACTGATTTAGTAGCATGGATGTCTTGGGTAACTTTGAGTGAGATTAAGTTTAGAAAACCTAATGGAGTGTGCTTAAGGGAGATTCAGAAGAGAAAGGTATAGGACATATTTTAAGTGACAGAATGGCCTTAGATGTGTATCGAGCAGGGTCTAGTCAGCAGGGAAAACACAAGTCTTTGAACAGAGGGAACATAATATAACTGATTGTGTTAACCAGGTATTGGAGAAGTGAAAAGGAAAAAGAAAAACTCTAGGAAGCACCTACGAATCCATGGGTTTAGGGGTACCGAGAGAAGAATACATCGTTTTAAAAGCTTGCCATTTTGGACTCAGGCTTTGTGGGGTTGGGACCCAGAATTCTGGTGATGAGGCACAGGCTGGCTACTGTCGCTGTCTCTGAGAGGTAGTGATGAGATTGGTGTGGGGCATAATGGAAAAATTGTAAACAGGCACCAACTGTTGCCACTACAATGATTTGTTGCTGCTGTGATCAAGATCCATTGTTGAGGGAAGCTGTTACTCCTAGAAAGAAATAGAAGGAGTGTCGATCATCTCTGTCTGAAAAAATCTAATTGATCACTGGCAGAATGGGGATTGGACTATGGTTTGCAGGTTTTCAGCCTTATCTTCACAAGGAAGAGTACGGAAGGATGGTTGTGAGCTGAGACAGTAGCTTAATGACAGTTATAGTTCATCTCTGGTTGCTCAGCTTTTAACACTCCCTTGTAGATATATTTTAATTTCCATGCAACAAGTGAACTTCATGCCTTCACCTAAGAAGGTTTAACTGCTCTGTATGTTTATTTTGCTTTCAGCTCAGACTTCAGGTGATTGGAGCTTTTCACCTGAGTTGGGGAAGTGACCTAAACTTATTTCTGGAAGGTCAGGATCCTCACCGGTCCCGTCTTTTCTTTTTCATGTTATAAAATTTTCCATTAACTTTTCCTGTTAGAAAAGAAGCAGTATAACCCCAAGCCCCACCCTTGGGCTGCAGGTCAAGTGTATTTGAGACCATTGTCTAGTGAAAACTGAGCTTGTGTCTGTGTATGTGTGCACATAGATTCAGTGGTAGTCTGGAGTCAGCCCAATTTCAAACTCCAATGGAACACTTTGATTCTCATGGATGTATTCTTCATTGTTTTATTATTTACTTACTTATTTATTTAAATTTACAACCAAGTTAGTTGTATAACTATATGTTAGCATATAGTTCAACAATGATTTCAGGAGTAGACTCCTTAATGCCCTTTACCCCATTTAGCCCATCCCCCCTCCCACATCCCCTCCAGTAACCCTCTGTTACTGCATTTTATTTTGTTTAAAATGGCAGCTAAAACAATTTAATGATAGGTTTAACAAACGTAATATATTTTCTGTATCCTTCTGTTAACATGTTCTAATAACTACAATATGTACTCCTATAATAATTTTATTTGAACCTATATTTTCATTGCCAAAACTGGAAGTGGTTTTTTATTCATACGAAAGTAAGCTTTGATAGTTGTGCAACCCAAGAGCTTAATTTGTCCCCCATGAACTGATTTGATGATTGTTGCTAGAATTTAATTTATCTACATATAAACAGCATTTGTTTTCAGACATTCTTCCAGGTTTCTAGTGGGGTCAGGGTGGTTGTTGCTGATGACAGCAGATCACCTGCTTAAGAAAAAGCAAACAAACAAACATTTCTCTCATCGAGTTTTACAAGTGAGACTTTAGATCCTTATGAGTAAATTGGGAAAATTGATAGATAATGTTTCCATATTTAACCTAAGACAAACTATTACTTTAAGTACTATTAAATAGAGAGTAGATAATAGATAGTAGATAGAAGACAGATGATAGATAAGTGATAGACAAATAGATGCTATGCAGACAATTGAGCTAGATTGGAAGGTTGGGGTTTTTTTAATTTTATTTTATGTCTTCATTTTATTTTGAGAGAGAGACACAGAGAGAGACAGAGAGTGAGCAGGGTGGGGGAGGGGCAGAAAGAGAGAGAGAGAGGGAGACACAGAATTTGAAACAGGCTCCAAGCTCTGAGCTATCAGTGCAGAGCCCAATGGGGGCTCAAATTCTTGAACTGCAAGATCATGACCTGAGCTGAACTGGAATGTTGAACCCACTGAGCCACCCAGGTGTTCCAAGCAATGACAGTTCTAAAGAGGCAGATTTTAGGTTGAGAAAGTCATTTTCTAGTGACATGACCTTATCCATTATTTAGTTTTCTCTCATCTAAAGTGTTCATAAGTGAAGTGCTTTGGGAAATAATGATCTAGGTAAAACATTGTGTACACATGTGACAACATCATTTTCCTTTCTTATTCTAACTCTCCCATTTGTGTTCCTTGTAATCACATGATTTGCTGCTGGTATAAATTTCCACCTCAAATTGAAGTTTATATGTTAATGTTTCTCCTCCCCACAGAAATCTACAATGAATTCCTGATTTTGATTAGTATCTTGAGTGTTCTCATGCAAAAACAAAACAAAACAAAACAAAACAAAAAAAAAACAGTAAGTAAAAGAAGAATATGAGGGGGACCTTTACAATTACTTTTTAAAAAATGTCTAAGGAGGCAATATGTATATGGTGAGACAGTATCTTAAGTTATAAATTCACTAATTAAAAATGCATTGCTTTGACCTGAATATTTGAAGATTTTGTAAAAATCCATTTTCCCACTACTTGTCCTGTACAAATATAAACACTTACCACACTGACCTTATTGTTCTTAGTGAAAGAAACGTCTGTTGTCAGCCCTGCTGAAGTTTCCCCTGGGAATTTGGTTCTCCTTTGCCTCATCCCAAATGTCAACCATTATGAAGTCTGTGTAGATGCTTCCTTGACTTATTTGTATCACTTTAGTATACATGTATATGGCACTCAAAGCGGGGTTTTGTGGGGTTTTAAAATTTTACATAAAAAAGGGGCGCCTGGGTGGCTTAGTCGGTTGAGCGTCCGACTTTCGCTTGGGTCATGATCTCGCGGTTCGTGGGTTCGAGCCCTGCGTCGGGCTCTGTGCTGACTGCCAGCTCGGAGCCTGGAGCCTGTTTCAGTCTCTGACTCCCTCTCTCTCTGACCCTCCCTTGCTCACGCTGTCTCTCTCTCCTAGAAATAAATAAAAATATTTAAAAAAATTTTTACATAAAAAAGACATATAACTGTGTGTGTCTTTCTGGAACTTGCTTCCCCCCCATATTAATGTCGTTGAGACTTACCCATGTTGATGAATGGATCAATACTTTCCCTTTAATTGATTGTTGTCATGCGAGATCAAAAACATAATGGATTATATCTGAGTAAAACATAGACTGTATTTTCTATATGATCCTATTGATTTGATGATCCCTATTCAAGGCCTTTGCAGGTAGCCTAAAAACATTTTGTAAATTATGTCCACTATCAGGGGCGCCCAGGTGGCTTAGTCGGTTAAGCGTCCAACTTTCTCTCTTTCTCTCTCTCCTAGAAATAAAAAAAAAACATTAAAAAATTAAAAAAAAAATTATGCCCACTATCAGCTAAAAGGTAGAGTCCTCAATAAAATGCAATAGTGTGTGTGCATCTTTGGTGTATTATATGTATATATGTGTGCATAGTAAAAATCTTAATCCAAAATAAATATTAAAAATTATCAGAGAAAATACTATTTCTATCAGCATCACAATGGATAATTTTTTTTTTTTTTTGAGAAAGAGAGAGTGTAAGGGAGGCAAGTGGAAGGGTGTAGGGGAAGGTACAGAGGGAATTTTAAGCAGGCTCTATGCCCAGGGATTCGATTTCACAACCTTGAGATCACAACCTGAGCTAAAATCAAGAGTTTGACAGTTAACTGACTAAGACACCCAGGTGCCCCTGGATAATCTATTTAAATTACTACAGAATTAAATTAATTATGAAAGCCTGACAAGAGTATTATGCCAGGAATTTCTTCTGTAACCATTTTGAATATAAAATAACTATGTATTCTAATGGCAAATATACTAAAATGAAAAATATTAAAATAACTAAATGAAGTATACCACTTTTTGTCTTTGTTTTTTAGTGGGGAAATGTTCAAAGCAACTATGATTCCCTCAGTGAAGAGGTAACATTTTAATATTTTTACATTTAAATATAACTCTTACTTTTATATTTTCTAATATCAAACTTGCAGCAACTAATTTCTTAAATGTCAAAGAGATCATTTTATGAAAACTGATGTATTATAGCTACTGTCAAAAGTAGCTATATAATATTAGGTATAGTACTGTCAAATATACCTATATAATATTAAGCCTAATATTAATGCTATCTTCCTAAGCATTAGGAATATAATATTAATTATATTATTCCTATAATATTAATTAATAATAATTAAACAATACTGTCAAAACCTACATAATATTAGGTAAAATATTAATGTTATCTTCCTGAGTTTTAAAAACTTTAATATAAATTTGGACAATAGAGTCTTTTATATTTTTTTCTGCAGAATAGTCCAATTCATTCATTTGGCTCTCTGAAACAGATTTATTCTAGTGCATTTGCTTCTCTTTTTTTTAACTAATCTTTATACCCAACATGGGGCTCAAACTCACAATCCAGAGATCAAAACTCACATGATCTACTGACTGAGCCAGCCAGGCACCTCCATTTGCTTCTTAATTAGAGTCCTTTACTTTTGATTGAGCTCTATGTAACATAACATAACATATAAATTCCTCTTGTTACTGAAATTTAAATCAGAGGGCAACATGAATGCTAAATCTTACCTGTGTGTTTTGATGTTTTTTTCTTGATTAAAGTATCAATCTATCTATTTTTAGAACTGGTTAATGGACCAGTGATACATCTTGTTTGGAAATATGTGAATTATACTTTAAAGTGCTAAACTTTACTACTGCTGTGTTGCTCTGTGACGGGGTATCTTTGTCACATCATTTGTATTCAAATCTGGGTAAGGAAATATATTCAGGTACAAAAATGATTACTTAGCCTAAAATGAAACTATGAAGTTATTGCAAAAATAGTGTAAGAGATATACAAGGATATATTGTAAAGCAAGTGTATAGACACTCTTTTTTAGTTACAGGAACTATTAGTGAATATCCTCATTTTATTTTTTTAATATTTATTTATTTATTTACAGAGAGGGAGAGAGGTAGAGGGGCACAGACAGAGGAAGAGAGAGAATTCCAGGTGGGCTGTCAGCACAGAGCCTGATACAAGGGCTGGATCCTGGATCCCAGGAACCCAGGAGATCATAACCTGAGCTGAAATCCAGAGACAGATGCTTAGCTGACTGAGCTACTGAAACGCCCAGAATTCGAGAGAACCCCAAAAACAGACCACCAGAGACCAGAGTCAAAGCCAAGCGGCAAGGGTTGTTTATTTGCAGGTTCGAACCCGGTCCTCACCGCAGTCACTCGTTGCCGGTGACGCTGAGAGGCCCTGAACAAAGCCTCTCAGCCTTTTTATAGACAGAAGTAAACAAGTCATGGGGAGGGACAGATTTCCATGGTTACAAGTTTGCCATTGGTTAACATTCAAATGTGAACATATACCGTATCTGATTGGTTCCCGCCATCAGGTTTGGCTGGATCTAATTACAACATTTGGGATACCTTTGAATTCAGTCTATCATAGAGCGAGTTTTAAGTCTTGTTTGGCGACTAACAAGTTAACATCTCTCTCTCCAGGCCCTTCTCTCAGCAAGGTGGGGGGTGGCTGCTGGCCTTTTGGGAGTGGCTGCCGCCCTGAGGCTAGTCCCTTGGGCAATCCGGCGGCGGGGAAGCGAGCCTTAAGCTTTGTTACAGAAGCAGAGAGAGCTGGTTAGGTGTTAGCTTCCCGCAGCGCAGGCATTTGCTCAGAAGTGGAAAAGCTGGTTAAGTTTATTTAGGCCTGGGGCTATGTGCAGCCCGAGGTTTCTTTTAATGGAGGACTAAATTTTTGGCTCTACATTCCCCCCTTCTCTTGTGTATTTGAAGGCCCAATCATGGGTCTTCGGTCGGGTCCCAATCATTAGGGTGGCGATACTGCAACCTAAGTATTATGGGGTGTATTGTCCCCGGACATTCTTGCATGAAGGCAAGCAATCTAGTTAAATGACAAAATCTAAATCTCAGATGGACATACATTGTTAAGGATTTGACAAGAGTTCAGTATGATGCAATTGCCATAGAAATTTAGTTATTTTTGTGACATATAATAACTCTTATAACAAAACATTAGAACTTTAGGATTTACATATATATTTGGGCAGTAATAGCACTTACCCATGCAATATAACCTAAGGTTTACTGTTATGTATACTGTTTTTCCAAGTAACCTAGCATTTTAGATAAAAGGGCCTAATTGGCCAAAAGACCCCCTTTTTTACTGTTTAAATCCTGGGAAGTTTGTTAAAACCTTAGGAAGCTATAAAGCATATCCTAAATAGGATTACAGATCATTACAAACCTTAAAGCTTTTTTTATTCAACCAAAGTGACAATAATAGATCTTAAAGGCGAATGCATAACATAATATAGTAGTTAGAAACCAACATTGGTTGGGGTAACTCTTTTAACATTGAGAATATTTAACTATGCAATCAAAGACCTGATAAAGATGAAACCTAAAGCTTCGGGTTTTCTTGGCAGAAAAAAGGAGAAAACTTTTGTTTACATTGTCTTATCAAGAGCAGATTTACAATCCAAGAAAACTTTGTCTTTTGACCGGAGAGAAAAGCAGAGTTTTTAACCTTATACCAGTGTACTTTTCAAATTCCATTCATTTCAACCAGTCTATCCTGAGCATATATAAAATTCTTTTTCAAAGATTTCTTTTTATAGACCTTCTATCTTCTATATCTTTTTTTGCCTTTAAACTTTGTCCCAAAGCCATTTCCCTCTAAGCAACCAGTCTTATTTAGGACAAAATTACTTTTTTTACCCTCAACAAAAATGTATTTCCATTTTTTTATATCCTTTTTTTATGGATCTCTCAGTTTTTTTATATACAGGGTTGTTTTCCATCAGTCTTAAGTACACTTAGCAGAATTTTAACTTGGGAAACCTTAGTCTCTAATTGAGGACCTAGTAACCAATTGAGAGGTGTTTACATTAGAATTTTTAAATCACTTTTTTAAAAGGTCTAAATAGTCTTACTTTTTCTGCAATAGGAAGCTGAAAACTCAAACCTATGTTTAGTAACTATGTATTTTGTTTTGATAGAAGTCATGCAATTCAGGCCAGACATGTTTTCAAAAGGAGTTAGAATGCAAAAGGGAGGAGAGCTATCCAGTCTCCGCCAGTCTCCAAGGTCAATTTAATTAAGGTCTCTTTTAGAGTTCTATTTATTTCTTTTTTTTTATCTGTCCTGAACTCTGGGGTCTGTATGCACAGTGTAATTTCCAATTAATCCCCAGGGCCGTGGCTAAATTCTGGCTTACTTTGGACACAAATACAGGTCCGTTGTCTGACCCTATCATCTGAGGAAAGCCATATCTTATGAAGATGTCTTTCAGGAATTTCTCACGTTTGGTTGGGAGTGCTCGGCGGGCGGTGGTTCCTCAGCTCCTTGGTAGGTGTTTTTCCTTATCAAGGGCCATTACTTTACCGTGGAGATCCCAGAGCTAGCCATCCGCAATGAAGAGGAGCTTAACAAGCTGCTAGAGTCTAGGTCAAATCCCGCATCTGGTGTCAGCAGCGTTTCAGGCAAGCCTTCAAGTGCGTGGTGGTCGGCGATGGGTGAGTGCGCCTTGCGGAGGCCACGGGTTGGGCGGGGACGCCCCCGGAGACCTTGCCCGGGCTGGGGCTGGGCGTATGGCTCCGGGGATGTGGGAGCCACGGGGGTGCAGGCGGCTGGCTTGGGGCCTGTGCCGTGGCCCTCATGCCCTGATGTCCCTACCGCGCGCTCCTCAGAATGTTGAGCCCAGTGTCCATTAGGAACTCAGTGGATCGCCCTTTTACTTTTAGGGTTACCCTGGGTTTGGGGAGGGGTGCCGAACCCCGTTTCCCCTAGTCACTGTCATTTTCCATTACTAGAATGAGAGTTTCAGATTTATTCTTGGGGCATTCTTTGGCCCAATGTTCTTTCTCTTTGCCGTAGGCGCATTGATTTTTGCTTAATTGGGGGCGCCCCTCGAGCCGC
This sequence comes from Proteles cristata cristata, assembly GCA_017311185.1. Taxonomy (NCBI): domain Eukaryota; kingdom Metazoa; phylum Chordata; class Mammalia; order Carnivora; family Hyaenidae; genus Proteles; species Proteles cristata. Next base: position 504,427 of record JAESUZ010002451.1, read on the forward strand.
TGGGAGTTCTCCTTACCTTCTTTTCCTGGAGCCAACTGTCTGAGGCGTCTTTTTCGGTCCTCCAGTTCCGCAGTTCCCGCGAGTAGCATCTCGGCTAGACCCTGGTTTTGTCTCTTTTCAGCCTTTACCTGCTTGTCCTCTGCACTGTCCCTGCTGCTGTGTACCCTCTCTGCCACGACCACTAGACCTTGGAGGCTCTTTTTCCTAGACGTTCTAGTTTCTGAAGTTTTCTCCAATTGTTGGGAGCAGACTGACAAAAGCCATGGCCACCGCAGCTAAGTTTTGCTGGGGCCTCTGGATCTATAGGAGTGCACTGGCGGAATGTCTTTATTACTCTCTTAAGGAACGCTGTGGGGCTTTCCTCTGGTCCCTGACTGACAATGTAGGCTTGCGAGCTGCAGCCTTGAGACCTCCCAACAGAGTCTGGCGGTAGACGAAGAGACTCTCCTTACCTTTAGCCAAGTTGTAGTTTCAATCTGGCCATGCCAGGGGAAACCTAGCGTCATTTTGAGCCTGGTCAGGAGTGGGAACTCTAGTGGGCCCAGGAACCAATTTTCTGGGTTCAGACTGGATTATTTTCCATTTCTCAGTACTGAACATGCCGGGAGCCGCACCGGCCTCCCCGGACGGCAGTCACAGCAAGGAAATGTCAGTGTTTGCATAGCTTCAGCCATGAGAAATGAAAACTGGTATCTCCTTCTGCTACTATTGTACTACTGGCTCGTGCTGGAAACAAGCCTACTGGTATTGACCAGGCCTCATAACATTCCATATTAGACCCATATTCTGAACACAGACTGAACATAGATACCTCATAAGGAAAAGTATATTCCTGCCTTTACAAAAGAGACTTTAGACGAAAGCTCCGTGGGCAATTGTCAAAAGGCCCTTCCTATGGGCCTTGCAGACCCAAGACTCAGACAATAAAGGGGGTTAAGAACACAAGAGTTACAATTGAGCCTGGCCCTGAGACAAAGAGCCTAATCTAAAGTTAAGGTACAGATAAGGGCAGAACATAAGTTACTACATTTATCTTTGCTAATTGCTGAAGCATAGCAGCCCCTTCCTCAAGGCCCACATTCCACGAATATTTTCCCTTATACAGGCAGCTGGGATGAGGATAGATAAGAGTAACTAAAACATAACCCAGGCGCAAAGACTGACATATTTACGGCCCCCATGGTGCTTGCACATTCAGCATCAAGGAAAAGGCTCATTCAAGCAATTTAGGAATAAGCCTAATAAACATTTTACAAATAATTAGCCCTTGTAAAAATTCTGTCTTCTGATGTTATAGTATCGTTTAACCTTAAAATAAAGACACCAAAACCAACAGGACAGAGATGACTGCCTGGTGATCAGAAAGAATCTCAGGGCTCTCTCATTCTCTTTTGCTGACACCGTCTATCCTTCAGGGACTCCTGGACCTGTCGGAGCCGGCGCGGCCTCCGACATGAACAGAACCTGCAACAATTCACGGCGGCTTCGGGTCCCTTGGGCGGGGCCCATTTCCCCAGGGCCGCTGGGTCCGGTGGGGCAGGGGGCCCCTGTGGTTCGGGTGGCGCCTTTGTTCCTCCTGCTGGGTCCTGTGGAGGAGGTTGCCTAAGGAGGGGGAGAAGTTAATTTTTCCTCCGTTTCGCCCTGTAAGAAAGGGTAGAGCGGCGCAGAGAGTTCAGTTTTCCTTTTCGGCAGCTCCAAAGCCCGGGAGGGCGGGTGCTTTTTAGTCACCGCCAGGGTGTCAGGTTTCTGTGGAGGCAAGAAACTTTTAATCCAAGGGGGTGGGTTATCAACCAGATCAGCCCAAACCATGATGTCCGGTGGCCATTTCACATTGAAAGTGGGCCATTCTGTGCAGCAGTAAGTTTAAAATGGACCCTTCCTAACAGTCACTGAGAGGTTATGGGCTAACATTAAGTCTAGGGGTTTGGATGAAGTCTGTCTCATAACGTCTCAGTCACAAGGTAATAAACACCAACAGAGAAAATTGACAATTCGACATAGACATACACAGAGAGAGACTGATAACAGAGTCCGCTGTGCACAGACACAGACACAGAGAGACCAATAGTAGAGTTCGCTGCGCACAAACACAGAGACACAGAGACCGATAACAGAGTTCGCTGCGCACAAACACAGAAGGCTAGCCAACAGAAGAAGGCGCCGGCCTCGAACCGGTGCGCCCCCCAGAAGAAGGCGCCGGCCTCGAACCGGTGCGCCCCCCAGAAGAAGGCGCCGGCCTCGAACCGGTTCGCCCCCCAGAAGAAGGCGCCGGCCTCGAACCGGTGCGCCCCCAGAAGAAGGCGCCGGCCTCGAACCGGTGCGCCCGCCGGCCTCGAGGCTCACCCGCCGGCCTCGAACCGGCTCGCCCGCCGGCCTCGAACCGGCTCACCAGATGGGCACCGTAGGACGTCTCCTCGGTCCCTACCGACTGCTCTATAGCGCGTCCGCCAGAGCCAGTACAGTCCCCGATGCAGATTCCGCGCGGCAGAAACCGAAACAAACAGATAAGACAGAAACTGATGCTGAGACAAACAGACAGACAGAGCCGGCTCACTTACCGATCGGTCTTAGGAACAACCCGTTGACTTGGGGTCTGGTGGGTCTGGAGGGGAAATATCCCGGACGAGCCCCCATATGAAACGCCCAGAATTCGAGAGAACCCCAAAAACAGACCACCAGAGACCAGAGTCAAAGCCAAGCGGCAAGGGTTGTTTATTTGCAGGTTCGAACCCGGTCCTCCGCGCAGTCACTCGTTGCCGGTGACGCTGAGAGGCCCTGAACAAAGCCTCTCAGCCTTTTTATAGACAGAAGTAAACAAGTCATGGGGAGGGACAGATTTCCATGGTTACAAGTTTGCCATTGGTTAACATTCAAATGTGAACATATACCGTATCTGATTGGTTCCCGCCATCAGGTTTGGCTGGATCTAATTACAACATTTGGGATACCTTTGAATTCAGTCTATCATAGAGCGAGTTTTAAGTCTTGTTTGGCGACTAACAGGTTAACATCTCTCTCTCCAGGCCCTTCTCTCAGCAAGGTGGGGGGTGGCTGCTGGCCTTTTGGGAGTGGCTGCCCCCAGGGGGCTAGTCCCTTGGGCAATCCGGCGGCGGGGAAGCGAGCCTTAAGCTTTGTTACAGAAGCAGAGAGAGCTGGTTAGGTGTTAGCTTCCCGCAGCGCAGGCATTTGCTCAGAAGTGGAAAAGCTGGTTAAGTTTATTTAGGCCTGGGGCTATGTGCAGCCCGAGGTTTCTTTTAATGGAGGACTAAATTTTTGGCTCTACACTACCTAAGTACCCCTTTGAATGTTATCATTTTAAAAAGAAATTTCAGGGCCCCTGGGTGACTCAGTTGGTTAAATGTCTGAGTCTTGGTTTGGGTTTAATCTCAGTTTCGTGGGTTCAAGCCATGTGTCAGTGCAGAGCCTGCTTGGGATTCTCTGTCTCCCTCTTTCTCTGCCTTTCTCTGACTTGAGCTGTGTCTGTCTCTCTCAAAATAAAAAATAAGCTTAAAAAATAAAAAAGAATAAGAAATTTCTATTCCAAGGATATTTTTATAATCATACCATTAAAATGTAATATGACCTTGAGTTTTGGAACATTCTGGAGAGCAATCAGAGGAGTCCAAAAATTCTCTAGGGAGGTGGGAATCTCTTTTCCCATAGGGATTTCCTCTTTTAGTCATTATCTGCCAACTTCTGGAAAAGTACAGAGAGGGGGTTTTTATTCTGCCTACCCATTGCTCCATAGAATATGTAGAGGCAGCGGAATATGGCAAGAAAACTTATACAGGACTGTGAGCATGTCTTCATGTCAGAAAGAACTGGTAACAATACTTCTGATAAGCAATGAAAGAATATATTCAAACTCTGTCACAAAACCAAAATAAGGAAGCCTTCAGTCAGAATGTTATTTTCACCAACAGAAACATTTTCTTTCTCCTTTGTCTATTTTATCTTTAGATTTTAAGTGATATTGACTATAACTTTTTTTTAATAATAGTACTGTCTTTAATTAATTAAATTTCTCAACATCAGTATTCAGTTGGGCTTACATTATTTTATTCATTTGGATCCAATAAGTTTTAATTAACAACATTTTCAAAATTTAGTTAAGGGTGGTCAGTTAGGAAGAACTCGATGGCCCATATAGGAACCCAAATTTCGACCACAATTTTATACCCATTGTGATGGAGTAAACTAAGGTAATCAGTTATAAAGAGCGGGAATGCCAAATAGTATAGTTTAAATAAGAAACCACAGATTAAACTTTTCTTGGGTTTTTGAACTCATACTATTTAACTGATGAGAGTAATCAGGGGTATTTCTTGGTCACCGTCATCAAACTCTAATTGGATGGTGCCTTTTTTATGGAGATGACTTTTAAGCAGAATCAGAAGATGCAAAAGAAGTAGCTCTTGTGATGCAGAAAGAATTTTTTAAGTATGCTGAGAAAAGGTAAATGGATGAAGAAACACAGGAATTAGAGGAGGCCAATACAGACTTCCCAGGGCTTGTACCTGAACTGTCAGTGAGGCTGTGAAGCACTGAGTGGTAGAAGGGTCAGTGGTTAATTTTAAGAAGGCCATGGGAATTCATTCTCTCTCCAGGAATTTTTTCTCAAATAGTATGCTCATTGATTTTGGAACATCCCTGAAAAAGTATAGATTGAAGACCTCCTCCAGATATTGGATTCATAGGAGGTTATTGATACCCCCGATATTGACTATAACTTTTTTAAAAAATGTTTTATTTATTTTTGAGAGAGAAAGAGAGAGACACAGTGTGAGCAGGGGAAGGTCAGTGAGAGAGAGGGAGAGAAAGAATCTGAAGACAGGCTCCCAGGCTCTGAGCTAGCTGTCAGCACAGAGTCCAATGTGGGGCTTGAACCCACAGACTGTGAGATCATGACCTGAGGCAAAGTTGAACGCTTAACCAAATGAGCCAACCAGGTGCTCTTAAGTGATATTGACTTAAATGTTGATCAGTTTGAACCCCAGCCTCTAGAAGAAAATTTGCCTTATTCTCTGGAAAATGATGGACATCCATTTTCTGTACCCATTTAAGGAACACAATGTAACTTCACATCTGGAATGTAATAGGTCTCATCTGAAATGATTTTTGACAAATAAAGTAAATAAAGTCAAACAAAATACATGTGATAGGAATAGAATTTGTAGGATACAAAATATGAATGCTACAATGCTAGCATTTGGCCAAGCAGCCCATAGTCGTGGATCAACACTTTGTAAGAGAAAAACCCGAGCAAAATACTGACTTTCTGTGTGCCATGTTTTCCTCATCTGTAAAATGAGAATGATACTGGTACTGACCCATAGAGTTATGAGCATCATATGAGATGAAGCATACATAGTAAGCAAGTTATAAATATAAATATTATTGTTCCAAGATTTTTTTAAATAAGCATTTTTTCCTGCAATAAGTTCTTTGCAATATAAATAAAACAATAAAAAAGATGAGTAAGTTTAGAAAACTATTGATTTCTCTCTTGAGTCTTTAACCCATCAAGACCAAATTACTCATTCATCACACTTCCAGATACATCTTATTACCAAACCGCAATTCTCCCTCTCAGCAGATATAATCTTTCAAAGCATGTATTAATCTCCTACCATTTCCCTAATATTTTCTTTGGAACTACCACTTGATATATAATTTCTACCACATTCATTGGTATTGTTGTCTCATTTTATTGAGAAGGACACTAAAGCCCAGCTGGTTAATTTGCCTGAAATTGCATTGTTACTGGGCAACAGAGAACCCACGTAAACTGCTTCCAGTTTCTGTTTATTCTTGATAGATGCAAATTCTTCCCTTGAGTCACTAATATGGTGGAATAAAAATGAAAATATTATATTTGCAATAAATAGGTAAGTAAAGTTCTGGGGCGCCTGGGTGGCTCAGTCGGTAGGCAACCAACTGTTGGTTGTAGCTTAGGTTATGATTTCTCAGTTCTTGAGGTGAAGTCCTGCATCATGCTGTGTGCTGACAGCCTAGAGCCTGCTTGGGATTTTCCTGTCAACCTTTCTCTCTACCCCTGCCCTGCGTACTCCCTCTCCCTCTCTCTCTCTCTCTCTCAAAGCAAAATAAATAAGCATTTAAAAATAAAATAAATAAGTTCTATTTAAGACTATAAATGGGTATCCATGATTATTAGTCTTGTTATATTTCAAAAACAATATGTTTTTATGTATGTGTATAATGAATGTACCATTATTTAATGTGAATTAAGTCACTGTATTATTTGTAATAGGCTCATCATGCTATGGTAGCAACTCCTGAAAATATTAGTGTCTTATATAATAGAAGATTATTTCTTCCTTACATCACATCACATTCTGATGCAGGTATGATATGACTTTCAAGTACTACCTCTAGAACACATAGCCTCCAAAATCCAGACACCAGAGTAAGACAGAATAGAGGGGTAATGCCAATTCATAAATGCCACAACCAGGAATGGCACATGTAACTTCTCAGAACCCACTGGTCAGAACTCCATCCTGCCAGAACAGGAGGAGACATAGAGCATTTACTCTCTTTGCAACAATAACACTGTGTCTGATAGTAATGTAGTTGTAGGGTAAGTATGTGGGGAGAGACTTTGAAGGACAAGTAATTGAAATTATGAAACTCAGAGTTTATATTTTGATTTAGTAACACCAAATAATTTTTCATCTTCAGATATGGGTCTCTGAAAGATCTCCCTCCTGAACATAGATTTATATGCTTCTAACAAATCAAATTCTTACTCTATGTTCTATACACATGAGTTTGGTTCTACTATGATGGCCTCTGTGGATTATATCATGTCTACCAAAGTAAATGGAAAACAACAGCTTTGGAATTTGAATTTCTTTACTTTCACTAATAAAGTCTCACTTGCAAGCATACAATTTGTTGACATATTTATTTAATTTCCAGAGGATTTACCTATAGCAGTCAAGGCTATTATTACTTGCTTGGCTTGCCTTTAATGTCACCATTTGTTTTTATTTTACGTGCATCACATATGGCATCACACTCATTACCACTCGTCTACATGTAGCTAATTTCTTCTGCAAAATTAAAGACCCAACAATAGCAAATCATGAGACTAAGTAAAATATCTAAAGAAGTTAAGCCCTCACCTTGATATTCCCTAAGCTCTGCTCCAAAAATACTCATTCAGCAAATAGCTTTCTACTCTCCTTTGTGCCAGGAACTATTCTAGACACTGGGAACACAGGTGCGAACTAAAATAGCAAAGAGACAGCTCTCACTGAAACTACATTACAGTGGAGCTAAGCAGAAAATAAATAAGAATTTATTTCATTTTAAGAAATTACTATAAAACAGATGCTAGAAAACTAGAACATGGTCCCATGACAGGGAGTTTTGGAGGACTTCACAATACTTTGACACAAAAATTTAAGCATCGTTAATAATGCACTTTAGTGTAGGAGCACATTATCTGGCTCTTCTCAGTGAATCAGAGAGAATTGTTTAATTGTATACCTCTTAAGATTCTCTTTCTCATATATGATGTATATAAAAAAAGTGTTAAAGTCTTGTGGGTCATTCAGTAAAAAATATAGTAAATCTCCATAATTTTTATCTATTTGCCGGAAAATTACCTTCACTTCCTTCCTTATTTATTTATTCATTCAATGAATATTTTTGAGTGTCTGTTACACATCATGCATATAGGAGAGGTACTGAAGACAATCTGTGGCAGTTAAGACAAAGTTCTTTTCCTTACGCACCTTATAGTCTGGAGGTGTACTGAGGCACCAAACAAGTACCTTGCAATGAAGTACATGTATTTTAAAAACCTATGAAGAAAAAACATAACACAAATTAAGCGGGCACAGAAGCCGTATGATTTTGGAAGTCAAAGAAAGCTTCCTTGAGCAGGTGAGGCTTGGGCAGAGAGCTGGATGGAGGGGAGAAGTAAGTCATATACAGCTTGAGGAGACTACTCCATCAAGAGAGAGCTGAAAGTACAAATACTCTAAAGTAAGAAATAGCCAGCCATGCTCAGTAACAAGCCAGAACACTAGTGTGGCTAGAGTGGGTGAAGAAGAGAAAGAAAAGCAAAATATAATGTGGCAAAGAGGTATACAAGTGCTGCATTTTAGTCTGACTTATAATCAGAAGGCATCAGAGTGTTTTTAGCAGAGTAGTGTCATGAATTTGATGTTCACTTTAAAAATTACTTCTGCTGCTGGGTGGACTTCAAATTCTCTCCTAGAGGGATAAGGGTGGAACAAAGACAAATTCAACAGTTATTGCAATAGTCTAGTGGAAGATTATGATGGTTTGGCCTTGGATGGTAGCAGTTGAGATATTAAGAAAGGAAGTGGTAAAAAAGGAGAAGGCAGAGAAAGAATATTAGCTAATGAATTTGGTTTAGGGTAGGAGAAAAAGAGATCAAAATGTATCCTAATCATGTGAAATAGATGATACTAGCAGATACTCAAGTAGAGATCAAGTAGAGATGTGGAATATGTAGCAGAATATGTATATGCTTCTTAGGGAAGAACAGTGACAAGTGCTATTCAAATAAAATTGTATTAGGTACATGATCTAGATTGGTACTTCTTAAGCCGGTGAACTCTGCTACAACTCTATAATGAAATAAGGATGCATCTAGAATGCAAATCAACACATTGCTTCCTAAATTTGAATCCAATGACTCTCAGAGACCTTGTATTTCCACAACAAACTTTTAGCCTAAACTCCTTCCAAATTCCCTAATCGTGACTGAGCATGGTGGAAAGAAATAAATGTAATCACTAACAACATCTTGTCTCTTTTACAGGCTCCAGATGTCTCTATCAGTCCTCTCCCACTTCATTCTCACTGACCCAGCCTCAGTTCTTCTCCCTGAAAGGGACCTCTTGGTAGCTCTCCCTGCCTCTATTCTCCATTCCACACATTTCTTTTTTATCCCACTCAGTCTCTCTAGAATGGCCTCTCTCTCTTTAATCTATTCTCCATTAATGGGAAGGTGATCTTTCTAACAAAAACTTAAATACATTAGCAATTTTTTGCAGGAACTCTTAATTGCATTCTTAGGCTTGTATTTATGATTGTCCCCATCCTCTCCCTTACATTTTATGGGCTAACTCTCTTTTAACTGATCTTTACTTTCAATGCAGTTATAAACAAAATCCCATTGTGGTTCTTTGGGTAGAATTTGATTAGCTTATTTATTTTTAAAATTTATATGGAAACTCACAATATAGAGTGGCTGAAACAAGTTTGAAAAAGAAAAACAAAATAGAGACTTATATTAGCAAATTTTAAACATTACTTAAGGCAATGTGGGGACATACAAAGAAATCATGGAATAAAATAGACTCCAAAAATAAGCCCACACATATCTTGTCATTTAATTTTTGACAAAGTATTGATTTTCACAAGAAAAGATTAGTATTGTGATAGAAGATGCTGAAAGGAATGGATAGCTGCATGAAAAAAATAAAAACTGTCTTCTACCTCACAACACACAAAAATTAATTTGCATTATATCATAACCTTAAACTATACTAAAAGACAAAGCTTCTGGAAGAAAACATAAAAGTATTCTTGACCTTGGTAGGTAAAGATTTCTTGGAAAAAATGAAGAAAGCACAAACAAAAAATATTTTTAATATATTGGACTCCATTTAAAAAGGGAAAAAAGACTTTAAATATCATCATTAAGAACATGAAAATTCAAACCATATATCAGGAAGAAAAAAATATAAATATATATCAGTACATATAAATCAGTATTTATAAATATAAATTTATATAAACCTATGTTTACATAAATATATAATACACACATATACACATATATATGTGATTAAGGAAAGGCCTTATTTCTAGTATACATACATACCTATGGTTATAAATCAATGAGAAAATGACAAACGACCAATAAAATAGGTAAAATATGTAAACGGCCATTTCTGAAAAGAATATATCTAAACAGACAATAAATTTATGAAAAGTTAATTAACATTCTTTTTTACCATAGAAATGTTTACTTTTCTCTTAGATCTTAATTCCCATAGGGCTTCATATATTTCATTTTCTGAACCATCTAATAATCTTTCCTCAGACCCTTCCAGTATACCCTATGAAACTCATGGCCAGTCACCAGAAAATCCACTATATTCCTAATCTCTTCTCTGCATTTTACTTTAACCCTTGAACTGAATGAAACTTGGATATCAAGTTTATCATTCCTAAGGATAACATCATTGAAATAAAAATTTAAAGACCTAAATAAATGAAAAGATATCTTATGCTCATGGATCAGATAACAATATTTTAAGATGGTAACAGTCCTGAAATTGATGTATAGATTCAGTGTAATTATTCTCATAATCCCAGAAAAAAATATCTTTTTTGGAAAAATTGGCAAGATGGTTCTAAAACTCATGTGTAAATGAATGGGATCTAGAATAGCTAACAATCTTGTAAAAGAAGAACAGCTAGAGAGCTCACACTTCCCAATTTCAAATTTTACTACAAAGCTAATCAACACACATTGGTACTGAAATAAAGATAAACAGATAGTCCAATGGACTGGAATAGAGAGTCAAGAAATAAGGTCTTACATTTATAGTCATTTGTATTTCAATAAATCTACCAAGAAAATTCAATGGGGGAAAGAATAGCGTGGGATTTTTTATCCTGCCTGCCCATTCTCCACAGCAAATCTCTAAAGCATTGATATGGTAAACTTTCAGCCTTCATAGCAGCGGGCATTGGTACCAGAAGTACAGAATGAGCAAAGATGGAATGTATTCTAGGATGTCGAATTAAAATCAGCAAATCACATGGAAGAATGTTATTCATCAGCATAGATATTATACTTCTCTCTATTGTTTCCTTAGTACTTAAATGAACATGATTATGATCAAAGTGATAATCATATTGAATACCTGACTATAAAAGAGACTCCCCCTGAGGTTGTGGAAATCAATATACTTCAGGTTTAGGCTCACCATTAACAGATACAAGGTAACTTATGATTTATTTCGGACTATAAAAAAATCAGTTCTACATTCTTCTGCTTTTAAATATTTAATAAATTCAGACTAAATATGTGTAAATATGTACACATATTGGTTTAAAGGTTACATACTATGGATGCTGGAATCAGATGAAATAGGTTCAAATACCAGGATCAGTAAATATAAACACTGTAGCTCAAAGCAAATTATTAAATTTCTCTGGTGTCGATTTTCTCAACTCGTATTGATTTCTCAACTAGTATTTTCTCAACTAATAGTATTGTGTATATCATACAAAATTATGTCATATATCTGTAATGTAGTAACCACACATTAAATCCTGTAATTGTTGTGTTATTTTAAATATCAATGTGATTTTCCCCCTAAAATTTTTTTTGCTGAATAAATAAAATCAAATAACTGAGTATGGAAAAATATTAACTTCTGGCCTACCTTTTTGACTTGTCTGCAATATAATAGAAAATGTTTGCAGATACAGTTCAGTATTAAATTACTCTTCTGCCCTTCCATACTGTTTTCCAGGCATTATGCCTACTGTTTTCCAGGCATTATCTGTGATGTTTTTGCATAAAATCTAAGAGGTTTTTTTAAAGTTTTTTAATATTTATTCATTTTTGAGACACAGAGAAACAGCATAAATGGGGGAGGGAGAGAGAGAGAGGGAGAGAATGAATCTGAAGCAGGCTTCAGGCTCTGACCTGTCAACACAAATTCCCATAAGGGCCTTGAAACCATGAAGTGAGAGATCATGAACTTAGCCAAAGTAGATGTTTAAGTGACTGTGCCACCCAGGTGCTTCAAATCTAGGAGTTTTTAAATAATAAACAGAGAATAAAGATTATTGTGACATCTATTATAATTTTTTAACTTTACATAAATAGAACAATACTGTAAATACACTTGTATATCTGGTTCCTTCATTCAATATGATTCAGGCAAACTTTTGCATTTAACAAAAATTTATTTCTAAAAATTCATTGCTTTGTGATATTCCATTCTACAAAAATACTACAAATTACGTGTCCACATCTGTGTTTTCCAGTTTTACATTTATACGAGTAATGCTTTTATGAACATCCTTGTATGTCTTTTAGTAGATAATGTAAACAACTTTCCAAATTAATCGTGGAACTTCATGTTATGAGTACTTAGAATCTAGAAACATGTGGAAATTTTGTTGAAAACAAATTGGTGCTATAAAGGCCAATTATTATTATGAGAGTGCAAGGAGTGCTCGTAAAATAGAACATTGGGATGCCTGGGTCGTTCAGTCAGGTAAGCGTCTGACTTTGGCTCAGGTCATGATCTCACCCCTTGTGGGTTCAAGCCCCGTCGGGCTCTGTGCTGACAGCTCAGAGCCTGAAGCCAGCTTTGGATTCTGTGTTTCCCTCTCTCGCTGCCCCTCCCCCACTCACGCTCTATCTCCCTCTCAAAACTGAATAAATGTTTAAAAAATTTTTAAAAATAGTACATTAACATAGTAATCTGAACACATTCTTGACAATAACAAACTTACTGCATATTCTTTCCAACATCAGATACTATAACTTTTGATATACAGTTAAACCTTGGTTTTTGAGCATAATTCATTCCAGAAACAAGCTAGCAATTCAAAGCATTTGTATATCCGAGAAAATTTCAAGAACCATTGGCTCAGTTGTAATCACGTGACATTTGGCATGATGTACTACTTGTATTCTAAGACATCGCTCATTTATCAAGTTAAAATTTATTAGAAATGTTTGCTCATCTGGCAGAACAAGTTACTCACAATCCAAGGATTTACTGTATTTCTCTGATTGAAGTAATTTCCAATTATTTTTTACTAACTACATTGATATATGTTTATTGTGTTTAACTAGCTGAGAAATTATTAACAGTTTGCCAGCATAATTTCAAAGATAAAAAATTCACTTAGAACTTTAAACTTTGATATAATATACTCACAGGAAAACTAGAATTTTAATCTTTGGACAATGTCTGTAAAAGAATAATCTCTCTCTCTGAAGACTGTCTGTTTTGGAATTTAAACTTCAAAAAAATATCACAGATTAAAATCACTGAGAGACTATGTTTATCATTTGTCAATTAACAACTTATTTAGGTACTAATATGTACCAGACTTTGTGGCTTTAAGTTCATTTTTAAATTACTTGAGCATATCAGGAAGGCTTAATATAGAATGACATTCTGGTACCACACTGTACTAAATTTTACCCTTGAAAATGATGAGTCTTTGCCTAAAGCATCTACTAAAGATCAAATTTAGATTACCAAAGTATTTTAAATATACTATTTGCCAACAAATCTTGTATGATGCAATAATGGAAACACTATCATGGAAAACTATTCCATCTCATGTCATATAAGATACATGTACAGGAAATAATATTTATATTAAATAATATTTATTATATTTCATGCTATACTACACTTTTATTTTTTTTTATTTTATTTTAGAGAGAAAGCATGAGTGGAGGACAGGGGCAGAGAGAGAGAGAGAATCCTAAACAAGCTTCATGCTCAGCACAGAGCCTAATGTGGGGCTCAATCCCACAACCCTGGAATCATGATCTGAGCTGCAATCAAGAGTTAAATGCTTAACCTACTGAGCCACCTAAATGCCCCAACACTTTTAAAAAGTTACTTATGAATTCTAGATGTGAGACAAAATATTACATATAAATTAATAGGTGCTATAATGCTAGTTATTGTGAGAGAAAAACAGATTTATATAATTTTGATATTTCTAAGACAGAATCTACATATGAATAATGTATCATTTCATGGCAGCTTGATCTTGTTCTACACCCCATTTTGTATCGTCCTACTTTATTTTCTACACAGGTGATAGATCAGTGTCCCAGCTATGAAACCTTTCTGCCAAATGCCTTTTAAGTGAAACCAAACCAAGAATTCTTTTACTATAAAATATAGAAGGCATCCAATTTTCTGTGAACAATTATTCAATTCATTCTGAGTGTTAGCAGAGATCAGAATAGAAGTGTTTTTCAATAAATTTAAAATGTGATGCTTTCCAAGATTCTCCCTTTTAAAATAATAGTTTATTGTCAAGTTGGTTTCCATATAACACCCAGTGCTCATCCCCACAAGTGCCCTCCTCCATAGCCATCACCCCCTTTCCTTTCCCTCCACCCCATCTGCCCTCAGTTTGTTCTCAACTTTCAAGAGTCTCTCATGGTTTTCCTCTCTCCCTCTCCCCCACTATTTTTCCCCTTCTTCTCCTCCATGGGCCTTCATTAAGCTCCTCCTAATCCTCCTATACGTGCAAACATATGATATTTGTCCTTCTCTGCCGGACTTATTTCGCTCAGCATAACACCCTCAAGGTCCATCCATGTTGCTACACATGGCCAGATTTCATTGTTTCTCATTGCCATGTAGTATTCCATGGTATAGATAAACCACATCTTCTTGATCCATTGATCTGTTGATGGACACTTGGGCTCTTTCCATGTTTTAGCTATTGTGGAGAGTGCTGCTATGAACATTGGGGTCCATGTACTCCTATGCATCAGCACTCCTGGATCCCTTTGGTCAATTCCTAGCAGTGTTATTGCTGGGTCATAGGGGAGTTCTATAGTTAATTTTTTGAGGAATCTCCACACTATTTTCCAGAGGGGCTGCACCAGTTTACATTTCCACCAACAGTGTAGGAGGGTGCCCATTTCTCCACATCTTTGCCAGCATCTAGAGTCCTCATATTTGCTTTTTTTAGCCACTCTGACTGGCGTGAGGTGGTATCTCAGTGTGGTTTTGATTTGTATTTCCCTGATGAGGAGGGATACTGAGCATCGTTTCATGTGTCTGTTGGCCATCTGGATGTCCTCTTTGGAGAAGTGTCTGTTCATGTCTTCTGCCCATTTCTTCACTGGGTTGTTTGTTTTTCGGGTGTGGAGTTTGGTGAGTTCTTTATAGATTATGGATACTAGCCCTTTATCTGATATGTCATTTGCAACTATCTTTTCCCATTCTGTCGGTTGCCTATTATTTTTATGGTTTGTTTCCTTTGCCGTGCAGATTTTAATCTTGATGAGGTCCCAATAGTTTATTTTTCCTCTTGATTCTTTTGTTTTTGGGGATGTGTCAAGTAAGAAATTGCTGCGGTGGAGGTCAAGGAGGTTGCTTCCTGCTTTACCCTCTAGGGTTTTGATGGTCTCCTGTCTCATGTTCAGGTCCTTTATCCATTTTGAGTTTATTTTTGTTTATGGTGTCTTGAAGTGAAGATATAACGTGCAACTTTAAGACACTGATACATATTTCCCTATTTCAGTCTCTAGCATTTTTAAACATAATTTTGTAACTAAAACAATCCAGATTCTTCAGTGCAATTATGTTAACTTTAATAATCAAGAAAATAATTCTAAGATGCTTATTTTCTTTCTGCGGCTTATGTGGTTAAAATGTCTGGAACTGTCATTCCTTTCCATCTTTTCCTTAAGACTTCAAAGATTCTCTTTAGTGAATCATTTCATTATACAAATATATTCATTGATATAAACAATGTTTTCTTCTTGAGAAACTGAATGCAACATAAGCCAGATCATTACCTTATACCCAAACCCATGTTTAGTATCATAAATAATATAAATATTCCAAACTGAAAACTCTATACTAAATTAAAATTATTAGTTGCACTACTAGGTAATCAATTTAAAAACTGGATTCACATTATTACAAACATATTGTTAAAATTTTTAAATATAGTTGATCATATTTTAAAGACCTGATACTAAAATTTAAAAGTACTTGAGTGAATATCTAGATATTGCAAATAATGATTAAATATTGCAAATAATGAAATGCTAGGTTCCCAGCATAAACAAAACATGAGCCTGGAGTGAAATCTGGCAAATTATGATTAGAATAAACCCTATTAATATGTGCAACATTTAAAAACATCTGACTTTTCCTAAAAAACTCTTAGCCCAAACTTATATATTTGCCATTTTCTAAGAGGTTTACAAAGATAAAACTCAGAACTCATGGATCTGAAGCAAACATTGCTCAATTATTTACATTTCCAAAGCATGGTAAGCAACTTTGAAGTTGAAACTTTTCACTTTTTCCCTCAAAATGCATCTCTCAGCCCTCTTTGTTTGAACCTGTTTCTAAAAAGTGGGGGACAGAGACTAAAAAGATGAATGAGGCATGGTTCTGGCCTTGAAGACCTCACAATCAGGTGAGGGACAATAAACACTTGACAGAAACTTAGCGTACCTTTCTCTCTTGTTCTCTGCCTTTGTTCATGTCTTTCATAGGCAGCATTTCCTCATCTTGTATGTCTTTTCACTTCCCACTCATTCTCTCAATGATTCACTTCCTGGTGACTTGCTTTGACTCAAAACACACGTCTAGCTAACTGGGTATGGCTGTGGTTCACCAGTGCAGGTGGTTCACATAAGCAGGGAAAGGAAGGGGTCTAAGACTGACCAGAACCAGAGTAGAGGAGGCCAGGATAACCCCCACATACCTTAAAATGATTTTTTCAGGAAAAAGGAACTTAGGAATTTCATAAAGTGAAATGTTATGAAGGTATCTCTATTTTAGAAAAATTCAGCTCCTGGCAAGCTGTATTTTCCTAATTATGAAATATGAAGATACCACAGAACTCAAAAAATATTATTAAAGAGTGATGAGTTGAAATTCTTTGGTTCAGTACTATAAATAAACCACATTTTTTCATTATAAAAATTCTTCTTTTGGTTGTAGACTTTTAGAAAGTACCTCTAAAAGAGAATACTAAGGTACTTCCATATATGAGATAATGGGATTAAAACAGTTTAAAAGAGGAAATTTCACATTCAGTAAAGACCACTGGCCCAGTCAGTAATGACAGCTCTTGAGATCTTTTTGCTAAAATAAAGGAAAGAGAACAGGATATGGAAGACATAAACTATAGCAGACAAGTGATTGTGGAGTCACTTCATGAATTCCTGCAGAAAGTTTTAATTCATTACATCTGGAAAGAACCAGTCCACATTTGCAAAGTTTAAGTTATTCTTTAAATCAATCCAAGAAAATTATTATTATCATATTTTAAAATATTAGTTATCAACTTAAAGAAAGAGTAACCAGGGGGGCCTGGATGGCTCCAGTCGAAAGAATGTTCAAGTCTTGATCTCAGGGTCATGAGTAGGAGCCCCACCTTGCATGTAGAGATTGCTAAAGAAAAATAAATTTAGAAAAAAAGGAAGAGTAACCGTATGAGGGTTATATATATTATAAAAACCCAATACCTTCCCCTCATACTTGCCTCCATCTCAGAACCAGAGCTTTAAAATATATACTGAAATAACACAGAGCTAAAACATCTTCCTTTTTCCCTCTTCCTCTCCACAAATCCCTCCTCAATCCCCAGCCCAATCTCAACCACCCTCTCTTTCCTTCCCTTCCTCCCTCCACCCTATCCCACTTCTCTTCTTTTCTTCCTCCTTTCCTTCCCTCTGCCTCTCCTTCCATAGTGCTTGTCTAGCTGGCATCAAGATCATCCAGGGATCTTGTTAGACTGCAGGTTTGGATCCAGTGGGTCTTCAGTGGAACCTGAGTTTCTACATTTCTAATTCTACATTTCTAACAGGAATGCTGCTGGTCCAGAGTCCATACTTGGGCAGCAAGGTGATTAACAAGAACACAAAGGCAATCTAGCCATCATAATTCTATGCCCTCTTCCTTCATTCCTCCACAGTTTAAATTTACTTACAATTATTCATTGCCGGGGGGCAGGGGAATAGCAAAGCTTTATGTGACTTTCTGGGCAAGTGAAAATCTCTGCTGAATAGGAATCAGTAACTAGAAGTATACTTAACACAGATTTAAAGCAGTGATGAGAGTTCTAACCATATACTTTGCTCCAGGGATTTAAACCCCTGAAAGTCATTAACTTGTGACAATTGCTATATTCTTTTTTCTTTTGATTATTCTTACTATATTACAAAAGATAATATTAAACAGTTTAAGACAGAATCTATATTTAGTTACGGAAAATGAGTATGAGTACTATTCATTTGTAATTATCTTTTAAGCTTCTTAGAAAAAAATCTGAATATAAAGTAGGGGAAGTTCACCAAGTATAAGTTTGCAATGACAATATGAGTATATAGTGTTGATCAGATACTCAGAAACCACACATGCTGCATATACAGATATAAATCACTAAAATACAAAGAAAGTTCCCGAATTTTTTCCAATCCCTCAGCCTGTCACAATTCTGTTACTTTAAAAGGCTATTGACTCTCAGGAGTTTATGTAAGAAACATTAACTTATAAAAAATAAATAAAATGTTGAAATTATAAAGTCAGAGAAACTCCAATTTTGTTTTTACGAGACTTTAATATGGCATAAATACCAGCTTAATAGTATTCTTTTTTTTCAAAGAAGAAATAAAATCTAAATAAAATATTTCTTCTCTTTAAAAGTTTATTTCTGGGGCGCCTGGGTGGCTTAGTCGGTTAAGCGTCCGACTTTCACTTAGGTCATGATCTCGCGGTTCGTGGGTTCGAGCCCCGCGTCGGGCTCTGTGCTGACTGCCAGCTCTGAGCCTGGAGCCTGTTTCGGTCTGTGACTCCCTCTCTCTCTGACCCTCCCCTGTTCACGCTGCCTCTCTGTCTCTCTCTCTCCTAAAAATAAATAAAACATTAAAAAAAATTTAAAAAGTTTATTTCTGTTAAGCTCCTCCTAAGGGCAGAAATGGTGGGGGAAAGGGGGAGAGGCAAACCATGAGAGACTCTTGAATGCTGACAAAAACTGAGGACTGATGGATGTGGGGGGAGGGGGGGGCATGGAGGAGGGCACTTGTGGGGATGAGCACTGGGTGTTATGTGGAAACTAATTTGACAATAAACTATTTGTAAAAAATAAAAAAAAATAAAAAAAAAGTTTATTTCTGATTCTATATTAAAATATGCCTCTTTCACTTTCTCTTTTTCAATCAGCTTAATTGCAAAAATAATGATTACATATATGAAGTTACTTCTGTTCTCTTTTTAAAAAAATCTATAACTATAGAAGATAATTGTTAGAATTTAAAATATATGAAACAACGAACTTTCTGGACAATAAATGTGCTTCATAAATAGACTGTATAAATTATTTTATTCATTTAATTTTGTTCTTTTTTTTTTTTTCCCTAAACCATGCTCCCCTGAACGAGTACAGGAAGCAGCAGGCGGGGAGGAAGCTCTCAGTGGTGACTCTCTCCCCATTCCCTTATGGGCAACCTACATTTCCCATCTCAGGGAAGGGCATCTTTGAAGTGGCTCAAAGAAAAGAGTGATCTTTTCAGAATACTAGCCATATCCTGTCACTCTGCACAAGCCTTCTAAGAGATTCCCATATGCAAATAAAAGTCAAAGTCCCTTCAAATGTCAGTTCTTCTCAACCCTCTGACCATATCTTCCCTTGGCTTCATCTCTTCAATCATATCGGTCTCCTTGCTATTCTTTGAACATCATAGACATTGCTCTCAACTCATAGCTTTTGCACCTACTGTTCCCTTTGCCTGACATGCCCATTTTCTACAGTTTGCATCCTCATCTCTTCTGGATGTTTTCTCATGTGTAGGGTTGTCGGATTTAGCAAAAATAAATAAATGAGAAACAAGATATCCAGTTAAATTTGAATTTCAACTAAACAATGTATTTTAATAAGTATGTCCCATGCAATATCTAGTACATATACACACTAAAAAGTTAATTGTTTATCTGAACTTGTATAATACCTTCAGAGAAGAAAAAAGAAAAACTTGCTTCTCTTTACAGTTCCTCTACTTCATCTTTTAATTCCTTAAACAGAGTGGACAAAAGTTATGCTTTATTATTATCCTAGTCCTTGGATCCAGGTAAGGCAAAGTTGCTTACAAAATAATCTTTGAAAAAAAGGCCTTTTTCTATTTGATTTTCTAACACTTTGGCATGCACGTGCACACATACACACACACACACATATACACACACACGCACACCTATATACACACAACTGACTATATTTACTCCAAGCATTTTGACTGTTTTTTGTACAGTTGCGTTTGACTGAACCTCAGCTTTCTACAACAAAGAATCAAAGGAAAGTGAAAATGACAATTTTGCCACAATGAAAAGAATTAAGGAAGGACTGAAATTATTGTGAAAGATCATAGTTTTTTGTGAAAATTTGACTACTGTCAATTTTTAAATTGCAGTGAAATTATCCATTTCCACATCCTGACTACTGTGAATAATGCTTCAATGAGGATGGGAGTGCAGATATCTCTGTGAGGTACTCATTTTGTTTCCTTTGGATATATGCCCAGAAATGAAATCGCCGGATCATGTTGCGGACGAAATGACACAAAGGACAAGACAAACACAAAAGACAGACACAGACACAACTCCGGCCTGAGTAACAGTTCCACGCAAGCTCCTCTTGCGGTTTATTTTATACCCCGGTAACTGGATACAAACTGAAATCTACAAGATGCATTCCTTTACCAATTAAGAGCAAGTAGCCAAACACATTTCAAGGACAGGGGGGAGCAAAGAGAGGAAGTGATCGCAACATGTTTACTAAGAGGCCTGCTCACAATTCCAGCCTTCTCCTTATTTCTAAGGAGGGCATGTTCCCTCGTTTGCAAGCAGACCATTAAACTTGGATACTGTGTGCAGGCCTCCTGGCAGAGCATCCTGTTTGCAGGAATGCCTTGCCCAGGCAGGGAGCCCCGTGTGCAGGCACATCCCTGCGTCCCTAACCACGCTTTCTTGTGGTCACTGTCGGGCTCCCACAGATCATATGGCAATACTACTTCCAATTGTTTAGGAAACTTCATACTGTTTCCATAACAGCTACACTGATTTACATTCTCACCAACAGTGCACAGGGGCTTCTTCTCTCCATGTGGAAGCCAACACTTCTTATCTTTTGATTTTCTGATGATGGCCGTTCTAACAGGTGTGAGATGATATCTCACTGTGCTTTTGATTTGCATTTCGTTGATAATTAGTGATACTGAGTGCCTTTACATATACCCATTTGGGCCTTTTAACCTTAAAAGAGGAAGAAGTTCTGCCATTTGTGACAACATGGATGAACCTGGAGGACATTATGCCACATGAAATAAACAAGACACAGAAAGACAAATACTTCATGATCTCACTTATATGTGGAATTTTACAAAGCCAGACTCATAGTTACAGAGAGTAGAATGGTGGTTACCTGGCTGAGGGTGGGGAAAATGAGGAGATGTTGGTCAAAGTGTACAAAGTGTTCAGTTATAAGAGGAATAAATTCTGGAGATGTACAGTGTGGTGGTTGATTACAGTTAATAGCAATGCGTTGTATGCTGGAAATTTGCTGGGAGACTAAATCTCAAGTTTTCTCACCACACACACACACACACACACACACACACACACACACAAATGTATGTGAGGTAATGTTATGTTGATTAGCTTAACTGTGATAATCATCTCACAATGTATATGAAATCAATATATTGACAAATAAATACTTTTTATTTGTCAGTCTTACATCAATAAAGCCCGGGGGGCGGGGGCAAAATCTGCAGTAAAATTGGGTGAAAGTCTTTCTGCAAGTAAATAAGTGATGCCTGATAACGAAGCACAGGGACACAATTGATTAGTAGGTTATAATTGTTGCTTACATCATCAAATAATTTTGGAAAGGGGTTGATTCACTCTGACAAATGTAATAGAAAAGCAGGATGATGCACATGAAGAAGGGATTCAAGTATGAACTCTGTAAAGCCCTTCAATTCTTTCAAACCATGCTATTAAAGATTCATGGATACAAAGGAATTTTCACATTAAAATATCTTCTTTGTACTGTCTCATTTCAACCCCTGCAGACTCACAGTAAGCTATATTTCTATCACAAATTTCTCCAGAAGAAAGAAAACAAAGCACCCAATGGTGACTCTAGAAAAACCTCAAAAGCAGCAGAGTGATATAGAGAAGTACAAGACACCTCTTTATAACTTCTTGTATTATAATTTCAGATCCCTTTGGTACCTGTTAGTCGTATTTTACATGGACCAAAAGATCTCAATCCTTTACCCTACATGCAGAAATCAATTTCATAGACTGTTAGTATCTCACTTGTCTCCCTGAGATTGCCTATTAATCCTCCAAATGCCTCAAATATCACAGGTTTACCAATAATATAAATACTTGGCATTTATTTACCTAATTTAGATGGAAGTTTCGCTTATCTCAGGAGAGTTGTTCTTTAATCCCAGCTACCTGAAGGGGCAAGAAAAGAGCAATATACAAAGGACAGTTTTCAAGAGAACATAATTATTCTCCAGGAAAAATTATAAAATGGTCCAAAATCTTTCATGACCCCCAGGTTCATAAACCTGATCCCTTCTGTACCAATCTATGCTAACTTTCTTCCTCATCTATTCCTATCTAAACTTGTCTCTCAAGATATCATAACAGTGTGAGTGACTTTTTCCAACCACTTCTTTCTGGGGGCTGCCTGCACTTCTTTCTCTAACCTTCTGAGAGTCTAAGTGCTTAGCACTTATTCATTTAGGTAAATGAAAAGGCAGAGCTTAAACAGAGCTTAAAAATTCTAATGTAAAAGACAACATTTGAGCAGAGTTTAAAAGCTCTAATAAAAATAAAAACACACAATTTTAGGGAAAATTCTGGCATCAGTGAGCAAGTGATAAGCAGGTGAATGAAATGGATGAAAAAAATCAGCGCTTTGAAATTTCAAAGCCACAGAGACAACTGGCAAAAAAAAAAGAAAAAGAAAAAACCTGTTCAATTATGCCTTTGGGTATGTACACAGGTGATTGGCCTTTGGTGTGTCCTTTTAAAATTTAGTGAACCAAATATCAGCATTATCCACGGAACACTTTGAAAAAGCCATTGGGTTTATTTAGGGTGAATTTAGACCTCTTATTTTTCCTCATGTCTTTGTTTCCTTTGTCTTTTCTCTGGCTGGCAAACAACACGTCTCTGTTCTTGCTTGTGAATGTCTTTATTGATTCTGCTGTCACATTTATTTTTTTATACTAAACTTTAATCCCTGGTATATGCTGAGTGAATTTGTCCTTTGTTGCCATAAATGACCTTAGTCTATGCTCTCTTTAGGGGAATTATTACGGAAGCTGGATATACCTCCTAATGTTGTCACAGGAATTAAGGAATCATTTTGTAAGCTTTTGAATTGGCACTGACTTTCCTCTAACACTGAACATTCTAAAAGTCTGTTTCATTTAAAAAAATCATGTGTAGGTTCTGATTCTCACTGTAAAGAATACCACTACCTTACCTTTTCTTCAAAATGGTTCTATGTGTTGGCATTCCTTATTAAACAGTGAAACCCAAATAAATGGTACCTATCCATCACGTACTAGATTTGAACAGATACAGAGCCTTTTTGACAGCAGTATTAACTTTTCAGAATTTGACACCTCCTTATTTCACTTAGAGAAAAATGCCAGGTATGCATCCACATTTATGATTAAAAATGAATACTCACCGCAAATCTATTCAGTGCAATTTGTCCCTCAGCCTTAGCATCTGTGGCCTTTCATATTCTTTAACATATTCAGTTGACTAAAATTAAGTTTGAGTTATCTGCAGTTATTTGGAATGTATTTTACATAGCATGGAGGAAAATTTAGAAGGTGTCATGATAAATGACAGTTTATATTTTCTATTAGGAGAAAAAGAATGACACTGAAGAAAAAGCAAAACACGCCAAACATATGTGTACTTGATGAGGAGAGCACTTCCAGGCATTCATGCACAGAGTCTACATGCATTGCTGAACGCCTATCCTGCTTTATGGTTGACAGAACATTTTATCATGTCCTGGGGCCCTTCCTGAGCCCATGAAGCCATTTCTAATTGATTTAGCCTTAATATCCCAGTAAGAGATTCTAAGTAGCTATACACAATTTTGAAGGGCACTTAAGATAAAATTTTAGCTTCTTTAATTAGCCACAGAATCATTTAGGTAAAACACCTGAAGATAATCACATTTACCAGGAGCTAGTAAGACTCGTGTCCAAGTCTCTGATATCACCCTTCATTCAGTAATTTTACATTTTAGCCAATCTATATGAATGATTTGACTGTCCAAAAACAAAGACAGGAAAAAGAACTTAATCTCACAACAAAATTACATCACCAACCATGTATTCTCCCTCCCAGTCTCTCTCTCTCTCTCTCTCTGTCTAACACACACACACACACACACACACACACGCACACGCACGCACACACACACACTCTCTTTTCTTGAGCATCATTTCACTTACGGACCTCTCAGCCTAGTACTGGCAGCTTATTCTTACCACAGCAATCTGATTATATATATTTTACTGTCTACCTCATCTATATACAAATAGAGTCATACATTTGTAACACTGACTGGCTCTATGAACAGTTCATGGACACTGAGGATTGTGCATCCTAAAGTATGTGTGTATATCTATCTATCTATCATCTATCTATCTATCTATCTATCTATAGATGTAGATACATATAGATAGATAGATATATGATTATATTCATAAATAGGAACCATCAGGTGATCAGGTGCCTGGTAGTGAAGTTGCAATGATAAATCATACAGAACTGATAGTATCACAACAATCTGTAGATCAGTGAACCTCAAAAATTGCTGAGGTATCGGTAATAGTTACAGGGCTTGAAGTTCAAAGGGAGGCCATGACTGGTCACTGAATTGATAACCTGTTAAAGACATTGAGCACCAAGAATTGAGAGTTTGAGATAAATAAAGCGGGAATATTACAAATATTAGTAATAATGATTACATTTTCTAATCATCATTTAATCATGTTTTAATTCTCACAACACGTTGGTTCTAAACCTCAGGCACCTCCTGAATAAAAACCTGAAACTGGACTCTGTACATGGATGGCAAAGGAAGACAGATGGGAGAGAGAGGCAAGCCACTCCAGAGTAGCAGGTAGCAGTTAAAAGAAGCAAGATAATTTACATACAAGGTTCTTCGTGGGTAGCCACAAGATGAATAAGTCTCTGCCCCAGCCTGCCAGAATCTTAAAAATTTATATGAACTTAACTGGGTTCAGTCACATAAACCATCCAGATGATCTCAACAACACACTGCTCTCCCAAGATGGTATCCTTGAAAATGTCTCCAGCTGAGGGAGTGGTAGACAGGATGCACATTCCAAGGACAGAGGATCAAATTGCCCTGATCCAGCCTCAGATCAGTCAGCAGTCATGTCCTCTAAGTGACCTCCTCCAACACAACAGACCCACAGACAAATATTATTAATCTTATTTTACAGAGCAGAAAACCAGGGCCTGGGAAGGTTAGGTAACTTAATTGAAGCCATACACATAATGTATCACAGAACTAGAATGGTTCGATGCCAATGCAGTTCACTGACCCTACTAGAAAAATGGATGAGAAATCCTAGGAAAAAGTATTAGTGGGATTATGGGAAAAATTCATTCAGATGAAGTGTAAGGAAGGGTCACAGTGAGGTAATAATGTTGCAGCATAATAATAAGTACAAGCTAATTTATGCTGTGTAACAAACAATCCCAAAATCTCAGTGGCTTGAAACTGTAAGATTTATTTATTCTTTATACTACGTATTTACTGTGGGTCAATTTAAAGTTTTTCTCCATATTGTTCTTACCAGGGGGATCCAGTTGAAGAAATGCATGTTGATAGAAAACTAGCATCTGGAACATGCCAGTAGCCCAACAGAAAGAGAGTGGTGAATTGTTTGAAAGCTTCTAGGCAAAAGTGATACATACTATTTCCTGCTCATATTTAATAGGCCAAAGCAAGTCACTAACTTAAAGGGCTAGAAAATAGAACTTTACATGTGACCAGAAAGAAGGACGACTAATACATGTATCCCTTGCTTAATTGATAGAAGCCAGCTGCCAACAGGACAAAATCTAAGCACATTTTCTTAGAAAACCCTCTAGGATGTGGCCTTTATCTTCCAAACTTCATCCCAACAATCTCCCATAAGAATCTATATTCCAGTTATCTTGAATAGTTATGCCCCCATAAGTACAAACTTGCTATGTCATGCCCCAGGCATTTGCACATGATGTATACTTGGCTTGAAATGTTCATTCCACATATGTCTTCCCTGTGAATTCCTACTCCTCTTTCAGGGCCCAACTCATGGTTTCTCTACCCTATAAATGGTTCACTCAATCCCTAATCCACATGCGCTATTCAATCCCCATCAAACAGTATCTCACCCATTCATTTATACAAAATTCTTATATATTAAACTATAAGTGTTCTGAGTAAAATATCTCTGGATCATTGTTAATAATAAATAATGTTTGATTGAAGGGATAAAGTCATCTGCATTTTAAGAAGGACATCAAGATTTAGCAAAGGTAATATATTATGAATATTAAAGTATCATTAATAAACCAGAAAAAGTTTGAGAAAAAATGTAGGACAGCAAGAGATACTCATATGGGCAATCACATTTTTATTCTTCACTGATAAAGCTAACCTTTTCTCAAAGTAAGTTTTTCTTTTATTATTTTATATTGTAACCTGGTAATTTTAAATTAGATAGTCACATATAAGTGAGTCGGATTGGGAGACTTTTTTCAAACTGACTTTACCTCTTAGACCCTTCCCTCTGGAAATCAAATGTGTCAAGATTCCCCTAATATGGCTCATTGAAAATTATTACTATGGTGACCAATGCATTTTCACATTTAACAGAATTTACTTTGCATCAATACCCTGTAGATAAGCATGTAATTTGTACCATTTTATAGAGAAGAGAACAGGTTCAGAGAAGTTAGTTAACTTGCCCAAATTTATATGGCTGGTAAATGCCTGAAATGGGACTCGAACTCAAAACTTTTGATGATGAAGCCATGCTATCAACAATGTCATTTATGCAATATATGTAATAAATAAATGTATTGCATTCATGTATTTATTCTAATAAATTATCCTACCCTGCATTTTATCATAGACCTTCTCTTTACCATATTTTTATCCAAAGAGAATTGGTCAGTTATAAACTTCAGGCTTTATCACTTATACACGTGACCATGTGGAACTTACAAATTTTGATGAAATTGTACTTCACAAATAACTGTTGCTGTTTTGCCGAAGTTGGCCTATGGTGGGGCTGGTGCTGCATGGTAGTTACATATACAGAAATCTTATGACCATCCCTTCTACCCCAACTATCACATACCTTTGGGTAGAATATGTCCTTGAATTCTTTTACTTTTGACATTTAAAGGGGGAAAAAGCAATGCATTGGTTTTCTAGGAACATCTCCTACCAACAATTTCCTAATACCATAATAGAACTTCCAGAGATTTTTAAAACACAACTTCCTGGGTGCACATAACTGGCCTTAGGCTAGCTCTTCACAATTATTCCTTCCTGGACTCTAATTGTATCCACCTGAGCCAAAAAACATTTTATCTGAAGGCTCATCTAATCTCTGAATCTAAGTCAGTTCTCTGAAGTACCTACAAAAGGTACAGCCAGGAACTTCATTCCACCATCCAACATGAACTGATCCTTTTAGTTCCTTACAGATATATTTGTATAGGGAAATATTAAAAGGGTCTTCAAAAAGTCTTCTTGGACAGAGATTTTACTTGTTTATTCTAGCTTTCAGTGGGTTTATGGACTTAGAGTTTGTGTAAAATTCCTAACAAAAGCAAATTGCTTGTTTCAGCAATGAGAAAACCCAACGAGCATACTTCATTGGGACACATAATTAACATGACTACTCAGTAAATCTGCCTTCTAGAGAAATCAGAATGAGTAATTACTGAAGAAAGAGTATCCAAGAAGCTCTGCTGTACTTGCAACCAAACAGGCCATGGTGCGTCAAAATGATTTCCCACAAATTGTTCCACTGACATTGGCTTTTAAGAGTCATTTCAACCCAACCTAACACTTATTCAAAGTCCAGGCTTAGACAGATAACCCACCTCAGACATTTTGTAAATGTTTATTCATGGGCTACTTTAGTCACCTTTATAGAGATTAGTTGCCAATTTTATGAATCTTTCTCAGTAATATTTCTTTCATTCATTCCTACCTTCAGGGCCTACAACTTATTTTGTAGCATTTTTAATTAATTTTTCTCCAAGACACTATTTTTTTCATCTTTGACTGGTAAGTGACAGCATAACAAAATGACATTTTCCACAATAATGTAAAGTAGGTATCATAGCAGACAGGGATATTTTAAGAAAAATAGCATTATCCTAATATTACAAAATATTGTCATAGTATCAAAAATATAGAAAATAATGAATGTCTTACATTCTCATGTATGGGCGTTATAGCAGGATAGAAAAGAAGAAAAGTACGTTTGTAGAAATGTAGATTCATACCCATCAGACCCATGCCAAAACACTATTTGATTAACTAAGTGATTTCTTAAAATGTACACATATATGAAAACGTAAACCTTGAAGGTTATGGAATAGGTCTTTAATAAACTATGTGCTTCAGTATAGTATGATTGTTAAGAAGATGATTTTGGAGTTGTACAGACTTCAGATTCTGCCCCCCAGAATCCCATTAACCACATACCTCCGGGAAGATTTCTGAATCTCAGGGACTCCTATGTTTTTTACCTATAAAATGAGAATATCAATATCTAAAACCCAAGGTTGTGGGAGGATTAGTACAATTGAGCTGATTTATATAAATAAAGTACTTAATATAACACCTAGCACAATCTAAATGTTAATAAGCAGTATTTTTGTCCTAATTACATCATCATTCAGAAACAGGTACCGCATGTGATGCTTTATAGAAGTGCACAAGTATGGGGTGCCTCAGTGGCTCAGTTGGTTAAGCGTCTGACTTCTGCTCAGGTCATGATCTCATGGTTTGTGAGTTCGAGCCCCACGTTGGGCTCTGTTCTAACAGCTAGCTCAGAGCTTGGAGACTGTCTTCAGATTCTGTATCTCCCTCTCTCTCTCTGACCCTCCCCTGCTTGCGCTGTCTCTCTCTGACTCTCAAAAATAAATAAAAAAACATTTAAAAATTAAAAAAAGAAATATACAAGTAAAATGTTTGCATGTTTGGTGTACACATCTATATATGGAAAAACAGAGAATGCAAGAGCAAGAATAAGGTAATAGCACATACATTTACAAATTTGATGAGGCATCCAATGTACTCATGAATTTAATTTTCAGAAAGACAGCAGAACTCTTTGTAAATAATATTACCATTTATCAGAAATCACATGCAATTCTTATTTGGCAAAAATAGAAATTGACAGGTAATTTATAAATTTTTCTGGCTACTAAAGCTAAAATATCCAAGTAAGCAGATATTTTATGAAGACATAATATTGGTATTTCCAGTTTCTAAATTCCGGGAAGCAGCCCTGATGAGGAAAGTTGTCTGTGGTATTGATTTATTAGTTCTTGGCTTTTGCTGTTTTAAGTCATTGTTTTTGCAGGTAGAAGACCTTCTTGGAAAAGAAATAGAGAAAATTAAACTTCCTTCATTGAAATGTGACCAGAACAATAAGCACTGTTCTTAGGCGACCTTCATGGTTGATCATCTCAGCTGAGGGCACTTAAACTGTATATTAGAACAATAATCCAGGACATATTTCCTCATATCAGTAGGACTTTCTTAAGACTACTAAAAAGACAGAAATAAAATGTCTGCCTTAGACTCAGTCTTAGAAAACTCCTAAACAATGTAAGGAAGGTTTCTAAAAATCCCGAAATTGGGAGACATTGACTATAACAGAATATATGTCAGAGATTATACTATTCAAGACATGTGTGAATCCTCAACAAACCATAAGAAAGAAATTTTAAGCAAGAAAATCATGATGTTTATTTAATGTATCTCAAAAGTACATGAGAAAAAATTATCCAGTATCTTTGTCCCATATAAACACTTAGAGAACGGTGTAGAAATAAGTATTTACTTTGTGAAAAGACTAAGGATCAGAGTTTTATCACTAACTACTAAACCACCTTGGACAAATTATCTAATTTCTCTGAGTCTCAGATTCCTTGTAAGTAAAATGATAATGAAAATACTTTGAAGATTCTTATGAGGATCAACTGAAAAAATGTATTTAGAAAACATAGCTGAAAATATGATATAATGCACTAAACAAATGTTAGTTTTGCATATCTCTAAACACTTACATCCTCAGCATTGACAGTTATATGAGATACCTTGTAAAATACTCCTGACTAGGGCAACAAAACTGCTTTATTTGAGTGATTCAAGCACAATCCATTATGCGAAGGCATTAATTTGTCGGACTTGACTTTTATTGCATTTTGAGATTCAAACCTTAATATTAGGAATTTTAAAAGCAAGTTTGTTAAACAATTGGTAACTTCAAATGGACCCTGGTTGGAATGTTTATAGTATGGAAATCAGGAGATACAACAAACAAACAGAGGTTTTCTGTTTGTGTGTTGTTAGAGCTCTGGTATACCAGCACATCACTGCCTAAAAGAAAGACTAGAATTTGAGGGAAAGAGGAGTTGGTAGAAACAAGTGAATTTTCCTTAATAAAACGCTGAAATTCATAGTTTGGAAATGTTTTCAAGAATATTTTTAATTAACAGACTACTTGATTGATAATGTATATGTTAGTTTATTTCAGGGACCTTTTTACCCAGGTGCTCTGTGGATATTCTATTTATTGTTTTAAAATTTTTTTAATCCTTATTTATTTTTTGAAAGAGACAGAGATAGAGAGAGCATGCACGCACAAGTGAGGAAGGGGCAGAGAGAACAGGAGACAGAGGTTCCAAAGCAGGCTCAGTGCTGACAGCAGAAAGTCAAATGTGGGGATCAAACTCACAGGCTGCATGATCATGACCTGGGCACAAGTCAAACACTTAACCGATTGAGCCACCCAGGTGCCCAGGATCTTCTATTTCTAATATCACACTGGCTCTTTGCTTTTGCTTCTGTTCTTCTGCACCAAGTGCTATTCAATTTACCATGATGTTCTCAGGACGAATAGGTATTTCTGTATTATGCTCCATTCTTTTATACATTTAACAAATAAATATACTGAGTCAATCTTGTAGCAGGCCCTGGAGACACTCAAAATGTTTGCCATCTAATGCCTAATGTAACTAACATCAGATACTTTTTATATGAACAGAGTATAATTATCTTATGAACCCAGTGAGGTTACCCCTATTTTACAGAAACGTAAACCCAGCCTCGGAGAGGTTTAAAACTTGCCCACAGTTCAAGGGCTTGCAGGTGGCAGTTAGAAATAGAACGAGGCAAAATAGGTCCAGAGTCCAAGTTCTTCATCTTGAGCCTTAATTGAAGTTCTTTGAGATGGAGAGGAGTTGAAAATTGGTAACAAATAAATACAATAAACTGTGAAGTTTTGTAAAAGATTTTGGAAATTAAATTTCCATATCCCTCGTTTGCCTTAGTCCTGACTTTCTACTCCACAAATCTATGCAGTCCTAAACTTTCTGGTGTGTACATTGCAAAACTGCTGGGTGCTTCTCGCCCTAGTGAAATCTCTGTTCTCTCTCTCTAAGCTAGGTCAGAAATGCCTTGCAACCATGTAGTTTTATAAACCATCATATGAAAAGAATAACCAGCAAAAATTTCCCATCACAGACTCTATATATAAGGCCTTGGAGTTTTCCTATTTAACCATTTTATGGCCATTATATCAGATAATATTGGTTCTTATTCAATATACATTTAATTACTAAAATATATAACAGTAGCAAGCCTAATGAAAAGCTTACTTCTGTATATCAGACAATGGCCTAAGGCACAGAAATAATGACATTCACAACTCAGCACATGATAAATGAGAGTAGCACCTTAGAGGCTACATCTCAATAGAAGTAATCTATTCTCTCTAGTGATTCAGAACTGTCTAATGTGATGAGAAATTAACACTTGAGGAAATATGATCAAATCCTTAGAACATGTCATCCAAAGGTAATATTTCCATGACTAAAAATGCGGTGACTCTCTCAGGTTAAGATCCCCAAAGCAGTCTAAGGAAGAGATTAACATGCAGGAAAATTATTAAGGGCCTTCAGACTTAACATCCATGAAATGAAGGGGAAGGAAAAAGGATCAGGGAAAAGAAGTCAACAAAGGCTGAAATCAGCAAAGGTTTTAGTCAATCCAAATAGAGAATTCTGGATGTGGAGTGGTAAGAGACCTGGCCTTTTGTGGATTAGTTAGATGGTGTTTGTTGGCCTGGGAAGAGAGAAGCCCTTGAGGGAGGCAGGAGAGGCAAATCTTGAAGAGGTTGACTGCTGTTAGCACTCCCAGCAGCTAGGGCAATAAATCCTTCATTCCAGAATGGGGTTCCGGTTGGGGTATCATAGCATCTACTACAGAGACAAATACAATTCTGAAAAAGAAGAGTTAGAAGCTAAAGAAGACTTTTTTCATCAATAATTCCAAAGGGCAGAGTAAGGTAAATACGGGTGACCAACTGACCAACACTGGTAATTCAGACAGAATTCTTTTCTTTTCTTTTCTTTTCTTTTCTTTTCTTTTCTTTTCTTTTCTTTTCTTTTCTTTTCTTTTTTGTTTTACAAATAGTTTATTTTCAAGTTGGTTTCCATATAACATCCAGTGCTCATCCCCACAAGTGCCCTCCTCCATGCCCATCCCCCCTCCCCCCACACCCATGAGTCCTCAGTTTGTTCTCTGCATTCAAGAGTCTCTCATGGTTTGCCTCTCTCCCTTTCGCCCACCATTTCTCCCCTTCTTCTCCCCCATGACAGAATTATTTTCAAGGCAGAGCAGAATGACAGAATAATTATCTAGCAGCACTTTTACCTATATTTGTCTTCATAATCTGAGTCTATTATGTTGAGTGACCTCCAGCATACAATTTCCATTTATAGCATTATTTTTCAAAAACTTTATATTGATTTTTTTCCTACTTCTGATCCTTCAGTCTACCAATTAAGCTCCCATTTCTTTCCTTAACTCGACAGTCAGGCTTGACACTGAGTCTTATTTTTCAAACAACAAATATCCATTTTCCTTTTACTGTTCAAATAGCAAGCATGGGAAAAAAAGAAACAGACACTTCTAAAACTGCTAAAGTGTGAATTAGGACATTACAAATAAAGAAACACATAATTACGAATGACCCCTCCTTTCTACCCAGCTCTTCTTATAAATTCACCAGAAATGAGGTAACAGATTCTATTATAGAAAAATATTTAAACCAAGCCAGAGGTATAATTTTTGTTTGGAATATGAAAGACATTGCATTATTAATTTTGTTGTATTATAATATCCCTATACAACAAAATGAATTCCTAGAAAGAAGAGTAATTTATTAAACAATAAAATGTCCCATCATCAAACACTTCAATGACTTTCCATATCTGTCAGTGCTATAAGTAACATTTAATCTCACTCTGTAAAAGTGCATCTTTGGGATTTCCAAGTAGAAACAGACAAGGGTCAGGAAAGTAGTGGTCTGAAATTTACAAAGACCAAAGGACACAAATATCAGCAGAAAAAGAAACCTTTTCAAGCTAGAGGACAAAAGAAGTGCTTTTCAGAGAAGGTGAATGTTGATTATGCCCAAACCAGTATGGGTTGTGTTTGGGAGAATGTGCCTCCCACAGAATGCTCTACAGGCTACACTTTATGGAATCACAGGCAGGTGTTAGTTTTATAGCCCAATCTTTTTTTTTTTAATTTTTTTAATGTTTTATTTATATCTAGGAGAGAGAGAGAGACAGTGTGAGCAGGGGAGGGTCACAGAGAGAGGGAGTCACAGACTGAAACAGGCTCCAGGCTCTGAGCTGGCAGCACAGAGCCCGATGTGGGGCTCGAACCCACGAACCGCAAGACCATGACCTAAGCGAAAGTCAGACGCTTAACCGACTAAGCCACCCAGGCGCCCCAATCTTAATTGTAGTATGCTGGCCTCTCAATTACTCTGAAACTCATGGGCCCTTTCATGAAAAGAGGAGGTATGTATAACCTTATTTTTCTTAATATCTCTATTCCTGATCAAGTTAATCCTGGAAATTATACTTTATAGACACAATTCACATGCAAATACCTATAAATTTGAATTATAATAAATTTAGACTCATATAATCAAGTGAAAGCCATTAAGCTAGAATGTATTGTCATAGTGGGCATGTGATGATTAATAACCAGTAATTTACACTGTTAAACAGAAGGGGGCACTTTAGTAAAGTCTCATAGAAGTTAAAAGTAAGCATTCTACTATGTAATAGAAAAGATATGATTGAGAGCTTGCTCATCCCTTGTATTTATTGTACAAGTTAATAATGAATTAATTGTTAGAGTCCCCCATTACCTTGATTGAGCTGTGATTCATTCTTCAACTCTGGCAATAAATGAAAACATTCACTTTTGTTGTTGTTGTTAATATCTTTGAAAATGTGCTGCCTCTTTGCTCTCTGGTTAGACAGCTTGGTGATTTGGAAAGACTACTTGATTAATAATCAAAAGACCAGTATACTAGCCATTATTCTGGTATTCCTTTGACAGTGGAATATAATAGTAATTTCTACGAAGCAGATATCCTGTCTGTTTTATTAATACAGTTCTCAAAACCCAATAAGGATGTGGATATAGAAGTTATGCAGTAAGTTTGTTGTATGAATAAATGAATGAATGAAGTTTCTGAACCTTCGGTACATCAGCTTTCTCACTAAAATGTGGCAATGATACTAGTAACCTGTCTACCTTGATATGCCATTAGAAGTTCTTAGAAAATTATAACTCAAATACAAGAAAATTATTTTATTTTATAAACAGTGCTAAAATTCAAAGTCTATTCTCTTGATGTGCAGAATATTGATTTACTTCACAGTGGTTCTCTGTCAACCTCTTAGCTGATTTTTCAGGTTAGTTGAAGGGAAAGGAAAGCAAAGATAACATTTTGAAAGGACTAATATATAAGCCATTGTTATTTGTGCTTCATCATCTACGTTATTGGAACAGAGCAAGGGTACAGATCATTTTAATGGTACATAATCCAACAGTCATATCTTCTTGGCACTGATGTGTGTTTTTGTACCTTTATCTGAATAAAGGGGTATCTGGTGTTCTGGTCATCAAACTAAAACAAAGTAATGAAGTCACAGTCACAATATCTGGTTCAGGATATCCTCATTGTAAGATTCTTCAACTTAAGTTCCCTCTACCTTAATCCATAAAGACTGACATTCCTCTGGATGTGTATCACCTTTTTCTTCTCTGAATAAAGGAACCTATTTATTTCACAAAGCCAATGGAATAAATAATGGGTAAATAGACAAAAAAGTGAATAAGCTCAACATAGCTCAATGGGAAAAGGAGACACAGACAATATCCACACTACGGTGTGGTAAGAATTAAACGAGAACCCCTTGCTCCTTATCCTCCTGCCCAAAGATAACTTTGCCACCAAAGACATTGGGTGCTATCGGGTAGGAAAGCATAGTCTGCTCATCTCTACTTCAGTTTGTTGTATAACCGGAGAGTCTCAGCTGCTTTTCTTAAGAATACTCAAGTATGGAAAATAAAAGCAAAATAAAACAAAACAAAAAAATAACAGAAATCTCCTTCCAACTACCTTCACATTTGAGGAATGTAGCTAGTTGAAGCTACTCATCATCAAGAAGATTTTTGCACTGACTATATTTTGGCTCTGTAATACAGTCCCTAACTTTTTCAGTGCTTGGCTCTGACAACTTTCTGACTCGGTAGTGGGCTTAGCTGCCTAAGACCCCACACAATGCAACAGAAAACCCCTGAGACTGAAACCTTAATGGCGTACTAAATTTAATTTGACAATATTCAGGATCAACCAAGGTCACTAACTGGAAATATATATCATCAGTTTAGAGCCGTCTATCTCGTTCGCCCACCCACCCACCTGCTGGGAGCTGCACTGGTCTCTCTGGAGGGCAGTCACAGCAAGGAAATCGCAGTGTTTGCACAGCTCCTGCCATGAGAAACGAAAACTGGTATCTCTTTTTGCTACTACTGGCCCATGTTGGAAATAAGCCTGCTGGTATAGACCAGGCCTCACAATATTCCATATCAGACCCATATTCCGAACACAGATGCATAAGGAAAAGCATATTCCTGCCTTTACAAAAGAGATTTTAGATGAAAACTCTGTGGATGATTTTCAAAGGGCTCTTCCTATGGGCCTTGCAGATCCAAGACTTAGATAATAAAGGGGGTTAAGAACACAAGAGTTACAATTGAGCCTGGCCCCGAGACAAAGAGCCTAATTTAGAGTTAAGGAACAGATAAGGGCAGAACATAAGTTAATACTTAACACCTTCTTCTAACTTGTGATGTATGGCAGTCCCTTCCCCAAGGCCTACTTTCTGCAAACACCCTCCCTTACAGGGGTGGTTGGGATGAGGATAGATAAGAGTAGCTAAAACATAGCCCAAAAACAAAGGCCGACACATTTAGGGCCTCCATGGTGTTTACACATTCAGCATCAAGTCAAAAAGGTCTCCACAAACAAACAACTTATTAACCAGTTTAAAAACATTCATCCTCTTTTTTTTTTTTTTTAATGTTTTATTTATTTCTAGGAGAGAGAGAGACAGCATGAACAGGGGCGGGTCAGAGAGAGAGGAAGTCACAGACTGAAACAGGCTCCAGGCTCCGAGCTGGCAGTCAGCACAGAGCCCGACGCAGGGCTCGAACCCACGAACCGCGAGATCATGACCTAAGAGAAAGTCGGACGCTTAACTGACTAAGCCACCCAGGCTCCCCAAAAACATTCGTCCTCTTGAGAGCCAGACAGAATGACTCTTAGCCCATCTATACACTTAACCTATAACCTAACCTTAGCGTTATTAACTTAGAACAAATATGTATCCTGTCTTTTACTAAGAATACCCTGTTAATTCCTTAGTTATAAGATTTACTCAACCTCACTATAATTGGAATAGTTCGCAATAATACTTCTGTAAAACCTGCTTCTGTACACTTTCCAAAGCATCCTATCACAAAGTGTTATCCATTGTAAAAATTCCTTTTTCTGATGTCATGTTATCATTTAACCTATAAATAAAGACACCAAGACCTACAGGACAGAGATGCCTGCCTGGTGATCAGAAAGGATCTCGGGGATCTCTCACTCTCTTTCGCTGACACCGTCCATCCTTCAGGGACCCCGGACCTGCTGGAGCCGGCCTCCAGCACCCACCAAACTGTTGGATTTTCCAGGCAATAATGGGTTACATTAACCACCAGCCTCTAGTTAAATCTGCATCAATATCTGGGGCAGTCTAACTATTTGGTTAATCTAAAAAGAAACTTTCATAAATCTTGGAAAGCTCCTTTCTAACAAATATAAAATCCTAGTTGTGGCTTCTCTGCTTTAGTAAAGGAAGGGGTCTTGTTATCTTTACTTTTTTTTTGGGGGGTGGGGAGGATTATTTATTAAAATGGTATATTCATTTTTTAATTTTTTTTTTATTTTTTTAATGTTTATTCTTGAAAGAGAGAAACAGAGTGCAATCAGGAGAGGGGAAAAGAGAGAGGAAGATGCAGAATTGGAAGCAGGCTCCAGGCTCTGAGCTGTCAGCACAGAGCCTGACGTGAGGCTCAAGCCCACAAACCATGAGATCATGACCTGAGCTGAAGTCAGACACTTAACCAACTGAGCCAGGCACTCCAGTATACTCATTTTAGTATCAATGAGCCTTGCACATTAAAGAAGTGTCTCATCCTGCTAGGAAAAACAAATTCATTGAAAGCCAGTAATGTTGTTTTCCTACATGATAGCTCCCATTAGTTATTCAAGATTAAATTAGTAAAAGAACTCTTCTAATGGAAATTAACTGACAATGCATATGGCAACACTTGTGATCTTGGACTATCTACTAGAATGGGGTCAATACTAATAGCAAAGAGAAACAAGACAAATGCAAAATACATTAGGAAGAAAATTTAAGTAACGATGAAGTGTGGATCATAACACTTAGTTGTGTTTTGAATGCTAAAGTCATAATTAGCAAAAGAGACTTAAGACACAAAACATTCACTATTTATTTTTAAAGTGTAGGCCATCATGCTTCATATTTATTAAATTATTTATTCCAAGTAACATGATCATATGGATCATAGATATGTCATAGATATATAGAAATTAGCAATGATTTTAGGATTTCATTCTATAAGTAGATGGAGACATACTGATATTTTCAAGGTTGAACCTAAATGAAATTAGTTCATATTTACTCAGTCCAACACTGAAGAACCAGAGAATCTTAACAGCCCCTAAGTAGGTTTTGGATTTTTATCTTTTAGACCTCTGTCTTACACATAATAATTCTGTATTTTACTCTTGAAATAAAAAATAATCACTCATTAATCCTTGAATAAAGGCCTAAAGGCTAATCTATTACTGAATCCATTTTAAGATGATAAATGGAGCAGAATGAAATTATTCTAGAAGATTTAGTCATAACCAAAGTAGAAGCTAGGAATGATCACAGGCAAACATTTGTCAGAGGATAATTTAAGGACATTACTAAAAGTGTGGGAATCCATATACCACCTTGATGATTAGGAAAGGGGTTATTAGCTAAGCCATTGTCTGAAACCCACTAAATCACTAGTCCCTTTGAAAAATGATTGGTCATTCTTTCCTAAAGATGATTTTTAAATTCAAGAGAAGCTTCAAGCAGCAGAGCTGAAAGACAAAAAGAACACAGATCTTGCATGGGTCTAGATTTTTCTTCTTAGACAAAGAATTAAGGTAAGATATCAAAATCTTTGTTTTCATAATTTTAATAATCCAAATCAGTCAACTCCTGTAGAATAAACTTCTAGGGTCACCCTAGATGCTTGTGTGGATCAGTAATTTGAATTAGGGCAGAGTTTTTACATCTGGAGGACAAGATATAATATGCTTCCATAGGTTACACTACAAATCATATTACAGTTTAGATCATCTCTTTCCCTGAATTAGAAAAATTTTGGTTCAACTGCCTAGTTTTAAGATACTTTAACGTTATTAGATTTTTAAATGAACTTTGATCTGTTATTGGACTACTATTGTCAGATCTTTATTGTAGTATCTTTACTACTACATTAGACATTAAAATTGATTTTATTATAAAGACCTAGTTCAGTGACCCCAGTCATAGCCCTGGCAGTCATGGGCACCCCAGTTATAGACCCATTCCTTCTGTGCAAGAGTGAAGACCATCTTATTCTCTAACTCATTCAACTTTATCACATGCCACCAAATGAATTATTTAGTCAAGCTAAGAGGCTTATTTGTCAAGCAAACAATTCTGGTTTTTATAAACGGGTGCTCTGAGAAGAAGAATAAGTTCTTTTATAGATATTTATAAGTATGCTTTTTTTAATTTTAAATCCTAATATATAAGTAAATACTATAGAATTTACCTAACCGCTCCTCTGATGGAACAATACCCACCAATTATTGTTATCATGATTGTTTTACAGAGATTTTATTTTAAGCTCAACTTCACAATTTATTTTCTAGATATTTCATCTGAAAATGAAAACTATAATTCTTCTTGGGCTACTGGGAGCCACAATGTCAGCCCCAGTAAGTGATCCTATGGTACAACAAAAACCATTGTGTGAAACCTTTAATCCTTCTTTAATGTGAAATCCTTCTTTCACCATTTCTCTTTTTTTGTTTATTTTTTAGCTTATCCCACAGCGTCTTATGTCTGCAAGCAACAGTAATGAGGTTAGTTTGAATACTTACAACATTCTCTGTCTTGTTTGTTTGCTTGTTTGTTTGTTTGTTTATATGGAAACCCAGCAGAGAAGAAATAAAAGCTTTGGTTAATTTACCCTGCATTCCTACCTGTTAGCTCTTTATATCCAAATACATTTTCAATATTCATGTTTAATGGGTGTACCAGCTTATTTCTAATATATTATTTTGCTCCCCGCCTTGACTGTAAATTCTTTAATGTGTATTAGAATAGTAGCACCTAATACAGATGTATATAGGTGTTTAAGAGCATAAAATGACTGGCTAACCCACTGGAAGGGGCTGAAGTTGTGCAAGCTCATATACAGCAGGGAAAAGGTAGTTAAATCCTAACCTCTAATCACTGTAATTTAGCATAAGCTTGGTGAAAAAACACCACCAGCAGGCAGCTGATCAGTCAGCCCTGACTTGTTTTTTTTGTTTGTTTCTTTTTTTTGAGACAGAGAGGGGGAGAGAGAGAGAGAGAGAAAGAGAGAGAGAGAGAGAGTGCGCGCGCAGCGCGCGAGTGGGGGAGGGGCAGAGAGAGGAGAGACACAGAATCGGAGGCAGGCTCCAGGCTCTGAGCTAGCAGCACAGAGCCCAATGCGGGGCTCAAACCCATGAACTTGTATATCATGACATGAGCCGAAGTCACTTGACCTGAAGTCACATGACCTGAGCCAAAGACACTTAACCAACTGAGACACCCAGGTGCCCCAAATCTGACTTGTTCTTTATTTGTAGTAAACATTGTTCTTAATAGTTTTAGCATGTGTAATAATGTTGTTTTCATATTATCTTTCTTTTTCTAGTTACTTCTGAATCTTAATACTGCCCAGCTTCAGCCACTACAGCTTCAGGTACCTCTATAATTATTTTAAGATTTTCCTACGACTTATTTTTTTACAGTACTTTGTATGAGACCAAAATGTTTTCTGATTTCATTTCTGAAATCTCAATTTTTAAAGTTATGGATTCATCCCATATATTCTAATGACCTTCATTTGAAGATGAAAGTAAAAGCTATAATCTGATTAAGATTTATTTACTGAAAACTTGATACATGCCAGGCACAAATCCTCAAAACTATGAGATAGTTCAATTAACTATTTACAGAAAGTCATACTCAGTTATTAAAAAAAAAAAAAAGCAGATTTAAAACTAGTCTAGCAACTGCAGAAGCCATACTCTTCATCCGCTTCACTGTACCCCATATTTTTTATAATCACTGGGAATTCAGCATCGTTCATGCTATTTGCACAGCTCATAATATGCTAAAATGCTGTCCTTTTTTATATTCAGCAATAAAATTGCAGAAATTGTTTACATTTTGTCCTTTTCTTGCTCTGAACTGATTTTAAATTCTTTCTGAAATGAAAGAAAGATACTTCCTTTCTTTCTTTTGTTTCCTTCCAGGGCCCATTTAATTCATGGATTCCTCCTTTCTCTGGGATTCTACAACAGCAGCAGCAAGCTCAAATTCCAGGGCTCTCCCAGTTCTCTTTATCAGCTCTTGATCGGTTTGCTGGACTGTTCCCAAATCAGACACCTTTACCGGGATGGGTCAGTTTTGCGCAAGGAACCCAGGTGGGGCAGCTGGACCCCTCACAGCCCCAAACATCACCACAGACCCAGCAGGGACCTGGTCACGTAAGTAGGGCCCCTCCCATCCTGTTGTTCTTTGCAGAGATAACTCATTTTGAATGTGAAAATGAACTACTAATCAGCTTTAAAATAAGACAGGAGCAGGGTGCCTGGGTGGCTCAGTCAAATTAAGCATCTGACTCTTGATTCCAGCTCAGGTCATGATCTCTCTCTCTCTCCCTTGCCCCTCTCCCTGGCTCAAACTCTATCTCTTAAAAACAAAAACAAACAAACAAACAAACTTTAAAATAAGACAGGAGTTACTGAGAAAGAATTCTTTCGCACAGTTTGCTCTGCCATCACTGGAAGCACTTCCTTATCATTTCTGATTTCTAACATGAAAAATACCATTTAATTCAGCTATTCTATTACAGCCACAAATCAAAAATGTCAAAACAGGTCATAAGAAAGATAATAAGGGAAATTTCGTCTTTGAAAAAGAAACAATTTGCCTTAATGACATACGCATAATAGATACCCTTTTGTTGTGACAGAAGTCTTGTATACAAATTACACATGTATGTGGTTAGGTCTAAGAAAAACAGCTCTGGGATTTGATGTTGAAAAGTCAAGTATAGGGGCACCTGGGTGGCTCAGTTAGTTAATCATTCGACTTTAAAAAAATTTTTTTTAACGTTTATTCATTCTTGAAAGACAGAGACAAAGTGAGAGTTGGAGAGGGGCAGATAGGGAGAGAGACACAGAATCCAAAGAAGGCTCCAGTTTCTGAGCTGTCAGCACAAAGCCAGATGCGGGGCTTGAACCCACGAACTATAAGATCATGACCTGAGCTGAAGTTAGACGCTTAACTGACTGAGCCACCCAGGTGCCCCTCAACTTTTTTAAAAAAATATTTTATTCATTTTTTGAGAGAGAGAGAAAGAGAGACAGAGAGAGATAGTATGAGCAGGGGAGGGGCAGAGAGAGAGGGGGAGACACAGAATCTGAAGGAGGATCCAGGCTCTGCACTGTCAGCACAGAGTCTGCCAGGCTTGAACTCAGCAACCAGGAGATCATGAACTGAGCCAAAGTTGGACACCTAACCGCTTGAGCCACACAGGCACCCCAAACATCAGATTCCTGATTCTGGTTCAGGTCATGATCTCATGGTTTGTGGGATCCAGCCCTGCATTAGGCTCTGCACCAACAGCACAGAGTCTGCTTGGGATTCTCTCTCTCTCTCTCTCTCTCTCTCTCTCTCTCTCTCTGCCCCTTTCCTGCTCATGTGTGCACATGCACAAGTGTGCATGTTCTCTTTCTCTCTCTCAAATTAAATAAATAAACATCTAAAATACATATCTTTAGGGGCACCTGGGTAACTCGGTTAAGTGTCCGACTTCAGCTCAGATCATGATCTCACAGTTTGTAAGTTGACGCACTGTGTTGGGCCCTGTGCTGACATCTCAGAGCCTGGAGCCTGCTTCCAAATCTGTGTCTCACTCTCTCTCTCTCTCTCTGCCCCTCCCCGGCTTGGGTTCTGACTGCCTCAAAAATAAATAAACATTTAGAAAATGTTTAATATATCTTTAAAACGTCAAGTATAACTTTTTTATACCTTTTATGGCAGGTTATGCCCTACATATTCTCCTTCAAAATGCCTCAAGAGCAAGCACAGGTAAATAAATGGAATATCATCACTCCTGCAGACAGATGGCTACACATGCCCTCCCTAATACTTTCCTTCATATTTGTAGCTCTGACTCCTATAGCAGGACTGTGAAAACTTGTACAATTATCTGTTGCTGGGCTTGCATCCGTTTGTTAATTTTAGGCTCATTTAATAACTCCTG
Source organism: Proteles cristata cristata (assembly GCA_017311185.1). Lineage (NCBI taxonomy): Eukaryota > Metazoa > Chordata > Mammalia > Carnivora > Hyaenidae > Proteles > Proteles cristata. The sequence continues at coordinate 547,636 of JAESUZ010002451.1, forward strand.
ATGGAAGGATAGCTAAGGGAAGTCCCCTGAGTTTCCAGGGCGTGACTGTATTGGGAATAAAGGAGCTCACCAAGCCATAGGTCATGTTCCCTCTGCATGGCATTAGTGCAGGCATTTGGGAACTGAAGAGAAATACTATGTGCTGACTTTTTCCAACCCTAAGTTTAGAGAGAGATGCATTAAACTGATAAAATATGATATGATGAAGAGATAACAAAACTCGCTCCACGTTATTTGGCAGTTATGACACTCCGCTCAAACTGTTACCGGGTTCCTGTATATTTTCCATTTAACTTCACATTACAATCAGATGGTAGTGATTTCCATTATATAAGAGATCTTAAAAAATGAATGCCAACTAGTATAATCATTAGAGTAATGCGAAAAACCCTCTAAAGATTAGTTTAATTAATTTTAAAATAGACTAGGTTCTAAGAAATAAGGACATAAATAAATTATTTACCAGCAGAGAACTAACCATTTCATCAAAATTTACACCACTTGGCTCCTCTGTAATCATAATTATGCAATTTTGTCCCACCCTCATTATAAAATAAAAGTTACTCCTAGACATTACCTCATTCCAAGCCAGAGACTTTACAGAGTTAGATACATGGTAAGTAGAATTACTCCACTTTAAGGATCAGGAAACTAAGTCTTAATGAGATTAAATTCCCAATCCTAATGGAAGTAAATAGCTGAGTTGGAATATAATTCTTCAACCTTCTTTTAACCACTAAACCAGTGACTCTCCACCCTGGCTTTGCATTAGAATTTCAGGTGGTAATTTTGAAAATTACTAATGCCTGGACCCTGCCCACACCTAATGAATCAAGATCTGAGGAGTAAACGTCAAGTAGGATTATCTGCTGAAATGCTAAGTAGGTGATTTTAATTCGTAGCCAGAAGTAAGAACCACTGCATAAAATGCACTTCTCAAACTACAGGGTTTATTTCACTTTTATGTCTAGTATTGTCTCTTATTAATTATGCAAGGAAACAAAACACTGTATAAACTCTTATGTATGTACTAAGATTTCCATTTTCTGTAAACACATACGCATGTGTAAACGCACACAGATATAAATGGAAGCCAATACATGATAATGTGGGTGTCAAAGTTGCAGTTAAACTAGTCCCTTGTCTATTTATGGATTGTCCAAAATTCTAATAATGCATAGGGATTGTCTTAATAAAATGGCAGTTATTAAAGGCAACACATTCTTGAGAATTTGTTCATTATTAAGAACTTCTAATGCCAGATCTTGCAGAGTAATGATTCTCAAAAAATATGGAAAATGCCGCATAGCCTATTCTCTTCTTAGATATTCATAAAGTGCTTTGTACATAAAATTTGTATATAAAATCTACAGTTTGTATGTAAAGTCCAAGGTACCCTTTTTGAAAATCTTATTATTTTACTACTTCCTTAATGTGTTTGACCAAGCAATCTTAAAATCCAGTGTCATGTGTAATACGAGTGACTTCTAAAGTCTGAGAAGGACTGCTTTATGCATCGTTTTGTTCATAAAATTATTAGATATAAATCAGCTGTAAAACAATATTGACATTAGAAGGGTTTTTTTAAAGGCCTATGCTGATCTAATGGAAGCTCTTATATACTTTTCTCTTTACAAATAGATGCTTCAGTACTATCCGGTGTACATGCTCCTACCTTGGGAACAACCTCAACAAACAGCCACACAATCACCCCCACAAACAGGACAGCAGCAATTTGAGGAGCAGGTAACTACTGTTTGATTCTCATCGGACTAGTTCCTCTTGAGAATAGAGAAGTTATGGTAAATTTTCAGAGAAAAGAATATTTGAGTATATTTACTACAAAAGTCAACTGTCTGAACTGGTTGTCACAGACAGATACCATGTTCTCCTAAAATATCACTAATTTGGAAATACTCGAAGCTGAATTTTAAAAAGAATGAAGTCAGTAAGTGGACTTCAGTAAAATCAGAGGCCAAAAGCTGCATCATCTTGGAAAAAAATCTTCTCATTTTTCGAAAGCTACCAGTATCCTTCTTGTCATATTTACATGTGGTTATTATTTAAAAAAGAAAAACTATATAGCCTCCATGACAGAAGGCATCTATGATCACTAGATACAATAAGATAACTTTATACTGAGATTTATGGACCTGCAATACATTTTTGGAATTCTAATGCAATTCTAGATGGCACATACATAACTAGACTTCTGTTAGTTAGAATGGGGGAAAAATTTAATGACTTATCACTACTCTAAAACCAAATTAAAGAAAACTTAAAATTAAGCTTTAAATGAGTGGTAGTTGTAATTCTAATTGAGTCATGTTAATTTAATGAGAAAGGGAAAATGTTAACCTAGAAATCATACAGTATTAAAAAGATGCTTGGTAATTTATCAATAATTTTTACCACTTAGAACATACAAACTTTCGACAAAGCATTTAATATAATAATATAATATATAATTTTAAGTAATGATTTATTACAAAATTATGACAAAATCATACAATAAATCTAATGCATTTTCCAAAAATCTGACAGATGCCATTCTATACTCAGTTTGGATATATTCCAGTACAAGTAGAACCTGTAAGTAATGCATACTTTTCATTTTAAAAAATTCTAACTTTTCAAATGGCTTGCTTCGTAACCTATTAAATCCAACAGTGCCCTTCGGCCAAAACCCATCAGGAACACCACCATAGTTGAACAAAATTAGATTTATCTATTCATTGCAACGAGGGAGGACACACATGGGGAACTATGGATGTCTTTTTTTTTTAATAAATCTTTTTTTTTTAAGTTCATTTCTTTATTTTGAGCCAGCAAGAAAGATCGTGCATGAGTGGGATGGGGCAGAGAGGGAGTGAGAGAAAATCCTGAGCTCTGTACTATCAGCGCAGAGCCCATCATGGGGATCCATGCCTTGAATCATGAGATCATGACCTGAGCCAAGATCAAAAACCAGACACTTAACCAGCTGAGTCACTCAGGAGCCCCTGTGGGTGTCTTTATAGGAAGGTGACTGTTCATAGAGTCTAGACTTCTGTCAGGTGATTTTGGGGAGACCTCAATGTGTCTGAATTGGGTGGGTGTTCTCAAGAAGTGATGGGCAATGTTACGATTGATTGATTAATTAAACAATTCTTACCTAGAAAATAAGAAAAGAGCAAGACAAAGTCTATGATTACTAAAAAACAAACAAACAAACAAACAAAATAAAACAGGAAGAGTTACTCAGATTATCCAGGATATGAGGGTGTGTGGTATTTTTGTGGCTGGCATGGTGACCTTGCTTTAAACAAGATTACAGAGTGGTCTTGTTTTTGTTGTATTTCATCATGTTCAGACATGATGTTGTCTGATGTTGGCACTCTGCAGGATTGTTAACGTTCGACAGAATACCAGGGCCCAGCAGAGAATGTCCAGCAAACCCCTGACAACACAAGCAGAGTTTTATGTCCCATGTCACAAGCTACTTTTCTCTTTCTCAAATCTAAATGATTATGTTTGTTTTAAGAAACTGAAATGAAAGAAGTTAGGATGTGTTAGAAGGTTAACTGCCTTCGATTCAAAACCCCATTTCATAGATGAAAAATTTAGACTTTTTAAAAACTTACCAATTTTTCAGGTTATACCAGGAGGTCAGCAGCAACTAGCCTTAGATCCCTTCACAGACACAGCTTCTGAAACTGTTGTGATGTTAAGATTCCTCACCACCCTCTGCTAGGCACCAGAAATCAGCAACTGACAGCCTGCAGGTTCCTGTACTATTGTGCATTTCAATGAAAACTTTATTATTATTTTTCCATCAATAATTATTATTCCTTCCACCTATAATCTTATCCCAGTGAAGATTCAATTTATGCATTCATCAAATATTTACTACTCTATATATGATACACTCCTAGGTACACTCATTTAAAACCATGTATCAAGACACATCCATGTTTGCCGGTATTTATTTATAGCCTATCTATGATAGATCATAACCTAGAAAACTAATGAAGTCATTTACTACTTATGTGAATTCTGTGCCTTACATCTCAATTCTATTGCTTTATATTCTTCCCAATTTTGACCTCGTACTTGAACCAGTAACTACTTTGTTTTCTTTCTAATTCTTCATAGCCTGCAGAAGGAGTGATACCATATTCACAAAAAGAAATGATAAACTTTAAGCATGCCAATGGAGGAATCTTCATTCCTTCTACTTCACAAAAATCCAGCACTACAAATTTTGGTGCTCCTGCTATAGAACCAACTAATACCCCACAGGTGATGGAAAAAAAGGTAGAGTAATCAAAGATTCACTTTATGTAAGAAATTGTTATGTAATTGAAAATATAAAGTTAATGTTTATAGGACTTACTCATGGAAATAATGAGAGAGGTAATGATATAGTAAAATATGTGGTCTTTACCTTGAATAGGGAGGTGAATAATTGATTATTCATAATCAATTAATTAGAATACAATTTAATTTTTATTTAATAAGAACTTCTTGTGAATGTCATTTTCTCACTAGGCCAAGACTGATTACCAAAAGGAACCATAAGATGGTGTCCTAATCATTCATATATTTTGGTAGGTATTTGCCAAGAGGAATGTATTAAGCACCATGACATACTGTAAATTAAAAAAGAAATGAAAAACTGTCAGGGGAGCTAATGAAGATGTCTTATCAAAATGGATTTTAAAAAAGTTAGTGTTTATACAGTCCTACAAAGCTGATAATATTTATGGGGCTTTACCAATATTTTTTAAAATAAAAATAAAATTTCAAGAATCATTTCTGCCTATGCCATATAGGCATATAGTTCATTTGGTATGAACTCTGAAAACACAAGTAGTAAACATACAAGGTGTGCATAAAAGACATTCTACAGACACAATATAGATTTGGTTCCTCTAAATCATCCCTTTGCTTTGCAAGCTAGAAGTAACTTTGCCAATGCATCTGTATTAGCTTGGAATGAAATAAAGTCTCCCAGTGTTCAAAAAAATTGCACAATCACATGGAAATTAAAAATTCCATGACTTTTATATCAAATATAACCTTAACTAATTACCTGTCCTAATGGGCTTGGTTGGCTGAGGCTCATGAGTGTTTGATAGAAGGACAAGCTGGAATGGCATTGAGGTAAACAAATAGACAATAAAAAGCAAACAATCTGGCCTGAAGGGAAAAGTAAAAGACAAGGGTTTTTTGTTTTTTGGTTTTTTTGAAATCTCCTCCCTGCTGTCAAAGAGCCTTTTCTGATTCTTCCTTCTATGAAAATGAATACTCAGCATTCTTCAGTTGAAAAAAAATCTACAAAAATCCAACCAGATGTGAAGAGTTTAGCACCTCTTTAGAAAAGCCGCTTATATCATGTGACATTTTATACAATGCAACTCAGTTCAAGTTATTTAATCAGAAATGCTGAAAGATTTCAGTATTGTGTGACCTTCACTCTATGTGACAACAGTGCCAGAAGTAAACTTTTCTCCTTTTTGTTAAGCTTTTTGAAAATATCTAGGAAATATTACACAAAACATTCCATTGGTATTAAAACATGCTCCTATCTTATTTTTCAGAGAAAAAGATGTGGCGGTGCCTTGGATATCATTTTAGGCTATTTGCTTCCTCAATACTAATACCAGTTTTTTGAAATATATGAAATACTCCTCTCTTGAATTTCTTTTTACTTATAAATAGCATTGCACTGTTTAAATGGACAATAATACAATCATTTAATAAGTCCTGTTTTTACAAAATTATATTTCTTTTCATATATCCTATCAATGAGTAATTTAGAAGATAATAATGATAAGAATAAAGCTAATATCACTGAATCAACTAGATCACTGCATTAATAAAGAATAGCTCTGGAAAATGAGAATAAAGATACATTGTCACTGGATTTGTGTGGTGTGGTGATTGTGACTAATGACTTAAAGTACGTACCTATCTTTGATTTATCATCTCATTATTACCCCCAGGCCCATTCAGCTAGACGCCTTCTGATACACCTCCCCTTAGAATCAAAATTATTTGGTGACAGGTATCATGAACTGCATGCTCCTGGTAAGACCCAGCTACATAGAGAAATGGATGTCATCACCTAAAAGTGTAGGTCCCTAGGAAGATGTATGTTGGTTTGAGGAGGTAGCATCCTGTAGAGAATAGAGCAGAGATTTTGGATTTCATCAGATCTGGCTTTCAATATGGTTTTGAGCCTTTGGCAAGCCATTTAACATGGAATTTGTTTTCTCAGGTGTGAAACATAGATTACGATAGTTATCTTTCAGAACTTCTGATGGAACTGCACAAAATAACATAATTAAGCCAGCTGGCCATACAAAGTACATTGTGAAAGTTTAGTTGGCATGCATAATTTGTTCCGGAAACATGCCTATAATCCAAAGCACTTGTATATCAAAGCCAGTTTCAAGAACCAATGGCTCAGTTGTGATCACGTGACATTAAGTATCACACACTACTCATATTGCAAGACATGGGTCGTTTATCAAGTTAAAATTTATTATAAATGTTTGCTAGTCTTGCAGAATACTTGCAGAACAAATTACTAATAATCCATGGTTTTACTATACTCAGAAAGTGTTAATTTTCCCTTTCAACTGTGACTATGGGAGGACTTATTTTCTCAGCTTTGGAGCTTCAGCTGAAATTCTGAGAAAACAGGAACGTTGGCATTTAATATTCTTTACATATTTTTATGTAGGTGTGTGTTGATGAGTGTGAGTATGTGCACACAGAAAGAAATTTGAGTGTATAAATGAATGATTATTATATGTTAGGTGGTTTCAGATGAATTTGATTAGTAGCCTAGGCTTTAAAACCGATCAAAATTTGCAGCATAATACCTTTTCCAGCATTTAGTATCATTATGACTCTGAAAACTGCTGTGTACCTATAGAAGACCAACCCAATAGTCACCTACCTTACTTTCCTCTTATAATTCATCCTTTCCCCTAAATTAGTGAATTGAATGAGTGTAATTCTAGGTAACAGACTGACCTCTTAATATTGGACATGACATAGAGATTCACACCTCCAGAAGTCTGATGAAAGCAGGTATTCAGCACTTAGGAGCATTGTGTCCCAAAATTCCAAGAGTTAATGAGGTCACTGAAAAAATTACATGAGGTAATTCATGCTAAGTATTTATTTAGAAAACATTCTGGAATATAGTACACATTCAACTTCTCATTAAGAAGGAGGGGAAAGGAGATGGTCAGAGACTGAAAGCGGAGATAAGCACAACATAGCTACCCTGTTCAAGGGCACGGTGGGGAGAAGCAGAATTCAGGGAAAACTGCAAAACTCTAAGCATCAAAGGAAATCAAGTCAAGGGTTTGCAAATATCAGGGATTGCAATAATAAATAATGTGAAAAATATGAGGATTACATAAATACAGTATTAACAAATTGGAAGCATAAGATGGATAAGTATTACATAAATAAAATAATACAATGTTAAAAATTAAGTTACTCAAGAATAAATATTTTTATAAAGACATTAACATTAAGCCCAATATGCTGAAATTATTTGTTTGTTTTAGGAAATATTAACAGTATCTTATTACTCTGGATAGCTTTAACAGATCCAATTTAGTGACTGAGCTTAAAAAATACATTTCCTAATCTGTAACTATTCAGTATCCAGTCTGTTTCAGGAAGATGTTAAGTCATGTTAAGGTATTCATGAGCAACAACTATGTTTGAAAACCTGAATAATATACTTGCTATCAATGAAACATTCTACATTTTCAAGGTACTTTATAAAAGATACCATTTTCATTAAACTATACCATTTTTGTATCAACATTAGGAAGAAGTTACAGTTAATGGAAATATCACCAGAATACAAGCATAAAACTATGTTTTGTTTATTTGTTTGCTTGTTTGTTTGTTTTAACCCTATTATCCCAATCTCCGTATCCCAGGCCAGTGAAAAAAGCGAGGCAGAGAAAGTAGCTCAACCAATTTATTTTGTACTGATTTGAATTGAAAAAGTCTATGTTGAATAATTTCTCTAAAATTACTTCTGCTTAGATTTTGTAATCCACAATGGTTTTGTTTGCCTGTTTGTTTTAAATATTTCTTTGGGGGAGGGGACATCACCCATCTATTCAATTTAGAGAAACATTTTACAGTCTTGAGGTCTTTTTTTTTTTTTACACATTTCATGCCACGAATTCATAAGAAATGGTTTCCAGTGATCCTCAAAATTTTCCCTACCAACTTTCTTTTTTTTTCCACTGGTTGCTTCCTATCTAAATGTACAATAGCAGCATTAGTTGAAGACTGAAATATAGAATCCATACGTGACCTCATTTTCAACATTACACTCATGTCCAATCTATTATCATAGTCTAGTATCACTTTTAAATGCATAGATTTTAAGTATGTGGTTTGATGAGTTTTGTTCCCAGACATACACATATATTTATATGTATATACATAAATGTATATCTTATAGCCACCACCCCATCAAGATACAGAACATTTCTATCACCCCTAGAAAGTCCTTCCTGCTCTCTTCCAGTCAGTCTAGCTTCCCACTCTCATGTAGGCTACTACTTTAAAATTTGTTTTCTATCTATCATCTATCTATCTATCTATCTATCTATCTATCTATCTATCTATCATCTCTCTATCTATCATCTATCTAATCTCAAGATATATATCTCAAAGTGTGTGTGTATATATACATATAGCTTATTCTTGAACTTCATATAAATTAAATCATATACTATATATTCTTTTGTATTTGAAAACTTTTACTCAATATAATGCTTTTGTGATTCATCCATGTTATTGCTTTAGTTGCATATTACATTGTATGAATGTGGCAGGTTCTCTATTAATTCTCCGACTGAAGAACATTTGGGTTGTTTCCTGTTAGTGACCATTAAAAATAAAGCAGCTATGAATGTTCTTACACAAATTCTTTCATGAACATAAGTTTTCTTTCTCTTGGGTAAATACCAAGAAGGAGAGCAAAATCATAGGGTAAGTGTATGTTAGGAGTAACTGGTAAGTAGTTTCCAATGTGGCTGTATGCTCCCATCAGCAATGTGTCAGAATTCCAGATGTTTAGCTAATAAATTTATAACATTTAGTGTTTACTTTGAGGATTATTTTATACATCTTTAGTTTATCATGAGCTACGCAGAATTAATATGCCACCTCTTTTCCTGTAACAAAGTTATATTACAATTTTATAATACCATCTTATATTCTATTGTCCTTTGTGCTAATACTTTCATATATTTTACTTCCACATATGTGTATTAATTCTTTTTTAATGTTTTTAATTTTTTTTGAGAGAGAGCAAGTGGGGTAAGGGCACTGAGAGAGAGAGAGAGAGAGAGAGAGAAAGATGGAGGATCCATAACAGGCTCTGCGCTGAAAACAGAGAGTCTGACTCGGAACTCGAACTCAGGAACAGTAAGATCATGACCTAAGCCAAAGTCAGATGTTTTACCAACTGAGCCACCCAGGTGCCACAGTATTAATTCTTAAAGAACTTTAAAAAGGAATAGAAATACACCTATATTTACTTACATATTTAGCAATTTCAGTGCTCTTCCTTACTTCTTTTCTATCGGTATGAATTTTCACCTGGTATAATTTCACTTTAACCTCAAAATTCCTTTATTATGTCTACATTGTTATAGATGATCTTTTCTGGATGTATAATTCTATACTGATATTTTTTCCTTTTCACACTTTAAATACATTGTTACTTTATCTTTTAGTTTCCATTGATTCTGGTGAAAAATAAGCTATCATTAATGTTGACCTTTCCCCATATGCGACATATCATTCTTTCCTTAAGCTGCTTAAAAGACTCTCTCTGTATCTTTGTTATTAGTGGTTGACTATAACAGACTTAAATATAGACTTAAATTATCTTTTTATTAATCCAACTTATTGTGCACTGAGTTTCCTAGATTGGTGCATTGGTTTTTTATCATATTTGGAAAAATTTTCTCAATATTTCTTTGACTATTTTTCTGTTCCATTTTTATCTCTTCTCTCATTCTAGAACTTCAATAACATACATATTAGATTACTTGATACTACTCTTCGGAGCATTGAGCCTTTGCTAAGTTTAGGTTTTTCAGTTGTTCAGTTCGGAAAATTTCTATTGACCTTCAAATTCATTGGTCCCTTCTTCTATTATAGCCAATCTACTACTGCTCTTAATATCATGTGATGACTTTTTTTAATTCAAGGTTTTAAATTTTCAAGTTCTTGGATTACTATTTGATTTTTAAATATTTTCTTATCATTCCAGAAATTATCAAACTTTTCAGTCAGTATTTTGATCATAATCCTATAAATCCTCTAGCATGTTTAATCCTAGCTATTTTTACACCTTGTGCAGAGCCCAATGTGGGGCCTGAACTCTACCCTGAGATCAAGACCTAAGCTGAGATCAAGAGTCAGATGTTCAACTGAGTAATCCACCTAGCAACTCTTATTTTTAGCTATTTTTAAGTCCTGATCAGTTTATTTCAATTCTTAGACTGTCTGTGGGTCTGTTTCTATTGTTTGATTTTACTTTTGCGTGTGGGTAACATTTTCTTGTACAGTAGGTAATTTATGTGTCATTTTGACATGCCACAGAGCACTCAAATTAAACATTATTTCTGGATGGTCTGTGAGTGTGTTTTGGGGTGAGATTAGCATTTAAATTGGTGGACTCAGTGCAGTAGATGGTCCTGTCCAATGTAGATGGGCAGCATCCAAGTCAATGACGACCTGAATAGAACAAACGGCAGGAGGAGAAATTTGCCCCTTTTTTTCTGCCTATCTCTCGAGCTGGGACATCTTTCATTTTTTCTGATTCTTGAACTGCACTTCTAGCATAGGTTCTCCTGGTTCTCAGGCCTCTGGACTGAAGCTGAATTACGCCACCAGCAATCTTGGGTCTCCAGCTTGCAGGGGGCAGATTGTGGGACTTCTCAGCCTCCATATCACATGAACCAATACCTCACAATAAATCTCAATAAAGTATAGATCTTTATCATCTATAATTATAAATAATATAATAATAATAAATAAATCTCACTGTATAGATATACAGTTGGCCCTTGAACATCATGACGGTTGGGGTGCAAACCTCCCACACACTCAAAAACCCATATGTAACTTTGGTTTCTCCAAAACTTAACTATTTAGTAGCCTACTGTTGACCCGAAGCCTTACTGATAACATATGTTATCAGTACATATACATATGTACATATACATATACTAATAACATAGCCTTATGTTATCAGTACAATACATATTTTGCATATGTATTACATGTTGTATTCTTACAATAAACAACAGAAAAGAAAATGTTACTGAAAAAAACATAAGGTAGCACCTGGATGTCTCAGTCAGTTAAGCGCCCAACTTAGGCTCAGGTCATGATCTCATGTCTCTTGGTTTCGAACCCCACATTGGTCTCTGTGCTGGCAGCTCAGAGCCTGGAACCTGCTTTGTATTTTGTGTCTCCCTCTCTCGCTGCCCTTCTTCCCTCACACTGTGTTTCTTTCCCTCTCTCTCTCAAAAATAAACATTAAAAATTTTTTTAAGAAATCACATGGTGTTTTTCTTTCTCAGTCTCACTTGTGTTAGCATAACACCCTCAAGCTTCATTCATGTTGTTGTAAATGACAAGATTTTATACAAGGTTTCTTTTTTTATAGAGCCAAGTAGGATTCCATTGTGTGTTTGTGTATCTCACATCTTCTTCCATAAGGAAGAGAAAATAGATTTACAACATTTTACTATTAAAAAAATTCTACATGTAAGTGTACCCACATAGATCAAATCCTTGTTGTTGATAAACTGTAGTAACAGAAAATAGGTATTCTGGTTCTACTTCTCTGGAAAATCTTGACTGATACACTTTGGATTTTTTGCATATTGAGTAATTTTTTTTTATTGCATGCTGTCTTTGTAAATGATATATAGTAGGGACTCTGCGTTCCTTTACCTTCCTCTGAAGAGTGTTTTTTTTTTTGTGCACAAATAGTTAATATAGTGGAGGATCACACTGGTCTGGTGGAGCCTTTTTTTTTTTAACTTATTCATATATTCGTTTCACTTTTATCCTCAGTGCCAAAGCAAAACTAAGTCCTATTAACATGGCCTTGACGCCTACAGGGTTGACCTTCTGTACTTGAACAGAGAACTACTTACATTTATTAAGCTCCTTTTAGTTGATGGAACTCTAATTAACTCAGTCTTCAGAGCGCTAGGAAGTTGCTGAAATCTCTACTCTGCTCCTCAACTTCCAGATAATGTTTTTCCCTGGGATACTTGATATCTTGCTTTGCATAGGCATAGTTTAGTGGTTACCCAAGAATTTGGAAATACTTTATACACATATTTTGAGGTTTCCAACTCACACATTCCCTCCGTTAGGGCTTCCCCCCTCTGGCATCCCCAAATTCCTTCCTCTGATATCTCAAAGACTGTGGTTTCCTTACTGAGGATGCCGCCACTCCCACATCCTGCAGATGAAGAGTGCTTAAAAGAGAAAAATGATATAAATGCCGATTTAATCTTTCTTGCAAGAGTCTAATTTCCTTAAATTTCTGCCTGCTTTTGGTCACTTACCAATGCTTTCCAAATTTTGTTTTTTATATTATGTCCAGAGTTTTTATAATTGTTATTGGCAGGAGGTTTAGTTCAATATAGACTTTTTTGTCACTAACAGAATGTGAAAATCTTGAAGATTTTCTCTCATAAATATCTTTGGAACATCTTTATCTTTACTGTCTCTACCCTCCTGAAGGTAATGCTCATCTCTTATGAGGATTAATATATTACCACCTTCATATTTGTTCCCACTCAGAGTGATCATCTAAAAATGGACTCTTGGCCATGTTACCGCCATGCTTAAAACCATGAAACACCTTCCCATGGTCTTTGCTTAAACACCAACATCTTTTAATTGACTTCAATGGTTCATATTACTTGGTCCACTAATACATCAGTTATAAACTCCTTAACCATTACATTCCAACCAAAGTACATTCCTTTACATTTCATAAAATATGCCACGAACCCCTGAAACCTGAAATTTCACACTGATCCCTCTGCCTGGAACATTACTCCTTCACTTCATTTGACTAATAGTATATCACTTCTTAAATCTTTACCTTTTCTGGTATATTTTCTCATGGATCACTTCTATTAGACTAGGGTGTCTGTTCTATATTTCTACAGTACCCATAAGTAGTCATTTCACTTATAAATTCTGTTGTTACATGTATTTTGTCTAACTAGCTGTAAGCTCTAGTAAGCCACACACAGTGTCTTCACTATTTATTACAGAGTCACTTCCGCAGTACCTACTTCTAGTTACAGCACAATAAATGCTTAATAAACTCATAAATTAATGACTATAGCTAAGTTTTAACAGAACCTGAATCTCCATTGATAATTTCATGATTTAAATGGCAAGGACTAGCAGCCTTGTTTACCAATCCTCTCAGATAATTAGACATGAATATGCCATCAATACACTTTGAATATCAATTTCTATTAAAAGTTAGGTTTATTTGACATATCTTAAAAACAACTTTTAATATTTGCCTTCTAAGATGTCCAGTTATTATAAAAAATGTTTTTGTGGCTGATCCAAAACTTCCCTTGCTCAAATCACAATATTATCTTTTTGAATATATAGTAATTATTTTAATTTTACTATATTATTTTTAATATTAATATTTAATATATTAAATTAGAAGGCTATCTTTGTTATAGATTGTAGCCTTATGTCCAAAAGGGATTCCAATGTATCCACTTCTGATATAAAAGTTTAGAAAATAAAAGATTATACAACTATTTAAAATCTCCATAGCCCCCTTGTAATTCACTAAGTAGGTTTTTCCCTAATTCTTTTCAAGTTACATGCATTATGATTAGTAACTAATTTTCCATTCCAATTACACAGTTTACTAAATTTGTGATCTCAAGCACCTTTTTTTTCTTTTTGTTTTCTTTTTCTTTTTCGAAATCCAACTCTCCAAGCTGCATTTTCCTCATCTGTAAAATAGGGATAATTACATAGCTTATCCCATAAGGCTATTGTGAATATAATAACTTCATGTAAAGCATTTGTCAGCTTCTAGCACATAAGCATTTTTTACTTTAAGTAATGCAAACTAATAGAACATTTTGTAAGTATACTAGATCCTTTAGGGCTTAGTAAATTAGAATCTCTATTAAATACGAAAAGCTTCTTATAATTTAATAATTCAGACATAAATATCAAGGGGGGAAAACTTGAGATTCTAGACCATGAACATAGAGATCAAATACTTGAAGGACAATGGTCAAAACTATTGATTTTAATATACTGCCATATAGAGAACATAACTTTTATTTAAATTGTTAAACCAAGGAGGCAAACAGAAAAAAATGTTATTTTTCTTTTAATGCTGAATAAATGGGTGGTTATAAAAGGCAAAGAGATTTATCCAAGTTGAGTAAGTGGAGAGGCATGATTCAGATTCCAGATTCATGAGTCTACAGGCCACTTTCTTAATCTCTGCATGAAGAGCAGGCATCATCAAGGGAAAATGTCGATACAAGAAGAACCATAGGCAGTATCTACAGAGCTCTGTGTAACACAGACAGGGTAGCAGCACTATAGGCCATGTTCTGTATCAAAATATCTGGGTTCTATTCAAACAATTTAGAAAATATAGTACATAGAAGGAGGTCATTAATCTTTAAATTTTGCATTTAACCAATATTAGTTTGATTTTGAGAAAATAAGTTACATATCTTACAGAGAGAAACCGAAGTTCCTGGAATGGACTACATACACATTTTGTAATATATATATATTTTACAAAATATATACTATATATATTATATATATATATATATATCAAATATGGCAACTTCCATCCTTTGAGCCATGTACAAAATATCAAACTATCAACAAAATTTGATATAAAATACAAATTATTCTGATAAAACTATGTCTCATAAGTATGGGAACAGTTAATAAATGGAGAATCTCAATTATTGGCCTTTGGGCTTCAAGCTATGGTATGATTTATACAGAACACCAAGAAATATCCAAAGCAACTTCTGATGAGCCTAATTTGTTCACTCAATGAGTACATCTGAAGCACGTAATTAGTACCATGGTAAGCCAAGCCCATTTCAGGGAATAGTATGGTGATCATGGGGCTGTTTGGCCGTGAATTTGGCACTGGCTTGTGCTGACTCCAGGCATTAGAATTCTATGCCCACCTAACAAATGTTAGGTGTGCCATGGAGATTGTGGAATTGCCAACCACTCAGATTCTGCAACATTAACACATAGGATTCGAATTGTTTTGCAGGAATCCACAGTCACCAAGGTCACTTCTAGCTGAATGTATAACATTTAGAGAGTCTTTGAAGATAATTCAGGGATCTATCTGTATCCATTCTCTTAAAGAGAAGAGGTCACAAACTTTTTTAAATAAAAAATTCCTCCTTCGTACTGAACAAGTTAAATCATTCCTCATAGCTTTCAATGACCAAAAAAGGAGTAGAAATGCCTAAAGAATGTGTATATATTGAATTTCTACAAACTTTGTCAGCCACATGATGTGGAACAAGGCATTTTTGCTGTTTTATTGAGTTAATCCACTGATAAGGCTTCCCATAGCATGGCTTAAAATGAGCATATCCCTACCACTAATTCTAATCCTTTAATGAAAATAAACCTACATACTTTTTTTATTGCATTACCTGCTAAAACTGTTCCTGTGAGTAATCATCCCCATTTACCATCCAGCCTGAGAATATTATAATTGAAAAGGTATAGAGAGGTCATCTAACCATTCCAAAATCCCCTTCTGCAATACCACAGCCTAGAGTCACTCACTCAACATTTCTTTGAATACCTGAAGAGATAGGTCTTTAACCTTTAAAGTTTTTAAAGTTTTTCCTTACAGATTATTTTTAATATATTTTTGAAGTATAATTGACATAGTGGTTTCAGGTATAAATCCAATGATTCAGTATTTATTGTATACGCTGTAAAATGATTACCACAATAAGTCTACTTTCCTAACCACCATATTAAGTTACATAATATACCATACAGTATTAGTGACTAAAGTCACTACACTGTACATTCCATTCCATTTTTTTTTTTTTTATGACTAGAAGTTTGTACCTCTTGACCCCCTTCTCCCATTTCGCCCACCTTTCAATCCCCCTTCTCTGGCAACCACCAATCTGTTCTCTGATTCTGTGAGTTTGGCTTTCTTTTGTTTTGTTTGTTTGCTTGATTTGCTTTTTAGATTCCACATATACATGAAATCACATGGCGTTTTTCTTTCTCGGTCTCACTTGTGTTAGCATAACACCCTCAAGCTTCATCCATTGTGACTGGATGTTGTTGTAAATGACAAGATTTTATACAAGATTTCTTTTTTTATAGAGCTAAATAGGATTCCATTGTGTGTTTGTGTATCTCACATCTTCTTAATCTTCCCATCCATCAATGAACATTTTTGCTTGTTTTCATATTAATATCTTGATATGTTATTTTCCTTTTGCCATCTGAGTACCCAAAAAATAAACCTAAGCTCTCTTTCATACCATAGCCTGCCCAACTTCTGAAGGCCACTCACAACCTCCTTTTGGGCAGAACAGCCAGGTTGCACTTGCTCTTTGAAGGACAACCACATGCTGAAGACTTTGCAGAGTAGGTATATATAATTTTTGTTCTTTTAGGCAAAGGTGTTTCCTGTTTATCAGATTCTAGTCATTTGAATTAGGATTTAAACATGAAAGTAGTAGAGGCCAGAATTACAGCTCTTTAGAGCTTGCTGGGTTGGTGTGGAGGATGAAGTTAGACCACCAACCAGAAAGAGTAATTATGCCCTCCTGATACTGCTTGGTTTCAAAATTCCACTACTTATATCAGATTTAACTAACATATTAAGCCCCTATGTGGTTCCAATTACTATGAACTATGCTTTCCTCTACCTTTAGATTCACTGAGGAACCTAATTACCTAAGGAACCCTGAGGATGTGTAGCAGGAAGAGGTCTGACTTACCCAAAGCTTCAGCTCTCCTGCTCATGAAACCATCATTTATGAAGTCAGACACCATGATGAACATTTTTATACAGTTCATTTCACTTCATTACTAGTTCCAGGAAAATTATGTTTATATTCACACTAAAAATTAAAAAAAAAAGACCCTCAGACTCAAAAGGGTGACTTGCCCACCCACAGTTAATAAGGAAGAAGATTTAAAATCTAAATACAGATCTGTCAAATCTAGAGCTCTCCCTATCTTATTAGTATTCCATGGCTGACAGCTTCCTTATCCCTGCTGCCTCCTGATAGCTAGAATTTCAATAACAAGACATCCATAGTTTTATGCAACTGGATAGTAATCAGAATTACCTGTGGGCCAACACAAATAAAAACCAAAGATTGAGTAAGCAAAGCCACTCATAAGAAAAATGCTCATCAGCAAGACAGACACTGCATGATCTTGCTTATATCTGAAGAAACCAAATTTCCAGAAACAGAGAGTAGATCAGTGGTTGCCAGGAGCTGGGGAGTGGTGGCTTTATAAGATGAGTAACTTCAGGGCATCTAATCTACAGCACTGGGACTATAGTTACTAACACTGTATTGGTATAGTATACTTGAAATTTGCTAAGAGAAGACCTTATGTGTTCTCACCACACACATATGCATACACATATTCACAAAGGTAACTATGTAAGGTAATGGATGTGATAACTAAATTATCATAATAATCATTTCTCAATATGTACATATATCAAATCATCATATTGTATACTTTAACCTTATGCAACGTTATAGGTCAAATATATTTCAACAAAGCTGGAAAAAGTATTGTGCATTTTAAAAAGCTTGATAAGTAAAGCTACTATTTTTTAAATCTTGTTTCAGGTGTGTGTGTGTGTGTGTGTGTGTGTGTGTGTGTGTCTATGTACTAAGTTATGACATATAATGCATTCCTTTAACCATGGGTGAATTTAAAAATGTTTGAAAGCCAACTTAGTAGAATCACTATAGCATTACCGAGAAAGATGGATTGGAGAGAGAGACTATTAGAAACAGAGAATCTAAGTAAGAGGCTATTATAGTAGTCCAGAAAGAATGCGAAACTCAACTAAGGAAATGACAATGAGGATGGAACAGAATGATTACTAAAATGTATGAAGGAATGTTTAAAGGGTGCCTGGGTGGCTCAGTCGGTTAAGCATCCGACTTCAGCTCAGGTCATGATCTCTCTGTTTATGGGTTCGAGCCCAGTGTCAGGCTCTGTGCTGAAGGCTCAGATCCTCAGTCTGTTTCAGATTCTGAGTCTCCCTCTCTCTCTGCCTTTCCCCTGCTCACGCTCTGGCTCTGTCTCTCAAAAATAAACATTAAAAATTGTTTTAAAAAAAGGAAAATTTAATTACCATAATGAAGGGACAAGGAAAGTATAGGCGGGCTTCAGATTTCTGGCTTGGATGAATGAATGATGCATGACCATTAGCTGAGGGATTAAATAAAAGTGAGAAGCAGATTTTCAGGGAAAAACTGTAAGTTCAGTTTTGAATCATACCCATCAGACATCAAAATGAAATATACAGTTCTGCAGGAGAAGACTTTGGGCTAAAGGCATAGGTTAGGGACTCAGAAGTTGATTGATTATGTGATTCAGAACAAGCGTGGACTAAGATAAGAGGTCAACTACAATAAGTTGAGGGAAAAGAATCAGCAAATAAGATTTAAGGTTATTGTCAGAAAAGTTGGAAAAGAACAGGAGAGAGTGGCTTTAAAAAGCTAAAGGAGAGAAAGAATAGGTTTCCAGATGGAGTAGTCACAACTATTTAAATACCAAAAGATATAAAATAACATGAGGACAGAAAAACATCTTTGGTTTTCACAGTAAGTGCTAACTAGTGGGCACCTGGGTGGCTCAGTTAGTTAAGCATCTGACTTTGGCTCAGGTCATGATCTTGCAGTTTGTGAGTTCAAGCCCCCCATCGGGCTCTGTACTGACAGCTCAGAGCCTGGAGCCTGCTTCAGATTCTGTGTGTGTATCTCTATACCCCTCTCCTGCTCGCACTCTGCCTCTCTCTCTCAAAAATAAACAAACATTAATTAATTGATTTAAAAAGTGGTAACTGGTAACTTTTGTTAAAACAATTTCATGTAAGTAAAGAAACTGAAACACAGATTGTAAGATAAGGAAATGAACATATGTTATACACACATGTACAAACACACACACATATGCACACACTTATACATACAGGCACATGGGCTATCCTTAGTCCTTGGGTAATCTGTTCTGACCTCAGATTGGCCTAAATGTACATGTACAGCAACATGCTAGGTTAAATAAATTAGATTTCTGATTGAGACAGTTCACTTTAAATAAGTGAGGTAGGCTAGAATGTTCAGTTATAGGTAAAGAAAGTTTAATTTTTCTCTGGGTTTTCAGTGATTTTTCTATCCTTCTGCTATATGACAGTATAAGGCATTAGTTAAGAGGGTGGGTTTGGACCCAAATTATTGATGTTCAGTACCATCTCTGCCACAATCTAGCTATAATAACAGACTGCTCACTAGCGTTCTCTACTTCCCTTTCTCTGTGGGGTTGATGTGAATAATAATGCTGGCCTCTGAAGGTTGATTGTTTCGAAGATTCCATGACAATACATATAAAGCAGTTAGGTTTGCACTTGAACACTTAAAGCCCTCAAAAATGTTAGTTTTTTTTTCCTGAGTTCTCCTGAGAACTAACCCACAGAAAGGATAAAAGAGAAAGAATAGATGTTGATGCATTACTACAATTTGGATCATATAAACTCTGCTGAAATAGAAATTGATTTGAAAGGATGCAATATTCTTGAGGACTGTCAAATAAATGGTAAAAAGACCAAGTTTTATATCTCTTGACTATAGACATAACATATGTATACATATTTAAGGTAATTCTTGAAGTTTTTGAAGGCTCTAGAGCTCAGTCCCACATTTCACTGTTATACCCTTTCTATTGTTGTTAAGTGCACCTTTAATTGAAAAACAGAGTATAATATTTCACAAGGTAACCATGATGCTTTGATCCTCCCAGATATGGTCCATTGATGTGTGAAGATCTAACTCTGCTCACTAAAATCAGAGCTGAAAGAATCAGGCAAAAAGTTTTAATCTCATCTTTAACATTTTAATAGTCTTTATTTCCTTAAGTTGTAACACTACCAAAAATGTTTTCCAGTAAATTATAATCAATACCAATGAGATGCCTAAAAAATATTTTTAATTATGGAAATTAAGGTAGGTTTTTAAAAAACAAGAGCGTGGGACAACCTTATGTGAAACGATAAGCTTTAAATATACAAAAAAGAAAACCTGAAATCACAAAGAGATGTATTTGGTAGTCACTTAGTTTCAACGAAAACTGTAAATGTTGACTATTCCCCAATTTCAACACATTGTGATGGTTGATGATTCAACTCAATAATAACTGATCCCAGGGAGAGGCATTCAAGCCACAAACTTCTTCATTCCATTCACTTCTGAGTCTATAAAATAACTGTAATAATCCAGGGCCAGTCACTTCTAATTTCTTACAACAGCATCCACGAGAAGGAACTGGCTGAGAGGTCTGAGGTATGAATGGTCTTAAATATTATAAACTGAGGTAGATAAATGATAAATGATAGATAGATGATAGACAGATAGATGATAGATAGATAGATAGATAGATAAAGAGTAGACCGATAGACATATCCTGTAAAATGCCAGAATTAATATTATTGAGACTGTCATGCAATTGTTGCTTGACTTTGTACTTAATGATTAATGATTTGAGGTATCATGTTTTATCATTATACCCAACAGCCCTAGTACAATGCTTTACAGTTATGCTCTGTGTGTGTTTATGTCTGTGAGGACTGTGTGTGTGGTGTGTGGGGGAGTGTAAAATTGCCTATTTTGCCAGTCCTCCCATAGAATTCTAAACTTCACTGCAATTTTAAATCCTTATCTTATTACAATAACATCATCTGGTATTTTTCTAAATCCTGATTTGAATTTTGACCAATATGATCAAAAATTAAGACAGACTTCAAAATGTGAGTACATTTTTTTCTTTTACATTTTATTTTTCTGTCTCATAGTTAGGAAGCATCAAGAGGTGATGAAATACCTCCATTAATTGCCCAAAGCCATCTCCAAATAATAATAACGATATGGGCAGGGCACCTGGGTAGCTCAGTTGGTTAAGTGTCCGACTTCAGCTCAAGTCATGATCTCACAGTTTGTGGGTTCCAGCCTCGCGTTGGGCTCTGTGCTGACAGGTAGCTCAGAGCCTGGGGCCTGTCCTCAGATTCTGTGTCTCCGTCTCTCTCTGCCCTCCCCTGCTCACACTGTCTCTCTCTCTCTCTCTCTCAAAAATAAAAATAAAGCATTAAAATTTTTTTAAAAAATAATAATGATATGAGCAATCGACATTTTCCTGAATGTAAAACTTTAAATAATCTTCAGAAAACTTGGTAATGTGTTGACTTATAATTGCATAAATAATTAAATACTTAATTTAGCTCAGTTTTATCAAAAATTTATTAGCAATTATAACTAATACATTATAACGATGTGTATGATAAGATAAAGAGACTATAATTGAATTTAATTGTATACAATTAAATATAAAATGAAATGCTTTGGAAATGTCCTTTCCCATATGTCAAAAATAGGTCGTTCCAAACAGCATGGAATTTTATGGGTTTCCTGAGAACCAATTCAAATAGTTCTATTACCTAAGCTAATTTATAGACATTATTACGATGTTTTGAACTTCCTGAGATCAGTAAATGACTGATTACCCCCACACTACCATTCTCTGTACATAAACTGAGGCTGTGTTTTATTCCAGAAACTACTTTTATTACCATATACGAAGAAGTATTATTCTGAAATGATATGTGAAAGTTAATTTTTATGAGAACTGAGGCAACATAATTGTAAAGTTGCAAAGTATCTTTGATTTTACCTAAAAAACAATGTGCTCCATAAACAACAGATTGATGCCCTAAGATTAAGTGATTTGCCTAAAGACAGACTTGTTAGTAACATAATCTGTCCTACAACTGGAT
Source organism: Proteles cristata cristata (assembly GCA_017311185.1). Lineage (NCBI taxonomy): Eukaryota > Metazoa > Chordata > Mammalia > Carnivora > Hyaenidae > Proteles > Proteles cristata. Next base: position 569,807 of record JAESUZ010002451.1, read on the forward strand.
TTTCTAAATTTATGCTAACATTTGGTCCTTCTTCTGACTTCTAGGATATTTCTGAATAAAATGAAAGTTCTCCTTCTGATCACGGCCATCTTGGCTGTAGCTGCTGGTTTCCCCGTAAGTATCCATTTCTATATTCCAGAGTATTTATGATCAATATTTCAGAGTATTTATGATTTTTTTGTTCTAATTCGAGAATCCTAGGAATTTTTCCCCCACACACTGTATTTCTACTTTATAAACATGCCTGATATCTGCCCCTTTAATACGATGTTCTGGAAAATATTGTCAATCACATATTGTTCAATGCTTAGTTCAATCCATATAGCCTTGATACAGTGGTGAATGTTAATCACTTAGAATACATATTAACATTTTTCAGAAAAATGTTTACTATAATGTTTTCTGGATGCACAAATCCTAGACTTTTTTAAAAAATTGGATGGTATAAATAATATTAAGTAGTAGAAAAATTATTTCCTTCACATATATGTATATATTTCTCAGCTTGTGTCTCTCATCAACATGAGTTGAACTAATTTCACTGTTTGAGTTTTAGGTCCCTCAAGACCTGGTAAGAGAACAACGAAGTGTAAGTTACATATCCTCTTTTTAACATGGAAGATGTCCACGTGAAATATCCTTAACTGTGGTCACAGTTCCTTGATCTAACCTTCTCAAACTCTAGAGAAAACCCTAAAGAGTTTATGTAAAGCATTCAACAGAACAGAGTTCAAAAATTTGATCTTGCTTGTATAAAGGGAATTGTATCAGCATCTCATGTAACAATGGAACCAAAATGAAACTTGAATCACTCAGAGATATACTTGGTTAAAACATTTTTGTTCGAATTATCTAGCCTAATAGAGGCTCTTAATTGTTCATGTCTCCACTCTGCTTCACTCTACAAAGTTCATTCTAGAAAAGGTAAAATAATAATAATAATAATAATAAAACTTGAGAATTAGGAGATAAGGATCAGTTTGGTGATCTTGCCAGTGACAAATTCACCAAAGGATTATTTTGGTCTAAACAGTTACTCAAACTTTGTTAAGAAAAGAAAAATTAAAGTTGAAGAGGAAGGGTCTTATTTTAGGATGTTTATCCTCATAGAAATCTATCTGAAAGGAAGCGTGCTTTTGAGGCCAAAGAAATAAACGGTGTTAAAGATTCAGAAATTGAAAGAAATATAAATAGAAGATAAGAGAGAGAAAAAAGAAAAGTAAAGAGAGATAAAGAGAAGACTGGGCCTGACACAAAGTTTGGGTAAAGATCTAGTTTGGGAGAAATCTGATGTTCCCTCATTAAGCCCCCTCCCTCTATGCCTTATAGTTAAAAGTGATTATCAGGAAAATTTGGCTATGAGTAGAAAGGTATGAAGATACAGTTATCTCTAAGTAATTTCCTTAAGTTTTCTAAAATAATGCAAATTAATTAAACCCCAGTTCATAGTACACAGAGAAAAGGTATATGATCCTAGAACTTCTAAATCCCCTACTTAAAAATAAAGACCCACATGCTAAAAGGCTATTTTATCTCTCTCCATCATGAAGAGTAAAACAAGCCTTTTTTATTTCTTTCTTTCAACAGGTCAGTGGGAGCAATGAGTCACCTTCACAGTTTTATGTGCCCCCGTACCCATTTCCATTTGGCCCATATTATATACCATTCCTGTATCAAGGACATCCCTGGTTTCCACCTCAATTAGTTCCAATACCTCTGTCTGAGCCCACAATTTCGCCTCCCAGTGGAGAGTAAATAAGAAAAGTCCCATTGCAATTTAAAATGAAATAGATGGTAAGTACATGCAACACAAAGCATGTGTTTTTTTAAGTAGTCTGTGAATTATAATGTACCATTCCATGAAATATATATTGCAATGTTCCTACTTAATGGCCAGTGAGTTACAATGTGTTTCGCTCTTTTTCTCTAGGGTAGAACGGTGTTAGGTGTCCACTAGGAGGTACTTCCCTGTGTTCTTCCATGATCAAAGTAGCACAGCAGTTTAAATACCTCCTTTGCACTGACACAATAGAAACAGACTCTTTCCTTTATTACTAATATATTTCTAACTTTTAAAATATTTTCTACTCTCAACATTTGTGCATATTTGGGCTAAATCAGAGATCTAAAGGAGGCAAAACTTCAACTAATGAACAGATGAACACCTGCGCATATCGGGTCTAAGGCAGACCTCAGCCTATTCCTTAGAAAATCATATAATTTTCTAATTAACATTAAAAATTCAAAGCTAGCTTCTGATGGTCATATCATAATAAAAATCTGAAAGGCTGAATATCCCGTGTATAAGAGGCCCCGGTCATTTCATTATACCAAAACCAGAGCAACTGGATGAATTGAAGGAACGCAGACTAAGATTACATTAGGACCAAGAGGACTGTTTTAGGAAACAAAAATTTTCAGCTATTACCTACTATTCAAGGCCTCTGCCTCCTTTCCTGCATCTACTCAAGTCGTCTTGAGCATAAAGCTTCCCAGTTGTTGGACTAGATTTACTTTTAAAGCGATCTTTGTAATTAAAAAGTAAAAAATTTATAAGTTCACAAGCAAATGACCTATCTGGATTAATAACTGAGCACTTATTTATTTCAGGTCACTGCAAAGTTGAATGTGAGCCACTTACCTGAAGAATCAATATTCCTGCAATAAAATGAAAATAAATGTGACTGAGTAGCGTCCAGTATTCTCTCACAGATATTTTTCATGGCCCTCTTTAGTAGATAAAAGAGAAGACCTTGGTTTCCTACTTTCTAAATCTGCTTTGCTGGTAGGAATGCAAAATCATTTTTAAGAGATTTTAGTATATATCTCTTGATGACTAACTGTTCTATAAAAAGTATGGGGAGTGAGGTGACCAACATCAACCAGTCCCGGAAGTACCTTGAGTAAAAGTCTACCCACCAGCTTATGCTGAATAGTTGCACCAATTCTATTAATAAGAGATAGAAGCAGATTTAATTTAATTCAAAAATATTTGAATAATTGTGCCTCAATTGCTCAATTGAGACTGTAATTTATATACTATAGGATATAAGCTTGATATGTTGGTAAAGGATATCAAAAACAATCAAGTACTTTAACTTCAAAAAACTGATGAGAAAGATCCGAAAAATAGATTGATATCATGCTTGCAGTTTACAAAGTGCTTTTCTGAATCATTAGATCAGCAAATAATCACCAATCTCTGTTTAGTAATCACATTTCATATGTGGGGAAACAAAAGATGATGCAAGTCCTATAGACCTACACATAGACCTAGCACATGGCAGAAAAGAAATACAAACCAAGCCTATCCAGCTCTTATGTTTTTGCCAGCAGCATATGTACTAAAATAAATCCTGAGTCTAGGACTTCACAATGGCAGTGTCAAAGACTAGTTAAGTCTGTCTGTGTTCACTTTATTTCAAGAGGAAAATTCAGACCCCCGCTAATAAATATAACTGCTACCCATTTCCTTCTCTGCTAATCTAGATGTCACACTGCCACCAGAGTTATCTTTCAAAACATACACTGACTTGTATCTCTGACCTCTCAAATGGCTTGGAAGGCTTTATATTATCTTAAGTATAAACCCATCCGCCCTTCGCCCCCACCCCCCACCCCGCCACCACATGGTGTCCAAGGCCTTTTGTAAACTAACCTTGGGCTTCCTTTTGAATTCCCATGCCATGAGCCAGCCTCTCCCCCAGCTCCGTGTGTTCTACCACCCTATTGCCATTTCCCACAACTGGCTTTCACTCCCACACCCTATGCCTCTGCTTAGGTGCTCTCACTTCGTACAATGTCTATTCCTTGGGTTCACTGTTTAAATCCAATTTATCTCTCAAGATCCAAATCCAGTATCATGACCTTCATGAAAAACTTTCTCCTGTATCTCCAAACAGAGTGAATAACTCACTACTCTGACCTTCCTCCACTACATTTTTACTTTCACTTTTTAAAATAAATTTTATTATATTTAAATTTCTAATAAAATCATTCATTTACATTGCTGTATCTTTCTTGAGAAGACTGTAAGTTCCTGCAGTAACACAATAATATAACTATTCTCTAGCACTTAGCAAAGTACTTAATGAATATTTGAGAAATAAAATATATTAAGAAAACTTTCAAATTCTTAATGTTAAACAAGATAGCTCTTTCATATCTCTGACCTATATCAATACATAAATTAGCAGAATATTCCTCTTTGTGAAAAACAACTTCTTAAAACTCAATACATCAATGGTAACAATTTTCTCTTAATCAATTAATAGCGTTAGCACAACAAATTGAGTAAATTTGTGTCTATTCATACTTTACCACAGAAACTGTAGGACCTATAAAATGTGAAGTCATGAATAAAATTTTTTATCACAAGACAAGTTGGGTAGAAGAATAGAATAGAAGAATAGATAGATCGACACAGATGATACATCTCAAAGGATTTAACATTGTGTCAGCTATGGAAAGACTAAGTTCAGAGGCTTTTAGTTAACCAAGTACACATTCCTTTTCATATAAAGTAAATGCACACAGCAAAGATTTTGCAAACTTCATTGTAGAACAACTTGTCCTGATCATCAGCTTCCATAAATCTCATGGTGAGCACTCTAGAAACAAACCCCTGAAAGAGGAAAAGGTAGCAGGTGGTGATGAAAATAAACTTTCCTGCAGTAAATGACAAAACAGCATCCAACAAGATACTACTTACACAATGACCCTTTCATTGTGTCACAATGGCAACCTTTGTCCCCATTGGTCAATTATCAGGAAATTGGGAAAATTCTCTTTGAACAAAGATTACATTTCTCCACTCCAAGTTAAAAGTGTTCATACCTAACCCTTCAACATCAATGAGGGAAATTCTGCTGTGACCCATAAGCTGGCTACAAATCAAGGCCAGCCTAATGAACCTCTTGGCATGACTTGAACAGGGAAACTGCTGTCTCCCTTGGTCATTTTCAAGGATCATAGGTTGCTCAAATATTAAATATTCAAGGATCAGAGGTTGCTCAAATATTAAATATTCATTCTTTGGTATTAAAGTCAGTGATCCCATTTAAAACAATGGGAGGTAGAAAGAAGACCAAACTGTCCTCAATATAACTTGGTAAATTAATTTTATAGCAATTGTTTCACAGTCTTACAGCTGACAGATTGGAGGTGATTGCCTGACTGAGGAAAGACAGTAAAGGGAAACCAGGATAGAGAAAAATGAAGGTAGGAAATCAAAGCCCTGAAGCAGAGTCAAAGGCAAAGTTTCACTGCTCTAAAGTTTAGGAACACCAACTCTCTAGTTTACTATCTTTCCTCTGTTTTGTTTATTTAAGCCTTCGATATATGTCCTTAATTCTCAGATTGGAAGTTTTATTTTATTCACTTCGAACTATATCACTGTAACTCCCTGGGAAGAAAAAGAAGAAGAAACTGTCTTTTACTTTTAACTACTACATTTGTGAAGCAAATGCATTCTATTAAAATTAATCCACTACTCCACCAGTAGACTTGGGCATTCCTGGTCCTGATACTTTTGACTATTGTGACTAGGGAGATAATTTCAAGATGAAAGTGTCAATCAAACCTCATTTTTTTTTTTTGTAATCTAATGTTGGTTTACCAGAATAGGATCCACAAGAACATTGTCTCTCAAAGTGTGTTTCTTGTAGCATTAATCTTACCAGATGGACTCTACATTAAATATTCATCCTCAAACTCAAAATATCTCTTGAAAATTTATAGTGTACATGCATAACATTCTTGAAAATGTCAGTTTAGAACATCATTTGCTTAACTATGCTTCCCAAACTAAACCGATCCTATGACAGCACAATCACCATCTCATTTAAAATAGTTGATAAAATTAGTGTGCAACTGAACACACTGTTATTTAAAATTTAATCTTCTGTAGAGACACTACTTTACCACATTCATGTGGAGTATTCTATACCAACTATTGAAAAAAGCTTTTATGGAAAAGTAAACATAAAGCTAAATTCATCTCCACTATTTCCCTTGGGATGAAGACTCACATTTCCCCATAAGATATTTCATTCATTCACAAAAAAACTAAATATTCATTTTGTGTCAATAATTGTGATAAATGCTAGAGATTTGGAAAAACGGATTTTTTCCCTTCTTTAAGGATCTTATAGTCTAGTTAGGAGAGAGTAACATGTATACAATTTCAATAAATGTAATAAGCATTCCAGTAAAGTATTCACAGAGGCTTTTTGGGAGTAGAGGGAGTTGTTTGTTTTTAAAACCGAAGAGAAGCGCATGCCTGGGTGGCTCAGCTGATTAAGTGTCCAGCTCTTGGTTTCAGCTCAGGTCATGATCTCATGCTTCACGGGTTCAAACCCCACATCAGCTCTGCACTGACAGCACAGAGCCTGCTTGTCTCCCCCTTTCTCTGGCCCTTCCTTGCTCATGTGCTCTCTCTCATTTAAAGTATAAGGGAAACTAGCCTTACCTACACAAATTAGAACAGTTTCCACAAGTGACTTTGAGCTGAACCTTAATGGATAAAAAAAGTAATTGACAAGTAAGTAAACACAAATTAAATGTTTAAACAGATGTTTACTGGGTGGATAAACTCTATACTCAAATTAGTATTTTTAATGACATTTATCTTCATTAAGCAAAGTAAAAAACAACAAAAGATGGTACTGAAATAATTTATAATCTGCTTCTAATGGATAAAAGTGAATATACAAAGTTCTCTTAACCTTAGGGATAACCTCTGATCTGAGAAACAAGAGAAGGTGATAAATATCTTACTATGTTCTTGTTCAGTACATAACATTTCTGTTAATTTTTCATATGGATATAGAGAACAAATATCACCTGATGAGCCATCTCCTTATATAAATGGCTAAGACATCCAGGAGCTAGTATTTCTCCAGAATTCTATGTGAATTCAATAATACCCCAACAGAGTTACTCCACTGGATAAACTTCTGGCTGAAATTTGGTCAAACCAAGGCAAATGAAGGAAATTAGTAGCAATAGAACAAGGTGAAAGTGAGGCACCATGAGCTGAAAGACTCCTCCCTCCAACAGCTTAAGAACACATCTAACTTCTCTCAACGATCCAAGACTTTAGTAGGGGAAGGAAATACAACCAGGGGCCATGTGGATATCTAGCAGCAACCACTCCAAGAGAGAGCCCAGTGAGAACCCAGCTCCACCAACAATCAGAGAAAAGTCAGTTTTAGTGCTCGCACAGGAAAATCAATCCCAGAAAACCTATCTCTCATCCAGTAGCTCTCCAGTGAAGTAAATCAGAATTCCAGGGAAAACAGAGAATATGCCTGTCCACTTCTGGAGTTCTTCATGACCAGCTTCTGATGTCGTCCAAAAGAAGTAGTGAATCCCAAACTTTCAAGTGTATAAAAAACTATTTAGGTGCTTATTTCCTTTCTTTAAAATTTTCAGGTTTATTTTTATTTAGTTTTTGAGAGAGCAGGAGCAAGTGGGGGAGAGGCAGAGAGCAAGGGAGATAGAATCCCAAGCACAGACAGAGCCTGGTGATAGGCTCAAACTCACAAACCATGAAATAATGACCTGTGTGGAAGTCAAGAGTTGGATGCTTAAACAGCTGAGCCACCCAGGCACCCTTAGGTGCATATTTCCTATGCAGATTTCCTGGGACATTACTAAAAATTCTGGCTCAGTAGTGTGCAGTGACATAAGAACTTGTAACTTAAACAAGTATCCGGATAATAATTTGTGCAAGAAACATTTGAGTGTCTAAAATGTCTTTGACATAAGTCTGTGCAGTGAGGAACTTAGATTCTAGTGAATGAAGACAGAGAATAGTAATGGACATATATAAATTTTGAAAATCATTTAGTAGTGTAATGTGTTATGGAAAAAATAAGATAAAATAATAGAGCGATGATGAAAGGAAAGGGCTATTTAGAAAATGTGACAAGAAACATCTCTAATATAAAGAAGACACTATTTGAGGAGAATTGGGATAAGAATATTTCAGAGACTATGAACATAAATAAAAAGTTTCTGATTTGGGAAAGAGGATGGCAACTTCTGGAAACAGAAAGGTTATTGAGGCTGGCATATAGTGAGAGAAAAAGTGGTGGAAGATAAGGTAAGAGGGATAGAGAGACAATAAATTATAGAGAAATTAATAGGCCCTGACAAAATGCTTGGGATTTATTCTAAGTGATAGCGGAAGCCATTACAAGATTTTAAACAGAAGAATAATCATATCAGGTATATGTTCAAAAAAATAACATTTTTATAACTGGATGAAGAATGTTTGTAATGTGACAAGAGTAAAAGTAGGGAGAACAGAACATACTGAGATGGTCAAGTGTGAGATGTCAGTAGCTGGGATTGACTGGGGCAATAAATATAAGACTAGAAAGTGCTGCCAGATTCCAGGTATATTGTCAAAGATAAGGCTTATAATTCTAATGGACTGTTGAGGAGGGGACAAAAGATGACTCACAGGATTTTGTCTTCATCCACAGAGCATCACGGTTTCATTTACTAAGGAGGAAAACACTAGTAGAGTTGAGAAAAGGGATGTATCTAAAAATCAAATACTCTGCTTTATTCATGATAAATGTGGGTTGTCAAATGGGAATGCTAAAGCAACTGTTAGATACAGTAGTCTGTAGCTCAATAAAGTTAAGGGTATGTGCATCATATTTAAAGCTACAGAAATGGAGTAGTTCAACTATAATGATACCAAAGCTAGAGAAGGAAAAAAGGTAGAAGGGTGGTAAACCCAGGAAGAATTCATGAATGTTCTCCAAATTTAGAGTTTGAGAAAAATAAAAGGAACCAAAATAGAAATGAAGAGCAGCCAATGGTTTGAAAGGAAAAACCAAAAGAATAAATCATTACAAATCAGAAAGACCAATCAGCATGCCAAAGCTGCTGCGACTGATTAAGAGAAGAACAGAATTTGGCCACATGGAGGTCACAGTGGACCTGGCTATCTGCTTTGAATGGTAGGAGAGGAATAAGATATTATTGGAGTAAATAAAGAACAGAGTTACAGAGAGTCCAAGGATCATTTTGGATAAACAATGCTTTACAAAAATTGAAAACTTTCTTGATTATCCCTAGTATTTTTTATTGTGTTATTATAGTGGACCCAGAAACTTTGGGATTCTAAAAGCTACTAAAGTATAAATTTATATGTGCACTAATACTAAAGTCATAACAACACTCATTCTGGGATCTAAATGACATCAAATGTATTCTCAAGCCTCAAAAAGGGTCTCCCTATCTACATCCAACCGAAAGCATTATCTCTTAATATGTTCTCTGCAAGCAGAGACTGTGACTGCCTATTATATTCTCCAAATATAGTGCCTTGGTTTTTGGTTTTTCTCTTTTAAGTTTATTTATTTATTTTGAGACAGTGCAAGTGGGAGAGGGGCAGAGAGAGGAGGGAAGAGAGAGAGAGAGAAAGAGAGAGAATCCTAAGCAGGCTCCACATGGTCTGTGCAGAGCCTGATGTGGGCTTGAACCCACAAACCATGAGATCATGACCTGAGCTGAAGTCGGATACTCAACCAACTGAGCCACCCAGGCACCCTATAGTGCCTTGTTTTTTTATAAGAATGATATATTGTGCACAGTTTATTTAAATAAATTGCCTATACGAGAGCAAAATTATGATATTCTGTCTTGTTAGTGTTTGAAAACTTTAGGAGCATCTTATGCTACATTCCCAGAATTTTCATGTATAGCAAAGGTTTCCAAAGCATACAAATTTCTGCATTAAAATGTTAATTTTCTGATGTCTTAAGAATTAATCATGTAGAAAGTTATGTTAGTTATTTACATGGAAACTACTATCACAAACATTGGTGTACTTCAACCACATAATGGAGTATTGAGATCAGCCTGGTAGTAATGAGGTAGCTGAGAAATAAAATGAGACAAGAAAGAAAATAAAACCACATGCGTGTACTCTTCACAATAGCTAAAACATGGAAATAGCCTATGTGTCCATAAACAGACGAATGGATCAAGAAGATGTGGTTTATCTATACCATGGAATACTACATGGCAATGAGAAACAATGAAATCTGGCCATGTGTAGCAACATGGACGGACCTTGAGGGTGTTATGCTGAGCAAAATAAGTCCAGCAGAGAAGGACAAATATCATATGTTTGCACGTATAGGAGGATTAGGAGGAGCTTAAATGAAGAACTAGGGGGAGAAGAAGGAGGGAAATGGTGGGGGAAAGGGAGAGAGGCAAACCATGAGCGACTCTTGAATGCTGACAAAAACTGAGGACTGATGGATGTCGGGGGGTGGGGGAGAGGGGATGGGCATGGAGGAGGACACACTTGTGGGGATGAGCACTGAGTGTTATGTGGAAACTAATTTGACAATAAACTATTTGTAAAAAGTAAATAAATAAATAGTGGGGAAAAAAACACATGCATGTGAGGGCCACCAAAATATAAGAAAATAGAGATAAAGTACATATCAAATGTGAAAAGTGTTAACAGTACAAGAAGTTGTTAAGGATGAAAGAATGCATCTGAGTCAATCATCATCATTTCAATGATCACAAAATGATATTTCATAGTGCTTGAAATGTGAACTTTTGAACCCACAATAACCTGTGTAAATGGTTATACAGACACTGATTATCAGGTCCTAAACAGAAAGAAACTGTAGCTTGACTAAGAAGGTCCGTTGGCCTTATTCCCATACGTCAGGGGTGTTTCAGGAGTAGACTATGGCCCCTAAAATGAATATATGACTAGATTGAGGCTAGGGAACCAATTCCAGATAGCAAACGCTATATATTTAAGACCTTGTTCATTACTATCCCAACTTCCTGGGAGATTTCTTATCATGGGAGCTCTGATCTTCCTTTTTGTTTTTCTTTGGAAAACATCAAGGTATCTGAATAGCTCCAATGTAGAATTCACCTAGTTCATCTAAACCAATCATTCAAAGCTCTTTCGTTTTCTTAGATTCCTTAGGTAAATATATATATGGGGAATGTTCTGTGTCACTAGTATTCAAGTATATGTTAGACTATGAGCTCCACAATCGCAAGGATCTTTGCCTGCTTTGGTTACTAATTGATCCCTAATGCCTGGAACAGTACCGGAGCTAATTTAAGTACTCAACAAATAATACTCAGCTTTTCAAAAAAGTCCTATTAGGGGCGCCTGGGTGGCTTAGTCGGTTGAGCGTCCGACTTTCGCTTAGGTCATGATTTCGCGGTTCGTGGGTTCGAGCCCCGCGTCGGGCTCTGTGCTGACTGCCAGCTCAGAGCCTGGAGCCTGTTTCAGTCTGTGACTCCCTCTCTCTCTGACCCTCCTCTGCTCACGCTGTCTCTCTCTCTCTCCTAGAAATAAATAAAAACATTAATAAAAAATTAAAAAAAAAAAAGTCCTATTAGTGTTTGAGATAGATTGGTGACCCCACTGTAGAAACGGTTTTCTCTTGGTATAGATAAAGATTCCTAGCATTCCCAGGTGAAATATAATTACTGAAATAGATTTTCCCACTAAAACAATGTCACTGAAAGTGTTCTGAGCCTCTGGTGAATAATAATAATAGTAATATTAGTGATAATAATAATAAATAAAGTTCTTGTAATTGTGAATTAAGTAAAGGCTCAACTGAAAATAAGTACCATTTTATGGCTCTAAATCAAGGACTGAGAAATTACTATGTAGAAAGGAACACCTTCATAATTTGGGGATTGGCCAGTCCCTAATCTTCCAACTATCACCTGACACACACTCAGAGAAAAAAGGTACAACTAAACAGTCCATATAGAATGGCTGGTCTTATTATTCTAGCAGCTTGTTTGAGCAGTTCTGAATCTCTGCCATCTTTCTTCAAACAGCAGAAGCCAACTATTCTGAGAAATAGAAAATCTCAACTCACTCTGTTGAAACATAATAAGCATTCATTCTATATGATTCAGGACATTGTTTCTAATTTTCTAAAACATGAAATAGTTCTCAGAAAAAGACAAGAATATAGGAATACTACAAGGCTGGTATTATTTCTTATATTCTGGCAGCCTTACACTGATTCCTGTAAATATTTCAGTCTTGCCAGGACCTCACAGCTAAAGTGAAGTCACGATTAACATTCTTCCCCAGGGAAATTTAAAGAAAATTTCCTTTTCTGACTTGGCTAGGAAAATTATTTGGTTAGCTATGTTTACCAAAATGTCCCTCATATTGGTTATCTTATTAAACTTCTTGTTAGGTCAAAATGAGCTATCTCTGAGACAGAACAATCATCCTCAATTAAATAATTCAATTTTGTTTATCCAGAGTATCACCTATATTCCTGAAAACTAAAAATCTAAACTACAATTTCATTCATAAGAGTCTATTCAATGAACAAATATGTATTGAATACTTACACCGTGAGCCCAGTGAAAACTCTACAATAGTAGTTCAAATGCAAATAGCTATTTTATATTGATTAAAATGTCTCACATTTAGATTTAACTTTTAAGAAGTTATTGTTGGGTGCACAATGAATGATCAGCTTTCTAATTTTAAAAAATCAATAGTTCTGAAGACCAGCTAGATTTCATAACAGATGTAGTATCATTTGATATCCAGGTTCTTAAATTTCAAAATCTTTAAAATATGACCATGTTGTGGTTAGCTTTTTTCACTTTTACAACAGCTTTAAACTCAAAGAGGTGGGATTAGTTAATTAAGAATGCAGTTAATGTTTTTTAGAACTCCTCTGTTTTGAAACATACAAATGCATTATTTGAAAAGTGTTAATAGTCTTTTTCAAGCTCTATGAATGACAACTCTATTTCCCCTTCTGCATTTCACAAAGATTGACCCAAAGATGACCTGGCTGTCAACAAATCCTTCCTTTTTGTCATCTTCCTATTCAGCGAAATGTAGAAATGTACGAGGAAAACAAGTCACATGACACAAGCCACTAATACCCTTTAATAAGTCTTCAGCTATTGACCTTGGGTCTTCTCTACAGTTGAAAGGCCACCTCAACCTACTGACAAGCAAAAGCTGACAGCCACAAGGAAAGGTAATCATACTGAAATATCCAGAAAGAAAGATTCCTCTTTACAATAGAAATAATACCACCAAAGTTATCTTAGAAGCACATTTTCTTCCTTTTATTGTTAAGTTTGAATATGTCTTGGCTTCATTGAGGTATTAGTTTATAACCTCAACCTTAGATTCTGAATGGTGTTATAATCCAATTTTCTTTTAATTTTACTTTGGGTTAAAGGCCAAAGTTTGGTTCTGATAAATTACTAAAGACAATGTAAATTCTAAAGAAGAAGGTAGAGAGGCAAACCAAGAAACAGACTCTTAACCATAGAGAACAAATTTATGGTTATAAGAGGGGAGGTGGGCGGGCAGGGGGATGGGTGAAATAGGTAATGGGGATTAAGGAGTGCACTTGTGATGATACAACATATAACGTAATCGGGTGTTATATGTGTTGAGTCACTATATTGGGCCCCTGAAACTAATATTACACAGTATGTTAACCAACTGGAATTTAAATAAAAACTTCTTAAAAATCATCAAAACTTAGAAAAATAATAACAAATATAAATAAAAGAAGGTATTCAAAGAACCTACAGACAAATGTGGAGGAATAACTTCTCGGCACGATGGACATGTAATAATAATCCAGGCTGATCCCTTAATTAACTTCAAATATATTTATATCTAAAGGTCTTCATTTTTTGTTCTAATATTAGTATTGTTTTAAAACATGCCTTTTGTATTCCCATGAAAGCTGAATAGTTCTATTATTTCACAAATTATTTTTGTCTTATGAAGTGTTGAAGGCAAATTCAAGCTATCATTGGTTTAAGTAACTGATAAGTAAAGTACGGTCTTATCTCTCTGATATCTATTTATGCTAAAAAGGAAAGAATTGCTATCATTTTACAGAATATTTGTGTATGTGCACATTGTTGTAATTTTGTAAGAACCAAACAGGAGTCTTATTCACCATAAAAATTTATTGTTCAGTCTATAATTTTAAGCTACCAAGTGATTATAATACCATATTGTTGTCCATATTCATGGTACTTGTTAAGACCAGATCTTAATTATTCCAACCAAAAAATAATAGTAATTATGTGACATGATAGAAGTGTCAACTATCACTACAATGACAACCATAACATATAAATGTATCAAATCAACATATTGTGCGTCTTAAATTTATACAGTGTTACATGTCATATATATTTTAATAACAAAGTTAATTGGTAAGTAAAGAATTAATAAGCAATTCTGTCTCTCTCAATGAAATCTGAGTTTCCTGTAGGTTGTTCAGATTTGATTCCTGGTAGTTCTTTTCTATCCACTGATATCCTATCAGTAGTTTTCAAGTCAGCTTAATAGACAGTCTTCCTAAGCATTATTACCTGGGAATGGAAGCAAATAGAGTCTGATGTAATTCCCCTTTCTGATCCTCAGCTTTAACTCTGTGAACCTCTTTTGTACAACTATTTGTAGGACTCAAGTGTATTACACGTATGACAATAACAATAGCTATAACAGGATATAGTTAGTATTTACTTCACAAATACAATGTGCACTTACATATTAAAATTTTGAGGTGTTATATGCACCTTTCTAAGAAAACAATTTATTAAAAAAGAGTCAAATAGGGGACCTGGGTACCTCAGTTGGTTAGGCATCTGATTCTTGATTTCAGCTTAGGTCATGATCTCACAGTTCTTGGGATCAAGCCCCTTGTCAGGCTATGCACTAACAGTGCTTGAGATCCCCTCTCCCCCTCTCTCTGCCCCTCCTCTGCTCACACACACACACACTCTCTCTCTCTCTCAAAATAAATAAATGAACTTTAAAAAAAGGGTCAAATAAGCAGGTGTGACAACCCTATATTCTATTAGAAGGATAAGACTAATTTACCTTTTTAAATATTCAAAAGCTCTGTAATTGTCATATCTATATTTCTTATTAAAACAATCAAGTTAATAATATCATTTATAATTACTACCAAAGTATATTATAGAGAATGCAATTTCAGGCTCCACCCTCTCCCCTCCATCTTGCCTGTTTCCATTAGATGAATCATGGAATTAATAGAATTTTAGAAATCACTTAGTTCAAACATTCAGTTTATAGATTAGAAAGATAAGTTCCAGGCAAGGGAAATTACTTGGCCAAAGTTACTCAAGTAGATAGGGACTGGGCTAGAACTCAGTCCTCAAAAGGAATATACAGTCTCAACCCTCTCCAGCTAAAACCTCTCAGCTAGTTTCTGTTGTTTACAAAGCCATGCCTAACTCTTTCACCTGGCGTTCAAGGCCTCTCCTTTTGCTGCCCTAAACTTTCTTTTCTTAGAAAACACCACACCCTTCAAAATGTCCATGGATGTTCCCAAGGCTTTCTCCTCTGTCTTTCTCCATGGACAAGGAGTATATGCCTTCTCCTACACAAAGAATTTGATGATTCTCTTAACTGAAACCTTCTATCCATAGAAAAAACATTTGTGGCATTTTCCACTTTCTTTTCTCTTACGCTGATTTGTGTATGTTGTAGCTCTCTCCCTAAAACTGATGCTAGTTGTTGGAAAAGCCTGTTTCAGATTCACCCTGATAATTTCAAGTTTGTTTTTTATAAAGTTACAATAAATATTTTCCATGTTGGCTAAATCTACCCATAAATCTGGTTTTTTTTCCTTAAAGGAAAAACAAAACAAAACAAGCAAATATTGCCCCAAATCACTCATAAATTATAACAGATCCTCTTAGGGTCGCCTGGGTGGCTCAGTCTGTTAAGCGTCTGACTTAGGCTCAGGTCATGATCTCACGGTTCATGGATTCAAGCCCTGCTTCGGGCTCTGTGCCTACAGCTAGCTCAGAGCCTGGAGCCTGTCTTTGGATTCTGTATCTCCGTCTCTCTGACCCTCCCCTGCTCACACTCTCTCTGTCTCTCTCTCAAAAATAAATCAAACATTAAAAAAATAAAAAGTAAATTAAACAAAATAAATCCTCTTAATGTTTTTTCTTTATTTTTACTTTCAGCTGCAATGATGAAGACTGTTTTCCTAGTTGCGAATATTCTTGCATTAACCTTACCATTTCTGGTGAGTTGATTTCATCTAATCAATTTGTATTAAGATACTAAGAAAGTTTTATTTAAAAGTTCTATTGTGGAAAGTAAAGTTATACTTCATAGAATAAAATAACTGCATACTTGCTATATTTTCTTAAAATTTTATTGATTTTTATTATAAAATTATAGCCATGTTCTTCTAGATATGATTTTAGCTCCCAGGAATTAAGAAATCACACTTTATCATGTATGAAAACCTTTAAAATTCTCATACCATACAGAAAATATGTTGGGGAAAGGGAGAGGACAATTCTGGAAATATTTTTAAATTATAAAATACTCTAAAGATAATTCCTAAAGAATAAATACATAAATCATAATCCAGGATCAGAAATTCTTTTTTAAATGTTTTAGAATTTTTTAAGGTTTCTTTATTTTTGAGAGAGAGACAGAGAGAGACAGAGAGAGTGAGAGAGATCTCAGAGAGTGAGATTCATTTAGGGATCCCAGGCACTTATTTACCTATAACAGGAACAGGAAGACAAACATAAGATGATGTTAGATGACCATCTCTTAGATTATAAATTTTGGAAGGCACTAGTCCTTGTTTCATAATTCATTTAGACTTGCTTTTAAGTTAATATTTATTAAATAATTCTATTATGTAAATTTTTAGAGTCAAACTTCTTAAAAATTTGAATTATTATGATTTTTACATTTATTGTCCTTCATTTATTCTTTGAAATTCCATTTTACTTTGGCCACCAGCATATTTTGAATTTGGGTTTTCTCTCTGAATGATCAGGATTAAAACTGAAGTAAGAAAATTATTATTTTAGGTTCCTGGACACATTGCCAACATGTCTTTGGGGTGGGAATTCTCACACAGCACCAAGCAATTATCGGACACCAGCAGTGCATCAGAGAATCCAACTCAGTGCTGAGACCATTTACTCAGAGATAGTGTCAGATTCCACAGGTTGAGGGTTCAGACTGTCCCTGCTGCTTTCACTTCAGACACTAGTCAGAAGCAAAGGCTATTGCCTGTAGTTCTGAAGACTGGCTATAGATGGAAGTTTCCCACCTTCCCCTCCTTGCATTTGGTTAATTAGCTAGAGCAGTTCACAGATTTCAGGAAATGTTTTACTTACTAGATTACTGGTTTATCATGAAAGGATGTACTCAGAAGCAAATGGAAGGGATACACAGGACAAGGTATGTGAGAAGGGGTACAGAGGTCCCATGCCCTCTCCAGGAAAGTCACTGTCCCCGAATTTCCATGGGCTGACCACCCCAGAAGCTGTCTGAACCCATCTTTTTTGAGGTTTCATGGAGGCTTCATTACATGGGGATGACTGCTTAAATTATTTGGCCATCGTGTGCTGACTCAACCTCCAATCCCTTTCCCCTCCCTGGAGGATTACAGAGTGGGATTGGAAGTCCCAACCTTCAAACCAAAAGGTTGGTTTCTCATGGGGCACCTGGGTAGCTCAGTGGGTTAAGCATCATATTCTTGGTTTTGGCTCAGGTCTGATCTGATTTCTGAGTTGGAGCCCCCTGTCAGACTCCACCCTCCCAGAGCAAAGCCTGCTTAAGGTTCTCTGTCTCCCTTTCTCCCTCCTCTTCCTTTGCTGGAGCTCTCTCTCCCCAAATAAATAAATAGACATTAAAGAAAAAAAGTTGGTTTCTCCCGCAACCAGCCTCCATCCTTAGGTGGGGTCCGAATTCACTTCATTAACATAATGAAAGATGCCGGCTTCCCTACCCCAAGCCCATCACTTAAGAAATCACAGGGTTTTAGGAGCAGCACTGTGCCAGAACTGGAATGAAGACAAGATATATATATCCTGTTATGAATCGCAATATCACATGATCGACAACTCCCTGGTCTATAGCAACCTCTTCTTGAACTATTAGAGTCTGCTCTACCTCCCAAATACTCTTTCCCATTTTCACAAAGGCTTCAAGCCCCAGGGACAATTAACCAATAATTCAAAAGAAGAATGAAAGTTTATAGACTTAACCATTCAATCTTGTAAACAGTCAAAACTATACATATTTTGTGATAATATTTTTTACGTGTTAATTTGTTCCTTCTCTCCAAATATAGTTAGGATGGTACTTACTATTAACAATTATGTGATGTATTGCACAATCTTATAGTCTATAGCCTACTGGTGGCATTGTAGGTTGCCAAGTGATATACAGATATTATTCATCTACCTATCAATAATAAAACATTTTTTGAAAGGAGCTTTAATGTTTAACACTAAAGAATAAACATTTCATGACATAATCATTCATCGTCATTCATTTTTCAATAATAAATATTTGAGTATAAAAACTAATGATAAATGGAAAAAATATATTGTTTCTGGAAAAAAATGTAAGATATAATACGTGTACTAACAGGAACATATACCAGGAAAATATACATGGATCGATATAATGTAAAGATGTCTAGATAATCTGAATTTTGAGGTGTAGGCTAACTTTCTATAATATTCCTATTATCTTTTAAACTTTAAATTAGTAACTTAGTAAATTTAGTAATATAATGCATTTAGAGAAAAGAAATCTCTATCTCAACATACTATGAATTTTATTATTTTGTCAAACTTCTGATTTTCTCTACCAATATCATCCAAAAAGTTTCTAGAGTCTTTTTATATCCAAAGGATGTGTGTGAAATGTCCTAAACTAAATCTATCATTTTAAAAAATATTTAATCTTATAGCCTCATCTCAAAAGTTTATATAACCTTTGTGAGTTTTTAAAGCTTTATAAATATGCCTATGGAAATTGTTTTTCCACTCCTGATTCCCTATGAATGTTGCAATATAGAATTAAGAGAAGTATTATAAAAACAAATAAAAGTTTATTAAAAACACACTATTATTTATATAATTATTTTATGCTGTTATACAAGAAGCAGTTTTTTACTCTAAATAAACCTCATAAATCATATTGGTAGGACAGCAGAAAAAAGGTAGACTCAATGCTTTTCTTATTTATAATAATGTACATTCAAAAATCAAACAAACAGAAAATAGGAAACAAAAAACACAATGTACATTCAATACAAATGGAATATAGGTAATTCATATTTCCATTTAAACAAATATATATATATATCAACATATATATAGGATAGGCATAGGAATCAGATGATATTATTTTCAACTTTAAATTTTTCTTCCCAGGTGGTGATTTTTAAAGATTTTGATTAGTTTATTGTTATCAATTCCTGAGTGGCTCACAGACCTTATAGATTAAATAACCATGGAGAATGCATTACAATATTTTACAATATTAAAGTAAAAACAAAGAAACAATGTTTTCTCTTTAGTACAAAAGATTTTTTTTTTTTAATGTTTTATTTATTTCTAGGAGAGAGAGAGAGAGACAGCGTGAGCAGGGGAGGGTCAGAGAGAGAGGGAGTCACAGACTGGAACAGGCTCTAGGCTCCGAGCTGGCAGTCAGCACAGAGCCCGACGCGGGGCTCGAACCCACGAACCGCGAGATCATGACCCAAGCGAAAGTCGGACGCTTAACCGACTAAGCCACCCAGGCGCCCCTAGTACAAAAGATTTTTAAACCACAAAAAAAATCTGAATTTTGCCCTGCTTTCTAAAACCTATATTTTCTGGTGTTTTGTTTTGTTTTGTTTGTATAAGGGAGAATAGAGATGGTATTAAGTGATCATTTCTGAAAGCTGAAAAAGTTAGTCTGACCTAATACTACTGGAAAGTCAATAGAAACAATAAATTGTGCTGCCAAGGGAAAATCAAACATTTTTTAAAATAAACTAAGATTTAGGTTGCAAAAAAACCCAAAAATAACAAACAAAAACCCTTATTTCTCATTTTTGTGAACTGCAGCAAGGTGCAGAGGTGCAAAACCAGGAACAAGCGACTGTAAGTTTATTTTAATTATTTATAGCAGAGATATGAACTCTAAAGTATAATAGTATGCACAGTTCAATGATGTTTAAATGTCTTCTGTCTAAAAATTAATAAATAAACCTCATAAATAATAATCTTTACAAAAAAAATCACTTTTAGCAAACAGTCATATGAATCAACCTCAGTATTCACCTGAAAATCTTGGACTGTTTTTATGACCCAAGTCATGTATTTTTGGTTTTCATGTATATTTTACTTCATGAGAAAATTTTCTCGGAATTTAATATTGGGGAGGAAGGGAAAACAAATGTAAAGTTTAATATCTCTCTTGACTAAAGCCTTGGGGAAGAATCCATCTCTGACCCATCTTTGAATACTTCTCATACGCTTGCATTTACTTTTGTTTTGTTTTGTTTTCCAAATATGTTTGAATGAACACACTTAAACATGTCTCCTTTCATGAGAAATACTTGCTTTGGAGTGTAATTTTGTTGATTTGTTTTAACTCATATGGAAAGATTTAATGACGTATTTTTATAAATGCACGTAACCAATAGAAAAGAGGCAAATAAAAACAGAGAATTCCTTAATGATCTTTAATAATAAAGTGAAACTGAAAAGAATCCAAAGTATAAATCTAGGAATCCTCCCACATCACATTATTTTACTATTCTGCTATAATTCGTTTAGGAAAAAAAATGTGCCTTCAGCCTAATCTCTAGAAAAATGAAATTTGTAAACAATTACAAATATGTGGTAAGAATACAGATATACACACTTATATATTAAAAAATATATATGCACATGTATTTCTCTGTGTGTGCTATGTTTGTGCATAATATGTTAAAGTTCTTTATGAGATTTTTTTAGGTATTGTACTTATTATAATGCCCAACATTTACTGAGCACTATTAATATATGCCAAGACCTGGGCAATGTGGTTTACATTATGGATTACTTCATCTAGTCTGTTTGAAACTAATGTTATTTTTAACATTTGTTGAAAAGCAAGAAGTGGAATAGAAGTGTACAAATCTGTATCTTGTAAAATAATATGGTTGCTGAGTTCGCTGCTTCAATATTGTAGTTCTTCAACGTCAAATATTAAAATATATTTCTTCAAAAAGTTCTGATTTAAGATTCTAGCCCACAATAATATCATCTGCACAATGTATTCTTTTTGCAGTGCCGTGAGAATGATGAAAGATTGCTTAATCAGAAAACTGTCAAGTATATCCCAATTCATTATGTGCTGAGCAACTATCCTCACTATGAGCCCAGTTACTACCCACATAAACCAGCTGTACCAATTAATAATCAATATATGCCTTATCCGTATTATCCAAAACCAGTCGCAGTTAAGCCACATGTCCAAATTCCTCAGTGGCAAGCCCTGCCAAATACCTACTCACCCACTGTGGTACGTTGCCCACACCTACCTGCATCATTAATTGCCATCCTCCCAAAGAACATTCAGGATAAGACAGGCATCCCTACCATCAATACCATTGCTACTGCTCAGCCTACACTTATTCCTACCACTGAACCAATAGTGAACACTGTAGTCCCTACAGAAGCTTCCTCAGAATTCGCCGTCACAAGCACACCTGAGACGACCACAGTTCCAGTGACTTCAACCGTGGTCTAAAAACTCTAATGAAACATCGAAGAAGACAACACAGGTAAATGAGTAAAAGACAAAAATAAATTATAGAGACAAGATTAAACTTCTGACTCTGATTTTGGCTCAGGTTATGAGCTCATGGGTTCATGGGTTTGAGCTCCTGCATTAGACTTGGCACTCTCTGTGTAGACCCTGCTTGGGATTCTCTCTCCCTCTCTGCCCCTCCCCCACTCACTTGCCCTCTCTCTTTCTCTCGAAATAAATAAGTAAACTTTAAAAAATTTTAAATACAAATGTTTTAAAAATAATACAGACAAGACCCATGGATTTATCAGCACTATCATAACATCTTAGATTGTATAATAGATAAATTAAGCCTGTTAAAAGAGCATTCAAAATGGGTTCATTATAATTTTACTTTGGTGGTACCATCCCAACAATATGCTAGATTCTGTTCCATTAAGAAATGAAATATCTAGTTTTACAAAATGAAGAAATATTGGAGATTTTATTACCAAACTTCATTTCAACAATTGGAACACTACTAGAACCCATTAGTTTTACTTCATTTCTATTCACACACGAAGTAAAAACTTGTGACTTTTCTTATCTCAAAAATCAATTTTCTTAGAACAGTATTACAGAATATGAGTTTAAATACATTTTAAACATGTAACCATGTTCTTCCACTCTAATTTTGCCCTAAATTGAGTAAAAGGAAATACATTTCCCATGCATTCCTTTATTTCAGAAATCATTTCTGAAAGGACCCATGAAGTTAGGCACCCAAAATTTCTCATATTCTAAGATAAACCCATGGAAGAATTGTAATTCTTAATTTAGAAAGCACATGTATACTAAAAGAATATTTTCAGAGTCTTAAATGTGATGCCAACATTTCCATTTATTATCTGGATCAATGAATAAGGGAAGAGTCTAAAATAACTTGAAACTTATGGAAAGTAGTTAAAGGGAAAGATCAATAAAATAGAAAATAACCAAAGAGTGTGAAGTAATTTGGAGAGAAATTTACAAAATTTTGAGTTTCTTTGCAATAAATGTTTTCAGTGCATCCCACTGTCTATATGTTATATAATCTAAGATACAACACAGTGATCTGTGATACAACAGGAATAGCATTAGACAACAGAAGGCTGTTTCTTCCATCTGTGTGACTTTGGGCAAGTCATTACTCTCTCTGAACTTTCATTTTCTCTTACTTGTGGTTTCTATAAGACTCAAGTGGCAATGCATATTGTGAAAAGATGATAAAAACTGATCAGTCTACGAAACGTAATGCATTAGAAAAAATAAAAATAATAAATACTAAAGTTTGTTTTTAACAATATCTTGTCCTTACTAAATGATAATTACTTTATATAATTACCTCTGATTATTCCTATAGCAACCATATGGGACAGATTATATGACTATCTTGAATTCACACACACACACACACACACACACAAGATAAATAATAACAGGCCTGTGGATCTTAATTACCACAGCTCAAAAGTGCAAAACTGGGAACCAAACCAAAACTTTCTGATTTTAGATGGTAAAGCTTAATTACCATGATATCTATTTCTTTTTTTAAATATAATTTATTGTCAAATTGGCTTACATACAACACCCAGTTCTTATTCCAACAAGTGTCCTCCTCAATGCCCATCATCCATTCCCCCCTCTCACCCACCCCCAATCAACCCTCAGTTTTTTTCTCTGTGTTTAAGTCTCTTATGTTTTCCCTCCCTCCCTCTCTGAAACTTTTTTCCCTTCCCCTCCCCCATGGTCTTCTGTTAAGTTTATCAAATTTCACATATGAGTGAAAACATACCTGTCTTTCTCTGACCAACTTATTTCACTTAGCATAATAGCCTCCAGTTCCATCCATGTTGCAGGAAATGGCATGATTTCACTCTTTCTCATTGCCAAGAAGTATTCCATTGTATGCATAAACCAAATCTTCTTTATCCATTCATCAATTGATGGACATTTAGGTTCTTTCCATAATTTAGCTATTGTTGAAAGCACTGCTATAAACGTTGGGGTACATATGTCCCTATGCATCAGCACTCCTGTATCCCTTGGGTAAATTCCTAGCAGTGCTATTGCTGGGTCATAGGGGAGTTCTATTGTTAGTTTTTTGAGGAATCTCCACACTGTTTTCCAGAGGGACTGCACCAGTTTACATTCCCACCAACAATGCCATCTATTTCTATACGGGCTGTCTAATGTGCAGAAAAACAGAAAACACATTATGGATTCCTTAGATCAGTGTATGTGTAAATTGTATTTGGTTGCTATTTAATAGGACATATGGTAGGAAAAAGAAGATGCTGGATAAATTTTTGACTTATTAAAATTTTAAAAACATAATGAGAAAATTAATGGAGACAACATGAAAGCAAGTAGTACACAGTTATATATGTTATTGATTCAAAATATGCTACATGATTATGTTTTAATGGAATAATCATTATTTCAGTAGTTACATTTGTTCAAAACTCATGAACCTAGATTGCTAAGTTAAAACCAGTGTATAATATCACTTATAAAGAAGCATGTAAAGGACATTGTCTTGGTATTAGTATCAGGTGAAGTCAATTATTCTCAGTTACTGTAAGCCAATTTTAAATATTTATATTTAAATTTTTTATTTGATAAAATCCTTGGATACAGACATAAGAGGTAAATCATTTAAGTTAAATAAAAGTGTACATGAAAACTGTTAACACATTATAAATTAAATTCCTAAACTGTCGTCATTTTTTATAGGTCTTGCTGAAACCAAATGACTTCTCCAAACTCTTCTGTGGTCACTTGTCCACCTTCATTCAAGAGAGAGAAAGTGATTTCAATGGATTTTGCTCTTTTCACTTCTCCCCTTAAATCTTACATCCATGTCTCATTTAAATTTTGTTTCTTGCACAATAAAGCCATTTGAATGCAAGGGGAACTCTTAATTGAGGAGTCTGTGGATATACCTCAGGGATCTTTGAAGCCTTGGAATTTCAAGGCAAATTTAGTATGAGTTTGAGTAAACAAGTTTGTCTGGGGCAAAGTTCAAAATATTATCTAATCGTCATAGTAGTACATGATCTAACACTGATAAAGAACATCTTCTCCAGGATGACACTGGGATATCTAAACTTATAACTAAGTCATTGGGACCAAGAAAAAGCTAAGCTATGGCATTCCAATCCAAGGGACCACAAGAGTGACTCTTGGGAACCCTGGAAACTCTACACTTAATAGTAAATTTAAGTGTTCAACGTATTGCTAACGATGAGATCATCGCCAGGGACAGTTTCTGGGTACAAGCAGGCTACAGATGATCAAAACTACAAACACAGATACATGGCAAAATTATAGAAGTTGATGGAGACTAGACCAGATTCCTCCAGACTAGAAGCTACAGTGTTACATCTGTCCAAATATAAACATGTACACGGGTGTGCACATGTGCACACACATACACACACACATACACAAAACAGGAAGCTTCTAGAATTGACGTCTTCCAGTATACAAACATTGGTGAATATTCAAAGTCCAAAAACAGGGTTTTTCCTTAAACAAATATTGCAGAAACAAGTGGGTTGTTTATGTGCTTACTCCATATTTAACACATCTTGCCAGAGAAAATAGAAATTACTCAACCCTTACAAAGTGCTTACTGGTCACCCATCTAATCTTCTGCTGAAACCCTCAACAGATGTGTTATTATTAAGAATGATTTGCACCCTTTTACCTGCTCTCTCACTCAAATTGTAGAGTCTGGAAGAGAGGCATGGTCAGGAGCATGGCATAGCTGGGCCTCATTAGCTATGCCCATTAATAACATTATTAATTTCTTGAAAAACAAAGTGCAAATGTAGAGGAGGCAGAATTTATTTTATTAATTAAAAAAAACTTTTATCACCTACTAGGTATAAAGTACTTTAAGATTGTGGAGCACATAACAATAATGATATTTAAGGCATGGAGGAGGGCACTTGTGGGGATGAGCACTGGGTGTTATATGGAAACCAATTTGACAATAAACTATTTGTAAAAAAAAAAAAAAACAAAAGAAAGAAAGAAAAAAAGAAAAAAATAATAAGCAATCAACAAGTTATACAATATAGGGGCACCTGGATGGCTCAGTCAGTTAAGCCTCCGACTCCGGCTCAGGTCATGATGTCACGGTTCATGTGTTTGAGCCCGATGTCGGGCTCTGTGCTGACTGTCAGCTCAGAGCCTGGAGCCTGTCTTCAGATTCTGTATCTCTCTCTCTCTCTGACCCTCCCCTGCTCACGCTGTCTCTCTTCTCTCTCTCTCAGAAATAAATAAAACATTAAAAAAATTTTTAAAACAAGTTATACAACATATATTATAGGTCAATTCTTTATTTGTTTAAACATATGTACTCATTTACTATGTACCCGTGGACCACATTTTGTTGTTTTTGCTGTTAAGAAAGAGTCATGAAGTCTTTTTCCCCACGTGGGGCTGGAATTTGAACCCAGATAATTTTGCCTTAAAGTCCATGCCCTTAATCATGTGAACACTACTACAAAAGCATCTCCAGTCTGGCAGGTAAAATCAAATATGAAGCAAACCACTTTGAAACAACAAACACAACAAATTCTTACATATAAAGCACATTCACATATATTAATCTCTTAATCTTCACCAGTAACCTCTTGAAATAATTTGTTACTGATCCTCATTTTCTATATGTGAAAACAATTTCACAATAAACATAAGAGTAAAAACTTACAGCCTTCAGATTTGGATGGAATTCAAAGTTCTAGCTCAAGAACACACTTAACTGTGTGACCTTAAGCAATAGATACAATGGAAATTAATATTTTTGATTTATTGATATATGTGTCAGGCTCTGTTATCAAGGATTTTATAGGTATTACTTTATTCCACATAGTACTCTCCTGAGTATTATTACTATGCTCATATATAAATGAGAAAACTGAGGCTCAGAGAAATTAAGTAATTTGCACAAGATCATAAATCACTAAGTGGTAAAGTTTACCTTTGAATGCTAGTAATTCGATCCGCCATCCTTCATTATCTTGCTACGAAGACAAACAACCTTTAATCTGAGATGTTCATTAATGGACCCTATATTAAATGGGCATTCAGTCAATGTTCATTCTTTTATCCCTAAACTCCCCTAAGTAACACTTCCAAGGACATCCATTTCCCACAAGATAAAGACAACTTTCCTGATTTTGCAATTACCTTCACACATCATCTCTCTCCCTTACATCCTCATACCATACACTCAAAAACTCCTGTGGCTGCTTTAGCTGCACCTGCACTTTTCTGAAGCCGCTCACTTTTCTGTTGCCTCTGCCAGTTCTTTTCCCCTTAGTACTCATCAAACTCTGTTCCACCTGTCTGTCTATCTTTTCTGCTGGCCTATAAACCCTATAAACATAGAAACTATATTTTTATATCCTGCTTACTATTATCTGTCCAAGGCAAGGCCTGATACAGTGTAGGAACCAAATAAGTATTTGTTAAACAAATGAGTAAATAAAGGAATAAGTGGATTATTAATGACTGAAGTTGAAATCCCCATTGAATAGGACTGAATACCTAGACTTTTCTTACCAAAATCCAGAAAAAAAGAAATGTTGACCTTAGCAGTTAGTGACCACAAAAATCAAACTATCAAAATCAGTGATATATTATTAAGCCAATTTTAAAATCAAAAGAAAATTACTGCAAATCATTATCAGCAATCACAGCAAGGTAAAAGTATAAAGAGAGGATGTTTTTATAACTTACAATTTTCAAGGAAAGAAAGCTGAATGTCAACAGAATGATAACTAAACTGCTATATCAACCATATGTATTCTCTAAACTTTTGCACACTATTTAAAAGAAGGAGATGATGGCATATTCTCTTCCTAATCTTCCTAATATGATGCACTTTACTAGTGGCCAAATGCCCATATTATTGAAATCACGGCTATACAGTGAATAGTCAGGCTGATGAACAAAAACAGACTTAAAAGATCAAGTGTACTCTTTTTATATGAATATTTTATTGGAATATACTGAAAAATCTCAGAAACTTTTGAAGGCAAGATTAAATTCTGATACATTCCTCTAAAGTTAATATTTGACACTAACATATTTTCCACATTTAAAAATCATTCTTTAAAATAATTAATTCATCACAAAATATCTACAACCATTATTGGGATGCTAAGATAGGATCTTAATGAATAAAGCCTTGAAATATCTCATGCCATTAAAACAATAAATTTTAAACTAATGATTTCAAGTAATAGTACAAATAATACTCTATCATAAAATTATATTTTTTCCCTAAAATTTATCAGTGAAACATATTTCCACAAAAAGAATCCATGCAAGCAACTGATTTTGCCAGCGGATTTGACTTTCTTTTAATCAAAATTAACCCTTGCCAACAGTAATCATATTAAAGTTATTTCAGTCTCTCCCCAGCAGGAAATAAGTAGGAGGGACAGCCAGGGATGAAAGGTTAATTTATTTAGAGGGTGCTTACTAGTTTTCATTTGGAGACAGCACCTACTGGAAATTAGTCAGCTTGGCTAACAGAAGATAAAAATCTGACCGGAACAAAGAGGAGAAACCTTCTTCTAAGGTATCTACATAGATAAGAGTTTGGGACATACTCTTCTCTATTCTTCAATAGACTCTGGGCTTTCCACAGTTTGGACATAAGTGTAAAAGTTAAGTTAATCACTGGAATGACTGTTGTTGACTTAGACAAAATGAATTTGTTTCTAACATTATTATACTAATTACAATGGCAACTGGTCAGATACCCTCAAAGAACAAAGTTTCACTTTCTCTGCAATTTAATCAAAGCTATTCCTATGAACTGTGCAAGTTCTATGGCCAAATAGCAATCTTTGATAAAACACAATTTAAGTAAAAATCATAAAACAAGCTTGCCTTTGTTAAGTAAAAATTGCTATAATAAGAATGCTTCGTTCTACCTAAGACACTCCCTGGTGATAAAGTGGGTGCACACTTCAGAATTTCAGGCTTCTATGGAAGCACTGACTTAAATATCCTAAAAGTATGAATTACAATTTTTTAACTAAAACTTTTTAAAAATAACTTTTACTTAAGTAATGGAATTTTTCTTATATTTAAAGAAGCATTACACTGTTAACTCTAATTGCTCTAATTACGCTCATATTATAAGAAATTTACAAAGGGTGCAGAAAGCCTGTGTGTAACCTGCAAATTATTTAGTGAAAGTATTGCTCACTGAGAAGCCTTAATATCATGACTTACTAAGATAATTTACACTCTATGTGTTATTACATATGAACTCTTTTTCTTTTTTCTTCTTTGCTTTCTTTTCTCTTCTTCTCTTTCTTTTCTTTCCTCTTTCTCTTTTTTCTGAAGTCCATGAAGAAAAAATGAGGATCTTCCTCTTATTTACAATCACCTTGAACCTTACTACATTCTTCTTGGTAAGTTTTCAATACTTTTCAACAAGTAATTTTTTTTCATTTAGAAAAAGATAAATAAATTCATATCAATCATATGCCAAAAAAAATCTTAGAGTAAAATATCACTGTATTTATAACCAAGAGAAGGAAAGCTTTGTTGCTTTAAAAAAACTTTACCATGAACTCTGATTATTATATCCCTTTTGATATATTCACATAATGGATTATAAATTAAAAAATAATTAGAAACATGTCCACACAAAAATGTGCACATGTATGTTTACAGCAGTTCTACTCATAATTGCCAGAACTTGGGAACAACCAAGATGTCCTTCAGTGGTGAGTGAATATACTGTGATATACTCAAATAATGAAATAGTATTTGGGATTAAAGAAAAATGAACTATCAAACCATGAAAGATATGAAGAACTCTAAAATGCATAGTTCTAACTATATCACATTCTTGAAAAAGCAAAACCATGAAAATAGTAAAAGACATCAGCAGTCAGTAGGAGTTAGGAAGAATGAATAGGTAAAGTACAAAGAATTTTTAAGGTGATGAACCATTCTATAAGATACTATACTGGTGGATATATGCCATTATACATTTATCAAAACCCACAGAATGTACAACATTAAGAGTGAAATCTGATGTAAACTATGGACTTTAAATAATGATATGTATATGTTAAGTTCACTGCTTATAACAAAGGTACTACTCTGGTGTAGGATATTGAAAGTGGAGAGACTGCATATGTAGAGACAGGCAATAGACAGAAACTCTCAGAAACTTCTACTCACCTTTGCTGTAAACACCTTTACTGCTCCAAAAAGCAGTCTTAAAAAAATAAAATCTGAAAAAAAGTTAAAAATGGTTACTTTTTAATTTTTACTAGTGAATATTTTTAAATACAACCCATGTGACTTGATGCCACACATATTTTGATATTTGTATACTTTTGTATTTCCTGACAACAGAAAGTTTTAAAACTCATGACCAGTTAAGACAAAAGCTATTGAGGCTGAATTCACCTTCCAGAACCAGAAAAACCAAATCCTCACATGCCCAAGCTGCATGAAGACAAGCCCAAGCCCAGACATCAAAGCAGTCATTGGGCCAGGCTTCACTTACTGAGACTCAGTCAAAATCATCTATATCAGTTTTACCAAACTGTGGGGAATAAGTTTGGGAATTCCCTGAGCTTGCACCAATGGGTTAACAAGGTTTAGGACAAAAGCATCTGAGAATAGATAAACAGGGCAAAAGCACCTCTGGCATAGAACAAAAGCAGAAAGCTGCTTCCACAGGATGAAAGTGTCCGAGAACAGATAAACAGGATGATAGACCACTTTAGCAGGGTGAAATTGTCCAGAGATAATTAGCAAAAGAAAGGTGCCTTGTTGACCCTGAGGTAGCACGCTCTGTCTTACCCCTAGGCAAGTTAAAATAAACAGACACAGCGCCTGACGCCTGCCATAAATGGCCTTCTGCTCGGTGCTAGGATTTTGTTTTCTATTGACCCAAACAAACCCCTACCACTGCATATCTTCGAAACCCCCTTTCTCTCATACATTTGAGTTAATGATCACTGTTTCATTGTCTCTTTCTTTTTTTTTTTTTTTAATGTTTTATTTATTTCTAGGAGAGAGAGAGAGAGACAGCGTGAGCAGGGGAGGGTCAGAGAGAGAGGGAGTCACAGACTGAAACAGGCTCCAGGCTCTGAGCTGGCAGTCAGCACAGAGCCCGACGCGGGGCTCGAACCC
Organism: Proteles cristata cristata; assembly: GCA_017311185.1. Lineage (NCBI taxonomy): Eukaryota > Metazoa > Chordata > Mammalia > Carnivora > Hyaenidae > Proteles > Proteles cristata. The sequence goes on from JAESUZ010002451.1 coordinate 600,630, forward strand.
ACGAACCGCGAGATCATGACCCGAGCGAAAGTCGGACGCTTAACCACTTTACAGTTGATTTTTATGTAGTATTGGCAACTGAAGACGCTTTTCCTGTATTGTAGGAAGATAACGTTCCCGGGCGCCCCATCATTGTCTCTTTCTGCATGTTCATCACGTTTGTAGCCTTCTGATACTAATAAATTTGTAGCAAGGACCCTTTCTCAGGAGTCTTGTCTCCTTTCAATTTGAGTCTGGAGAAAACTCCAGACTCAAAGTCTGCAGCACCAAACCAATCCCTAGCATCTAAATTTGAAAAATCTTAAACTTCCAAATTAACATCCAAGCACTCATTATCTTCTCAAGATGGAGTAAAAAGGTCTACCTCTACCAAAAAGTGATTTCTAGCTAGGAAAAGTGCACAAAAATAGCCACAGTCAAAATGAACTTAAAAAAAAAAAAAAAAAGAAGAACTTAATCCACAAGTCTGCACACAAATTGATTTCAGCTGACAAGTCTGAGTCTAGTCATCATCCTCCAAAACTGCTATAAAAAGGATGTAAACTACTAAGCCTAAACAGAAATGGTCAAACATTTCCAAGGCAATACCCAAGCAGACGTTATCTTCCTACAATACAGGAAAAGCGTCTTCAGTTGCCAATACTACATAAAAATCAACTGTAAAGACGGGAAAACAAAAGGCTCCAGCTGCCACTTGCACTTAAACAGGTGTCATCTGACCAATGTTCAGTAAGGAGCCATCTGGTTCCTAAGTCTAAATGGCTAAAGTCTAAAGTTTCCAAAAGTGAAACAGAGAGAGTTTCTTACAAGAGGTCTCCACCAAACAATTTACCAGGCTTCAGATCGGCTTCAGGAAGAACTGTTAAGGGCCACCTGGGTGGCTCAGTCAGTTAAGCATCCCACTTCGGCTCAGGTCATGATCTCACAGTTCATGGGTCGAGCCCCGCATGGAATTCTGTGCTGGCAGCTCAGAGCCTGGAGCCTGTTTCAGATTCTGTTTCTCCCTCTCTCTCTGTCCCTCCCCTGCTCTCTCTCTGTCTCAAAAATAAAATAAACTATTAAAATTTTAGAAAAAAAAAATTGTTGAGTCCATAGCCAACTCTCAAGGATGTAATTCAGCCAGAAACCATCATTTTGTTTCAAAAACCAAGATGAGACCCTTGCATTATGTTACCAATCTCCAACTGATCCAACATTACTACATGCTCCCAAGTGCCGTGTATGCAAACCTCATCTATCACTACCTTGTCTTCCATCTCAACTTGAAACTCATACGTCTAAACTTCATAGGCCTTGTCAAAATCAACCAAAAAAGCAGCCCTTTGAGAATTCCATAGAAGCAAGCTCCTGCATCACAAACAGCACCAACTACGATGTTTGCAGATATCACCACAATAGCCACTGGAGGTCCTCATGACATTGCTGCTAGCATAGCTCAAATTACACCTAATGAAAGAGCCCTTCCTACTACCCTTTCATCTGCTACTACTACCTCTGCATCTAAAATCATCACTCAGTTTGCTGATACCACCACATGCAGACAAGGGAAATGACACAGCTACTACTGTCACTAACACTGCTGCTATGGCAACCACCTCTGCAATTGACACCACCGCTACTAACAGTTGGTACTGTTGTTGCAGAGACTGATGTGACTGCTCCAGTGACTAGCCCCACAGCCACTGTAGTGAGCACCAACAGTGTGAGTGTACTGCAACTGACACTGCAGCCATGGCAGAGGTTCTTAAAACCACCACAGCAGCTTCAGGGGTGAACACGTCCAGCCTTGGCACACCACTTCTGCTCCCCCTAATGCCACAACTGCTGCCAAAACAACTGCTGGCACCTTGCCCAACGATGTCACCAACCCTGAAGAGGATTCCTATGGCACTGAAGAATGTGGTTCAGCCACTGAATATATGTATGAGCCAGAGCTTGCAGAAGATTCCATTGCAATTCCAGAATCTAATGCCATAGGCCCTGTTACTCTTTCAACTCCAGTGGCCACTTCTCCTAAATACAATGCCTTAGAACCTACAATTGGTAACACTACCCAGAACCTACAAGGGACAGCTACTACACACATAGCCCTTCAATATTGACTTAACCAATAATCAAAGTTATGAAATACTGAAGATTTGAGCAGTGAAAATACAATTCTTTAAGCATACTATGTTGTAGATTTTAGCCTTTCTTCATCTATCACCAACATATCATTCCCCGTATTTGAAATACCATGAGAATTGTCATTGCATTTTTTAAACGATTTTTTTAAGTAATCTCTACACCTGATGTGAGGCTCGAACTTACAATCCCAAGATAGAGTCACATGCTCTACTGACTGAGCCAGCCAATAAGTGTCATTACATTTTATCACGATGACTGAATTTGTTTCACAGCCTTCAATACTTCACCTAAGAGAATAAATTTTTTATTGTCTATCCACTCTAAAAAGTCCTTGATGTCTTAAAAGCAAGAATCCCTAAATCCTCTTAATTCCCTCTTAAGCAATGAAATCTCTCATTCACTGGCTTTGACTATATTATTCCCCCAAATTTGTCTCTTATAGTTTAAAATACTAATTTATTAACTTTTTATGAAAGGAAATGAACACTTACAGGTGTTACTACAGAACAATACGAATCCCCTATAGAGGATATGAGATTTTTAGGACACTGTAAAACTGGAGGCAGTTTTTGTGATTCAGAGAACCCGGAAAACCGACATGCTTTCTTCAATGAAAAGTTGGCCCTGGTGCATACCAAAAGGGTTCCAGAGATCTGTAGATAGCTCTTTATACAGAAAAGACTAAATTATTCCTGAGCTATGAAGCACTGGAAGAGCAAAAAAGAGCTTCTTAGATCCAACAAGGTGCTGTCTTGAATAGACAGTTTCACTGGCATCTTTGGGACCATCCCCTCGCCATTGCTGTATCCACACACTCATAGACTGGGATCCAAGAAGAACTATACTGGGAAACCCTACCCCTGTCCCTTCTCTCCATGACCATTACACTTCATTAAAACTTCTATATCCTCTGAGAAATAAGTAGGTGTTTGATCTACTTTTATTGCATCTGTATGTGTCTGTGTGTGAGAGGGAGAGAAAGAGAAGGAAACAGGGGGTTGGGGGGGTGCCTATCAATCTATACCTCAGCTGAAAGGCTGCCTCATATTTATTCTTTCCATTTCCCACTACAAATGCCTTCTTCCTTTCTACAATGTGGAATCAAATAGCATATATGCAACAGTAATTTACAACTGAAAGAAATAATAAACAAAGATTATTTTTCTCCTCAGGCCAAATACGCTTTAAGCTTATCAATTTTTGTCTTAAAATATTCTTCCTCAAGACTACCCTACAGAAAATTTAAAAAAAAATTTTTTTTAATGTTTTTATTTTATTTTTGAGAGAGACACACAGAATCTGAGGCAGGCTCCAGGCTCTGAGCTGTCAGCACAGAGCCTGATGCGGGGCTTGAACTCATGAGCCACAATATCATGGCCTGAGCTGAAGTTGGACACTTAACCGACTGAGCCACCCAGGTGCCCACCCCCACAGAAAAGTTTTAAATCTGTATACTCATGATGTTGGGTGGGAATAGCCTTCATAATCTGGATTGGTTGATAAAAGCAAACCAAATTACTCCATAAGATGTCCCCTTTTTACAGGCTTTGAGGATAGTTTACATTTACATGAGAAATGTCATAAGGATCTGCAAAGCATAGACTTAAATTTGGATATGCTCCCTAGCTCCATAAATGTATATGTCTAAAAGATTTCTGCTAACTGATCTTCTCATTCTTAGACATTTATAAATTTTTATACACCTAAAATGTTGTCCAAGGCTCTTTACTGTGTAAAAAGTTAAGATAATTAGATATATTAAATTAACACAATCAACTTCATATTTTGAGTGTCCACAAATAGCAAAGCATATCTCTGTGCTTTGAGACAATACAAAAAGACCCAAATAATGACAGTGGTCTAAGGGATCTAAGACAAAACGTGAACACATGGCATACGTATAACTAATGATGGCACAATCCAAAATAGTAGAGGAGCTCTTCTAGACCATGGCAATGATCATAGGAAAAAAAAAAATGTGTGGAAAAACAGTGTTATTTGAGCTGGATGTTAAAGAATAGGTTGAATTTTGTACTCTCTTTTATTTCTGATTTACAGAGTACTTTTAACAACTGCATTAGTTATCAATAAGTAAAACAAACAAACAGAATAGAAGAACTCATATGAAAGTCCAAGTTTTCCTCCAAAACATGAAAGATCTGGTATTGTGGGCATGCACTCTCTCATGACAACTGTCAACCACAGCAGTGCTACTCAAAGTGTGGTCTGCAAACTGGCTGCTAATCCACAACTGTTACATATCAGTTAAGAGTGAAGGACTTTAATCAGTGTTGTCAATACACACATTTTCCAGCTTCCTTTATATTAATTGATTGATTCATGTTTTCATTCATTCATTTAGCAACAATTCTTACTTGCTGACAAAAGCAATATATTCTGGTGCAAACTCTTCTTCTAAGCCCTGAACTAAGAAGTGGCTACTCCTCACTCTCAGAAGTGAGGCACATTCCCCTCCAGTCTCAACCAGGCCTACTTCACCTTCACTGTTAACTAAGTCTTCTAGACATTGAAACTTGTAATTCTTGCTCCTAATAATGACATCACATAAGATGTTTGAAAAGGAAAATAGAATTCCCTTAGATGTGATTTAGAATTGGGGTGAGAACTAGTAAAGGCTAAATGGGGGAACTGAGGAAACAATTTTGAGAGATACTAAATAATACTAGTAGAAAGTGAAAATTGGTATATTTGATAGAATAGTGGTGCACATGCAGCTTATTATTTCCTGGCTTGGATGACTGGTTGGAAGATAATACCACAAACCAAGACTCAAAGAGTCAGTCCGCAGAAAAGAATTTACATTGATATAGACTCTACACATTTCCCCTCTCTTCCGTCTCTTTGAGCTGGACTGTACACCTTTGTGTCCTAAAAACTGAGAGCATGGCATCACTCCAAGGACGCATGGTACCTTTATAACAACGGGTCATAGATTAGACCCACAGGTTAAAAATACAGAAATTCTATAAGTGGAGATGTCTCTTGCTAGAATGTAACAAAACTAAAAATTAATTTTAAACCTAACCAAAGATATCCAATTACTCTTCCAAAGGAACAAAACTGTAATTAAACAGTATTAAAAAGGAATTAAAAACAAAAGTGAGACTAAATATGCAAGCTAATGGAATGTATGCCATATGAAGAGGTAAAATGCTGTATTAATTATTATAATTTGAAGATTAGAGTAGATTTAGGGGTGCCTGGCTGGCTCAGTCAGAAGAACATGTCTCTTGATCTCAAAGTCAAGGAGTCTGAGGCCCATACTGGGCATGGAGCCACTATTAAAAAAATGAAAAAAAGAAAAAAATTTAAGATTAGAGTATATTTATCAAAAATTTATACTCTTAGTTATTTATCAAATGAATTCAAAATAGGGAAGGCAGGGATATAAAAAGAATAAGATCCTTTCTTCCAGCTTTACTGAGGCATAATTGATAAACACAATTGTATACCTTTAAAACATACAATGTGATAATTTTACATGCTCCTACATTGTGACATAATTACCACAATAAAGTTAATTAACACATTCACCACTTCAAATATTTACTTAAAAATTTTTATTAATAAGTTCAGCACTAATGGTGATGATGATCACACAGATTTTCACACTGTCCATGAAGCTGACAGCACTTTTGAAAAAGAAACAATTGCTACTTCCTGAAATGGTAACAATCCCAATGATGATTATATTTCAATAAGCTTCTTCAGTGGATAATACTACAATCACAATTTGAAAAACAGTATGCAAGAGTATATATTAAGAACCAAGCTAGAAAACCAAATATGTAGCACTGTAGCAGTTAAGAAATAAGTTTCTATTTTAAGCTCTCTATTGATTTACTACTACATAAAATAATTTATTGTAATTTTCTGTTATTAGTTTCAGCCCCACTTAACAAAAATACTTGACAGATAAATCACTGGAGGACATTCTATGGAAGACTATATGGAAGCATATATTGATTTATAGTAACTAATAAAATCTACTAATCTTCAACTTCATCTGCCAACATACCTTTCAATATTGGGAGCCTTATTCCAAAGTTCTATTATTCTCCAAACCCCTAATAATAGAACATATGAACATATAGCTGCTGTTGCTTGTACTACTACTAACTTACTGCTACTACTACTACTACTACTACCACCACCACCATCACTACTACCATTACTACTACTAGCTAACACTGCCACAATGCTTACTTTGGGCTAGGCACTGTTGTAAATATTTCATATGTATATATTTCATATATATATTTCATATATATTATTTTATTTTATTTTTTAGAGAGGGGGAGGAGAGAGGGGCAGAGGGAGAGAGAGAGAGAGAGAGAGAAAGAGAGAATCTTAAGCAGGCTCCTCACTCAGCGTCAAGCCCCATGCAGGAATCAATCCAATGAACCTGGGATCATGACCTGAGCTGAAATCAAGAGTCAGACATGTTCACCCAACTGAGCCACCCAGATATCCCAATATTTTACATATATTAATTCTTTTAATCTTTACAACAATCCTATGGAATAAGAATAATTTTTATTCCCAGAGAATAATAACAATCTCAGAATTGCAAACAATTTTACAACATATTTTATGGATTGTTAAACACTGTCATTTAAATCTAAAAACATCTTATAATGTAAATTCTTTATGATATGTGCTTGGGCCTATTTTAGAAAATGTCAAGACTAACCTAGTTTGTTGCTGGTGTTGATTAGATTTTTTAAAATGTTTTATTTATTTCTGAGAAAGAGAGAGAGAGAGAGAGAGAGGCAGCATGAGGAGGGGAGGGTCAGAGAGAGAGGGAGACAAAGAATCTGAAGCAGGATCCTGGCTCTGAGCTAGCTGTCAGCACAGAGCCCTATGCAGGGCTCCAACTCACTAACTGTGAGATCATGACCTGAGCCAAAGTTGGACGCTTAACCGACTGAGCCACCCAGCCATCCCTCAGTACAATATTAATAGGTGGTTTTTGGTGAACTAATATTTATTCAAGTAAAAGGAGGGAAATAACTATTCTGTATATCATGGAACGGTATTTAACATCAGAATGACCTAGAAATTCCAGGGCCCATGTATGGCTTTATGATTATACTGAAGCTCCTCTCAGTGCCTCCAGATCCACTCTCCTTTTCCTCTCTGTTCTCTGCCCCCAGGAGGCTCACCTGTGTGAAGTGACTCACTAAGCTCACTAACTTCTTGCCAGATTCAGCTACTTAATGAGTATTAATATGGAGCGAAGGGAGAGATATCTTGATTATCCAAATTCACCATTTTCAAGATGAATAAGAATGGATGAATGGATGAATATTTAAGTATGAAGGGCAGGAGAAGAAAAGAGTGTGGATTGGGAAAAACATATTAATATAGAACCAATGGGAGCTACACAGTTCTTCTGTCAAGGGACATATGAGTGTACAATAGTAACACAAAAAATGAATTCTAAATTTATCTTAAAAGAAAATATTATAAAGTAATTATACCTTATAAAGTCACAGGGATTTTGGCAAAATAGAGGATTTTTTCTTTTACCACAGGTAAATTTTCTTCAACACTGTTGAATTAAGAGCCCAAATAGTTCCAAAATTCTATAACTGAAATATGGTATTTCAGCACTTCAGAAAAAGCACCATATTGAGTGTTCAAGTATATATATTTAAATTCTGACTTACTTATTCGTACAACAAGCAGTAACTTCTGTAAATCATAAACTGAGCAAAATCACGTTTGATCAATTCTTGAAAAGGTCATAATTTTGAGGTTATTCATGGTATTAATGCAGAGTTGAATGATGATGACTGTGAGCAAAGAAACATAAGCATTACCAGATAATTACAAATGCAAAATAAGAGCCCATTTCATATCAAAATTAATTGAAATAAAAAGTGTATTGCCCATAATTTATATATGTACATATATATCAGAGTAAGTATATGTCTACTTATTAAATTGCATTATTCCTCAAATGACACCATACCTACAAATTCTCACCAATTCTGAATTCCTACCCACTGTTTATAACTACTCTAAGACTATAACATCTATATAGCTACTTTTATCCTTCCTCCAAAAACATATATATTTATTTTCCCTTCAGATTTTCTACTATGTAATCACTTTACATTGTCTTGATTTTCTAAACATTATGTTTTAGAACAAATAGCCAAGTTGGTCTGAAACTCCCTTCTCTAAGAATTGCTTATGAACCACATGTCAGCAATTATTTTCCTACTTTTCTCAAAACAACCTGATAGAAAATGTCTAAGGTCATGCTAATATCAGTGATTTTGATAAGAATATATCCAGATATTTTGTATTTATTTAATCATGGTTGGTATTAGTAAATAAATGATTAATAATCTCTTTCTTCCTTATCAATAACATGTTAATAACTGTGCATCTTATTCATGATTACAAGAAGGTTGGTTTACTTTTCTAAAACTTCTTGAGTATCTTTGAGTTCACACTGAACAAAGCATGAATGATTTTTACATAAACATAGAGTTTATAATGTTACATGATGCAATTTTCATATATGAATTGTCCTTACAACATTAAGTATAAACTCAAATCTAGAGACTATGAAGACTAAAGTTATTAGCTTCCAAAGTCCTTTCTACCATATTCCAATATTCGATCAGAATAAAAATCATAAACTGGAACTCCTAAAATAATACTGACTTCCTAAAGGAGAGTGTTAGGATTAATGTTCCAAAGTAATGACGGATATAAAAGAGAAAGAGGTCAACCTTATTATGAGTCAAATTAGTGTATCAGTATTAAGTATACATAATTTTATTAACTTTAAAGTGATTACCTCAAATCTCAGAAAAGACAATATTGTATATTGTTGTTGCACAGCTCTTATTATGATACTGATTATCACGCAGGCACCCAGTCATTCAAGTGCAGCCAAACCTTGACTTCTGACCTACACAGGTTCTTGGAGGAAAAAGTGAATGAAGAAAGTTTGTCCAAAAGAAATGGCTAAGTGGAAGTGTACTTGCTCTGTTAACCAGATATCAATAGATCAAAGTCACTATTTTCTGTTTGTATTATATTTCTTTCCAATAAAACCCTATTCCCTCAAGGCAAGAACTAGGTCTCTCTTGTTCCTGTTGAATCCACAATGCTTTCTGTGGAGTGGATGTCCAAGAAATATCTGCTGAATAAATACATAAGTCAAAGTCGTAATTTCAAATCTAGTAATGTTGACATTAAAAGTTATATTTGGGGCGCCTGGGTGGCTTAGTCGGTTAAGCGTCCGACTTTCGCTTAGGTCATGATCTCTCGGTTCGTGGGTTCGAGCCCCACGTGGGGCTCTGTGCTGACTGCCAGCTCAGAGCCTGGAGCCTATTTCAGAGTCTGTGTCTCCCCCTCTCTCTGACCCTCCCCTGCTCACGCTGTCTCTCTCTCTCTCAGAAATAAAATAAAAATATTTTTAAAAAAAAGTTATATTAAATATATCTACAAAAATATGTTAAAAATCCAATGTACAAATAAAATATATTATAAACAATATTGTCACATAGTGCTATAAAGTTTACAAAGTAAATGAATATTCTAATTAATTCTAATAGCAAAATTGATCTCATTTTATAGATATGAAAATGGCATTTGCAAATAACTTTACCAAGGCCACACAGAAATAAAATGACTGAGCTAGGAGTTAAATCTAAACCTCTCAATTTCAAGTTTAGTGCTCTTTTTACCATTCTAGAATTGCCTTTAGAAACTTTTTTCCATTTTTTTCTCAAATACACTAGTGATTTCTCACAGCTAGTGATTTCTCACATTTCTTCAGAATTGCTGGATTTGCCATTTATTCTGGTATGTGGCTTAATACAGATGAATATGTAAAAATGGTAAATAAATCAATATAAAATTAATAAAAGTATGCTTAATGAAAATTATCTATATTTCTTCCATTGCATGGTCATGGCAATTAAAAAAGTATTTACAAAGTAGACTATTAGGTGATTGAATATGTGCTTTTTAAAATTTGGGAGATTCTAAATTAAAAGGGTCATGAGGGAGTACAAGGAGGGTACAGCAAGGTAGACATAGTTCACAAATTTCCCCTAATGCAGGCACTTTGAGTTTAAGTGTTAAATAAATGTCTTAACTCAATGGAGGAAAGATTATTTATATTCTCCTATTACACTCTCCCAGACATTCATATCGCTGAGTCTATTAAATTTTGGAATATGGAAACAAACTGCAAAAATAAAGTTGTTCAAATTCCAAGAACTAGGGAACATCTGGCAATATACAAATTATTCTATTAACTGCAAATAAGGAATCAAACCATGTTTTTTTAAAATGAGTGGTATACATATAAGCAGCAGTGTTAATTTATGAATTTTGTTAATGATCATATTTTATCATTACCTCTTCCAAGTAAAAGATAAGATAGAGCTCTCAACATTCCTGAGTCAGAAAATCCAAAGGGCAAATATTTCAAGATTAAATTGAAATAATCGTACATACACTTTTTTTTCCTAGCTCCCACCCCCTACTACAACCAATTGGCAAAAAGTAGGAGGTACAAATGGAAGGCAAGTCTGCCTTATTAGGTGGAAGAGCCATTCAATTAATTTTCTTGACATCTGCAGGTATCAAGTCTTAGAGGCACTAGTGAATCAAGAAGAAGCAAGTCCTGACCAAGATCCAAAGGAAACACCCCTCTCAAGGTAATTGTGTGAATAAATGACAATGCTTCTAGGGCACTCTTACTCCAGAATCTACTTTTCTCTACTAACATGTGGTTTCTTAATCAAGAAGAGGCTGGGGGACCTAATACATTAAATTTTGGACAAGCCAGGCTAAAGGTGCAATGCTACAACCAATTGGAGATGTCCATGAAAGAGGTGGATATATGAATCTTGATCAATAAACTTAGAGGTCGGCATATAGATAGATGCTGTTTCCAAATAAAGGCAGGAGTCATACAGGGACATTGCTATAGAGTGAGAGAAAAATAGGACTGATTTCAGAACCATAATTGAGCAAGTAGAGAAGAAAGAAAATGCATGAACAAATCTAAAAGAAACAAACAAAAAAACCTTCAGATACGTAGGAAGGATAAATTGGTTCCGCAAAAACTAAGAGAAAAGGGAAGGACTTGTCAAACACTGAAGAAATTTCCATTCTGTAAGACAAGAATTAGATTGACAATAAACACATCATTAGCTAACTTGACTGAAGTTGTTCCAGTAGATAGGTGGGAATAAAAAGCCTTTTGCCTTGAATTGTGTAACAGAATTTGTAAGGACCTTTAAAGAAGATGAGTCTCTCTTTCTCCTCTCTCTCTCTCTCTCTCTCTCTCACACACACACACACACACACACACACACACACACACAAAATGTGAGTGACACTAAAAGAGATGTGACTGAAGATCAAGGAGAAGTGGGGTTCCAATGGGCCTTGTGAGCCACTTGAAGAATTTGGGGGGAAGGCTTTAAGATAAAAGGCAATGGAAAACCACTGGAATGTTTTAATGAGGGAACTAGAATAATCAGAATTGTATTTTATAAAATTCAGAGTGACTGTAGTCAGTTAAAAGCAAGGCTGCGGGTCAGTTAGGAGACTATTTTGGTAATCATGAAAATGAAAACTCTAACAGGTCAAGGATATTGAAACAATCTCCCCTATCTCTCCATATCCTAGAACAGTGCCTGCTACTTAATAGGTAATATTAAGGAGTGGCTCAAGTGAGATATGATGCTACCTTGACTAGGATGCTGTTGGTGAAGATAAAGAGAAGCAACCTGTTTCAAAACTGTCCAGAAAGTAAAACATAGAGAAGATTTAGTGATGGACGGAGACAGGAGAATGAGAGGAAAAGTCATGCCTGACTCAGGGTTCTGGCTTACACTAACTACTGGGAGAATACTGTGTCATTCACTGAAATGGGGACACATGGAAGAGACTGTTTTATGGGGGAAGACGTTGATGGAGACTGATTAAATTCAGAGTCAGATTGAATCACCAAGTGGTTTCAGAGTTTTCTGATGATGAAAACTTCTAAAGTTTCATCTGATGATGAACACCTTCTAAAAGGTGACCTGTTGGCACTTAGAGCCACTAATGCTGAGGTTTCTCCCATCACATCATCATAAGCCATGTGCTATCAGAGAGCAGCTCATTTATACTGAGCTTCCCTAAGGTAATTCCTAAGTTAGATACAGGCTGCCTTTATTTTCCACTTTCCTTTCACAACATTCTGGAATTGGAAGTGTTTTTTCCTGTATACTCATCCTAATAATCTGGCATCATGGAAGCATCATACATTTTCCACCCATAAAACCATATTATATTAGGCGAAACAGCATGAGGTTCTTAAAAATTAGACTAATACAGGTCAGAAATAGATTTGATACATTCAATAACTTTAACTGTCATGGGTATCTCATCTAAAAATGAATTATCTATAGGTGAAGTGTGTGATAAAAATTTACAGAACATTTTCAGGTAAAGGATCCTGTAGACTAAAAAATAAAATTAGAAGGAGGAGGAGAGCAAAAGTCAAATAGCATCAGAGAATCACAGGATTTCATGAGAACAGTCCTTGCAATATAGTATATAGTGCACCATGTCATCCATCATACATATAGTATCGGAGTTCAATAAAGTTGGGCACTCAATTTAAGAGCAAGCCATGTACCTTTCTGGAACTCTCTTTAAGTCACAACTGCTATGATTTTCCTAAAAGAAGGTGATGGAAGTTGGGAGAGGAGAGAAAGTACTGGGGTGGGGGGTGGGAGACTAGTAAATACATATGCAGTAAGTGGATACTGGATAGGTGAGGGATTTCTTAATATAATTCCTGATAGAAGATGAAGGTCTCCTTTTAGATGAGAATTTAAAGGAAAATAATAACCTTATTAGTAAATCAAATGGAAAAACCTAATTTTTAGTGGTTTCAAATAATGATAGTGTTTTCAAAAAATATATAGATATCTTTTCATTTCACATCCACATCTGAAGCTTAATTTTAGGGAAAGAATTTCTTAGCTCTTAAACTTGCTACTAAAATTTTAATTTTATATCACTGGGCAGTTTGGCAAAACCTATTATTTCATTGTCAAGCACATAACAAATCTTTTCTCTTGTTTCTTTACTTATAGGGGTTAAAAGGACAAAATGAAGGGTTTAATCCTGACTGGGCTCATCCTCATCTTTGCCATTTGTTTCCAGGTAAGATTCAATACATTTGAAATAAGAGTGACTTGAAATTGAGAGCTACATTAACAATGAGTTAGGGTTCAGAGTGAGATTATGGCACTGTATTTCGAAAATCAAGACACAGTTACATGAGATGGAAAGAAACAGAAACAATTACCTCTGGTTCTAGTAATCATAAAAATATGTTTATTCAAAATCACCTGGAAATTGAGAAGAAACAAAGCAAAGGGAGATGTGAAAGGGAAATAAAGAGAGAAAAGGAGGGAGTGAAGCAGAAGAGAATGACTATTAGTTGAGGAGGATAAAAGAAAATCTCCAAATAAATTTGGAGGACCAGAACTAATCTTCCAATGAAATTACCAAGACTCCCACTTCTCCTTCCCATCCATGCTCACCTACTACCTTCATTATAAGGAGATTCCTCTGTGAAGATGAAAAATGAGGGCAAGTTTACCCATCTATCTGGCTTGTTTTTCACTCAACTTCTGGGCCTACTATTATGGTCTCATGATCGAACACTGCAATATGTTCTTCCACATAAGACATAAACACCATGAGAAAGAAGATAGTCTCTTCTATCGGCATCTAAAATAAACAATTGTTATACATCTTTGACTCATCTGAAACATGGCTTGTGCAAATAGGTTTTTATGTACTTTTCTGAGTGAGCCGTGGTCTTTTGAATTTTGTGGCTTTTTGCTTTTCCCTTTTATAGCTCTGGCAGAGTTCTTTGTTTTTCTAAATACCTTCTGCTCTTCTGATTTAAGATTATACTATTTACTAGTTCCTTAGCTCTCTCTTTGATCAGAGCATAGTATCCACTATTTTTAGAACCACAGGTGGTCTTCAAGTGTCTGTTCCATGCTATTTAACCCGCCATGCTTCATTCAAGGATCCTTTCTTTCCTTTTCTATGATTACTATTATTTCCTTGTCATATTCTTCCCAGAATATTTAATGCCTCAGACACAGCTTTTACAAGCAAGAGAAACTCAGTGTTTTCACTGCAGTTTTTTAATATCTAACTTTCTGAATTCAACATCAAATACGTCTCTTTTATATAATTTCTAAACTAAGGTTTAGATGTAATACTTTCATTGAGATTCATGTAACATGATTACATGATAACTATGTGATTCTTTTCTTAATTCCTTTTTTTAAAATGTTTTTATTTATTTCTAGGAGAAAGAGAGAGAGACAGCGTGAGCAGGGGAGGTCAGAGAGAGAGGAGTCACAGACTCTGAAACAGGCTCCAGGCTCTGAGCTGGCAGTCAGCACAGAGCCCGACGTGGGGCTCGAACCCACGAACCGTGAGATCATGACCCAAGCGAAAGTTGGACGCTTAACTGACTAAGCCACCCAGGCACCCCTATTTTCCTAAAGGAGATGACACTGATTTCATCCTGCAGTTTTTATGCAAAAGACAAGTTTTCATAGATTAATGGGGTGTTTTATGAAACCAATGAATTGGATTCCCCAAATTAAATTTCTGTATTTTGTTGGATTTTCTTAGAAAATACTCTAAGCATTGAAAGTAACATCCAGTACTTTCTCTTATCATCCACATATTGTGTTCTTTTAATTTACAGTGCAGTTTATTCTAAATTTATATTACACATGAAAACCAAAGCACCTTCCAAATTAAAGTGCAGAAAAGCTTCTATAACTAAAGTGAAAATATAAAACAATAATTGATTGAATGCTTCACTTGGTAATATCTTCTATTCTCTCCTGCTGCAGTTCAGTGAGAGTCAGCAATCACAGCACCTGGCAACAGGGAAAACAATTAAGCGGCGGCCAGTGCAAAGTTCCCCCACCAGGACATCACAAAAAAGACCTCCATCCACCCAAGTCATTAGGAGACCTCAAACCCGTTCTCACACCTCTGGCTCACCTGCACTGCCTAACAAAGCATCTAGCCAATTGTCTTTAAATTCTAGGATATCAGGTAAAAAGAAAAAACCTATTCTGCCATCAGAAAGGCAAAGTCGACAAGTCAGGTCTAAGACAAATACATTAGCCTCTGCCAAGAAAGGGCTCCCCCTTTCATCTGGTTTAACAGGTCGAAATACTCCACGCAGGACAAGTAAAACTCTTAAACAGCCTAAAAAAAGTCCAAAGACAACAGCCAAGAAACAGTCAAAACAGACTCCAGTAGTACCCAAACCATCTTTAGCTGTAAAGAAAAGTCAAAATGCATCTAAAAAACCCCTGTCCACCTCTGCCAAGAAGCAGTTGAATTTGCCCAAAGTAGCTCAGGCAGCAACAAAAAGAACTTCAGCTTCAAAGAAAACTCCACAAAAACCCAGGAGAATCCAGTCTACACCTGCTAAGAAACTGTTAAAACGGCGCACCACTAAATCAGCTCCAAAAACATATCTAACTGAGAAGAAATCTCAAAATATTTATAAACCAAACGTGTCTGCATCCAAAACACAATCTAGGTCCATAGCAATAAAAGATTCCCCCCAAACTTCTTCAGCTCCGAAGAAAAGACCAACTAAACTATTTAAGACTCTGTCATCATCTGTTAAGAAAAAACAGAATCAGGCAAAAGCAAGTAAAGCAGTCACCAAAAAGAGCTTAGCCAAAAAGAAGACTCTAAAGAAACAAAAAAACAAATCATTAACTCCAGTCAAAAAAGGGCCAGCTAAGGCAACGGTAACAAGGGCAGTTTTAAAAGCCAAAAAGAAAAATCTAACTACATCTAAAAAGACAGTGTCTATATCTGCCAAGGAAAAGCTCAGTCAGCCAAGAAAAGTGGCAACAAAACAGAAAACATCTATAGTCAAAAATAAAGTGTCAAAGAAATCCAAAAACTTTACTGCACCTGCCAAGAAACAAGTCAATCAACCTAAAGCACTTAAATCAGTACCAAAATCACCACCAGCCTCAAAGAAAAGACCAAAAAAAAGGAAAAGCTCCTTGACTGCCAGGAAGCAGTCAAGTCAAACAAAAGAAGGCAAATCTCCAGCTCTCAAAAAACCTCTAGCCAAAAAGAAAAACCTAAAAAAATCTAAACCAGCTGCCAGAAATCTTCTCAATGGGTCTAAATCTGCTCGAGCAGGACCAAAAAGATCTCTGGCCAAGAAGAAAATTCAAAAGAAATCAAGACAGAAACAGCCCACAGCAGGTAAAAAGACTGCAAAAACAGTTCCTGCAAAGAGTAAATCTATAAAACCATCTAAAAAAAGGCAGCCCACATCTCTAACAGCACAAAAAAGGCCAAGCAAACCCAAAAAGAGACCATTTAAACCTCGTAAGAAAGATGTAAATCAGCTTAAATCCCTTCAAGGAAAAAAAAGATCACCTTCCTCAACAGGCAAAACTACAAAGCAACCAAAAAAAGGGAAACCTATACTTTCCCAAAAAAGGCTGAAATTACCTAAACCCAAAGGATCTAAAACTGTTCAAACGCCACGGAAAAAGCGTCCACATAGCAAAGTCACAAAACCGTTTCCAAAACCTGCTCCACCTAAATTTCATCAACCTAAACTTCCCTGTCTACAGCCAAATCGACCACATAAGTGTCTACTGAAGGTTCATCCATTCTGTCTACACCCACTAAGACCAAGGCCCAGTGGGCAACATCCCCATACACACCAGCAGCACAATCACCATCCTCATTTGCCTCATAAGCCACGCCCTCTTAAACCAAAGCCTCCAACAAAGCCAACAGGGACAGAAGCCATCACAACTGTCGGCCCGACCAATGCAATCACTGCAGCACCTGGCACTATTAGTAATTTGGCCGCTATCGCTAATACCATATCTGATAGCACAACATCTATATCAGTTGCCCCAACGCGTACATCTGCCACTGCAACTAAGGGATCAAATGCAACCACCAGAACCCCTGAAACTCTATCCCCAGTGGCTGCCACCACAGTCCAAGTGACATCAACCACGAACTCATCAAACGGTGCTGCCTCCACCACATCTGTGGTCACCTCCGTGACACCTTCAGTGGAATCCACACCCGAAGAGTCTGCTGCTTCCAGTGCTGCCACCTCCATGAACCCAGGGGTTGACTCCACAACGCTCTTAACCTCTGCTTCCACCACCGCACCTGATTTCACCACAAAGGGCTCAGAAGCTGAAGCTAGCACAGCAGATGACACCACTCTCCCAGCTATTGATGATTCCACCTCTCACGCTGCCTCTACAGCTTCGGCAAACACAGCCCTTGCTACTGTTGCCACCACGACTGGAGCTACCACCCCCACAAATGGAGTCACAAGTGTGACAGCCACCACCACCCTGGGAACTGGTGCCGCTAGCACTGGTGCTGCCTCATTATCAGCCAGTGCTACCACAACTCTTCCTTCTGCTACCACAGAGACACCCAGAACTTCGACCACTGCTTCTAGTTCTGTCACAGCCGCAGCGACACGCGGTACCACAACCACAGTTGCACTAAGTTCTACAACCACCAGTGTACCTGGTACTGCCACCACAGCTGCATCGAGCTCTGCCATCACACCAGTGGATGAGACTGCCACGGAAACAGCCGATGACACAACCACTGAGGCTACTTCCCCACTGACTGAGGGTGCCACGGAAACAGCCGATGACACAACCACTGAGGCTACTTCCCCACTGACTGAGGGTGCCACGGAAACAGCCGACGACACAACCACTGAGGCTACTTCCCCACTGACTGAGGGTGCCACGGAAACAGCAGATGACACAACCACTGTAGCTACCACCACAGCTTCACTTAATGCGGTAACAACTGGTACAACAGATTCCTCCACAACCTCAGAAGCAGAGTCGTCACTCACTGCTACTACAACTGCTGGATCCTCAAACCCAGCATCCTTGGGGACATTCACCACCACCGCAGCAGCAGCCGCTTCAACCCCAGGGCTAGGAACGACCACCAGTGGTACAGTCACAACCTCAGCCACCAATGATACAGCTGCTGCTGCAGGCACAACAGTAGCAGGTGCTGCCACTTCAACCCCTGTGACTTCAGCCTCCACTGCTGAACCAGTCGCGCTGACCAGTCGGGGTCAAACCACCACCCAGGCTTCTGGAACTACAACCCCAGGGGAAGAGGCTACCACTGAACCGACAGATGTCACAACTACTGAAGCTGCCACAACTGTACCTGCTGACGCCACGACCCCCACAGCTAACCCTACAATCTCAGCAGTAGATTCCACATCTCCAGCCGCGAGGACAACTGATTCGGCTACAACTACAATACCTGGAGGAGTTGCCAGCACAACCACAGCAGCCTCCACAACTCCAGGGGTTGATGCCACCGCAAGTATCACTTCCATCTCTGGCACCACACCTTCCATCGCTGGTACCACATCTCCTTCTGGTGCCACCACAGTGGTACCGAGCGCTGCTTCTACTACTGAATCTGGTGCACTGACCAACAGCGAAACCACCGTCCAGACCCCTGATGCTACAACCCCTGGGGACGAGACCACCTCTGAGTCGGCAAATAATACAACCACCCAAACTGCCACTACTTCAGCGGAAGGTGCCACAACCCCTTCAGCTGACTCCACAACCTTAGAAGAAGGCACTGTATCTATTGCCACTACTACAATGGCTGCATCATCTACAACCACAATTCCTGTAACAGCTACCACTGCAACAGCTGCAGCCTCCATGAGCATTGCAACTACACCATCAGCCTCAGATGCTACCACCATTGCCAGTACCAGCCTACCAGCCACCACCCTCCCTGCTGAACCTGGTTCTTCAGCCAGTGAAGCCACAACTCTAGTGGGTGAGGACACTACAGAAACTTTAGGTACCACTGCCATCACAACTCCATCAGGTGTCACTTCCACCACTGTATCTGAAGATTTAACCACCCAATTGGACTCTGCCACCACGGAAACTGAAACAACTGTCTCCACTGATGAGGTCACTGCTACCACAGCAGATGATACTACTCTCCCTGCAACCAGTACTGACGCTGCCACTTTTTCTGCAGAACCCACAGAAACCCCTGAGGTTTCCACACTTGCAGCAGATGCTACCACGCTACCTCCAGAAGGGACTTCTACAGCTCCAGTTACCACAACAGTAGCAGAAACTACCACACCTGAAGCTAATGCCGTTAATACTACCCCAGTGACCACCACCAGCCTCGCAACTACAGTCCCCACATCTACAGGCTCCGCTGGAACCACCTGTTGTTGACAGCAGCACACAATCATCATCTGCTACTGTGACCACAAGCAGTATACCTACAGCCAGCGTTAACACTACTTCCCCATAGTAAGGGCAATGCAGTGGTGCATCTCGAGCATCTTGTTAACAGGTAAGTCACTACTTGCAAAGAACTAAATGAAGAAATTCAATACTGCTCTATATTTCTCTAAACACCTTACTTTATTAACCAGTTACTCTTGATATGCATAAATTTTTATTTTTTGTAATTCTATGAGAGAGCAGATAGTCTCCCATTTTGCATATAGGATATAGAGACATGGAATTTGCTCAAATTCAGAACACATGGTGGAAAAACCAGGACTAAAATCCAAGTGTCTTAATACTTAAGTCAACAAGTCCAAAACTTTACAATTCTGGAGCAGTGAGCTCAGAAGACAGTTTAGTAGACAGTTGAACCATACTCACTTGGTTTGTTTTTCAAAATAAAGATTACTGAGTTCCACTATTCTAGAAACTATACATTTTTTATAGAAAATTCTTGGGAGGTGAGGAGTCTGATGAGGTTACAAGTGTAAAACACCCAGACAGAATTTCAGAAAGGGAAACTGACAAGTTTACAAGCTCAAACACAAGAATGAATATCACAATCAATTTTCTGTAAATAGTTGAACTTGGCTATAGCAAAAGTGCCCCTCAGTTATGCTTAGATGGAAATGGGGGAATACTGCTACTATTAAAAAGGAAAATCCATGGAGAAAAAAACAAAATTAGAAAAATTTATAAAATAAACTTTTATCAAAATACAACACGGTAAGAGTGCCTGAGTAGCTCAATCAGTCAAGCATCTGACTCTTGATTCTGCTCAGGTCATAATTTCCAGTCATGAGATCAAGCCCTCCCTCCATGAAACCTGCTTGGGATGCTTTCTCTACCTCTCTCTCTGTCCCTCCCGTGCTCTCTCTCTCAAAATAAATACATAAACATTAAAAAAAAAATACAGTGAACCATGTGATTAAAACCATGATCTCAAACTCTAAAATGCAAGGAGCAGATCTAAGACTATTTCAGAGAAAAGACTGCTGGAACACATAATATCAATTTTTTGTACAAGAAGTTTTTATTTTTTATTTTTGGGGGTTTTTGGTATGTGTTTTTTTTAACTTTTTAAAAAGTTGGATAAAATCATTCTAGGTTGTAAAAATGATGAACTAGACCTTGAGTGTAACAAGTAGCTATGCTTTAAGCATACGACATGTAACTAGGTATGTTTTACTTTACAACAGAATCATGAGGTGTTATGAAAATAAGAGAGTAGGTGCTGGGGCAAGGGAGGGTATATAGACAGAAATTTATTTCATATAATGGAAAATAGCGATTTTAAACTGACTAGGTGATGTTTATTGGACTGTAGAAACTAATTTTATATTTCTCAACTTTTTTTCTAGGTCATAATTTTCTTAAATATTGAACTTCTCACCTTAACCTCTGCCAATATTGCCTCAAGAAATTGACTGCAATAGGGGCGCCTGGGTGACTTAGTCAGTTAAGCGCCGACTTTCGCTTAGGTCATGATCTCGCGGTTCGTGGGTTCGAGCCCCGCGTTGGGCTCTGTGCTGACTGCCAGCTCAGAGCCTGGAGCCTGTTTCAGAGTCTGTGACTCCCTCTCTCTCTGACCCTCCCCTGCTCTTGCTGTCTCTCTCTCTCTCCTAGAAATAAATTTTAAAAATTAAAAACAAAGAAAAAAGAAATTGACTGCAATTGCACTTCAGAAATGAGACAATCTAGAAATTCTACTTTCATTCTCTCACTTCTTATGTATGTTCCATTTTACTTTAACTTTTGTTCAATAAATCATTTTGAAAATCCTTTGTTCCCTGTACATATTTGTATCACTCATACATGTTTGGAAATGAATGAAAAGATTAATATGCCTGTCCCTCTAAAAGAGATTCCAATTATGAGCAATAATTAAATATAAGGTTGACCTGGGTGCCTAGGTGGCTCACTCGGTTAAGTGGCTGACTTGGGCTCAGGTCATGATCTCAAAGTTCAAGAGTTCCAGCCCCACAACAGGCTCTGTGCTGACAGCTCAGAGCCTAGAGCCTGCTTCAGATTCTGTATCTCCCTCCCTCTCCTTCCTTCCCCTGATCGTGCTCTTTCTCTCTCTCTAAAGAAAAAAAAAAAATACAAGGTTGACCAAGACTTTAATATTCTCCTGAGCATGATTAAGTTTTAGACAGGTTTCTTCCTGACTCTAGGCCCCTGGAGTTTTAGAATATTTCTTTAGAAAGCTTGCAACTGTAAATTGTTTCTCTGCTTCTTTAAGATATAAATATTTTTAAAAGCCTCTTTCCAATTTTACAACCTAGAAATATCTTTCATAAGGACCTGGCAACTAAGGAAGATAGTGCCCCCATTTCCCAGTCTTGGCAGGAGGGTAGGAGCTTATTTAGGTAAGCATCAATTAGCAACCACATACTGTCTAAATCACAGTAGAACATTTGCAGACTTCAGAATTACATAATTTGCTCTAGACTTTTCATCAATCAGCAAAGCCATAAAATCCTCCAGGTACCTTTCCACTAACTCACACCAGTTCTAAAACACCTCTTCCTTTGTTTCTGCAGAGTTGGTTATTGAAATAGTCTTGAATGAAGTCTTCCTTGACTGTTTAATTTTTTCCTGCAATTTTTGTTTTGACAAGGCAAATTTGTGGAATGCAGAAACTACAAAGTTTGGGTTAAAACTTCCATCAGTCAAGCTCCACAAGAACATAAAAGAAATGAAAAACAGGGTCAAGCCCACTAACATAATCTGAAATGTCTTTCATATTATGCCTACTTTCTAAGAGTATGAAAAATATATATTAAATTTTCAAGACTGAGAAATTCTGAATTAAGTGTAATAAATATAATTTTGAATGTGTAGCTGACTTTGAAAGAAATTAATAACAAGGAAAACAGCTACAATAGAAAAACAAAATGAAGGGGCGCCTGGGTGGCTTAGTCGGTTAAGCGTCCGACTTTCGCTTAGGTCATGATCTCGCGGTTCGTGGGTTCGAGCCCCATGTCGGGCTCTGTGCTGACTGCCAGCTCAGAGCCTGGAGCCAATTTCAGAGTCTGTATCTCCCTCTCTCTCTGACCCTCCCTGCTCACGCTGTCTCTCTGTCTCTCCTAGAAATAAAATAAAAAATATAAAAAAAAAAAAAAAAAAAAAGAAAAACAAAATGAAAATAGAATCCAGGGATGAGATGTGCATGGACTCTAAGGCTGCCATCAAAGACATGGCTGGCCTCAGTAATGCAAGGGCTTCCATTTTAAAACTTAGATGAAGACAAAGCCCATTCCAGACAAACAGTTGGGACTGAGTCTGTCTTCATAAAGCTGGGACTCTCAGAAAACCATATCCTTTAAATGGATTCAAAACATTTTGAACAATGGTAGAGGGAATCAAGAAACAATGCATCTGAGTCTAAAAGATTAAACAGAATTTAAGAGATAATGGATGTAGATTGAGATTGCCTATTTTCCTTCCAATAACATAATAAAGACAAAGCAACAGAGACAATGTTCAAAGGTATAAGGACTGAGGACTAGTCATTTCATTCATCTTTTTATTAAAATAGAAAACAAGTTGATATTTTTATCAAAGAATGTACATAAATCTTCAACTAATCTTCTCCTTGAGCAGGATCTTAGTATAGATCTTCAACTTATGATAGGGTTATGTTCTGATAAAACCATGATAAATTTAAAATATCATAATTTGAAAATTCATTTAATACGCTGAATCCATCAAACATCAGAGCTTAGCCTAAATCACCTCAAACATGTTCAGAACACTTACATTAGCCTACACTCATGCAAAATCATCTAAACAAAGCCTATCTAATAAAAAAGTGTTGAATAGTTCATGTTATTTATTGAATACAAAAATGAAAAACAGAATGGGTGTATGGGTATAAAATGGTTGGTGTGTTGGTTGTTTACCCTTGTGATTGCATGGCTGACTAGAACTGCGGCCCCTGCCACTGCCCAGCCTCAAGGGAGAGCATCGCTAGCCCAGGAAAAGATCAAAATTCAAAATTCAAGTATGGTTTCTACTGAACATGTATCACTTTTGCACTATGTTGATCAAACCATCATAGATTGAGGACCTTCTACATTAATCACCCTAGTAAATCCATTAGATCAGGCCTGATCCAGGGACGCCCTCTTCACAAATAAATCAACATCACAGGGAAAACGGCCATCCTGGAGCTTTAATATTGCCCAGATTGTCTGTGTATCTAAATACTCTCAAGGTTACTATTTACTTTCCAAAACAATAACAATAATAGTTGGCAATTACTGAGCACTAATATGAGTGAAGCATTGTACATGTTCATCAAATTTCAATAGATCTTAGTGACAACCCTATGAAGTTGGTTCTACTGTTAGGTCCTTTTTATATATAAGGAAATTAAGGCTTGGAGAATTTAAGTGTTTTGCTCAAGGTCAAAGAGCCATAAAGCAGTGGATCTAGCATTTATACAATACCTTGACATTTAATATGAAATAAATGGATTAATACACAATTAATTTAATTGCAGATAACATCTTTGGCATAGAAAAGCTGGCTCAAAGCCTGTGAGCAAGTTGGATCCCCTCCCTGAAAGAAATAAGTATATAAGTTAAGGTAATTTTAATACATGATCCATGGCAAGATGGCTCAGAGGATTATACTGCATTCTCAATATTTTCATCCCATTAAAGGACTAAAAAAGCTGAATATAAAAGAAAGTACCTCCAAAAAATGACGTTAAGAAAATATTACTTAGAATTTCTATTTCCTTAAATCTGACAAACTTAGATCATAATCTTTGAGTGTATCAACATCAACACCCAAGGCACTGAGAGGAGTTCATCTGATCCTAGAACCTATTCAGTATAAGAGAAGAATCGTTTGTGTTAGATTTCTATTTAAAACACACATGATTAGAAGTATCTTGTAACAACCATTTCTAAATTACAGAAATTCACATCCAGCTCTTGTTGGCACAGACATTTAAAAAGGGGGGAAGCACAATCACAAGTGCATAATCCAATTAATATCTCAAAGAGAGCACACCATGTAACCAGCTACTACCCACATGAAGAAAAGAACATGACAAGCACACCAGAAGACTCCCATGTGCCTTCTTCTAGTCACTGCCCTTGAAAAAAGCAACTGTCATTTTGATATTCATCTTTTCATTCTTTTTTTTAAATGTCAAGTGTAATTAACACAGCATTACAGTAGTTTCAGGTGCACAATATAATGATTCAACATATCTATACATTTCTCAGTACTCAAGATAAATGTATTCCTAATCCCCTTTATCACTTCATTCTTTTTTTTAAAAAAATGTTTGTTTTTGAGGGAGAGAGAGAGAAAGAGAAAGAGTGCATGAGCAGGGGAAAGGCAGAGAGAGGGGGGGACAGAGGATTTGAAGTGGACTCTGTGCTGACAGAAACCCACAAACAGTGAGATCATGACCTGAACTGAAGTCAGACGCTTACACAACCGAGTCACCCAGGCACCCCATCAATTCATTCTTTACCTCCAAATCCCCACTTCCAAATGCTTTATGAACTGAAAGTATGTATGCAGATAGTGTGGAAACATCTCAAATACTACACGTTGGAAAGGAGCATGCTATCTTTGCCTCCCACAGCCTCCTGTCCTTATGGTCTCCATCTCTACCTTGATCTATCATCCATCTGGTTATCCAAGCTATAAATCTCAATATTATCCTCAACTCCTCTTAATCCTCACTGTAGTCTATTGATTCTCTCCCAATTATTTTATTATTTTTTAAATAAGTGATACTTTTTTCTCTTGCCCTTTACAGAGACTTATGACCTCAGATCTAGACTGAGATTAATAATCTGCAAATTAATCTTACTGCTTCTTACTATTTCCATTCCTCCTTCTCATCATTAAAGCCAATAATGACTGAAATATTCAAGGTACCATAGGAAGGTAACATGGCTAGACAGAGTGAGCAGTGGGGAAGGAAAGCAGAAACAGTTCTGAGTGGCAATGGGGCATAATATTCTGTAGGGCCTTTAAGAGTTTAGATTTACTTTTAGTAAGATGAAAAATCACTGGAGGCTTTGAACAGAAGAGTAGCATAATCTGACTCATATTTAAAAGAAACAGTATAACTGCCTCTAATGATAAGAGAAAGGGAAAGCCAAAAACTAGTTAAAATAAAAAAGCAACAAAGTGAAAACTGATTGAAATTTGGATGAGGATGGTGATGGTGTTGCTGGCAAAAAGTCACCAGATTCCAGGTATATTTTGGAGATGGTGCCATCTATATTTGCCTAAGAATTAGACTTGGGATATAAAATAGAATGAAGAGTCAAGGAAGAATCCAAAATTTCTGACCTGAACAACTGGAATTATTGAATTGCTATATTAGTTTGCTCAGGCTACCATATCAAAAATACTATAGAGTGGGTAGCTTAAACAGTAGAAATTTATGTTTTCCCAGCTCTGAAGGCTAGAAATCTAAGATCAAGTTGCCAGCCAATTCAGTTCCTGGTGAGAACTCTGTCTGTAGATGGCCACCTTCTCATTATGTCCTTACATGGTCTCACCTCTGACCAAGCACAAGGAGAAAAAAAGATGTTTTTTCCTTCCTATAAGGTCACCAGACCTAGATTAGGCCCTCACTTTTATGTATTCACTTAACCTTAATTATCTCTTAAAGACACTATCTGCAAATATAGTCACACTGGGAATTAGGGCTTCAACACATACATTTTAAGGATGCTCAATTCAGTCTCTTAACAGTTGTCAGCAAAAAAGACGGAGGAATCTATAGGAGCTTTTTTATTGGGTATTATTTGGAATATATCAGAGGTTTTGTTTAGACACAGCATCTAATTGGCTCTGTCATATAAGAAGTTGGATATAATTGTCTAGAATTTAGGCCAGATGTCTGACCTGGGGATATTAATTTGAGGGGAACCTGGGTAGTTCAGTTACTTAAGTGTCCAACTCTTGATTTTGGCTCAGGTCATGATTTCACAGTTCATGAGTTCAAGTCCCAGTTCAGGCTCGCAGTGACAGCATGGAACCTGCTTGGGATTTGTTGTCTGTCTCTCTTTCATTCAGAAAAGAAAAAGAAAAAGGAATCAAGGAATCGATCCCATTTGCAATTGCACCAAAAATAGTTACCTAGGAATAAGCCTAACCAAAGAGGTAAAAGATCTGAACTGTGAAAACTATAAAACATATATGAAAGAAACTGAAGAAGACACAAAGAAATGGAAAAACATTCATGTTCATTGATTGGAAGAACAAACATTGTTGAAGTATCTATATTACCTACCTATATTACCTATCTACACATTTAACGCAATCCCCATCAAAATACAACCATCATGTTTAGCAGAGCTAGAACAAACAATCCTAAAATTTGTTGGAACCAAAAAATCCCCGAAATAGCCAAGGCAATCCTGAAAAAGAAAAATGAAACTGGAGGCATCTCAATTCCAGATTTCAAGCTACATTACAAGGCTGTAGTCATCAAGATAGTATGGTACTGGCACAAAAACAGACACATAGGTCAGTGGAACAGAAGAAAACCCAGTAATAGACCCAAACTCTGTGGTTTAGGAGGAGGAGGGAGGAGGAAGAGAAGGAGAAGGAAGGAAGAGGAGGAGAGGAGGAAGAGGGAGGAGGAGGAGGGGGAAGGAGGAGGGGGGAGGAAAAGAAGGAGAAGGAAGGAGAAGAGGAAGAAAGAGGAGGAGAAGAAGAATTTTAAGGATGAAGTTTCTTAACAAAGTCTTGATTTTATTGTCCCAGGTTCAACTTTGGAGGTCATGATGCAGAAATCTTAGCTATCTTTGATTTTATAAAGATGAATTAGTGCCAGCCAGGGATTCTGAATCTGAGTCTGGCAGCCTACTTGAAATGAAAAGACCTGCAAATATTATCTCTAATTGAATAAACATTCCATCTTTATGTATTATTGTACTAGCTTACCAATAATTACTTCAAGTGCCATAAAGAACAATATTTAATGTCATGGGAACGGTATTTCCAAGCTATTAAAGTGATAACATTATAATTGTTCAATTCATGACCCATTGCTTTTGATCTGAAGGTAATTATGATGTACATAGAGGCTTTGTACATTAATACCCTGCCTGATTAAAAGAACAATCCAGGGACAATCTGGGGTATAATTTGGGGATTCAGTATTTGTTCCAATGCATAATAAAAGAATGTCAGCTACAGAAAAGCATTAAGATGAGCCAGAGGTAGAGAACATTTGAGGAAGCCTAAAGGGAAAAAAAAAAAGTACAAAAAGCTTGGCTTTATTTGTCTTTCTACTTAGTATCATCCATACATCACAACCATTATTGAATTTTAGGGTTACATGACATGAAAGAAAAATGCAGGATTAAAAAAATGAAAACTGTAATTGCCAGTAGGTAAATTTTGAGATGTCTTCAAATGAGAACAAATAGCAAGCCAATTAAGTTCAGAGTGAGTCTCTATGTCTAATAAAAGTACTATTGTACCATGCCTTGCATAGCATGAACTAAAAGTCATGCTTTTCATGACTTTCATCTGAACTTAAGTTCAGATTTTTATGGAGGTTTTAGAAGATATACCAATGATGGGGCGCCTGGGTGGCTTAGTCGGTTAAGCATCCGACTTTCGCTTGGGTCATGATCTCGTGGTTCGTGGGTTCGAGCCCCGCGTCAGGCTCTGTGCTGCCTGCCAGCTCAGAGCCTGGAGCCTGTTTCAGTCTGTGACTCCCTCTCTCTCTGACCCTCCCTGCTCACGCTGTCTCTCTCTCTCTCCTAGAAATAAATTTAAAAAAAAAAAAAAAATTAAAAAAAAAAAAAAAAAAAGAAGATATACCAATGAATCACATCAGCAAGTAACACAACAGGCATGATGTATTTTGGTGGATTCCATGTAAATGGACAATTAGCTTTAGAAACTGGAATTAACAGCTATACGAGCCAAGAAGTAGATACCTGAAAGATCAGCATGGTATTTACATAAATCATGTAGAAAAGAAAAAACGAGATTATAATGGGCATGTTATTTTTTTTATTTCTTCTTCTCTTATAAACATATTTTTCAAACACTCAACCAAACATAGTTCTGTCCTTACAAAAACCACAGCCTCATGGGGTGAATCCTAATATAAACTAATTGATGACAATATATGTTAAATGGGATTATAGTGAATCGAAATTTTGCTGTGGAAGCAGAAGGAGCAAAGTTAAAAAAAAAAAAACAGGATAAAGGAGGAAATGGTACTAGATGCTACAGAGTTCTTTTTTCTTTTACTGTTTTTTATTCTATAATTTCTTTTTTATTTAAATTTTAGTATACAGTGTAATATCGATTTCAGGAGTAGAATTCAGTGATTCATCACTTACATACAACACCCAGTGCTCATCACAAGTGCCCTCCTTTTTACTCATCACCCATCTAGCCCATCTCCCACCCACCTCCCTCCATCAACCCACAGTTTGTTCTCTGTCATTAAGTTTGTTTCCTTAGAGATTTAATTTTTAAAAGACTTCTTAAGATTTAAAATATGAGCCTTGCCCCTTTCAATTTGAAGATAAGCTAATAAGTTCACTTTGTGCCTGAGAGATGCAGGGACAAAAGCCAATAGACACTTTCTCTCTATTCTTTTGTTCTAGGATTAGCTCAGAAGAAATCCCTTATATACAAAGCTTTTACTCTCCCTCATTGAAATAAAGAAGGAGGAAGAAAGAGGAGCTTGCGTTTCTTTCTGAGATTTAGACTTCTTCATCATGGATTTCATCTTCGTGCACTGCTGAACCAGGCTGATTTGATCAAAAGTCAAAGCTAGAAGGCGGCTGAAAGGGAAGACTCCTTTGCAAGGTAATGCTTTAATAAATCAGAAGGTTTGGAGCCATTCTTTCCTCAAGTACCTATACTTTCCTAAAACCCTTTTGAAAAGGGATCTACTTGGTTAAATTTTAAACTCTGGCTGAAGAAAGATTTAGTAAATTAGCTTTTGTCTAAATAGTCCTGAAAAATGCAACAAATAGATATCATCATGAGAATAAGGATGAATTTGTATGATGAAGTCCGTCCTCACTGAGGAATTCTGTCCAAAATGTACTTGATAGTTACATATTTACTCCTTGATTCTCTGTAAGTTATTTAAAAAATAGCCAAAATTCTTCTTATTCTCACTGATTGGTTAAAATTGACCTTAGCAAACAGTATTCTATCCCACATATTGTCATTTCTGATAATGCACTAGAATTAACTTGGCACTGTCTATCTTATTAGCAAGCCATTATTTTAGTTAATGTTTAGTTAATTAGCTAATATTAGAATATAATAGAGATTATTTTTGATGTTTTTTAAATTTTTATTTAAATTGTCAATGAGTTAATGTAATATAGGACAATCTTGCACTTAGTTGCAGGCAATAGCACGACAAGATGAAGATTCTAGTCTTAATTGTGACCGTCTTGAATTTTGTGGCTTGCTTCCCGGTAAGTTTCAGTATTTTGGATAACAGTATCCTTATGAAACTAAAAATTAGATGGAGAGAAAACACAAATTGATTATCATTAGCTTATGTTTAATCCAAGAAAGAATATTTGGCTAAACAAAACATCATTGTATTTTTAATGTTCTTTTTTCTATTTATAAACTCCCTTCCCTGAAAATAAATAACATACATAATGAAGTAAAGATAACAGAAATTATAATGCATGATACAATATAATTTATAAAGGGCTCTCTATACCTGTCATACTTTAAGACATTCTATACTGAAAGTTTGCTTTGGGACACCTGGATTTATATTAATATATAATAGATATATTTTTATATACATATACATATATTTACATTTATATATTGCAGAGGCTACTTAACACTTATATGTTAGCTGTTCCTTTTTAGAATGATATTGAATATTTCTGACTTGATTAACCTAACAACTAATGGATAACAAAGAAAGAGACCTTTAGAATGTTGCTTTATTTGATCAATTTAGCACTGTGACTACTGATTTCAGGTTTTAGTAAAATATAATCAGCAGGAAGAACCTCACAAAAATGTTGTATTCTTTCCCTTTAGTATAGTGGGAATCAGGAAACACACAATCACACAAATCATTTGTCTGCCAATCCACCTTTGTCTGCATCAGATGGCCACACAGCAAGCCAACTCTCAACCATTCTAAGAACAAAAAATAATTCTGCACCTACAGATGATCCAAACAGCTACTTTGAGTCTACTGATGCAGTAACAAGGCACTCTGGATCTCTTTCAAAGAGAAACCCCTCAGAGACTCTTCAAGCTAGCATATATAACTTTCTCCCATTTGGGGTTGATATACCAAACAACCCTTCAGCTAACCAGACTTCAGCTAGCTTCACTTACGTTGAGGGTATAGGAGGCAACTCTACTCAGGAAGAGGCTCCAAGGAGCAATGCTTCACCTTCATCTGCTGCTATGCAGGATACTTCTGCTGTCAGCATCACAAATTCCAGATTTGCACCCAACTCCTCAATAACACAGAACAGGATGGCTGTTCCTGGGGAAAATAACATCTCAGCACCTATATCCATAACCACCCACCGGTATAAGTCTGATTCCATTGCTATTCCCCACTTTCAGACTGGCAAAGACTCCAAAGCAACTCAGAGTCTTGGACCCTTCTTTACACCCACTGGAAGATCTAAACCATTCTTTGTTCCTAATCCTTCTGCATACGTACAAAACCCTAAGAATGAGTTCGGTGCCTCTGCAGATGACAGCACTGCTGTCACAGCAGATATAAACAAACTCCTTGGAACTTATACCACTACTCGTGAGGAAGAAGCAGGGCCACAAAGTGTATACTTTACTGGTGCTACCACCCTTATGAAAGAACGTGATACAGCCACCATTATAGCCATAGACATTCTAGAAGATTACACAACTCTGTTTGATGTTCCTGACATGGAAGATGAAAATGTAATTATACTTGACAATACTTACCTGGAAAGATATGGCAAAACTGTGAGCAGTGCTCCAGATGTTCTACAGAAAGATAATTCTATTGTAATTGATGCCAGAGACAAGAAGTATCATCATAGAACTACAGTTAATGCTCGAACACCTAGCATTTCCTCTGCAAAAAACAGCAATGACTTCGAATCTTTTCATATTCTGAGTACTCGCAACAAGGCTTATACCAAATCTAGCATGACTGCCACTGACACTGATGAAGCTCCTTCCAATATCAATCCCATCAATGCTACAGATTCTCTTCTTAATTATAGAATATATAAGGAACACAATGATGTTATCAGTAATTTCTATGATAGCAAGACAATGTTGGATGTAGCTAAAAATACTATGCAACCAGGGGATTTAATTATTTCCAAAACAAATGTCATCACTTCTACAAAGCACTATGCTAATCCTAACTCTACAGAGCCACCAACTAACACCAACGTTAATTTTAAAATAAGCTGGCCTTTGAAGGAAGATACAATAATAGGAGGCAGACATACTACTGTACAGGTAGAAAACATCACAACACCTAACAATAACAATATTGCTGGAGCAACTGGATCTAAAGTCACTAATTCAGTAATTAAGCCCCATTCCAGTATTTTTGCCAGTGTACATTTTAAAACAAATAGGAATAATTTTAAGTCTGTGAGCAATGATGAAATTGAGGAAGTCATTCCTGTGGTCCAAAAAATTGCAAATATGGACCAAGATGATGTAGTTATAGAAGAAGTAATATTTCTTCATCCAGACACTTCCACAACAGAAATTAGAAGAAAAGTTTACTCTCTTAACCCTGATGCAGATTATGCACAAACAGCAAGAAACAGAATCATCCTCCTTTCTGACATCCCCGATATGTTCAATCCCTTTTTGAAAAATAAAATAAAGCCCTTTGCAATAGGTAGCACAAACCTCATCAGCAAGAGAGGTAACCATAGAACCCCCACCTCAATTACTGCAAATGATGCCACAGTTGAAATGGATATTGAAGGAAAGAGTGTGTTTAAAAGGGCCAATTTTCAGAGCAGTACCACTCCTATCATC
The DNA here is from genome assembly GCA_017311185.1 of Proteles cristata cristata. NCBI lineage: Eukaryota > Metazoa > Chordata > Mammalia > Carnivora > Hyaenidae > Proteles > Proteles cristata. The sequence continues at coordinate 633,209 of JAESUZ010002451.1, forward strand.
ACTCACCCTGGAACTGCTGGATCTGTCTATTTGAGAGAAGACAGTGTAGCTGACATGACCTCAGCTTCAAAGCTCAGTGTCACTCTTTCAGATAAATCTCTTGACTCTGTGGATGAAACCATTAGCCTCTCAACTAATAATAATCACGCCAGTGGTGGTATAGGTGGTATAGGTGGTATAGGTCCCATCCTTGAAACAGACTTTCCTATGAACAAAGGATATACTCTTCCATCAGTAGCTGAATCATCTACCCTAATGCCCAAAGCCCAAAATAATCAGGCTCAAAACTCCCCGCTAATTGAAGATGATTCTTTGGCTGGTGCTTGGATATCAGATCCTGTGGCTAAAACTCCTCATCTCATTAATGATGCCATTATACAAAAGTGGAAAATTAATAAAGTATTAGTAGATCACTTGAACATTCCATTGGAGTCGACTTTCACCTCTCCCACTGATGACTACAATGCCACTGCCAGTGCTGGTAAGAGGACCACAAATGTGACTGACAGCTCTGAATTGATGATTAATAAGTCCAGCATACCAGAAGGAAGGCCCACTGTAGCTATTAACACCTTGAATATAAGAACAGCTGGTTTTCTTACACCAAAACAAAGATTTGGAAGTTTAATAGACAAAAAAAGTGAAAATGAAGAGAAATCAATTCCCTATGTGGATATAAGATCTTCAGTGGAAGAAGATGGTATTTTTCAGATAAAAGAAGACCTTCCACCTTCACATAATTTCAAGCACTCTGAATCAGGAAACAGTGGCTTTGAAAGAAATGGATTTGTGGCTATGGACAGCACAAAGTCTCTTTCCACATTAAGTAGTAGTATGCCTCCTGCTGAAGTAACAATAAGTAGCAGAGACCTTACCACTCTTGCAGGAGAAAATGTTGACATTCTATATGATGTCACTAAACCTACAAATGGCAAAATACATTTTAATACTATAGCCACCGAAGCAATAGCTAATGGTGTGGGGGAAAGTGCAGCTGTGAAACAGAACGTGGAAGCAGCAGATGGCACTGAATTCCTTCCATCTAGCAATTCTATCCCCCAAGGTAGAAGAGATCACCTTACATTCTCTAATTTTTACTACACTATAATCACTGATAATCCTCTCCATATAACCAAGGAGAACCCAAATGTTGCTCAGAACATTAAGGAACATAAAATGTCACTCTTCACAATGGACAATGCAGACCTTGGTGATTATGGAAATGGTTATCAAACCCTCGCTGCCATCATGTCAAGCAATGCTAAGAAACTTCTCAATCAAGGAAAAATGTCTGGGACTGAAATAACAAATATCCCTCTTGGCAGCTCTACTATAGTTGATGATATTTCCAAAGAGGATAAAACTACTGAAGCTGTGACAGACTTGACTTCAATAGCTGCCACCTCGCCAATAAGCAAAGGCATTCTGGCCATGAATGAAGTTAATACTCATAACAGTGAATCTAACAGAGTAGGAGATGGCTTTACCATGTCCACAAGAGGTCCCGGTGTGTACAGAGATGATGGCATTCTATTAGTAACTGATTCCTCTGCTTCTATGCAGTCTGTTGCCCCTTTCAATCATCCTCAAGCAACAAATCTTATAAAAAAGATCTTCTTGGCGGATACAATAGTACCAAAAACTTTTCATAATAAGTCTATCCCAGCAGCTTTGACAAGAGCTGTCACTGCTGCTTCTCAAGGAGATTCTGACACCGTGCTTTACAGTGCACAACATGAATCTAAGGACCCTTTTAAGGAAAATATAACAGTGAACTATGAAGCTTACCCACAAAAAGACATAGGCATTATGGCAAAGGAAGATGTATTTAAAGAAGAAAATGTGAGGGATAATAACTATGTTACACCTATTGCAGGTGATAATGTTCCTAAAGGCAATAACTTGACAGCTAAACATTTTTCTCTTAACTCTGATGTATATAATTCTACCAGATTCAAAGGAACTACCAAAAACGCAGCTGACCAACTTGAATTTGAGACTCCTGCATCAACCCATATGACTGAAGTCTCCTATCCTCTACTTAGAAAATTTACTCCTCAGTCTCAAAGAAAAGTAATTATAAGAAACAGCAATAGTAGTGCTGAACATGATACATTCTTTGGTGGTGATATTCTTTATCCAATGATGAAAGAAAACGTCCCAAAAGGCTATTTCTTTTCCCCTAAAAGAAGATCTACCTTTACAACACCAGAGTTTAGAATTCCATTGAAAGATAATATAAACCCTGCTCTGGAAGGCACTGTGTTATTAGGAAAAGAAACTTCCAACAAAAATTATGCATCCTATACTGATGAGCAAACTGATCCAGGAACAGAAAAAGACCAAATCGCTACAGGTAGCACAACAAATTCTCACACAAGCATTATACCTGTGACCTTCTCCATTCCTATCTCCTCTGAAGACTCAAATGTGAAAAATTATTACCATATGTCTGGAACAGGTACTCCTCTATCACTGGAATATGCAAATACATTAAGAGATGATTCCTTTATTCTTAGGCCTAAAACTACCCTGGCAAAGGAAAATAATCCAGATGCTATGGACTTGATCATCATTGAACCTGATAAAAGTGATTCTGAATATATTTCAAATAAACATATCTTTACACTAGAGAAGGAAAAAAATAGTTCTATTAAAAAACCTATTCCATTTATACATGGACCAAATGGATTTGTGTCTCATACAACCTCCCCTAGAGGGGGGGCCTCAAAGAGTCTTCTGTATAGACTAACCCACCCTGAGTTTGAAACTAAAGAAAAATATCAAACAATTATTCTCAACGAAGAAAATTCTGACTCTGGTATTGTTGCCACTTCTTTCAAAAACTTCAACATTCAACATCTGAAAACCATGGCACCCTCCCTAATTGATGCTACTGAGACTCTTCCTTCTGAGTTTCAAGAAAGATCATCTGCAGAAGAAACTCTCAGTGAAGACAATATCGTCATCATTCTCCCTGAAGTTTCAGACTTGGAAAATAAAAAAATAGAGGATTTCTTTGTACCATACACAGGAACAATTGTTACTATGGGAGAGAGCAGTGCATTTGGCACCGTGCCCACAGATCATGCTGTGATCACCACCCCCATAAGAAGTCAAGGTCATTTCTATAGGAAAGGCATTTTATCCAAAGTTGGTAACACAGCTGCCCCAGAATTGGCAGACACCATCAAATCAGAAAAATCAAAAGTTAATGAAAATAAATTGGACTTGGCTGAAGTGATGCCTTCACAGGATCACATTTACCCCTTGGCTCAGGATATTGCTTCCCAAACAAAGAATATCTCCTCTGTTGGTGAAGTTACTAAGGGTATCACAGAAACAACCTCAATAGTTTCTCTTAATCCTGTTAGAGACACCCAAATGTCAACAAATGTTCCCACAATTTCACCTAATGCGCCTGTCTTTGACTCTCAAGAGAGCAATGAAAATAGTGACTCTACCATGCCTGAGATAGATGATATCCTGTCCATAAAATTAAAATCTCTATTAATTCCTAATCAGAAAAGACCTAGAATTGCAGATGCAGTTAGTCAAAAAGATGGTTCTTTATTAAATAAATCAGTGGCCTTAAAGCCATTGGGTGAACACTCTATTATCACTGACCAAAATTGGGAAATCACCAAGGTGAAAAGTAACCCTCAGTCTTTCTCCATGGTCTCCTCTGTTCCTCTGGAAGATCCTACTACCTTTTCAGATAATCCTATAAATGTAGCCACTGATAAACCCACCACTGAAAATGAGGGCTTTTATGATAAAACTGACGCCATGGCTTTTGCACCTGATACAGTTCTTCCACCTGCAATTCACAAAAAAGAGCAGATAAATAAAAGTTCTGACTACTCTATAAATCACCATATAAATAAAGCCGTTATCAGTCTATCTGCAAAAGAAAACACTGCCTCAGGAACCGAGGCTAGTGCATTCCTCAGTAAAGATAAGGCTATTGTAGAGGATGAATCCTATATTTCTGAAGCCGAAATTCCAATAATCTTAAAACAGGTAAATTCAGCAAACATTAATCCTTTAATTCCTAAACCTCATGTTGCTTCTGCTGAACAGAAAGCACCTGGAACTTTAAAAGAAACATTTTACCCTGCTTCCACAATAAGTACAACAAAGCCAACAAAGGCCAGGGCTAAGGGCACATTTTCTCTTGGTAATGATAACTTAAAGATGTCTATCACAAACTCTTATAATAAATCACAACTATCCATGAAACCAACTCTTCCTCCTACTGATTTTGTTGCTGATTTTATTAAAATCAATAATTCTGAATTTAATCCAGTAACTGTTAAAGGAGAGAGCAACATAAAAATGACTGATGAGTCTGTTATAGCTAGAGATATCATTGTTCTACCTGACAAAGAAATCATTTCACCTGACAATATTAATTCTACTGATGACATAAGAAACATTACAAGTGAAAAAAGGCATGTAGATTCTATAGAAAATGATAATGTAACTCAGTATGAAGTCATTCCTTTTACAAAGGACTTTTCAGCAGAGGCAGATGTGATTTTTCTGGCAGAGGAAAATAATCCAATTAGTAGGAATTTAATGACCACTAGGCTTGATGACAATACCTTTAAATACATATTGGAGAAAAATACCTTTAATGTTGGAGAAAAAGGAAAGAGCCCCAGAACAGAAACACCTACATCTGTTCAAGGGCTCCATAGATATGGATCTCATGCTCCCTTCCCCACTGCACATGTCACTGAGAGTCTCCTGAATGAAAATCCTGTAGGACCCGAAATTAAACAAAAATATCAAATGTTGATCTCCAGAAAAGGAAACCCTGACTCTGACAAAGATAGCACCTTTCACAAAGATTATTCTGCCAAGTTAAGAAACAAGTCACTTAGAACCACGACTCCCTTATCTACGGATGGAAATAGACAAATTTCCCCCAAGTTTGCAGATGATTTAGTTCTAGAAAAGGACACCCTAAGTCGAAATGACATCATCACTCTTCCAGAAGGCAAATGGATTGAGCATATCAGTGCTCCAGATCCAAAATCAATGGAAACTATAGGACAAAGCAGGATGTTCACAGATGAAATGACTGATCTCACCATTAGCACAACCCCAATAATAAACAAAGACCAGCTCTACAGGAGATATTTCACATTCAGTGCTCATCCTCTTTATTACCAAAGGGAACCTGCAATGTCACCCACATCAGAATATAATCGAGATAAAGATTTCAATGCAGAGAGCCATCATTCACAGAATGCCACTGTTCCTTCAATTACACTTGATGTCAAACCTGATAATAATGAACTTCCCTTTGTTGATAAAAATTCTGGGAATAAAATAAGTAGGGCTTCAATTTCTTCTTCACCGATGAGGACAACTCATGCTGTTGATACCACTGCTCTTTCCTTTGAGGACAGTTATGAAGGGGGTGATTCTACGCAACTTAATGAAAATAATGTTAGATCTAGAGAATTTCCATTTCTACTAACAACTGAAAGTATCATTCTTATGCCTAAAGTCTCAACCAACAATTTTGTGCTAATGAGTGATAACTTCTTGTCTGACCTCTCACAGTCAGTATCAGTAGACTCAGAGACAGGGACTGAATACCTTGACTTCATTCAAGGAACTGGTATTTCAAAAAATCAGGACATTAAAATTCAAACGGACCTTCAGCCCCACTTGTTGGATTCAAATATTCCTTCTATGGATTCAGTACCTTTTACTGGGAATTCCACAGATGAGGCTGATTCAGCATCTGCTGTGGAGAGAGAAACTGTTAACATTTCTAAAATTAACACAGATGCTCAACCTCTGGGTACAATGATGAAAGTGCTTTTGCCTACAGAAATAAGCTCCATCTCTTCTGAAATAAGAAAAATGCCTAAACTCTTTGCTAAGGAAGATACAGGTGCTAAGTTGGATTTAAATCACATTATAAATGCAACAGTTCTCATTCCAACTTTGGAAAAAACACTTCTCCCAACTTCTGAGCCCAACGCTGTCTCCAAGACTAATAACAAGGAGGAGAAACTCATTATTTCTGGCAATTTCGTCTTAGGAGATTCAAGAATACTGAAAGATAATCCTTTTTTTGGTAAATTTAATATTTCTGCTAGACCTCAAGCTCCCTCTAATTTAAAAAGAATCCTTTCAGCTGATTCCACCATGTTTCTGGAAAATACTTTAAAACGTAAGTACAAAAACTCCGCTCCTCCTAATGAGGACCCAAGCACAACAAGCTGGCTTCATAACGCTCCCACTGGATCCTATGTGCTACTACGGAAATCAATTCTTTCTCCTGATTTCACAACATCTGTGAGTTCTGAACTTGATCCCATTGTCAAAATGAAAAATGATACTACAACGAACATTTATAATAATATTCCATTTGAGGAAAGAAATACTCCATCTCGCAAAGCCATTTCACCTAGTATCAATACTTCAACAAAAGACATGTTGAATTCTATTTTTAATAAAATATTTGTGCACAGGAATTCTCTAGGGAAAGATATAATCAATGAATATGAAATAGTCTCTATTACAGAAAACATTTCAGACATTATCTCAGATGGTGAAAATATTTCAGATATTGAGGATGTGATAGGCACTGTGCCTGACAGCAGAGCTCTTAAGTATGTCACAAATGAATATGTCCTAGAACCACAGGAAGAAAAACACAATCCTATTATGAAAAAAACTACTCTCAGTTATGACTCCAAAATAGCCGAGCCTCATCAATTCTACTCCAGGGCTGATGTCTCTGAGCATTCACCTCAAGGAGCCCCAAATGAGATTAAAACTAAAGAAATGCTACAAAATTTGGTATCTAGAGAGAAAGATACCAGTTCTAACATTGATGCTGTTGTTCTGAAAAGTTCCACTGACAACTCAAATTATCAGGCTCCCAATTCTATGACTCACCCCCTAACTCACACAAGTGAAAGTACTCACAAGTTTCTAGGTAAAACAACTCTTAAAAGGGACACTTTAAGAGGACATGACACCATCATTGTTTTCCCTGAAGATAAAATGATGGAATACACCCTTATTCCAGACCCAAAAAAAACAGTAACCACGGTAGGGGGAAGGATGTTCCCAGATGAACCTATGGATCCCATTGTTATCACCTCTCCGTTAAAAAGTAAGAATCACTTCTTCAAGAAAGTCATTTCATCTGCTAGGTATAACACAGATGCTCAAGGTAAAGCAGAAAACGTCTTATTGTCCCAAGAAGACAATGTTAAAGGTAAAACTAATATGGCAGAGATGGAACACTCGAGGGATAGCATTATTCCTTTGGCTGAGTTCAAAGTCATCTCTAAGGCCGAACTTCCTTTCATCAACGAAGATACTAAAATTTTAAACAAAGGGGCTTCAATCTCTTCTTTATCTAGGAATACAATAAACACTGTGAATGAAACCACTACTCCCTCCACTGAGAGTAATTATAAAAGAGGTAACTCTATGCCACCAGAAGACAACATTGGATCCAGGGGATTCCTAGCTCTACAAATCCTAGAAAAGGCCATATTCAATCCTGATGCCTCAACTGAAAATCTTGAAATCTCTGACCCAGTGACAAATAAGTCCTTGGCTAATTCAAGTGCATTGTCAAACACATTTAAGACAATGATCAAATACCCTAATTCTGTTACTGATGGTGATAGTCCCACTAAAAATAAAACTAATCTCAAGCCCAACTCCTTAACCTCAACAAAACTTCCCACTGGTTTTACTACCTTTTCAGACAATCCCACAAACAATGAGATTGATTCACTGCCCTCAGTAAATACAGAAACTACAGATGTCTCTAAAACTGAAACAGATAAAATATATTCTGAACCTCAGAGAACAATCATGAAGGCCTTTTCTCCTACAAAAGTCTCTCAACATATGGTCTCTGAAGAAAGAAAAATAGATAGTTTTTCTGATCAAGAAGATCCAGCCACTAAATTTTATTTAAGTCACATTACAAATGCAACCATTCTCAATTCAGCTATGAAGAAAACGTTTCCCTCAGTAACTGGTCTTAATACTCTGTCAAAGAGTGACAACAATGTGGAAGAGAAAGTACATATTTCTAAAGCTGGCAATGTTTTTCCAAAAGAATCAAGACCATTGAAAGATAATTCTTTCACTATTAACTATGATGCTACTTCTACTAAACCTCAAGCATACCCCAATTTAAAAGGAATCATTACAGTTTATTCTGCATTAACTCTTCCAGAAGCATCTAGGTCTAATGATCAAAGCTCTTCTCCTGAAGTTGCCACTGGAGAAAGGATCATCACAAATACTCCCATTGGAACATATGATCTACCACCATGGAAGTCAATTCTTCCTTCAGATTTCACAACATTCATGAGTTCATCTAAGTATTCTGAACTTGATCCAGTTATCAAAAGGAAAAAAGACACCACAACGAAGACTAATAATAGTATTCCACCTGGAGGAAGAAATACTCCATCTGACAAAATGATTGTCTCATTCACTACCGTTCTTTCAAAAAAAGGCATGAAAAACTCTCTTAATACTAATACTACTGCTAATAAAATTGGAGACAAGACTTTAATAAAGAAAGATATACCCACTGAAGTAGTTCTTATTACAGAAGGCATTTCAGAAAAGGCACACGACACCTTTTTGGCAGGGGAAAATATTCCAAATGATGAGGATATTGTAACTATTATACCTTCTGAAAGTGCCCTTGACTATGTTGCAGATAACTATGTCTTTGAAATGGTGAGGGAAGGAAATGGTCCCCTTACAAAAAAGATCGCACTCAGTGATGACTCCAATGCATTTGACTCTCATTCACCCCATTCCAGTGCTGCAGCTTCTGAACATGCATCTCAAAGATCTCCAACTGTTATCAAAGCTACCAAAAAATACCAAAGCTTCTTCCCCAAAGATAAAAATCTTAATTCTGACAATGATGCCACTGTTCTCAAAAGTTCTTCTGTCAATTTTAACACTAAGGTTCCGAGATCCATGATTTATTCTCTGACTGATTCAAGTTGGATTTTTTTACCTGAGTTTCTAGGTGAAACAATTGTGGAAAATACTTCTCTAACTGGTGATGACACCATCGTCATTCTCCCTGAAGGCAAAAGAACGGAGTACCTGTTTGTTCCAGACCCAGAACTAATGACAAGAATAGGAGAGAACAAAATATTCACTGATTCCACTGATCTTACTGTGATCACCTATCCTATAGGTTATAAAAAACAATTCAACAGGAAAGGTGTATCATTTGCTTATTATAATAATTATGTCCCAGAAGAAGCAAAAACCACCATTTCAGCCAAATTAGATGCAAATAAACATAAACCAAACTTGGCAGATATAATTCATTTGCAGAACAACATTATTCCTTTGGCTGAGTTCAATGTCATTCCTAATGATGATCTTCCCTTCATTGGTGAAAATACTGAGTAGCAAACAACAGAGCTTCAATCTTTTCATCATCTAAGAATACAGCAGCCAGCACTATGGCTGATTTCATTGATCTTTCCACTGTACCTAGAGAAGATGTGAAATCTAGAGGATTCCCATCTCTGTTAACATCTGCCATGCTTATCCCTAATTCCTTGCCTGAAAATCCTGAAACTTTTGGCCTAACAACAGATAAATCTTCATCTGAATCTTTAATAAATAGGTCAGAAGTATTAAAAAGAGCAACTGAATATGCCAATGCCATTAATGGAGATGATGTTTCAGGGAGACAGGTCATAATAACTCAAGCTGACATTCATTCCTATCCATTGGCTTGGACTGTTTCTCCAATTGGGTCAACTACTTTCTCAGATAGTACATAGATGATGAAGTTGACTCATTTTTCTCTCTGAATAGAGATACTGCTGAGAATTATATACCTAAGACTGACAAAATGTATTTCAAATCTCAAAAAGCAATGATGAAAGCCTTTTCCCTTACAGAAGACTCTCAAGATAGTGTCTATGAAAGACGGGAAATAGCTCCTCTTTTTGATCAAGAAGATCCAGCTTCTAAATTGGAATTATATAATTTTACAAATACAACAGTTTTCATCCCAACTATGAGAAAAATCCTTCCATCAGGAACTGAGCCCAGCCTTCTCTCCAATGATGTCAGCAATATAGAAGATTCCGTTACTGTGAAATTTGATGCTACTTCCTTCAAACCTCAAACATCTCCAAATTTAAAAGGAATCTTTTCAGCCAGTCCCACACTAACTCTTCCAGAAGAGCCGAGGCCTACCTCTCATGATAAATTTACTAACACAGGAGGGTCCATCACAAACACTCCAAGTGGACTACCCAGTCTTCGATGGAGGTCACATTTTCCTCCTTCTGATTTCACAACATCCATGGGGATTTCCAAATATTCTGAACTTGTTCCTCTTACTAGTATGGGAAAAGATAGGACCAAAAAGACTGATCATAACATTCCTCATGAGACAATCATTATTCCATCTGATAAAGCTATCATTTCACCTATTATCAATACCTCTGAAAAAGACATGGCAAGTACTTTACAAGAGAATACATATGAGCATAAAGACCTTGAAAAGAGAGAGATGGCAGATGAATATGAAATCATTTATTTTACAGAAGACATTTCAGAAACCAGATAACATTCCTTCTGCAGGTAAAATCACTCCAGCATATTTGGACCATACAACTAATAGGTCTGATGAAAGTGGTTCTGAATATGTCTCAGATATGCATACCACAGAATTAGAAGATAATGCAAATAATTCCCTGATAAAAGTGAGCACCCTCATATATGCCCCCAAGACACATGTGTCTCATGAACGACATACCATAGTTACTTCTCCAGACAGTTTATCTAAATAGTATCACCAGTGTTCAAAACCAAAGAAAACTACCAAGCTATGATTCTTAGACAGGAAAACATCACTGACACCGATGTTATTGCTCTCAAGGATTCTAATGCCAATGTCAGTATCAAAGCTCACAGACCCATAACTCACTTCCTCATAGATGCAAGTATAAATTTTCCTGCTAGTTTTTCTGACAAAACACCTGTGGGGAAAGGTACCATATATGATGATGATGGCACCATAATTCCCTCTGAAGACTTTGATTTAGAAAATAAAATGATTGAGTATTCCCTTTCTCCAGACATAAAACCTGTAATTCATAGCAAGACATTCATGACTGATACTACTAATCATGCTTTCAAAAACAGCGACAATTTTCTCAGGAGAAACATATCACCTATCATTTATAAGACATCTACACCCAGGAGAGGAGACATTACCACATCCACTATATCTGACCTTACTGAAGATCAAACAGGTATAGCTGCAGTATGATTCAAGGTTTAGTAAGTTTCCTTCAGCTCAACTTTCCAGTGATGACATCTCCAATATGAAAGAAAACAAAGAAGATGCAATCAAGACAGTTCTTACTTTCTTTTATCCTTTGAAAAAGATGACTGCCAACAAGCCAAATGCTCCTGATATTTCTACTAAGGACAAAAATAACATTGGTCATTATAGCCTCACATCATCAGGGAATGTAAGGTCTCTAAAATATGCATATATGCGACTACCTGAAATTCTCATATTAACCTCTAAAGCCCCTACTAAAGAAACTGCATCTACCAAACTTATAAAAGGCACAAACCTCTATTACCCAACAATATTAACATCAGCATCATCACAGCCTGTGTCTATAGACCCACCTTACTTCAATAAAGGCATTGTCTCAGAAAGACAAAATACTAATAGTCAAATAGTCCCAAAGCCTTTCCCCTTGGTCTATACTGTCCTCCAAGCTGATTCCACAGGTTCTTCAGACAACATGGCTAATATCAAACCTAGCACATCTGCTACTGTTGTCACCAAGAGCAAAATTTTTGATACTGCTGCTTTTGGTGGTCAAAATGCAGAACCCAAGCAAACAACCACCAAGTTTTCTTCTTTTTCCTAGTGGATATAGTAAACCAAATTTCTATTATACAAGAGAAATAACCAAAGCTTTTGCAGTAAAAGACACAGCTGAAGAGAATCACCTTACATATGTAAACAGAATAGGAAATGATCCAATCATTCAGGTGGAAACAAACTAAAAGATTCTGACCTAAGGCCTTATCTTGTGAATAAAAATGTTAGTGCTGATTAACAAATCAGTGAATAAGGATTCTGACCTTGTCCCTGTAGCAGCTTACTCAAGCTTTCACATGCCAAAGACTTCCCTCCCAGATGGATCTGGTTCTCAGGAAACCTACTTCATTACTGGGAACTCAGTTTGCTCACAGAAGTAATTACAGTTATTCCTTTTTTTTTTTTTTTTATTTCTAAGAGAGAGAGAGGGAGACAGCGTGAGCAGGGGAGGGTCAGAGAGAGAGGGAGACACAGACTCTGAAATAGGCCTCTGAAATAGGCTCCAGGCTCTGAGCTGGCAGTCAGCACAGAGCCCGACGGGGGGCTCGAACCCACGAGCTGTGAGATCATGACCCAAGCGAAAGTCGGACGCTTAACCGACTAAGCCACCCAGGCGCCCCAATTACAGTTATTCCTACTGATGAAAAATCTTTATCTCACACAGAGATCATTTCCATGGTAGAAGGAAATTCTCAGTTGGAATTAAAATAGTCAATTTCAGAGCAACACATTCTAAACATCAAACTTCAGAAAGCACAGATGATACACATTAATCCACTGTCAAGATAAAAAATATATATTACTTAGGTTTCAATTTCTAGTGTACCACAAGCTAACAAGGGGCTTGAAAGAAACACTTTATTTAAGGCTGATATTCTTCAGTCACAGAAACAATTGCTCCAAAAGATATCCCTGAAGAGACTACAAACAACAAAGCAGAAGTGAGGGTCATAACTGACCCTGCTATCTACACCATCTTCCTTGAAAAAAAAAATAGTGATACCGCAGGCCAACACATCCTTCAATTATAATTTCTTTACTCATGCACTGAACATTCCAATCACTGGAGGGGAAGAGGCCAAAAATGTGGATGTTGCTATAACCAAATTTCAAGAAGTAACTGTTCCTCTCACCTCCCTGTTTCTGAAGCTGGGAATTTTCTCATGAATGGAGATACTGAACCTGAAACTTCCTCAGCAGCTTCATTCCAACAACGATGATAATCACCTCATCTAAGGTTAATAACTCCATTTTCTCCAATGAATTTATAAAATCTGAAGATACACAGACTCTTTCTAAAGTAGGAATTCTAATCTACACATTCAATGTGATCCCCTTCAAAATTGCACCAGCATTCTTCTCAAAGTTAGAACAAACAATCCTAAAATTTGTATGGAACCACAAAAGACTCAGAATAGTCAAAGTAATATTGAAGAAGAAAACCAAAGCAGGAGGCATCACAATCCCTGACTTTAGCCTCTACTATAAAGCTGTAATCATCAAGACAGTATGGTGTTGGCTCAAAAACAGACACATAGACCAATGAAATAGAATAGAGAACCCAGAATTGGACCCACAAATGTATGGCCAACTAATCTTTGACAAAGCAGGAAAGAGTATCCAATGGAAAAAAATACAGTCTCTTTAGCAAATGATCCTGGGAGAACTGGACAGCAACATAGAGAAGAATGAAACTAGGCCACTTTCTTACACCATACATAAAAATAAACTCAGAAAGAATGAAAGACCTAAATGAGACAGGAAACCATCAAAATGCTAGAGAAAAAAGCAGGCAACAACCTCTTTGACCTCAGCTGCATCAATTTCTTGCTCAACACAACTCCAAAGGCAAGGGAATTAAAAGCAGAAATGAACTATTGGGACCTCATCAAGATAAAAAGCTTCTGCACTGCAAAGGAAACAATCAACAAAACTAAAAAGCAACTGATGGTTTGGGAAAAGATGTTTGTAAGTGACATATTGGATAAAGGGCAAGGATCCAAAATCTATAAAGAACTTACCAAACTCCACACCTGAGAATCAAAGAACCCAGTGAAGAAATGGGCAGAAGACATCAATAGATGCTTTTCCTAAGGAGACATCCAGATGGCCCAAAGATTCATGAAAAGATGCTCAATGTCACTCATCATCAGAGAAATACAAATCAAAATCATACTGAGATATCACCTCATACCAGTCACAGTGGCTAAAATGAACAATTCAGGAAACTACAGATGCTGGTGAAGATGTGGAGAAACGGGAACCCTCTTGGACTGTTGGTGGGAATGCAAACTCGTGGAGCCACTCTGGAAAACAGTGTGGAGGTTCCTCAAAAAATGAAAAATAGAATGCTACGATCAAGCAACAGCACTAGTAGGAATTTATCCAAGGGATACAGGAGTGCTGATGCATAAGGGCACATGTATCCCAATGTTTTATAGCAGCATTTTCAACTATAGCCAAATTACGGAAAGTGCCCTTCAACTGATGAATGGATAAAGATGTGGTTTATATATACAATGGAATACTACTTGGCAATGAGAAAGAATGAAATCATGACATTTTCAACAACGTGGATGGAACTGGAAGGTGTTATGCTGAGTGAAATAAGTCAGTCAGAGGACAGATATATTATTTCACTCATATGTGGAATTTGGGAAATTTAACAGAGGACCTTAGGGGAAGGGAAGGAAAAATAAGTTACAAACAGAGAGGGAAGCAAACCATAAGAGACTCTTCAATACAGAGAACTAAGGCTTGATGTGGTGGTGGAGGAGAGGGGAAAATGGGTGATGGGCATTGAGGAGGACACTTGTTGGGATGAGCACTGAATGTTGTATGTAAGCGATGAACTATGAGAATCTACTCCAAAAACCTAGAGCAAATTTTACACACTATATGGTAGCCAATTTGACAATAAATTATATTATAAATAAATAAATACTTAAAAAATAATAATAATAATAAAGTAGGAATTCTAATGTTTAGGAGATACCACTTATCTCAGTTAATTCTTTTAAAATCCCACATTACATTTCAACTGATAAATCTAAAGATATTCTCCATACAAAGAGAGTCTTAAAGGTAGGCATCACTATGACATAAGCACTTTCAAAGTCTATATCTGAGGATTCATTCTAGTCAAGTATCACTGAAAATCCTAAATTGTCAGATAACATTCCTAAGGCCTTATTGTGAACACTCCCTCTTTGTTAACAGTTTCCTTTTTTTTTTTTTTTCTTCTTTTTTTTCACTTAAAAAAAGGGTTTTTTCCATCCTGGACCTGAAGAAGTTGCTACTTAAATATAAACATGATGCTTTTCTGAGAAAAGACAAGCTATTTCCATTAGTGTAATAGACACTACAACAATAGAAGAAAATACTATTCAGATAAAATGAAACTCCCCTATAGAATCTGATCCTCTATCTTAACTCACCTAGTATCTTTGGTGGATCTGTTGTTCCAGGAAGAGTATCCTATGTTCCCCAGAGCAGATGATTCCAGTTCTACACTCAAAATTGCTAAAATTCCAGCAGTCCCACCAGGATTTTCATCATATGCTTCCTGCTCTTTGGTGGATGACACACACTGGATCCATGTAAAGTGTCCTTTTTGAGGTCAATGGTTAAAAAAAAGATAATGCTAATAATATTCTCTATCACCAAGAAAAGTCTTCATATGCTATAATCAGTGTGATCCCACGTCATAGTTACATTAGTAGAAGCAGAGTTGATGTGAGCACAACAGTAATCCCTGAAATTAAAGACTATGTGATAAATTACTGTGTACAAAGATAGTATCAT
This sequence comes from Proteles cristata cristata, assembly GCA_017311185.1. NCBI lineage: Eukaryota > Metazoa > Chordata > Mammalia > Carnivora > Hyaenidae > Proteles > Proteles cristata. Next base: position 648,912 of record JAESUZ010002451.1, read on the forward strand.
TTCACCTGACATTTCTAACACTTCCTTTTTTCCCTTTTTGTACACACTAAAAAGAATTCTCCTCAAAAGGACACCAATCTTCCATTTATAGCATGCTTATTCTGAATTAAACCTTGTAAACACTAGATAACAGGGGTTTAAAAACCTCCCACTAAGTTAGTCAACCCAGAGAATGGCTTTACCTTGTGATTTCCTTTCCTGCCACTGGAAATGACTTAAAAATAAAGAACCATGACTGTCACTAACTTAAAAGACTCTCCTCCTTGTTCCTGATGCTGAAAGCATTTCTTATGTCAATAGAGATATTGAGACCCTCATTGTGACATCTCCTTGAAGCAAAAACATTTCTGGAGAAGCTACCTGTATTTTTAAAATGACAATTGCCCACCTTAAAATCCATCATAATTCTACAGAAAGTGGTTTTATATACCAGGCCAATCAACTAAGAAAAGACACTGTAAACTTGGAGGTTGAGTCCAAATCTAATGAAGAGAAAGCATTTTCATTTGAGATGGAAACCACTGCTCTGGCTGATACTGCTGCCCTTTTTCAGATTTAGTTGTTTCTGAGTCTAAAAATTCTCTTTATTCTAACACTGGGAAAATATGAACACCAGACTATAATCTCCTTTCATCTAAGTAGCTAAACATTAAGAATGATAACAAAATGATGATGGTTGAATTAACTAACATCATTATAGAAAACATTCCCTCTGAAATTTGAGGATAAAATTGTTAAGGTTACTACAGTTATTCCACATTTTGATTTTGTTTCTATGTGAATTCTGACATATAATGCCAACCCCCTGGCATTAGGTTGAAGCAATACACTCTACAGAAAAGTATCCCTGAAGAAATTAAATCTACAAAACCTGATATTGTCCTTGTTCAGCATGTTAATTCATGAAAAAGTAAAAATTGGAATGAAGAAAAAACTACAAAAACCCTAAATACTACCTACTCATTATCCTTATTGAAAAAGGGAAAAGTCATTCTCTGAAGAGGAGAACTAATTGAAATCCTTCCTACTTAATTACCTTCTGCATGCTACATTCATTGCCAAAACTGTCATCAATGCTTTTCGACCTTTAAATAACCATAAATCTCAAGAGAAGACACTTCACCTCAAAAAGATATTAACTTACTTGAAAGACAGGCAACTTGAAGCTAATGCTGATAATCTCATGTCTCCCAGAGTTGTCCCCACTGACACTCAACCCACAAAATATCTGGCAGACTCTGGTATGTCTGTTTCAAGTGACACTAGCTCCATATTAGAAGGCACATCCCTTATAAACAAAAACAAGATAAATCCAGCTGTGAACATTGATTTCATAATCAGAGAGGATTCTACAGTCTTTTCATCTAATATCCATACTCTTCAAACTAGTTGCCCAATCAGAGCACAGAAACAACCTCCAAGGAGAGCCAGTGCCATTGGCCCTATGGTTGATGCAATAATCACCATGATGACCAATGCTTCAATCACTATCATGACCATCACTCTCCTGCCTAGAGATACCACCAGGCCCAGGGAAAGACCTGTGTGTGCGCATGGTGCCATTTTGCCCCATGGCTGAAGATGGTTTGCCAAAAATTTATTCTCATCCTCCAACAGAAAGCAACAAAACAACAACCGAAGCAACCATTTTATTTGGGGCTGACAACACTACTCCTAAATCAGAAACAACCATTACTTCAGAAGGAGACCACATCACTTCAGTAAATGACTATACACTAGAAAGTGATTTTTCAACAACAGGTGACAAGTTTACATCTCCAAAGGAAAAACTAAAATCAGAAGATGATGCTGAGTTTCAACTTATTAAGTCATCAACACATCTGGAGAAAGAAATTACTACTCTGATGGGCACAAGAAACTCCATGGCTAATGACTCTATTACTGAAAACTTCATTCCAGTGAAAATTGGTAATATTTCATCACCTAGTGCTACTGTTTCTTTAATAGATTTTTCCACTAACATGGCAAAAGAGGATATTCTCTTTGATACCACTGGCCCAGGGAATGAAGATGTCTCTATAACTTCTGAAGTCTCTAGCACACTGAAGGATGGCACCGCCAGCACTCTGGACAACCCTGCCCTTCCAGCTAAGAAGGATGAACCCAGTGTTAACAATTACAGTTCCTCAGTTAAATCCAATGTCACTGCTAAGGAGTCTGTCCAAATTACCAACTCGTCTATTCCTGAGAATGAAATCACTCCTGCTACTGAAAAACACTTCACCACTATTCCAGACATAGCTGCCCTTACAGAAGAGAAAATGACTGAAATTGACCTAAATATTCCAGAGGATGACCCCAATGCTGTGCCTAAACTAACAGACTCTGATGAGGAAAAGTTCATCACTGTGTTTGAGCTCACTACCACTGTTGAAAGGGACAAAGACAACCCAGAAGACATTCTGCTAACTGATGAAGAGTCTATGGATGAAGTCAATGTTTGGATGGAGAAAGATATTACTAATGAAGCAGAAAGCCATCCCATTTTGCTTACTGCTATTGAATCCAGATATGACTTTGTAGTCCCTACATCAGTAGATGTGAACCTCACAGAAGATTCATCTTTTACAACAAAAGAAGATCTGTCTGAAAATAATACAGTGGAATCTGTAACTAAGGACAGTGAGCCACTTTCAAGAGCTACCTCTGATCTAGATACACTAACCCATGAGGACGATGCTGTTACAACTGAAATGGGTGTCTTTAAGCTACTGAAAGAAGAACCAGATGAGTTCCTGATTTGAAAGCAACAAAACAGATGCCACATGGACTTGAATAATAGCCTGACCAACTAGTTTTGACATCTAAGAAGTTTGTCCAACAAGCAAAAATCTTAGTAAGTTAAAGAATGTGAGCATTTAAGGCAAGTATTAGACTCAGAAAAATGCAGATGCTTAACAATAGAGGTCGTGCAGTAGAATATATTTATGGAAACTTAAAAATTCAGTATGCAAGAGTTCCCCTTGTATCAGAAAGTTTAATTTAGTTATCCAATTATTTATCTTAATATAGAAATATTGAATCCCAGCCTTCAAGGATATGAAGAGAGAGCAACAAAGAAAGCTCACTTCCTATTACATTAAGAGATGTTTGTCATTTTAGTTAACCCTCAATAGCACATTTTAGTGTGAGTTGAAGAGAATTGAATTAACTTATCTCAAAAAAAAAATGTTGTAGTATTAAAAGGTCTGAAATGCTAATTCCAAACAGATATTTTTCATGCAGCCAATGATTCTCTTCTATTAGAAAACACATGCTATCCTCACTAAGAATTAAGGCTTTTCAGTAATTGTTTGCACCCACATGTAAGAAATATAAGAACTATTATAGGATTCCTGGCTTATGTTGGAGGCAAACTAAGAAAAAAATGATTATTTCATAAACATGTAATTTATCAAAGCAATGTTTTGTATAAATGTATGAATCAATTTAATTTTATGTAAAATTTCTTTCCTGAATTTTTGTCAATTTTTTCCAGGTCTTAAGCACTGATACTGCATTCTTCTTATGCTTTTGGTTAGCAATTCAAGAACATGTATCTTCATTCTTTTCTGACACAGACTTTTAAAATGGGTCTGTTTTCATCCTGCTGATTTTTCTTCAATAAATCTTTTGATAGCAACTGATTTACTGTGTGTAGATGTGTTTGATATTCCAGTACAGAATTCTCAAATTACAAGAAATACATAAGCACAGTTGACCTTTGAACAACATGGGGTAAGAGAGGCTGATTCCTCTGCCAGTCAGAAATCCACCTGTAACTTTTGAGTCCCCCAGAACTAAGCTACTGATAGTCTACTGTTGACTGGAATCCTCATCGGTAATATAAAGAGTCAACCAGCACATATTTTGTGTATCTGTTATATACTGCATTCATACAATAAAGTATAACAAGAGAAAAAGAAAATGTTATTTTAAAAAATCACATGGAAGAGAAAATACACTTACAGTAGTGTACCATAAAAAATGCACATATAACTGGTCCTGCACAGTTCAAACGTGCTCAAGGGTCATCTGTAAAATTAAAATCCATTGTTTGTTTAAAGACCAACTTAAAGGTGAGTCGGTGACTCAGTCCCTTAAGCTACCAACTTTGGCTCAGGTCATTATCATGCGGTTTGTGAGTCTGAGCCCCTCCTGGAACACTCTGTGCTGACAGCTCAGAGCCTGGAGCTTGCTTCGGATTCTGTGTCTCCTCCTCTTTCTCTCTGCCCTCCTCATTCTGTCTCTGTCTTAAAAATAAATAAACATTTAAAAAAAATTTTTTTTAAACAACAACTTAGCTCTGGACACCAAGGACAGAATTATTCTACAGAGGCTCAAAATTTTATTATATTTTTGAAAAGAAAAATAAAGCCAAAACAGTGGGTAAATAGTAAATTGTACACTGGGGTGGGGGAGGAGGAGGAATTTACACCATTTGATAGACTATTGACTAGAACAATTATGGTAGCATGTTAAAACTCAGAGACACATTTTAATTAAAAAATTTAGTACACCGTAAAGTGAACTTCAAAACCATAAAATATGATGAGGAATTAAGCCTTCCTTGACAACTGAGTATTTGAGGAAAAGTTAAGCTGCAGTGTTAAGACCACAATCTAAAAAAAATTCCACATGGACAAGAGGCTTAAATGTAAAACCATACGAAAGTGTAGAAGGAAACATATGTACATTTATTTAAATAGAGTCAAGAAATTTAAGCACATAAGAAAAACAGATTCCTAGATTTTACACCACAAAGAGATAAAATTCTGTACAAAGAAAATTAACATAAAATGAAAAGCAAATGATAACTGTGGAAAAATAATTGCATTATACATGGCAGTGAAAAGATTACTACCCTTATCCTATGAAGAACTCCTGAATAGAAAGCATTTTAAATGGGCAGTAGAAATAAATAGATAATTCATGAAATATAAATTGCCAGTAAACTTAAGAAAGTGTCAATGATCATAGTATTTAAAGAAAGTGAAACTATTTTATATATATATATATATACATATATACACATATATATATATATATTTAGCCATTTCACACTTGACAATGATCATTTTAAATATTCATTGTTGGCTAATGCAATTTCTCCACCCTTGCTGGGAGGCAATTTAAAAGTACATGCAACAAGTACTGTATTAAAAATTTGTAAAGGTTTTGTCCTATTTTGCAACTAAGAATTTTCTTAAAAATTTCTTTAAAATAAAATAGCTGACAGTTATTACAGGTTTTGTTGGGTTCACATTTAGAATAATACTTGGCTTTTCATGACAGTCCTATAAGAAAGAACAATATCATACCCATTTTACAGATAAATAAACTGAGTCACCAAATCTCTATAACATCCCCAAGCCTCATAGTTACTATGTAGTAAAGGCTTTAAACCAGACAGTCTTTCTGCATAGCTCAGGCTCTCTTAATCACTATGCTCTCCTGGCTATCACAGTTTTACAAAAAGGTTGTTGGTAACAGCATTCATTTGATTTTATATGTTTATAGAAGAGAAACACTAAAAGTAATCTAAAATTCTAGTGACATGGAATTGGATACTTTTCTATATGCCCATATGAAGCAACAGTGTACAGTTTTTAAATGGTCTATAAAAGAATTTAATCACATAGGGGAAAAGGAAAAAAATCACACTAAACTTCTAAATGAAATTTACAAAGTGATGCATATGATATAGATAGATACATACAGACAGACAGACATATAACAATACCTTAACTGTGAATATCTCTAGGAAGGAAATGCAGATGATTTTCTTGCATTTATAAATGCATGAAATCCAAAATATAAAGTGTACACCAGGGGGATAAATGATTGTCAACATTACTTTTCATTTATAAAATATTTATTGTGTACCTGCTATGGTCCAAATGCCTTAAAAGCCTCTTGTGGATGCTGCAGTGAACCAAATGACAAAGGCCCCACCATCATGGAAATTAATCCACTGGAAAAGATAAATATTAAAGAGTCTCAAGTAATCACATGTGAAGCATTGCCAACTGCAGATTGTGTTGGGTATTACAAACAAAAATAGTAAGAGATTAGAGCTGCAGACTTCACACAAGTTTAAATCCAAGGAAGTTGTCTCTGAGAAAATGAGATTTAAGCTAACATTGTAAAATGTGAAGAGTTGAGGATCCAACATGCTCAAAGCCCTGAGGCTACAAATGGCCCAAGTTTCTCAAGGAAATGAACAGATCACATGACTGGAACGAGTCATCAGCTGAAAAATGCTTCAAGTCAAAAATGAAAAAAAATCATGTGGTGCTTGTTGGAAGCTATTAAAGGTTTTAATCATTTTGTCCTCAAATCAACCTTAGTGTTGAGATAGGCAGTAAGTGAAAGCATCATTATTTTACAAACTGCAACCATAGTTCTTTTCAGGGACTTTGTTTAAAAAAATAGTTTGAGAGTACCTGGGTGGCTCAATTGGTTGAGTATCCTACTCTTGATTTCAGCTCAGGTCATGATCCCAGGGTCGTAAGATCAAGTCCCATGCCAGGCTCTGCAATGAGCATGGAGCCTGCTTGGGATTCTTTCTCTCCCTCTGCCCCTCTCCCCTGCTTACACATTCTCTCTCTCTCTCTCTCTCTTTCTCTCTCTCTCTCTCTCTCTCAAAAAAAGAAAAAAAGGAAAGGAAAGGAGAGGAGAGGAAAGGAAAAAAGGAAAGGAATGGAGGGAGAGAGGGAGGAAGAAAAAAAAAGTTTAGTAGTCCCCTTTGAGAGAGAATGAGGCATAAGCTGTATTAGAACAGTTAAGCAATTAAAAAGATAATGTGCACTATAAGACAAGATAATGGGAATTTACAGATAGGACTGGAAAAAGATAGGAAGAACAGAGCATGTTGGCAACTGGCTAGAGTTCAGAAATAAGAGTCTCCTGTGTTGTATGTCAAGCAAATCTTAATTTGAAAAAAAAAAAAAAGTGGCCAGTGAGATTATTGGTGGCCAATGGACATCAGACTTTTCAAAGAATGAGTGCATAATAATCAATTTTAAATTGTGCAACTTCATAGTAAACTTTCTCCTTTCTCTGAAATTTCATTAAACATCTGAAAGGTCTTAAATGCAATACCTGAATAAAGGAATTGGTGAGCCTAAGAATCACAGCTAAGATAGGGAATTAAGTAATAAGTGTGAAACAGTTTTATTCCCAAATGTACTAAATAGCAATAATTCTAGAAAAGAGTTTGGGGCATACAGTGGGTGGGCATTTTGGATAGTCTCATTTTACTGATGACCAAAGAAAAAACTGAGAAAAGCCACTGGACAAGGATAACCAAGCCAGTAAGTTGCAAAGCTTAGCTCTCCACATCTGTAGGACTCTAGAGCCCAAGTTCAAAGTCACACAGCTTTATGTGAATTGTTAAGCAATGAATCATTCTCAATTTATAACCCTCCTTCTTTCTCTATTTCCACTACCACTCTCTTCTTTTTTTAATTTTTATTTATTTATGTATGTATTTATTTATTTATTTACAAATAGTTTATTGTCAAGTTGGTTTCCATATAACACCCAGTGCTCATCCCCACAAGTGCCCTCCTCCATGCCCATCTCCCCCCTTCCCCCACATCCATCAGTCCTCAGTTTGTTCTCAGTATTCAAGAGTCTCTCATGGTTTGCCTCTCTCCCTTTCCCCCACTATTTCCCCTCTTCTTCTCCCCCATGGTCCTCTGTTAAGTTCCTCCTAATCCTCCTATATGTGCAAACATATGGTATTTGTCCTTCTCTGCCTGACTTATTTCGCTCAGCATAACACCCTCAAGGTCCATCCATATTGCTACACATGGCCAGATTTCATTCTTTCTCATTGCCATGTAGTATTCCATCGTATAGATAAACCACATCTTCTTGATCCATTTGTCCATTGATGGACACTTAGGCTCTTTCCATCTTTGCCACTCCCTTCTTTAAGCCTGCCTGCAATCCTGTAACTGGCAATCCACCTCTTGTCTCTTTTCCACCAATTAATTATGCCCTGAAGTCTTCATCTTTCTCCTAAAGCCCTCTACTTTCTGTCTTTACTTATTGTCTTTATGATAAAGTCCAAACTCTTCAGCAAGGCACATATGACTCTGTGTGATTTTCCCTCCACCCACCTTTTTCCTCAACACACCTTTCACACACTACAATCTATCTATACAAAGTACATGGCTTGGGATCCATGACTACTGAGATAAAGAGTACCTAGTAAGTACTCAATAAATGTTTATAAATGAAGAAATGAGAGGAATTAAAGTTTCCCTAATGTGAGGGGCATCTACTGTTTTTGACCTAGCTTCTAACCCCTGCCTGCTATAAAATTTTCTTTGTAGTACAACTCTTTTCCTTCCATACATTTCAGTGAGATAGACCCCACCCTCAATTCCATCAAAGACCTAATTACTCGGTGTCACATACACCTTGCCACAGTCATTCAAGGATAAACACATAAATCAGAGCAAAGAGGACACATTTGTGGAAAATAAACTTTTGAAAGAAGCATCAGTCTGGAAACGTGTAGTGCAAGGAGCTTCTGGAACCATCTATGGATCACCAGGAGGCATGCTGCTGAAAATAAAGCCAATGCTGAAGAAATAAGAGCCAAGAGATATAAAGAAGAACTGAGTTGTAGTCACATCATATATTGAACCCTCATAGAACCCTGGTCTGCTTATCCACCTGAGACAATACATTTTTCATTCTAGTTCAACCAGTTCGGGTTGAAGTTTTCTATTAGTTAAAACTGAAGCATCCTAATAACTAAGAATCCAAACAGTTTCAAGTTCCTGTGTCTTTCTAAGAAGAAAGACATATTCTCTGTCCTAGGATTCTCTGCAGTTTCACATGGTAAATATTTAATCATCTTTCACAACTCACCTCAAGTATTAGCTTCTCTAACCACTAGGTGTGATAATTTGTTGTGTATCCCACTTACCATATATATTCTTCAATAATATCACTTATTGTATTTGATTGTATTTGATAAAAGATCCTCCTAGGTCACAAGATAATCCTATCTGTAGTTTGCTCTGACACAAGATCCCTCTGTCCAAAGTTCCTTTCTGTCCCAATGTAACCCCTGTTCAAATCCTCATATATTCACAATCCATACTGTATCCCTTGCCCACAGCTTCCCCTACCCTGTGACATAAACCTCTTTTCCATGTCTTAAAGAAGTCCTGACCCAAGATGAGAGACAGACAAGAAGAAAGAGAAGGAGGGAGGGAGAGAGAGGAGAGAGAGAGAATAGCTTTAAAATGAAAAGACCCCTGACCACAAAGAAAGTTCTCCTAAAGAGATGTTCTATATAAGGATTCATTAAATAACATTTCAAGGTACCAAGAAGACTGGGGAATTGGGCCAGTATCTGTGTAATATATGTTACCCAATTCTTCTATCTGTTACAGATTAGAAGCAAATAAATGATACATGAATTAAACTTTGAGTCTGCAGTCTGTTTCCACAATGTCACTGGAACGTTCTTTTGCATTTTTCATATACACTTCAAAGATAACAGAAGTCTAAATTGAAATTGGCATTCCCCTTCCTTCATATTTCTCTTCTAATATTCTCTATCTCAACCAAAAAATACCATCTGCACAGTTGTCCTAGCAGGAAACTGGCAATCCTCCTTTACATCCCTTCCCATTTCCCACATGCAACAAAAACAGTTTTCACCTCTGGGGCCTTCAGGAATCCACTTTTCTCCAATCCCACTGCTTCTTCTTTATCCCAAGTGTTATCACGCAAGAATATCATTTTATATCACAAATGTATTGTGACACTTCTGGCTCCATACTCAAAATGCTCTAGTGACTTTGCACCAACTTCAAAATAAAGTCCAAAATCATTTTGCTATTTGTGAGATCCTCTACAACCAGGACACTGCCAATCTATGCAGCCTCATGATATGCTACTGTCAACTTCTACTCTTCAATCTAACCTATATAGCTGTTGGTTTCTTTAGACCATCAAGCTATGTCTTATCTCAGGATCACTGAACATCCTAGACTCTTCCTGAAACATTCTTAAAATTCCCTAAATATCATTTCCTCCAACCAAATAGGCCTCTGTATTCTCCCAGCATATTGCCTCATAGCACAAAATATCTTGCTTTATGTAACACACATAATCTTTCAAGTTTCCTGTTATATTGATTTGCTAGGAAAGCTGTAAGAAATTACCTCAAACTAGATGGCTTAAAACAATAGAAATGTATTTTCTTCACAGTTCTCAAGCCAAGAAGTCTGAAATCAGGGCTTCTGCTCTCTGCGAGTTCAAGGGGAAGATCTTTTCTTGGTTTTTATATCTTCTGGTGGTTTCTAGCAATGCTTGACACTCTGGTTTATGGACACATCACTACAATCTCTGCCTTCCTCATCATGTGATATTCTCTTGTGTGTCTCCATGTTCAAATTCCTCTCCTCTTATAAAGATACCAGTCATCGGATTAAGACCCTTACTCCAGCATGACTTCCTCTTAACTTGGTTATATCTGCAAAGACCCCAAACTTAATAAGGTCATGTTCTCAGGTTCTGGGAGTTAGGGCTCCAACATATTTGGAGGCCAAGGAAAGACACAGTTCAACTCACAACACCTGCTTAAAGTTTGTCTTCCTTACTAAACTGTATGTTTGATAATGAAGAAGACCACATAATTTATTATCACAATCAAGTGACAAGATTATCACAATACTTGTGAGATTGAAAGAAGACAGTATTAATAATGGCTTCACAAAAACAGGCATTGAGTGCCCTAAGTAAAGAGAGCTGAGCATCCCGTTCCAAGAAAAGAGGTCATATCCCTCTTGTCCACTGCTCACTTCTGAGAGCTTTGAACACAGTAGATGCTCAATAAACATCTATTAAATGAATGAATTAAATGAAAGGGTGAATGGTGGTTTCATTTATGAGGCTATGAATACTCTCGGAGGAAAGATGGCACGAGCTGGTTCTCAGAAGTAAATATGAGTTTACCAGGGCAAGGAGGGGATCACTGGCTTCAAGCTGAGGGAAGTAAGGGCAAAGGCAAAAATCCAGAAGCATAAAAGTAGAGTTGACCCTTGAATAACAGGTTTGAATTGCATAGGTCAATTTACATGTGTAGTATTTTTTATTTTTTTGGTAAATACATTATAGGACTGTAAATATATTTTCTCTTCCTTATGATTTTCTTAATAACAATTTTTCGATATATCTTACTTTGTCATAAGAATACAGTATATAATACATATAAAATACAAAATATGTGTCGATAGACTGATTATGTTATCAGCAAGACTTCACCAGTAGGCTATTAGCAGTTAAGTTTTGGGGGAGTCAAAAGTTATACATGGATTTTCAACTATGTGGGATGCTGGCACCCCTAACCCCTACATTGTTCAAGGGTCAACTATACTTGATGTGCTCAGTAATAAGTCAGTTTAGAGCACAGACAATCTGAGAGAGAATGGTAACAGATATAACTGATATTATAGCCTCAAAAAAACAAAAATAATCAAATTGTGTCAGATCATGTGTTCAGGATTCGCCAAAGAAACAGAATCCATGATTGATGGGTGGATGGATGAGTGGATGGATGGATGGATGGATGGATGGATGGATGGTTAGATGGATGGTTAAATGGATGGATGGATATAGAAAATTTTTAAAAATTGGATCATGTAATTGTGGAGACTGGCAAGTTCGAAACCCACAGCACAGGTTGGTAAGCTAGAAATTCAGGTTGAGTTGATGTTACAGTCTTGGGTCCAAAATCCACAGAGCAACACTGCAGGCTCTAGCCTCTGGTAGGGATTCTCTGTTTCAGTCTCTAGGCAGAATTCCTTCTTTTTTAGGAAACTTCAGTCTTTGCTCTTAATGCCTTCTACTAACTAAATGAGGCTCATCCATGTTATGAACGGTAATCTGTTTTACTTAAAGTCAGCAGATCATAAATTTTAATCACATCTATAAAATACCTTCACAGCAACATCTAGACTAATCGAGAAGTGTTCATGGAGCTGTATTTTCAAGGAACTCTAGTAAATATCCTTAGGAACTGGGGCGGCAGGGTGGCTCAGTCAATTAAGCATCTGACTCTTGATTTCAGCTCAGATCATGATCTCATGGTTCAGTTCATGAGTTCAAGCCCCATATCAGGCTCCTGACTGACAGTGTGACTCCTGCTTGGGATTCTCTCTCTCTCCTTCTCTCTGCCCCTCCCCTGCTTGAACTATCTGTCTCTCTCAAAATTAAAAAAAAAATGAGAAAATAAAAACTTTAAATAGACTTAGGAACTAAATAGACTTGGGAGATGCTATTGTATACAATGGAAAGCATCAAAAGTTTTAAGGGGCTAATATGTTAATTGTGCTTTAGAAAGATTATTTTGGTGGAAATGTAAAAGTTGGATTGGGTATGTAGAGGAAGCAAGAAGCAAAGAGAGAAGAAACTAGAGTAGGTATTAGTAAGAATAATTATCAGTATCAATGATCAATATGAGTATATTCCATTTGTCCTATTAACCAGAATGGTAATAAAATGAGCACAGCCTTAACTACATAGACTCTGACATGAAAATTTTAGGTAGAAATATTAAAGTTCTAGTATCAACCTCAATTGGTAGTTGTTCTTAACCAATTTGGCTGCCTCTCTTTAATGAGAACAAGCATCCTATGAGATGAAATTCTCACATTTTCTCTCATTCTACAGAATTTTTTTATTTTCATTTTTTTTTGTTTGTAGTATTCACTTGGGAAGGGAGATAAGGGGCAGAAAGAGAGGGAGAGAGAATCCCAAGCAGGCTCCGTACTGTCACCATAGAGCCCGACATTAGACTTGAATTCACAAACCATGAGATCATGTCCTGAGCAGAAATGAAGAGTCCGATGCTTAACGACTAAGCCAGAAAAAAAGGAAGTGCATAATATATATTAACTTGGTCAAAAACATTATTTATCCCCTACATTTTTGCCAGAAAATCTATCAGTTGATCAAAACACAAAAATTCTCAAGATAATTCTCTGTTTATAGCTTACTCAGTATCATAATTAATCAAAACTTTTCCTAACAAAAGTCAAACATACTTTAAACATCTCATTGCAGCAAAAAGAAAAAGCTGTGAAGATCAACAAATTTGGGTTAAAATACTGGCTGTTAAAACTATGAGCTAGCTATTTTCTCAAGTCTCAATTTCTTCATGTATAAAAGTATATTCTATGTAAAAGCACACAGATCTAGGTCTGCATCTGGACTTGGATTTTAGGGTGCCCTCATTGTAATAAGCTGTCCTCAAACTGAAAAACCGATAACCAAGGAAACACTGTGTCCAGTGCCCTCAAATTCACCTTTAGGAGAAAAAGTCTAGAGGTTGTCATTTGATCTTCAATTCATCAAAGGGTGAATTAATGCCCAGAGGACACCCATTGTTAACTTCTAACTTGAATGAAAAGCATCACAAATCCCATTACCCACCAGTAGACCATTAATGTATAAGTACATGATGTTTGCCTATCTTTGTCGTGATGTATGACATTTTTGGCAAAGTGAAACTTACTGACATCAAAGCAAATGTCAAATTACTACAATGCTCACGTTTTGTATTGTTTACTAACTGGTACGTTTCTTCTGAGCAAGGTAAGTACTGTGGTGCACAACATAACTTACTTGACAGTTTAATTAAAGAATTATTCACCTTAATGTCAATGTGTTAAGTGGTGTCAAAATGGCTCACTAGCTATCTTTTTCTCATTTTTATGTCCAGAAAAGGCAAAAGAACTCAGTGTTTGCAGCTGCCCTCCAATTATTAATGTTTAAAGTTGAGCTTATTTTGGAATTTCTAAAAAATTAACTTTCAGGAAGGAAGCACTTTATCTTACAAAGCTAAAGATCAACACAAAAGAAGCTACCATCTTCAGATATTTTCTGCCAGCTCAGAGCCCACATTACCACACAGTAGTAAGCAAATCTAGCCAGCAGTCTTAATTATGAAAGTGTTCACAGACTTAGGGTTTATATTCAAGTTTCAATAATTACTGCTTTGTTACTAAAATGTCAAGTTATTTAAGAAAACATTATCTGAAACAAAGGAAAGAAATTCCCTCAGAGTATTGCCTTTAAATTATGAAGAATAAGCCTTCAATTTTTCTGATACACAGTTAATCAGCCGTGATGTTTCAAAAAAAAAAGGAAAAGGAGAAATGTCAGCTTTTGAAGATTATAACACTCCATTTTTTGCTTCAGGAACCAGTTTGGATTAGCCCAGAAGCAAATGCTAAAATAATAATAATAATAGTTCGCTTAGCAATAGAAACAAAACAGAAATGGAGAGGGGGGAAAATCCTTTATAAGGCGTGAATTACTCTGCACTCTTTCTCCAAGTTTTCCGACTTCAGAATCTGAGGTAAGGCTGACACTGCTGGACAAACAGAAAGACTATCCCTTGTTATGATATCATTTTTAAAATTCAAAGACTAAAATCCATTTTCCTTAGACTTTGATTATATCTTGTTTCTAATTAGTATAATCGTCATTTTCCACATCTCAAACTGTTTTCCATAAAATTCTAATAGACAATGCATTTGAAAGGAAATATGATGGGGGGACCTGGGTGGTTCAGTCAGTTGAACGTCCGACTTCAGTTCAGGTCAAGATCACACCCCTTGTGGGTTTGAACCACCCTTGGGGCTCTGTGCTGACAGTTCAGAGCATGGAGCCTGCTTCGGATTCGATGTCTCCCTCTCTCTCTGCCCCTCCCCCTTTCCCACTCTGTCTCTCTCTGTCTCTCTCTCTCTCAAAATAAATAAACATAATAAAAAATGAAAGAAAACATGATAAATAGAAAATAAATTGAATTGCTTTAATACATCATCAATCTATAGGTTCTAGCCACTTATACATTAATAAAATGTTAACAATTTCAATAAGCAAGATGATAATAAAAATAGCTTGTCCTCTGGAATCCCAGTTTTAAAATGGCTCCTTTAAAAAATTTTTCATTAAATATTTTATTTATTTTTGAGAGAGAGAGATAGAGAAAGCATGAGCAGGGGAGGGTCAGAGAGAGAGGGGGAGACAGAATCCGAAGCAGGCTCCAGGCTCTGAGAAGGCTGTCAGTACAGAGCCCGATGCAGGGATCGAACCCATGAACCATGAGATCATGGCCTGAGCTGAAGTAGGACGCTTAACCAACTGAGCCACCCAAGTGCCCCAAATAGCTCCTTTTTAGACATGAACCCATATTTGAATTTTGTACCTACAATAATTAAACTGTTTTCAGTGGCAAGAACATATATTTTACTAAATTTTGCAAAAAAATGTTGAGCCTAATTTTTATTATTTGAATGTTTCCATTCTGTATTTCTTTTATTACAAAGGGAAAGGCATGTAAATATCTAAATATTTGTTCCTTGGGGCACCTGGGTGGCTCAGGTCATGATCTCACGGTTTGTGGATTCCAGAGCCTGGAGCCGTTTCAGATTCTGTGTCTCCCTCTCTCTCTGACCCTCTCCTGCTCATGCGGTCTCTCTCTCTCTTTCTCTCAGAAATAAAAATAAATAAGTAAGTAAATAAATAAATATTGGTTCCTTATATTTTACAAAACTGACTGTTTCACATGTGGAGATACATTTACTAATTTGGTTTTCTATTCTTATTCTTGGGATTATTGAGATGTGACAATTTCATCATAAAGTAATCACTCTATTTTAAAAGCAGAAACAGGGACGCCTGGGTGGCTTAGTCGGTTAAGCGTCCGACTTTCGCTTAGGTCATGATCTCGCGGTTCGTGGGTTCAAGCCCCGCGTCGGGCTCTGTGCTGACTGCCAGCTCGAAGCCTGGAGCCTGTTTCAGTCTGTGACTCCCTCTCTCTCTGACCCTCCCCTGCTCACGCTGTCTCTCTCTCTCTCTAGAAATAAATAAAACATAAAAAAGAAAAAAGAAAAAAAAGAAAATGAAAAAAATAATAATAATAAAAGCAGAAACTGGACCTCAGATAGGTTAAACAATGTGACCAGGGTTTGACAAGTGAAGCTCAATTCCAGTGACTTGATCCAGTGATCTCTCTATTTTAATCAAAAGGAGATTCCCTATTTAATAAAATCATTGCTAAAAGATAGAAGTAATTCTCCATCAGTTATGTTGTGGCTATCCTGTTTTTTTCTTAAAATTTTTTAATGTTTATTTTTGAGAAAGGCAGAGAGACAGAACACAAGTGGGGGAGGGAAAGAGAGAGAGGGAAACACAGAATCTAAAACAGGCTCCAGGCTCTGAGCTAGTCAGACGCTTAACAGACTGAGCCACCCAGGCACTCCAATGGCTATCATGTATTTAAAGCTGTAACTTAAAGATTGGAAAAGCAGTCACATTTGAACCCTAGATTTTGTAAGCATAAATAATTAGTCCCTAATTCCTCTGTGTACCTACTTTTCTTCTTTGGTAAAGGAATTAGTTAAATGGATAGTGACAAAAAAAAATATGATTCATTACTGAGTATGATATATGAATGCAAAGTTATGAAGAAAGCATAACTTTTTTTTAAGTTTAATTATTTTGAGAAAGGGAGACCAGGAGAGAAGCAGACAGAGAAGAAACAGAATCTCAAGCAGGCTCTGCACTGTCAGCACAGAGCCCAACCAGGGGCTCGAACTCACAAACCTTGAGATCATGACCTGAGCTGAGATCAAGACTCAGACACCCAACCAACTGAGCCACCCAGGTTCCCCGAGAAAGAATAATGTTATAATAGCCCTCAAAAAATGCAGTTGGAGGGGTTTGGATTTGGTTTTATTTGTTCTGCATTTACTATCAATAGGAGAATCTAGCAATAATGATCATATCAAAAGAAAATAAACGGTTTAGCAGAAATGTCAAATTTAGTAAAAGTTAGTTATGAATAATAAAAATAATACCAATGGCAATATTAATATAAATATCTCATATTTATGCTGTCACATTTTTAAATTATTAATTCACATTTGAAATTTTTTGTCTAAAGTCTTAAAAATGTAAAGTCAATTTCAGAGCCAGAAAATTATTTTGATGGCAATTTCTTGATTTCCTTTATGTGTTTAAATTATAAAATCAACTAAACATTGTAAAATTTTAATAATAGAAAATCCACATACATATTAAATTATCATATCATGCTTATTTTATCTTTCATTTACATTTTCCTCACTTGTCCATTTGATTTACACACGATGTGGTATTTAAATTTTTCACTTGTATTATTTGGATAATTTACATACAGTATGGCAGTTAAACTTCTCACTATCACAAGCATTTTTGAAATTTCTAAAAGTCTTCACAATTATCAGCATACAATTTTTTTTACCTATAAGTAACATTGAAATGATTTAAATTTTTTCATATCAGTTAATTTACCAAAGACCATTCTCAAGATAGATTCTTTAGGTTAAAGGTACTAATATTTTCATCTTTTGCATATTGCTGTTTTTTTAAAAAAAGAAAAAATCTCAATTAATAGAACCAAGGCTGTTTGCAAGGATATCAACTTCACCATCTTGATCATATTTGGTTTTACCTTCTCAAATAACTCTCCAGTAATTATAAAATAGTAGTTCAAAAAATAAGTTCTCTATGTTTTCTTGACAGTAAGACAAGGGCTAACTTCAGTCTACATTTTCATCTACTATTGATATTGCCATTGTGATTCCTTATTCATAACCTTTGCACATATTTGTTGGACTATTCTTATAAATTTGATAATTTTTTATTATACCATATATACAATATATGCCATAGGCGTCCCTTAACATATATAAATGTTTTTCCTTTGGTTAAAATTTAGCAAAAACAAAATGATATATATATATGTTTATTCTTCTACCACCAATAAAGCATCACCTTTTGCTGCCTACTTCTAGAAGAAGACCCTAAGAGAAAATGAAGGCTCTCATTTTGATTGGTGTCATCTTGAGTGTCACTGCTTTCTTCTCGATAAATATCAAATATCTTCACCTATGTTTATTTTCTTATTTAGTTCTTAATAATAAAGTGTACAGTAAGTCCATTGTTTATGTCAACATAGCTTTAATCCACACAAACCTTGTTTAATTTTATTTTTGCCTAAGATCTTAATTTAACTTTCTTTGTAACCTTTTTCTTGACCTTAGGATACAATCAACATTTTAATTTTTTTCCATATATTTTTAGTCTTAAGAATTACCGACATGTGTAAGTAGGATTTTGTAGTGTTATGATTTTAAATTATGTATTCTGATTCCACCTCTGCAATACCATTCCTGAATAATATTTAGTCTTTGGTAAGCTCCTCAAAAAGAAAGATGTCTAAAAAAAAAACTGATATAAGGAACCCTATAAAATACATATTTAATCATATAAGGGATTTCACATGGATCAAAAAAATTAAGGAATTCTAGACATGTTATATAACTTTCCAATCAGAAGTGTGTGCTTGCTACCCTCTTAACATTTTTAGGTTTGTTTACCTAAAGCTTGAACCTACATTACATTATCTAAAGGGTGGGTTACAGCATCTAAAGCTTATTGCTGCAAACCCAATCCAGTATCATTTCATGAACAACCAATGCCTTCAGGCACCGCTCACACAAGCGCCTCTTCCCTGTTGTGCCATGCTAAAATGTAACAAGGAAAGATTTCCATCCGGTGAAAGACCTTGCTTTGAAGCTCTTTGGATGACCCATTTTTCTCTCCCAAAAAGACAGGCTGATTTTTCCTTATATCAAGTTCATAAAGATGCTGGTTCTATAGTGGTGCCCAGGCTTGGCACCTGAGTAAATGATCGTTATTATAATGAAATGAGCCAAATCTTGCACTTCCTGTCAACTACAGACTGGTTGGCAACACATCCATGAGAATGTAGAGGGAGACGACTTTGGCCCAAAGACCTCCAGGAAAACTGATCATCTTTATCCTCTGAACTGATCGTCTTTATCCTCTGAACAGCTCTAAACTGTTACAAGGTCCCTCACATTTAACAAAGGCACTCAAAATTCTAAAACTGTGTTCCGTTCTATTACCCAACCACGTATTACCCTCAAACAACTTACAATCAGTATTCCTGATATGCCATATGTGCTCTGGGCCTAATTTTTTTTATATGCATTTGTATTCTCTATTTCCATTTTAGTCAGCTGGTGCACATAAGCGGAAACGCTCTGGGGTAAGTTCTGTTTCTATTTCTAGGCATCTTTTCATATTTTCATTGATAATCAAAAGTCAGTTATGTCTGAAGAGTTGATAGGGTACAAACATTTTCTTTATTCCCAATCTAAGAGAGTCTTTCAAGGGGAATAGTTCTGTGAACATCAAAACTTGGCCCCCAGTTGCCTGCCACTTTGATTCATATAAATCTGCAATAGGGGCAGAACAACTTAGCACATAAAAAGCAAAGCCACCTAGCCCTCATTGCCAAAAACTATCTCTGTCTGCTTACTCAGTGTAAATGTCTTTTTCTTTATAAATATTAATGGGTTTTTTTGGTAAGGAACATTTCCTATGATCCTACAAAATGCAAAAACATAGTTTTCTTTTCCTCAAAAACAATGGTTTTTGATGAAAAAAAAAAAGGAAATGCAGAATCATCTGAATAGACTTTTCCAAATCACAAATCCCTGTTTCCACTCTCTGACATTTTTTTTTATTCTTATAATCTCCATTTCGTGTCACAATGGAGGTGGGCTGCATGACAAAGTGATGTCACCTCATCTTCTTACATCCCCTGCTCTCTCTCTTGCCCCTTCTAAGACAAGTACACTCAATGAATCCTTAAAATTAAAAACATTCTCCTGCTACTAACACAGGATAGACAGTGGAATAAACAATGTCTAGGTTTAGTGACACAAATTGTGCTGAAATTTAGAAAAAAATTCTAAACCTACCTTGAAAGTTGATGACAATTTTGTCAACTTATTTCTCCTTCATCATAAAGTCAAGTATCTGACTATCTCTTAGAATTTATTCACGTTAAGAACTAATGTTTCATGGAGGCAGGAGTATCACGTGTAGAATCCCAAGAATCAACTTCTGTCAGTGAAGACAAAATGAGAAGTGAGGGTCTAAATGAAATCCAAAGGGAATAGTGAGTTAAAACTCCATGTAACCAAAGACAATTAAAATTGTCCCTGGCCTTACTATAATGAGGCTTTCACGGGATAGATACGCACTTCCTGATCTAAGGTACTTCTAGATTTTAATGTCTGTGATTCTGTGCAAATGAGTGACCAACATGGATTCATGCAATGTTCTATCAATCTCATATTTTGGGCCTACGAACACAGAGAAATGCAAAGCTTCCATAGTTTCCTTTTATTCTCTATTCAGAGCAATAAAGTGCATTATGTTTTTTTCAAGGATAAAAATTAGAACAGCATGTCCCAAAAGGTTCTCCATTAAACACTAAAACACTAGTATGAATAAATGCTACACATATACACACTTCCATGGTAAAATAAGTTTGGGATATATTATGTATCCCTTGGATATGCTAAATACTCATAACATATTATATTAATAACTGTAATAAATCCTATAGTAAAGAAATGTGTTTACCCAATTCTTTTCAACAGTCATTTGACCACCAAAATCTTTTCAATATTTTATCTATAATGGGTCACATGTTAGGAAAATCTATAACAAAACTATTAGGCTTTAGTAGTAGCAGAGATACAGGTTACTTTCTATTTCACCAAAGGTCATCATTCAAAACCCTCCACTTGGTAGGAACACCAATCAAATTACTTATGGAATTAAGTTAGAATATTTACACAAATTTCAGTGAAAATATAGATATATTTTTAAAGCCTGAGTTCAGGCTAGTTTATGCATTCCACCTGTATAAAACAATTGTGTTTTGGGGCGCCTGGTTGGCTTAGTCGGTTAAGCGTCCGACTTTCGCTTGGGTCATGATCTCGCGGTTCGTGGGTTCGAGCCCCGCGTCGGGCTCCGTGCTGACTGCCAGCTCAGAGCCCGGAGCCTGTTTCAGTCTGTGACTCCCTCTCTCTCTGACCCTCCCCTGCTCATGCTGTCGCTCTCTCTCTCCCCTAGAAATAAATAAAACATTTTTAAAAAATTGTGTTTTGTATTCTCTCTTAAGGTTAGTGAAAGTTCCGAAGAGCATTTTAAACTACCTAAACAACTAAGTCCTAAGCTGTTAAGAGGACATTTTGCAAAATCTCAACGAGCTCCGGGAAATCCATGTGGTCTCCATGGTCGGCCTGAACCCCTCAGAGGCCACCATCCCCAAAGCCCACATGGTCCACCACCCAGAGCTGTATCACCACCTGAGAACACTGTAAATCTTCAAGCATCATCAGCCCCTTCCAGTGCTGCTCCAACTCTAATTTCCACCACCGCCCCCGCGGCTGCCGTCACCTCTGCTTCGGCTGCCTCTGCTGGAAAAACCGCAGGCCCCGCGTCCAACACCCCCCAACCTGAAGACATCACCCCACATGTTGAAGACATCACCCCCCAACATGAAGACATTACCAATGCCCCTGCGGCTGGCACTATCACTGCCCCAGTAGCTAACGCTACTACTGTCAACCAGCAACAAGAGCTTCAGTAAATTCCACAACAGTCCGAGATTACAAAGGTAGCAAACCAAGGTAAACAACACTTTCCAAAACATTTTCTAACTAAATGAGTAACTTTAAGATGTGTCTAAATAAAGAACAGGTGGTTTTTCCTACATGAAAGAAAGAAAGAGAGAGAGAGAGAGAGAGAGAGAGAGAAAGAAAGAAAGAAAGAAAGAAAGAAAGAAAGAAAGAAAGAAAGAAAGAAAGAAAGAAAAAGAAGTATAGTGTTTAACTTTGCCATATGGATTAGAAAATCTTAATACTTTTTATTTCAAAAACTAAATTTGGTCTCCTTGAGTTGATAGGTTATATGTATATACCCAATGCTAACAGATTCCTACTAAAGAAAGAAAGATTTTGAAAGTTCACTTATCCAGGGGCGCCTGGTTGGCTTAGTCGGTTAAGCGTCCTACTTTCGCTTAGGTCATGATTTCGCGATTCGTGGGTTCGAGCCCTGCATCGGGCTCTGTGCTGACTGCCAGCTCAGAGCCTGGAGCCTGTTTCAGTCTGTGACTCCCTCTCTCTCTGACCCTCCCCTGCTCACGCTGTCTCTCTCTCTCTTAGAGATAAATAAAACATTAAAAAAAATTAAAAAAAAAAAAAGAAAGTTCACTTATCCATATGTATTTCGACCTTCTGTTTCCAGGTTAAAATGTGTTTTATTTCCCTGAAATAATCACTTATAATTAGGGTCTTTGTAAATAAAAGTTAGTGTATACTTCAAAGCTTATTAAGTACCACAAACTGTGTACTTGACATAGAGAATGCTCCCTCCTCCTACCAACGACCTACCAACTCTAATAAGGTAAACAAACAAACAAAAAAAAAGGAATATTTTAGTAAACATTATAATTAGCCTTGAAAATGGAACTATAAACTAAATCACAACCCATAAAAAAGCTCTCTTGCGGGGCGCCTGGGTGGCTTAGTCGGTTGAGCATCCGACTTTCGCTTAGGTCATGATCTCGCGGTTCGTGGGTTCAAGCCCCGCGTCGGGCTCTGTGCTGACTGCGAGGTCAGAGCCTGAAGCCTGTTTCAGTCTGTGACTCCCTCTCTCTCTGACCCTCCCCTGCTCATGTTGTCTCTCTCTCTCTCTCTCTCTCCTAGAAATAAATTTTTTAAAAAAACTTTAAAAAAGAAAGCTCTCTTGCTATAATCTCTTGCCATATTTACTGAAACATACACATCATGCTATAACATGATCCTTAAGAAATATTGAAAAAATTGGTAAATATCACATATTGCTCCTATTTCTGAATATAGGTGCTCCTAATTACAAATATAAATGAGAAGTATCCTTCTTATATGACATAAAAATAATAATCATAGATACCAACTGCAGAACACTTAGAATAGTTACTGTGCTGCTACTGCACTAAATAGTCCTTATACTGACTCCCATTTAATACTCATAGCAACCCTGTAAAGCTAATACCGTTGTGTCCTTTTTAGAGATGAGGAAATGGAAGCTATGAGAATTTATGGGACTTTCCAAAGACCACAGAGTATAAATGGCAGATTAGTCTTCAAACTCATATCCATTTAACTCCGAAGTTCCAGCTTCTTTTTTTTTTTTTTTTTTACAAATAGTTTATTGTCAAATTAGTTTCACATAACACTCAGTGCTCATCCCCACAAGTGTCCTCCTCCATGCCCACCCCCCCCCCCCCACATCCACCAGTCCTCAGTTTTGTCAGCATTCAAGAGTCTCTCATGGTTTGCCTCTCTCCCTTTCCCCCACCATTTCCCCCTTTCTTCTCCCCCTTGGTCCTCTGTTAAGTTCCTCCTAATCCTCCTATACATGCAAACATATGATATTTGTCCTTCTCTGCCTGACTTATTTCGCTCAGCATTACACCCTCAAGGTCCATTCATGTTGCTACACATGGTCAAATTTCATTGTTTCTCATTGCCATGTAGTATTCCATGGTATAAACCACATCTTCTTGATCCATTCATCTGTTTACAAAGCAGGAAAGAATATCCAATGGAAAAAAAGACAGCCTTTTTAACCGAAGTTCCAGCTTCTAATGTTCTTCCCAGCATTCAGCTATTTTAAAACAACTAGATGAAGCTAGACAGTATTATGCTAAGTGAAATAAGTCAGTCAAAGAAAGTCAAATACCATATGATTTCATTCATATGTGGACAAAAGAACAAAGGGGAGAAAAAAGAAAAAGAGGCAAAAAAGAAACAGTCATAACTATAGAGATCAAACTGATGGTTAGTGGTAGAAAAGTGATAGGTGAAATAGGTGATAGGGATTGAGTAGTGCACTTGTGGTGAGCACTGGGTGTTGTATGGAATTGTTGAGTCACTCTATTGTACACCTGAAGCTTATACTACACTATATGTTAAATAACTGGGATTTAAATAAAAACTTTAAAAAAACAATTGAAGCAGAAAGAGCTTATACACTTTTAATTAATGGCTCATGGTGTTTTGTTTTGTTTTTACAGATTCTGAAAAATACTGAATATTGATATATTGTGATCACCTTCTCTCACCATTTCAATTTTAACAACAATTCGGGAAAAGAAACAAAAATAAAGGGATGTGGGTTCTTACTACTTCTTCTTTAGTCTTGCTATACTGTACAGATTTCCAAAGATAATTAGATGTATGCATTTGATCACGTGTGTGTTGGTCTCTTCTTTATTTCTCAGTCGAGTGACAGGAGTATTATCACTCCACTCTTTCAGATAGATCTATAATACACAAAGTATATGTTTAGAAAAAACTGTAAATATTACATAGACAAAAAAATATTCAAAAAGCATAAAAAGAACAAGTTGAATTTCTACATATTTACAGATATTCTTTTTCTGAATATCTGAAACACTATCCCTTCATCTAAAGAAGTATTTTCTCCAATTCATCTGACACTTTGTACGATCCATGAATCTTTTTCTTTTTTTTTTCTTGAGAGAGAGAGAGAGAAAGTACAGGGGAAGGACAGAGAGAGAGGGAAATAGACAATCCCAAGCAGGATCCATGCTGTCAGCACAGAGCCCGATGGGGCTCAAGCTCATTAACTGTGAGATCATAAACTGACCTGAAACCAAGGATTAGATGCTGACCCCACTGAACCACCCAGGCACTCCTCCATTTCACCCAAACATGTATTAGATCAATTTCTAGTTGACAAATTAATTCATCCAAGTGATTTAGTAATATTTACCTATACATGGATCAGGGAACAGAAGAATACAAACAAGTAACTCAATCACTTATTCTTCAAAGGTTCAAGTGGCAAAGATAGAAATAAAACAATGAACTCTAAACTGTATAAGGAATATATAGTAAATATTATATGCAAAGGTACAAACAATAATAAGCAAACAGGAGAGGAGATATTTATTCTCCTTCAGGAAAACACCATGGAAAACCTACAATGGATAAGCTATTATAAGAGACACAGATAATCACAAAATTTTGGTATTGAAGGGTTGAAAGTGACTCCCTAGCTAAGGAGACACAATCCAGTCCTGAAGGAGTAGAAAGTAAAGGTCAAACTGTACATAACTATGATGAGGGCCATAAAGAAATGATCCCCAAAATGTAGTATGGCATTTCACTAAGACTGCTTTTTAAGTTTCATGAAGAAATGAAAAGTGAAGGAATGATTTCAACAGGCACCAAAAAAAAAGTGTAGTAGCCTCAGTACCAGATAAAAATAGAGCAAATGCATGGAGGTAAGAGAGGAAATAGCATTCATATCCATGCCCTCCAAACATTTACTAAGTAAACACAATATGCCAGGCCTGTGAGTCTAGGAACACAAAAATGGTTAAGATACATACCACACTGTCAAGTTGCTCCTAATCCCACCAAACAGAAGTTGTCCATGATTATAGGACATACCTAAAAAAATAGATATCATAATGGAAAGTGATTATCATACTACCAAGGAGCAAAATTAGGAGTTTGGATTAATTCTGAAGAAGAGAGAATCAATAAAGGTTTTGCCACAGAAAATTACTATAAAAAATGTCTATAGAAAATATAACTTATAAAAAATAAAAAATATTTGAGTTCTTACATGTGCCAAACTCTAAGAGCTTGATGTACAACTAAAACCATAACGCTATATAATAATAATATTGACACTCTACGAATAGGGAAACTGAGGGGCATAGAGGTTAATCAGATACCCAAGAACACATAGTAGCTAAATGAAGAGCAGGCATTCAAACCTAACTAGTCTAGCCCATGCTCTTCACTTCTGCCAAAAATGTCTAGGGCATCTGGAATGAAGAAATAAATTGGGAATCAATTGTTATGGGCCAGTCAGCTTTGTGTTCTGTTTATTCTAAAGTCTTATAAGGGAAAGTTTCATTCAACTAGGACCGTGCAAACTCCACATTAATGTAATTCGTAGTATCTTTATCATCAGCAATAGTTTAGAGCACATTTCTTTTTAATCACAAGTTGTTCTATATATTTATTATTATACAATGAAAGCAAGAGGAGAGAAAGGAGGAGGGGCAGCAGAAGGGGGAGCAGAACTAGAGAGAGAGAAGGAGAAGGAGGAGGAGGAGTCATAAAGACAGAATCATAAGAGAAACAACTATTTAGACCAAGAGGAAGAAAAGCAAGGATAGTCGACAGAAAAGGAGAAATCAGAGGTGAGAGAACTAAAAAACTTCTCATAAAATCTGAGAATGGAAAAATATTTAAAAATATTTAAGCACTTTTTAAAAAATTATTTTAGAGAGTGAGAGAGCACATGCACGTTTATGAGAGAAAGAGAGAGGTGGGGGAGCGCCAGGGAAAGAGAATACTGAGGAGACTCCATGCCCAGTGTGGAGTCCAACAAACGGCTCTATCCCATGACCTTGGGGTCATGACCTGAGCCAAAATCAAGAGTCCAATGCTCAACCAAGTGAGCCGCCCAGGTACCCCTAAACACCTCTCTTAAAGCAGAGAAGGAAAAAGAAAAGAAAAAAAAAGAGAAGTATAAGGAGCATATGAACAACAAAATATTTAGAAATGAGCCTCAATGCTGTCCAAATTATAAAAATTTAAGAGGTAAAAAGTGAGTAAGCAACAAAAGAGGCTTTACATTAAAAAGAGCAAAAGAAGGGAGCTTGGGTTGCTCAGTAGGTTAAGTGTGTGACTTCAACTCAGGTCATTATCTCACAGTTCATGGTTCCAGCCTCACACTGGGCTCTTTGCTGTCAGCTCAGAACCCTCTTTGATCCTCTGTCCCCCTCTATCTCTGCCCCTTCCCCACTGATTCTCTCTGTCTCAAACTAATCACAAATAATAAAAAGAAATGATAAAAAGAGATAAGCTGATGGCTTGAAAAAGTAATCCAATCAAGACCATAATTTTGAATTTGGAAAGATGAATTAGGAATTATATCCAGTTGAAAATGAGAAATTGAATGTCTAATTTTAAAAGATGGTAATTAATAAAATTGCATCCCAGAGAAAGAAGAAGGTATTGGGCTTTCTAAGAAGAAATCAGCTTTTTTAAAAACTTGTATTTAAATTCTAGTTAGTTAACATACAGTGTAATTTGCATTTCAGGAATAGAATTTAGTGATTCACAACTTAGATATAACACCTAGTGCTCATCACATTTAGCCATTCCCCCACCACCTCTCCTACAGCAACCTTAAGTTTGTTCTCTATAGTTAAAAGGCTTTTATGGGCTTTTATGGTTTGCTCCCCTCTATTTTTTTTTCTCCCTGCCCTTATGTTCATCTGTTTGATTCTTAAACTCCACATATGAGTAAAAGCATATGGCATTTGTCTTTCTCTGACTGACTTATTTTCCATAGCATAATGCACTCTACCTCCATCCACATCATTGCAAATGGCAAGATTTCATTCTTTTTGATGGCTGAGTAATAATCCATTTTATAAATGGAATATATATTTATATATATATATATTCCATTTTATACACGCACACACACACCACATCTTCTTTATCCATTCATTAGTCAATGGCTGTTTGGGCTCTTTCCATAATAGGGCTATCATTGATAATGCTGCTATAAACTCTGGGGTTTATGTGCCCTTTTGAATCAGTAGTTTTGTCTACTTTGGGTAAATACATAGTAGTGCAATTGCTGGATCATATGGTACAAATGATGAAGGACACTGTATCATAATAAAGAGATCTATCCAACAAGAAGATCTAACAAATGTAAATATTTATACTTCCAACATGAAATCAGCTTAATATATATATCAATATAACAAACAGTTAATAAAGAAGCTCATTGATAACAATACAATAATAGTATGGGATTTTAACACCCCACTTACAGCAATGGACAAATCATCTAAGCAGAAAATCAACAAGAAAACAATGGCTTTTAATGACACGCTGAACCAGATGGATTTAACAGATATATTCAGAACAATCCATCCTAAGGCAGAAAAATACACATCCTTTTTGAGTGTACAGAGATCAGTCCAGAATAGATCATAAACTGGGTTACAAATCAGGCCTGAACAAATACAAAATGAAGGAGACCATACCATACCATGCATATTTTTAGACCACAAGAAAAAATTTGGAAAGACCACAAATACATGGAAGTTAATGGACATCCTAATAAGGAATGAATGGGTTAACCAGGTAATTAAAGAAGAATAAAAAAAAAAACATGAAAGCAAATGAAAATAAAAACACAACAATCCAAAACTTTGAAATTCAACAAAAGTGGTCATAAGAGGGAAGTATATAGCAATATAGGCCCATCTCAAAAGCAGGAAAAGTCTGAAACACACAACCTAACCTTACACCTAAAGAAGCTGGAAAAGGGACAGCAAATAAAGCCTAGCCAGCAGAACAAGGGATATAATAAAGATTAGAGCAAAAATAAATGATACAGAAACAAACAAACAAAAAAAACAGCAGCAGCAGCAACAACAAGAACAACAAACAGTAGAACAGATTAAGAGCTGGTTCTTTAAAAGATTTAACAAAATTGATAAATCCCTAGCCAGACTTACCAAAAATAAGAGAGAAAGGACCAAAGTAAATAAAACCACGAACAAAGAGGACAGATTACAACCAACATCGCAGAAGTACAATTATAAGATAATATTATGAGAAATTACATGCCAACAAACTGGGCAATTTGGAGGAAATTGATAAATTCCTAGAAACAAATAAAGTAATAAAACTGAAACAGGAATAGAAAATATGAACAGACCCATAAACAGCAAAGAAATTGAAACAGTAACCAAAAATCTCCCAACAAACAAAAGCCCAGGGCCAAATGGCTTCCCAGGAAAATTCTACTAGACATTTGAAGAAGAGTTAAAACCTATTCTTCTCAACCTGTCCCAAAAAATAGAAATGCAAGGAAAACTTCCAAACTCATTCTACAAGGCCAGAATTACCTTCATTCCCAAACCAAAGACCCCACTAAAAAGGAGAATTACAGGTCAATATTTCTGATGAATATGGATGCAAAAATCCTAAACAAGATAACAGGAAATCAAATCAAGAGCACATTAAAAGAATTATTGGGGTGCCTGGGTGGCTCAGTTGGTTAAGCGTCTGACTTCTGCTCAGGTCAAGATCCCGCAGTTCGTGAGTTCATGCACCACACTGAGCTCTGTGCTGACAGCTCAGATACTGGAGTCTGCTTCAGATTCTTTGTCTCCCTCTCTTGGCTCCTCCCCTACTCATGCTCTGTCTCTCTCTCTCAAAAATAAATAAACATTAAAAAATTAATAAAAAACATAATTCTTCACCATGATTAAGTAGGATTTATTCCTGGGCTGCAAGAGCAGTTCAATATTAACAAATCAGGGGCGCCTGGTTGGCTAGGTCAGTTAAGCGTCTGACTTTGGCTCAGGCCATGATCTCATGGTTCATGGGTTTGAACCCTATGTTGGGCTCTGTGCTGATAGTTCAGAGCCTGGAGTCTGCTTCTGACTCTGTGTCTCCCTCTCTCTCTGCCCCTCCCCCCCTGCTCATGCTGTCTCTCTCTCCCTCAAAAGTAAATAAAGATAAAAATTATATTAAAAAATTAACAAAAAATATGGAGCGCCTAGGTGGCTTAGTCGGTTAAGCGTCGGACTTTCGCTTAGGTCATGATCTCGCGGTTCGTGGGTTCGAGCCCCGCGTCGGGCTCTGTGCTGACTGCCAGCTCAGAGCCTGGAGCCTGTTTCAGTCTGTGACTCCCTCTCTCTCTGACCTCCCCTGCTCACGCTGTCTCTCTCTCTCCTAGAAATAAATAAAAAACATTAAAAAAAATTTTTTTTAATTAACAAAAAGTATTCACAAATCAAATAACGTAATACATCATATTAATAAAAGAAAGGATAAGAACCATATGAGCCTCTCAATAGATGCAGAAGCAGGATTTGACAAAATACAGCATCCATTCTTGATAAAAACCCTCAACAAACTAGGGATAGAAGGAACATACCTCAACATCATAAAGACCATATACAAAAGACCCACAACTGATAGCATCCTCAATGGGTAAACTGCTTCTTTGCAAGAAACAAATGTACTCTCTTGAGTGGAAGCTAGTGATTTTGCCTCAACCTTTATCCACAGGAAAATGAGGCAGGTGTATCATTCTCTTAGCTGC
Source organism: Proteles cristata cristata (assembly GCA_017311185.1). Taxonomy (NCBI): domain Eukaryota; kingdom Metazoa; phylum Chordata; class Mammalia; order Carnivora; family Hyaenidae; genus Proteles; species Proteles cristata. Next base: position 679,056 of record JAESUZ010002451.1, read on the forward strand.
AACCTCCCAACTGTGGTAGAGGGCTGATTCTAGTGTTCCTAATCATTTCCTTCCACCTCCCTTATAAAAAGAGGATTTTACATTTTCACTCATTGCCGTAAGGCTTGCAGGGCCTCTCTCCTTCTCTGTAGAATATACCTCCGTATTTCATTATCAGGTTTGGCCCTATGACCTGCTTTGGCTGCTGAAATGTGAACTCAAGTCACAGTAGGCAAATTAAAAACAGGAATTCCATCACATCTGCTCTGTTGCAGTTTTCCTTTATACTCAAGAGCTGCATGTCCTAAATAGAAACTGTTTCTTCAACTTGGTCCTGGAATGGGAAGATACAGTGAATCTGAAGAAGCATTCTGCCAACAGTTGCCAACACTTGACATGAAAGAAATATTTATTTTTGTGAGACATTAAGATTTTGGTGGTGGTGGTTGTCACTGCAGTAAATACGCCAACTAGCATAGAGATCACTACTCTTTCAATCTTCTAAAAGCTTGTTCCCAATTAAATGGAACCTATCCCATATATCCAGTCTTCCTTCTTCACTTCTTTATTCCTGCTATCAGTCAAGCTCTTAGCCACCACTCTAACTCTGCAGAAATTCAGACCCAGTGCCACCATAGCTCTGGGAAATGTCACAGTTCACACTGATCATCCACGAAAATCCAGGTTGCTCCATTCTTTGACCTCTTCTTCTTCTTTTAATCTCCTCATCTTGCATGCTCTTTACTTCCTTCCAGTTACACAAGTAACCTGTATCACCACCTTGATATAGCACCCATAAAGTCATATATGAAGACCGACATGATCAAAATATCTTTGATCAAAACTTCCCATTTTCCCAGATATTTCACTCAGTTATTCTCACTAAATCAGCTCTTTAAACTCTTTAAACTCTCCAGTTTCTGGACATTTACCATCTTCCCAGAGTCCTCTCTTCAACTTCCTTTTATATCCAGCTTAGATTTTTACAGTCCATCAATTTAAACAATAGCTTGCAAATATCTTGAACTTTCTTATTTTTTTCTAATAGCTCTCTCATCTGATACTATCCCATTATTTGATTAATAGAAATAATTACTTCCTCTGCATGTATACAAAATCTACTTGGTGCTGCTCAGGAAAAATATACAACTTTAGAGAAAACGAACACTAAAATTTGAGGTCTCCAAGCTCAAAAGGGGTCCTCAGATCTGCCTTGCTTTCCTACAGTTTCCCTAGTTTTCTTCTCCAGTTCTCTGTTTTGTCTATTGCAAATATCCTCCATGTAACAGATCTATAAACTCAAACCCATCTCACTTTCACTTGAAATATTCTTGACAATACCTACTCATTTTTTTCATGGCAGAAGCTCCATCTGTTGTTATCTTTTCAGGGTTCCCTAGAAGCCCTGTTTTTGCTATTTACCCTTACTACTGTTATTTCCTCCAGCCTAGGTTCAGTGTTAACTATGTACATCCCATTCTCATTTTCATTGCCTTGGATCACATGTCTCTACTGTCCTGAAATAGCCTTCTGATTCTCTGCATGTGTCTCAGTCAAGTTGAACATTCTTGGCTGAATTATCAGCTTTTTCCTATTTTTTAGGTAATTTTACCTAATTCATGAGCATTAGCCTTGACACTGTTCTCTCCTTCACCTCCCAACACCTATAGTCCATAAAAAAGACTTCTTGATTGCATCCCTTCAAAATCTCTTGACTCTGCCCATTTCTCTGTAGTCCAATTGGCCACATTCCCTAGGCCATCTGGTCAGCTGTAACAGCTTTCTAGCAGGTCTTTCTTCCACTGGTTTCTCATCTCACTATCCACTCTATATATAGCTCTAATGCTTAGAGTAGGCAAAATAAAAAATACCTCTTAAAGAACTAAATCTGAATATGTCAGTTAGGTGCTGAAATCAGGAGCTATTCTTCATCTAGAAATGTGGTTCTCTACTGGGAGTGATTTTGTTCCCAAGAGGACATTTGGCAATGTCTAGAACATTTTTAGCCATTATAACTGGAAGAATACTACTGGGTAGAATCCAGAGATACACAATACAGTCCTCTACAACAAAGAATTATCTGGCCCAAAATGTCAAGTGTCTGGGTTAAGAACCCCTATTGTAAGCCAAAACATGGAAAGAGCCTAAGTGTCCATCAAAGGACAAATGGATCAAGAAGATGTGGTTTATCTATACGATGGAATACTATATGGCAATGAGAAAGAATGAAATCTGACCATGTGTAGCAAAATGCATGGACCTTGAGGGTGTTATGCTGAGTGAAATAAGTCAGGCAGAGAAGGACAAATACCATATGTTTTCATGTATAGGAGGATTAGGAGGAACTTAACAGAGGACCCTGGGGGAGAAGAAGGTGGAAAATAGTGGGGGAGAGGGAGAGAGGCAAACCATGAGAGACTGTTGAATGCTGAGAACAAACTGAGGACTGATGGGTGTGGGGGGGGGAGGGGGGAGATGGGCATGGAGGAGGGCACTTGTGGGAATGAGCACTGGATGTTATATGGAAACCAACTTGACAATAAACTATTTGTAATAAAAGAAAATAAGAAAGAAACTGTATTGTAGACTAAGCCCAATTTCAGTTTCTTTAAAATTAGAAATTGAGGCAGAAAGTTGTGGATATCAAACATGTTTCTTGAATTAATAGCCCCAATTTTTCACAATTCTCTTTATAGAAGCCCAACAGTTGTATGTTTCTTGCACTGTATTCAGGCTTCACCATTAGCATATTTTGGACATTGGAACAACATTGTATCAGTCAAACTTGAAAAAGGTAGAGATCCAGAAAAGTATTTACACATTCCTGTTTTTTCTTCCGAATTGCTCACATTACTATGAGAACGTGTCCCGACTACCAGAGGAACAGGAGACACATGTGGAAACTAGCTGAGCTGTCCCAGCCAGAGGCATCCTAGACCAGCCAGCCGGACCCAACTCACCAGCCGAACAGAGACACATAAGCAAGCCCAGATAATATTAACAGCATCCAGCCAGACCAAGAAAGCTACCAAATAAACATGTAGTCTTTTAAGAAATACTAAACAGTTGCTGTGATAAGCCTTCAAGTTTTGCAGTGATTTGTTACACAGAAAGAGTTAACTGGTACACCAAAAAGACTTAAACTCAATCTAAATCTCAGGATCTCCTTGTTCCCTAATCAAAGCCCTAAACTATGTATTACAGATCTGTCTAGGCTCAACCTTCTCTGGACCTCTGCTATTCTAATAATTAAGTCCTAAGTGTGGGCTTAATTTTTTCTTCCTTTTTAACTGCAGGAGATTGGAGTTTATTTATTTTGAGAGAGAAGGAGAGAGCCTACAAGCACATGTGCTAGTGAGCATGGGAGGGACAGATAGAGAGAATCCCGTGCTGTCAGCACAGAGCCCAGAGCCTGATACAGGGCTCAATCTCACTAGCTATGAGATCATGACCTAAACTGAAATTAAGAGTCAGTTGCTTAACCAACTAAGCCACCCAGGCAACCCTGAAGTTACTGTATACAGTGTAAGGCAAGGCCTTCTGGACTTTACATCTAATCACTAACAGCCTCCAGTTAAAATGGAATTGTTTCTTTCCAGACTTCAGTTGAAATTCTACTGTAATAGTGTTGCTCACAGTATATGAGATGTTTATGAAACATCTACATCAGAATTATCTATGGTTATCTACTACTAATGCAGTTTCCTAGGCCTTATCCCAAACCTAATAAATCAGAACTTCAGCCACTGGGTCTCTGTATTTTTAGTTATCATCAGCTTCCAGGTGCTTATTATGCACATCAAGATTTAGAACAAATGTGTGAGACCTTGAAGACTTCCAGAAGGAGATGAGTGGGAAAGCTACTAAAATTGACAGTGAAGAAAGTGCATCCTAAGGCCTTTGAATAGCTACCGTAATGTGTTCCAAGGTCCTATGTTTTTTTTAATCAAATTGCAATAGTAAGATATTTAAATAACCATTGGTTAACACTGCCTTCTCTTACTAGTCCAAATTCTTCTTGGGCACAGCTTCCCTCACAAGAGACGGACTCTGGATGGCTCAGACCATTGCATATCCACAGGTCCTCCTAGAAGATGACCTTGCAGTAGCTGAAGCTCTTTTGTAGTTATAATTTGGTACTCTTTTTCTTCTAGCCAGATCCCAAAATTATACAAGCAGTAAGCCCGTCAAAATCTACATTTGCCTGTAATGGAGACAACAATTTAACTTTATTGTTAAGTTTAACTTTGTACTATTTTACAAAGAAAAGAAAAGAAACCCCTAAGAGGTTATGAACTTTCCTAAGGCCACACTATTATAGGGTTGTCAAAATCGATTCTGGGATTGAGGTCTTTCATATTTCATCTCAGGGAATAAGACATCATTTTCCCCCAAATAGGAAAATTTTACCTGTTATTTAAGGTAAAATTGCACCAGTTTTTAGGCAATGACATATATAACATTCATCATGTTTCAATAGGCTTTATTTTTAGAGTCTGTAATTATGTTTTAAGTAACAAATTATTACAATTTGTTAATTTTGTTTTTTTATAAATAATAATCTTTTTAGAAATAAATTTTATTAAAACAAAGCAAGCAAAAAAGAAACAAATCTTATTAAAAAGCCTGATATGGTCTTAGTACGAACTCTGCCCCTCTCTGAGGCTCTTTCTCTATTTAAAAACCAGTATGTTAATTTTTTCTTGATTGTCTTAAAATCATTTGGCATATTAAATGAAAAAGTAAATAGAATATGATGTATTAACTAACAAATGTATTACAGGTTAAAAATTTTTAAGTATTAGAGCTAGTTTACAGAGAGAAGTTATATACAACCATATTTTTTAAAAGTAAAATATGAAAAAGGAAATATATTTTGAAAATTAAAATGAAACCAGAAATATTCCCCAAAAGAGATCGTATAAGGGGAACTAAATTCATCTGGTTACATGACTGGAGTTATCAATCTAGCAAAATTCCAATTAAAGGACAATTGTATACTTATGTACATTCATATGCTGGAGATATTCTGGTTAAACTGTAAAGATCATTTTCACATTTACTACAGAATAATATGCTTCCTGCTTGAAAATAAATGAGAAATTTTCTCATGGCACCGAGTAGGAAGGAAAAATACTTCTCTTAAGCAATCACTGTGTTTATTTTCTGGACATTGTGAATTTTTTACCTGATTAAATTTTCCTTTTAACTTTGGCTATGAAAGCTCAGAGAAAAGTCTGTAACAAACTTCCAGAAAGTTACAGAACTTTCTGATCTGGGCCTGATGAAGTATCTAATTCCGTACAAGTCAATTACAGCTTTTCTTCAATCTTCAAAGCCTGTTAGTAATGCCACACAACAAATCCTAACCAATCCTACACCACAAATATTACCCCAAAAAAATTTTTAAGCAATCTGTAATTTCAAAAGCATGAAACATGTTTGGTGTTATTAATCCAGAAGCCAAATCATCTACTTCTAAATAATCCTTAAAAAACATATTCATATGATTTCCATGGATTCAAGGAAAGAGTTATTACTAGAGCTGCAAAACAGGATGGTGGAGTTAAATATGTTACTGTAACATAATTTAATTCTGCTAAATCTAATTATATGAGAAAAATATTTTTCACACTAACACTAGTGTGACTTCACTATTGTTTTGAATTTCCTGTGGCCAGAAATGTCAGCTTTTTTTGGTATTATTCTAGAAAGTATTCATTCAGGATCTTTTAAAGCCACAAATTAATTGAAGATTAACTGGGGTAACCGTTTCTATTTCTTAACAGACGTGTGCTTCTGTTGGCTTGTGTTCCTCTAATTTTTGCTGCTCGCAACCCATTGGAAAATTGTTTTTCAGTTTTGTCAACGTTCATACTCTGTCCTCCAGAGCCAATGATCCATTACAGTGGAGTTTACACCTGGATTCAAAATAGTTGGCTGATAAGTATGCTGGCATCAAAGCAAGAAGGAAGAGATACTTATCTTTTGACAAACTGAATTAATCTCAGAAAAGAAAATGGTTTATTTCACTTTCTATGTTAATTTAGAGATAGAATCATCTTCACTATTTGTGCATATACTAATCAGGGCCTAAGATTAGCAAACCAGTAATACATTTTATTGCACATAATTATGTCATTAGAATTTTTAAGACAATGAATTGCAATGAAGCAAATGAAATTAAGTACAGTAATTTATAACCAAGATCAGTTCGCAAAGTAGGGTGTCTTTGTTTCCATACTGCCTATGACTCCCAAAAGATTCTTAAAATACTAAACATTTAAATATTCTGTGACTTTAACAACTAGCATTATGTCTGACACCCAGTGGGTATTCAATAAATGCTGAATAAGTAGATGAGCAAAGGAATAACTAAATTCCATGACACAAAATTAGAAATATTCACATTTTACAAATGAAGGAATTGAGGCACAATGAGGTGAAATAATTTGTCCAAGATTATCTAACAAATAAATGTTGGTACTGGGCTTTGAAGTAAAATAACCTGACTATAAATTCACTTGATTAATCTCTGCAGCATACTATAACATATAATGTTAGTTAAGTTTATGGAGCTTATTGAGATTTGGGAGGCAATGTGGAATATTGGTTAACCCATCATTTAGGCCTTGAAGTGAGCAGATATAGGTTCATTATTATCTACATGTAAAATAAAGATGACAATAGAGCTCATGTCATCCCACCACATCCCATATGGGTAAATATTGGATGATAAATTATTGATAAATAATAGCTATTATATTATTATACAACAATCTGTAAAAACCAGAGATAAGATTATTTCTCAAAGCCTGAGTTTATAAAAAACATAAAGCTGTGGCTTTCCCACAGATATCCACGTCAAAGTAAAACTATCTCCATACAATTTTCCCCATAATCAGAAACCTCACATGTCATCATATTTTTGTTTAAATTTCTCAAGGTAACAATAGCATGCACCAATGCCACTTTTTAAAGACAACCTCAGACCACTGTTTTAGATCTTCATTAGCAAAAGAAAATGCCCTTAAAAATTTTCCACTTAAGGATCTTTTAAATAAATATCTTTAAATAATTACAGACACAGAGACTTAAAATATAAACTGCATGAATCTTGACTACTTTCCTTCCACCACTAGATTTTTTTCCTTGCTATTTTCAAATCTCAGATCAAATCTTAATCCAAGAATTCATTTATTCTCATCTATCAAAAACATTTACTAAACTAAGCCAATGTTGTATACATGGAAGAAATAATATATAGGACCAGATATGTACAAATGTCCAAGTATAAAACAGTAATACAATTTCATTATTTCAACTGAAAGAATAGAAATGGGAAACCCACAATATATAGCACAGTCAAACAGTCAAGCAATGTATTTATATACCCTGTCCATAACTGGTCACAGTACTAAGTATGTGATATTTGGTAATATCTATTTAGTAATGACTAATAATTTTAATTCTGGTTTTTTCCTCCAAAATGTCTCTCGACTGTGTTAGAGTTCAATTTTAAAACTGTGATTATTTTATTTTTCACATAATGTAGTTAGCTTTTAGATAAAATAGGAAATGTGACAGTAACATGTAACAGAAGATGACCCATTAAAATTATTTGAAATAGAACAGCTACACGTGCTCTTTAAAATAAAGAGACAATAGGCAATAGTGCACCAAAACCCCCAGATTATTTTATTAGACAAAAAGACATTGTGACTCATTGTATAATATGTTTCCTCAGGAAACACCAAATATTGAATGGGTCAAAGCACCTCAGAAATGAAAAAAAAAAAAAAACATGCAGGAAAAGATTGCAAAATTGGCAACAATGACTTTCCTATCTTTTGTTTAAAGAACATCAACCCACAAGTTATTTTGTCTTCCAACTTGTCTTTCCTTTATTATCACTAGAAATTTACTGCAATATATATAAGAGCTGAGATTTCTTGTTCTTTCTCACCTTCATTTGTCACCTAATTGGCAGGAATAATTTTGACCAGCAGATTAATCAGTCCTACTAAGAAGGATCCTCAGACAACGGTAGGTACATGGAAACATGGATTGAAGAACTCTTATTTTGAATACCAAATTTTTCTCAGACTTTCAAAGATCCATTTTTATTGGCTTTTTATAGAACCTTAATTTCCACCAAAGAGATAATATATACTTATATAAAATTTGATAACCCATAAAATGCATTGAATTTTGAGAAATTCTGTATGTAAAGCATTCATGCTGGGCATTTGAGACAACAAGTCCATCCAATTACACAATTAATCAACTTTTCCCCATAATGTACCTTAACATTTTTGTGCTTCCTAATGACCAGAATACTATTAGATATAACTCTGTATAACTGTCCTATATTTTTATTATTGGCTTTGCCTTTGTTTTTTAAGACTTTTTATTAAAATGTGTCACAGGAAAAAGGATCCTTGAAGAAATAACCATACGTACCTATAATTAAATATTCACTGAAATTTAGTCCCTAGGATTCTTTTAAGACTAAGGTTGTTCAGCCAACACATTTAACTGATGGTCAGAACTGACTATGAGAAAAACAGTCTGCACAATGGTGCATAGAGTTACTTTCCCAGAACTCAGGGTATTGTGTCCTTGCAATATATTCTAAATTTAGAACCTATTGAGAGTAAAATACCTGGACACCTCTCTTTTTTCTACCCTGGTCTTTGATGCTCCATATATGGATTTTTGGAATTAGTTAGAGATTGCTCATGATAGAGTAAAATAACTTAGTAAAATATTGTTAAAAATATTATGTGACAATTTTTCTTTAAACTGTGTCTAGCAGGTTATTCTTTTCCTTTCCTTATTTTTGAGGTGGTCCTAGAATTATATTTAAAACATACAATCTAGTGAAAACAATATCTCAAATACAAGTCCACAGAAATCTGTAAAGTAATGTAACAAGATATTCAAATCCAAATAAGTACCATTTCAAAGTAGTTATTTCTGAAAGCAAAAACCTTATGTCATAAAAGCTTCCATTCGGTAAAACAGTTTTAAGAATAGCTCTTGGCCATTATCTCCAATGTCCACTTACAAGTCAAAAGCGAAAACGAATTCCACCACTTTATAGTTAAATGTTACAAACCTACCAATATTGCTCCAAAACAACATTTAGGCCAATTTCTTAAAATGTTACCATACTATTCCTGTACTACATCCTAAACAAAGAGTTAGAATACATTCCAAATAGTACTTTTTTAAAGGAATGCTGATCAACCATTCATTGTGCTTCCTTTCAGAGGTCATCATAACCATGAAACCACTGTGTCTGATCACGGGCCTTCTGGCTCTTGCAGCATGTTTGTTGGTAAGTCTCATTAATGACATATTCTATTTCTTTCACAACTATTACTTCAGATTTCTTCTCACATTAATAACGTTACCCTTCCTTATATGTTAGTAGCTACTAATGATGGATGAAACACTGTTCTCATGCTTTAATTCAAATTTAAATTTAAAATCTAATTTAATTTAGGGCAACTAGGTGGTTCAGTCAATTAAGCAGCCAACTCTTGATTTCAGCTCAGGATCATTATCTCGTCGTTTGTGAGGTTGAGCCCCACATCAGGCTCTGCACTGACAGTGCAGAACTTGCCTGGGATTCTTCCTCTCCTCTCTCTGCTCCTGCCCAGCTCATTCTCTCTCTCTCTCTCTCAATATAAATAAATAAACATTTTTTAAAAAAAATAAAATCTAGTTTAAATAGCCACATATGGCCCAGGGCTACCATGTTGGATAATATAGATCCCTAACATCAGACTGCATTATGCAGACATGTATAAATATGAGTTCCTGCATATATTAGCAATTTCAAAAGTAGGTAAAACAAATTTATTGTAAATTTTGGATCCTATATTCTTAAAGACATTATTTGAATACCCTTAAACATGTTATTTCATTGGAACTGTTTCATTTTCTATAAAATGAGATACTTAAAATACAGCAGTTTTTCTCAACATGGGGTTCACGTGCCATTGAAATCAAAGTAACTTGATTCATTTATTAAAAACAGAGTATTCCAGGCCTTATCCCAAAAGAATGAGTGTCTGAGAGTAGGACCTGGGAATATGCACTTTGCCATGGACTCAGGAGCTACAGATATTTAGATTAACACCACCATGTATAAAGGACTGGGTTAAGTACCATGGAAGTTACTAAATATCCAAAGTTGCAAGAGATTTTTTTTAAACCACAGGTTTTGGTCTTTTTAAGTATTAAAATGGTAACTTCAAAACAGGGATAGATTAACTCCAGTTTGGGAAGAGATTAATTCCATAGTAATTTCTACCAAAAAATTTATAAAATCTAATACATCAAATGGAAAAAATAACTTGTTTTCTTTTCTAGAAGACTAGGACTTCTACAAAGCAGACAACACAAAACTATATCATTCTGAAACATGAAATAATGTTTCTTCCATCTACTCTCAGAAACTTGAACAAAAGCAGGCAACTAAATAGATCACTCAGGTAGTCTGACCTTGACCATATAAGTGCATTATAAATGTGACACAATTTTTGATAAACCAAGAAGACATACTGACATATTTAAAAGTTATATTATGTCTTACTGACCTGATCCTAAAACCGATTTTCAATATTTTCATGTCCTCAGAATATAAGAGAAACAGATTATTTTAAACGATTGGGCTTTGACGATGTAAACAAGGATTTTTTTTTTTTTGCAAAATAAACTTTACAGTTCCAATAATATAAGCAGTTTAGCAGAAGTAGTCTATTTTTCTTGTATAAAAATTGTTTAGTAAAATTTAACATTCATTCATTATTTTTCAAACTTCTTAGCAAACAGAATTGAAGGAAATTTCCTTAATCAGATAAAGGTCATCCACAAAAGGAAGGAGTCATCTTCAGCACTCAGCACTGGTCCCTGTGTGTTCTTTACTAATCTAACCTGCTGAGCCTTCTCCTTGCCCAGTCCTACAAGTGGGGAGAAAGCGAGCTACACAGGTCAAGCTGTCTTTCTCCTCACTCCCATAGCATAAGCAGTTTAAATAGAAATAGGCCTTTCACCAACTTAACTGTATGAGATTAGTAATTACTGAAATACAGAAACACAGAATAGAATATCCTTTGTATATAGCAGAGTAAGTAGTAATATTGGGTCTTCATTCTGTTCTAGGTAATTTTCCCAGTGCTTTACAGACATTATTCTGCTTAATCCTCAAAGCAAATCTGATAAAGGGACTACTCTTAATCCCATTAAAATATAAATAAATTTAGATTAACGTATCCATGTCTTAGCTGGACTGTTCCTAAACTAAGTAATACAGGAAATTAACTCCAAATATATAATTTTGCTGTAAAGGAAAGAGGTGAAAAGACAGTGACAGCTACAAGGGAATTCATGGTTGAAAGTAGGCTCTTTTTAAAAAGGTAAATTGAATATAAATGATAGTTATTTCCTAAGGAAAAGAAGCCAGTTAAAAAACAGATATTAAAGTTCAGGGGGAAGAAAGGGAAAAATGCACAGAGCTCTGAGAAAACACTCGTAAAGGAAAAGGAAGTATGTAGACTTAATAACTTTATGGTTGTGTGGCCAGTAAATTGGCAAAGTTCATTTCTAATTGTCTGCATTATTTTATAATAGAAGGAAAATAATCCTGGTGACTGAGGGTCAGGAAGAAGTAGAGAACTTTAAGAAAATTGGCATAAACTTAGAAAATTATATGCCTCTGGGGAATAAGGTTCAGTTAACCTGAGACACTTGAAAAGATCGCAGGGCGGTGCTAAGGGACTATAAATTGGTGACGGTTCAGGACCTCTGACATCTGCTGTCACTGCTCAAAACCCTGTAATTGGGAATCAGGGATACAGGTGATTCAGAAGACATAAAGTTTAGAATTTGCAAGGGCAAAGTGCCACATGAACAAATACATGAAGGACCTAAGAACAGTGAAATGCAGACACCTGTGTCCAATATAAGTCCTCAGCAGAATAGGACTTGTGCATTCTTACCCTAGAGTATAGGTATATTTGCCCTCCATTCAGCATGCTCTGTCCCCATTTTATGTTATTTTGGCTTCCTTTCAAAGTCTGCCTTCTCAGTTAAATGATCCATAATCTTTCCTTAACCAATCACTCTAAATCTCTAATGTATTTGTTCCCCCCACTATTTGTCAACTATTTTTATTTCCAAAAATTGAATTTCCAAAAATTGCAACCAGTATAATAAATGCTAACATAACAAATAGTAGTACATAACATTTATTGAGCACAATATCTGGACCAGCCATTGCCCAAAGCACTTTACAGGTAATATTTCACAACAAATCTGACTCAAATCAGAAATACCTCACCCACTTCAAATATCAGAAAACCTCAAAGTTGTCTCAAACTTGAATTTGGCATGGGAGGGGTCTCTGAAATGTCCCACATTACAAAAGGGAAAAATTCTGATCATAAATTATAATAGTTTTTCAAAACTTTACAAAGACACAAAAATGAATTTAAAACTACCCATAATCTGAATATCCAGAAATAAACAGGACTACCATAAAAAAAAAAAATGGTAGGAGGTGGGTACTATTATGAACATCATTTTTCAGATGAGGAGAGTCTCAAAAAGGATTCCAACATTCACACAATCTCTATGTAGCAGAGGCAGAATTCAAACCCAGGCACTCCACTTGAAGGACTAGTGTTCTGCTTCCATTTGGGCCATTTTCTACTGCCTTGTATTGTAGCTACTTGGTCTGTAGACTCACAAAAGTTATGTCTGCATGCACACAGCTCCTACTTTAGTGTACTGCACGAAATAGGTGCTCCATAATGTGTTTCATAGTTTATTAGTGTTCAAGGCCTGAAACAATCACAGACTCTTGAATGAGATTTAAAGACACATTTTCCTCATTTGGAATTGATTCCAATGACAAGCTCTACCAAAAGCGCGGGGTGTGATTTTACCCACAATCTTTTCCCCATCAAAACTACCTCAGCTTTCATTTAAGAGCCTAGGCATTCAAAGGGTGAAAAAGAAAATCTTCCCTTTCTCTGAGACAAACTTTCAGACTGTGTAAGTTAGATACATATGTAATAGTTTTCTATTGCTAAATAACAAATTACCACAAACTAGTAGCTTTAAAAAAATTCATTTATCATCCAACAGTTTCTTTGGTCAGACTCTGGCCCTGGCTTGGTTGAATTTTCTGCTCAGGGTCTTACAGGACTGAAAAAGTATTGTGAGAACTGTATTCTTTCCTGGAGCTCAGGGTCCTCTTTTTCCAACTTGCATGGCTGTTGGCAGAATTCAGCCCCATGTTTATAGGACTGAGGTCCTTACTTTCTTGCGGCCTATGAGCCACGGAGCCCACTACTACCATCTACTTCTTTTTTTTTTTAATGTTTTTTATTTATTTCTAGGAGAGAGAGAGAGACAGCGTGAGCAGGGGAGGGTCAGAGAGAGGAGTCACAGACTCCGAAACAGGCTCCAGGCTCTGAGCTGGCAGTCAGCACAGAGCCCGACACGGGGCTCGAACCCACGAACCGCGAGATCATGACCTAAGCGAAAGTCGGACGCTTAACCGACTAAGCCACCCAGGCGCCCCTACCATCTACTTCTATGTGACCCTCTCCACAACACGTTTCTTTGCTTCAAATGCACTTGCTGCAGCTTCAAATCTCTGACTCTATCCGGCCTGCAGAACCCATTTCAAAAGGACTCACCCTATAAGGTTATGCCAGTAGGTGCCAGCAGGGGGCAGGAATCTTGGAAGTCATCTTAGAATTCTGCCTGCCATAGTGTACGTTCTTATGCTTGACTTAGAAATATCTAATTAAAAATTGTTCACTTCTATTTTCCCACAGCCTGGTGAGAGTCACAGAGATCCCAGGAGACGATATCCACCTAGGCCACTGCCTTCTCCTCCTCCTCTACGTTTTCCTTTTGGTCCAGGATTTGCTCCACCACCTCCTCCAGCACCTTATGGTTCAGGGAGAATTCCACCATCCCCTCCTTCACCTTACGGGCAAGGGAGAATTCCACCACCTCCACTTCCTCCGTATGGCCCAGGGAGAATTCCGCCACCCCCTCCTCTACCTAATGGGCAAGAGAGAATTCCACCACCCCCTCCTCCATTTGTTGACCCTGGGAGAATTCCACCACCCCCTCCTTATGGGCAAGGGAGAATTCCACCACCTTTCTTCCTCCCTTATGGCCCTGGAGAATTCCACCACCCCCTCCTCTACCTAATGGGCAAGAGAGAGAATTCCACCACCCTCCTCCATTTGTTGACCCCGGGAGAATTCCACCACCCTCCTCCACCTTATGGCCCAGGGAGGAATTCCACCATGACTCTCTATTCCCTATCTGCCCAGGTTATCCATTCATCCCTAGATTTCCATTCATCCCTAGAGTCCCTCAATTTATCCTCCTTTTATCATCAGGCCCCAAATACAAACTACTACAACAGGCACAACCACAGCTGACCCCCCACTACCACCCAAATGGACTTTGCCACACCCACAACTACCACTTCTACTTCCCAAGAGACAATGACCACTTCTACTCCCCAAAAGACAACAACCACTTCTACTCCCCAAGAGACAATGACCACTTCTCTTCCCCAAGAGACAACTACCACTTCTACTCCCCAAGAGACAACAACCACTTCTACTCCCCAAAAGACAACAACCACTTCTACTCCCCAAGAGACAATGACCACTTCTCTTCCCCAAGAGACAACTACCACTTCTACTCCCCAAGAGACAATGACCACTTCTCTTCCCCAAGAGACAACAACCACTTCTACTCCCCAAGAGACAACAACCACTTCTACTCCCCAAGAGACAACGACCACTTCTACTCCCCAAGAGACAATGACCACTTCTCCTCCCCAAGAGACAACGACCACTTCTCCTCCCCAAGAGACTACTACTGCTTCTACTCCCCAAGAGACAACAACGGCTTACTCTCTGCAAGAGACAACTACTGCTTCTACTTCTCAAAAGACAATTTTTAAGGACTTTTTAGATAGACTCATCTCAATTTTTGGATGAGAATGAGATATTCCATAAGCTCTGGGGAGGAGTAATCTGGGGAGGAATAATCTTAGAAAGAAACTACAAAACAACCCACATGAATATTATGAAAACAAAGTGAAAATAAAGAGTTAAGCAAAAATATGAAACTTCCAGTGTGGTCATGTGCACCCTGGGTCTGTCCGCCCTTTTCCACCCAATGAAGATTAGTGCTGCCAGAAGCCTGGCCTTGGAACGTGAAGTTAAAGAGGTAATTAGGGGGAAATACAGGGAGATATCTGGACTTGTACTTAGGGGGATGGAGCTGGAAGATTAGGCAAAAAGATGTCCTCTTGAGGGCTTAGGGGGATAGGAGAGAGGGGAAGGGGGGTGATGGGCATGGAGGAGGGCACTTGTTGGGATGAGCACTGGGTGTGATATGGAAACCTACTTGACAATAAACTATAAAAAAAGAAGATGCCCTGGTCTTGAGTACTATAACCCATCATACAGCTACAAAACACAAAATAAAATATTAATATAATTTAAATAATCTTAGGTCTCCCCACAGCATTCCCTCTGAAATATTCCTGAGTACCACCAGATCATTAATTATGAATAAGCTTTCATATTATCTGCTCAATTCCAGAGTAGAAATGCCTTTCTAGCAAATCAAAATAACTAAATGAAATATGAGGCACAAGTCTTGGAATCTGATAGAAAAAAATCATTTTCCAAGTTAAGGAACAGATAGATGATGGTTTCAGAAATCAATAATGAAATGCTGATGGCTGAGACTCCAAAGTTCCCATTGCTTCCAACTATTAGTTAAGGTTTTAATCAAAAATATTATGACTATTTCAGAAATGGCCTCATTATATCATGAGAGCTATATCTTTCATACATTTTGGGGTTTTGAAGTATAAAGTTCCATTTCCCTTTCAAGTCACAACTACTCACATGGTCACCAAACACATGAATCAGAATTTCTCAAAGATGGCTAATTTAATCATTAATTTGTTTATATGTTCTTAATTTTACCTTTAATCCCACAGTAGTTGTTGAGAATCTACTATGGTACAGAATCTGTTTCAGTAGTTAAGCCATCAGCAATAAGAAAAGCTGTCAAAGTCACTACCTTCATGGGGTTTCCGTTCAAATATGACCAAAAAAAAAAAAAGTAAAAGTAAATGCATGTATATGTAAGAAATGAGATGTGCTTTATTTCATTCTTTCTGATTGCCATGTAGTATTCCATTGTATAGATAAACCACATCTTCCTGATCCATTCATCACTTGATGGAGACTTAGGCTCTTTCCATGTATTTGCTATTGTTGAGAGTGAGAAAGAATGAAATTTTACCATGTGTAGCAACATGGATGGACCTTGAGGGTGTTATGCTGAGAGAAATAAGTCAGGCAGAGAAGGACAGCTACCATATGTTTGCACCTATAGGAGGATTAGGAGAACCTTAACGGAGGACCGTGAGGGAGAAGAAGGGGGGAAGAATAGTGGGGGAGAGGGAGTGAGTCAAACCATGAGAGACTCTTGAATTCTGAGAACAAACTGAGGACTGATGGGGGTGGGGAGGAGAGAGGAAGGGGGGTGATGGGCATGGAGGAGGGCACTTGTGGGGATGAGCACTGAGTGCTATATGGAAACCAACTTGACAATAAACTATTAAAAATAAATGAATAAAATTTAAAAATTAAAAAAAAGAAATGAGATGTGTTTTGAAAAAAAAGGTAAAAAGATACAAAATGATACTGACAGTTTATTTTATTTGAGGTAATGAGAAATAACCTTTCTGATAAGGTAGTATTTAAGCAGACTTGAAGAGTGTTAAGTAAAGTATTCAAAGATCTAAACAGTGAGTACTGAAGGCAGAAGGGGCCCAACGTGTAAAGGTCTGAAGCAACAGTGAATTTTTTGTGTAAGAGGACCAGAAGAATGCTAATGTGGCTCAGCCTCAGTAAGAAAGGAAGAGAGTTGAAAGGAAATACTACCAAGAGGGCAGAGACAGATCACATCATAAAAGATCTAGTATCTGAATCTTATTTTAAATGTATGAGAGGTCATTGGAGCTTTAAATAAAGGAATAACATATTCCAATAAACATTTTCAAAACTATCTCTCTGTCTGCTCTGTGAGTACCACACTGTAAGGAGAACAACAGTAGAGGCTATTTCAAAAATCCTGGTGGGAAATATGGTGGCTTAGACTAGGGCGGGATCAGTGAAGAAGGGGAGAAGTGATCAGACATAGAAACAGCTAAAAAAAAAATTCAAAGGTATTTTATGAATTGTTGGACCTGGTTTTTAAAAGAAAAGAAATAATGTAGAAATAACTATGATATTTTGGATCCAAGCAAGCATGTGAATAACGGTGTCATTCAGTAGAGAGGTAAGAATGGAGAAGAATCACAGTTTAAAGATTTGGAATATTATAGTTCTGCCCTGGATATGTTAAGTTTGATATCTCTGACTTCCGTATTATTTTTTATTACTGCAATAACATTATTACCACAAACTTAGCATCTCAAAACAATACAAATGCATAATACAAATGCCTTATCACACAGCTCTAAAGACTAGAAGTCTGCGAAATAACAAGGCTCGACCAGTTTCTCTGCTCGGAGTCTGACAAAGCTGAAGTCAATGTTATTGGCAGAGCCGCATTTCTTTTGGAGACTAGGGGGGAATGTTTCAAGGTTCATTCATCTCTTCTACATATTTCTTTTGTCTCACTTTAATGTCACATCTCTCTAATGTCCCCCAGAGAAACTTTTCTATTTTTAAGAGCTCACATGATTATATTGAGCCTACCAAAATGATCCAGGATATGTTTAATGATCTATATCTTATTGCACCTGAAAAGTACTTTTGCAGAAATACCTAGATTAGTTTTGATTTGATAACCAGAGGATAGAAATCTTGAGGGGCACATCCTTTAAAAATCTGCCTACAACTTCCAAGGAGAGATACTGAGCAGATGGGATATATGCAAGAGCAGAATAAGTGGGAGGTCTCAGTTTGACGAGGATCCCAGTTTTGCCAGGGAAGAATGACAGAAAAACAGATAGGGAAGAGGAGATATTCAAAGAATTTGGTTATATATGAGCTAAGCCATATCACAAAGGCTGGTGCAACTTTACAGATTGGATATAATGACAATTCAAGAGTTGGGTAAGTATACTTCCACTTTGTATTATTATCAAATATGTGCAAAAGCAAAGAAAACAATAGGCAGAGATCAAGAAAATGTGGTATTAAGTGGTTTCCTGGCACTTCCTTTCTTCCTTATGTAGGCATATCCAAATTTTGGAAGTCTCAATAGCCAATGTAGACTGAAAAATCTACCAAATCACAGAACCCAGAACTGACTTTAAACTGGGGTGCATGAAGAGAGGTGCATCAGCACTGAAAGGCCCTCTATAAAGTCTTTTAAGAAATCACTTGCTGAACCAGTTATTTAACCTATCTTCCATTTGTGACTTCTTACTGTGCCATCAAGGCAAATCAAGGTTTCTGAGCACTGAAATGGGACATGGTCTATGACAACATACAAGAAAAAGATTATAGAAGTGGATTATATAATCTAAACTGGATAACAACAACAAAAAGCCGTAAAGACATGAGGAGTGTATTTAATATTCTTTATTGCTGTTTGTCTTCAATTCCCAGTGATTTATATGCAATTTCTTATATGTCAGAAAAGGAAAAGTTAAAAATTATATTTCCAAGACACAGGTGGTATTCTGAATGTGATTGGGTTGAATCCTGGGGGGAAACATTTACATCAGATTTCGAAGGCGGAAGTAGGGCAAAAGCCATCTTTCTGCTGTTTGGGTTGCAAGCAAGCAAGAATTGAGGTATTTGAGGTGGCTGACTGCTGCTTCATGGCTGTAGGATAGCTCAGTTGCAGGAGGAACAGCTTTGTGCTCTCGGAATCACAACTATAACCCTAAAACCTTAAGGTCAGTAGACAGTGGAAGCCCCCTCACTGCCACTCTTTCAATCACTCTTTCCAATGCTTTGTAAAATATAGTTATCTGTATGGACTCCTTTTCTATGTAAAGAATGGCTTCTTTTCTTGAAAAGAACCCTCATCAATACAAAAGAAAGATAGGAAACAAGTAGGGGAATACAGTCAGTAGAGGGCAGACCGCTATCTAACGTTGTGTTGGTAAAAGAGGAGGAATTGTTTTAAAAATCAACAAATAATGACAGTAGTGAAAAGATCTGGATGTGGCTGAGGGCAGCAAGCAAAATTTTCCGGAGACATGTAGTTTATGGTGAGTGGGATGAAGAGCATTTTTTGTAGCAAAGGTCATGTGTTCTATTGTGAGGAAGAAGCCAGGTTTAGTTAGTTCATGATTCAAGGGAAAACCTGAAGACAGAAAGAGACTTGCTCATAATGGAAACTCTACTGATGCAGTGGAAGGTGTTGATACAAGCTCTTTAGCCAATCACCAGAAAACCACCCCTTCAGATACAGACATCCCATAAAATGCCTTCATTTCAAGTCTGGGACTCTAGAACCTCTTCTCTGGTCCGTTTTTCTGCTTTCTAAATTTCCCTTCCTCTCCCTGTATTAAATACCCTTTTCAGTATCACTCGGCTTTTTAAGTCCTCCTAGGTCTTCAGTATGTGATTATCATATACTGGTAATCCTTTCCATTCTCTTTCTAGATCCTAATGCTGAAAAAATTATACAGTTATCAGTGAATATTTCTGTGTTAATAATAAATTAACTACAACATTTAACAGCAACTACCATTATAAACCTGTTATATGTTTGAAACTGACTGCAAAATATAGATACAGAAAGATGGATAAAAACAGATTTGATATATATACAGTTGATCCCGAAACAACATGGTGGTCAGAGGCACCAATCCCTACCCAGTCTAAAATCTACATATAACTTTTGACTCTCCAAAAAGTTAACTACTAATGGTCTACTGTTGACTAGAAACCTTACTGACAACATAAGTAATTAAAATATATTTTGTATATGTATTATACACTGTATTATTACAATAAAGTAAGCTAGGGAATAATATTCTTAAGAAACTCATAAGGAGAATACATTTACAATACTGTACTACAAATAATTGATGTAAAAAAGGATCTGCTTAGTTCAAACCCATGTCGTTTAAGGATCAGCTCTGTATGTGTGTGTGTGTGTGTACTGCTCTACAATACATGTTTTAGGGCTTTTCTTCTTGAAATGAGGCTCAGAGTTAAAGTAACTTAGCTAAGAACAAGCATCTCATTAGTGGCAGTCACAATTCCAATTCAGGTAGATCCATACTCTTTACACAATGCTTATAATTTCTAACATTCATTTTTATTTTGTTTTCACTAACTGCCACTCTCTACTTTCTCTCCTTCCACCCCTAGGCCAATGAACAATGCTGAGGGAGATCACAAATCTATATTGTATGGACAAGCTACACAATCCTGCCACTTGTTACAATAAGTCCATTTTATCTACTCTCTTTCCTCTATATTATAAGCAGCCCAAGATCAAAAGCATAAATCACTCATCTTTATAAACATGCAAATTAAAATCTTAACAATTCTGTAAATGAAAATAAAATTAAACCTTGAGTCAAGATGAAACATTGATATAAAGGGAACACCATGTATATAACTATTCCTCTTATCCTGAGTACATAGGACCTTGCTAAGTCTACTTACAAGGATGAAAAATAATCTCACTTTGGTTCCTGTTAAGTACTCTTTATTTCATTTTCTGACAGTAATGCTGTATAATGTTTACTTCATAAGGGCAGCCTTCTGAAGGTGCTTCTCCACATGGGTTATGTTCTACTGTGATGTCATTCAGCACTGCCAATTACAAACAATATGGATGTAGCACCATCAAGATGGCAGAGTCTTCAGAATATCACCAGTGTTCCCAACTATATCATTAAATAGTGGGCTTAAGAAATTCACAGATATCCAGGAAAATCCTGCATGAATATAGGTCAAAGGGATTTTTCTGGAAATCTTTTTTTGATTTGATTTTTTTACTTTAAAGGAGTGTCAGATCTCTTAGAGAACTCTTAAAGTGAGCAGAGGCATTTAAATGTCAAAGAAATTCAGATTATAACAGAAACTCTAGGGTGTCACAGGAAAATCCATTTCCCTTTTCTTTATGGACATACAGGTGGCCTATATTTCCAACCTGCCTTGCAATGAGGTGTGGCCATGTGCCTGAACTTAAGGCAATGGAATGGGGGCAGAAAGTGGTGTGTCACTTCTAAATCCAGCCATAAATCTTTCCTCTGTGTTCATGATCTTTGTATTTGCATTTGTTTTTTGTACCCTGAGTCCCCTCCTGCAAGCTTCTAAGTTTTTATAATTCCAAACCTTACCTTTCTTCCATTAGCCTTATCAGTGCTAACTTCTTTCTATCTCCATGATACCTTAGTGCTCTCACTTTACCTTTTCAATTACCCAGTCAACAATTCATGATGCCTAGTTAATGGTACTTGATATTAAATTCTCTCAATTAAAAATAACTGGTGTTATTTATGTCTCCTGATGGACCATGACTGATACACTAACTGAGAGGCTGCAACACCCACTGGGCTCTACTCACAGCAATGACGTTGCATTCAGACCATGATGTTCAAACTCACACAACAAAATATTCTTCACCAAGTACAACTGTACTTAGCATTCACTTAGAAAGTATACAAAACCTGTAACAACACAGAATGCTTGGTAACAGTTTGGTGAAGTTTCAGTGAATGTTCCCTATGTCCCACTTTGAACCTAGGATGTGCATGGTCATGAGAAGCAGGTCTGAATATGAATGGAACACTTAAGTTCAGAGAAGTCTTAATGCTTTATTGATTTCAGGAAAATTTGATGCAGTTAATGGGCCTTGGCTGGGTTTACTGGAGGCTCACACTAGAGGGATATTTTTATGGGTTTACCATGGCCAACCTAAACTATGATAACATCTCACCCATAAAGGTAATGTCCTGGACATCAGCCTTAGCAAGAGAAAGAAAACCAAAAATAAACTTTGAAGATTATACCAAATTAAAAGGGAAACCAAAGAAAACCATTAACAAAACAAAAAGCAACTACTGAATGGGAAAAGGTATTCACATTATATAACCCATAAGGGGTTAGTATCCAATATCTATAAAGATCTTATATAACACACCAATAACAATAATAATAATAATAGTAATAATCCAATTAAAATGGGCAGAAAACATTAACAGACATTTCTCCAAAGAAGACATACAGTCACATGAAAAGATGCTCAACATAGCTCATCATCGGGGAAATCCAAATCAAAACTACAATAAAATATCACCTCACACCAGTCAAAATGGCTATATCAAAAAGACAAGTGTTGGCAAGAATGTGGAGAAGAAGGGAACCCTCATGCATTGTCCATGGGATATAAGTTAGTACAGTCATTATGGAATATAGTACTGAGATTCCTCAAAAAGTTAAAAATAGAAATACCCATATAATCCAGAAATTCCACCACTGAGCATTCACCAAAAGAAAATGAAAATACTAATTTGAAAAGATATATGCACTCCTATGTTTATTGCAGCATTATTTACAACAGTCAAGATATGGAAGCAACCCAGGTGTCCATTAATAGATAAATGGATAAAAAAGATGTGGGATGTGTGTGTGTGTGTGTGTGTGTGTGTGTGTGTGTGTGTGTGTAATTGAATATTATTCAGTCACAAAAAAAGAGATCTTGACTCTTGTGATAACATGGATGGACCCAAAGTATATTATACTAAATGAAATAAGGCAAAGAAAGACAAATACTATATGATTTCAGTTATATGTGAAACCTAGAAAACAAAACAAAGAAATAGACTCTTAAATACAGAGAACAAACTGGTGGTTGTGAGTCAGAAGGGAGGTTGGTGGGAGATGGGCGATATAGGTGAAGATAGTTAAGAGGTACAAACTTCCAGTTATAAAATAAATAAAAATATAGCACAGGAAATATAGTACTACACACTATAATAATGTATAGTTACAGATGGTGACTATACTTATCGTGAAGAACACTGAATAATGTATACAATTGCTGAATCACGATGTTATACACCTGTAGCTAATATAACATTTTATGTCAGTTATACTTTAGTTTTTAAAAAAGCTTCCATACAGAACTCAACAATTTACATATGCGAATAATGTTGTGTTACAAATTGCCTCAAAATACAGTGGCTTGAAACAAACAACCAAAAATTATATATCATCTAGAAGAGATTCTTCTTAAATATATAAAGCTGCTGAATAAGTGGGGGAAGCGGGGGGAAAGGATAGAAAAAAATAGACCATGCAAAACACATCCAAAAGGAAGTTGGTGTATTTATATTAATAGCAGACAAAATAATTTTAAAAAAAGAAGTATTATTAGAGATAAGAAGGCACATTTACTAATACAAAAGGACCCAATTCAACAAAAAGTTAACAATTTTAAATTTGCTTTAAAACACAGCTTCTTGGTATAGAATGCAAGAACTGACAGAATTCAAAGTGTCTATTACAATGGGGGAGCAAACATAATCCACTGACTTTAATTGTGCTAAATATGGGATACTTTAGAAAATATTTTATCTGTTAAATACTTTTTCCACTAACAACATTAAGACTCTATCCACAATCTGAATTTCCTGTGATAAAAGACAATTACTACATTAGGTATTGTTCTAGAAAGTATCCAGTCTAGACCTTTTAAAGTCAGGTTTTAATTAAAGTTTCACTTGAGTAATAGATTGTTTTTAAAATAACTGTGTTTCTGCCTGCTTCAGACACTCTAATCCTTTGTGGGCTATGACCCATGCAGAATTTGTTTCCGTTTGGCAATGTTCATCCTAAATCCTTCAGTCAAGGTTCCATCACAACTAGAAATCACAACTTGTATTTAAAACACTTGGCTAAAACTTTACCTTGGCGTAGAAACGATTTACAACACCAAGAAGAAAGAAAAGTTAACAGACTGTTGCTAGCAAATTTAACAATTCGTGAGGTCTTCAGTATTAACTTAGATCTGTTGGGTTCTATAAATGAAGAGCAACAGACTTGCGTCCATAACATTTGGCAATCTAACAAATTGTGCATGAGCTCTAGTTGTCACCTCCGTGAGATCATTAGCAAAGATATGACAAGGCAAAGAAAAGTTGGTAGTTTAAGGTCAATTTCAACCCAATTCCCCCATCACTACTAAAAGCCTTAAATCACCACTAAAATATAAATATGCATTAGCTTACAATTGCTAGACTCCATCATACCAAAATATTTTTATTTATTTTTTAATGTTTTATTTATTTCTAGGAGAGAGGGAGAGAGAGACAGCGTGAGCAGGGGAGGGTCAGAGAGAGAGAGAGTCACAGACTGAAACAGGCTCAGGCTCTGAGCTGGCAGTCAGCACAGAGCCCGACGCGGGGCCCGAACCCACAAACCGCGAGATCATGACCTAAGCGAAAGTCGGACACTTAACCGACTAAGCCACCCAGGCGCCCCCATGCCAAAATATTTTTAAAACTAGATCGAGTAGGGAAGAAATTTCTGTTGAAAGACTAACATTTGCTGATTACATGGGTTAGATTTTATAGGTCCAATTTCATTTAATCGTCAGAACAATTTTATAAAGTAAAATTAGTACTATCTTATTTTGTAGATGAGGGTATTGAGACATATGTGATGAAGTAGCTGGCTAATCAACACAGAACTAAACGCAAGAGAGGGGTCAGGATTTCAATTCAGACTATCTGACTTAATCCCACACACACCACTAACCTACACTATAACAAAAGTCTCTCACAGTTTCTGACTATAACTCATAAGATAGAAACCTTTTCTAGGATACATGCACCCCTGTGTTTATTGAAGCACTATTTACAATAGCCAAATAATGGAAATAGCCAAAGTGTCCATCGATGGATGGATGAATGGATAAGGAAGAAGTGATATAAACACACACACACACACACACACACACAGACACACACACACAATGGAATATTACTCAGACACAAAAAAGAATGAAATCTTGCCATTTGCAACAACATGACTGGTACTACAGAGTATTATGCTAAGCAAAATAGAGAAAGACAAATACCACATGATTTCAATCATATATGCAATTTAAGAAAAAAAAATAAGTAAGCAAAGGAAAAAAAGAGAGAAAGACAAAACAAGAAATAGACTCTTAACTATAGAGAACAAACTGGTGGTTACCAGAGGGGAGGTAGGTGGGTATTGGTTAAACAGGTGATGGGGATTAAAATGTACACTTATGACGAGCACTGAGTAACATACAGAAATGTTGAATCACTATATTGTACACCTGAAACTAATATAACACTGTATATTGACTACAGTGGAATTAAAATAAAAAGCTTAATTAAAAAAAAAAAACAGCTGGGGTGCCTAGGGGGCTCAGTCAGTTAAGCATTACTCTTGATTTCAGCTCAGGTCATGATCTCACAGTTTGAGTTCAAGTCCCACGTGGGAGTCTGCACTGACAGTGTGGAGTCTGCTTGGGATTCTCTCTCTCCCTCTCTCTCTCTCTACGCCTCCCTCACTTGTGCACTCGATCTCACTCTCTCAAAATAAATACAATTCTAAAAATAAATAAATAAAAGTTAAAAAAATAAGAAATTCAAAAAAAATTTAAAAGCCACCTGGACCCGTTTGCACTTGTACTGATCTCCCCTAGAAAGTCTATGTGAGGAATTAACCTTTTCATATCCTCCTCGTATATGTGGTGTCCTCAGTCTTGACGTCTAAACCAACTGGCAGGGTGGAAAAGGAATGTGGGTCATTTTTAAGGAGTGAGGAAAAGCCTCTACAAGCTCCCAGCTCTAACACTTAACCTTATTAACCTCACAATATATCCAGTTTTGTGTGTACTTATATAATTTTCTTTCTAAAACATACACTCCTATTTGAGCAACACTGATGCACAAAAATTCAGATTTTCAAAAGAATATTAAGTAGGAAGGTGGTTTTACACTTAAGAACTTTTATATGCTTCCTTAACTATCAATACTCCCAAATAAATTTAATTTACAGAAAATTCAACTCATAAACTTTTCAAGAACAAATCTGTCATAAAACGAGTCATTCCTTAGATCAACCTTCTGTCATTAGTCGGGTATTCCTTCCTCATAATGTAAACAATGAAAAGATTTATTACAGTGTTATTTCTCACAATATAAAGTTGTCCATGTGAGATGTTGTTGTGATTGCATAACACCAGAAATATCACTAATACTGAGGCCATTTTCCAGTATGTTAAACTCTGAGAATCCCATTTGGTAGATTCGTAAGAAAGATACCTGATGATTTGTAAATGTGCATACCCACTGCATTGACAGAGCAGCAGGGAAGGGGAGTTCCCAGGCAAAAGTAGACATGAAGGTCACAAGGAGTGGCCACTGAAGGTATATTCTTCCTTATCTGCAATGTATCTCTCCAGCACTATCATATTCTGGCCTGAGGGGCTGAATTTCTGTTTCTCTTCTCTTTCATGAAATTAATGTTTGATTCTCTTGACATTAGTTTGTAAATCTGACTCTGTTTCTTTGCATGTCTGGGTTTTCCTGATCAACCTAATTCCAATTTTCTGGTTAGTATTATTGAAATTTGATGTCTGTGTACTAGATCTTTCTCTCCATCTTTCTGACTTTGACTTCAGGTTATCAACTGACCCAAACCCAACTTTGATCTTTATTTCATGATTTGATCTGTTGTTTGTTTGTTTTTTATCTTATGCTGTATATGATGATGGATTTCTTTCCATGGTTCACCATGCCAGGATATGAAGGGCAACATAACAAGGAAGAGTAAGGGAGAAGTTAAAGGGAGTCTAAATTATGCAACAAGTGTGTCGATGCCAAGAGATCAAGAAGTATAACTAGGTCATAATTACTTCATATTTACTCGAGGAAAAAGAATTTCATTCTTACTTTAAGGAATAACTAGAGCTCAAAATGTCCATAGGTTTTATTTCATTGGGAAAGCCATAAAGAATAAAAGGACTCAATATGTACAGAAGCCTTACATCAAATTTCTGAGCTATACATCTTACAGCTGTGTCTGCTGCTTACATGAATGACTAAAAGAAAAAAAGGAGAATGCAATAAAGATCCCCACTACTAAGAGACCACATTAAATGCTAAACCACAATTATTCTCAGCTTCTAAATACTGGTTCAAAGTAAAGAGAAGGCAGAATCCAGATAGACAACTAAGTTTAATAATTTTAGATTTAAGCCTCGTCAATAGTGTTCAAAGTTGCCAATAAACCATAAGGCAACTCTGTAAAAATAAGAAATTACTGGCCCTTCTACCAGTCTAACATAACCCCACACCAGGGTTCATGGCTTGGTAAGCAAGAAAAGGGCTAGATTTTAGCTCTCACCTTCCTTTCTGTGTACCTTCGATCAGTGAACATATACATCCATATTTGGCAGCCTTGATATTCTCAGTAATAACCAGATAATGACTATGGTCACCTCAATTCTCACACTATTGTTAATTTTTGATATCACAGACTAAAACTGATGGAGAAAGAAAGCATACTTAGGTTCTCCTTTTGTCTCTAACTGCTCTGATAAAGAGAAAATACATTCCCTTGGACGTACACTTATGTAATCACCTGATCTGCAGCAGAGACCACTGCTGTCAATTACTCTTCTCTGCTTTCCCAACGCCCAGTCCTGGGCTCTTAGACATATAGAGAGACAAGGAACTAATCTCTATTATTCAACCAACATAAACAATCCTTGAAAGGAAATCTAGTAAAACATGAAGCAGTGAGGTCCTTTGCCAAAATACACAGTGATTGACCCAAAGTCTAGAAAAACACACTAAATATGAGTAAATATGTTAAAGAGCCAAGAGGTAGGGGACAACTTGAAAGACTTTCTGTCCCTCAGCTAAAAAATAAGTAAGATGTTGCCATAAGACACAATATAGACCAGCTCTCTTTCCAATAAAATGCTTTTGGTAAAATGAAAAACAGCCTCAACTGAACAACAAAACATTATGGAGCCTGGAAGATCAGTGTGCAAAAGGCCTGCTGATCTAGATCAAGAAAGAAACCACTCCACACCCAAAAAACAAATAATCCAGTGAAGAAATGGGCAGAAGACACAAACAGACACTTCTCCAAAGAGGACATCCTGATGGCCAACAGACACATGAAACAATGCTCAGCATCCCTCCTCATCAGGGAAATACAAATCAAAACCACACTGAGATACCACCTCACGTCAGTCAGAGTGGCTATAATGAGCAAATCAGGAGACTCTAGATGCTGGCGAGGATGGGGAGAAATGGGCACCCTCCTACACTGTTGGTGGGAATGTAAACTGGTGCAGCTCCTCTGGACAACAGTGTGGAGGTTCCTCAAAAAAATTAACAACAGAACTCCCCTATGACCCAGCAATAGCA
This sequence comes from Proteles cristata cristata, assembly GCA_017311185.1. Classification (NCBI taxonomy): domain Eukaryota; kingdom Metazoa; phylum Chordata; class Mammalia; order Carnivora; family Hyaenidae; genus Proteles; species Proteles cristata. Next base: position 707,515 of record JAESUZ010002451.1, read on the forward strand.
CTGCTAGGAATTTATCCAGGGGATCCAAGAGTGCTGATGCATAGGGTCACATGTACCCCAATGTTCATAGCAGCACTCTCAACAATAGCCAAATCATGGAAAGAGCCTAAGTGTCCGTCAACGGACAAATGGATCAAGAAGATGTGGTTTATCTATACAATGCAATACTACGTGGTAATGAGAAAGAATGAAATCTGGCCATGCGTAGCAACATGGATGGAACTTGAGGGTGTTATGCTGAGCAAAATAAGTCAGGCAGAGAAGGACAGGTACCATATGTTTGCCCATATAGGAGGATTAGGAGGAACTTATAAAAGGACCATGGGGGAGAAAAAAGGGGAAAAATAGTTGGGGAGAGGGAGGGAGGCAAATCATGATAGATTCTTGAATGCTGAGAACAAACTGAGGGCTGATGGGTGTGGGGAAGGGGGACAGGGGTTGATGAGCATGGAGAAGGGCACTTGTTGAGATGAGCACTGGGTGTTATATGGAAACCAACTTGGCAATAAGCTACTTAAGGAAAGACAAAAAAGAAAGAAACCACTATAGTAATTTCAAATGTCATGTTCCAAAGAATAAAGCATTCTAGAAAGCAAAAAAAATAACTGCCCAATTCACCTTAAACCATGACGATAATAAGTTTCTCGTCGCTCATGGACACAAGTGATGTCAACTGTCTGTGAGATTAATTGAAAGAGAAGGGATTAAAATATCAAATAAGCCTTTTAATGTTAAGTACAAATTGCTTCTCTAACATTCTTTTGATGCACACTCTCAAGGATATTAACATGGAGACAGAATTAACTTTATGAATTTTCTTTTAATTCCAGACAACTCTATTGTTAACTCAACATAAAACTTCTTACCTCTCTATGTCACCAAGCAATTAGATTATAAAAATCTTTATTTACATGAATTTTAACAAAAAAATCATTTGTTTGAGTTAAGAAGTACAAAAGATGACTCCAACTCAATTTGTTAACTTTGAAAGTTTTGATACCCAGGTTTGGTCAAGCTATTTTTCTTCTTTTTGGAAGAAAAAAAATAATAATTTCATGCAGATATTCTTCCCTTGAATGGGAAACAAGTTTAAGACACAAGATACCAGTGCAAAAATGAAATACAATAAAGAAAAACATAAGTGAATATTGCTTAGCCCTAATTAATCAGAGTGTAAATTCAGATAAAAGAGAGGGAGAGGTACTAGGAGAAAATACTCTAGAGATAGTGGCTTCATCGGGCATAAATCTGAGAAGCTTTATCTAGAAGGACATGTTGCCAGACATTTTCTAAAATCGGTTGACAGGAAAAGTAGAAACAAATACCCACAGGTAAGCAACTACTCCTCAAGACAATAAAAATGATTAAGTATTTTAGAATTCGTATATTAAGCATTGTTATACATTTTCCAAAGTAAATTTAATTCATAGAAGACTAGGATGCTATTCTACCTGAAAGAAATATGAAATTATATTTTTATTTTTTTGAAAGATAAAATAAAAGTCACTTACTGCAAAACTGTATTGAGGGCTTGCTCCTTACAAAACTGACATCCTGGTGCTATGGAGGGAGGCTGCACATAGGTGTACCCACTTCACAGTAGGAGTTACAGCCATGTGATGGAACCAGGTAACAGTAGAGGGCTGTGAGAGCACATGAGATGGAGAGATCAATTTTGACTGGGAATCACTTAAGTAATCATCTAAAAGAGCAATTACAAAGGATCAAACATGAAGAGAATTAGAAGAGTAACCCCTAATTCAATGGAATCATGTTGAAAAAAAATCAGATCAATTATTTCTCCTATGAAATCAACATGCAATCATGATTAGTGCACAGTATATAATAGATGCTAAATAATGTTCAATAAAAGAACATAGGAAAAGAAAATGGAAGGTAATTCCTTTCAGTTCAAAATTATAATGAATCTTTTAAGTCATGCTAGTGAGCCAAAAGTTGTTAATGCTATATGCTGAAGTAAATGTGCATTATTTTTTTAGGTTTTTATTTAACCTTCAGCTAGGGAACATACAGTGCAATATTAGTTTAAGTGTTCAATATAATGATTTCACACAACAACTTTCACATAACCCATGCTCACCACAAGTGCATTTGTTAATTCCCATCATCTATTTAACACATCCCTGCACCCACCTCCCCTCTGGTAACCATCAGTTTGTTCTTTATAGTTAAGAGTACATTTCTTGATTTGTCTCCTTTTTCCTTTGCTCATTTGTTTTCTTTCATAAATTCCACATATGAGTGAAATCATATGGTATTTGACTTTCTCTGATTGACTTATTTCACTCAGTACAATACTCTCTAGCTCCATCCATGTCCTTGGAAATGGAAAGATTACATTATTTTCATGGCTTAATAATATTCCATTATATATATATGTATATATATGTGTGTGTGTATATATATGTATATGAATACACACACACACACCACTTCTTTATCCAGTCATCTATTGATGGACATTTGGGGAATTTCCATAATTTGTCTATTGTATTGTAGAAAATGCTGCTATAAACCTCAGAGAGCATGTATTTCTTTGAGTCAGTGTTTTTGTATTCTTTCAGTAAAGACCCAGTAGTGCAATTGCTGGATCAGAAGGCAATTCTATTTTTAACTTTTTGAGGAACATCCACGCTGTTTTCCACAGTGGCCACTCCAGTTTGTATTCCCACCAGCAATGCAAGAGGGATCCTTTTTCTCCACATCTTTGCCAACAATTGTTGTTTCTTGTGTTGTTGATTTTAGCCATTCTGCCAGGTGTGAAGTGAAAACTCATTGTAGGTTTGATTTGCATTTCCCTGATGATCAGTGATGTTCAGCTGCTTTTCTATTGGACATATGTATGTCTTCTTTGGAAAAGTGTCTTACTTATGTCTTCTGCCCATTTACTCTTTTATTGAAACCTGTTGACATGTTTAAGAATTATATAAAGGCCATCATTTTCTACACAATGAAAGTATTTACAGACACTTAAGCAAATTATTACCATCAAGATGGCAATATCAGTCTTTATGCTTTAGCTCTAATAAGAATAAATGGAAATATTGCATATTTCATAACCTACATTAAAAATTTGTGAATATATATTATATATTATATATATTAAATATTCAGTGTATACATTATACATACAAGATCCATTAGTAATACAGATTTAATATTCTAAAATAATTTGCATGTAGATTTTCCCAAAGTGATTGATACAAAATACTAGTTCCAGTCCTATAGTAGTCAATAGGAGTTAACATAAAGTGTCTCTGATCAGACAAATTTGGTTATTGCTAGGTTAAACATAGTTTAATAGATTTCTTTACTAAAAACATCTTGTAACCTTCATATGCCATTATTAAAATACTTATTCTTCAAGAAATGGTAGACATGGACTATGGACTGTTTCAAATCATTACAAGAATCATTATTTCTTGTTTCTCTTTTATCCTTACCATCTAGGATAATATGATACATAATGGACAACCAATACATATTTGCTGAAGGAAGGAAAGGAGAGAGGAAGGAGAAAGAAAAGCAGCAAGGGAAGTTCCATACACAATCCAATTTCTCATGGCTTATTACATAGGCCTAGTATTTACCTAACAAAATTTTGGACACCCTGGCCCTGGAGAATATCAACCATATAAAATCTGACAATCATATATAAGTAAATCTAACTGTAATATTTTTTTACCTCACAAATTCAGTGATACTCAGTTGAGAAAGCTATTAAGAAACTAGTGTGTACAGGGGCGTCTGGGTGGCTTAGTCGGTTAAACTTCCGACTTTTGCTTAGGTCATGATCTCGCAGTTCATGGATTCGAGCCCCGCGTGGGGCTCTGTGCTGACTGCCAGCTCAGAGCCTGGAGCCTGTTTCAGAGACTGTAACTCCCTCTCTCTCTGACCCTCCCCTGCTCATGCTGTCTCTCTCTCTCTCTCTCTCTCTCTTAGAAATAAATAAGACACTAAAAAAAAAAAGAAAGAAAGAAACTAGTGTGTACAAAACCATTTTCTTAAACAAAGTGAATAGAAATAAATTAAGTAAATAAAGTAATCATATTCCTCAGGACATTTACAGACTAGATCATAAATTAGTCTATAAACACATGATATAGTTTGAAAATGTTTTTCAAAATATATATGGTACAAAGAAAGCAAACAAATTGAGGGAATGCTGACAGAACAATTTAAACTGTCAGATTTATACTCAGTCATTTCACAAATACCTATAGAGGTCCCAGTATGTGCTGAGCACTGTCGTAAGTGTTTTATATAATTATCTCATTTAACCCTTCTAACAGCCTTCATTCATTTACTTTTGTTCTTTTATTCAAGAAATATTTATTCAGGGGTGACTAGGGGGCTCAGTTAGTTAAGCGTCCAACTTCAGCTCAAGTCATGATCTCACAGTTTGTGAGTTCAAGCCCCGTGTCAGGTTCTGTGCTGATAGCTCAGAGCCTAGAGCCTGCTTCAAATTTTGTGTCTCCCTCTTTCTCTGCTCCTCCCCCTCTCACTCTCTCTCACTCTAAAAAATAAATACACATAAAAAAATTTGAAAGATATTCAGCATCACCTAGAGAGTAAAGAAGGTGTTGGGTATATGATAGCAAACAGGAAAGACAAGGTTCCTAATCTCTTGTATCTTACAACCCAATCAAGAAAGCAAATAAATAACCAAATAAATACACAAATATCTATGCGATTTAAACTATGACATAAGATATGAAAAGACAACAGCTTCTTATGGGAGTTAATAAAAGAATACTTTTAAAAGACTGAATTTGAAAGCAAATATATAGGAAGGACCACAAATATTGATGTGTTTGGTAAAGAATTTATTAGTAGTTGTGAAAAGAATGAATAAAATAGCAGACCTCCTCAAAAAAATCAGTAATTTTTGAAGGGAACCATTGGTCTTCAACCAATACATGAGTTTATTTAGCCCTTAATATATACATATGTATATACATATATATATATACATGAGTATATATACATGAGTTTATTTAGCCCTTAATATATACATATGTATATACATATATATATACATAGCCCTTAATATATACATATGAATATATTATGTATACATATGTGTGTATGTGTGTATATATATATGTATATATATATATATATATACATATATATATACATACATATGCTAAGGCATAAAAATTACAAAAGACACAGAGAATAATGGTTTGGCACAATTATGTAATGAATGGAGACTGTGGAGGAAGAAAAAAAGGAGAGTTGAAAACCATCCTAAGACTATAAGTCTGGTGGACAGAATGCACTTAGTACAAGAAACGACACCCAAAATATGACAAAATTATGTCCTTCATTCCAATGTAAGTAATAATTTAAAACTGACTTACTTTTTCAATCATTAATTCTTCATAGCCTTTATTCATACTTTTGAAATTATACCATAAACTAACACATTTAGTTTAAATTAATTTAATTTACATTTACTCACAAGAAGAGAGCCAAGTTCTTGATTTTGAATGAGCCTTAATGGCTCTCTATTGTAAAAATGTGGCATATTTGTAACATACTTAGAGACATATCTTGCAAAGTCAACATATAAGGATCCTGCTGTAATACCTTCGTTCCACTGTTCACAGCATCCACACATCCTTTTTTTCAAATAATTATATTATAAGGATGTCTACATCAATGGAACACCCTTCTGTCCAGGAATTTGCCTTCAACAGCCAATTTCCAGACATCAAACATGACACTTTCACTTAAAAAATAAACAACCTGTAAATAGAGGAGATGAAACACCAAAAAAGGAACAGAGAAATTAAGTTACTTGCCCAAAGCCACAAAGATAGTAAATGGCACAGCTGAAGTTCAGAGCCAGGTAGTCTGTTTCCAGGGACCATGCTCTTAACCACTAGTCTATGTTATTTCTCCCAACACCACTTCCAACAAGTCAGGAATCATACATGCTCACTAACATTTCATAGGTAGTAAACTGTTTAATTAGAATGTTGTATATGTCTAATGTGTTTCCTCCTTTCTTTCTTGAGGCTAGCAGTTGGTAGGGAAAACAGAGAAGGATAAAGCCTAGATGACACTTTTCTCTGCTGGAGTAACAGTTCCATGTCAGCATTTCTCTTTCCTCAGTTCAGACTCATCTAATTCTATTTAATCCTAGCCCATCCACCAAACAAAGTTCTGGAGTATCCTAAAACTATTTTAAAACTTTTGCTTCAAATATAACCAAAAAACCAAATCTAATCAAATTTATCACAAACCTCAAAACCATATGAATTTACCATATAAATCAAGGTCTAGCACTTCCAAATCTCAATTAAATCTGTTAAAATTTTAGGAAAGAAATCTAGTGCTCACTTCGGCAGCACATATACTAAAATTTTAGAAAAGAAATCTAACTCTTACTCCAGGAACAATATTCTGTTAAATCTAAAGCAACCCAAAATTCCTTCTTTTGGTGAAAGAAATGGTCAACACCAAATTAAACTGTAAGCATTAGGTCAACAGCAAACATCAGACCAATCAAAACGTCACAAGGTTACAGCCAAAAAGAAAAGATCCAATCAAATAAAATCTCAAGTTTCACAGCAAGCTAACCAATGAATCTTTTAAATAATGCTGAACTAAAACGACCCAGCCACCCAAAATCTCAGTCTAAGAACTCAGTGTTCAACAAAACTACAAACAATGTAATTCTCATTCAACTTAAACTGGTAAAAGAAATGGATCAACCCAAATCTAACCATAAGCATTAGACCAATAGAAAACCTGTGGCCAAATTTCATTCAAAAAAATCACAAAGCAAAAACCATAGTCAAAAAAATTGTCAGAAAACAAACTAGTCAAAGAAAATAGGTCAATTGACTAAACACAAACAACCTAGATGCTCAAAACTTAAGCCAAATGCATGAGCTCAGCAGAAAAGCAAACCATGAAAACAATCACAGACCTCTCCCACTACACTCTCAGCATTCCTATTCAGGGCAGCCAAAACCTCGATCAAAGGGCTCTTCACTTTAGCATTCTACTGGACACACTTTATTCTCTTCCATTGTACTTTTGTCCACATAAACCTCTTCAATGACCTGGCACACAAAAATATCATCAAAGTTGATGCAGTAAAAGAACCCAAACCTGACCTAACAAATATCCTAAAAGCCATCAATTAAACCTGGCCCTTGCTAACATCACCATTATCAACCAGTAGTGCCCCATTCACTTGTTCATTTCAACCTGGGAAATGACCATCAAATCCAACAACTTCTAAGCCTGTGTCTTCCACCACTACCAAATCTGTGACAAATCTTCTATTATTAAGAGAGTGGCACTTCCTACTACATCATCCACTACCACCATACCAAAGGCCATCACCAGCGAAATGAGCACCACTACACTACTATCAACTCCCACTCAAGAATAGGAGTCCTACCAGCAATTTCACTACCATCATCAATCCAGTGGCTGATACCACCAAATCTGTCACTTTATCTACAAACCCAATTATGACCATAAAATTTGTCACCACTACCAGAATTCTAGTCATCCAGCACAGTATTTCTTACTAACAATTTTTTTTTTACTCTCCAGACAACCGAAGTCCGTATTTCCACTCCTGCCATACTATAGTCCCTGCCATCAACACACCATCTGGGATCACTATCAAGTCTTCTACCCCTTCTACAGCAGCTGAAACTTCCATCATCCCAATTTACTCAATCTCTTTAGAAACTTTCATGTCTGCTACCTTCAAAGCAGCTAACAATTTATCTGATGACAAATCTACTTCAATAATTACACCTGATTCTACATCAATGGTCATTTTTTGAACTTCCTCCAATCACCATGCTTTCCCACTCATGTCTGATTCCTCTACAATAATCTTTGCTTCTATTACATCAACTGTCAATACTAAGCCCACAACAACTAGTGTCTCTTCTGTTTCACTATCATTCAGCTATAAATATTTTGTAATTGCCTTTATTAATTCCTTTAAAGCCTCAAATGTATTTACTAATATGTAATTTACTTTCTATGCATAAGGATTTTTTAGCTATTATTTTTTATTCATTAGTAATAGATTCCCCTCTGTAGCCCAAAAATTTGTTGACGTGGATACTTCTATGCAGAACACAAAACTTACACATAGGAAAATATGCATAGTAAGTCACCACCGACTGCCATATCAGATTTTAAACTGCACCTTGGTTATAATACCAAGCAGATATAATACCTTGGTTAAAATACCTAGACATGGTGGCTGACAAGAATTCAACTGAAAGGTGGGGCGCCTGGGTGGCTTAGTCGGTTAAGCGCCGACTTTCGCTTGGGTCATGATCTCGCGGTTCATGGGTTCGAGCCCCGCGTCGGGCTCTGTGCTGACTGCCAGCTCAGAGCCTGGAGCCTGTTTCAGTCTGTGACTCCCTCTCTCTCTGACCCTCCCCTGCTCACACTGTCTCTCTCTCTCTCTCCTAGAAATAAATAAAAACATTAAAAAATTTTAAAAAAAAGAATTCAACTGAAAGGTTATGGAATGAATAAGTAATGGGGATAAAAAGTACAGCATAAGGAAAATAATCGATGATAATGTAATAGCACCGTATGGTGACTGCTGGAGACCCGCTCCAGCCAGTCCAGAGGTCCCCAAAGGATGGACCATGTCAGCGTGAAGGAATGGACACACACAGCTCAAGGGAACCAATCTGGACAGTTTAGTTGATTCTTCGGCAAGTTTATATATGCTTTCTACTTCCTATATGTTTGCATCAAGCTTTTGTTTTTATTCTCAGAAGGTTTCCAGGGAATTCATCCATGAGGAAACCTTCTGGTTATTTCCTTGCGTTTCTGCTCTTTTACTTTTATAGTTAATCTTTAATCTTACTATTTCTATACCCAACAAGCTAGAGGGCTAATTCTGTTTTCTGCTTCCACAGTTCCATTGTTATAGCTGAGACAAGGTAGAGCCTATTCTTTAGAAAAATTGAAAAGTGACTGCTTTCTTAGTAACTACCTTTTCTGTGACCTTTTACAGGGGCATGTTTTCCTTAGAGTGCCTTTAATGATCAACTGACTGCTAAGTTATAGGGAAAGACCCCGCAGAAAAATAAGCTGATTAAATAGCAGAAGAGATATCAGTAGCTTCGCTTTCAGAGAACCCCTGTGCGATCTTCTCTTATCAATCCCCTTGGCTGTGCCATCAGGTGGGTGATGAAGTTCGGCTCCGGGCAGGTGACAGATGCTAGTTACATTTGTAATGAGCGTAGCATAGTATATAGATGTACGGAATCACTAATCTGTATACCTGCAACTAATGTAACACTGTGTGTCAAGTATACTTCAATCAAAAAAGAAAAAAAGAAAAAAATGCAGCTGCCAGGTAGTTTTATCAGATTTGCAGGAAAGATTCCTTCAAGGGTAGGTACTTAGAAATTCAAAAATTAAGATTTTTGAATAAAGACTCAAGAGTGTATTCTAATCCCAAGATGATGGCATTAGGAAGTGAGGCCTTTAAAGGTGATTAGGCCATGGGATTGATTCATGCCTTCATAAAATAGACTTCCAAGGGCTTCCTCACCCCTTCCACCTTGTGAGGACATAGTGAAATGACATCTATCAACCAGGAAGCAGGCCCTCACCAGTAACCAATTCTGCCAGTGTCTTGATCTTGGATTCCCCAACCTCTACAAGTGTAAGAAATAAGCTTCTCTTATTTAAAAGTCATTAAGTTAATGGATTTTGCTATAACAGCCCAAAGAGACTAAGAGAAACAATAATAACTTATTATATTGTTTGTAAACCATGAGTATAAAATTAAATTTATGCTCAATGCACACATGAAACCTCTGAAATTTAATATCTAGACCCTTCTTGAAAAAATTACTTGAGGATTTTTCTCCCTCTAAAAGAAAAATAAAGATGTAAGGATAACAGAAACATGAATGACCAAAAGAAAGACCTAAAGGTAAGTTTATTCTAAATGATTATTGATGTATAAGAATAATTCATAATAATTTAGAAATAAAACCTCAATTTCCATCAAAATAGAATTTGGCACAAAATAGAATAGAATATCAAGTGAGGACCCCAAAAGGAAATCTTGTCCATCCATGTGGAAAATATAGCTAGTGATAAACTCTAGAATTTAATAGAAAATGTAAGCTTAAACATGTTTATTAGAAGTATAAGATTAATTAAAACTATAAATATAAAGTGTAATTTTAAAAGCTTTTGGAGGAAAAAAACAAACCAAGAGAATATGACCAATATGACCAAATTAATGAAAGTTTTAAAATATTAAGGCAAATATAAAACATAAAAAAGATTAAGTGCAAACCAAGTATAAGCAATCACAACTAATATAAATGTGTTCAATTCCCCTATTTAAAATAGATATTTCCATAGTTTTCAAAAATATTAATGAAATCTTATCCCTAAACCAAGTGACATCGAAAAGTTGAAAATAAAGAAATAGAAAATTCTATGTTAGGCTATAGCTAACAAATAGAAGACAAGTGTGACCAAAAGAATTTTGAGAACACAGAAAGACAAATACTATAAATCACTTACTGTGGAATCTAAAAAAAAAAACTGAACCCCAAAATAATAGAACAGTAATTACCAGGTGCTGGGAGAAATCGAGAGATGTTGGTCATAACCTCCAGTTAAAAGATAAATAAGTGCTGAAGATCTAATGCACGGTGTTGTAATTACAGTTAGTAATATTATATTATTTACTGAAAATTTCTAAAAGAGTAGATCTTAAATGTTCCACCACAAAAAAGTAATTATATGAAGTGATGGCGTTGTTAGCTAACACTACAGTGACAGTCATATTGCAGTATATAAATTATCAAATCAACACATGTGCACCATAAACTTAATCAGTGGTTATATTCTATCTCAATAAAGTTGAAAAAAATAAAATGTGCTTCCTTCAGGTAAAAAAAAAAAAACTTTTTGGGAAAAGAACTCAAAGTTAAATGCATTTAATAAGACATAAAGGGATATTTTTAATGATAAAACTCACAATTCATCTAAAAATTTGAGCATTAACTTCTAAACACCTAACAATATAAATATTTTAAAAGTTTATAAATAAAATGAGAAGTTAACCAACTTATTTTTATGGACAAAACCAACACATCTCAGAAATGATCAGATCAAGTAGACAAAAACAGGAAAGGAAATGGATTAAATAACACATGTAAAAAGTTTTATTTCTCTTTTAATTTTTTAAATGTTTATTTATTGTGGAGAGAGAGGCAGAGCATGAACAGGGGACAGGCAGAGAAAGAGGGAGACAGAGAAACTGAAGCAAGCTCCAGGCTCTGAGCTGTCAACACAGAGCCTGACGCAGGGCTCCAGTCCACAAACTACAAGATCATGACCTGAGCCAAAGCTGGACGCCTAACCGACTGAGCCACCCGGGAGCCCCTCAAATGTAAAAAGTTTTAAATCATGGAGTTGTACTCTGCAAACTAAACTGGAAAAGACTGAAAACCTCTTAGAATCATTTACTACAAAATACAAATTATTTTTCTAATCTTCCTGACATCAACATTCTTACAGATTTTGCAACCCTAACAATAACAACATTATGAATAGTTAGTTGTCTAAGAGTCCCGTTAGAAAGATGAGTGCGCCATAGTTAGTCCACACAAAATGTTTCCCCAAATTCATAAGCCAGTTACAGTATGTGCTCTCTCATTTACTTCATTTGTGTTTTGGTTAATTGAGGAATATAGCATATTTGAGAGACTGAAAATGTATACTCTTTTGCTAATCAAACACACCACCATAAACTGGGATTGCAGGTACCAGAGTACAGTGGCTTCCAAATATAGTAGACTACTGTGTTCAGGTTTCTGAACAATGCAGGGCCCCCGTAAAAAAACTGTCATACATAGACCCTGCCTGAGGTCCCACAGCAGGGAATAAAAAGAGAGGGAGAGAATATGACATCATGCGATCCTTACTAGGTGTATAAGCAAGATCAGTAAAAGGACACAATGGCAATGACTGTCTTCAGGAGGGCATGTGACTCAAAAGGCTTGATCTCAGAGGATGAAGCAACATGTCAGGAAGAGGAGAGATTGACAGCAAAGGGCAAATTATCTGTAAACAGAAAAACTACAAATGTGACTAAATCACAATTTTATGTCAAAATTATCTTCAGATTTTGAAATTAAAGATAAAATTAAACAATGTAATCATTGTTTAAGTCTGACTAATGTCTAAACTGGAACTCTTGATCTCCTTCCCCATCTCCCTCTTTCTGTCTCTCTCTCTCCCCTCCCCTTCTATCTCAGTTAAAGGTAATTTCATCCTTCTGATATATCAAATAAAAAATCATGACTCCTCTCAACTGCCTCAGCCAATCTTTCAGCAAACTTTTTTGGTTCTACCTTCAAAGAAATCTACAATCTCACTTCTCTTGCCACCCTGCATCCACCCTTGTTCAAGTGATCGGCATCTCTGCCCCTGGTAATGTATCACTGCTATTATTGGTTTCTCTGCCTCTATCCTTGCCTCTCTTCTGCAGTCCTCTCCATAGTACAGCCACGATTATCCTTTTAAAGCAGGAGTCAAATCACATCAATGCTCCATTCAAAATTCTCAAAGGCTCCTGTCTCATCCAGTAGATATAAGGCTCCATAAGATCTGGGCCCTATTTCCTCTATGTCATTGTCTCTTTCCGTCCCCTCCCTGTTCACTGTCCCTAAGCCATACTGGCCCTCTTACTGCTTCTCAAACACATCAGACACACTTCCACCTCGCTTGAAGTTCTCTCTGTCAAAGATATTCTCCCAGAAACCACAGAATTCATTCCCTCATCTTCACAGTTTGGTTAACTGGCATTTTCCTCAACGAAGCTATTAGACGGTAAAGGAGTGACAGTAAAGTATCCTCCAGACTGAGAAGGCGCTTTGAGACTGAAAACAAAGCAAACCACTTCATACCACTTACACAGAGTTTTTTTCAAGGTAACTTACTGACAAAGAGAACAAGTAGACAATGATACAGGTGTTACACAGCTATTGTCTACAAAGTCCAGATCTTAATCTACAGCTTTTACATAGAGTGAGGAGCCTTGTGGTGAGGGTGAGGTCAAAAGGTGGTTATCTAATGTGGCACCACCTGTGTGCCAGACAGTCTTTACAAGTTATCTAAAGTGGTGCTATCTGTGAGCCAGAGGAAAGATCAGAAAAGGCCTTCCTTACTTCCGGGCAGAGCATCCATTACCCTTCAACTTACATTACATTACTGGAACTTGTAGCCCTGAGGGAGGTCACTGCACAGATGTGAACAAGATGGAGGGCCAAAGATGGAGTCAATATTGCTAGCACTCTACGGAGAGCTTCCATGATCATCTATTTAAAGTTACAAAGTCCCTTCCACTAGCACCCATGGCTCCTCTCAAAGAAGATGTGGTATATATAATACAATGTAATATTACCCAATTATGTTGTCTTCCATGCAAATTATCACCTTTAATAGACTATGTAAATTCAAAGTCCCACATACACAGAATAGAAGGAAATCTCCGTAAGGCAGTGATATTTTTTTCTTATTGACTGATATAACCCAATGCTTAAAGCAGTATCAGAAACTTAGTAGGCATTTAATAAATATGAGGAAATATTTTCCATTACTTAAATCTACTAGGTTTTGGTCTGATAACATAAAATTTTATTTCAACAAATATAAAAGACATTGCTAGCTCTTCATCAAAAAATACCTATTTCCGGAGAGAGGGGGCAAGATGGTGGAGAAGTAAGGAGCTCCGTACTTGCACTTGCGCACATACATCACATGGAAAAGATCTGAAGCCATTGGAAACCTTACAAAACCTGAGAGATTGGGAGAAAAAGGACGCAGAATCCACAGAGAAAACCTAACGGCTACCTCAAGAAACAAGCCAGAGTACACAAGGTGGAGAGTCCCATATATCACTACAAATAGAAAAATAAAATAACCAAGGTCCCAACAAGAGAGACCAAGAGATACCATTCAAAAAACACTCTCTAAAGGATAGGCCCTGGAAAGTCAAAGAGTCTTCTTGGATATAGCAGCACTCATAGATACAGAGAGCATAACAGGTCTTTAAAACCAACAAGAGCCGGAAAGCTAACTGAAATGACGAAACGAAAGAGCTCTCCTCCAAAGAAACTCCAAGAAGAAATGACAGTGAAAGAACTGCTCAAAACAGATATCAGCAGCATAACTGAACAAGATTTTAGAATAATAATGATAAAATTAATTGCTGGGCTTGAAAAACACATAGGGGACATCAAAGAAACTATGGCTACAGACAGAATGGAAAATAAAAATAGGCATGAAGATTTAAAAAATGTGATAAATGAGATACATAATAAATTAGAGGCCTCCAATGCACGGATTGAAGAGGCAGGAAGGAGAATAAGTGATTTAGAAGACACCATTATAGAAAAACAAGAAGCTGACAAAAAAAGAGACAAACTGATCCAGGAACAGGAAAGAAGAGTTCGAGAGCACAGCGATAGGGTCAAACGCAACAATATCTGTACATAGGATCCCAGAAGAGGAAGAGGGGGAAAGATGCTGAAGGAGTCCTGGAACAAATTATAGCAGAGAAATTCCCCGACCTGGGGAAGGAAGTCAATGTTGAAATACAAGAGGCTCAGAGGACTCCCCTCAGACGTAACTTGAATAGATCTTCTGCAAGTCATATCATAGTAAAAATGGCAAAATTCAAGGACAAACAGAGAATTTTGAAAACAGCTAGAGAGAAAAGGGCCTTAACATACAAAGGGAAACCTATCAGAGTGGTGAGAGACCTATCTACTGAAACTTGGCAGTCCAGAAAGGAATGGCAGGAGGTCTTCAATGTGATGAACAGTAAAAATGTGCAGCCAAGAATCCTCTATCCAGCAAGCCTGTCATTCAATATAGAAGGAGAGATAAAAACCTTTCCAAGTAAACAGAAATTGAAAGAATTTGTCACCACTAAGCCAGCCCAACAAAAATCCTGAGGGGGACGCTCTGAAGGAAAGGTTGGAAGGAACAAAGACACCAGAGACACCACCACAAACATGACCCCTACAAAAGATACAAAGACTCTAAATCCACATATTTCAATAATAACACTGAATGAAAATGGGCTGAATGCTCCAATCAAAAGACATAGGGTAGCAGAATGGATAAAAAAGCAAAATCCATATATATGCTATCTGCAAGAAACTCATTTTAGGCTGAAAGATACATTTAGATTAAAAATAAGGGGATGGAGAAATATATATCATGCTACAGGAAATCAAAAGAAAGCCAGAGTAGCTATACTTATATCAGACAAACTGGACTTTAAATTAAAGACAATAACAAGAGATAAAGAAGGACACTACATAATGATTATAGGGTCCATCCATCAGGAAGAACTAACTATCATAAATGTGGGTCCATCCATCAGGAAGAACTAATTATCATAAATGTCTACGCACTGAATATGGGAGCACCTAAATATCTAAAACAATTAATCACAAACAGAAACAAGCTTATAGATAAGAATGTGCTAATAGCAGGGGACTTTAATACTCCACTTACAGCAATGGATAGGTCAACCAGACAGAAAATCACTAAAGAAATGATGGACTTGAAAGACACTTTGGACCAGACGGATCTGATGTATGTATTTAGAATTTTACATCCTGAGGCCAGGGAATTTACTTTCTTCTCAAGTGTGCATGGCATATTCTCCAAGATAGATCACATACGGGGACATAAAGCAGTCCTCAATAAATATAAAAGAATAGAGATCATACCATGCACACTGTGAGATCACAATGCTTTGAAACTTGAAAACAATTACAGGAAGAAGTCTGGAAAACCTCCAAAAACATGGAGGTTAAAGAACACCCTACTGAAGAATGAATGGGCCAATCAGGCAATTAGAGATGAAATTAAAAACTATATGGAAACAAATGAAAATGAAAACACAGCAATTCAAAATCTATGGGATGCGGCAAAGGCAGTCCTAAGAAGAAAGTACATTGCTCTCCAGGCCTATTTCAAGAGATTAGAAAAAGCGCAAGTCCAAAATCTAACAGCTCGCCTAAAGGAACTAGAGGCAGAGCAACAAAAACGCCCTAAACCCAGCAGAAGAGAAATAGTAAAAATTAGAGCAGAAATAAACAACATAGAGACCAAAGAAACAATTGAACAGATCAGTGAAACCAAGAGTTGGTTTTTTGAAAAAATAAACAAATTGACAAGCCTCTAGCCAGACTTATCAAAAAGAAAAGAGAGAGCACCCAAATAGACAAAATTATGAATGAAAATGGACTTATTACAACCAACCCCTCAGAAATACAAGCAATTATCAGGGGATATTATGAAAAATTATATGCCAAAAATTGGACACCTTAGAAGAAATGGACAAATTCTTAAACACACACTCACTACCAAAATTCACACAGGAAGAAATAGAAAACCTGAACAGACCCATAACGAGTGAAGAAATCGAATCAGTGATCAAAAATCTCCCAACAAATAAGAGCCCTGGACCTGATGGCTTCCCTGGGGAATTCTACAGACATTTAAAACAGAATTAATACCCATTCTTCTCAAGCTATTCCAAAAAACAGAAATCGAAGGAAAACTCCCGGACTCATTTCATGAAGCCAGCATCACTCTGATTCCCAAGCCAGACAGAGATCCAGCAAAAAAAGAGAACTACAGGCCAATATCCTTGATGAATACAGATGCAAAAATCCTCAACAAGATCCTGGCAAATCGAATCCAGCAGCACATAAAAAGAATCATCCACCAAGATCAAGTGGGATTCATTCCTGGGTTACAGGGCTGGTTCAACATTTGCAAATCATTCAATGTGATCCATCACATCAATAAAAGAAAAGATAAGGGGCGCCTGGGTGGCTTCGTTGGTTAAGCGTCCGACTTTCACTTAGGTCATGATCTCACGGTTCGTGGGTTCGAGCCCCGCGTCAGGCTCTGTGCTTTCAGCCAGCTCAGAGCCTGGAGCCTGTTTCGGATTCTGTGTCTCCCTCGCTCTCTGACCCTCCCCTGCTCACGCTGTCTCTCTCTCCTAGAAATAAATAAAAACACTGAAAAAAAAATTTTTTTTTAAATAAAAAAAAACAAATAAAAAAATAAATAAAAGAAAAGATAAAACCCATATGATCCTGTCAATAGATGCAGAAAAAGCATTTCACAAAATACAGCATCCCTTCTTAGTAAAGACTCTAGAGGAAGTCGGGATAGAAGGAACCTACTTAAACATCATCAAAGCCATCTATGAGAAGACTTCAGCTAACATCATCCTCAACGGGGAAAAACTCAGAGCTTTTCCCCTGAGATCAGGAACACGGCAGGGATGTCCACTCTCACCACTGTTGTTTAACATAGTGCTGGAAGTCCTAGCATCAGCCATCAGACAACAAAAGGAAATCAAAGGCATCAGAATTGGCAAAAAAGAAGTCAAACTTTCACTCTTCGCAGATGACATGATACTCTACATATAAAACCCAGCAGACTTCACCAGAAGCCTACTGGAACTGATCCAAGAATTCAGCCAAGTTGTAGGGTACAAAATCAACATACAGAAATCGGTTGCATTTTTATACACGAACAATGAAGCAACAGAAAGAAAAATCAAGAAACTGATCCCATTCACAATGGGACCATAAAAAACCATAAAATACCTCGGAATAAACCTAGCCAAGGATACAAGAGATCAGTATGGTGAAAACTGTAGAAATCTTATGAAGGTAATTGAAGAAGACACAAGGAAATGGAAAAACATTCCATGCTCATGGATAGGAAGAATAAATATAGTTAAGATGTCATTAACACCCAAAGCACTCTACACATTCAATGCAATTCCAATCAAAGTTGCACGAGCATACTTCTCAAAACTAGAACAAACTATCCAAAAATTTGTATGGAACCACAAAAGACCCCAAATAGCCAAAGTAATATTGAAAAATAAAACCAAAACGGGAGGTATCACCATCTCAGACTTTAGCCTCTACTACAAAGCTGTCATCATCAAGACAGTATGGTATTGGCACAAAAACAGACACATAGACCAGTGGAACAGAATTGAGAACTCAGAAGTGGACCCAAAAGTATACAGCCAACTAATCTTTGACAAAGCAGGAAAGAATATCCGATGGAAAAAAGACAGCCTTTTTAACAGATGGTGTTGGGAGAACTGGACAGCAACATGCAGAAGAATGAAACTAGATCATTTTCTCACACCATGCACAAAAATAAACTCAAAATGGATAAAGGACCTGAACATGAGACAGGAAACTATCAACACCCTAGAGGAGAAAGCAGGAAACAACCTCCTTGACCTCCACCGCAGCAACTTCTTACTTGACACATCCCCAAAAGCAAGGAATCAAGAGCAAAACTAAACGATTGGGACCTCATCAAGATTAAAAGCTTCTGCACGGCAAAGGAAACAACCCACAAAACTAATAGGCAACCAATGGGATGGGAAAAGATAGTTGCAAATGACATATCAGATAAAGGGTTAATATCCAGAATCTATAAGGAACTCACCAAACTCCACACCTGAAAAACAAACAACCCAGTGAAGAAATAGGCAGAAGATATGAACAGACACTTCTCCAAAGAGGACATCCAGGTGGCCAACAGACACATGAAACGATGCTCAGCATCGCTCCTCATCAAGGAAATACAAATCAAAACCACACTGAGATACCACCTCACACCAGTCAGAGTGGGTAAAATGAGCAAATCAGAGAACTCTAGATGCTGGCGAGGATGCAGAGAAACGGGCACCCTCTTACACTGTTGGTGGGAATGTAAACTGGTGCAGCCCCTCTGGAAGACAGTGTAGAGGTTCCTAAGGAAACTAACAATAGAACTCCCCTATGACTCAGCAATAGCACTGCTAGGAATTTACCCAAAGGATACAGAAATGCCTATGCATAGGAGCACATGTACCCCAATGTTCATAGCAGTACTCTCCACAATAGCTAAAACATGGAAAGAGCCTATGTGTCCATCAATGGACGAATGGATCAAGAAGATGTGGTTTATCTATACCATGGAATACTACATGGCAATAAGAAACAATGAAATCTGGCCATGTGTAGCAACATGGATGGACCTTGAGGGTGTTATGCTGAGCGAAATAAGTCAGGCAGAGGACAGTTACCATATGTTTGCCCATATAGGAGGATTAGGAGGAACTTAACTGAGGAACAAGGGGGAGAAGAAGGGAGGAAATGGTGGGGGAAAGGGAGAGAGGCAAACTATGAAAGGCTCTTGAATGTTGACAAAAACTGAGGACTGATGGATGTAGGGGGGAGGAGGGATGGGCATGGAGGAGGACACTTGTGGGGATGAGCACTGGGTGTTGTGTGGAAACTAATTTGACAATAAACTATTTGTAAAAAAAATATTTATCTGTTAAAGATAAATATTCGAGTAGAAAATAAATCTTAATATATATATATATATATATATATATATACAAAAAAAAGCTATTTCCTTTCTCCCTGGACACATAGATAGACATCTCCTTCCCCCCTTGCTATTAGTTAGTCATATGACTGAGTTATACAACATGGAATTTGAGCAGATGTGAGGTAGTCATTTCCAGGCCAAGGCTCTTAGAGATATGTCTAAAGTTTCTTCCTCCATTTCTCTTTTACCAGTTGGCTAAAAGTGTTGATGAGACCCTAGCAGACAGTGGGACCACAAAATGAAAGGAGCCAGAGCTCGTGAATTACCACAAGAAATAAAGCTGCCCACTGACATGGAAAACAATCTTAGGGCAAATAAATAATCCTTTCTTGAGTGTGAGCCATTATTAATTTTGGGTTCTATTTACTCTACTAATTTTCATCATTTTAACTAATAGGTAGAACATCTACACTGTACAATAAAGTTCTATGCAAAGTGCTACAGAACTACAGAGGACACAAAGATGAAAAAGATAGCAAATCTGCCACAAAACCAGTAGAAGTAGTCAGGTGTAAATTACTAAAAGCAAACTATGATGAATGTCATTAGTGGACAAGCATATTTTTAAGTAAAGTAGAGAATATTATAAGACAGATGAACCTTCATTTTAAAAAGGGATCACCGGAAAGTACTTAAAAGATTACATACCAATGTCTTAAAGAGATAGTATGAAAGAAAGACCCCTTTAAATATACACTTTAAATTGCTGGAAAATAGTTTCATTCTTCTGCATATCGCTGTCCAATTTTCCCAACACCATTTGTTGAACAGACTGTCTTTTTCCCTTAGATATTATTTTCTGCTTTGTAGAAGATTAATTGGCCATAGAGTTGTGGGTTCTTTTCTGGGCTTTCTATTTTGTCCCACTGATCTATGTGTCTATTTTTGTGCCAGTATCATACTGTTTTGATTACTACTGCTTTGTAATATAACTTGAAGTCTGGAATTGTGATGCTTCTAGCTTTGCTTTTTCTTTTTCAAGGCGGCTTTGGCTATTTGGGGCCCTTTGTGTGTGGTTCCATTCAAATTTTAAGATTCTTTGTTCTGGCTCAGTGAAAAATGCTGGTGGTATTTTGATAGAGACAAACTGACAGAAATGCCATCAAATAAAATGCTAAAATACAACATATACCAAACGTTAATGGCCTATAAAAATATGTCAATAAGTACTTGTTGCATGAGTGAATTAAGTTTTGTCACTCCTGAAACATTTTAAAGATATAATGAAGCCAGATTTTCTACTGTTAAATAATATCCTGGAGCAAGTGGGCAATTATATAAAGAACTCTGATTATGACACCAATGTTTCCATCAGAACAGAAGATTGTGTTGCTATTGAAGATACCATCAAATATCTAAAAGTATCTGCACAGAAAATAAAAGCCTGATGAAAAAATAACTTGCATACTCCAGCCAGTACATCTCACTAAGTCACAATATAGGTCTTCAGGAAGAATAGATATAGAACCACTGTCAAGTTGCATCAGGAGCAACTGTTCTTTGTTTGAGCAAAATGTCTCACTCCAGACATGACCTTCTCTCCAATATCCAAATAAATCTATTAGAAGGGCTTTAAGCGCCACTGTCTTCTCATGGCCCCTCCCTTGTCTCATTGTTGTTCTGTTTCTCCTGTGCTTGCAGAGGCCTAAGCACAGGGGCTGACGAGACTCTCTGGCAGCTCTGAGAGAAAAGATCTCACTCAGGTGGGTGCTTGAAACCCACAAAAAGAAGACTTTAAATACAAATCCATATTCAAATTCTTAAACATATTATTTCCAGGGGCTAATAAGCCAGCAGTGCTGTTGAGTTTCTTTTACACATATCCACACAGTATGAAAGAGAAAAGCATCAAAGAATTCATGGCAATATTACTTAATAAGAAACCCTGTCATCATTTGCATTAGTTTCCTAGGGCTGCCTTTAAATTTATTTTTACTGTTTTTTTTTTTTTTCTAGGAGAGAGAGAGAGAGAGAGATAGCATGAGCAGGGGAGGGTCGGAGAGAGAGGGAGTCACAGACTGAAATAGGCTCCAGACTCTGAGCTGGCAGTCAGCACAGAGACCGACATGGGGCTCAAACCCACCAACCGCGAGATCATGACCTAAGCAAAAGTCGGACGCTTAACCGACTAAGCCAGCCAGGCGCCCCTTGGGTTGCCTTTAAAAAAGTATTACACTCTATGTGGTTCCAAATAATAAAAAATGTATTGCCTTACAGTTCTGGAGGCTAGAAGTCTAAAACTAAGGTGTTAGCAGAGCCATGCTGCCTCTGAAACCTGCCTCTTCTAGTTTCTGGTAGCTCCAAACATTCTTGACTTGTGGCAGCATAATTTGAATCTTTGTCTGTCCTCACATGGCATTCTCCCTGTGTCTTGACATGGCCATCTTTCTATAAAGACTCTAGCCATACTGGATTAGGGGCTCATCTTACTGCAGTTTGACCTTATCTTAACTAATTATATCTACAATGACCCAGTTTCCAAATAAGATCTCATTATGAGGTACTGAGTGGCAGGATTTAATATATCATAGGTGAGGCACAATTCAACCCATAACATTATTTAACAAGTCTGTCTCGTCATCTCTTCCTAAAATTCTAATTCCAAATAACATTTAGTGTGGATCACACATATTTACTACATATCTTAATGTAAGAGTTGTATTTTAATAGACTAATAATCTTAGATTAATAAATGTTGACATTATTAAAACAAGGCAAATCTGTACTCTAACAAATTTCATGAGTATAACATCAGAGTTCATAGACTCCAGAGTTTAATAAGTACTTCCCAAATTAAAGCTATGGACCCATTTTTGACAACTATAAAGCTCTCATGAAAGCAGAAAAGAAAAGATCACAATAGATCCTTCACTGACACTTAGATTACAAACCATAGATAACTAGATGCAAGAAAAAAATGAATGAGAGAGAGATACATAACAAAGTATGACAGCAGACTAAATTATGGGGTATAAATTATGGGGTACAATCATCAAAGCTCAAAGAGGCAAGAGAGAGTGGAAAAGTCTACAGTGCTGGTAATCTCAAGGATAGCTTCATAAAAGAATTCAATTTTGAGAAGTCTTGCTTTGATGGATAAGTAGTCAAATATTATGTGAGAAGCAGGTGAAAAAAGAAGAGTGACAGAGCCCCAAAATTGGAGTGACTATTAGGCATAAAAATGACGAATAATTTCTATTTCAATTGTATATCTAAAATTTCAAGTATTCCTGTACATATTTTTTGAAATATAAGAGGGTAGAATTTGACCATTCAAAACTGCCTGTAGTTAATAAATTATATCTTCTATAAGATATAATAAAATCAGATTTCACAAGTAGATATTAAGTACCTGATCTGCACAATATTCTATGCTAGAAACTATGGTCAATACAAAGGAGAACAAGACATCAACATGTCCCTAGCCAAGTCAGACAGATGTATACATTACTGTAATAAAAGGCACACTGAAATAGGTGCAAAATAAAGCAATGTACTGGAATTTACAGAACAAACGAGTAAAACAGGCTCCTATCATTAATATTTAATAATACCACTGACATGCCTTCAATCTTTTTATATGCTTTTCCAGTTTTCACATTATATTTGGATTAAGTGAGCATGATTTTAAGAGGCTTTTTTAAAAATTAAGACCTTTAAGCTTTCTTAAGAATAATGGGAATGTGCTTTGCAACCCTACAGACACATAAGTTACCAAAACCTCCAGAAACCTTATAGGCACTTGGAAAACCCTGGCATGGTGAACCACAGCACAAATGTTTACCAGGAAGGGAGACAAAGGACAACTGTCAAATACAGTAAATGACAACCATCTACTCTTTTGTTCAAACAGAACCCTTCAATACAGTCGTGACCTTCTATTCTAGGAAAATATTTCCTATCTAAAAAGAATGGAATAGGAAAGACAACAGGTTATAAAAACTATGGTTGTCTCACTGGTTCTTCTTACTTACTTGTGGTCCTTAGTCTTCACTTAACTCTTGCATTGTGAAGACGCTCAATCAAAGTCACTGACAGGAATCCATTTTACTAGTAATTTGACCACATCCGGAAGGAAAGATACCACAAGGGTAAGTACTAGTAACTTTCTTTCTTTTCTTTTTTTTTTTTTTACATTTATTTATTTTTGAGAGACATACAGTGAGCAGACGAGGGGCAGAGAGAAAGGGAGACACAGAATCCGAAGCAGGCTCCAGGCTCCAAGCTGTCAGCCCAGAGCCCACTGCAGGGCTTGAACTCACAAACCGGGAGATCACGACCTGCTGAAATCGGCTGCTTAACTGACTGAGCCACCCAGGTGCCTCAGTACTAGTAATTTTCAATAGAGGTTTTTGAATTGACTCAGACTCAGTTCTTTTAACTTTGGATTTTTCAAGTTAGTGAAAAGTTTTCAGGCACTCTGATAGGATGAATTTCTGGTATGTTTTTAATGAAAATGTACTCAGTGACTATTTTTATATATTTGGTATAATTTAGTATATGTGGTAAGATATGATAAAGAACACATTAAGCCCTATTCAAAAGAACCAGGACTGTCTAGCAGGTACTTCTAGGTTTTTCTTCCAAACTTTTGATGTCAACATTCACTCATATGACCATAAGTATAAATTAATAGAATCTTTGTTTTAACATAATGCCTGATTTTTGTTTCACATTATTTTTTTTTTTTTATTTCTAGGAGAGAGAGAGAGAGACAGCGTGAGCAGGGGAGGGTCAGAGAGAGAGGGAGTCACAGACTGAAACAGGCTCCAGGCTCTGAGCTGGCAGTCAGCACAGAGCCCGACGCGGGGCTCGAACCCACGAACCGCGAGATCATGACCTAAGCGAAAGTCGGACGTTTAACCAACTAAGCCACCCAGGCGCCCCTGTTTCACATTATTTCTATTAGAAATTTAACTACAACCTCTATTATAGTATGAAAGAGTAAATTTTAAAAAAATAACTGTTTAATTCTCTTATTTCATTATTCTTGTTCCACAGTTTAATTGATTTCCTGGAGTTGCATATAGAACTAACAAAAATAAGACCATATTAGAAAAGGTATGTTCCCCTCATTAAAAAAAAAAAGTTTTCTTTCTTGTGGAAATTTTGAAGAAAAATATATTATTTTTAGATTGTCCATAATAACAATATATATGTTCCAGAGTCAGGATATCATATTTTCAAATCCTAGTGTTTGTCACTTACTGTCTTTGAGACTTTGAACAAGTTGCTTAAACTTTTTCTTAGTATTTCAATGTACAAGTGAAGATAATTTTATCTACTTCCTAGGGTTGTTTCTAGAATAAGTGCCCAATGCAAATAAAACATGAGCCTATTTCTGAGAACAGCTCAGTAAGTGGTAACTACTCAGCAAATGGTGGACATGTTTTCAAGACTGGAGATTGTGTTCTCAGGACATACTGCACTAACGGGTCAGAATTCTCATCTGTTGCAAATTCTCTCTCACATTCCATGACCTCATAAAGTGAACTCTCAACACAATGAAATATCTGCTTTAATCATACTAACCCTTATACCACAGTAACAGGGAGCAAATTAAATAATACAAAATTAACTAAATCCATAAAGTATTTGCATTCAGTGCTGAAATGCAGTTTTAAGAACCATTTGGACAATGATGAATATTCTGAAAATTCAAAACAGTTCAATATTGCTCTTTTGTCTTCTACATGCTTAATCATTTTTTTTTTATGTTTTAGCTTTTGTAGAGACATTACGTAACATATTTTTGAGGGCATATATTTAAAACTATATATATCTTAATTAAAAAAATAATTATTCATCTATCTAAAGAACTGTGATACTTCAAACCATTTCCATTTAGCTAAACATATGACAAAGATGAAGAGCTCCAGGACTGGCCATAACTGGTGAGCTGAAATACAAAGAGCTCTAAGAGTGTATGTTATACAAGTATGTCATTAACTCTCTAAAAAGAACTTTTCTAAATGATATTACAATGTTCTTTTTCAAACTTTCCATAAATAGGCCTTCATTTTTAAAATTTTAAATTATAAAACAGACTATTTTCCACAAATGCAAATGTGGTATTCAGTGTAACATGAATTAAAAACTAAAATATGCCTTGACATTTATATTTTGCCTCCTTAAAAGACTTCAAATGATTTCTTTATAACTCTTAACAACTTCTTCTACAAAAAATAGTTGTGTTGAAACTAATAATTTGACAGGTAATTAGTTGCTGTCTAGACAACTAAGAATGAGTAATCCATGTTCTTTCAGGGAGCAGATGGGAAGGATGAAAGGGCTCTACCCTGTGCCTCTTGGCACACTTGACTTTGCTTCTCAGTAAGTATCACTGAGTCCAGTCTGCTTTCATATATGATTTAAAGACATTAATATGTACTTTAAAGCCATTAATGTGCAATCTGAATTTTTTTATATGTACTAAGCAGCTGTATTCTTCCATGTGGAGGGAGAAATAAACCATTGTAAAATAATTCATTCAACAACAAACAATGAGCATCTAACAAGTATCACAT
Organism: Proteles cristata cristata; assembly: GCA_017311185.1. Classification (NCBI taxonomy): domain Eukaryota; kingdom Metazoa; phylum Chordata; class Mammalia; order Carnivora; family Hyaenidae; genus Proteles; species Proteles cristata. The sequence goes on from JAESUZ010002451.1 coordinate 733,551, forward strand.
ACTCTTCTAGGTGCTGGGATACAGTAATAAGCAAAAATAAATACATGACATGCTAGTGGTGATATACAAATAATACAAATACATAAACAATAAATAAATGGATGATATGCTAGTGGTGATAAATGTTAAGGAGAAAAAGATTAAGAAAGGAAAGGTAAAATACATGGGAATCAGCCTAAAGTTTTTGAGAGGATAGCCTGAGAACACCTCTGAAAAGGTGAATGAAAACGCTTAAGGAAATAGCTGAAGCAAATCAGGGAGCTGAGCACGGGGCTCTCGGAAGTAGAATGTTCAAGTCGGAGGGAACAAGGACGAAAGCACTAAAGTGAAAGTGTGCCTGGTGTTTTCAAGGAACAGCAAGGAGGCCCTTCTGACTAGAGTTGAGTTAACGAGGGGGAAGTTAGTGTGAGATGACATCAGAAAAGTAACAGAGGCTAAATCATATACTGCCTTAGAGGTCATAGTAAAAACTTTTAACATTTACTCAATAAAATGAACAGATAATGGCGGATTTTGTGTGAAGATATAACATGATTTCATTTATGTTTTAAACACACTGGATGCTATGTTGATAATATCCTACATTTTGTATTGATCTGCCTTATATTTTAAACATATTAGTTATTATGTTGAGAATTAACTGTAAGAGGATATGATTAGAAGTGAGAAGACTAATTAGGCAGTTACTACAGTGAAGGACTGTGGCAGCTTAGGGCACAGTGGGAGTAGCAGAGATAATTAAAAGTCATCAAATCCTCAATATATTTTGAAGTAGAGCCAACAGGACGGATTAGGTGAGAGACATGAGAGAAATTCAAGTTTGACTCTAAAGTCTTGTCCTGAACAACTAGAAGGTAGAAATTGCCATCAACTTAGATGGGGAAAGCTACATGTGAAGTTTTGAAGGTCAGAAATTCAGTTTTGATGTAATAAGTATGAAATTGTTATTAAACACTTCAAATGCAGATTTCAATCCCAGCTAGATGGAAGACTCAGGGGAAAGACCAAGAAGAAGTTATAAATTTGTGTGGCTTGAGATTAAATGAGATGACCAAGGGAGTATAGTCAGAGAAGACAAGAGCACCCAAGAATGAACCATAGGGCCTCCAAAATTAAGATATCTGGGAGAAGGAAAAAAAACCAAACATGAGTAAATTTAAGAGTGCTTGTATTCATGAAGCCAACTTTAAAAAAAAAAAATCCCAAAAAGGAATGAAGCCAAAGGTGTCCATCCTCTAGTGATAAAGGAACAGTAATAATGATTACGTTGCAATGTGTCTACTTCAAGATAGTTATATTCAAAGAAAATTCTAGAAACACTTAGAATGGGCACCAAAACCAGTAATTTGTCCAGCATTTCAGATATTTGCCCTTAGTCTCTATTTACCACCTCTCTTTAGACCATGTGTTGTCACATCTGCAGAGGTTTGAAAAACTGGTTTAGAGTTGAGAGAAATATACTAAAAATATCCAAAAAGATATCAAAATGAAATATATCAATTACTGTATGCCTACTATGTATTAACTAATTACATTTTTATTCTACTTTTCACAAGATAAACATAGATACTATTATTGTAATCTCACAATGTATATATTATAAACCAAACCATAGATAAGTTAAAAAGGAAAACCCTCCCAAGGTTGCACAGCTGGTCAGTATCAAAACCACAGTGCTGGGACAGGTCCATATGATTCCAAAGTCTGTGCTTTCAAACATAAACATATATAGTACTATGTCTTCCAGTAATAAACTGTTCTCTATTTCAATTTTTCAAAGTCAACTTGAAAATATATATATTCAAGGATATAAGTCATAAACTGGGGTGCCTGGGTGGCTCAGTCGGTTACACGTCAGACTTCAGCTCAGGTCTTGATCTCGCAGTTTGTGAGTTTGAGCCCTGCATCAGGCTCTGTGCTGACAGCTCAGTGTCTGGAGCCTGTTTCTGATTCTGTGTTTCCCCCTGTCTCTGTCCCTATGCTGCTCACGCGCTCTCTCTCTCATTCTCTCTCTCTCAAAAATAAATAAACATTTTAAAAAATTTTAAATAAATCATAAACTAAAATCAATTTAAAAAATACATAGGAACTGCGGTGCCTGGGTGACTCAATCGGTTAAGCATCTAACTTCAGCTCAGATCATAATCTCACAGCTCGTGAGTTTGATGCCCTCATTGGGCTCTGTGCTTACAGCTCTAGAGCCTAGAGCCTGCTTCGAATTCTAAGTCTCCTTCTCTCTCTGCTCCTCCGCCACTCATGCTCTGTCTCTCTCTGAAAAATAAATGTTTAAAATTTTTTTAAGTACATAGGAACTAAAAGTTCACTACAAATCACTTTAGGCAATAGCTAATGAATAGTGAAACTAACAGCCTAGCCAACAGGGCAGCTGATGACTACACTAATTAGAACACACCCACTTTCTAAGGCTGTGATGTTAGAAGATGATTTGATAACAGAAAGTCCTGAGAAATGATCCTGGTTTATAATAAAGACTCTGTAAACATTAGCTTCAATATAAAAGTAATATAATAAAAATCCAGGAATATATTAATGGAGAACACTAAAAAAAAAAAAGAAACTGAATATGTTCAGTAGAAAAAATTCAAACAGGTGAATGATTTGAAAATTATTTTCATCTGTCAAGGGAATGGTATGGAAACAAATGACATTTAGACTGAAGTAGAGGAGCAAACTGTCAAATATTTATTCAATCAATAAATATTTTTGTGACTTTTTTATGAAAGATACCATAATTAGCAAGAAAACAAAGAATAAATAATGCATAATTTCTGGCAGCAAGGGACTAAATTTTAGTAAAGTAATGATATACACAAATAAGTAATTGTATGTCAATGCAAAATAGAATGGATGGCACTCTCAAAATTAGAAACCACTTTCAGCAGGAAGGATCAGGTAGTGTCAAAGGATGTGTAGGATTTCTGACAAGCTCAAAGGTGTGAACCAAAGACTTTCAAACCCAGAGAATTATGAAAACAACATATATAACTAGTAAATCAGGTCAAAAGTTTAGCAAACATTAATAACGCAGAATTTAAAAGTTCAAATTACAGACTTGCATCAAATCATAAAGAGGTAGAAATAAGGGATTCAGGACCCTATGAAAATTCAAAAATATTAATTCAACAAAAACAAATTGTTGAATTGGAGAATGGAAATCCTTTGCAGCAAAACTGCAAAGATTAGAGGACATTTTCAAGAAGATAAATTACTAATTTGTATGGTAGATATGCCAAAGAAGGATTAAAGAGGAGGTAGTAGAGAAAAATTAATTGAGAAGCTACTGTCAATAGAGGCTGTTTCTCTCTATCTATTCTCTTTATATAAATATATATTATTTTATAAATATATAAAGTGTATTTATATTTACATATTTTCCAGTAAGTATATATTTGAGCACTTAAAATGGACACCTCTTTTAACTAAAGGCTTTGAATATAATGTTATCTTAGTTCCTCTGTGAGTTGGAAGTATGTAGTCTAATAGAAGGTTCAGAGCTTCACATTCTCCTCCAAAGCATCAGGGATACACAATGTGGCAGGTTCTGTGATTCTGTGCTAGTAGCCACCATGTGATATTTGGAGAGTCCTCCTTAAACCAAAGTTCTAGTCCCAGTAGAGTAGCTGTCTCAGAGAAAATGGTTTTCCTTATCATCCAATAATAACAGAATTTTACCAATGCATAAAGAAAGCTTACTCATTCAAGATTTTGAATCCATGAAACTTTAAATGAGGATTATTCATGCTAAATGCTTTTCCTTTTTTTTTCCCCCTATGGACAAGTACAACACAAGAGAGACAAAAATAGGCTGAAAAACAGACTACATGTGAATCCATCTGAACAAACATCATCTTCACTTCACCAAGTACTTTCCTTGAGAAAAAGTGGTAGGATTCCCACTCAGCTAAATCCATCTGCTCAACAAAGATCTGGAGGCTACCAAGCCCATTTAAATCCAGTTGGTCCAAAGAGATCTCCAAAGATAAAATTGACTCAAAGCTCTGCGGTACAACAAAGTAGCAAACGATCCTCAAATTATCTGAATTTTCCAGTTAAAACAAGATCAAGACTACCAAATTTAAAGCAGGTAAACATGCTTTATAGTTAATCAAACATAATAAGCCTCTCACGAATACCTACACTCATTCAAAATTAGATCAACCCAATTTCTCTTCATCTCAAAAAAATGTTAAGCCCGAAACTAAACTAAACCTATCCAGTAACCCAAAAATACCTAGCCAACCAAAATCCCAGTCAAAAATATCTGAACAAAATCAAATAAATGCACAAAAGAACAACATGTTATACAGAGAAATTACCTAAGTGGGACTAAAAAACATCAAATTCACCAACCAAAAGTTAGTCAAAAACCTGCACATCAAAGAAAGCCACCAACTCCAAAATTACATGACTATAACAGCACACAAAAGTTCTAGCAATACCAAATCTTTTCGAGTCAAAACTCCTCAAATATTACAAGGAAATCTAAATCTCTTTCCAGTGTAAATAATCAACAGAACTCAGATTTGCCTAAGTTAGCTGCAGCTTCAACTGGTAAGAAATATAGTCAACATCAAATGAGGCAACAAACATTAGGTCCACAGAAAACATCTGATAGATCAAAACTTCCAAAAAATAAAACCATAATGCAACATCCCAGTAGTCAAATGAAAACTACTTTACAAAAGCAAACTAGTCAGAGACAATACAATTTCAGTAATACTCAAACAAAACACAACCCATCATCAAAACCTAAGGCAAAATCTGGAGTACAAAACAAACCTAAAGCGACAAAACAACAAACCAGTAAACTGAGACCTAAGAAATCTAAGCCTAGAAACTATCGACTTGGTCAATCAAAACCTAACCACCTATCTTTCTCACAAAAAAGGAGCCGCCAACTACAAAATAATGCAAAAGTAACAGCACACAAATTATCTAGCACATTTAAACCCCATTCAGGCAAAATATCTAAGAAATTACCAAAGGAATCAAAATCTCCCACAAGTACTATTATTCAGAAGAACAGAAGCCAAATCAAACCATCTTCATTTTTAAGTGGTCAGCAACAAGCAAAGCCACAGATATCAGGCCAGCAAAAAATATCCAGTCAACCAAAACTTCAGAATACAGCTATTAAACAACAACGTCAAGTAAAAAATCTTATAAAAGAGCAAAATGACCAGAGGAAACACCATTCCAACGCTACTGACATAAAAAAGACTAGACACTCTAAACTGAAATCAAAAGCAAATGGACAGAAAAGATTAGTGATAGCCAAGCCGGAGCCTCATTCATATGATCAACCTAATTCTCATCAAAAATCTCCAGTACCACAAAGTAGCCAACAAATGCAAAGCCCTAGGAATTCAACAGCTCATCAAAAATTTAAAGGAACCAAATCTCACCAAAGTAAAACTGCTAAAAATTAGCAAAGAAATTCCAATCTCAGTCTATTACCAATGTTTAACAAAACTCAAAACACTCCAAACCATCTGCATCTTTAACTGGGAAGAGAAATGGTCAACGCCAAGCAAAACTACAAAAAAATAGCTGATCATTCAAAATTTCATAAAAATATAACCATCAAGCACCAATCCAGTCAAACAAAAACTCCAGAACAAAAGCAAACTAACCAGAGAAAACACCATTTCAATATTTCTGAAATCAAACAAAGTACAATCTTAAGACCGAAAGCTAGACCAAATGGAAACAACAGAAGTAAAAAGGTCAAACAGAAAACTGGTCAACAAAAACCTGACCCAACTGGACCTAGATATGACCAACCTTGTAAACTCATGCCTGGTCAAAAAAATTACATACAAAATGTCAACCATCTCCCAAATTACATGAATTCCAGAGCTTCCAAAAAAAATTAATAAAACTGAATCTCAGCAAGGAAAGACAGCTAAAAATTTTCCAAGAAAACTTAAACCTCACTTTATAACCAAAGTCCAACAAAATCCAAAAAGATCTGATTCAAATGGAGTTTTAGTTGGTAAACAAAATGATCAGCACCAAACTAAACCACAAGCATTAAGTTCAAATAAAATACATACTCTATCAAAACTTCCTAAGAATGCAAACAAGAAACAACAAATTAGTCCAACAAAGACTCCTATTCAAAAGAGAAGCAAAAGATATATCATCTAAATGTTACTAAGCAATCTATAAAGCCAAAACCTGTTACAAACAGACCAAACAGAACCAAAAAGGTGAAAAAATAATCTGTGTAGGCACTGTCCATCTGGCCAAACAAGACCTCCTCAAAATTCTCCTGTGCAACAAAACAGCTACGAAGGCTCAAATCAGAGGTACCCATTGACTCTTAAGAAACCTAGAATTATCAAGCATCAGCCAGGCAAAACCACTAAAAAGTTATCAGGGAAACCTAAACCTTGCTGTGGGACCAAATTTCAACAAAAGGCCAAAGTACCCAAACTACCTTCAGTTCCAAAGGATCCAAGGAAAGGTCATAGTGAAACCAAACCACAGCTATTAAGTCCCAAGAAAACATCCAGCCAAGCAAAACCTCATAAAAATCCAACCACAAAGCAACAAACAAGTCAAGCAAAAACTGAGTATTTGGTCCAAATATTCCCAAACATCATCAGACTGGATCCTCAGGGCATCATTTGAGTAAACCAATAAGAAAACAATCCGCCAGGGGCGCCTGGGTGGCTTAGTCAGTTAAGCGTCCGACTTTCGCTTAGGTCGTGTTCTCGCGGTTCGTGGGTTCGAGCCCCGCGTCGGGCTCTGTGCTGACTGCCAGCTCAGAGCCTGGAGCCTGTTTCAGTCTGTGACTCCCTCTCTCTCTGACCCTCCCCTGCTCACGCTGTCTCTCTCTCTCTCTCTCCCTCCTAGAAATAAATAAAACATTAAAAAAAAAAAAAAGAAAAAAAACAATCCGCCAAAGAAAGCCTAAGGCAAAAGCAACAAAGCAACAGAAAAACAGAAAGGCAAAGGATCCACCCAATTATTTAAGACCTCCCCAACCAGGCCCTCAGTTTCATCCCCCTGGTCAACCAGCACTTGAACCAAAGGAGCCTTCACTCTGTCATCCTGCGCTACAAAAACAATATCCTAACCCACTTTGTCTTCATCCATATAAACCCGTCCAACACCCTGGCTCACACACACACTGTGGAAAGCAACCAGGTAAAAAAGCACCCACTTCATCCACACAGACCTTGTCAAAAGCCATCATTGAAACCTAAACCTGGATTTCAGGATCATCATCCAAGGGTACTTCCTCCCACCACAACCTGGAAAGTTGCCAGAAAATCTTAACCCAACAACCTCAAAAACTGTATCCTCAGGACCATTTTTAGTGACCACAAAGCTTCTGCAATCATTCAATCAGTATCAACTAGCAGAAAACCCACCAAAAACTCACTGGCTTCTATCACCAAATCTTCCCCAATTTCTAATCCAACAACTACAGCCACAAAATCCACTGTTCCTGCCAAACCTGTGGTTAATACTCCCCAATCCTCCATGACTGTCACGCCAATAACCCCTACAACCAAATCTTCCAGCGCTAAGAAATCTTCCACAACTATCACTACATCTACTACTACAACCAAAGTTGTCATCATCTCCACCAAATCCATCACCAACTCTGAGTCTGCTGTCCTCACAACTAAATCCACCACAACTTTAAAACTTGTGATTTTTACTACGAAACTGAACACATCTACCAAGACTGAAGCACTCACCACCAAACTTACTACTAACACTGTAGCTAACATCAGTTCATCTTCCACCACATCACTCAAAACAACTTAAATTCCTAGTTTCTCTTCCACCAGCCCTACCACTATAAAATCTGCCCAAAAGACCAAATATGTCACTAAATCCCTTCCTACTACCACCAAAGTCCCCAAACCTACCAGCTCAATATCCATCCCCACAAAAACAATGCCTGCTTCTAATTACTCAACAATTGTGATGAAAACTACATCTCCTATCACAGATTCAGTTTCTCAGTCTACATTAACCATCACTATACCTGCTACTACCACTGCTTCAACCGTCAATACAGCCATACCGTCTTCAGTCACTGCTATGACTATGGCCAGGGACACCTTAAGAACTGCAGATGCTACAAAGATGCCAGCCACGAACGCAGTTCCTCTGTCTACAGTGCCACCAAGACACACATCTGCTGCCACCCCAGCTGCCCTACCACATCTGCTCCCAAAGGTACTTCCCGCCCCTCACTGAGCCCATTGCCTCCACAGTGGGTCTCCTCTTCACCAGCTCCTACCATCGCCACAAGTACACCTGCCCTTCCCAGCACCTCACAAAGTGCCACTACCCCAGATCCTTCTACCAGTTCCTCTGCTGCAGCCACCAGCACAGCCCTGACCGCTCTGACCATGTCTTCTTCCCCAACCACACAGACTGTCTCTACAACGTCTGCTGCCACATCTCTCCCTACCACACCCGCTCCCACAACCACCACTGTCACCAGAGAGACAAGCACCACCACAGCTGATCTCTTTTCTACATCAGCTGCCACTACATTTTCTGAGCCCTCTTCCCGAACCACTGGGGAATCTTCCCCACCATCTGCAAGCACTACACACACTGCCACTCAGAGCACCGTAGTTCCTGCAGCCAGTCCTACCACACCAGCTTCTACATCCACTCCTGCCACTTCTACAGGCACACAGGCTGCCACTTCCATGCCTGTTCTCACCCCTGGGTCTACTATTACAAGCACCACACCTACAGCCACAATGACTTCAGTTATTCTGACCACCGCCTCTGGTGCCTCAACTACTCCTTCCTTTAGTATCTCATCAGCCCCCACCATGTCTGCAGCCACTACAACAGTGACCACAGAAGCACCCTACATCACTTCAGCTGATACATTCAACACACCTGTTTTCACCAAAGAGATTATCTCTGACACCCCCAAGACTACTATGCCCACTACCACATCTGCTTCCTCCACACCTGATGACATTGTCCTTCATGACACTGCCACTTCAACTGTTATGACAACCAATACTGTCATCACAGCTGATGACACTTCAAACCCTAGCACATTTTATGACAATGGACTTAATGGTAGTGATGGCACCACTGAAAATAACACAACTTAGCCCACATAGATGATTTTACAGATAGTCAGATGAAAACTGAATCATATTCTACAACCCACTACCATACAGTATAATTTTCATGGGTTGAATTTCTGAACCCCACTTAACCTGAAACCAAAATCTTAGACCTACTCTTTCAAACATGCTTAATTTTCTTCTAGCTAAAAATATTTTCGTTTATATTCTGAATATTTAAAGGAAATCTAAATAGTATAAATATATTTCTTTTTTGTACACAATCATTTCTATTACCTATGAAATTACAATGAGTTATCTTTAAATAGTGCAAATCATGATCACTTTTTTCTAAAATCTATACCCAAGAGAAAGATTTGGAAAAATTATACCTAAACACTAATGGTGTTTTTTGTTTTTTTTTTTGTTTGTTTTTGGTGGATGAACTATAGACACTTCAGGACTGAGAAAGAATGAAATCATATTTAACCAAAGAAATTCCTTTAGATAACATCCTAACCAACATCTCTCCCTAAACTTATCTAGTTCTTTTTTTTTTTTTTAATATTTTATTTATTTTTAGGAGAGAGAGAGAGAAACAGGGTGAGCAGGGGAGGGTCAGAGAGGAAGTCACAGACTGAAACAGGCCCCAGGCTCTGAGCTGGCAGTCAGCACAGAGCCCGACGCGGGGCTCGAACCCACGAACCGCGAGATCATGACCTAAGCGAAAGTCGGACGCTTAACCGACTAAGCCACCCAGGCGCCCCTAAACTTATCTAGTTCTACCTATCACCCAGTGAATTCTACAGATGTTTTCTGGACTTGATGGATGACCACATATACACAAATGTAAATCTTTAAGAAATATAAACAGGGGCACCTGGGTTGCTTAGTCAGTTAAGCATCCAACTCGATCTCAGCTCAGGTCATGATCTCACAGTTCAGAATGTGAGTTCGAGCCCTGCATCGAGCCCTGCATCCTGCCCTGTTTGAGCCCTGCATTTGACAAACAAATATGTATTGTTTATCAGTGCAGAACTTCCTTGGTACTCTTTCCCTCTCTCTCTCTGTCCCTCCCACCACCCCTTTCAAAATAAATAAATAAAATTTTAAAAGAGAAATATAAACAATTCTAAAGTTATCAAACTTTAAGCAAGATAATTTGTGAAGAAAAGTTAATAAGTAATTACTTACCAGTTATTAGTACCACAAAGAGATCCTAAGTTAAAAGAATTTTTATTCATTAAATTGCAATAAGAATTTGTAAATAAGTCAAAAGGACCGAGCATCATTGTCTGAAAATCAATATTAACTTCAAGAAACAAAGAATGCAATCAATCGGAACTCCCATTCACATGAGGCTGGGCACAAAAATGCACATGGCTGCTGCTTACCCAGTGTTCATTTGAGTGATGACATTAAAATGTTGTCCAGAAAGAATCGGCTGAGGGCAATAAAAATTTAATGAAAATGAAGACTAATGTGAGAAAATTGAAAATATGTTATTAATGACATTTTCATTTTATTTCCAAAAGTACTTGAACTTCAAAAACAAAAGTTTTAAAAGATAATTTGTAGCTTTGAGGTGCACCAGACACAGATTAGTCATTCATTAAGTCAAAATTATGAAATGGACAAAGGTAACCTTTTTCAAGGTGATGATATAACGTTAAAATGAATGAAATGAATTCCATATGAGAAAATTTAATACAGAGTTTTATTCTTTACCCTATAAATGTGTTCCTAAGAAGTCTTATGCAAGCTGATTATTTTAATCAAATCATATTAAGAGCACTCCAAATACCTACTATATAGTATCTTTAAATTATAATAAATATTTACAGGGCCGCCTGGGTGGCTCAGTCGGTTGGCGTCCCACTTCGGCTCAGGTCATGATCTCTTGGTTCCTACGTTGGAGCCCCTCATCGGGCTCTGGGCTGACAGCCAGCTCAGAGCCTGGAGCTTGTTTCAGATTCTGTATCTCTCTGTCTCTCTCTCTGTCTCTCTCTCTCTGTCTCTCTCTCTCTGACCTTCCCCTGCTCATGTTGTTTCTCTCTCTATCTCTCAGAAATAAATAAAACATTTAAAAAATTTTTTAAATAACTGAATATTTACAAAAAGAAAAAAATTACCTTTTCTTTTATCTGCTGGGCAGCTTTAGATTTTTATTCATGGCATTGTCTTAAGGTGTTATCAAGAAGAGTAAAAACATAATCATAAATTCACTTATGTATATCTTTCACAGAGCATACATAATAGCAGCAAGAGCTAAAAATTTACCTCAAAGCCCTTTATTTAAGCATTATTTATGTATAATAAAGGTCTTCTTTAATAACAATATATATTAGCATTAACAAACAGAAGTAAATGCTTGCTGCTAATGGGAAAACTCTTTTTTATTTTCTCTAATAAAAGTTTGAAATGACCTCCTTTTTTCCTGTTTGTTTCTGTTTTCTGAACCTAAAAGACCTTCTATTTCAATTAAAAGGATTAAAAGGATATTATGATATTATGTTGAAACCAATTTGACAATAAACTATTTGTAAAAAAAATAAAAGGATATTATGATAAATCATTAGATCTGGCCACACATAAAAGAAAGAACTCAAATCCACCTCCAATACTTTCTTTACATGCTTATAATTCCTCAATCTGGACAGATATTTGACTACCTGATATATGTGCATGTATATAGTAACCTGAATATAAACATTTCCCACATTTTCCAAGTGAGAGGATAGTCAAAAAGCTTCAGAATTTGTAAACTCAAATAAAAAAATTTCTAAAGATGTAAATGAAATTGTCACACCCCATATTATATTTATTTGGTTACAGTTTCATGTATGTTTACAATTATATTTTGTACGGAGAAAGATATTAATTTTTGAATAATGCTCTTTTTCTGTTCTTACATTTCACACAAAAATTTTCTTCAAACCCCTCAGCTTCATCTTTGATGCATCATGAAATACATCTCATATCCCATCCATACTATTTTTAATAATTTAATGCTAGTCACTACTCACCACTAATGTGCCACAACACACAGTTTGAAAAACACTGCCTTAAGAGTTATGTTTAAGACAAATTAATGAACCATCCAATGGGCATGGGTCACAGGCTACAAGAGCCATTACCAAGGTGTTGGGAATTTAGTCTGAAAATAAGCTTTCCCCTGTTTATCACCTCTCCTTTCCATTCTAGTCTCCAGTCTTTGAGTCTGAATTGGCAGTTATCCTCATTTCCTTGCTGTCAGATCTCTGGATCTTGGCTAAGCAAACCTGACTCCATTTTTCCCTGGGACTGACCTAAACACTATAACCATCTAATGCGTTTTGACCCAGATTTTGACGTCAACATTTTCAGTGCTGAATTTTTAACTACTCTTCTGATCCTCACAGCTTCTTTGACTCACAAGTAGTTGTCTTTGGTTGCAGATGATACCTGGGCTCCAGTTATTCCTGCAGAAGCTAAGAGCCTCTTCCCATGTCAAGTCAGGGCAAGTAAACCGATAGAGTAAGAGAGTTCAGGCGAAAAAAACATGAACTACTAGAAATTAAGAAATAATTATTTTAAATAACCACTGGGGAAAACTCAAAACAAAATTAATTATAAGTTGGGGCCCCTGGGTGGCTCAGTCGGTTAAGCGTCCGACTTCAGCTCAGGTCATGATCTCACGGTTCATGGGTTCAAGCCCCATGTTGGGCTCTGTGCTAACCACTCAGAGTCTGGAGCCTGCTTCGGATTCTTTGTCTCCCTCTCTCTCTCTGACCCTCCCCTGCTCATGCTGCCTCTCTCTCTCAGAAATAAATAAAACATTTTTAAAAATAATTATAAATTATCTAGAAAGTTAGGAATAGTTGAACATTTTGTTCCAAAATCAAAGCTGTTTATCAAGGAAAAATCTAGTCTTAAATGTTGTTATTAGCAAAAATAAATAAGACTACATCAAACTAAAAGGCTTCTGCATAGCAAAAAAAGCAATCACAAAATGAAAAGGCAACCTACAGATGGGAGAAAATATTTGAAGATCATATATCTGATATATCTTATATATCTGTTAATACCCAAAATATACAACAAACTCATACAATTCAATAGGTAAAAAAAAGAAAGTAAGAAAGAGAGAGAGAGAGAAAGAGAGAGAGAAAGCAGAGAAGAGAAGGGAAGGGAAGGGAAGGGAAGGGAAGAAAAGAGAAAAAGCCAATTCCATTAAAAAATACGAAGAGGAACTGAACATTTTTCCAAAGAAGATATACAAATGGCCAACAGGTACATGAAAAGATGTTCAACATCACTAATCATCAGGAAAATGCAAATCAAGACCAAAATAAGGTATCACCTTATCCCTATTAGTTTATCATCAGAAGACAGGAGCTAACAAGTTTGGCAAGGATACGGAGAAAAGGAAACCCTAGAGCATTGTTTGTGGGAATGTAAATTGGTGCAGCCACTATGGAAAACAGTATTGAGTTACTCAAAATATTAAAAATAGATCTACCATGTGACCTAGCAACCCCAAAGGAATCAAAGCCATTACTGTGAAGAGATACCTGCACTCCTATGTTCACCGTAACACTATTCACAATAATGAAGGTGTGGAAATAACCTAAGTGTCTGTCAACATATGAATGGATAAAGAAATGTGATGTGTGTGTACGTATATACATATACAATAGAATACCAGCCAGCCAATAAAAGAAGGAAATCCTTTCATTTGTGACAACATAGATGAATTTGGAGAACATTATGCTAAGTGAAATAAGCCAGAGAAAGGCAAATACTACATAATAGCACATATAGGTGGAATTTAAAGGAAGAAAATAGTCAAACTATACAAACAGAAGGTAGAAAAGTGGTTGCCAGGGGTTGGTGGGGAAACAGGGAGAGGTTAATAAAAGAATACAAACTTTGAATTACAAGAATAATAAAGTCTAAGGTCTAAGGATCTAATATATAATATGGTGACTTAGTAGATTATACCATATTATATAACAAAAATTTGCTAAAACAGTAGAAATTAAATTACTGACTACACCAAAAAAAGATAAATTTTTGAGGTGATATGTGTATCAATTACCTTCAAGAGAAATCTTTCCACAAAGTATAGGTATATCAAATCACCATTATGAACAATTTAAATATCTTACAATTATATGTCAATTTTAAGTCAATAAAGCTAAAATTGAAAAAAATTCTAGCTCTTTTTCTTTTTTATTGGTTACTTTTTATTTGGTTCTTTTTAACTTTTTTAATTTAAATCCAAACCAGTTAACATATAGTGTAATAGTGATTTCAGGAATAGAATTTAACGATTCATCACTTATATGTAACATCTAATGCTCATCCCAACAAGTGCTCACCTTAATGCCCATACACCATTTAGCTGATCCCCTCACCCCAACACCCCACCAGCAACCCTCAGTTTGTTCTCTGTATTTAAGAGCCTCTTATGGTGGGGCATCTGAGTGACTCAGTCAGTAAGTATCCATCTTGATTTAGGCTCTGGTCATGCTATCACGGCTTCATGAGTTCAAACCCCATATCAGGCTGTATGCTGACTCAGCAGAGACTGCTTGGGATTCTCTCTCTCGCTCTCTCTCCCTCTAACTGCCCCTCCCCAGCTCACACTCTGCCTCTTTTTAAGTAAACTTTAAAAAAATATTTTTTAAAAAGTCTCATGGTTTGTCTCCTTCTCTGTTTTTATCTAATTTTTGCCATAAGTAGCTATGAGCAAAGTTGAATATGTTTTCAAAGAGCTACAGCCAGTTTTATGTATTTATTTTGAACTAATGATTTGACTTTCCTTTCAGAAGGATGACTTCTAGCCAGGAGATCAGCTTATGTTCAAAACCACAAACACTAGTAGAAAATGGGGTTCAAAACCACAGGCGATACAATCCTTAATGTAATCCTACCAACGAGAGCGATCTCTCAAAGCCAGACTCTTCAGTTTCCTCTGTCTGGAGTTCCTTCCTTGTTTGAATATCACTATGTTTAGCTTTCAGTCATAGAATTTGGCACTCTGGCATTGTATTTATTCTGATGCCTATGCCCAAGTTTGTAATGGAAAAAAAGGCTGGTTAGGCTCTTTATCCTGTACAGAAGACTTTGAAAAGAGTGAGTGTGCCTGGGATTCTTCATTGTCTTATAGTTCTGTGACCCCAGAGGGAACAAGAGACTCATCTGTTTTGTTTCTTAAATTCCACATATGAGTGAAGTCATATGATATTTGTCTTTCTTAGGTCTTTTCTAAGTGTAAGTTCCCAAGGCACAGCCCAGAGTGCCCAAGGCTAGAATTCATACAGTTTACTCACTAAATAATGGCTGCTCACCTGCTGCCTGCCAAGAACTTTGGTACGTGCCAAAGGCACAGTGGTTAATCAGAAAGACATTGCCCTGTCCCTTTGCAGCTTGTGATCCAGTAAGGAAGTCACTCAGCAAGCAAAGAATTATACAGAGCTTTAATACATTGAGATATTCTATGAAAGCATGGGAAGAGTGGATTTAACCTACTCGGGAGCTATCAGGGAAGGCTTCTCTAAAGAAGTGATATTTAGGCTGAACCTTGAACTAGATAGGAAGAGCTAATAAAACTGAAGGAGAAACAGCCTTACACGTTGAGGGAATGGATGGTATGTTGTTCATCTGTCCACCAATTTGAAGACTTTTCTAAACCAATGAAATGCCAAGTACAGTGAAGTTCTCAAAGCCACCTGGAATATCTCTCCATGTCACTTCAATGTGACTCAAAAAGATACTGAGGAGACTCTTGTTCCCTCTGGGGTCACAGAACTATAAGACAATGAAGAATCTCAGGCACACTCACTCTTTTCAAAGTCTTCTGTACAGGATAAAGAGCCTAACCAGCCTTTTTTTCTGTTACAAACTTGGGCATAGGCATCAGAATAAATATAATGCCAGAGTGCCAAATTCTATGACTGAAAGCTAAACATAGTGATATTCAAACAAGGAAGGAACTCCAGACAGAGGAAACTGAAGAGTCTGGCTTTGAGAGATCGCTCTCGTTGGTAGGATTACATTAAGGATTGTATCGCTTGTGGTTTTGAACCCCATTTTCTACTAGTGTTTGTGGTTTTGAACATAAGCTGATCTCCTGGCTAGAAGTCATCCTTCTGGAAGGAAAGTCAAATCATTAGTTCAAAATAAATACATAAAACTAGCCATAGTTCTTTAAAAAAAAAAACACACATATTCAACCTTCTCATAGCTACTTATGGCATTAAACTTGAACAGTATTTTAAGTATAAAATAGCGATTATTAGCAAATATCAGCTGTTGTTGATTTTATTTTTATAAAGTTTAAATTTGAATTAATGAGAGAAATGGGAAGAAAAGAATAAACTAAAATTTTCAGAGAATCCTTAACTTTCATTTTCCTATACAAATCTTTTTAATTTGTTCACTATTTTCCTAATTTTTGATCAGAGAAATTTTAAAGGTGGCAACATGACAGAGTAAAAATGGGAGTCAGTGTATCAGGGTTCTAATCCAGTTTGGGCCATTAATTAAATTTATTCTGTGATTTTGAATTTTAAATAAGTTACTTATGAAAAATTATTTTCATAAGTAAAACAATTAGTTGACTAGGTAAATTTTTAAATTTTTCTGCTGTTCTAAGGTTCTAAGCTAATCAAATGGAAATTTACTTCATTCCTCTTCACATCATCTCTAATCATTAAGCAGCTTAAGTAGGATTGCTATTCCCAAAAATATAGCTGACTAGGCAGTCACACAGAGGTGGCTTGTTTAACGAGAACTCAGGAAGGCATAGGCAGAACTTCCTCCTTCTAGATTTGAGGGAATAAGGCTGTAGAAAAGAAAAACACTGAAGTAGTTTGTGTTACCAATATACTATATCCTCAAAATAGAATAAACCAGTAATAACTTGTTTCATCCCACCATCACTATCAGGTACTGCAAGAAGATAGATATTAATGCTGAAGAAAGCAGAGTGAAGGAAAAATAACCCCATAAAAGATGCAACTACAATCCATCCTTGCCCGGATAACCAGCCTAAATTTTCTGTTTATGTGATCAAAAAAAATTCATCCTGAACAGCATTACAAATCAACTTGACTTAATGGACACTTATACAACACTCCAACAAACAACAGAATGCACATTCTTTTTAAAGGAATGTGGAGCAGTCACCAAGACAGATTATTAAAAAAAAAAAATTAATCTCAATAAACTAAACTTGTGAGATTTGAAATCATACAAATTATCTTCTCCAACCACAAAAAAAGTTAAACTAAAATTAAATAGTAGCAAGAGAGATGAAAAATCTCATAAAAATTAGAAATTAAATGACACTCTTTTAAGTTACCCACTGAATAAAGAATAAACAAAAAGACAAATTTAAAAACATCTTCAACTAAATTCAAATAAAACACAACATATGTCAAATTTGGTGGTTGTAGCTAAAGCAAGGCTTAGGGAAATTTTACATCACTAAATGTTTATATCAGAAAAGAACAAAGATCTTAAATCAACGACATTGGCTTTATCTTAGGAAGCTAGAAAAAGAAGCACATATTGAACATATAAAAAAGTCTAAAGAGAGAGAATAATATAAATGCGGGCAAAAAACAGGCAAAAAATAAAGAAAATCAATGAAACCAAAAGCTGCTTCTTTCAGAAGATGAATAAAATTATTGAACCATTAGCCAATCTGATTCGAGAAAAAAAGAGAAGACACAAATAACTAAGATGAGGAATGAGAGGAGAAAACACTACAAACTCTTCAAATATTAAGTGATCAATAAGGAATATTATGATCGACTTTATGTCAATAACTTTGACAATAGCAATAATATCCAAGGCCATTCTGTTTCGGAAGACAGCTTTCCTCCTTAGAGACATCTCAATGTTTAGTAAACATAGGTTTTGTCAGTTATTATTTAAGCCTTGCTGGATGAATTTAGCAAGGAATTCTATATGTGTTACAATGTCCTCCAGGCTATTGGATGGAAGAAAGCAGCCAAATTATCACACCAATAGAAAATAAAATGTACCACCTGGCCTTGAGGAGAGGGAGGTTGGCAGGTTTAGAAATTTAACCTGGTTGTGCATACCATACACGTTGCCTAAGGGAGACAGCACTGTCAAGCATGAGGATATGAACTGGGGGCAGGATATGCCAGATCAGGAACCCTATCTTCTCCCCTCTCTCAATGGTGCCTGTTTCATGATACAGTATGTATCAACAAGTGAAACTTGTAGTAGGACAACGGGATCCCAGGGGAGATTGAGTAATCCTCCCTCACCCAGAGGTACAAAATGACTTACTCAACCCAGTGGGACAGCCCATCCCAAATTCCAGTAGATAATGCCTTTCCCAAGCGTTGGAAAGATGGAGCTTGGCATTCTCAACAGCATGGCTCATTGATCCATAGTGAGAGTCAGACCAATGGCTGCCTCTAGCACCTTCCAAACCTTTTGGTGTTAGGTGTCTTGACAAGGGTCCCTAGTTTTGCATATGAGGCAACAGGCCTACTGGTTTATCATTCAAAGGTGTTAAAACCTAGGACAGTGCTTTATTCCACCTGGCCAAGGTGATTTTACTTGTTAATAACTTAGTCTGCTTCTCTAATATTCCATTTTCCCTTTCTAACAACCATGCTATTTGTGAATTATAAGGGAGACGGGACTTCCATTAAGTACATTTTCTTGCCCAGTGTTACACATTGTAGCCTTTCAAATATGACTCCTGATCACTGTCTATTCAATCCCCATACATGCTATTCTGCCCTTCTAATCCCATAATCATGGCAGCCTGGTTTGTGCATTAACAGGAGAAAGCTTGGGTTAGGCTAGACACCATGTCTACAAAGCACATTTAAAATATATAGTTACACCTACTCCATCAAATATTTAATGATGAAAGCCTGAATGTTTACCTCTAAAATCAGGGGAAAGGCATGGAGGGATGCTCTCTGCACCTTTATTTAAGATTATAGTGAGAGTCTAGCTAGTGTAATAAGACAAGAAACAAAATAAAATTGGAAAGGGGAAAAAAAGTCTCTATGGAGAAATCCCAAGGAATCTGCAAAAAAAAAAAATTGATTAGAGTTATTAAGTGAGATTAGCAAGGTTACAAGATACACAATATCCTGGTGTCCTGTAGGATGCACTGTATTTCTATATATTAGGAATAAACAGCTAAAATCTGAAATTAAAAAAAATACTGACAGCTAAAATCTAAAATTAAAAAAAATACTGATGGAGTAGAAAAGAAAATGACAGCAGAGAAGGAGGACCATAGACGGCCCTGGTCCCAGGAACACTGCTAGATAACTATCAAATCATCCCAAATACCCCAGAAATTAACCCCAAGACTGACAGAACTATGTACTATTTATTTATGAAAGAAATGGAAGATGACATGAAGAAATGGAAAGAAATTTCATGCTCATGGATTGGAAGAACATATATTGTTAAAATGTCTATACTACCCAAAGCAATATGCACATTTAATGCAATCCCAATCAAAATATTACCATTATGTTTCACAGAACTAGTACAAACAATCCTACAATTTCTATGGAACCACAAAAGTCCCTGGAAAGTCAAAGCAATTCTGAAAAAGAAAAACAAAACTGGAGGTATCACAATTCTGGACTTCAAGTTATATTACAAAACTTTAGTAGTCAAAACAATAAATTACTGGCACAAAACCAGACAAACAGATCAATGTAACAGAACAGAAAACCCAGAAATGAGCCCACAATTGTATGGTCAATTGGTCTTTTACAAAGCAAGAAAAACTATTCAATGGGGAAAATGATAGTCTCTTCAACAAATAGTGTTGGAAAAACTGGCCAACTACATGCAGAAAAGGGGCAGCTGGGTGGCTTAGTTGCTTAAGTGTCCAACTTCAGCGCAGGTCATGATCTCACAGCTCATGAGTCCAAGCCCTGTGCTGGGCTCCGTGCTGACAGCTCAGAGCCTGGAGCCTGCTTCAGATTCTGTCTCTCTCTCTCTCTACTCATCCCCTACTTGCTTTTTCACTCACTCTCTGTCTCTCTCTCTCTCTCAAATATAAATAAAGCATTAATTAAAAAAAAAACACTACATGCAAAAGAATGAAACTAGACCACTTCCTTATACCATAAACAAAAATAAATTCAATATGGATTAAAGACCTAAATGTGAGACCAGAAAATCATAATAATTCTAGAAGAGAGCACAGGCAGTAACTTCTCGGTGACATCAGTGACATCAGCTATGACAACTTCTTTTTAGACAGGTTTCCTGAGGTAAAGGGGAAAAAAGCAAAAATAAACTGTTAGGACTTCATCAAGATAAAAGCTTTGCACAGTGAAGGAAATCTTAGGAATGGGAGAAGACATTTGCAAAGGACGTACCTGATAAATAGTCATTTCCCAGATGTATAAATAACTTCTAAAACTTAACAAATACAAATACAAAAACCAAATAATAGTTTAAAAATGGGCAGTGGGCCACCTGGGTGGCTTAGTCAGTTGAGCATCTGACTCGATTTTGGCTCAGATCATGATCCCAAAATCATGGGATCACAGTGGAAACCTGCTTGAGATTCTCTCTCTCCCTTGGCCCTGCTCCTCTGCTTACACACTCTCTCTCATAAAAAAAAAAAAAAAAAAAAAACAATTTAAAAAACCTTAAAAATTAAATAAATAAAAATAAATAAAAATTTTAAATGGACAGAAGACATGCATAGAAAGTTTTCCAAACAAGACATACAGATGACAAAGAGACACCTGAAAAGATGCTCAACATCACTGAATATGAGGGAAATGCAAATCAAAAGTACCATGAGGTATCACCTCACACCTGTCAGAATGGCTAAAATTAACACACGAAACAACAGATACTGGGAATGATGCAGAGAAAGAGGAACCTTCTTGCACTGTTGGTGGGAATGCAAACTGGTGCAGTCACTGTGGAAAACAGTGCATCACCTCAGTGTTTATATTAGCATTAGGTACAATAGCCAAATTATGAAAATAGCCCTAGTGTCCATTGACTAATGAATAGATAAAGAAGAGAAGGTGTAATATATTTATATTCACATGTATTTATTTATGGAATATTATCCAGCCATTAAAAAAAGGATGAGGGGCACCTGGGTGGCTTAGTCGGTTAAGCGTCTGACTTTCGCTTAGGTCATGATCTCGCGGTTTGTGGGTTCGAGCCCCGCATCAGGCTCTGTGCTGACTGCCAGCTCAGAGCCTGGAACCTGTTTCAGATTCTGTGTCTCCCTCTCTCTCTGACCCTCCCCTGCTCGCCCTGTCTCTCTCTCTCTTAGAAATAAATAAAAAAATAAAAATAAAAATAAAAAAAGGATGAAATCTTGCCCTTTGCAACATAATGGAGGTAGAGAGCATTATGCCAAGAAAACTAAGTAAGTCAGAGAAAGACAAATACCATATGATTTCACTCGTATGTGGAATTTAAGAAACAAAACAAGCAAGTAAAGGGAAAAAGAGAGAGAAACAAACCAAGAAACAGACTCTTAACTACAAAAAAACAAATTGATGGTTACTAGAATGGAGGTTTGGGGGATGGGTTAAATAAGTGATGGGGATTAAGGAGGGCACTTGTGATGAGCACTGGGTGTTATATGGAATTACTGAAGCACTCTATTGTACACCTGAAACTAATATACTGTATGTTAATTAACTAGAATTTAAATTAAAACTTAACAATACATAAATAAAATCTAAAAATACTATTTGCAATAGAATCCAAAATACTAAACACTTAGGAATAAATTAAATAATAATTTGCAAGAACTATATATATATAAATATATATAGTTTGCTACATACATTTATATATATATATACATGTATATATATATATATGTATTTGCTATATACATATACATATAGCAAACTATATAATATGCTGTAATTAAATAAGATCCAAATAAGTGGACACACATACTATGCTTAGGAATTTTAAGACCCAATCTAGTTAAGATTTAATTCTCTCCAAACTGGTCTACATCCCAAATGCAATCCCAATCAAAATGTCAATTTTTAAAATATATTTACAAGCTGATTCTAAAATGTATATGGAAAGTCAAGGAATCAAAATAGTCAAAACAATTTTGTAAAGGGAGAAAAAAGTGGAGTACTATACTTCCCAATGTAAGACAATATAAAGCTAAAGTAATCAACCTGATGCGGTACTGCTGTAAAGACAAACATAAAGATCAATGGAATAGAAGAGGAAATCCAGCAAGAACCCACACATACACAGTCAACTCATCTTTCGTGAATGTATTTGCCCTTGAAACTCCTAACTCCTAAATCTAGCACAGGAGGCTGGATACCAGTTAAGATCTAGTGTTCTACTGCTGCCTGCCTGTTGGCCTCCATTTCCAAATGCTACCTGTTCCCTTCTAGGTTTTGTATTGCTGTCTCTCAACTGTCAGAAGACTCCCCCACTGTACTGTAACTCTTAGTATCTGTTTTACATTTATTATCTGTTAACTTAGAATGCCATTTTTCACCTGCTATACTGAGCTACTTCCAAGAAACTGTAGCTGGCTCCATTCCCAAGAAACTCATCTAAATGAATGTATCATATCCATTCCTGCTCATGACCACCTCATCTAAGTGAACCATGACTAGACGTGCCCAAAGATATACCAGGACATATGGAATTTCTCAATCATGTTCTCTGAAACTGGGTTCACTATACTGGTAAAACCTCTGAAACTTATTTAAGTTGCTATCATTTAGAAACTTCTGCCTTTAAAACACCTGGGTTAGTTATAGTCTCCAATGACACAAGCCCTTATACATAATTCTCTTATACTAACATCCCTGATATCATTTAACCTGTCATACTTTGCATCAGACAAGCACAAACAGGAATTTCTTTTTGTAACCTCGTTGTCCCCAGCAATCTGGGATGAGACGCGGCTTGTTTCCAACTTCTACTTATACGGTGTTTTAAAATTCACTTCATCAAGTATCAATGAAGGGGGTTAGTTTCTTTGGCAAGCTCTATAAAATATTTGTAATTCTGTTTTATTCCATCTGAAAACAGCTTTTGTTTGTTTTGCAGGGTTTTTTGATGCTGTGGTTCTGCATATGTATCTCTACTTTGGGCTTTGTGCCATGGTCTCTAGTCAGCTGCAGGTGTTTTCTTCACACCTGTGACAATGTTTGGAGTCAATTTCACCACTTTAGGTGGCAAGAAAAATTCTTAAATGGGTTCCAAACTGAATATAAATTTCCCCTTCGGGCAGAAACAAGAACTTCATGAAAATCTCTACCTATATAATACTGTAAGTATGTTTCCTTATTCCTTTTAATTCTGGAATGCTGGCATCCAACAGTTTCACAGTTAATAATAGCTAATATGTATTGGTCATTTCTTTTGAGACAAATACTGCTAAGTATGTAATATGCATTATCTCGTTTGATATTCACAAAAACCCCACAAGGGAAATCTCATCATCACATTACTAACAAAGAAACTAAATCTCAGAAGAGTTGAACGACTTACATAAAATCATACAACCAGTAAGTCAGATGGCAGACCCATTGACAATTGAGTACATAGCACAAAAGTACGCCACTCTCTGCAGAAACACACCAACTTTTGATGGAAAATATTCCTGTTTTATTTTTGTGATGGAAAATATTCCCAAACATTACATAGTGAAATAAATTTTCTTTTAAAATTTCCTCTAATTAAAACAGAGATGAGCAAACTTTTTCTGTAAAATGCCAGATAGTAAATATTTTAGGTTTTGTAGGTATTTTCTGCTGTTTGTTTTTACAGTCTTTTAAAAATGTGAAAACAGTCTTCATGTGCTGGTACAGAACCAGGCCACAGGCCAAATAGGGCTTCCATGCTATGGTTTACTAAACCCAACTCTAGTAGTAACCTGGTTACCATTTTCACTAAACCTAAATTGTAATATACATTTCATTCTATAATTTTTTCATAGACTCAATTAGACCTTTCCTTATTATTCATTCTCTTTATTTAGAGCACAAATACCTTCCTGGGATATCTTAGGGTGCATCTTCTTATGACTGTAGGAAAACCTTCAAAATCATTGCTAATTTGCCTTTGCCAATATCTTTCCTTTTCTTTTTGGATTGTGCTCAGCTAACCAGGAAAAAAATTTCAGAGCTCTTCTTTTGCTTCTGTTACTATAGTTAGCAAAAAGAAAAGAAAAATTATGGATTTCCACGCAACTTTCCCAGTGACTATTCTTTAACTAGATGTCTCCATTTTGTTTTGTTTTAATTAGAAAGCAGTTCTGAGTGTCTCTCCTTCATAATGTTTATCTAATATGTATTTTAGAGCAGACAGAATTTAAACACAATCTCAATCTCTTTCTCAGCAGGTGCTTGGACAAAGGATCAAGGTGGGTTTTTAAAAATAGTTTATTATACAGATGTTGAAATTACAAACAGCTTACTGTACTTCATAACATTTCTTTTAATTTTTCTATCCCTTCTTGGGAAAAATAATTTCAGTTTAAAAATATTATTTTCAGTCAAGTTATTTACATGACTATCCCACATTTTAAACATCATCTTCATCACAGACATCAATTGACCTTCCTCTTGTGCTCAGAGATTCTACGCTCTACAAAACTCCACAGGATTCAAGAATATGCCTAAAAGGTTATTTCCTCCTCAATTACTGTTTTATTTATTATATATCTGTAATAAAATGATAAGGTAATAGGGGTCACCTGAGTGGCTCAGTTGGTTAAGCATCCAGCTTCGACTCAGGACATGATCTCACGGTTTATGAGTTCGAGCCCCATGTCAGGCTCTGTGTTGACAGCTCATAGCCTGGAGCCAGTTTTCTGCTCTGTGTCTCCCTCTCTCTGCCCCTCCCCTACTCACACTCTGTCTGTCTCTCTCTCAAAAATAAATATTTAAAACAAATGTTTTAATAAAATAAAATAAGGTAATAAATACAATTGCTGTTAATCCACTTCACAACTCAACCTGAGAAATTAGTTTATGGGAAGACCTAATCATGGACAGATGCCAAAAACCACCGTCTCCATTCTTGTTGTAAAGTCCACTGATCCTGCTCTTCTCTACAGAATGATGTTTCCTTTCCTGCCCTTTAAGTCCAAGACCTTCTTATCCTATATCTCTGTCTCCTATTCCAATACAAAATTCCATCTTTAAAGTAGACATAAAACTTTAGAGACAGGCATGTCAATCACAAAAATAACTGTAATTTCTGTCCCCGAGGAGTCTTACTCAATGGAATGATTTAATTTAGGTTTTGCTGAACTAAAACAATAAAGAAATAATGAACATGAAATCTTGACCAAAAAAAAAAAAGAAGAAGAAGAATAAAAAATATATCCTGGGTTAGTTTTAGAACACTGAATCGAGAAATACATGGCTGATACATAAAGGACAGCCATGACAAAGAAAGAGTGACAAACCAATTTAAGCTGGAGAAATGGAAAATACCAAAGGAGATATTATACTGGAAAGTACAAACTGTTTATCTAACCTTCCCATAATAGACATACTTAAAGAAAGAAATATCAAGAAGATATCAATGTCACAGTTATCCATTGTTGGTCCACTGGCTTTGTTATGTTAAGCGTTATGAATGCCCCCACGGATTTCCAGAATATTACACTTGCTTCTAATAATTGTTCTAGAACATTTACAGCTATGAAGTACATGGAATTATTTGAAAACAAAAAGGACTTAAACACATTTAAGATATTAGGATTCATAACATAGACAAAACAGATCATGCTAGGAAATAAAAAACTAAACAAGATACAAATAAAGCTTCCTTCTTTTCTTGCATATACAGACATAGATTATGTAGTCCTTGCCAAGATTAGATAGAGCTGAGACACTGGTCTCTATCACTTTTCCAGGCCAATTTTCCATTGTGCCATTGCCAAATTCACTTGCTTTTAATTTCAGATTATTTCTGTAACCCTGGAATTGGACTCTATAGTCTCTCCCATCCTGCAAAGACCTCCTCAAAACTCTAAAAGAAATTCAACTTTCAACTTGAGTAAAAAGAGAAAATACATTTCAAACAACAAAAACAAATCCCAAAAGAATATTGCTATACTAAAAGCCGTCTTAATCCACTGATTGAAATAATTGATGTTCTCCATATTCTAATTATTTTTACAAAGTATTAGAAAGCATAAAATATCTGAAAAATCCATGGGGTTGGTGTCAGAGTAGAAAAAACCGTTGGTAAAAAGCTTTCTACCAGGAATCCTACTTTAATAGACTTTTTAATTAACCAACTGGTTGGTTGAATCCAATCTGATTGAATTAGGTGAGAATCTTTTTTTCCAACTATGAAGCATTTTGGTATGGAGGTGAAAGTGTAGTGAGGAGCAGAAAATCAGCTATAATTTGTATTCCGAAAGAGCAGAATTCAATGGGCAGTATATTGTGAGGTCATCAGTTGTATCCCATGTCACAACACCCAGTGCCAATTTAAAATATGGGGTAATGCCTATTTGTAGTCTAGATGTTAATAGTATCCATACATTATTTCCCAAAATTGTATCATTGACATGTATAATTGCTATTGTATGATTATAAGTTCTGAATATGCCAAGGGGCTCCCGCATGCAAAAACATTAAAAGAATAAATGGTAAAAAATAAAAATACCGTTGATTCTGGGAAAAAAAGAATAAATGATACTCATCAGTTACTGAAAGATAAAAGCTAAGCAGTACTGGATTCTTACGCTTTTCCAATATTTAAAGAAAACTAAATCTTCAGGTATGAATGAATCAAGACGTGAAATAAACATTTCTGGAAACCCTATCAATTTTTTAGATCATTACAAATCTCCAACCAGGTAAGAACTTAAAGTGGTTTGAGAATTGTTCTAATGAAGCCATGGACTCAGAAAAAATTGTTTCATATCAGTAAAAATTCTATTCCACAGTTAATTTTGACCACAACAAGCATATTGCAAATACATATATAGCTGGTTACTAACAAAACGGAGGAAAAGATATTGGTATTATACTCTATATTCACTAACTCAATGCCATGCCAAAAACTACCACTTTTCATTCATTGCAATTCAAAAGCTGAGGTTTTACAATTTTAAAGCACCCTGTCAACCACTTTCTTACACCATACACAAAAATAAATTCAAAATGGATGAAAGACCTAAATGTAAGACAGGAAACCATCAAAACCCTAGAGGAGAAAACAGGCAACAACTTCCTTGACCTCAGCCACAGCAACTTCACTCGACACATCTCCAAGGCAAAGGAAATAAAAGCAAAAATGAGCCATTGGGACCTCATCAAGATAAAAAGCTTCTGCACTGCAAAGGAAACAATCAACAAAACTAAAAGGCAACTGACAGAATGGGAAAAGATATTTGTAACTGACATATCAGATAAAGGGTTAGTCTCCAAAATATATAAAGAACTTACCAAACTCAGCACTCCAAAAACAAATAATCCAGTGAAGAAATGAGCAGAAGACATGAATAGACACTTTTCCAAAAAAGACATCCAGATAGTCACTAGACGCATGAAAAGATGCTCAACATTGCCATCATCAGGGAAATACAAACCAAAACCACACTGAGATACAACCTCACACCAGAGTGGATAAAATTAGCAACTCAGGAAACAACAGATGTTGGCATGAATGTGGAGAAACAGGAGCCCTCTTGCACTGCTGGTGGGGATGCAAATTGATGCAGTTGCTCTGGAAAACAGTGTGAAGGTTCCTCAAAAAATTAAAAATAGAACTACCCTATGACCCAGCAATAGCACTACTAGGAATGTGTCCAAAGGATACAGGAGTGCTGATGAATAGGGGCACATGTACCCCAATGTTCATAGTAGCACTTTCAACAATAGCCAAATTATGAAAAGAGCCTAAATGTCCATCAATTGATGAATGGAAAAAGAAGATGTGGTTTATATATACAATGGAATATTACCTGGCAATGAGAAAGAATGAAATCTTGCCATTTGCATGAATGTGGATGGAACTGGAGGGTATTATGCTAAGTGAAATAAGTCAGTCAGAGAAAGACAATATCATACATTTTCTTTTTTTAATGTTTTTTTTTTTTTATTTCTAGGAGAGAGAGAGAGAGAGACAGCGTGAGCAGGGGAGGGTCAGAGAGAGAGGGAGTCACAGACTGAAACAGGCTCCAGGCTCCAAGCTGGCAGTCAGCACAGAGCCCGACGCGGGGCTCGAACCCATGAACCGCGAGATCATGACCTAAGCGAAAGTCGGATGCTCAACCGACTAAGCCACCCAGGCGCCCCCCTTTTTTTTTTTAATGTTTTTTTTTCATACATTTTCATTTATATGTGGAATTTGAGAAAATTAACAAAAGACCATGAGGGAAAGGAAGGAGAAAAAATAGCTTCAATCAGAGAGGGAGGCAAACCATAAGAGACTTTTAAGTACAGAGAACAAACTGTGGGTTGATGGGGTGGTAGGGGAGAGGGAAAAATGGGTGATGGGCATTGAGGAGGGCACTTGTTGGGATAAGCACTGGGTGTTGTATGTAAGTGATGAATCACAGGAATCTACTCCCGAAGCCAAGAGCACAGTATATACACTGTAAGTTAGCTAACTTGACAATAAATTATATTTTAAATAAATAAATAAATAAATAAATAAAACAGAGCACCCTGTCAGACCCTTTAAATTACCTCTTGTTATTCTCACCACAGTTTTGTAAGATAGATGCCTCTCCCATTTTGTAGATAAGAATATGAGGCTTAGAGAAATTAGATAACTTGCCGAATATTACATTGCTACTACGTGGAGAAGCACTGAATTAAACCCGAACAATTTTTACTTCTGAACCTGCCCTCATCTGGGGTCATATGTGAAAAGTAACAAACTGACTGTATAGAAGTGCAATCACAGCTTCAAAATTGTATTCCAGTTTGATGATTTTATATAGTCAATATCTAATTTTGAAACTTCTACAAAAATGGTTCCTAGGACATCAGTTAAGCATCTCTTGATTTCAGCTCGGGTTATGATCTCACAGTTCATGAGATAGAGCCCCTCATTGGGTTCCACACTGTCAGCTTGGAATTCTCTCTCTCCCACACTCTCTCTGCCCCCCCCCCACATGCATGCATGTTTGTGTGCACTCTTCCTCCCTCCCTCCGCCCCTCTCTCTCTCTCTCAAAATAAATAAATAAACATTTTTAAAAAATGGTTCCTGGACATCTAAAAATAAGTACTTACAAGACAACTGGTCTAATTTAAGAGACCATATCATGGGAGAAAAGAGAGGAGAGTGTTTTAGAATAAAAGGAACTAAGGATGTAAACATAATTCATGGTCCTTACTTGAGTCCTGGTTAGAACAAAACTAAAACGACTTTTGGCAAAATTCAGGAAATTCGCATATGGACTGAATTTTAAATTGCGTGTGTATTATTAATGTTAGATGACGCTGCTATTGTGTTATAAAAGAAAGGTGTTTTTGGAGCTAACTACTGAAATATTTAGAGAATAGCTCTCATGATTTCTGTAATTTACCTGAAAATATTACAACAAAACTATCACTTAAGTATCTATAACGAAATGCAAACAACTGAGAAATCTAGCGAATTATACCACTGTCCTCACTTTCCTGTGTACTTGAAGTCTTGTCAAAACAAAAAGTTAAAATTTCAAAAACCTCTGTCACGTGAAAAAACTCCACGTTTATCTTTCAGCTCTGAAACAATTGTCCTTTACTGGCATTTAGCATCAGGTTATTATTTTTAATTCTCTGGCCTTAGCTAAATTGTATTTCTTGACGGAGGAAAACTGGTGTTCCATGACATTGGCCTGTCCCAGGGCAGTCCCTCTGCATACGTTGAGAAGCCAAGAGGAAAGTGTAGAAGATCTGTTCCCTCTAGGAAGACCTGGGCCATGGTTGTCCAAGTCTTCTTAAGTGTCATCACTCATTATCACTTCTCATCAATCAAGTAAATTACTCACAGAGAAGCCTTTATTGTTACCATGTTCATCAGGAAGAAGGTCACACACAAAGGACTGCTGTCAACATCGACAAATTACAAGTATCTTTTCTTTGTCTTTGAAATCAAATCCCTTGACAGGAGTGACCTTATCCTACATCCAATACATTTCTGATTCCCAAAAAACTCAACTGAAGGGCTATAAAACCTGAAAATTCTCTTGCACTTTCTCCTCCTTTGCTTCCAGTTAACATCCTAAAAGGATCGGCTGAAGGCCATCAATTGGATAGACCATCCTAAGAAGAATCATTCCAGGCCAGGTATATGGATATTTTTAATATATTGGAGACTATTGTATCTAATGCAAACTTTTAGCAGCTTTCAAGTTATATGTGTATATTGAAAAATGGCAGTAGTTGTTCTAATACAGTTATTCTCCCCTCTTCTTATGAACCGCTGAACTACATGTTAAAAGACTCAACTCATATATTATTAGAAGAAAATATAATCAGTGGGGAATTTTTTTTAATGTTTTATTTTTTTGAGGGAGTACCAATGGGGGAGGGGCAGAAAGAGGGGACAGAAGATCCGAAGCAGACTTTGCACTGACAGGCTGACAGCAGAGAGCCCCATCATGTAAGATCACGATCTGAGCCTAAGTCAGTCGCTTAACTGACTGAGCCACCCAGGCACCTCAGTGGGGAATATTTTTTTAATCTTGAAATTAAAGGCAACAAATTCTGACAAGATATTAAGAATCTGATAATATAATAATAATTCCTTCCTCCAACTGGGCCTGATGGTGTTCTTTTTGGTATCCTAGAACTATAATAATTACCACCATGAAGGCTTGATCATGAACCAGGCATAGTGCTCAGTACAATCTGTAATATATATCATTCCAGTCAATCTTCAGGACAATTTTAGAATGCAATTCACTTCAAGTCACACAGTAAATGGCACAGCTGCAATTTAAAACAAGTGTGACCGCCTCTAAACCTGGTGTCATAAACCAGAGGCCTATACTGTGACATGTATCTGATCTGACAGCACACCGCACTGATGTGTGCACACGAATTTACTTACCCTACCAGTACGATTTAACCTTTGTTTTCCAAAATCAAGCTGACATGGACTATGGCGTGCATGACCAAGATAAGAAAAATAGAAGGTCATGTCCTTCCTTCCTACAACCTAAAGCCAAAAAGTACAATTACTTTTGGAAGTATTTTTTAATTGAGTAAATCTGCATTTTGTACTGACCACAATGATATAAAAGTGATTAAAACATAATTCCATCCTTCAGGGATTTGAAAAACTAAACCTACAGAATCTACAATAGATGAAGTTTGGGATAGTCCATTTGATACGGCTCTTGGTCCTAAGAGTCTAAGTAACACAGAGACCAGGAACACTTTCCTTGCTTAAAAGGACATCATGGAACATTTACAAAATCAAAAACATTGACTGCTCAGTAAATACAAGATAACTTGTATAATGGTTCATCAAACAAGGAAATTTGTAGAATTAGAATAGAAATAAGAAGGGAATTATTTTGTTCTCTTATTGTTAAGCTTTCTTAGGATCCTGCCCTTCCTAGGCAGTCTTTAGTATCAGTGGAAAGTGCCCATACTACAAACTGGTTATAACAATAATATTTCCTGACTCTCCTCCAATGCTTTCTCTCTGAAAGAATGCTGCTTTAGCTTGAAGGAATTTGGCCTCATAGCTATGGAGTGAAAATCCATACATAATTTTCAGAAACCATTTCCATCTTTCAAACTGTACTTTCAGAAAAAACTAAGTCATTTATCAAAACACATCCCGTCTTTCACAATATCCTAACTAACAATGAGC
The DNA here is from genome assembly GCA_017311185.1 of Proteles cristata cristata. Classification (NCBI taxonomy): domain Eukaryota; kingdom Metazoa; phylum Chordata; class Mammalia; order Carnivora; family Hyaenidae; genus Proteles; species Proteles cristata. Next base: position 765,462 of record JAESUZ010002451.1, read on the forward strand.
AAATTTTCTGCTTTTCCCAAGGGCCAAAAGAAAAGGATGAAAACCCTGACACTGCTGGTGTGTGTTTGTGTCTTGAGTGCTTGCTTCTCAGTAAGTATGCATCCAAGTAACTGCTCTTCTATGCCAGGAACATTTAGTGCATAGACCTAATTGAGACTTCAAAAGTACAACATGTAATTCCTACTTCCAAAGAGCTTAACATCTTTTGTCTTCTGTGAAACATGAGAAAACAGCTAATTAAAGCAGAAGGAAATTATTTCTTTCAACTCGTTTTAATTGATATTTCCATGGTACTTACTTTACCACGGATGTGATGAGATAAGATGGAAACAGAAAAGTCAATCGTGTAGGGCCTCACTGGTGTGGAATATGAATTCCATTTTTAGTGTATCAGGAAGCCTTGCGATGCCTAGAGTGTCCACAGGGGAAGGATCCAACTCTGGGTCCTGGGGAGAAAACAGATCTCAGGGGACAAAAGCTGAGGTAGAGAAACCAGTCAAGAAGCTGTAGCAGTGGTCCTGATAAAAGATGATGGTATCTTGTGCTCGTTTTGGCAGCACATATACTAAGATTTGAAAGATGATGGTATCTTACATGAAATGTCAACAATTAAAACAAAACATGAAGGTGGATTTAAAATATATATTGGTGTTTAAGTCCACAATAACTTATGCTGCATTAGGTGTGTAGTGAAAGAAAGAAATGAACATAAGAGTTCTGTTTTAGACATGTTAAATTTGAAATGGCTATTAGACTTCTCCAAGGAGATGTTAAGAGGAGTTCAAAAAGAAGTTTAGGAGTAAAGTTTATATTTAGGTTTTATATATCATTATTTATTTTGAGAGAGACAGAGATAGTGTGAGTAGGGGAAGGACAGAGAGAGAAGGAAAAAGAATCCCGAACAGGCTCCACGCTGGCAACGCAGAGCCCAACACGGGGCTCAAACTCATGAAACTGTGAGATTGTGACCTGAATGAAAACCAAGACTCAGACACTTAACCTACTGAGCCACCCAAGTGCCCCATGTGAGTTTTATATTTAAAAGGTATTCAAGAGGCACCTGCGTGGCTCAATCAGTTGAGCGTCCGACTTTGGCTCAGGTCATGGTCTCACAGTTGGTGGGTTTGAGCCCGGCATCAGGCTCTACACTGACAGCTCAGATCCTGGAGCCTGCTTTGGATTCTGTGTGTGTGTCTCTCTCTCTGCCCCTTTCCAGCTCACGCTCTGTCTCTCTCTCTCTCTCTCTCTCTCCAAAATAAATAAACATTAAAAAAAAGTATTCGAAGCCATGGGACTTAACAAGATCACCTAGAGAAAACATGTAGAAAGTTGGATATGAATAGGGAAAATGAAGGAAGCATAAAAGAGGAGAGCAAAGTAGAGTTACCAAAACCAAAAGATTACAAACCGGACCCCATCTTTAACATATTTAGGATCTACTGGGAAAGGTAGATTAAAATCAACAGTGATTCAAGGGGTTACATTATGTATAAATAACCATATTTATCTCTAGGGCTATATATCTGTATGTATTTGTTCACTTTTATTTTGAGAAATTTGAAAAAAGAATCAAGACGTGAAATGTATATTTACTACCTGAGGCTGAAGAGCCTCAGAATACTATAAATATAAAGAGTAGATAGAGAGGGCAGGAAAACTGCTAAGGTAGAAAGAATTACTCTTAGGTACTCCCCTATTCCTCACTTACCACATAATATCTCCTCCTGCCCCCCCACACACACAAAAAAAAAATATCTTGGGCTTTTCTATGGACCCTAGTGCTGATTTCCATGATTATAGCAACAAAATGCATTCAAATTTAGTTCAGTAGATGTGAGCTTATGCTCATCATCTGAACATCAGATGAATCTTGAGCTATAATGTATCTATAAGGCCCCAATTTCCCTATGTGGAAATAATAATAACAGAGTAATGGCAGAAATAATAATACAAAGCTGCTGAAGAATAAGTAAGAATGCATTATTTACAAACTATAGAGTATATATGTAAAAATTATGACAGTAAGATTGTTATAAACTCTATTTACAAATGGAGGTATATTCTCCTAAAATTTACCTAATCTCTATGTGATTCAGTTCTTTCATACGTATGATGAGGATAATAACACTACCTACCTTATGGTATTGCTATGGAATTAAGAAAATGTGTATTTGCAAACCACTTAAAATAGGGCCTGACACAAAGTAAGTGCACAAAAAAAGTGTAAAGACTCTTCTATGAAAATAAATGAAAGATGTGAATAGACAAAATGAGGATATCTTAACTTTGCTCTGCCCTTTATTATAAGCACTACCATGCTTCAATCTAATCTCAAACCCTTAGAGGCATTTTCAACTCCTCCCAACGTCCCTAATCCTAATTCAAATCAGAAAGTTCCATCAGAGCCATCCATAACTGCCAATCACAATAATAATTAGTCCATGTATTTTAAGTAAACTAGTCAAATTAGTCATTTGATACAAGTTCTACGCTAAGCTAACTTTAAAATTAATGAACACTTTTAAATGTTAAGATTTTATTTGATGAGAGGCTTGGTTTTTTTTTTATTATCAATTCCATGCATTTGTTCATTCAGTAAATATCTAGTGGGTGCCTGCTACACATGCGGCATAGTTTTAGGTGTTGGGCATACAGAGATTAACAAAACAAACTCCCTGCTCTCATGAAGCTAATCATCTGCTTAAGGGAATGAACAGCATAGCTATTTCAAAGCAAAGAAGTCATACAATTAGGCTTTGGATCTGCAATTTAATTTTATTTAAATCATTCCATAAATGAGTACACTGAGATCCAGTGAAATTGAGTGAGGTTGCCCAGTCATTCAGTTATTTAATGGCAGGTGCAAGACTCAAACCTCTCCTGATGGTCTGCTGCAGTGTGTTTCAAACATGCTCCTCTAAGATCTCACAGTTCTTCACAGCATCTCAGACACCGCACAAAAAAGTGGATCCACTGAACTGGTAGAATTCGAGGCTCCTGATCCTGCTTCAATCAAAGCAATTTCCTGATTATCTGGATCATGTATTGAATCTTAAGGAAAAAATTGCTTGGACGATGTGACCTGCTTATTTTATATTAGAAAACTCCTGCTCTATAAGGCAGAACATCTCCTGAGAGGTCCCATGATCAGAGAAGCGTTCTGGGTTCAGTGTGGCAGATTCTGGAATTCTATGCCTGTTTAAGAGAGATCTATACAAAAATATCAAAGTTATGAGGATCACAAGCCAATATTTTAATTTAATTTAATAAATTCCCAATTAAAAACTTAAATGTCCTGGATAATTTAATTTTTTAAACAATTAATGTTTTTCAAAGTTATTTTTAAGGCTGCATATGTTAGTCTCTGAGGAAGTTATCTTAGCTGAACAACTCTGTTAGCCTCTCAAAAGTTGTCACCTTTGCCCTGTGCTGCACTGCCTCTAAACATAACTTTATAATAATGTGGGACTGAAATGATTTGTCTATTAGGTGGTTTAGAAAGAGTTTATGTGGAAATTATCAGGAGAAAAAAAGTAACCTATCTTTGCTTGAAACTTTGGAGTGTCCCCCCTTATTCTTATGTTAATATTTCTTTTCTCCAGTTTAAATTAACATAAGTGGGAATTTAAACTTTTAGTATGAGATGCCCTACAGAAAAAAATATATAGACAAATCACAGTAGTTTTAGAGATGAGAGACTGAAACAGTGATGGTACTCTAACTCAAATAATGTCAGCAATGGCTAAAGGAACTATGTAAGACTTACATTCTCTGCAGAATGTAAATATTCTCAAAATGTCTGTTCTGTTAAGAATGAAAATACCCCCACCCCACCCCTCAAAAATATCCATGCCGTATCAAGAACTCTCTACCAGCCAACCTGGTGAGACATGGTAATGAGTTCCGGATCAGAAAAAATTGCCAAGCATTGGCTGGCATGCCATTCAGGTGGACTGGGAAAAGATCAGGTATTGAGTGTGGAGTTGGACTACATCAGTATTCTCAGATGTGGACACCTTTGAGAAATGATGAAAACTGTAGGTCCTTTATTCAGACAAAATGCATCAATATGCAAAATTTTCCTACAATATCATAGGACTCACCACTAAGTTTCATAATTGTAATTTTTATAATGACAAAATTAAAAGGTAATGGTCAAAGTTCTTTTTCCAATTTAAAGACATTAAAACTTCAAAGTAGAGGAGATAGAGCTGAAGCAGGGCGTTTGTTAAGTTGGTTGGTTGAGATTTTGTTGTTTTGTTTTTTGATGATGGCATATATGGATGGCAGATATGAAAGGTGTGATTCAGAAAGATTCCTGGATCTTAACTGAATGTCTTTGACTGAAGTTCCATGAACAGAGTGCAGCAAACAGGGTACCCTTTTACTCAGTCCTCAGTCCTCAGTCCTCAGGCAGTAACCTAACCATTTTCTACCAAAGGAAGAAGAAAGTATAGCATAAAAGGAAGATCTAGTTAATTCTTCAGGCTTAACTAGTTAATCCTTTACAATGGATCAGGAATAGATCCATTGTAGCTAGCTGGGAAATAAATGCTTGACAAAGTGAAACTCTCTAATAACAAGTTGTGCTTGAGATTTGGTAAAATTGGAAGAATAATGATTCAACTCACAGCAATCTGGTTTCCATTCTTAAAACTCCATAAATACTGCTCTCCTGACATTCAGCAATAATCACCTAATTCGGAAATCAATGGAAGTTTTCAGTTCTTGCATTTTCTTTCTTTCTACAGGTCAGTGAAGGTCACAAAAAGCCATGGAAAACATATCAGAAAAAGAATATTGTCCAACAACGTGTAACCCACCACCGATTACCATTTCGTCCCAAACCTCAACCTAACTGGAACAGATTACTTCAAAAGCATTTATTATTTAATCCACACAGATACCAAAAGCCTTCTCAGCCAATCAAGAGAAAGCCAATGTCAAAACCTAAGTGTCCAGTTAAAACTAACACAGTGGTCAACAGTAACACCACAGGGGCTACCACTCAAATTCCATCTTTGAGTCCCACATTTACTTCCAACAAAATTATTCAATCTCCAGGTGTGACGTCTTTTGTTCAGAATCCTACCACCATAACTGAAGACATCAACACGGGCTCTTCTTCAGCTACCACATCACCACAACCTTCTACAGCTCCGCCAGACACCACAACCGCCCCATCCTCCCCAGCTCCGCCAGACACCACAGCCGCTCCACCTACATCTTCCCCAGCTCCGCCAGACACCACAGCCGCCCCATCTTCCCCAGCTCCACCAGACACCACAGCCGCCCCATCTTCCCCAGCTCCGCCAGACACCACAGCCGCCCCATCTTCCCCAGCTCCGCCAGACACCACAGCCGCTCCACCTACATCTTCCCTAACTACACTGGCACCAGAACCTTCTTCAACTCCACTGGAGACCACAGCTCCCCCAGATACCACACCCAATCCATCCCCAGCCTCTCTTTCACCTGAAACGTCCGAAACTACAGCGGCACTCACAACCCAAACTACTACCCCAGCCACTATTCAGACTACTACTGTTAGACAAACAACCTCACCTTTCACACAAAATCAAAATAATGCATTCTGGGAATGTATTTTTAAGATACTGAAGTACATTTATGGTTTTATACCAAATAAATAGTACATCATACATTATGAAGTATTCTGTCATCAGATATGATTTATGAGTACAGAACTACCACCTTTACTTTACCAATCTCAAAGTGAAATTAGAATATTCCTCAAATTTAAAGTGCTATCCCCAATCTTTCAATCTATTTACCTCACATGATCAATTAACAAGAAACACCACCTCTATCTCACAAAATAGTTGCATGACCATAATTTATTAACACTTTGTGGAACCTTTAGAGATAGTTCACTGAGGGGAGAAAGACATTAGCTAATGAGAGAAAACTATATGGATTAGCAGCCATTTACTTTTCCCTAAATGTTGGAAACCATAAGGTCACTACTCTGTATCCCAAATCAGGAACCCACTTGAATTATCTAATCCCACAAATATAAAGGGATAAAATTAGGTCTCTCCAAACACACAAAAACACATAAATGTAGATAGGCCTATCATTGTATTACTGATTAGGGACAAAAACTGTTTAAACAATCATCTTAAATTTTTTAAATCCAATTCCATTCCACAAAATGTGAAACAAGGAAGAGCAAAGTTTATTTGAAGTGAAAATTTGAAGTCAGTGAACGTCAAATCTGGTAGCCAACCACAAACATATCTCTGGCACTACATATTTGAGAGAACATAAGTGGTTAGGCCTTATTAATTGTATTACAATTGTATACATTAATTTTATAATATAATATTAATTGTATTATATATGAGCTAATTTGGATCCAAGTACTTGATTCTAGCTTCTGTGAAACACAAGAAGGCTTTTTTTGTATTTTTACATGGTGGTCATAGTATATTTCTATGAATTCAATTAATTTAATCTTAGTAATTCAATTAATTCACATTAATTCCATGTGAAATGTATTCAGCAGCAGAATATTTTTAAAACGTTCAGCCATATATTTAAATGTGTTTTAAAGCAAATCATACCAAACTACTCCCCTGATGTTATGTTTGCAAAATTGTCTCTGAATATAAACCCTGATTCCAGTCAGTAGAAAACATAAACTACCTATTTGGTATATAGAGATAATATTATTATGGGATGTGGAGGTATTCCTACTTGTTGCCATAACTACTGAGAACTCTGATGATTTTATTTAAATTTTCTGTCAATAAATAAAGACTTTGCATGGCAATCTGTTTTCACTGTGTGTATTTGGAAGCCCCTTATCTCTTAGATTCTGAGATGGGTGAAAACAATTTGCATTCTTGTCAACCCTATCAATAATTAGCCAATGACATGAGTAGGGCACTCAAGGTCTCTGATCATCAGGGGGAGAGGGGTTAATTCTTTAAACAAAGTGGTTAATTTACTTATCTTAACTTAATCTTTACTTAGTCTTACTTAATAATATGTTTCCAATTCAAATTCTGTGTTAACCCTATGCTTCCCAGACTGACAATAAAAAAAAAACCATTTCTCTCACTTAATTCTGTTCCTTCTTAGACTAGCTCAAAAAGAACTATCAGAAAGAGAAATTAAGGAAACAATTTGGGGCAACTGGGTGGCTCAGTCCATTAAGTGTCGGAATTCAGGTCATGATCTCGTGGTTTATGAGTTCAAGTTCTGCTTCAGGCTTTGTGCTGACAGCTCAGAGCCTGGAGCCTGCTTCAGATTCCGTGTCTCCCACTTTCTGTGCCCCTGCCCCACTTGTTCTCTCTGTCTCAAAAATAAATAAACATTAAAAGAAGAATGCAATTCAATAATAAAGTACCTAGGAATACATTTAACAAGGAGATGAAAGAACTGCATGCTGAAAACTGTAAGACATTGATGAAAGAAATTGAAGAAGACACAAATAAATGAGAAGATATGCTCTGTTCATGGATTGGGAGAATTAATATTATTAAAATGTCCATGTTACCCAGGAAATCTGCAGACTGAATGCAATCCCTGTCAAAATTCCAGTAGCATTTTTTACAGAAATGGAAAAAACAATCCTAAACTTTGTATGGAACCAATAAGACCCCAAGTAGCCCAACTATCTTGAGGTGGGGGAGGTAGGGGGAAGCAAAACTAGAGACGTCACACTTCCTAATTTCAAACCATATTACAAAGTTGTAGTAATCAAGACAGTATAATAGTGGCAGAAAAACAGACACATCAATCAATGGAACAAAATAGAGAAGCCAGAAATAAACATACACATATAGGACCAATTAACTTAAGGACAAAGGAGCCAAGATATACAATGGCGAAAAGATAGTCTTTTCAACAAATGGTGTTGGAAGAGCTGGACATCCATATGCAAAAGAATGAAACTAGAGCACTCTTACACCATGCACGAAAGTCAACTCAAAGTAGCTTGAAGACTTGAATATAAGACCTAAAACCATAAAACTCCTAGAAGAAAATACAAAGCTCTTTGACATTGGTGTTGGTGATGATTTTTTGGATTTGACAACAAAAGCAGAAATCAACAATAGATCTAAATCAAACTAAAAACTTTCTGCTCAGCAAGGAAATCATAAATGTAAAGAAAAGCAAACCTACAAAATGGAATAAAATATTTGCAAATCACGTATCTGATAAAAGGTTAATATCTAAAACATACAAGGAATCCATTCAACTAAATAGAAAAAAATTATTTTCAGGAATAAAAGCTGAACAGACATTTCGCAGAAGATGTACAAATGGCCAACAGCCACATGGAAAGGTGCTCAACATCACAAAGCATCAGGAAAATGCAAATCAAAACCACAATGGGCTATTACTTCACACTAGTTAGGATGGATACTATCAATAAAAAGACAAGTGCTGGGGCACCTGAGTGACTCAGTTAGTTAAGCATCTGACTTTTGATATTGGCTCAGGTCATGATCTCATGGTTGGTGGGTTTAAGCCCACGTTGGGCTCTGCACTGACAGCTTGGAGCTGCTTGGGATTCTCTCTCCATATCCCTCTCTCTCTCTCTCTCTCTTTCTTTTTCTCTCTCTCTCTCCCCTCAAAATAAATAAATAAACTTAAAAAAATTTTTAAAGACAAATGATAACAAATGTTGGTGAGGATGTGGAGAAAAGGGAACACTGATGATGTAAAGATTAGTGGGAATATAACTTGGTGCAGCCACTATAGAAAGTAGTATGAAGTTCTTCAAAAATTTAAAAGTAGAACCATATATCATATATCCCATCATATATCCCACTTCTGGGTAAATATCCAAATGAAATGAAACCATTATAGTGAGGAGATGCCTATATTCCCACGTTCACTACAGCGTTATTCACAACAGCCAAGAGTCAGTTCACAACTCCCAGGAGCTCTCCTGGTGTAATCTAAAACCGGCCCCCATCAGGGAAGGTAAAGAGACCAAAGAAAGAGGCCAGCCACTCCAGGTCAGTAGGTGGCAGTTCTAACAAACAAATTGAGCTCACGTACTAGGCTTGTCTTGGGTGGTAGCAAGGCAAATGTATCCCTGCACGCATCCACCTAATCTTAAATAAAAAGGTCTTAACTGGGGTCAGTCACACATACCATGCAGACATTCTCAACATGACAAAACTATCTCAAGGCTGTGTCCTTGGAGAAGCCTGTGGGAGTGGAAAAGAGAAGGGGAACTCACATTCCAAGGACAGGGGAAAGGGTGAGGAGCCTCCGATTGCTCAGGTCAAGGTCAAGGGTCAATATATAGTCACATCTTTTTGATTAGCTTTCCCAACACCAAGGTATGGATACAACTGAGTGTCAGTCACCACATGAGTAAATCAAGAAAACATAAGATACACAGATATACACATAAATAATATATACAGTTATACAGTGGAACAGATATACAGTGGAACATTAGCTTTTAATGGGAAGAAAATCCTGTCACGTAAGACAACATGGATGAACCTAGAGGGCATTATGCTAAGTGTAGTAAGTCAGAGAGAAAAACAACTACAGCATGATATCACTTACATGTGGAATTTTAACCAAAATAATAGTCAAATTCATAGAAACAGAATATAAAAGTTGTTACCAGCGATGAGGGAGTGGCAGAAAATAGGGATATGTTAGTATAAGGGTACAAACTTTCAATTATAAGAGTAAGTTCTAAGGATCTAATATAACATGGTGACTACAGTTGTGGCACTGGATTATATCACTGAAATCTACTAAGAAAGTAGAACTAATGTTCTCACACACACAAAAAAGGCAACTATGTGACATGATGGTTGTGTTAATTTGATGAGAGGAATCCTTTCACAGTGTGAATGCATACCAAATCATCACACTGGATACCTTAAATATCTAACCATTTTATTTGTTAGTTATTTTATTTGTCAATTAAGCTGAAAAAATGAATGAGGAAATCAAAATCCTGTATGTTTGACATGGAGAAATTCAAGACGCATGATTAAGTGAAAAAAAGCAAGCTGTTGGGGCGCCTGGGTGGCTTAGTCGGTTGAGCATCCGACTTTCGCTTGGGTCATGATCTCGCGGTTCGTGGGTTCGAGCCCCGCGTCGGGCTCTGTGCTGACTGCCAGCTCAGAGCCTGGAGCCTGTTTCAGTCTGTGACTCCCTCTCTCTCTGACCCTCCCCTGCTCACGCTGTCTCTCTCTCTCTCTCCTAGAAATAAATTAAAAAAAAAAAAAAGAAAAAAGAAAAAAAGCAAGCTGCATAATATATATAGTACAGTATATTTTCTGTAAGAGAGAAGAAAAAAATATATATGTATGCATATACATATATGCATACATACACATATTTGCTTACCTTTTTTAAAAAACACTACATAGATTTTAAAAACAACATTTAATAAAACTACCTAAAACAGGGATGGGACCGATAAGACCAGTAGGAGGAAGTATGGTGGAAACTAGACTTCTGTGTTTACAGCCATTGTAAATAGTTTTGTATTTTGAACTATGCAAATATACTACCTATTAAGAATTAAATTTTCTGGGGCGCCTGGGTGGCTTAGTCGGTTAAGCGTCCGACTTTCGCTTAGGTCATGATCTCGCGGTTCGTGGGTTCGAGCCCCGCGTCAGGCTCTGTGCTAACAGCCAGCTCAGAGCCTGGAGCCTATTTCAGAGTCTGTGTCTCCCTCTCTCTCTGACCCTCCTCTGCTCACGCTCTCTCTCTCCCTCCTAGAAATTAAAAAAAAAAAGAATTAAATTTTAGGGTTGCCTGGGTGGCTCCATCAGTTAGGCTGACTCTTGATTTCGGCTCATGTTATGATCGCCCCGTCATGAGACCAAACCCCATGTCAGGCTCCACGCTAAGCACCAAGCTTATTTGGGATTCTCTCTCCCTCTCTGCTCATGTGCGTGCATGCTCACGCTGTCTCTTGCTCTCTCACTCAAAATAAAAAAATAAAAACTTTTAAAAAAGAATATTAAAAATGAAATTTTAATTGTAAAGCTGACAATAAACAAAATAAACATGTAAGCTATACAGCAAGTTATATACTATAATAATTTTCTACTTCTGCTGTAGCAAACTAGCAGAAATTTAGTGGCTAAAGGACCACAAATATATTCTTTTACAAACTTTGTAGGTTAGAAGTCAGACACAGGTTTCACTGGGCTAAAAATCAAGGTGCTGGCAGGGCCGAGGTCCTTTCTGGAGGCTCTAAGGAATCTTTTATTTGCCTTTTCTAGTTCTAGAGGCCCCTTTTCTCCATCTTCACAGTTAGGCATTTTAAAAAAAATTTTAATGTTTATTTATTTTTGAGAGAGATAGACAGAGTGTGCACCAGAGAGGGACAGAGGGAGGGAAGAAACCAAAGCAGGCTCTAGGCTCTGAGCTTTCAGCACAGAGCCCCATGCGGAGCTCAAACTCACAAACTGCAAGATCATGACCTGAGCTGAAGAAGCCTGACACTTAACCAACTGAGCCACCTAGGTGCCCCAAAGCCAGGCATCTTTTGACGCCTTTTTTCTACAGTCATATTTCCCTCTGACTCTCTACTCTTCTACATTTCTTTTTTACATTTTATTCCAATTTTAGGAACTTTTGTGATTACATCAGAGGTATCCAGGTTATCCAGAATAATATTCCTATTTTAAAGTTGAATAATTAGTAAACTTAATTGCATCTGCAATCTTAATTCCCTTTCTGCCACGTTTATGGATTCTAGATATTAGGATATAGACATCTTTAAAGGCCATTATTCTGCCTGCCATGTATGTCAAAGAGAAGCAAGTATATACAAGAAAGGACAAGGAGAATAAAGTAAATGGTTAAGAGAACACATTGAAATTTTAAGTACAATGTGAATATAAGCCTCACTGAGAAAAATGACATTTGAGTAGATAGGAAAGAAAAATCTCTGTCATACTAATCTCTTCATTATTCTTCTAAGCAGGCACTCTCTGACCCAGGGTCTACACACAATTATTCTCTTTGCCTGGAACTCCCCTCACCCAAATATTTGCATAACTACCCTTTCCTTTCTCTTATATTTTGTTAAAGACCATGAAAAACAAACTGGGACATACTTTAGTAGTCAATCTTAGAAGTGACGTACATGTCTTCATTCGTGTACCATTGACCAGAACTACTCACAAGGTCCCTAGATACAAGTATGTAAGGAAATTCAGCTGGATATTTTTCCAATAACTAAAACTGGGTATTTCCATGCCTTTTCTATACAATAGAACAGCACCTGGAACTATTCTGTATGCTTTCAAAAGATTTAATAAATATTTGCCAGAATCCCTAGCTATTTGAAGGCACAGTTACCATCAACAATTAGGCATCTAGTTACTAATAACTGGGAATCCAATGACCCAGAGAATTTACATAGCTTAATCCCAAGACATAAAATTCACTGCAAGAACATTACTCAAAGGATCAGTGTCCTCAGTAATTAATAGATATGAAGAGATCTGCTGCCAAACATCAAAATGCCATTTCTCTGTGTGGATAAAGATTATCAAACAAGAAGTGACTTCCCCTTCTAATAAAATTCTCTCTTATCTCCAATAAATAGTAGAAGCCATAAAAGGCAGCATGTCCCTTAAAAAGCTCTCACATCTGATTCACCTGCTCTCCTGAGACATAAGACAGCAACTGGCCACCATCAAACTTCACTAACATTTTGACCTATTCATAAGAAGAATCACTCACATAGGTAGGTACTGAGAACTCTGGATTTGAGTCTTCTGAATTCTACCTTTTACTCAGACCCTTTTGTATACAAATCTTGTAGCATTATTTTTTTCACTTTTTATTTTTTAATACATGGAAGTTTTATTCTGAAGAAAAAGATTTGAAACAGAAACTCAGTTTTCAATTTTTGTAAGAGAAGCTGAGGTAAAATGTGTGGTTTTTTGGTAGGGATATAAACAATTCCTAGGAGAAGAACTATAAACTCATCACTTGGCAGAGTTAGATGAAGGGGAAAGCCTCAGCAGACAGAACACATCTGGAACTGCCCTGAATCAAGATAGTGATAAACATCGCTCAGTTAGACCACTATGATAATCTTGTTTCCTTTTAGTTTTGTTATAGGTAATCTTACACGTGACTCTTATTTTAGACATTGAGCTTCTTACTACAGGAAACTTGCTTTCAATATTTTAGTACCCCCTACTGTGCTTGCACAGAGAGTGGCATAGAAAAGTCATGCAACAGATGTCTCTAAAATAATCTAAGAAGCTGGGGATTTGGGAATTGGGGTATCATATAAGGACCACACAACTGGAAATCACTCCATGCCTTTCAAAGTGCTTTCACATTAGGTCATTCTTATGATGAGTCCACAAGAAAGATGTCATTTTTGCCTTTACAAATAAAGGAAACACTTTTAGTCCTCATCTGACCTCCACACAAAGAGTGGAGGGTGAGCAATCTTTTTCAAGTGCTGCCATGCAAATCTATATTCTACCAACTCAAGTACATATCCTCCAAGAATGATCTCTCCAGCTCTGCAACTCTACATAGAGAACAGAGGATTATCCACTTCTTTTTTTATGAGGCCATACTTTTCTTGCTCATACTGTATAAATATAGTTATCTGTAGACATATTTTATTTTTTTAATTTTTTTAATGTTTTTATTTATTTCTGATAGAGAGAGAGAGACAGCATGAGTAGGGGAGGGTCAGAGAGAGAAGGAGACACAGAATCTAAAACAGGCTCCAGGCTCTGAGCTAGCTGTCAGCACAGAGCCCAATGCGGGGCTCGAACCCACAAACCGTGAGATCATGACCTGAGCCGAAGTCCGACGCATAACCGACTGAGCCACCCAGGAGCCCGATCTGTGGACATACTTTAGACAGCATCTGCTGAAAATCACAATTCAAATATTATGATTAATGGGCTATGTCCTTCTCATCTTCTGTCTTCCCTTACATCAACCTTAAAAGGCCATCTACCTATTTAACAGAAAACACCAGAAGCAATGAAAGAAATAGATTAGTGTGTGACTTTAATCTAATGCACAGACAAGAGACTATCCTGGGTTATTCTTGGTGATGGGAGATATGGAGAATATGAAAATGCTTTAACACAGATGTGAATTTTTTAAATTCTTATTTCCCTTTTTTACAGTTTATTGTCAAGTTGATTTTAATATACACCCAGTACTCATCCCCACAAGTGCCCTCCTCCATGCCCATCACTCCCCTTCCCCTCCCCCCATACCCATCAATCCGCAGTTTGTTCTCAATATTCAAGAGCCTCTCATGGTTTGCCTCCCTCCCTCTCCCTCCCTATTTTCCCCATTCTTCTCCCCCACGGTCCTCCATTCCTTCCAATTCCGTTCCTTAGAAGTTCCTTCTAATCCTCCTATACGGGCAAACATATGGTAACTGTCTTTCTTGCCTGACTTATTTCACTTAGCGTAGCACCTCAAGGTCCATACATGTTGCTACACATGGCCAGATTTCATTCTTTCTCATTGCCATGTAGTATTCCATGGTATAGATAAACCACATCTTCTTGATCCATTTGTCCGTTGATGGACGCTTAGGTTCTTTCCATGTTTTGGCTATTGTTGAGAGTGCTGCTATGAACATGGGGGTACATGTGCCCCTATGCATCAGCACTCCTGGATCCCTTGGATAAATTCCTAGCAGTGCTATTGCTGGGTCATAGGGGAGTTCTATTATTAGTTTCCTGAGGAACCTCCACACTGATTTCCAGAGGGGCTGTACCAGTTTACATTCCCACCAACAGTGTAGGAGGGTGCCCGTTTCTCCGCATCCTCGTCAACATCTAGTGTCCTCTGATTTGCTCATTTTAGCCACTCTGACTGGCGTGAGGTGGTATCTCAGTGTGGTTTTGATGTGTATTTCCCTGATGAGGAGAGATGCTGAGCATCGTTTCATGTGTCTGTTGGCCATCTGGATGTCCTCTTTGGAGAAGTGTCTGTTCATATCTTCTGCCCATTACTTCACTGGACTGTTTGTTTTTCAGGTGTGGAGTTTGGTGAGTTCCTTATAGATTTTGGATACTAGCCCTTTATCTGATATGTCATTTACGACTATCTTTTCCCATTCTGTCGGTTGTCTATTAGTTTTATGGATTATTTCCTTTGCCGTGCAGAAGATTTTAATCTTGATGAGGTCCCAATAGTTCATTTTTGCTCTTGATTCCCTTGCCTTAGGGGATGTGTCAAGTAAGAAATTGCTGCGGTGGAAGTTAAGGAGGTTGTTTCCTGCTTTCTCCTCTAGGGTTTGGATGGTTTCCTGTCTCACGTTCAGGTCCTTTATCCATTTTGAGTTGATTTTTGTGCATGGTGTGAGAAAATGATCTAGTTTCATTCTTCTGCATGTTGCTGTCCAGTTCTCCCAACACCATCTGTTAAAAAGGCTGTCTTTTTTCCATTGGATATTCTTTCCTGCTTTGTCAAAGATGAGTTGGCTGTATACTTTTGGGTCCACTTCTGAGTTCTCAATTCTGTTCCATTGGTCTATGTGTCTGTTTTTGTGCCAATGCCATACTGTCTTGATGATGACAGCTTTGTAGTAGAGGCTAAAGTCTGGAATGGTGATGCCTCCCGTTTTGGTTTTCTTCTTCAATATTACTTTGGCTATTCGGGGTCTTTTGTGGTTCCATACAAATTTTTGGATAGTTTGTTCTAGTTTTGAGAAGTATGCTGGTGCAATTTTGATTGGAATTGCATTGAATGTGTAGATTGCTTTGGGTAGTAATGACATCTTAACTATATTTATTCTTCCTATCCATGAGCATGGAATGTTTTTCCATTTCTTTGTGTCTTCTTCAATTTCCTTCATAAGTTTTCTATAGTTTTCATCATACAGATCTCTTGTATCCTTGGTTAGGTTTATTCCTAGGTATTTTATGGTTTTTTTGTGCAATTGTGAATGGATCAGTTTCTTGATTTCTCTTTCTGTTGTTTCATTGTGTATAAAAATGCAACCGATTTCTGTACATTGATTTTGTACCTTGCAACTTGGCTGAATTCTTGGATCAGTTCTAGTAGGCTTCTGGTGGAGTCTGTCGGGTTTTCTATGTAGAGTATCATGTCATCTGCAAAAAGTGAAAGTTTGACTTCTTTGCCAATTCTGATGCCTTTGATTTCCTTTTGGTGTCTGATGGCTGATGCTAGGACTTCCAGCACTATGTTAAACAACAGCGGGGAGAGTGGACATCCCTGTCGTGTTCCTGATCTCAGGGGGAAAGCTCTGAGTTTTTCCCCGTTGAGGATGATGTTAGCTGAGGGCTTCTCATATATGGCTTTTATGATGTTTAAGTGAGTTCCTTCTATCCCGAATTTCTCGAGAGTCTTTATTAAGAAGGGATGCTGTATTTTGTCAAATGTTTTTTCTGCATCTATCGACAGGATTATATGATTCTCATCTTTTCTTTTGTTGATGTGATGTACCGTATTGATTGATTTACGAATATTGAACCAGCCCTGTAACCCAGGAATGAATCCCACTTGATCTTGGTGGATGATTCTTTTTATGTGCTGCTGAATTCAATTTGCAAGGATCTTGTTGAGAATTTTTGCATCTGTATTTATCAAGGATATTGGCCTGTAGTTCTCCTTTTTTGCTGGATCTCTATCTGGCTTGGGAATCAAAGTGATGCTGGCTTCATAAAATGAATCCGAAAGTTTTACTTTGCTTTCTATTTTTTTGAATAGTTTGAGAAGAATGGGTATTAATTCTGTTTCAAATGTCTGGTAGAATTCCCTAGGGAAGCCATCTGGCCCAGGACTCTTATTTGTTGGGAGATTTTTGATAACTGATTTGATTTCCTCACTTGTTATGGGTCTGTTCAGGTTTCCTATCTCTTCCCATGTGAATTTTGGTAGCGAGTATGTGTTTAGTAATTTGTCCATTTCTTCTAAGTTGTCCAGTTTGTTGGCATATAGTTTTTCATAGTATTCCCTGATAATTGCTTGTATTTCTGAGGGGTTGGTTGTAATAAGTCCATTTTCATTCATGATTTTGTCTATTTGAGTGCTGTCTCTTTTCTTTTTGATAAGTCTGGCTAGAGGTTTGTCAATTTTGTTTATTTTTTCTAAAATACCAACCCTTGTTTTCATTGATCTGTTCAAGTGTTTCTTTGGTTTCTCTATTGTTCATTTCAGCCCTGATTTTTATTATTTCTTTTTCTACTGGATTTGGGGTGCTCTTGTTGCTCTCCCTCTAGTTGCTTTCGGTCGCTATTAGATTTTGCGCTTGCACTTTTTCTAATTTCTTGAAATAAGTTTAGAGTGCAATGTACTTTCCTGTTAAGACTGCTTTTGCCGCATCCCATAGAGTTTGGATTGTTGTATTCTCATTTTCATTTGTTTCCATATATTTTTTAATTTCTTCTCTGATTGCCTGATTGGCCCATTCATTCTTTAGTAGGGTGTTCTTTAACCTCCATGTGTTTGGGGGTTTTCCAGACTTCCTGTGATTGATTTCAAGTTTCATAGCATTGTGGTCTGAAAGTGTGAATGGTATGATCTCAATTCTTTTGTATTTATTGAGGGCTGCTTTATGTCCCAGTATGTGATCTATCTTGGAGAATGTGCCATGCACACTTGAGAAGAAAGTGAATTCCATAGCCTCAGGATGTAGAGTTCTAAATATATCTGTCAAATACATCTGGTCCAATGTGTCATTTAAGTCCATTGTGTCTTTATTGATTTTCTGTCTGGTTGATCTATCCATTGCTGCAAGTGGAGTATTAAAGTCCCTTGCTATTAGCATGTTCTTATCGATAAGAGTGTTTCTGTTTGTGATTGTTTTGTGTATTTAGATGCTTCCGTATTTGGTGTGTATACATTTATAATTGTTAGCTCTTCCTGATGGATAGACCCTTTAATTATTATATAATGCCCTTCTTCATCCCTTGTTACTGTCTTTACTTTAAAGTCCAGTTTGTCTGATATAAGTATAGCTACTCCAGCTTTTTGTTTTTTTTTACTTCCAGTAGCATGATAGATATTTCTCCATCCCCTTACTTTCAATCTGAAGGTGTCCTCCAGTCTAAAATGAGTTTCTTGTAGAGAGAAAATAGATGGATTTTGTTTTCTTATCCATTCTGCTACCTAATGTCTTTTGATTGGGGCATTTAGTCCATTTACATTCAGTGTTATTATTGAAATATATGGGTTTAGAGTCATTGTGTCATTTGTGGGATTCATGCTTGTGGTGGTGTCTCTAGCATCTTGTGTTTCTTGCAACATTTCCCTCAGAGAGTCCCCCTCAGGATTTCTTGTAGAGCTGGTTAATGGTGACAAATTCTTTCAATTTTTGCTTATCTGGAAAGGTTTCTATCTCTCCTTCTAATCTGAATGACAGTCTTGCTGGATACAGGATTCTCGGCTGCATATTTTTTCTGCTCATCACATTGAAGATCTGTTGCCATTCCTTTATGGCCTGCCAAGTTTCAGTAGATAGGTCTGTCACCACCCTGATAGGTTTCCCTTTGTATGTTAGGGCCCTTTTCTCCCTAGCTGCTTTGAAAATTCTCTCTTTGTCCTTATATTTGCCAGTTTCACTATGATATGCCGTGCAGAAGATGGATTCAAGTTACGTCTGAGGGGAGTTCTCTGTGCCTCTTGAATTTCAATGTCTACTTCCCTCCCCAGGTGGGGAAGTTCTCTGCTATAATTTGCTCCAGGACTCCTTCAGCACCTTTCCCCCTCTCTTCCTCTTCTAGGATTCCTATGATACAGATACTGTTCTGTTTGATTGTATCGCTGAGCTCTCAAACTCTTCTTTCAAATTCCTGGATCAGTTTATCTCTCTTTTTCCTCAGTTACTTCTTTTTCTATAATTGTGTCTTCAAATCACTTATTCTCCTTTCTGCCTCTTCAGTCTGTGCATTGGACGCCTCCAGTTTATTATGTATCTCATTTGTCGCATTTTTTAATTCATCATAACTATTTTTAAGCCCCATTGTGTTTGTAGCCATAGTTTCTCTGATGTCCTCCATGCTGTTTTCAAGCCCAGTGATTAATTTTATGATTATTGTTCTAAATTCTTGTTCAGTTATTTTGCTTATATCTGTTTTGAGCAGTTCTTTAGCTGTCAATTCTTCCTGGAATATCTTTGGAGAAGAGCTCTTTCGTTTCCTCATTTTGGTTAGCTTTCTATCTCTTGTTAGTTTTAAAAGCTTGTTATGCACTCTGCACCTGTGAGCGCTGCTGTACCAAAGAAGGCTCTTGACTGTCCAGGGCCTGTCCATTCCGAAAGTGTTCTTTGAATGGTTTCTCTTGGTCTCTCTTGTTTAGACCTTGGTTACTTTACTTTCCTACTCGTAGCAGTATTTGGGACTCTCCACCATATGTACTTTGACTTATTTCTTGAGGTAGCCCTGGAAAAGAAAACAGACAGACAAACACACAGGGAACAAAGGTACACAAACTCACAGACAAATGCAACAAACACGCAAACTGAAAGGGAAAACAAAAAAGAAAAGGGAAAAGAGGAAGTAGGGAAGGCAAATAATAAGAAATAAAAATACATAAAAAAGAAAAAAAGAAGATAAACGGAAAAAAGAAGAAACCCAATAGACAAAGAGCAGTTTAAAGCATGTAACCAGATTTCCCAGCTACAAAAAATAGTCAGGTGTATGCAAGTACTGGTGGAAGAGCATAGAGAAAGAAACAAATGACAGGGCGGGGATGAGGCAAAATTGGAAATGAAATGATCAGGCAGAAGGAATAAGAGGCTTTTTTTCAAAGAGCGAAGAGTGGAATACGGTTGGAGGCAAAAGAAATGACAATGATGCTATCCATAGAAACTATATAGTCTGATTACTCCAGAGAGAAAGAGATTAAAAGGTAGGTAGGTGTAGAATTTACATCTAGAGAATGGATTAAATGTGACTGTTTAAGCAAGCCAGTGACCAGAATTAATCAGGGCAGTGCATCCATACTGGTCTTACCCCAGCTCCAGTAAAAAAGAAGAAGAAGAAGAAGAAGCAGCAGCAGCAGCAGCAGCAGGGATGGGCGTGGTTTGGTCCAGTGCATCCCACGGGAGTCCTGCCTTGGCAATTGTGGGGAGAAGAGTGGCGGCATCCCAGTTCCTTCTTGAACCAAGCATTGCAACTCACTTTTTTTTTGGGTGTGTAAACTCCCTGTGCCAGGGGTGTAGCCAAGGTGGGCTGTGCTCTATAACCCAGGCCAGGCCTGGTTTCCAGATCTCAGTCCATGCTCCCCATTGAAATTGCCAGATATATAAACTTGCAGGCAAGCCCCTCAGGGAAATTTCAAGCCTCTCGCCTTCCCTCTGGGGATTGAGCCAGAAGCTGCTGCTCCCGTCTCCTCCAGGTTAGGCTGGTGAGTGAGGAGCAGTTTCATCCATGGGTCATCTGGGACCAGTGCGTCCCACCTAGGGTCAGCTGGAGAGCAGGAAACTGGGTCCCTCTGTGTCCTGAGCAGAGATTTTTCTCTTCTCCAGCGACAGGGACAGTGTGTTGAGCAGTTCTGACCACTCTTTTTACCCCCTAGAGTCACTTCGGCTCCCTGCAGATGGGGATCCTCACCCTCCGTATCTCTGGTCCTGGCCCGATTTTATCTTCCCCAGTTCACACTCATGCTAGAAGTTTTTCTCAGCGGACTCTGTCTCCTTTTCCACCCAAACTCCTGGATTCTGTAAGGGTTCCTACGGCTTCAGGCTTTCTCCATGTGGGATATGGGGGTGAGTGAAATGTATTGAGTTCCCTACTTCTCCACCATCTTGCCCTCATCCCTCAAATTTTTAAAATTCTTAATTAGTAAGACTCTTGTGGAGTAAGAAAAGTTTTTTTCAAGAAAGACTAAACAGTTTTTAGAAAAAAGTTCTTACATACCCTAAAAACAGGCCCATGACTTTCTTTTATTCATGCATAAATTCCCAGGAAGGCCTATGATCTAAGTGCATCATCTAGAAAAATAAAAAATCTCCTAAACATATTTACCAAAATCCCTGTTATAATTTTTAACAGAACCAATAGCAGTATCTATCTATCTATCTATCTATCTATCTACCTACCTATATAGCAGCTTTATTACTTTTAAAATTGACCCATTTCTTTATGTAAAATTCCTGAACACTTTGTCATCATCATCCATAAGGCCAGGTCTTTGAAGATTATATATAAATTAAAAGTGCATTTTCAATTAAATAACCTGATATTAACCAATATATGTATCTGTGTGTGTGTATGCACTTGTGCAAGCATGTTTATATACATATATATATGTGTGTGTATACCAATGTGGCTAAGAAAGATAATCGTATGACCATTTTCAGTGCATAACAGGAAAAGATGAAGACACTATCCCTGATTCTTGGACTCTGGATTCTGACTGCTGGTTTTTTGGTAAGTCTCATCAATTTCAATCCTTAATCCTTCTTATTTTATTCACATCATCTTTTCAAATCCATAGTGATAACTCTCATCCTTGTTCATGTCCTCTGAACTTTTCAATTGTATGCATATATTGAGCAATTAACTTCTTATTTTTCAGTCAGTGTTGATGTCTGAGGAAAAATTTTATACCCTTACCCATGTTCTCACCTCAAGAATCAAGGGAATTAATGTTTGGGGGAGAGGGGATTCACTTTCTTTTGGTGCCAGCTTGATACCATGCCATGCCCCTTCTCTTACTAAAATCAAATCACACCCAGTTGTAAATCATATTGTATAACAAAAATTTCAGACTGTTCAGAGATGGTCAGATTATGTGGAAGTGCCACCAACGAGGAACACCTAACCAAAGGTGATTCTTCTCTGAAATGAAATAATTTGGTTACAATTTGCATTTTCACTGTCCTTCTGTATGTAAGTATTTAGATCTTAATAATCCAGATATAATCTTTCCCTTTGATTTTCAAGTCTGAATAGACCTGTAAAGATTCGTCAATAATTTGTGCTGATTTATACTGAATCAGTAAAAGGTTTCCACAATTTATAATGCTAACTGGGCTAGTAATTTCAAGTCATTTGTACTGCCATCTTAACATCTACTTCTTGAAGTGTGTTCTCATGTTGACATAAATTTGTCAAGCTCTTTTGTGTCATTTAAGCATTTGATTTTGAAAAGTCTTCTTTTTTCACCATCCACTTGATATGATCTTCCCATATCTACAAGGAGCTAACGTTTTTTCAATCTGTCACTAGTATTAATAGTTTCATTAAAAACATTTAAAAATAATATTTTTATGATTAAGGGAAGCAACTGAAACAAATTAAGTGACCTCTTCCCTCTAACAATATAAAAAGTCTCCCAATTTGCTAATGTGGCCAAGGAGATCAGGAAAAAACCTAACCATATGGAATAATCCAGGCTCTATGAATTCTGTAAGTTAACTAAAGCTGTAAAAAAAAAAAATCCCTATGCTGAAGAGAAATTGTTAAGAATAGCATCTAAATTGAACAGGCAAGGGACTTGTGGATACAGAGAAAAGAGAATGTGCTGATGAAGTGAGGGAAGGGGAACAGAGCAGGTAGAGCTCAAAAATTTTAAGGCCATAATTTGTTAACATTTCATGATACCAACAGAAGAGAAAATCCTAAAGTCAGGAAACTAGGAAATCCAGAATGTTTTATATTCTCCTTCATGGGACAAGAGAGTGTATCCCACTAAAAAGTAGCCATGAAAATTAATTATACCAGAACCCACTGAAAAATTTTTTAAGGAAAAACAAAGGAGAATGGTCAGAATAATGATCCAACTGATAATGAAATTATGCCAGAAACACATACCTTAAAACAAGTGAAAAATTTGGCCCAATATATAAAAATAAGTTAAAAATTTGGAGGAAAAAATAAAAGCTATGAAAAAAACTGCATAAATAAGAAACAGAAAAAGACGACTGTACAAAATCAAAGTTTGAAATGAAAGCTTACAGAACTCAGGAAATAATTAGAAATAAAAGAAGATGAAATATATGAAACACATGAGCAAATAAATACATAAGAGGGGGGACCCTTGGTGGCTCAGTCGGTTAAGCGTCTGACTTCAGCTCAGGTCATGATCTCATGGTTTGTGGGTTTGAGCCCCCCATCCGGCTCTGTGCTGAACGTTTCCTCAGAGCCTGGAGCCTGCTTCAAATTCTGTGTCTCCTTCACTTTCTGCCCTTCCTCTGCTTGAGCTCTGTCTCACTCTGTCTCTCAAAAATAAATAATGTAAAAGAAAAAGAATGTTTTAAAAGAAACTACTTTGATTGATACTATAATGGAAAACAAATGGTATTTTTCATTTCCCAAAATCCATAGAATATATAATACAAACAGTGAACCCTAATACTAATAGTGAACTATAGGGGCGCCTGGGTGGCTGAGTCAGTTGAGCGACCGACTTCGGCTCAGGTAATGATCTCACGGTTCATGGCTTCAAACCTCGCATCGGGCTCTGTGCTGACAGCTCAGAGCCTGGAGCCTGTTTCAGATTCTTTATCTCCCTCTCTCCCAGACCCTCCCCTGCTCACACTGTCTGTCTGTCTGTCTCTCTCTCTCTCTCTCTCTCTCTCTCAGAAATAAAATAAAATAAAACATTTAAAAAAGTGGACTGTAACTAACAAACACATATATAAAATTTTCTAAAAAGATTAAACAAGATGATGTACATAAACTATACCTAACCTACCAACTAGCACATGCTACGTGCTAATAAATGATAGATTTTATTGTTTTTATCCTTACTCTAAATACCCATACTGTCATTTAGACATAGCTTCTGTTTAAATAGTGATCTTTGGATATAGTTTGTATACAGTTCTGTTTCTGTCGGATCTGTTATTTAAAAATCTAATTGGTTACCAGAAGAGAATTAGCAATCCTTTATTACTATGGATTGGTTCAAAGAAATGTAGTATTTTCTCCTCTACTGACTATCCTATGCTAAATTAGTAGTTTGTTGTCAAAGCCAAGGAAAGAAAACTCTGGCTTAGACATCTAATTTCGTTGAGTTTTATTTTAGTCCATGATTTACAGTTGGTATAAACTTTTAGCCTGGATTTGGTAAATTACAATGCAGTTGCAACATACTGCATTGTGAGTTGACTTTGTCATATCCTGTGTTGTTATATAAAGTGCTAATTTTAATTGAGAATTGCCCCAATACAATATCCTTATTTGTCTTGCATGAATTTTCTCTTCTTTTGTGTAACTTTTTTGCATGGTTAAAATCAGTGTGGAAGGAATAAGCAGGAAATACAAATATAAGTGACATTAAATCATAAAAGAATTTCATCACAAAACATTAAAATAATGCACAGAAAACTTTGTCAACATCTGATAGAATAGAAAGGACTGCATAATTAAATAAGAGCTAACACCTATTCTATAATTGGAATTTGAGTTTCAGAGTCCCTTTCCTTTTCTCACTAGACACTAAGAATCTAAATGCAACATTTATTTCCTTATCCTGTACCTTCTTGCTTGGCAGTTTTTCTTGGCTTATTACAGAAACATGGAAATACAAACAGAGGAAGCTGGAACAGAAACTTCCTCTTTCTTTCTCTTTCCTTTTCCCATTACATATCTGCACCTATATATCTTCTTATATAGAAATGCAAAAGTCTAAGAAAAGCCCAGATACTGAAAGAAAGAAAGAAAGAAAGAAAGAAGAAAGAGAGAGAGAGAGAGAGAGAGAGAGAGGGGAGAGAGAAAGAGAGAAAGGAAAGGAAGAGAGAGGAAGGAAGAGAGAGAAAGGAAGGAGGGTTCATGCGATTGCTCTACTGATCACTAATATAAAGCAACAGTGATTATGATGTGTGATTTTGTCAAAAGATAGAGAAACCACTAGAACAAAACAGAAGTTCAGAAATAGACCCATAGAGGGGCGCCTGGGTGGCTTAGTCGGTTAAGCGTCTGACTTTCGCTTAGGTCATGATCTCGCGGTTCGTGGGTTCGGGCCCGGCGTCGGGCTCTGTGCTGACTGCCAGCTCAGAGCCTGGAGCCTGTTTCAGTCTGTGACTCCCTCTCTCTCTGACCCTCCCCTGCTCACGCTGTCTCTCTCTCTCCTAAAAATAAATAAAACATTTAAAATAAATAAATAAAATACTGACGTCTGGGTGACTCAGTTGGTTAAGCAGCCAACTCTTGATTTCCACTCAGGTAATAATCTTGCAGTCTTAAGATCGAGCCCCATGTTGCACTCAGCACTGGGTGTGAAGCCTGCTTAAGATTCTCTACCTGTCTCTCTCCCTCTACCCCTTCCCGCCTTGGAGCACATGCATGATCTTTCTCCAAAATAAATAGAATAAAACAAAACAAAATAAAATAAAATGAAGTAAAATAAAATAAAAATAAAAGTACTAAATCAATTACAATCCAAATTGGAAAAAAAAAAAAGACCTGACCCCAAATTCATATTATCCCACCTCTCTCTCTTTCCCCAAAACAGCTACTAAACTGTAGATCTCAAAGTAAAAAGACAATACATTAAAGAGTCTGGAAGGTAACGGAGTATCTTTGGTCCTATTCAAGTAGCCATTAAATATATGTTATAAGATTCCATTTTATATATAATGGAAAATATAAATATAAACCATAATAAAATAATACTACACACTAATCAGGATGATTAAATTTTTGTTTTTAAAATTTTAAAGGCTGGCAGCAGCAAATGTTGGAATTCTCATACACTATCATCAGGAACATAAGTTAGTAGAATCACTTTGGAAAACAGTATGGTTTTATATACCAATATTCAAGATCTATGTATACTGAGTCATAAAATAAACAATGTTAGTATATTCACCCAAGAAAATGCCTATACATCTATACCAATACACAGATACAAGGAAATTCGTAGAAGTATAATTTCTAATAACCAAACACTGAAAATATTCTAAAGGTTCATAAAGTATAGAATAAATACATTTTTGGTAGGTTTATAGAAGAGACTGCTCTGTGGAGACTTTTAAAAAATCATTACAGGGGCTCCTGAGTGGCCCCGTCGGTTAAGCCTCTGGGTTTTGATTTTGGATCGGGTCATGATCTCATGGTTCGTGAGTTCGAGCCCCACATTGGGCTCTGCACTGATAACACAGAGCCTGCTTGAGATTCTCTCTCTCTCTCTCTCTCTCTCTCTCTGTCCTTTCTCTGCTCGCTCCTGTTTGCTCTCTCTTTTCCAAAAATAAATAAGTAAACACTTTTAAAGAATTTGTTACAGTTACTTACATATAATATGAATAATCTCACAAAGATAATGTTGAACAAAAGAAGCCAGATACAAGTCATGACATATGGTATAATTCCATTTATACAAAATTCAAAAACACGACTGCACAAGTGTTAAAAGTAAGGATGATGGTTAACTGTGAGAAGAGAGGAAGAATAAAAATTGGGAAGGGCCAAAGGGGGTCTTGAAATGATGGCAATGTTCTATTTTTACTACCTGTACTGTACTTACACAGTATCTGCTTTCTTAATTCATTGAACTACATGTACATTATGTTTTATGCATGTGTGATGTACTTCACGAAGAACTAATAAAAGTACATACACTTCCAAATTTAAATGATGTTTGATTCATCTAAATTTCAATAATTATTTTGTTCACAAAAAAACATGTTCCTTTCTCTTTTTACAACCTAGTAGTGAGAGTAAGAAAAAATACAGAGGATTCATGCAGCAGAAAACAAAAACTATTCCTTTGTCCTCAAAATATGGTTTTATGCTTAAAAGTGGAACTACTCATTTCACAGATTCCCACACATACCACACAAACATCAATGGAAAACATTTGGTACCTTTATAAAACAAAGCAAACCAAAAAAGAGCTGTTCACCTAAAAAAAAAAAAAACTGTAAGAAGCCATATCAAACAGTCTTCAGGTCATATAGTTTGTCTTGGTAACTTTGTCTTTCATAATCTACATAACATAACTTCTCCAAAACTACCTTCAAAAGCACCCATCAGCCAAAATGCTACTAGCATTCTACATAAATTTACCAACACTCCAATTATTACTAAACCTACTCTAGAAGTCACCTCCGAAAATGAATCCACCCCAGTAAACACTGCTGTTGAACAAACCACACAAGAAACTGAGGATAATGACACAACTGCCTAAATGGTGATTTCTGAACTCCAAACAACCTCAATGATAACTGAACTCACAACCACCACAAAAACCACCTTTGAACCCAAACTCACTCTCCAAACTGTGGTTGAAATGGAAACCACCTCAGGTACCACAATTAATTCTGAAACCATATTGGAAACCACTGCTGAACCCCAAACCAACC
Source organism: Proteles cristata cristata (assembly GCA_017311185.1). Classification (NCBI taxonomy): domain Eukaryota; kingdom Metazoa; phylum Chordata; class Mammalia; order Carnivora; family Hyaenidae; genus Proteles; species Proteles cristata. The sequence continues at coordinate 792,706 of JAESUZ010002451.1, forward strand.
CCCAGGGCCCACTATTGAACACGAAATTGCATTAGAGATAACCACCAAACCAAAAACCAACCCATAGGCCACTGATGAAACCAAAACAGCCTCAGTGATAACCATCAAAGTTAAATCTACCCCAGAAAACACCCCTATACTTGAAAGCAGCAGGGGGATCACCACTGAACCCCAAACTACCACACACAACACCACCTAAACAACCAAGACTAAACTTGAAACCCCATCAAAAATCACTGCTGGGCATCAAAACACACCTGAGACCACAGCTGAAAACAAAACGACACAAGAAGACAACACTGAATCTGAAAACATCCCAGAGGACTCCTCAGAAATTGAAACCACCACAGAAAGCAAAATTCACTGGTCAACAAGAATTCATATAAGAGACTGCCTCAGAACTGAAATACAAACCAGGAACACTACTGAACTCAAAGCAAACAGTGACCACTACCAAACTCAAAATGACCCTAGAACCCACATCTGAAATCACACCCACTCTAGAGACCACTGCAGAACCTAAAACCACCAGAGAAGGCACTATTAAGTCTAAAACTTTCTTACTGGAAAGGATGCCAAACATGAAAGCAACCAAAAGATCACCATTGAACCTAAAACCACCACAAACATCTTTGAACCTGAAACCACCCAAATAACTGTCATTAAATTAAATACCACTTCCAAAAGTTACTGTTGAACCCAAAACCACCTCAGAGACCACTGGTCAACATGTGACCATATAAAGCAATGCCACCAAATCAGAAACCAACCCAGAGACCATTGATGAACTCAAAACATCAAACCAACCTCAGTGACCAACATCAAACTTAAAACCACCACAGAAAACGTTAATATACCTGAAAGCAGCCACGGGATCACCACTGAATCCAAAACTTCCATAGAATACCCTTGAACCTGAAACCACCCAAGCAACAAGCAATAAACTTGAAACCCCATCCAAAATCAGTGCTGAACATCAAAACATGCCTGAGACCACAGCTGAAAATGAAACTATCCCAACAGTTACTGCTGATCCCAAAAAGACCACCCCAGAACTAAAACTAGCCCAAAGATTCCTGCTGATGCCGAAATCACTAATAAACCTCCCCCTCCAAAAACTTGAGACAATGACTGAAACCACCCCAATAACCAGTGCTAAAGTTGAACCTCCTTAGAAAAAAATTGCTGAACTTGAAACCACATCAACCCCAGAAACCACTGCTGAACCCCAGACCACTCCAGAAATCATTAGCCAACATGAATCCACTCAAGAGACCATCACTGACATCACCGTTCACTCCTCCTTCTGCCCAGTCTGTTTCTCCTTCTTCCTTAGAGGTATTGTTCCTGAAACCACACTCCAATAAACTCCTGCAAATCATCTCAGTCTGCTAGCTGGGGAACCTGACCCAAAACAGCTTATGAAAAGTAAGAAAACGTGCTTTTTGCACTACTTGAGACTATTCAATATTGCCATAGAAGACGAGAAAAACAAACCAAATGGAGGAACTCCATAAGCAGTGTTTAACATAGTAGCTTATGAGACAGGCAGAACACAATTCAGGAATGCCTCCTTTTATTGTGTTTCACTTTCTAGCCCTTTGAAGATCCTGCATTTTTTACAAATTGAAGGTTTGGGGCTACCCTGCAGCAAGTCTATCAGCGCTATTTTTTTCTATAGTACTTGTTCACTTTGTGTCTCTGTGTCATGTTTTGGTAATTCTTGCATTATCTCAAAATTTTTAATTGGTGGTCTGTGATTCATGATTACAACTCCCTGAAAGTTCAGATTATGGTTGGCATTTTTTAGTAATGAAGTATTTTTTATTAAGGTCTGTACATTTCTTATACATAATGCTATTACACACTTGGTAGACTTAATTTTAATGTTTAAACGTACTAGGAAGCCCGAAAGTTCATTTGACTCACTTTATTGCATTACTCCCTTTATTGTGGTATTCTGGAACCAAATTTACAGTATCTCTGAGGGATGCCTATAGACATTAAATATAGATAAAGAGCAAGTAAGTGGCTTGTGATACATAGACAGAATTCATAAAATGTGTTAAACAGCGGTAGCAAATAACTTAGTAACCTGTGAGATATGCTAAAAGGTAGAATAAGTGAAATAATGAGGAACAAACAAGAATGTTATTTAGATATAGAAAAAGATGCACACGCCAAGCCATAACAATGGTACTTCTAGGCTAACAACTGTCATCTCTACGTTAGCCACCCATTGGTGACACTGTATGATCCCATATGTGCTAAAATCCATAATTTTTCAGTAGACTAGTGGGTGAGCTGCAGCAATAGCCAGGCACACTTTCCCTGCCTCTCTTTGAGAAAGCAAGTGCACACAGCCAGCCCAGATCATCCTCCTGTTGAGCTTCCCTGCACAAACCTCACCATAACCATGCCATCTGTGGGAAATGCTGACCTGTCAGAGACAGGACTGATGAACACTGTGGGACATGGGAATCTGCCCACCTGCACCCTATCTGATGTGTTGCATCTGCCCCAACTCTTTCCTTTACTTCTCAATCAGTGGGCTTTGGGGTTTTTTTGTTTTTGTTTTTGTTTTTTTTTTACCATTTTATTAAGCAGACTTCACCCCAGCATGGGGCTCGAACTCACAACCCTGAGATCAAGATCACATGCTCTGAGCACCTGGGTAAGTAAGTCAGTTAAGCATCCAACTTCGGCTCAGGTAGTGATCTCATGGTTCGTGAGTTCCAACGCCTCACTGGGCTCTGCAATGGCAGGGTAGAGCCTGCTTGGGATTCTCCATCTCTCCCTCTCTGCTCCTACCTGCCCCCACCCCACTCTCTCAAAATAAATAATAAATAAACTTTAAAAAAAGAAGAAGAGTTATGTGCTCTACCAACTGAGCCAGCCAGGTGCCCCCCAATGAGTGTTTTAAATAGATTTAATAAACTATGTGATTCAAATACTCCAATTTGGGGGGCGCCTGGGTGGCTTAGTTGGTTAAGCGTCCGACTTTCGCTCGGGTCATGATCTCGCGGTTCGTGGGTTCGAGCCCCGCGTCGGGCTCTGTGCTGACTGCCAGCTCAGAGCCTGGAGCCTGTTTCAGTCTGTGACCCCTCTCTCTCTGACCCTCCCCTGCTCACGCTGTCTCTCTCTCTGTCTCCTAGAAATAAATAAAAATATTAAAAAAAAAACAAACAAATACTCCAATTTGGTCTGTGAGTCTCTTGATTCTGTGACCTCTGTATGTTAAGAGGCCACCATTACATCAAAATTATTTACCACACAATGCATGGTATGGATAACTAGCTCATGTAAGGGGAAATATTTCCTTTGTTGTATCTTTTGTTGTATCTTAGAAAAGGAGAATATTATTATAAAAGAGCATAAAAAATAATACATATTAGAATTTCTATTGAATAGAAGTGAGTGCTGTCAAGCATTTTTAAATGCTTTCAAGATAATTCTGACAGGGGTATGTGGGTGGCTCTGTCAGTTGAGGGACAGACTTCAGCTCAGGTCATGATCATGGCACTTTCTGAGATTGAGTCTACTGCTGGACTCACTGCTGTCAGCAGATTCCCTATCTCCCTCTCTCTCTGCCCCTCCCCTGCTTGTATGCTGTCTCTCAAAAATGAACATTTTTTTAAAAAAGGTTAATTATGACACACATCTACTTAGAATTTTATTTAGATTCTTTGCACCCACATTTTTTTCAAAGCATCAAATTCTAGACTTTCTATTTATAAAATTGCTTAGAATGCGATTAGGCTAAAGAGAATGTTGAAGGGTTCATTTTGTTTTGCTTTTAATCTGCACCATTCATCCCAATATTTGCTGAGTGCCCATTATGTGCCAGGCACAGAGCTGGCTCTGAAAAGAAGCTTGTGGAAGATATCATCCCTCCTAGGATTCTCTTGCACTTTCCGCCAGCCCCCAAAATCTTTTCCCAATATATTAGCCCAGGCAACCCTTCATTTTGAGCTCCCCTCATTCCTTTTTCTGATCTATCAGTACTGTTTCTAATAAGCCTCCTGATTCTGAATTTTAAAAGTCCAGGAACCAGGCAGATAAAGGTAATATTCTCCTTTGAGAATGAGACTAGAAGAAATTAAAGACAAATGAGATGAAGATCTGCTGGGGGAGGGGAAGCCAATGCTTTACATTTTTATTTTATTTGCTAGTTATAGCAAATACTTTTCATAAATACGTTAATAAGTTTAAGAAGTTTATTTTACTGGGAGTGATGAAATTAACTCCATTCTATTACTTTTTTAAATATGTATTTAATACTATACAACACAGAAATTCCAAAGTTTGCTGTTGTGTTTAGTTTCCTTTAACAATTAGCATAGGAGTCACAACTGCAAACACAGCCTTATATGGAAATGTAGATCGAAACAGGACATTTGGGCTGTGCTTACCGACTTATCATACCCAGGTTGCTTTGGCTATGACTGCTGAATCATGACCCCTGTTTTCCATCCTATTCACCAAGTCTATAAATGTTTTATTATATCCCTTATCCTAATATCAATCAATTTTTCTCTTAAAGTAGTAAGATAGTCTGTTTCAAAACCCACTGAAACTCTTCCTTTGGAAGGTTTTCAAATAGTTTAGAAAACATAAAACCTTTTGTCAAAGATAATGCATAATGCATCTTTAAGTTTTACAGCCTTTTTAAATACTTTACTATCAAAACTCTGTGCTATATAAAAGATTTTCATTGTCACTCTATGTCATACAAAAGTTTTTTAAAGATTTTGCTACTTAAAACAATATAATTGGTGGGGCACCTGGGTGGTTGAGCATCTGACTTTGGCTCAGGTTGTGATCTCATGGTTTGTGAATTCAAGCCCCACATCAGGCTCTGTGCTGTTCACTCAGAGCCTGCTCCAGATCATCTGTCCCCACCTTCTCTATGCTCAATCCCCACTTGCCCTCTCTCTCAAAAATAAACATTTTAAAATAATAATAATAGTAAACAAAACAATATAATTGGTAAATTCCTACATCAAACACACCTAATCAGTATTGAATTGCAATACACTGAAAGTAAATTAGTCACTTCATGTTATGAAACTCCCATTCTCTTCTCAACATATACCCTCCTTATCCATGCTACCAAATAAAACAAAACATTGTGACCTGGCCCCTATTATTCTAACTCTGTAGCTATACCAGCAAAAAGGAATGTTCCTCAGCCAGAAACATGACATGTGAATGTTTGATATTTGGACCTATCAGTACCTACATTAGACACCAGTAAAGCTTATTTTATTTTTAATTAGAAACTAAATAAGTTCTGGAATTTTCTTTCCACATTCAATTAATCATCTTACACATATGCCCAGGTGGGAGCACTCCACCCTGAAAATTTTAAGAAGGAGCACTTAGTGTCACGATCTTCTCTGAGATCTCTGCTTAATGTCAGAAACTTCTTCCTCACCTGAGCGTAGAAGGATGAAACAAATAAGGAAATATTGAGTACAAATATTAAAACAACCTCCAACATGAAGGGCAGCCTGTTTGAACTTTAGAATTCCTAGGTTTGGAGTTGTACAAAGAAGAAAAAGGCAATGCCAATGTGAAGGTTAAATTTAGTGCATAATGTGCAAAGTTTTGCTAACAGCTTCACCAGGTTCAAGAGTCATTGGACACAAAAACATATTAGCATCAATCAATAACTAAGATGCTTGTCTAAATAGGGAAAACTGAAAATGCCAATGAACCTACTCCAAAGTGCAAATTGTTTGCCTAACCTTTCTATTATCACACTTCATGGAAAATTGAATAGAAACTATTGTGATATTCCTTACAATTTACCTTTAAGTGTCAATGTCTCCATGAACAAAGTCCCCGGTATAGAGAATAGTCTGGCTTATTTTAAAGATTTTGCTCTTGGGGCACCTGGGTGGCTCAGTCGGTTAAGCATCTGACTTCAGCCCAGGTCATGATCTCATAGTTCATGGGTTCGAGCCCCGTGTCAGGCTCTGTGCTGGTAGCTAGCTCAGAGCCTGGAGACTGTTTCAGACTCTGTGTCTCCCTCTCTCTCTGACCCTCCCCTGCTCATGCTGTCTCTCTCTCAGAAATAAATAAAACATTAAAAACAAAAAAAAATTAAAGATTTTGCTCTTTTCTCAAAATAATTGATCCTACAGAAATTATATGGATAGCTGATTTTATTTATCCTCTTTAAATTTTATTACAGTGCTGGAAATACACATACACATAGAGAAAAAGAACTTAAAAATACACTAAAAGTTATACTTAAGAATCACACTTTTTTTTAAACTGGAATACATAACTTGTGTTAATGTAAAATCTATCTGAATTTAACTCTCCCACATGACAGTCTCAACAAATTTAGTCATTTAATATTATAAGCATAATGTTGTAAGCAATCTACGTATTTCAGTTCATTTCACTTTAATTTTTCACAAGTACTGGATGTTCAAATATTTCAGTAGAGAGTCAAGACCCTGCATCACAGTGCATAAGACATCATACTATCTGTGGAATTCAGCATGAAGTAACGGTGCAGATCTTAGAGCAGTAAGTAGATCCTATTTGTATTTGTATTCACTATCCTTGCTGATATTAAATATCAATTAACTCTAGCCCCTTGATGTCATTTCCAGAGAATGGACATTCTTTTTTTTTTTTTTTTTTTTTTGCATTTGTGTTTTTTTTTTTTACAAATAGTTTATTGTCAAATTATTTTCCACATAACACCCAGTGCTCATCCCCACAAGTGTCCTCCTCCATGCATCCTCCCTCCCCCCCACACCCATGAGTCCTAAGTTTGTTGTCAGCATTCAAGAGTCTCTCATGGTTTGCCTCTCTCCCTTTCCCCCACCATTTCCACCCTTCTTCTCCCCCTTGGTCCTCTGTTAAGTTCCTCCTAATCCTCCTATACGTGCACACATATGATATTTGTCCTTCTCTGCCTGACTTATTTCGCTCAGCATAACACCCTCAAGGTCCATCCACGTTGCTACACATGGACAGATTTCATTGTTTCTCATTGCCATGTAGTATTCCATGGTATAGATAAACCACAACTTCTTGATCCGAGAATGGACAATTCTTAAATTCTCCTGATAGTTCCCCCTGAAAGCATGTTAGATACTATATAAAATAATATTAAAAGACACCAATGACAACGAGTTTCCATTAAATAAAGATCTTCCTATAGACACACCCCAGGGATTCAAGAGTTGAGAGACTTTTCAAAACTGACTGACAGTCTGTTCACCAGAATATGAGTCTGTGTTTGTCTAAGAAAAGAATGTATGCAAAAAGATGCCTGCCAATATCTACTCAACAACTACTCATTGTTCGAGAAGAAATCATCAGACTAGAAAAAAGCTTGTCAAACTGTTTTTTGACAAAAGAAATTCAGCAAAAGGATCTGTATAATCACCAACATTTCTCTACAAATTCTCCTTCTTAATCTTCTTTTTAATTTCTAGCTAATATCAAGAGGATACTCATATACAGCAGCTGATAAGAATCAACCTGACAAGAAGGAGCTCCTAACAGGGTAAATGTGTAAATATTTGGAAATATCCATTCCATTTGGAACTTACCTAAAATTTTTCAGCTTACTATAGAGTCTTTAATCGAAGGTACATGTAAGAAATGCTAGGAGATCTTAATTGCAGCTAATCCCAAAACTCAGCTGTGTCCTGAGAGAAAGAGGTGGACATAATTTTTTTTAAGATTTAAAGTTTTCAGCAACTGAATGTGGCTAAGAGCTTTTGTTATATTTGGAAACAGTTCTTTTGGAACAACTCTTCCAACTAAGATGAAATGCAAAATCCAAGACCTCACTGTGTTTAAAAAACCCTGCGTTATCTTACTGCTGACATTTCTCCAGCTTTATCTCAACCACTCCTCCTTTTGACCACTACCCTCCAGTCACACAGTGCTTGTCAAAGTAAGTGTCATTGAGAGAAACTTCCGACATGTCCTGTGGCTTCTTTTATCTGTGCCAAATATGCAGTGAACAGGAACGCATCTTCTTCCCTTTGGCGCTTTTTACTGTGATTTTTTTTTATTCCCATGATTTATTATGCCTACAAGATCAAAAATTGAAATTACTTAACCAAACACTTGGAATAATTATACTCCCATGTAAATGTAATCTTCAGGCAGCCTTTATCTCTCTCAAAAAATAAATGTTATTTCAAACTACCTAACTGAATTGACATATCCGAAGTTAGAAAGTCATGTAAAAGATCCCAGTCATTTCTTTCTGGGTGCAAAATCTTCAAGATTCAATTTAAAACAAGACAAAACAAAACACTCACTTTGTTTTTAAAAATTCAGCTTTAAAATGAAATAATGGGTATCTTAAGTGTAAAACTAAAAACAAAAAAAGCTAAGGTTAGTCTATAGTTGAACCTTATCTCAAAGAGTAGTGTACATTATTCATATAAACAGTAGAAGAGATTTGAAACATTTGTTTCATAAGCTACCAATCCTTCTCACTCCCAAACTGTACTTAGTGAGGAAACTTTTATTAATGCAAGGTACTTTGCCAGGCACTAAGTTCCCATCTTAGGAAGAAATGTATGTAGGATGTTAAGTAAGGGTGGTCTGGGGAGAAGAGTAGATAATACAGTAGAGCTCAAGGGACAGCTTTGGGCATAAAGTGAGGACATGGGAAGGCTTACTGGCCATAGACAAACAAAGTCTTAGAAGAATAAGTAGAAGTGATCTATTCATGGGAGCAAGGGGAGACAGAGAAGCCAAGGCAGATTCCAGGTAAGAGTGAGAGAGGCAGTGAGAGCATGGTATGTTTAGAAAACTGCCAGTGTACTAGCCCTTTATCTGATATGTCATTTGCAACTATCTTTTCCCATTTGGTCAGTTGCCTATTAGTTTTATTGATTGTTTCCTTTGCCATGCAGAAGCTTTTTATCTTGATGAGGTCCCAATAATTCACTTTTGCTCTTGATTCCCTTGCCTTAGGGGATGTGTCAAGTAAGAAATTGCTGCAGTTGAGGTCAAGGAGGTTGTTTCCTGCTTTCTCCTTTAGGGTTTTGATGGTTTCCTGTCTCACATTCAGGTCCTTTATCCATTTTGAGTTTATTTTTGTTTATGGTGTGAGAAAGTGATCTAATTTTATTATTTTGCATGGATCAGGAGAAACTTAACAGAGGACCATGAGGGAGGAGAAGGGGAAAATAGTTGGGGAGAGGGAGGGAGGCAAACCATGAGAGACTCTTGAATATTGAGAACAAACTGAGGGCTGATGGGGGTGGGGCAGAGGGGTAGGCGGGTGATGGGCATGGAGGAGGACACTTGTTGAGATGAACACTGTGTGTTATATGGAAACCAACTTGACAATAAACTACGAAAGAAAAAAAGAAAAAGAAAACTGCCAGTATAGCTGGTTTAAAAAATTTTAGACAGAATGGAAGGATCTTGCACACCTAAAGAGTTTGGATGTCATCCTGAAGCTGTGGAAAGTAGAAGCAAAGGATTTTAAGCAGGGGAGCACCAAAAAGACATTTGCATTTTTGAAAGGACACTCTGGTTACAAAGGGAAAGAAGTTGAAGGAAGTGTGGAAGGTAAAAGAGGGCTTCAGTTTGGAAGCAATTACATAATACATTCAGAAACTGGGAAATACTACACTGTCATAGACTCTGAGTCTAAAGTTCTCTCTTGTCTTAGCAAGAGACCAGGGCACAGGATTAAAAAATAGGAGAGAGAGATGGCTAAGGTCCGGAAAAAGAAGAGCCCCGAATAAGGGTCCTTGCCCCGTATTTATTAAAATCAGAAGGCTTACAAACATGATGGGTGTGCACAAAGAGACAAAGAAACTGTGAACATCAACTTGTGGGCATGAGGGAAAGGGGGTTTTGGAAGATATACAGATATACAGATTTTATATACAATGTAAAACAAAATCCAGACACCAGGCAGATAGGAGGGGCAGCGTCTGTTTGTCTTAGCTAGCCTAGGGGAGAAGAGAGGTAAGGGAAATGGCCTCAGGGTTAGCAAGACACCTTTTCTTAACTGTCTCTGCTCTGGGCTGCTTCACCTACAGCACAGCAGTCTATACTTCAGTTTACTCATTTTGCCTAACTTGGCCCTATTCTCCTGTGAAAGCAGCTTCTCTGCTATAGTACAAAATTGGGGGGCCATTTTTGCTGTGCATGCCTAATCGTGCTTACCTCATACACCATTGCATTGAGAGCCTTTATGCCCATTCTTATTTTGGGCCTTTGCCCGTTCCTCTCTATTTTGGGGGCTCAGCACCCCACTATTCTTGGGGTGCCTTTGCACCATCCTATTTGGGGGATGATTACGCACCATCTTATTCTCAGAGTTCTTTTGCACCGTCCTATTCTTGGGGTGCCAATCATGTTTACCCAAACTCGAGTGTGAGCATCCTATGGCTTTTTATTTCTCTATGCCTTGTTAACCCATTGGTATAAGCCCAGGGGATTCTGAGGCCTATCCCCCACACTGCACTACAGATGGGAACATGTCTGTGCTGACAGCTCAGAGCCTGAAGCCTGCCTCAGATTCTGTTTCCCTTGCTCCCCACCCCTCCTCCCTCTCAAAAATACATAAACATTAAAAATTTTAAAGAAAAATTAATAATAGAGATATATTTAAAAATAAAAGCATTTTAAGGAGATTCCTTGTTTGTTCATCCATCTATGGTCAAAAGAAACCATGTGTAGATTCACAAAAGCCAAGTCTCCAGTTAAGCTTGCCTTTTTCTAGAAAAACCATTCAATCTTCTACTTTCAATTTTATCCCGCCCAAGAAATTTTCTACATTATAATAAGTTCCTTGGTGAAGTTCAACAAATTGCATTTTCCTATCTTTGGCAAAGATCACTTCTTTAGAAGAAATTAAGCCATCAACTAGGTGAGCCATCTTCAGAGAAGAGGAAAAATAAATAATTCTATCTTTGATCTATACCCTTAGAGGCTCTAGATTTTTTTTAAAATATTTTTATTTATTTCTAGGAGAGAGAGAGAGAGAGACAGTGTGAGCAGGGGAGGGTCAGAGAGAGAGGGAGTCACAGACTGAAACAGGCTCCAGGCTCTGAGCTGGCAGTCAGCACAGAGCCCGACGCGGGCTCGAACCCACGAACCGCGAGATCATGACCTAAGCGAAAGTCGGACGCTTAACCGACTAAGCCACCCAGGTGCCCCAAGAGGCTCTAGATTTTTTTACACATTTTGTCTATCCTGTGCATGACGTGAGCTCCTATGTACTGTAAATCATTAATAATTATCTTTAATAGTGATAAAGAAAATGATGATTATGATAATGATAATATTAAACTATCAGAAAACCTGTAAATATTATTATCTTTACCATTTCACTTTTTCATTGGATAGACTCCTCAACTGCTCAGTGAGTTTGTTATCCATGACTTCTCGATACATCTGGAAAATTAACCCTTGTTTGAGTTCAAGGGCAAATAACCTTAAAATGTAGAGGGTCTTTATATTATACGTTAGCCATGATATTGAGGAATGTATAATTTAGACTATGCTGAACCATGTACTTGGTACAAGTAAGACAGTCCCCAACATTTTATCCATGTTAACTATATAAAAGACAGTTCAACATTTTGTATGTGTGTATATACATCTAGACCTAGAAACATTTGTATACATTCCCAGAAGGTGGACACAATTCTCATTCACCAATATATCATCACTGACACATTCTGTTCCTGCTATGAAGCTCTGAGTGGTGACCAGGATGGACGCAATATTACCCCCAACTTCACTAAACTTTAGACAAGCGTTTTCCTGACTATAGACCCTTGACCTCCCTTTACATGGAGCATTTACTTTAGAACATTTAAAATTGCCAATTCTTCTCCTGTCACTTTGAAAACTAGATAAATGATCTCGCAGCCGTTTGCCAGTGTTACAGCCCAGATAATGTCATTCTCTAGCACCTAAGAAGCATCTCTTTGAAATGAAATCATCCAGAAAGGGAGTATCCCTATCTCCTAGTCTCTGTGGGTAAGTAGGAGCCTACAAGTCTAACTACCTAATGCCAATTAACAAATACGGATGGGCTAATCCCATTGACCAACCCACCCCTGCTTCAGTGTCCTCCAATATTTTTCCACTGCTTCACCTCAGGGCTTAAAAACCCTGTTGCAGTGAAATTAGCTCAATCTCTCCTCCTATTGCAATAGTTTTCAATAAACCTGTCCCTGCCTGTTTAACTCTATCCCGTGTATTCTTTTTTGACAACCAAGAAGTTCATGCCTCTCTTACAGGAAGCTGAGGCTCTCTCTGCTGACAATCCTGATTGTGCTGACTTCCTCCTGTACAAAATACTGCTTGATTCACACAATTCCTGTGTTGAATCTTAACTTTCCAAAAAATGTAATCCAGGAAAAGTAACATTCAGGAAAAGTCCAATATGTGTAAATCAGCCTATATATTTTATGCAATCCATGCAAAAGAGCTATGAATTTGTTGGCGTTTAAAAATGTGATTCATTAAAACTGTGAAACTCATGTTTCGGTCCTTCTTAAAACCTCCTAGAAAGCCAGTTTAAGCTAGAAATGGATCATTCAGATCTACAAAAAAGTAAATTTCAAGTGATATATGTGCTTTGTGCTCCTCAAAATGTATTTCATAGAAGAGTAGTTGCCTGAAAATAAATTTTCCAATCAAATAAGTTTGAAGTATGTTAAAAGAAACATATCCATCTATTCTAGGACTTCTGAAACTCTTGACCACACTCTGGAGCACTGTGAATCTCCAGGAAGCCTTGCAGTATGTGGCCACTCCAGGACTCATTTTGACCATGGATCCCTTTTTTATGGAGCATCCTGTGGAAAGAGCAACTAATGATCGAAGTAGGAAAACTATTACAGTCCATTCATTGCACACTTTCCATGAGACTAGCACTGTAATGGGCATTTAAAGTTATGCTCTGCAACCATGAGGAACTTTAGCTCTGTTTTGAGACACTGAAAAATAAAATTAAGGAGGCTGCTTTTGTGGCTTTTGAGATAAAAAAAAAAAAAAAACAGAGTAATTTGTAATTGAAAGTCTCTAAACAAATGAGTTATCCTAAAATATGCAAGAGTAAACTATTTTTACTTTTTCAGTAAATTATCTGGTTTGGGCTTTTATTTTTTTTTAACGTTTTATTTATTTTTGAGAGAGAGAGAGCGAGAGAGAGAGAGCAGAGGAGGGTCAGAGAGAGAGGGAGATACAGAATCTGAAGCAGCCTCCAGGCTCTGAGCTGGCTGTCAGCACAGAGCCCTACGTGGGGCTCGAACCCACGAACCGTGAGATCATGACCTGAAACAAAGTCGGCTGCTCAACCGACTGAGCTTCCTAGGCGCCCTTGATTTGGGCTTTTAGAGTCAAGTCAGTTCACTAATAGGATTAAAAATAACAGAAAAATAAGTTTAAAATAATAAACTTCTAGTCAAGGAGTTCCAGAAAATTTGATTTGGGGTCAGAAACCTTTATAGAATATTGGGACGACCAACCTGTATTTTTGTATCCTTTGGGTAAATTCCTAGTAGTGTAATTGTTGGATCATAGGATAGTTCTATTTTTAACTTTTTGAGGAACCTCCATACTGTTTTCCAGAGCGACTGCACCAGTTTGCATTCCCATCTGCAGTGCAAGAGGATTCCCCTTTCTCACCCCAATGTTTATACTAGCAGTATCAACAATAGCCAAACTATGGAAAGAACCCAAATGTCCATCCATTAATGAATGGATAAAGAAAATGTGGTATATATATGTGTGTGTGTGAATATATATATGTACATGTATATACATACATACATGTATGTATACATACATGTATATACATGTACATTTATGAGTGTGTGTATATATATGTATATATACATATGTATGTATGTGTATATATGTATGTATATATACACTCATATATATGTGATGGAATATTACTCAGTCATCAAAAAGAATGAAATCTTGTCATTTGCGATGATGTGGATGGATCTAGAGCATATTATGCAGAGTGAAAGAAAACAGTCAGAGAAAGTCAAATACTTTATGATTTCACTCATATAGGGAATTTAAGAGATAAAACAGATGAACATATGGAAGGGGGGGAAATAAGAAAGAGAAACAAACCATAAAATAGAGATCAAACTGAGTGTGGATGGAGGAGGTGGGTGGGGGATGGGGGCTACATAGGTGATGGATATTAAGGAGGGGACTTGTGATGAGCACTGGGTGCTGTACATAAGTGATGAATCACTGAATTCTACTCCTGAAAGCAATATTGTACTGTATGTTAACTAACTGGAACTTAAATAACATTTTGGGGAAAAAAAAGCAAAATTATTTTTTAAAAATTGGTGACCAGGTTTTCCATTAAAGTTATTTCTGTTCAGCATTGTTTTTATTTACAAATAGGTTTTTATTTACAAGTTACAAAATTATTTACTATTGTTTTCATTTCAGAACTTTTTATAGAGAGTTTTATTTCTGACAATTGACACGAAGGGAACTGGTTGGTATTCAAGGCTTTAGAAAAACAGCCCTGCCGGCCTCTTACAAACATGGCCTTTGCAGAAGCGCCCTCTGCTGGCAGTCCTCCTGAAGTGCAGATTCTGGCTTTGGTGTTTGGTTTTTGTTTGCTTACTGGTTCATTTGCTTTGTTACTTTATTTGCTATTTGAAGGGTCACTGTGTCTCTTTAAAAGGTACAATCTAAGGGTGCCTGGGTGGCTCAGCTGGTTGAGTGTCTGACTTTGGCTCAGGTCAGGACTTCAACGTTTGTGAGTTCAAGCCCCACATCAGGCTCACTGTTGTCAACACAGAGCCTGCTTTGAATCCTCTGTCCCCTCTCTTTCTGTCCCTCCCCTGCTCACACTCTCTCTATCAAAAATAAAAAAGTACAAAAATAAAAGGGTACAAAAATAAAAATTCGATAGAGGATTGGGCAAGATGGCGGAGAAGTAAGGAGCTCCGTACTTGCACTCGCGCCCATACATCACACAGAAAAGATCTGAAGCCACTGGAAACCTTACAAAACCTGAGAGACTGGGAGAAAAAGGACGCAGAATCCACTGAGAAAGACTTCCAACGTGAGTGAGAACCGGGGAAGGTAAAATCGGGCCGGGATCGGAGACTCCAGGGTGGGAGGCGATGCCCCTCTACCCTCTACGGGGAATGAGAGGGGAAAAAGAGAGAGTCCAAAACAGAAAAACCTCCCCTCCGGGAGGTGGGGGGAACCTCCGCTCGGTGCATAGAAAGACCGTACTTGCCAAATACCTGCACACCAGGTCCCCTCGCACCAACTGGTCCTGGGGGAGGCTGAGCACACAAACTGCTTCTTTGTGCCGCTCTGGATGTTGGATTTCAGAGCGGCGGCGGTGTGCCTGCCGCCATTGTAGCTCCAGGGCGGCTGGGACCCCTGAAAGAGCCGCGCAGACACCGGGCGTCCGCGCTCCTGGCTGGCTGGAACTCGTGAGGGAAGGCAAAGAGCTAAAAACTGAGAAATTTGCCTGTGAGTTCGTGTTTCGGGTGACGAGCCATAGAGAGACCCGGTTTTCCTCACTCCAGCGGGCTTGGGCTACGCGGACCCGGCAGGCAAGCCCCCGCGCATGCGCGCCAGCCCGACCCAGAGAAGGAAGCAGCGATCCTGACTCCGCCCCCAGAGCTCAGCAGGGAGCCTGGAATAGCCCGAGGGGGTTGTCTGGGAAGCTGTGTCTAAGGCAACTTCAGTGGGGCGCGGACTGGGATTTGGAGATTGGAACTGGCCTAGGTTGAAGAGTGCAACCAACTTCGGCTGCGTCCCCGGAACAGGGAGTTGACACGCCAAAAAAAAAAAGCGAGCTGCAGAGCGGGGTTCAAGAAGGGACTGGAGCACCGTCACTCTCCTGCCACAACGCCAAGGCAGAACCGCTGCCTGAGGCATCGGATAACGCCACGCCCATCCCTGCCTGAGAGGTGCCCTCCTTCCTTTTTTTTTTCTCTTTCTTTTTTCCTTTTTTTTCCCTTTTTTTCCTTTTTTTTGTTTTTTTCCTTTTTTTTCCTTCTTTCTTTTTTTTCCCCCTTTCTTTTCTCTTTTTTTCTTCTTCTTTCTCTTTTCTCACTTTTTTCCCCAAAACACTGACCTGATTAACTCTGGTCGCCAGCTTGCTTAAACAGTCACAACAAGTCCATTCTGTAAATGTAAATTCTACACCTACTGACTTTTTCAGCTATTTCTCTCAGGAGTAATTAGACTATATAGTTTCTCTGGATAATTCCAGCATCCTTCTCTCACCTACCCAAACATATTCTACCCTTTACCTCTTTGAAAAAAGCTTCTTATCCCTTCTGCCTGTTCATTCTATTTCCAAATCTGCCTCGTCTCGCCCTGCCTTCTCTCTTTTTCTCTATGCTCTTCAACCAGCACTGCATACACACAGCTATTTAACTGTAGCTGGGAAATCCAGGTATATGCTTTAAACCGTTCTTTGTCCATCGGTTTTCTTCTTTTCTCCTTTTCTTTTCCCCCTTTTTGACCCTTTTATGTATTTTATGCTCCCTATTATTCGCCCTCCCTCCTCCGTCTTTTCTATTAACTTCTTCGTTTTCCCTCTCACATTGCATGTTAGTTGAATCAGCCTGTGCGTTTGTGTACTCCTGCTCCCTGTGTGTTTGTCTGTCTGTTTTCTTTTCCAGGGCTACCACAAGAAACAAGCTAGAGTACACAAGGTGAAGAGTCCCAAATATCACTACGAATAGGAAAATAAAATAACTAAAGTCCCAACAAGAGTGACCGAGGGATACCATTCAAAAAACAATCTCTGAAAGGATAGGCCCTGGAAAGTCAAAGAGTTTCTTGGATATAGCAGCGCTCATAGAAACAGAGAGCATAACAGGTCTTTAAAACCAACAAGAGCCGGAAAGCTAACTAAAATGACGAAACGAAAGAGCTCTCCTCCAAAGAAACTCCAAGAAGAAATGACAGCTAATGACTGCTCAAAACAGATATCAGCAGCATAAGTGAACAAGATTTTAGAATAATTAATGGTAAAATTAATAGCAGGGCTTGAAAAAAACATAGGGGACATCAAAGAAACTATGGCTACAGACAGAATGGAAAATAAAAATAGGCATGAAGAATTAAAAAAATGCGATAAATGAGATACATAATAAATTAGAGGCCTCCAATGCACGGATTGAAGAGGCAGAAAGGAGAATAAGTGATTTAGAAGACACCATTATAGAAAAACAAGAAGCTGACAAAAAAAGAGACAAACTGATCCAGGAACAGGAAAGAAGAATTCGAGAGCTCAGCGACACAGTCAAACGCAACAATATCCGTATCATAGGAATCCCAGAAGAGGAAGAGAGAGGGAAAGGTGCTGAAGGAGTCCTGGAACAAATTATAGCAGAGAACTTCCCCGACCTGGGGAAGGAAGTCAATGAGGAAATACAAGAGGCTCAGAGGACTCCCCTCAGATGTAACTTGAATCGATCTTCTGCACGACATATCATTGTAAAAATGGCAAAATACAAGGACAAAGAGAGAATTTTGAAAGCAGCTAGGGAGAAAAGGGCCCTCATATACAAAGGGAAACCCATCAGAGTGGTGACAGACCTATCTACTGAAACGTGGCAGGCCAGAAAGGAATGGCAAGAGATCTTCAATGTGATGAACAGTAAAAATATGCAGCCAAGAATCCTCTATCCAGCAAGCCTGTCATTCAAAATAGAAGGAGAGATAAAACTCTTTACAAACAAACAGAAATTGGAAGAATTTGTCACCACGAAGCCAGCCCTACAAGAAATCCTGAGGGGGATGCTCTGAAGGAAAGGTTGCAAGGAACACAGATTCCAGAGACACCACAAAACATGAACCCTACAAAAGATACAAAGACTCTAAACCCACATATCTCAATAATAACACTGAATGTAAATGGGCTGAATGCTCCAATCAAAAGACATAGGGTAGCAGAATGGATTAAAAAACAAAATCCATCTATATGCTGTCTACAAGAAACTCATTTTAGACGGGAAGATACCTTCAGATTAAAAGTAAGGGATGGAGAAATATATATCATGCTACAGGAAATCAAAAGAAAGCTGGAGTAGCGATACTTATATCAGACAAACTGGACTTTAAATTAAAGACAATCACAAGAGATGAAGAAGGGCACTACATAATAATTACAGGGTCCATCCATCAGGAAGAACTAACAATCATAAATGTCTATGCACCGAATATGGGAGCACCTAAATATCCAAAACAATTAATCACAAACAGAAACAAGCTTATAGATAAGAATGTGCTAATAGCAGGGGACTTCAATACTCCACTTACAGCAATGGATAGGTCAACCAGACAGAAAATCACTAAAGAAATAATGGACTTGAAAGACACATTGGACGAGATGGACCTGACGGATATATTTAGAACTTTACATCCTGAGGCCAGGGAATTTACTTTCTTCTCAAGTGCGCATGGCACATTCTCCAAGATAGATCACATACTGGGACATAAAGCAGCCCTCAATAAATATAAAAGAATAGAGATCCTACCATGCACACTGTGAGATCACAATGCTTTGAAACTTGAAATCAATTACAGGAAGAAGTCTGGAAAACTTCCAAAAACATGGAGGTTAAAGAACAGCCTTCTAAAGAATGAATGGGCCAATCAGGCAATTACATATGAAATTTAAAAATATATGGAAACAAATGAAAATGAAAACACAAGAATTCAAAATCTATGGGATGCGGCAAAGGCAGTCCTAAGAGGAAAGTACATTGCTCTCCAGGCCTATTTCAAGAGATTAGAAAAAGCGCAAGTCCAAAATCTAACAGCTCACCTAAAGGAACTAGAGGCAGAGCAACAAGAATGCCCTAAACCCAGTAGAGGAAGAGAAATAGTAAAAATTAGAGCAGAAATAAACAACATAGAGACCAAAGAAACAATTGAACAGATCAATGAAACCAAGAGTTGGTTTTTTGAAAAAAACAAAATTGACAAACCTCTAGCCAGACTTATCCAAAAGAAAAGAGAGAGCACCCAAATAGACAAAATTATGAATGAAAATGGACTTATTACAACCAACCCCTCAGAAATACAAGCAATTATCAGGGAATACTATGAAAAATTATATGCCAACAAATTGGACAACTTAGAAGAAATGGACAAATTCCTAACCACACACTCACTACCAAAATTCACACGGGAAGACACAGAAAATCTGAACAGACCCATAACGAGTGAAGAAATCGAATCAGTTATCAAAAATCTCCCAACAAATAAGAGCCCTGGACCTGATGGCTTCCCTGGAGAATTCTACCAGACATTTAAAACAGAATTAATCCCAATTCTTCTCAAGCTATTCCAAAAAATAGAAAGCGAAGGAAAACTCCCGGACTCATTTTATGAAGCCAGCATCACTCTGATTCCCAAGCCAGACAGAGATCCAGCAAAAAGAGAGAACTACAGGCCAATATCCTTGATGAATACGGATGCAAAAATTCTCAACAAGATCCTTGCAAATCGAATCCAGCAGCATATAAAAAGAATCATCCACCAAGAGCAAGTGGGATTCATTCCTGGGTTACAGGGCTGGTTCAACATTCACAAATCAATCAATGTGATACATCATATCAGTAAAAGAAAAGATAAAAACCATATGATCCTGTCAATAGACGCAGAAAAAGCATTTGACAAAATACAGCATCCCTTCTTAATAAAGACTCTCGAGAAAGTTGGGATAGAAGGAACCTACTTAAACATCATCAAAGCCATCTATGAGAAGCCTTCAGCTAACATCATCCTCAACGGGGAAAAACTGAGAGCTTTCCCCCTGAGATCAGGAACACGACAGGGATGCCCACTCTCACCACTGCTGTTTAACATAGTGCTGGAAGTCCTAGCATCAGCCATCAGACACCAAAAGGAAATCAAAGGCATCAGAATTGGCAAAGAGGAAGTCAAACTTTCCCTCTTCGCAGATGACATGATACTCTACATAGAAAACCCGACAGACTCCACCAGAAGCCTACTAGAACTGATCCAAGAATTCAGCCAAGTTGCAGGGTACAAAATCAACGTACAGAAATCGGTTGCATTTTATACACCAACAATGAAGCCACAGAAAGAGAAATCAAGAAACTGATCCCATTCACAATTGCACAAAAAACCATAAAATACCTCGGAATAAACCTAACCAAGGATACAAGAGATCTGTATGATGAAAACTATAGAAAACTTATGAAGGAAATTGAAGAAGACACAAAGAAATGGAAAACATTCCATGCTCATGGATAGGAAGAATAAATATAGTTAAGATGTCATTACTACCCAAAGCAATCTACACATTCAATGCAATGCCAATCATAATTGCACCAGCATACTTCTCAAAACTAGAACAAACTATCCAAAAATTTGTATGGAACCACAAAAGACCCCGAATAGCCAAAGTAATCATGAAAAATAAAACCAAAACGGAGGGATCACCATTCCAGACTTTAACCTCTACTACAAAGCTGTCATCATCAAGACAGTATGGTATTGGCACAAAAACAGACACATAGACCAATGGAACAGAGTTGAGAACTCAGAAGTGGACCCAAAAGTATACAGCCAACTAATCTTTGACAAAGCAGGAAAGAATATCCGATGGAAAAAAGACAGCCTTTTTTAACAGATGGTGTTGGGAGAACTGGACAGCAACATGCAGAAGAATGAAACTAGATCATTTTCTCACACCATGCACAAAAATAAACTCAAAATGGATAAAGGACCTGAACATGAGACAGGAAACTATCAACACTCTAGAGGAGAAAGCAGGAAACAATCTCCTTGACCTCCACCGCAGCAACTTCTTACTTGACACATCCCCAAAAGCAAGGGAATCAAGAGCAAAATAAACGATTGGGACCTCATCAAGATTAAAAGCTTCTGCACAGCAAAGGAAACAACCCAGAAAATTAATAGGCAACCAACGGAATGGGAAAAGATAGTTGCAAATGATATATCAGATAAAGGGTTGATATCCAGAATCTACAAGGAACTCACCAAAGTCCACACCCGAAAAACAAACAACCCAGTGAAGAAATGGGCAGAAGATATGAACAGACACTTCTCCAAAGAGGACATCCAGATGGCCTACAGACACATGAAACGATGCTCAGCATCGCTTCTCATCAGGGAAATACAAATCAAAACCACACTGAGATACCACCTCATGCCAGTCAGAGTGGCTAAAATGATCCAATCAGAGAACTCTAGATGCTGGCGAGGATGTGGAGAAACGGGCACCCTCCTACACTGTTGGTGGAAATGTAAACTGGTACAGCCCCTCTGGTAAACAGTGTGGAGGTTCCTCAGGAAACTAACAATAGAACTCCCCTATGACCCAGGAATAGCACTGCTAGGAATTTACCCAAGGGATACAGAAATGCTGATGCATAGGAGCACATGTACCCCACTGTTCATAGCAGCACTCTCCACAATAGCTAAAACCTGGAAAGAGCCTAAGTGTCCATCAACAGATGAATGGATCAAGAAGATGTGGTTTATCTATACCATGGAATACCACATGGCAATGAGAAACAATGAAATCTGGCCATGTGTAGCAACATGGATGGACCTTGAGGGTGTTATGCTGAGCTAAATAAGTCAGGCAGAGAAAGACAAATATCATATGTGTGCACGTATAGGAGGATTAGGAGGAGCTTAACAGAGGACCAAGGGGGAGAAGAAGGGCAAAAATGGTGGGGGAAAGGGAGAGAGGCAAACCATGAGAGACTCTTGAATGCTGACAAAAACTGAGGACTGGTGGATGTGGGGGGGAGGAGGGGTGGGCATAGAGGAGGACACTTGTGGGGATGAGCACTGGGTGCTATGTGGAAACTAATTTGACAATAAACTATGTAAAAATAATAATAATAATAAAAAAATAAAAGGATTTAAAACGAAAAAAAAAATAAAAAAATAAAAATTCTAGGGGCGCCTGGGTGGCTTAGTCGGTTAAGCGTCCGACTTTCACTTACGTCATGATCTCGCAGTTTGTGGGTTCGAGCCCCGCGTCGGGCTCTGTGCTGACTGCCAGCTCAGAGCCTGGAGACTGTTTCAGTCTGTGACTCCATCTCTCTCTGACCCTCCCCTGCTCACGCTGTCTCTCTCTCTCTCCTAGAAATAAATAAAAATATTAAAAATAAAATAAAATAAAAATTCTAGAAACCTGCAGTTTAGAAGTGAAGCAAACAACATGCTTAATCATATCTTAAGTAGCTGTGACAAAGGATGTACTTCCATCTCATTCTTTGACTTGCTAACTATGTTACTAATGTACAGTAGCACCTACAAAGAATATAGAAGAGTGTAGATGTCACCAACAGAGGCTTAAACAAAATGAAAAGACATCGTCCAGACGTGGTTTCTGAAGATCAACTAGATGAAAAACAGGGTTCTCTTTTCCAGAATGAGAACAGAAGATCACAAATAATCTTCCAAGACAAACAGATCGACCCTTGGAACCAACTAGGGGTAAATATGTTGAACAAGAGCCAATCAGAAACATCCTCACAGATGCCACAACTTTGTCAGATAGCTTCCGAGACAGTCCTGGAGAACATGTGGATATTTTACTGGTTTTCTTCCTGTTTTCCATAACTTATGTTAGTGTCTGGCACATATTAGGAACAGTACTCATTACTGACTGGTTAATTTTGTTTCTTCACTGAATTGCAAATGTAGAAGGAGAAAGATACGTTACTTTCAAATCCAACTACAGCGTTGAGCCTTAAAGGAAGTAGCATTCCTTTTAGAGAAAGAACTTCTTTCTCTTTAGAGAAAGATCTCACGGTTCGTGGGTTCGAGCCCTGCATTGGGCTCTGTGCTGACAGCTACCTCGGAGCCTGGAGCTTGTTTCAGATTCTGTGTCTCCCTTTCTCTCTGACCCTCCCCTGCTCATGCTCTCTCTCTCTCAGAAATAAATTTTAAAAACATTTAAAAATTTAAAAAATAATAATAAATAAAGACTTTTTTGGGGCACCTGGGTGGCTCAGTCGGTTAAGAAAGAACTTTCTCCTCTTTTAACACTCTTTCGGTTTTGCAAAGATAGAATTGAGAGCCAATCTGTATAGTGAGATGTGAACAAAGAGAGGGAAAAATAACTCTCCATATTAATATCTCAGGAACATCAAATCTGCTACTAGTCTGCAAAAGAGAGAGGATGGGTCCCGGAGATAGGTTATCTAAACTATTCCCAGTACCATCTAATCTGTGTATGTCCTCTGGTGAATTTTGCAGCCCCAGGCACTGCAAGGAGTCCCCTGTATAATTTACTGGTGATACTGACAGTCTATAACCCAGACATGCTTAGAACACAGACACCTGCAAGCCAGATGTGGAGAACCAGGGGTAGGGGACGGAGGGAGAGGAGTTCTTCACCTTTATGAGGAAGTGACCTGTTATTGCTTTAAAGCCAGGAATAAAGGGACCCAGTGAACATGTCCTTCCCACAGATGCCTATCTGCTATCAGCTTAGCCTTGGGTCTCAGACCCTAAACAGAAAATAAATATTAAGGATTTACTATATACCAAACATAATACTAGATGTTCAGAGCCATAAAAACCTTTAACTCTCAGGAGAAGATAAAAATCCTTACTTAAGACACAAAGAATTTAAGGATTAGCAATATTCCTTAATTTGCCTGAGGATATCCAACCAGCAAGCACCAAAGTCAGGATCCAAACACAAATGTGTCTGATCTTAATACACAGTTGCCCTTTCCACTGTACCAAATTACCTCATTCATTCATGCAATACATATCTATCAGGTGCCTATTATGGGCCCAGCACCAACATAGCAGTGGACAAAAACAGTGTCCTTGTTTTCCTGAAACTTGCCTTCTAGCTGGGAAAATATTCAAGTAAATAATACATAAACAAAGTCATTAGAAGTGGTGGTTAATGCTGTGAAGAAAACAAGCAAAGTGGTGTGATGGGAGGGGATGGAGAGCACTTCCTTAGGCACTAGAGTGTCCAGGAAAAGGCCTCTCTGAGAAGATGTGTAATCCAAGAGCTAAAGGAACCAGCCAGGCAAACAACTAGAGATCAAGGATTTGAGATGGAAAAGCAAAGGGAAAGGCTCTGAAATGCTTCTGGAAAACAAAAAGGAGTCCGAAGTGGCAAGGACGTAATGAACTATAAGAAGATGAGTACCTGATGAAGTTAACAAAAAACTAAATTATTTAAAGACTTTTGGGGGGCACCTGGGTGGCTCAGTTGGTTGAGCATCCGACTTTGGCTCAAGTCATGATCTCACGGTTTGTGGGTTTGAGCCCTGCATTGGGCTCTGTGCTGACAGATACCTGAGAGCCTGGAGCTTGTTTCAGATTCTGTGTCTCCTTTTCTCTCTGACCCTCCCCTGCTCATGCTGTCTCTCTCTCAGAAATAAATTAAAAAAAAAAAATTTTTTTAATTTAAAAAATAATAATATAAAGACTTTTTTGGGGGCACCTGGGTGGCTCAGTCGGTTAAACGTCTGACTTCAGCTCAGGTCATGATCTCACAGTCTGTGAGTTTGAGCCCCACCACAGGCTCTGTATAGACAGCTCAGAGCCTGGAGGCTGCTTGGGATTCTGTCTATCTGTCTCTCTCTCTCTCTCTCTCTCTCTCTCTCTCTCTCTCTCTGTCTCTCTCTCTCTCTTTCTTGGTCCCTCTCCCACTCACACTCTGTCTCTTTCTCTCTCTCTCAAAAATAAATGGATATTAAAAAAAATTTTTTAGGGGCACCTGGGTGGCTCAGTCAGTTAAGCATCTGATTTCGGCTCAGGTCATGATCTCATGGTTCGTTGGTTCAAGCCCCATGTAGGGCTCCGTGCTGACAGCTAACTCAGAGCCTGGAACCTGTTTCAGATTCTGTGTCTCCCTCTCTCTCTGACTCTCTCTTGCTCATGCTGTCTCTCTCTCTCGGAAATAAATAAAACATTAAAAGAAAAAAACTTTAAAAATTTTTTAAATAAAGACTTTTTCTAATTTAAAATACTTAAACATTTAAAAAGATTACAGACCATATTAAACCAACTTGACAATAAACTATTTGTAAAAAAAAAAAAAAAAAGAAAGAAAGAAAAAAAGATTCTCACAGCAGAGTGTTCATTGAACACATCAGTTGTCGCCTAGTGGAAACCTATTTCTTTGATTTCTTTCTTCCTTCCAGGAACTTCAGCTGACAGAATTATGAAAGATCTTGGTCTTTTAAACATTTTTATATATTCCATTAAACTCTAGTCTCTTGAGAGGTTCTCAGAAAAAATATAGATTATAGACCATATTAACAAGTTTATACATTACTCGAAATTGGATGAAAAGCTACTGAGGAGTTTAAATAAGGCAAGGCATACCCAGCATGTTCTATAGTGGCTGCATGGAGATCAACATGTTCTATAATAGCTGCATACAGACAGAGAACGCTAGAGGGATCCGACTGGAAGAAGTCAGTTGTAGTCCGTGCACAGATAATGGGACCTGAGACCAGGAGGCAGGGGTAAGGGTCAAGAGATTAGTTTGCAGGTTGCCACAACAATTCATGTTAGTGATAACGGCGTCTTAGACTAGAACAGTAGTTCTTAACTGGGTGCAATAGTTCCCCCCACCAGGAGACACTTAGCAACATCTAGAGACATTTTTTGTTTCACAACTGGAAGGATGCTACTGACACCTAGTGGGTAGAGGTCAAGGATGCTGCCAAACATCCTACAACGCACAGGATTACCTCCTGCAAAAAAAGAATGATCTAATCCATGATGCCAATGCCAAAGTCAAAACACCTAGAACTAGATGAGACTTGGGGGGAAGAAGAAAATTGGAGAAAAATCAAGACGTTTGGGATTTTAGAAGTAGTACTGACTGTAAATGACAAAGTGGGTTAAATAAAGTATGAATCCTAGGTGCTTGACCTGGAAAACTGGGTAGGTGATGTTTCCAAGATGGTAACAATTTGAGGGGGGAGGAAGTAGCTCAACAATTTGAATGAGGAATAAAGAGCACACTCAAGTAGTCAGTTTGAAACATATTACGTTCAAGATAATTATTAGATATCCAGATACAGATCTCAAGTAGGCCACTAGGTACACGGATCTGAACCCATGGGAAAAATCTAGGCACAAATATAAAATTGAGAGTTATCAGCATTTGAATTGTATTCAAAGACATAGAATTGAGTGAGATCACATGAAGAGAGAGGTGGAAGAAGAGATGAAAAGGAAAGAGAAAGGGAGACTGTGAAAGAGAAGACAAGGGAAGACCACTTAGCACTAAACCTTGAGGTGCTCTGACTTTTCTAAAGACAATAAAGAAAACTAGAAGAAGCCATCAGGGAGGTAACAGCAACACTAGTAAAGTGGTATCATGAAAGCCAAGAGAGGAAAGGAAAATGCTTCAATAAAGAGGCAGTGGTTAAGGATACAAACGCTACCCAAATGCTGAATATGATGAAGACCAAATACTATCCCTTAGCATTGGCAACATGGAGGTCACTAGGGGCCCCAAGAGAGAGCAGTTTCAGTGAAGTGTGGGGCAGAAGCCATTGGAAAATAAGTAAATGGGAGGTAAAGAAATAGAGAGAATGCAAACAACTCCTGTGAAAGAGAGTCAAGAAATAAGGCAAGTGTTGGATGAAGACGTAGAGTCAAGAGAGGTTTGTCGTTTCTTAATGTGGACTATGTTGGTACACTGATACAAATGATCCAAGAAAAAGAGATGGGAAGATAACTGGAAAAGGAAGTCTTTAAGAAAGTAAAACAGAATGGGACCCAGAACAAAAGTAGAGAAGTTGTCTATTAGTAGCAGTATGGATACTTCTTCCATCATAACAAAAAGAAAATGAGTCCAGCTGCAACTATGTTGAGAAGAATAAGAGAGTTCCTCAAATATGGCTTTTATTTTCTCCATGTTTTTTCCATTGAGGAAGGTGAGGCTGTCATCCAGAAGAAGTGGGGAAGAGGAAAAAATCCCAAGTGAGAAAATCCCAAGTGAGGACCCCTAGCTAGTTCCATACTTGCCCTGAGGCCATGACTGTCCTCAGCACCAAGGTTAAGTGCCCACAGTAATGCAGGCATCCCATTGGAAACAACCCTCTGAATCTCACCACTGTAACCAAGACATTAACAGTTACTGGAAATGATCACACAGAAGAATGATAGGAATTCTTGGAAATGCCTGCCCCAGACCACTAGTCTCTTGTCAGCATGCTCACTCATACTCCAAAAGATTATGCTATGCATTCTCTGGCCTAAAACCTCAGTCTCATTCTTTCTCTCTCAATTCTTAATAAAGGAACTTGCCTACTATTTCACAGAGCAAAAACAACCCATCAAATCAATTCCCTTAATTTACTGCCATCATATCTACAAATCAATCTATGTCTGTTCCCATCTTCTTCTCCTTTATTCCTCTTACAATGACCTAGTCAAAGACCGACCCCTCCATTGTGCTCTCTCTACTCCTCCCCTGCTTTCTCTCTTTCAAAAATGAATAAACATTAAAAAATATTTTTTAAAAAAGAAAGGCTAGAACCAAACAAAGAGTATGATCTGGTTCACCTGCATTCAGTCCAACTTCATCTCAATGTAAGTCATATCAAATTCAGTTTTTCCCCAAACCAGCTGATGAAAAGAAAATAGCTCCATCCTAAACTCATTCAGAAATTATTGGTCAGCCAAGACTTGGCTCTATACAAATTTGTTGGAGACCAGCTTATCAACAGAGAACCACACCATCCAAAATTCATCCCCGGCTATTCATTCAAGACCTAGTTCTACACAAACTCATCTGAAATCAACTTGACAGAAAAGGGTTTCCTGTCCAAACCTCATCCAAAGGCAGCTGTTTAGCCCACACCTGAATTAACATAGATTTATCTAAGAAAAGCTGACCTGCAAAGAATTCACTTGTCCAAGGAATTTATTAAGCAAGGAGCCACTTCAAACAAATGTATTTGAAACAAGTTAATATACAAAGAGCCGTACCATTCAAAAACACATCCAAAAACAGCTGCCTCTTAGGGGCACCTAGGTGGCCCAGTCAGTTAAGTGTCCAACTTTAGCTCAGATCATGATCTGACAGCTTGTGAGTTTGAGCCTTGCCACAGGCTCTGTGCTGACAGCTCAGAGCCTGGAGCCTGCTTCAGATTCTATGACTCTCTCTCTCTCTCTCTCTGTCCCCCCTCTTCCCCTTCTCTTTCTCAAAAATAAACATTTTTTAAAATGTTAATTTTTTAAAAAGCTGCCTCTAAACAAATTCATCTAAAACTAACTTATCAGAAAAACATTTCCTTATCCACAGCTGGTCCAAAAACAGCTGTTGAGTTAAGACCTGGATGTACACAAATCCACTGAAGAATAACTAATAAACAAAGAGCCAACCCATTAAAATGCATCCAAAGTAGTTGCTTAATCGGGTGTAGCTTTCCATATTGTCTTCCAAAAACAGCTATTAAGCAGAGAATTGTCTTGTCCAAAGTTTTTCTTACACCAACTATTTCGTCAGTTGTCTGTTCTGCATAAACTCATACAAATCCCTATAGACAATGAAAATCTCATCTATCAAAATATTTTCAAAAATATGTTATTTGCAAAGAAATCTCCAAATATCAATCTTATACAAGGCCATCTTAAGAAATATCTGATCTCACCAAACTTTGTCCAAATCCACAAATCAACAAGGGACTTGGACAAACTCAACCTTATCAAAATGAAATTTTCCCTTCTGTGATCCTCTACTCAACATCCAGATCTAATATTTTCATTTTCAATCTCTCACACTCAAACACAAACCACTACTATAACTTTCATTGCCCCTGCCATCACCACTTCTAAAGCAACTTCCACCATCACCACCACATGTACAACTCAGCTCCAACTGTAAGTCCCCATTAACATCTTCTATAACCATAAAACAAACCAAAAACATCACCCTGTGATCTTACACTGACTCTGCATTTAACTTTGAAATCTCCATATGGAACCACAGAATCATATACTAACCTTCCATTTGACTTTGAAACTATGTATTTTCCTGATTACTTTGACAAAACTGAAAGTAATACCCAAATGGCAGTATTGTATGGATTCTTAAACGACATAAATTCCCAATATCATCCCAGAACCTTATCTAACCCATCAAGCCATAATCCAAACTCTGAAATTATGAATTATTCCATTACACTAGTCCTGTATCTCTTATCCCTCCCCTCAGCATTCTCACTTGTTGCCATTTGCAGAACATTCTTTTGCATTTCGGAAAATCCTCTACAATCAAGCTTACATTTTTTAAATTCTTAAGTATGTACTTTTAATGTTGAGTTGAAATCCTTCTACATAAACAGAGTACAATGTTACCACAATCTATTGAGCTCAACCTTATAGAATATAGGGATTTATATAATATAGCCAGCACTTCTAATAGCATTATATACTGAACTTTATTACCTCTGACAAGGGACAATCCACTTTGCCAAGAAGTCTGGACATATTTTCCGATGTTCGGATTTTCTAATCTGAACAGAATTTCAAAAGAATAGTAAAAACTTATTTAGTTATATTCTATTAAGTAGAATTTAGGTATACTTAATTTAGTGGTTGCTCTGACATTCAACAAAATACTCCATTTAAAAGTGGCTCTACTGCAGATTTCCAAGTATATGCCCTAACTTCTTCTGGGATAGTACAGACTGGTCAACAGTTATAAACAACTTTGTAAATTTACAAAGTCAAACAAGTGCTAATTCAATTTAAGTTATATTAATTGTTATACCACATGCAAGATACTTTGTGGGTGCTACAGTGAGCAAGACACAACATCTTCCTTGAAATCTAATATCTCAAAACATAACCACAAATAGCAATAGCATCAGCCAAAGTAGAATAAAATAAATAAGAAAGCTACAAATTCCCAAAAGTTGTTAGGAAAGGGAAAGACTGACTCCAAATTAGGGAAAGAAAGAAAAACTTAATGGAGATTGTAGCATAAAGAGGGATCTTTAAGGATGAAGAGAACATTGAGAGCAGAGATGAAAAGTGAGATCCCAGACAGAGGGAATACCAAGAACAAATATAGAGACACAAGATGAAAATGCACTCGGGCTGTCTTCTGACCTCTACTGCACACTTCCATTTTACCTGCACATTAGACTGAAAGCAGATACTTCAGTATTTCCCACAAAAATTCAAGGAGGGATTCTGTCTAACCTACTCTTGTGTCCTAACATTGAGTATAATGCCTGGTCCTGCACAATTTATGTGCAGGTTTATGTTTAATAGGTTATCATCAGAATTACCTTGCATCACAGGATACTGACTGCAGTTTTCAATTATTCATTTATTTGATTTATTCAGTCAAGCTATTGATATAGTTAATAGTCATCATGTGTCTTGAAACCTTTTAACACTGTGGATGAATTATCAAGTGGTGGGGAGAGAAAAGTTTTCCAATCTGCTTTATCCTTTCATTGCCAAACAGGCTCTTCTTAGACTGGGATTCACAAAGAGAACCCTGGGTATGGGTAATTCCAGATATCCCCACATCCAATGGATTACTTGACTTGAGAAAGCCTGGAAAGTTCAAGGATCACCTAATTACTAAATGTTTCCACAAAGATGCCTTTAAACCAGATACTCTTAACCTGGGCTACAAGGAGACCCACGAAACTTCTAAAGCTCTCTGATATACATCATGTTCCTGAGCAAATGTGCACATTTTCTGAGAAGATGGTGCATAGATTCAATCAAATTCTCAAAGAGGTCCATAACCCAAAGAAACAAAATTAAAACCAATTAGAAAGATCAAGAAATGTCTAGACCTACATGTCTAAAACGTGTCATCCTCAGTTCATAAAACACTTTAATGAACCTGATAGCCTAAGTCTTTTTGGAAAAATAAATTACCTCACTCTTTTTGTGGATGTCTCTCAGTTTTATCATGCTTTAGGAATTTATTTCCCTTTATAGTACATATTTCTTGATACTCAACTCCATAATTATATTATTGTAAGTTATCTACTTTCAGACTTAAAATTTCTTGTCTAAGAAATTACTCAGCCTTCTGAGTTTCCCTTGTTTATTTTGGTCAAATCTCAGTTTGCTCAGACTGCTCCGTTTTCGTGCTAGGGCGTGTCCCATTCCCACTTGGGGTTGAGGCATGTCTGCAGTAGACACTGGATGCACGGTCAGTCCCCTGAATCACCTGATGCCCAGACAGTCACAGTGATTCAGTTCCACTGAGCTACTCACTGGCATTATACTCTAGCTGGAGATAAAGCACTAGCCTCCTCACTTAAGCCAAGAAACAACAGTGCCATAGAATTCAACTCTGCCTTCACCAAAAAGAAAAAAATAATAAAAATAAGGAAGCCGTACCGCCTATACATTCATTGAAAATAGTGCCCAGGTTAAGTGGGTTCCCTAGTGTTGTGGGCTCCCTCCCACACAGTGAGGCTGCTTGAATATTTAATGTTTTCCCCACCAAAATGTAAGCTCCATGAGGGCAGGGATTTTTGTCCCTTCCATTCACTTTCATTTCCAGGGACTGAAATGATATTAGGAGAACAGGCTGAAATATGGGTTCAAAGAATGAGTTGACTTGACCAAGAAATGAGTGACTGGATCTATGAAAGCCTGTGAGACCATAAATAAAGTTGCTTCCCTTTTACATCTGTCAGCACTTCTATTCCATTGCTCCTTTCAATCTCGCCCACTTTCCAGGCTATTCTCTGTCTCACCAATTATATTTCTTCTTCAAATCCATTTAAAACTCCCTCTCTTCCCTGAAGTTTTCTTTCACCTCAACCTGGCTCCAAATCCCTATAGCATATACATCCACCATTTATTTGTTGACATGTGGTGACTGGCTGGTGCTTTGCAATGTTATTAACAGAGAAGACACTAAACAAATATAAGACAAGGTCCTAGGACTCTCCATCCAATTCAAGAGAAACATACAATTAGGAAATAATGAAGGAGCCTGATAAGATAATGTCTAACCAAGGGCCAAAATGAATACTAGAAGTAAACGAAATGCTATGCAAGGTTAAAATTAGACATCTATCCAACTCTGTATTCACTGCTACCCTCAGTCCATTTTGTTCCAATGCTAGAAAACAATAACATCATTCCTCCATATCTAGACACTTGGTCTGTCTAGCTCCTCTGCTTGAGTTCTTAATTGTTTTTTTATCCTTCAAAACCCAGTTGAGCTGAGGATCACCTCCTTATTAAGATTTTTCTGCTTTTCTGTCCCCAGCAAAATTAATCCTGCTGTCGTTCATACCTGTGATTGTTCCTATTATTGCACTTACCAAGCATACACCTGTTAACCTTCATGTTTCCCTCCCAGACAGTATTCTCATCCCTATCTGACAACAACAAAAATTGATTGTGTAATGAATCGAGTAGTTACAGAAAATCTCTTTGGAATGCCTCATTGTCTCAGACAATATTCCATTAACAGACATTCTGGACCTTAAAACAAACCAAATCTAAAATGGCCTTTCATGTGAAATCCTGGCATTAACACAGATTCATCATTGATTTGCACTTAGAAGTTGTTGAATAGACCCAACCAACCTCCATAACAATATTGTTAAAGAGGTAACACATCTCAAAAACTCCCCGTGTAGCCCTGAAAACCTGTGGTGAACACTTACTTGTTCGTTTTCTGTTAAACACACCTCAGTGGACACCTGTGTTTTGCTTAAGTTTCAGTATCTTTTTTCTCATTTAAATAACGCATACCATTGAACATTTCTGGATGGCAATTTGGCCTCATCTATTGACATTTAAAACATAGATACATCTTAATTCAGCACTTCGGAGACTAAGACCTACAGAAATACTCCCACATGTGAGATAAGTTTTCTAAGGATATTCATTGTACTGCTTTTATAATTACAAAATACAATGGAAGTAGATTAAACGTCCATCAAAAAGAAATATTATATAACATGACCATTAAATAAATGAAATAAATCTCTATGTATTGACATGTGAAGTCATCCATTATTTGTTAAGTTAATAAAGTTGCAAAGCAATACACAATGGGCCTCATTTTTTAAACTATGTACAAACATTCTGATGATTGATTTATATGCTCATATAAACACGACAAAACATATACACCTGGAAAGTCATTTGGGAGGGAGATGAAAGTGAAAGAAGATTGTAATTTTTTTTATTGTCTACACTTTTTTTAATTGCACAAGGTATATCTTCCTGAAATACCCTCTATTCAAACTGTAGACATTGGGTAATATGATGTCTGCAGCTAATAACTCACCTAATGAAGTGTTGGGAAATGAAAGAAACCAAATGATTTCATGGACAGCTAGGTCCTGATTGGTCTCTCAGTTGCCAGCCTCCTGGAATTGAGTTTAAATTCCTTCTACAAATTTACAAGTCATCCAAGGGTAAAATTAGTCACCAAAGAAACTGAAGAAATCAACTGGACTTTGAATATTGTTTCACCTGTACATTTTCCTGAGTGGAGAGAAAGGTAACATCAACTGATCATATTTCAAATAGAACTTTTTTTAAGGATCTTCTCTGAAAAGGGGGAAAAATAGAGTGAAAGAGTGACACTATTTTGTTATTATAGGCAGCATTTTGAAACATGAAGACGGTGATTCTACTGCTTTATCTTCTAGGATCAACTCAGTCATTACCAGTAAGTGCAGCATCTTTATTTTATTACCAACCAGCCTCAGCAGCACCCTCTGCTTGTAGACCTATCTTTCTTCCTGCATTCCATCAAAACTTCTCTGTCCTGTGATCCCTTCCCTTCGTTTTCTGTTTTTATTTTCTCAAAGTGAATAATGATAAATATGGTGTTAGTGCATATTTCAGATACTTAGATATTAAAAATGCATTCACTCTAACATGGTAGAACTTTAATTACATTTAAACGGAACAATAGTGTAGAAACTAAGGGGCGGGGGGAGAGGAATGCCTTAAATTATACCTACTCAAAGTGGATAATTATTTTGCTTTCCAAAAAGAATTTGAGACTTTCTTCATGATCAATTATTTTCTCATGACTAAAGAGGTAAACTACATTTTCTGACTTTCTTAATTGGAAGCATGAAACATGTAGACTATGTAAACTCTGAAAAGGCTACCAAATTGTGCAAGTACATAAACTCTAAAAAGGTTTTAAAATTGCACAACATCAAGGGAATATTAAAAAGTGGCCATTTTTTACTTAGAACATTTCATCAAAAAATACATTCACATTTAACGAGTTGTTGAAAGTAAAGGAGCAGCAGGGTTCGAACACATATGTCAATCGTCCTCCAATATTTTATAGACATATATGGGGGGGGTTGGATCTCTAGATGGATTTACCTTTGACCATTTGAGCTGCTTGAGCATGTACACTGAGAAAAATTAGAAGAAATCTTCCATGAAATAGAAGAACTGAAAAAAAATTTTTTGAGTTGAGCTCACTGGGCGCATCAATAGTCACCTATACAATCAGCAAATACTTAGTGAAAACTCTCTATGTACCCGATGCTCTGCTAGCTGCTGAAGATACAATGGTGGGGGGTGGAGGGGAAGACATGACCCTCCGTGGTGTTCACAAGGATTGTAGATATTAAATATTTTTAAGGAAATGTTAAATTATAAATTATAACTATGACTACTTCCATGAAGAAGATGAACAGGGTGATCCTATGGGAAGAGGATAGAATCAATCTCCCTTTCTCACTCCAAATATACCTATGTCCCTCTTTAAAGCTGTCCACAAAAGATTAATTTGAAACAAGGTAAATTAGTAATTCTCTTGAAAAACATGGATTTTTGGCTTTAAATAAATTTACCAAAACCTTCTTCTAGATAGGGTGTCTATAGGATATTTAAATTATCATAATTTATGATTTGTAGAAACTCAAGATAAATAAACCTTTCCGGGAGCACAGCTATCATGCAAGGTTGACTGAAGAGTGGCGTGCAGGTTAATGCAGATTACTAACAGCCAATGATGTGAGAGCAGCTGGAGTGTGATTGATGCAGGGGATGTGGGTGTGACACTGACATGTCTACAAGGTATAGTAGTGATATTTATGAAATGAAAATTCAGGACACATGGACAAGGAATTTTTTATTATTTGTAAATGAATGTATTAAATTATCATAAAGGCATAAAAATGAATCCATTTTTAAATGTGGACATTTCAAACAGCCTAATGATTGTTTTCAGTAGATCCAAAGCTTGGGAATAGGGTTCACATTGGTAATGGGACAAGTTGCATATTTAGGAGAGTGGCCAGGGTAAGTGACTCTGACCAATAAAAAGGTGAACGCAAGCTGTGACTTGAAGCAGTTGAGGGAATGATCCGATATCTGGGTTAAGAACATTCCAGACAGAGGGAACAGGTGGAGGTGAGGTTTTAAGGCAGGAGTGAGTCTTATCCATCCTAAAGAGAGCAAACATCTGGATGGCAGTAGCGACAGAGTCAGCAAAAGGAAATGGGATAGATGGAAAGTTCAGAGAGACACTGGAGGCCCAGGGCATAAGAACTTTGCAGACCACTGTAGAGTCTCTGACTTCTATTCTGAGTGAAAATAGAAGTCAATACAGAGGTTGAACAGAGAAGTGAAAGAACCAGACTACTGTTTTCAAAGAACCATTCTGGCTGCCAGGCTGACAATAAATTATAGGGGATGAAAAGGACACTTACATAATCTTAAAGCTTAAAGGGACCTGTGAGGACAGATAATGTCAAACTTATCTCTTACAACTGAGGGAAAAGCCCAGAGTGAAACCAGTAGAAGCTTCAAGATATATCCAAGTTACCCGAGGGCTGACGCAATGCTGGAGGGCCATGCCGCACTGCACTCTGGGATGCAGCTGAGAGCATAGGCAAACTGGAACCAACCTGGTCAGGGGGCATCTACCTGAATGCAGAGAAGCTAATGAAAAAGGATTTATTTCTTCACGGACTAAGGGAACACGCAGGGATCCGGATGGCTCTGTTATTCACCACGTCACCTTGGGTAGGTCACTTTTCTTTTGTGGACCTTAGTTTCCTCGTCTACAGAACAAAACCGTACAACTAGGTAACGTGGATGTCAAAGACATTTTCACCCCTACAAGTTGGTTATTTTTTGTAATGTGTATTTATTTTTGAGAGAGAGAGAGGAGGGGAGAGGCAGAGAGAGAGGGAGACAGAGAGAATTCCGAGCAGATTTGGCACTATCAGCACAAAGCTCCATACAGTGCTCAAATGAACCATGAGATCATGACCAGAGCCAAAACCAGAAGCCAGAAGCCCAACTGACTGAGCCACCCAGGAGCACAAGTTGGTTATTTTTAATACACTAGGAGGCCAAGAAGGAGACTGAATCTCCATTACATGAAATGATTTGTCAGGCACAAGACAGAAGCAGGAAGCTTCATGAAAATGTAGTAGAAGTTATGGCAGCTTACCTTCAGTCATTGGGAAAAAGCAAATGTTACAAAGCTATGGTGCATTCTATGTATTTCATGGCCTAAAAAATGGGGAAGGCCATCACAGAAAAGAAAAGGAAGCCTAGGAACAACCACAAGAAATCCATGTACCCGACCCCACCGTAGACCCCTCCCCACCACACCCCTCTGGCCTCACATTTTTCCACTCTACAATTCCATCCCCTGTCACACACCAAACTTTCCATAGAATTAAAACTACTCCAGAAACACACAGAGCCTAAAGGCAGACATTTCTGCATTTGGAACAACTTGTAACATCCTGGAAATAAACGGATATGAAACCTCAAACACATCTCTACCTCCTCTCATATTTGTTCATTGCAGACACAGCTCAACCTTGCTTCGGGACTTCCTCCAGCAAAGCTGGCTCCAGATCAGGCAACTCTTCTAACCCAACAGCAGCTAAATCAGGTAAGAGTCCTATAATGCAGAGCATCTGCAGATCAACAAAGGAAACATGTTAAGACTAGTGAATTTTAAATCAAGATTTACAGCCTTATGCCCAAACAAGAGAGAAAGGCTTTCTTTGGGGAAGATTAAAATAGGACTAATATACTTTTTGAAAATTTTGAGCAGGAAAAGCAAAATATCTTCATTCTTTTTCTTTTGTCTTATTGTTTAGCAACCAATAGTAAACTCTGTAGCAATCGCTACAGCTATTGATAAAGCCTGGTCATCAATGCTGTGACATACTTGAAAGTACTTGACATATTTGGTATGTCATATGTGGTATCTGCCACAGCTAGCAGGGATTAAGAGGTAATCTATAAAAATAACTGCATATTTCCTATAGTTTTCTTAAGTTCCATTGTTACTGATAAGCTGATATTACTGTAAAATCTGTTTCTTCAGAACATATTTAAATATTTTTGAAAACTGCATTGTCTCTTGGCTTCCACTTCTCAATTCAACCCTGGTTCTTCTCTAAAGGATCCCTCCTTGAAGCCACAAGCCATTAACCTTTATTTTGCTAAAATAAAAGGTTGGCATTGTTGTACTATAAAAAATTACAAAAATTAAAATTCCAGTTGGGTAATAAATACATGGATTCATTTCTACTTAGGCACCAAACTTTTACATCATATGATCTTAAAATGGTTAAGATTCTGAATATAATGAGGATCTGCACCATTAATTCACTTTAAAAATGGAAAATTTGGTAAAAAGTGTGATTTTTCACAAGTTAGAAGGAAAAAAGAGGGTGCCTGGGTGGCTCACTCAGTTAGGCACTGACTTTGGCTCAGGTCATGATCTCACCGGGTAAGAGTTTGAATCCCGCATCTATGCTGTCAGTACAGATCCTCTGTGCTTCTCTCTCTTCCTCTCCCCTGCTTATGCTCTCTCTCTCTCAAAAATAAAATAAATGTTTTTTTAAAAATGTTTTTAATAAATAAACAAAGGATACCTCCTTACCTACCTCTAAACTTTGTGAAATAGTACAATAACACCAAAGTCCACAGTTCACATCTGAGTCTATGGACATTAGAGAACACTCAAGTCAGGAGCCCATCTCACTCTCTAAGGAACCCGAAGCTTATATAATTTGGGGATGTCATTTAGGAAAAAGAAGACAAAATTAGCTATGTGAAATTAAGTACTAAGTGTATAATTTATTATGAGATAAGAAATAAGACTAAATTACACATTTTTAAATGTTTATTTATTTTAAGAGAGAGAGAGTGTGTGAGCATGGAAGAGGCAGAGCGAGAATACCAAGCGCTCTGCGCTATCAGTGTAGAGCCTGAGACAGGGCTTTATCCAGAGAATCCAGAGTTAGATACTTAACCAACTGTGCCATGGCTAAGGCATCTCTGAGGGCCACTTCCATTTCCCCTCATCCTAAATCTACCTAAATCCACCTGTAATGGGAGTATAGGTACTTGAGTATATCTGCCATTGACAGCATGGTGGAAACAGACAAGCTCTGGTCTCACATCAATTTCTATGCCCTCCAGATCTTCCCTTCTTTAAATCTAATACCACTGACACAGATGCTCACACTGGGGTCAGATCTGCAGCTGGTAAGTACTCTTTTATATCATTTTAATATCTGTTGTTAAATTCAATACCTAATGTTTAATGTACATGTGTGTGTATCCACAAATACACACACACATTCATAGATAAGTTGAAAGAAACTTACACACATTGTAGATAAGTTGAAAGAAAACACAAAAAAGTAGGAGCTCTAGATGCTATTCAATACATCATTCAAAGTTTTATTTGGAAGAGGGTTTCTGAAAGAATGGATCAAATTCTCATGTCTTTACTGCTTTAGTTGTTATCTCTCCTTCAAGCTCCTCTGCACATTCCTCTAACATCTTTTCCTCACTGCCCCCTACAACGTTCACACAGCCACGCAAATGCTATGACCACTATCATCACTCTGACAAGAGAAAACTAGAAGGGGTAGAAAGATCTTCATGGTTCTCATGGATTATCTGTATGGTTTACTCTTCTAGAGGAAACATAATAAATTCCTTTTTTGATTAAGGTGGGCAAATTTAAACACAATATTAAACCACATTCAGACTAGATATTTCACTGTCACCTTCACAATTTTTATGGGGATACCTATAAAGAAATTAATTTTTTTATGAGAGAGCTATCAAAAAATCCCAGGAACCATTGTTATTATAGCCAAAAGGGGGAAAGGAGGATAAAATCACCTAAGTAATCCTCAAGAAAATGGGTTAAATGCCAAAGAAAAACTTAATAGGGGAAAGGTTAGTTCTGGACCTTATGGCTGTACTAGTAGACTAAATAAGTCTTTGAACTTCATCTCTATACCTACTTCCTAAGGCAGTAGTACATTGCATACTATTTCTCATGTGTGCATACTAAATGCATATATTTGCATAGCAAATCCTCCCTTTAAACATATTTTAACTTTGGTAAATACATTTTGGTTATTTGAATGGTCAACCTGAAACAACACAATGACAATGTTTTTCATTGCCCTACAGCTACATCCTTCTGCAGTACTAGCACCTGGTACCCAGACCATCCCACTGACCCTGGGAGGACTGAACACACAACAGCAACTGCAACTTCAAGTAAGTTCAAAACAGGAGTTCACTTCAACATCGGGGAGCATTTTCTACCAGGCGGAAGCCTAAAGGGGAGGAAAGAATTTTTTTAAAAACAAGTTTCACCCAGAAATTTACAGAGGAATGTCCAACTGAACATAGAACACCTTTGGCAATTTGGTTCTTGAGGAAAACATATGAGGAAAGCTGAGCCCGCCACCGCATACCCTCTCTGGAATACATTTGTAGTGGGAAACAGGGAAACTATGAAGAGCTGGAGAAGACTGAAATGTAAAGAATATAAGGGGGGATTCTGAGAGGTAGCAGCATTCTTTTCTTGCTTGCTGAGAACTTCCTGGGCGACCACAATCGTCCCAAGGAAAAGTCACGAGATGGATAAAGTTTATTCCCAGCAAATCTAATCTCTGTTTGTACCCTTTTTTCATGCTTCCTTGCAAGGACCCAATGATTCCCTAGTTCCCTTTCCCCTCCCATCATTACTTGCTTTCAGGAAAAACCCTGAAAAACCCTCCCCCATTAAGATATAAATGACATACATGGCACATCACTCCTATCAGAAGTGTTGCATTTTAACTACAGACAAAGCCCCAAGTTTTGCCTTTTTAAAACTTTTCTAAATAACTTAATGACTCTGGAGAAAACCACAATGATCCCTTTACAGCTAGACTAAGTTGTTCATAGGTAACACATGAACTCAGTCCCCATCATTTCCACACAATGGTCTCATTTTTGTAGAAGCATTTTTCTATATTATATACACAGTTGGTGTTAGTTATACAGAATTAGGAAAATATACAAAGCAAAAGGAAAAGAATATTCACTCACAATCCTATCAGCCAGAAATAAACACTGTCAGTATTCTAGGGTATGAACTTCCAGTCCTTTTTCTACACATTTAAGTACATTTTTTTAAAGAAAATATAAGTACTATACATTTTTAAAGAAAACATGTTCTTATTATTTCTAATATTCTACAATCTAATTTTTTACTTAATTTATATATGTATATATTTTTAATGGATTTTTTTTTAAGTTTCTTCATCCATTGGGGGGGGTGGAGAGGGACAGAGAGAGAGGGTGAGAGAGAATCTTAAGCAGGCTCCACACCCAGTGCAGAGCCTGACAGGGGGCTCAGTCCCACAAACCCATAATATCGTGACCTGAGCCAAAATTAAGAGTCAGACACTTAACCAACTAGCCACCTAGGCCTCCTTCACTTAATATATTTTGACTAGCCTTTGTATTTTGAAATATTCACTAATAAAATGGTTTTTAATGATTGCTTAGCATTCCATCATTTGCAAAAATTGTGTTTTTTTGCCCAAAAACAATATAACGCTTCTATAAACAATATTACAGTGAATATCTTTTAACTTTGATCATGTCAATGTTTCTTTTCATAGGACCAATTCTTAGGAATAGAATTTGTGGATCCAAAGGCATACCAATAAGTAAGACTTTTAATACACGTTCCCAAATTATGAAACATGAATAAAGCAATGGGCCAATACATTCTAACCATCTTCCTACCACTATGGACCCCTCCAGGTCTTAATAAGAACGAGCTTAAATTAATTAGTAATTATAATCAAAGCCAAGTTTAACTGACAAAACAATTTTAAGCTGTTCAATTTAAGTTTTATATCACAGGCAGCTGAGTACTTTCTCTGTACTTTCATTTGTCCAAAATAACACAAGAAACTCTATACTGCTTCATTTAATCATATTTGTCATATTCTGTGACATAACTAATTTTTGCATTTCTTAATATTGAGATGTATCTTGTCTATCAGTAAGTGCTTATTTCCTACAGATATATTAGAAAAAGACTGAAAAAACTAGAGACACAGGCAAATTAAATGAGAATCTCTTTAACACATGACCCTGATATAGTCCATATGCTAACTCCCCAGCTTCAGTTTTAATCGTTGCCCTGCTCCAACCCTGAAGTCAATTTAGTACATCTTCAAATTCACCAAAGAACATCCACTGGAGTCAAAAGGATTAGTCAGCACTACAGATGTTACTGAAGGTTCAGTAGAGTGAGTTTGACATTGCATGCTCCCCAACATGCAATAATATAAATCTATTCCCATTCTCCACAGGGATTCTTCAGTGTCTCCAGGATATGCCACCACCAAGGGTCCTCATACCTGACTCTGTGCTGCCCCAGCCCCTTGGAGCTTGCCTCTCCCTATGCAGAGTAGCTTATATCCTCTGCCAGAAACAAGTGGGCACATGTCCACAGCTCTCATTTATCAACCCAAGGCCAACATGGTTAAGAACTCCAAGCAGCACCTGGGAGGCTCAGTCAGTTAAACATCCGACTCTTGATTTTGGCTCAAGTCATGATCTAGGGTTCATGGGTTCAAGCTCCATATCGGGCTTCATGCTGACAGTGCAGAGCCTGCTTGGGATTCTCTCTTTCCCTTCCCTACTTGCATGCACACTCTCTCTTTTAAAATAAATAAGTAAACATTAAAAAAAAAAAAACCACAGTGATCTCCTGAACCACAAAATATGGGTCAAATTCCAGCGCCCTAGTTACTACATATGTGGTCAAGTTACTTCACCACTCTGTGGCTCACTCACTTTCCTCATGATTTAAATTTTTTTAATGTTTTATTGATTTCTGAGAGAGAGAGAGAGAGAGAGAGAGAGAGAGAGAGAGAGAGAGAGAGAGAGGCAGCATGAGCAGGGTAGGGTCAGAGAGAGAGGGAGACACAGAATGGAACGCAGGCTCCAGGCTCTGAGCTAGCTGTCAGCACAGAGCCCAACGCGGGGCTTGAACCAATGAACGTGAGATCATGACCTGAGCTGAAGTCGGACATTTAGCCGACTGAGTCACCCAGGCACCCAATCCTCATGATTTAAAATAGAAATTAAGGGGCGCCTGGGTGGCTTAGTCGGTTAAGCGGCCGACTTTCGCTTAGGTCATGATCTCGCGGTTTGTGGGTTCGAGCCCCGCGTCCGGCTCTGTGCTGACTGCCAGCTCAGAGCCGGGGGCCTGCTTCAGATTCTGTGTCTCCCTCTCTCTCTGACCCTCCCCTGCTCACGCTGTCTCTCTCTCCTAGAAATAAATAAAACATTAAAAAAAATTTAAAAAATAAAAATAAAAAAATAAAATAAAATAGAAATTAAAGTTGAACCTACTTCTAGGGCTGTTATAAGAATTCAATTAGCAAACAAACATAAAACACTTA
The DNA here is from genome assembly GCA_017311185.1 of Proteles cristata cristata. Classification (NCBI taxonomy): domain Eukaryota; kingdom Metazoa; phylum Chordata; class Mammalia; order Carnivora; family Hyaenidae; genus Proteles; species Proteles cristata. The sequence continues at coordinate 835,434 of JAESUZ010002451.1, forward strand.
GAACAGTGCCTACCACACAGTAAAACACTGTTAGCTATTTTTATTTCAAACAATTTCTCTACCAAAAACTAATAAAAAATTTTTCTCCTTATTTTACACTGGTTAATAACGAAGTTACTTTTCATTAAACTTTTTTTTTTTACACATCTTTGGTTTCCTGTTTGTATCTTTTTGTTCCTTCAAATTGACCTTTAAAGAAGAAATTTAATTATGCTATTTTTCCAATCTTGAGTGTCCCCTCCCCTCAACCCACTTTCCCATCTCCATTCTGGATATTAGTTTGGTTTTCGGTCAGTAACCAAGAAACTGATTGACAGTAAACTTTTTCCTAAATGTATATACTTAAATGCATGTACCTTTTGGCATTATGGGTATTACTGTGCCAACTATCTTGGGAAAAACAAAGTTAAGAGCCTGTTTCATAAGATTTTCCACATCTTTTGGTGTGGTTAATATTAAAATCCCCATTTTGATAACTTTAATGACACTATGTGAATATCTATAGAAATAAAAATAAACTTAAAATGCTAGGTCTCTTGGGCAAACTCTAGGTTAACTCTTAGAGTACCAGAGAATGCCAACACCTCACCCAAATGTTTTCAACCAAAACTTCATAATGATGTGATTTGAAGTGGGTGATTTGATGGAGAGTGAATGGTCAAGAAAGAATTCCTGAGATATTTTCGGTACAAAAAAGTGGTTTTATTTAAGCACAGGGACAGGACTGAGGGCAGAAAGGGCTGTTCTGGGGACTGTAAGAAGCTACTGGTTGTAAACTTTTAAGTTGTGAGGGGCAGAGAGAAAGCAAGTTTCCCAAAGGTTTTCCTATGTTAAAAAAGACTTACAAGACCCTGGAGGTCTAGCTATTGTCAAGCTAAGGTTGATTTTTCCTCTAGCAAAGTATTAACATTAAGACAAGGAGCTCCTGGGGCTCCTGGGTGGCTTAGTCGGTTAAGCGTCTGACTTTCAACTTTCACCTAGGTCATGATCTCACGATTCGTGGGTTTGAGCCCTGGGTCGGACTCTGTGCTGACTGCCAGCTCAGAGCCTGGAACCTGTTTCAGAGTCTGTGACTCTCTCGCTGACCCTCCCCTGCTCACACTGTCTTTCTCTCTCTCTCCAAGAAATAAATAAAACATTTAAAAAAATTAAAAAAAAAAAGACAAGGAGTTCCTATAGGTGTGTGAAGCTCTGCCAGCTTCAAGTATTTGTCAATGGACTGCAGATTATAAGGAAACTTAATTTTATCTACTTTTCTTTTGCCTTTGTTTTCCGTGTCAATAACATGTATGTGATTATCAGTGACCAGTAAAGTATTTCTCACTCATTTCTAAGAACTGCCAGTATCAAGATGATAGAATACTACCATCCATCATTTTCTACCAGTGCTCTATTTTAACAGCAAAATTTCCAGGAAACCGTTATGAGACAAAATATATTTTCTTCAGTCAATCTTTGCATTTTAGAATCCTATTTTTAATGTATCTTCTGAGGTGCCCTATAAAAGAAACACAGGCATTTTATCATCATTATTTTACTTGTAATAACTTTCAATTTGGAGACCAAAATTATTTTTTGCTCATCCAATTTAGTAACTTCTACCCCCTTAATGTACTGCCTTGGATGAGTTTCTAAATCCCTCTGGGTCTATTCTGCTTTTTACAAATTGGATGAGTTCCCATTCCCATCCAACTCTATGGGTCTCTATGATTATAGCTCATACATTGGTAACAAACATTTGTTCAAGAAACATTGTATACTTTTAAGGAAGTCTCTAGATTTATATCATTTGCTTTGAACATATTTTTTATTGAATTTTTCACTCTTTTTCAGATATTGCCAGTTATTGTAGCACACCTTGGAGCCCACGTAAGATTATTTTGCAATGTGATTTTTATTTTAAATCAGTTTAGTGTGAAATATGCCACCCTGACTCAATCACCAGATAGTTACCAAGTTTCCAATTTACTTTGTGCTGTGTAACACTGTTAGTAATGAGCTACTACTTATTGAGCATTTACTATGTACCAGGCACTGTTCTAGGCATCTGGTTATTTGTTATGTACTATCTCAGTATTCAAAATAACCTTTAAAGACAATATTTTTTAATGTTTATTTATTTTTGAGAGAGAGAGAGACAGACTAGGAACAGGGGAAGTCCAGAGAGAGAAGGAGAAACAGAATCTGAAGCAGGCTCCAAGCTCTGAGCTGTCAGCACAGAGCCCTATGTAGGGCTTGAACTCATGAACAGTGAGATCATGATGTGAGTTGAAGTCAGATGCTTAACTGAGTCCCTGGTTCATATCAATTCTTAATTCCACATCTGGGAACACATTCAAATGAAATAATCTGAAATACAGCAAAGGTTTATTTACAAACATATTAATCAAAATAATAATATTTGTAGTAGAGAAAAACATTGGATGAGATTTCAATTTAAACAAAACGGAAATGTTTGAGTAAATGGTGCAACATAAAAAAATTTTTTGTGACCATTCAAAAAGGATATTTTTTTGATTTTGTCACTAGTAGGGTTAAATGATTATTGGTGTAGTATTAAAATAAATTAAGACCCAAATTATATAAATGACATAACTCCTATTATGTAAAAAAGACTTGCGTGAAAAACATCTGGAATAAAATCCATCCAACTCTGTACGATGGCTGTTAATACTTTTTTTCTTTGTTACTTTCTGCATTCTCCAAGTTTCCTCCAATGTGCATGTATTACTTATTAAGTAATAATAGAAACTTTTATAATTTTTTAAATGCAGAAGACTTCACATCATTCAGATAATAAGTGTCAGCAGTCCAATATCATATGCCAGCTTGAATTATGTGACACAAGTCATAGAGGCAGCTAAAATATTGTCTCTTTACAAATTTTATAAGCATTTTAAGTTTTTAAGTTATGTTATACATATCTTGCTTCAAATATATTAAAATTTGTCTAGTAACTTGTGTTATTATTTCCTTTTAGGGTGCTGTCTTAAGCTCAGAGGAATTGGTAATAAATATATATAATTATAAATACATATAATATATAATTATTAAATTACTAGCTTTTCAAATTACTTTCCCTGCTATCACAATCCTGCCTTCTGTCTCTACACAGTCTCTGTTGACCACACCCCCTATCCCTCGTGCATGCTGCTGTAAACTGAACGTTTTTATAGGTCCTTGCATTAAGTTACCCTTTGTCTTCCTGAAGATTTCACAATCCTTTTCCAGCTACTTTCCCATTCATTTGACTTAGCTTCTGTTTTCCCTATATTGACTATTCAATTTTACCTGGAAACCCAATGCCTATTTTTAAACTTTATAGATTAAAATCTAGGATTCTAAATTATTAAAAGGCATGCAATGTAGAATAATATACATACTAGTATTTATTCCAGGCAAGATTCATTCTCTTGGCTTAAATTTTTAACTTTATGAAAATATGTTCTTTTTCTAGCATCTTATAGTGATGGATAAACTCTTCCCTATACACATAAGTAACTAGAGGGTTGAACCTAAATAAAACTCATCTTACCACTATTAGACACTTCTATACATACATTCCCCGTTAAGTCATTTTAGAAAAAAAAAATGACACTGAAGTTAAGAGTTGAGGCAGTGTTTGTGAAGACAGGTTTTCTTTTAAATCTTTCTATTATGAAAAAGGTAGAGATTTTCTAGATTGTTCACAAATAAAATCAACGGGGCTGTTCTGCAATAATGGTATATGAACATCCACATCTATCAGTTATTACGCCAATTCTGTGTAACAGGCACCTTGGTAGATCTTTTACATATATTGCCTTTAATCCTCACCAAGTGACAAAGTACAGGTTTTTAAAGTAAACTCTATGCCAACACAGAGCTTGAACTCACAACCCCAAGATAAAGAGTTGAATGCTCTATGGACTGAGCCAACCAGAAGGGCCACAAAGAACAGATTTTTTTAACCCAATTTTATAGGTAAAGAAACTGAGGCTCAGAGAACTCAAGCAACTTAGGCTTCAATGTCAAGAAACAGTAGATTTGGATCGAAAGCCATTTTTCTATTCACTATACCAGTGGTTTTCAAACTTTTTTTCAGTAAAATTCATGGTAAACATCTATGTTTTTCATGCAGCTAACACACACACACACACATGCACACACATAAACATTCTTCATGAAATAATATTTTTACCCTTACTGTAGAGAATGCACTTGGTAATTTATAGTCTATTCTTTTTGTTTTATTTTCTAATGATGGACATTACTGCCTTCTTTATTTCAAACCTATAGAAGCCATGACCCCCAGATTGAAAACATCTGTATTCCATTCCTGTCTCTCATCTGGCATAAGTCTAATTCTGGTTTCAAAACCTGGTAAATCTAAGACAGTGTTTACCAAGCTTTAATGTTGGATTACAAATCAAACAACTCAAGGTGTTCATAAAATATGCAGATTTCTGGATTGTGCCCTAGAACAGCTCAATCAGAATGTCTCTAACAACGGGGCCTAGGAATTATCTTTTAAATAAATTTCTCAGGCCAGTCCTTTTTAAAATTTTTTTTAATGTTTATTTTTGAGAGAGGTAGAACACAAGTGGGGGAGGGGCAGAGAGAGAGGGAGACACAGAATCCAAAGCAGGCTCTAGGCTCTGAGCTGTCAGCACAGAGACCAATATAGGGCTAAAACCCATGAACTGTGAGATCATGATCTGAGCCAAAGACAAATGCTTAACCTATTGAGCCACCCAAACGCCCCCTCAGGCCATTCTTACACAAATTTACAATTAAGAATTAAGCTCAAGCCCTCAGCCCTTCTCATTCACTGTCAACATTATCAGAGCTGAGGGATTTCAGAGAAAAAGTCTCTACCTGAATTCTCTCAAAATCCAGTTTATACTAAATTATTTCTTCTTAAGAGGAATTTCTTACAGTAATTTTTTTCCATGGGAAAATAAATAAATACAGGCTACAGCAACATTTATTTTCAGTGTGCAAATCGTTGACAGACCTATTCAGAGGAATTCCATTAAGTAACCTCAAGGCATAAAGAAATGGCTGAATTGAAAAGAGAAGTATTTCTGACTGAATATTGTAATGTCTCTGAAAAGTACATCAAAAGAAACCTGAAGAGATGCAAACCATGAGATGAAGATTGATTGACAACTTGAATTAATATTTCCATTAATGTTTAGTATCTTACATTATTTTTTAATTTTTTCAATGTTTTATTTATTTCTGAGAGAGAGAGGAGCAGGGGAGGGTCAGAGAGAGAGGGAGACACAGAATCTGAAGCAGGCTCCAGGCTCTGAGCCAGCTGTCAGCACAGAGCCGGACAGGGGGCTCGAACCCAAGAACCGCGATCGTGACTGGAGCTGAAGTTGGATGCCTAACCGACTGAGCCACCCAGGCTCTCCTTAGATTACTTTAAAAATGTTTGGGCAGGGGCGCCTGGGTGGCTTAGTCGGTTAAGCGTCCGACTTTCGCTTGGGTCATGATCTCGCGGTTCGTGGGTTCGAGCCCCGCATTGGGCTCTGTGCTGACTGCCAGCTCGGAGCCTGGAGCCTGTTCAGTCTGTGACTCCCTCTCTCTCTGACCCTCCCCTGCTCACGCTGTCTCTCTCTCTCTAGAAATAAATAAAAACATTAAAAAAAAAAAAAAAGTAAAAATGTTTGGGCAAAAGAGAGACTATAAATTTAGGTTAAAAGCAGAGATAGAGCCCAGCATAAACGATTTTCTGCCTTAGTTCTACCTCCACATACACCTGAGATGAACACATTTTTCATTATTACTTTTCCCATGACTGGCTTGATTCTGATGTGTCCTTTCTGAGGCAAATGGGACTGTAGTCAAGAAACCAGCATCAGGCTTGCTTGGAAGAAGGAGGCATTTCCTCTAAGGAATGCCCAGTCTTTATCATTTTGTCGGACTCCACTCTCTCCATTCTGCCTTTTCCGCCCCACCTTGCAGTCCTCAAAGAAAAGGCTGGTTGACCAGCATTAAAATGTGTCCTTTGACTTTGTTTACATTTTCCCTTCCTCGTTCCAGCCAATGGCCCCACAAATCTTCACAGGCCTCATTTTCCAGCCCCTATTCCCTGGATCCATCCTGCCGAACAGTCCAGCTAATCCAGATGCGCAGAATGGAATCCTTCCTGCAGGGCAAGCAGGAGTGAACCCTGCCATCCAGGGAACCCCAGAGGGCTTCTCTCCAACTCCTAGTGACACGGATGATGACTTTGAAGTGACAGCCCCTGCGGGCATCCGAAGAGGCATGCACACTACCCAGGAAACCACCACAGGGCCGCCAAATGGTAAATTCTCCGCGCCAGGAAAATGCCTCATGAAAGTCACCTGCAGAGTGGGAACAGAGTTGTCTTGCCTCAACAAAATACAAATCCTGATAAAATCAGGGATCCCCTATACCTAACACTCACAGTTGACTTCAACATTGTGAGGGAATTATTTTATTGGCCTACCAATATCAACTCAGAAAGGAGACATTTAGTTCCTGGCATAACATACTTTCTATCTTAGGTCCGGGAGTATTTGGAAATAGACAGTGCTCTTCCTTTCTCATCTCCCTCTGACCCCCAAACATTCACAGCCCCACAGGAGACACAGTTCATGATACTTTTGTCCACTCATCGATCATGAATGAGCCACAGAACCTTCTTAACCTAGTGTTGTAAGCAGTAATACTTCCCGTCTACAGTAATAATAATTACTATAGGAATAGACAAGATTTAGCACAGTAGGTGAACACATGTGCCATTCTCTTGAGATGGGACTTAAGAAACATTGCAAAACTCAGCTCTTTAAGTACCAACGAGCAGAGATAATCACTTAACACGTACAGATCTCTGGAACCAAAGGTCCTTGGAAACAACCAAAGAATGATTTGAGCTTGGCTACTCCTAGAAAAGAAATTAAAAAAAAATTTTTTTTAATGTTTTATTTATTTCCAGGAGAGAGAGAGAGACAGCGTGAGCAGGGGAGGGTCAGAGAGAGAGGGAGTCACAGACTGAAACAGGCTCCAGGCTCTGAGCTGGCAGTCAGCACAGAGCCCGACGCGGGGCTCGAACCCATGAACCGGAGATCATGACCTAAGCGAAAATCGGACGCTTAACTGACTAAGCCACCCAGGCGCCCCAAGAAAAGAAATTTTAATCTCAAATAAAAATGTTTAAATCCAATATGCTTTTACCTACATTTAAAAAGTGTTTTATTTTCTTCCAGGAAATCAGTAAGCTGGTTCAATTTTTTTCAACTAAGCTGCCTCAAATGTGGTGATGCATGCGAGTCTTTTTCACAGATCATATCCTGGAATCGATACTGAGACACACTAGAATATCAGAAGAAACTCTTAGTTTATCAAACTTTCTTGAAATTTCAGAATATATATGCTTCCTGGAAAACAATGACCTCTGAAAAAAAATTAAATGGATACATTTGTCTTTGAAATGTAACGTTATGCCACCTTGGACTTGGAAAGCATAGGTATTAAACCTATTTTGAAACTGACTCTTTCTTCTTTGGGGAGAGAAGAAAGTGGGACCCTTTCATGAACTGCATTATGTCAGGACTTAGATAATGCTCCCAATGGAGGAATTTCTTTGGAGTAGGAAGCACTCACTATAGTCACGGAGTGGATATTCGGCAGTGTAAGGATAATTTCTGATTTCCTCACAACTCTCCCATAAGAGTCAGAGCTTTAACTTTCTTCAAGCACTCCTAAAATATGAAGTGGACACAAAGAATTATAAATCACACTGCCTGTCCTCAAGTTGCTTACATACGGAGTTAGTGATTTGCATTTAATGCTTTATTTTGGTATATCTAAAAGTGAGAAATGACATAATCACTAAAAGTGATTCTTTTGCTCCACACATCTAAAAGGTAGGATTTAGTCTGAATAAGTTTATAACTCAGACCACTGCAGTTCATTCCGAGTGGGAGAGAATAGAAAGGATTCACAGACACCACAGTAGAGCCCCCACGAATGAAAGACCTGGATATATTGCCGGGAGCCGCACTGACCTCTCTGGAGGGCAGTCACAGCAAGGAAATGGCAGTGTTTGCACAGCTACCGCCATGAGAAATGAAAACTGGTATCTCCTGCTACTACTGGCTCGTGTTGTGCTGGTATTGACCAGGCCTCACAATATTCCATATCAGACCCATATTCTGAACACAGATACCTCATAAGCAAAAGCATATTCCTGCCTTTGCAAGAGAGGTTTTAGATGAAAGCTCTATGGATGATTGTCAAAAGGCTCTTCCTGAGGGCCTTGCAGATCCAAGACTTAGGGGGTTAAGAACACAAGAATTACAACTGAGCCTGGCCCCGAGACAAAGAGCCTAATTTAGAGTTAAGGTACAGATAAGGGCAGAACTTAAGTTAATACTTACACCATCTCCTAATTGGTGATGTAGGGCAGTCCCTTCCCCAAGGCCTACTTTCTGCAAACACCCTCCCTTACAGGTGGCGGGGATGAGGATAGATAAGAGTAGCTAAAACATTACCCACAAACAAAAGGCTGACACTTTTAGGGCCTCCATAGTGTTTCACACATTCAGCATCAAATAGGTTTCCACAAACAACTTATTAACCAACTCAAAAACACACATTTGAGAGTCAGACAGAATGACTCTTAGCCCATCTATACACTTAACCTATGACCTAACCTTAGCGTTATTAACTTAGAACAAATATGTATCCTGTCTTTTACTAAGAATACCCTAATTCTCTAGTTATAAGATTTACTTAACCTCACTATAACTGCAATAGTTCTGCAAGAATATTTCTGTAAAACCTGCTTCTGTACACTTTCCAAAGCATCTTATCACAAAGAGCTATCCATTGTAAAAATTCCTTTTTCTGATGTCATGTTATCATTTAGCCTATAAATAAAGACACCAAAACTGACAGGACAGAGATGCCTGCCTGGTGATCAGAAAGGATCACGGGGCTCTCTCATTCTCTTTCGCCGACACCGTCCATCCTTCAGGGACCCCTGGACCTGTTGGAGCCGGCGCGGCCTCCGGCAATATATTTCATAACATCTCTCACTATGTTTGACTCAGCCCCATCAGTATGGAACAAATCCAAATATACACCCACAAAACGGATGCCATGTTAATCTTTTCAAGTGGTTAATGATTTACTAAGGGTTAACCATTTATTAACCACAATGTGTCAGATTTGCAAAGTCTGAATAACATACTTAGAAATTGCCAAAGTTTTCATGGCCAAATTGAGTAAATCAAGACTGAATTTTCCAAAAATATTTGTCCATTAGTGTCATGTGATACTAATTAAAAGAGCTATCAAATGGTTTCCTGGATGACCCATTATCAAACTCACACACACACACACACACACACACATACACACATGTGTTCTCTCTGAATCTCATGTTTCTCATCTGTAAAATGGTAGCAAAAAATCCTGCTATAAGTATCCCACAAGGTTCACACAAGTAGATAGTGCATAAAAGTGCTCTGAAAACTCGACATCACTATAAAAAGTAACTTTATTGACTTTCAGTAGCCTTCTAACCAACTGAAATTATCTGTCCTTCAAGACCCACACTTTGTCCCTATACTATACCTGGCTGTGCTTTAATTATTAGTTTAGTTGTATCAGTACCAGTTAGACCGTCTAGACCTCGTGTCTTCCTGGAGCATGCTACTCCTGCGGAAACATGAAGACTTCTCAAAGGGCTACAGACAAACAGATGGTTTTGAGGGTGCCAACTCCGTTCTTACCTCCCACATGTGTGTTTTGCAAAGACTGACTGTGATCAAGAACATGTCTCCTCTTCCTTCTCTCTATCTCTCCTTATGTAGTCTCTTTTCCCACATTACCCAAAAAAAGACCTATGCCTCACCTACCACCAATCTCAGTGTGGAAATTTGTTCTGTCATAGAACACCTCCAAGACACAAAGCGAATGAAGAATTTCAAATATTGGTGCTGGAGTTGAGAATGAAAATAAACTTTTGCAACTCAGTAATTTTTTGTTCTTAGCTTTCAACAAAATTCCCAATGGAGTTATCATGTAATTGATCATTGAAAATATTTTTTTAAGTTTTTAAATTTATTTTGAGAGAATGAGAGGCAGAAAGAGTGTACAAGCAGGGGAGAGGCAGAGAGAGAGGGAGAGAGAAAGAATCTCAAGCAGGCTCCACCCTGTCCCCACAGAGAGTAACATGGGGCTTGAACTTACAAACTATGAGATTATGACCTGAGCCGAAATCAAGAGTCAGATGCTTAACCAACTGAGCCACCCAGGTGCCCAAAGCTGGAATTTCTAGAGGATGGATTCCTGAAAGTGAACTATTGGATAAAAGAATATGCTTTTTAATGTTTAAAATTTTTATAGATATTGGCAAATTATCCTCAAAATGGCCATGTGGATATACTCCTACCAATATTTCTCTACATCTTTTCTTTTTTTTTCTTTTTTTATAATGTATTGTCAAGTTAGCTAACATACAGTAAGTAAAGTGTGCTCTTGATGGTAGAAATTAAGAATGTATGAAATTTAAAGTGTTTAGTTATTCATTCACTTAAAGATATCAATAATAAATAAATTACATGTTGGTACAGAGAACATATTTTTACATTAAAAATACTGTTTTGGGGGTGCCCAAAACGCCTGACTTTGGTTCAGGTCATGATCTCACAGTTTGTGGGTTTGAGCCCCACATCAGGCTCTACACTGACAGTGAAGATGGGATTCTCTCTCTTCCCCCATCTCTTTGTCTCTCTCTCTCTCTCTTAAAATAAATAAACTTAAAAAAATAAAAATAATAAAAATACTGTTTTACAAAATTTAATGAGAAAGCCTAATTTAATTGAGAAAATTTAATGAGAAGAGTGGATTTATCTTTGAAATTTCTCTCATGGCTGGCTTAATAAAAAATAGGATTCTTGGAGCACCTGGCTGGTTCAGTCGGTAGAGTATCTGACTCTTGATCCCAGGGGTTGAGAGTTCAAGTCCCATGTTGGGTGTGAGCCTACTTAAAAAAAAGAAGGAAAGAAAGATAGGATTCTCATATCTACTTCGGCATTCAATCTGTATATGTCATAATGTCACATATGTAGCTGCTCAAAATTCCACTGTATACTCTTGAGAAAATGAGAATGGAAAGGCAAAATATAATCTTTGTATTACTATAAAAGTAGTTTAACTCACTGATATACCAAAAGGAAATCAGGGACCCTCAAGGATCACCACCAAACTTTGAGAACAACTTTGAGAAATGTAGCACCAATTCTTTTTTAACCTTCTTCCTGGAAATATACTGAAAATACATGGTGATCTGTCACACGTGTGTGACTTCACACACAGGTCTTCTCATTTTTATTCTATGAACACAGTAATTTTGATATAATCAATTTCATTAAAATCCATCAAAGAAGAAAAAAAACTCTAGTAAATATGTAATTGTATACGCTGCAGTATCAAATCTACTCCTGGCAGTTGAGATCTTTCCATTCAACAAAGCACCAATGAAAGCTGAAACCTGCTTGCAACTTTACTGTCTGATTGGTAACATTTTCCACAGACCAGTTTTTGTCTTTAAACATCATATAGAACTTTTTTTTTTCTCTTTGGTCACCACATACTTCTGCCTCCAAGCACCACAAGACAAGTTCATACTGCCTTCACTTTGGTTTCCCAAAATTTGGTGAGTTGAGTCATGGCAGAGGGAGAGGCAGTGGAGTACTTCCAAGAGCCATTTCTGTAATGAAGCAACCAAAGCAACTTAATTATTCACAAACCATATCAATATACCCATTAAATCCAAGTTCAACGTGTCCCTAAATCAACCTTCCTTAGGCAGATGCCCAAAATGCCTGTGATCACCCCAATGCCATGACACAAGATGGAGTAAGAGGAAAGGAAAAGAGAGAGCCAAGGTGGAAAGAGCCAAATGTTTTCACTGGTTGTGATTGAAATACTTACTATTTCAAGAGATGCAAAACATAAGATTCCGTGAGCACATTATTAGCCTCCTCTCATCTCAGGGCCTGGGAAGGAACCCATACAAGTGAAGAGCATTGGAGTGTGAACTTGAACTTGATTATCTCCATTATAAACCTATCTCTGCCTCCCCACCTTTACCCAGATCTAGACATGTACTTTGCCCTTCCATCCTCTGTGTTTTATGTTATGTTTACATTAATCCTATTTATGTCCTTATTAAAAGGCAAAATGTAATAATATCTACTTTATTCTAGGTGACAAATTCTTCTTGGAGCACAAAGAAAAGGGAAATAATATATACTTAGGGCATTCTATTTGGGAAGTACAGAATATTTTTAGAAAACTGAATTCTAATTTACTCTTGACATGGTAATGGATGCCAAAGTCTAAAGAAATGCCATCCAATAAAAATACAAAATGAGCCATATATGTCATTTAAAATTTTCTAGTAACCACATACAAAAGGTAAAAAAAGTAGATGAAATTAATTTTGATAATGCATTTCATTTAACACTAACACTAACATTTAACATATATATATGTTATAACATTTAACATATATATATATATGATAGTATATTTTGACATACCTGCAACATAAAAAAATTAATAGTCTATTTTAAACTCCAAAAACTCTTGGGTTTTTTGTTTTGTTTTAGTTTGGTTTTCATTTTGTTTGTTTGTTTTTTGGTTTCTAAATCTTTGGAATCAGATGAGTATTTATATTTGTATTGCAATTTATTTTTTTTTAACATTTTATTTTATTTATTTATTTTTTTTATTTCTAGGAGAGAGAGACAGCATGAGCAGGGGAGGGTCAGAGAGAGAGGAAGTCACAGACTGAAACAGGCTCCAGGCTCCGAGCTGGCAGTCAGCACAGAGCCCGACGCGGGGCTTGAACCCACGAACCGCGAGATCATGACCTAAGCGAAAGTCGGACGCTTAACCGACTAAGCCACCCAGGCGCCCCTGTATTGCAATTTAAACTAGTTATGCTTCAATGGCTCAATAGCCTCATATGGTGAGTGGATACCACATTGGACAGTGCAAGTCTAGATTTAAGAAGAGCCATGGGTTTTAAAAGTAAAATTCCTTTTTAACATATGGGGAATCTAAAGCTTGGTATAAGTCACATGTCCAAGGTCACAGAGAAGGTAGCATTTGAACTTGGGTTTGCATAATAAGTTATAATGTTGAAAGAAAACTTTTTAAATTTCCATAAATGAACTTTAATCAATAATCTAAAGGAAAGACCAAATCATCTTTCTATTCTATTCTTTCTTTCTATTCTTTCTCTAAAAATAAAAATACTATAAAATTATTGTCATATAAGACTCCAAAAAAATGTCAGAAATAAGTAAGGACGATCCTCTCAACAAATGGTGCTGGAAAAACTAGATATTCATATGCAAAAAATAAAAAGAAAATAGAAAGCAAAATAGAAAAGAAAAGAAAAACAAATCTAGACCCTGATCTTACAACTTTCATGAAAGCAACTCAAAATTACTCATATACCTAAATTTAAAATGCAAAACTATAAAATTTGCAGAATACACAAAGCAGAAAATCTAGGTGACCTTGGGTATAGTGATGACTTTTAAGATACAACACACACACACACACACAAAGAAAACCCAAAGTCCATTAAAATTTAAATTAAAGGGGCCCCTGGGTGACTCAGTCCGTTAAGCATCTGACTTCAGCTCAAGTCATGATCTCATGGTTCATAGGTTCAAGCCCCACGTCGGGCTCTGTGCTGACAGCTCAGAGCCTGATGCCTGCTTCAGATTCTGTGTCTCCTTCTCTCTCTGCCCCTCCCCAGCTCCCACTCTCCCTCTCAAAAATAAATAAACATTAATAATCCTTTAATTAAAATTAAAGTTTTCTGCTCTGCAAAAGGCAATGTTAGGAGGATTGGGAAAAAAAGCCACAGACTGAGAGAAAATAGTAGCAAAATTGATAAAAGACTAATATCCAAAATAAACAAACTACTTATAAAATTCAACAATAAGACAACAATCCAATTTTTTGGAAAAATCTGAACATATATCTCTCCAAAGAAGATCTATCAATGGCAAATAAATATATGAAAAAGAAAGTTCAGGGCGCCTGGGTGGCTTAGTCGGTTAAGCGTCTGACTTTCGCTTAGGTCATGATCTCTCGGTTTGTGGGTTCGAGCCCTGCGTCGGGCTCTGTGCTGACTGCCAGCTCAGAGCCTGGAGCCTGTTTTAGAGTCTATGACTCCCTCTCTCTCTGACCCTCCCCTGCTCACGCTGTCTCTCTCTCTCCTAGAAATAAATAAAACATTAAAAAAAATTTTTTTTAAAAGTTCAACATCATATGCATGAAATTGCAAATTTAAGAAACAATTAGATACCACTACTTGCAGGTTAGAAAGGGTAAAGTCCATAACACTGATACTACCAAATGCTGGGGAGTATGTGAAGCAACAGGAACTCTTATTTGTTGCTGGTAGGAGTTAAAAATGGTATAGCCACTTTGGAAGACACGTTAGTGGTTTCTTCCAAAACATAACATACTCTTAAACAAAGATCCATCAATTGCACTCCTTGGCATTTACCTAAATGAGTTGAAAACTTAAGTATTGTCATACAAATGTTTACAGCACCTTTATTCATAATTGCCAAACTTGGAAGCAACTAAGATGTCCTTCAGTACACGACCAATTAACAAACTATGGGACAACCAGACAATGAAATACTATTCAGTTATCAAGCCATGAAAAATCCACCTTTTGAAGGAAACTTAAGTGCATATTGCTAAGTGAAAGAAGCTTATCTGCACAGAATACATACTGCGCAGATGATTCCTTCCAGATGACATTTTAAAATGGGCAAAACCATGATAGTGAAAGATTGGGGTGGCCAGAGATTCAGAGGGAGAGAGGGGTTTTAGGACAATGAAACTATTCTGTATCATATTGAGATGATAGATACATGTCCTTAGACATCCGTTCATCAAAACCCATGGAACCTACAACATAGAAAGTGAACTCTAATGTACATTATGGAAGAATAGTTAACAAAAATGTATCAGTATTGGATCATCAATTGTAACAAATGCACCACACCAATGTATGATATTAGTAATAAGATTAATGGTTGGGGATAGGGAAAAAGGATAAATGGGAACTTTCCATACATTCTGCTCAATTTTCTGTAAATCTAAAACTTCCTTTAAAAAAGGTCTATCAATTTTTTTTTTAAAGTTACCTAAACATTTGTTGGTATTTTAAAATGTTAGCCCAGAGGTGCCTGGGTGGTTCAGATGGTTAAGCTTCTGAATTGGTTTTGCCTTAGGTCATGATCCCAGGGTCATGAAATCAAGCCCCACATAAGGCTCCTCACTGGGCATGGAGTCTGCTTTAGATTCTCTCTCTCCCTCTGCCTTTCTGCCTCACTTGCACTCTTTCTCTCTCTCTCTCAAAATAAAAAAATATATAAGCCCACAATATTTGTAATTGATATGGTTTGCTAGAAATGATCAGACCAAAAGATAGAAAGTAACTCCCCTGGTGGTCCAGAGACAGAAAAACTAAAAGTGTAATGAACCAACTTAAGCCAAGGTAAAGAGAGTGATAACCCTTTTAGGGGAACAGAACAGTTTTAGAAATAAATTTAGTCTCAAATCTGATAGTTATTCATAAAATCCAAGTTAGAACTCGTGTATCCAGGAAGAAGCTTGAGGAAGGACAACATTTAAGGAAAATCAGAGAGCATATGAGCAAAATAAGTGATGGATGCCTTCTACAATGGGAATGATTCGGAAAGGAGGAAGCAAAATTCCATAACTCCTCCAACGGTCAAAGTATCCCTTGGGTAGGAAGACCTCTGCAGGTCAAGAAAAGGAATCACACTGAAAGAGCCATAAAAATGCAGGCTCATTCTCCCAGTGAGATATTGGCAGACCTCATCAGCAAACATCTAATCTAAGACATTAGAAGCCACAATCAAGACATTCAGTGGAACTAAGCAAACATTAAGTTGAACTTTTAATTATTAACATAATTAAAACTTTAAATTTGTAAAACTAAAACCATACATCTAGCATGAAATGAACATGTGACAGATTTTAGACCAACACATAAGACATATAATTGCAACAATTAATCACTTCAGAGTAAAATTTGAGAGAAGCAAACCAAGAAACAGACTCTTAACTATAAGGAACAAACTAATGGTTACCAGAGGGGAGGTAGGTGGGGGCATGAGTTAAATGGGTGGTAAGGATGAGGGGTGCACTTGTGATGCACACTGGGTATTGTATGGAAGTGTTGAATCACTATTTTGTACACTAATTATTATCACCTGGATGGTAACTAACTGGAATTGAAACAAAAACTTAAATTGTTTTTATTTTCAAAAGAAAAGAACAATTAGTTTGAATTAAACTTGCTTTAAATTTATAACCACAAGAAAACATCACATATAAGAATACCTCAACAAGTAGTGTACTTATGTCCTTTCTGGAATCTACTAAACATTTTTACAACCTAAAGAGCCTACCATTCTATTTTAGGGTCCTTATGCATTGGAGAATAGAACAATCTGAAAAGTCATAGAAGGCAATCATGGAAGGAAGTTAGCACACTCTCTGTGTGCTAACACACATCACCTCCTGCACAGATAATCTTGCTCCCTCCCCACTACCAATCCAGGTGGATAGTCACCACTGGTTTGGGTGGACACATTCATGTTGCAAATTGTACCCTCAGTACCCTGGGGGTAACCTCTGAATGGCAATATGTATTTCTTTTATTTTAATTATTAAAAAACATTTCTTAATGTTTATTTATTTTTGAGATAGAGAGATGAGTGTGAGTTGGGGAAGGGCAGAGAGAGAGGGAGACACAGAATCTGAAGCATACGCCAGGTTCTGAGCTGTCAGCACAAAGCCTGTTGTGGGGCTCAAACTCATGGACCACGAGATCATGACCTGAGCTGAAGTCAGATGCTTAACCAACTGGGCCACCCAACCATCCCTGTTAATATGTATTTCTAAAAACTTTTACCGTCACCCTACATTCTAACCTTCTGACCTATGTTTCACGTTTTAGGGTTTTGTTTTTTTTTCCAGCTGTATCTAATCTGTAGTTAAACCCATCTATTGTTTTATTATTTTGTTTACTGACATTTTCAATTCTAGAATTTCTGTTTGGCTCTTTTGAAATCTGTTATATCATATTTATAGTTTCTGGTTCCCTGACAGGGTTTTCAAGCTTTGGTTTTTTCCAAAGTATAAACCTAATTATCTTGATTCTACTTTGGTCTCTCATATATTGTTTTTCTTCTCTTTCTTACTCATGAGATCTTGCCCCCTATTGAATCAAGTTATCTTTGATAGCATATCAAATGTGGTTTCTAAAAATCTGTGCAAAAACAATTAAGGCCTGAGAGTATTTTTGTTTGTTTCTGCCAAGAGTTCAGGGGAACATCAACGTGGATCATCTTAATCCAATTTTAGAGTTTGAGATTTTTCTGGTCTACTCAGATAATAGAAATCTGGGCTGCAATCTGTCCAGAACTGACGTCCTTCTGGCTAACCTCTACTGGGCCCTATCAACAGCAGACGGTGCTCTAGAGCCCCCCCTTTTGGTGGGCCCTAGACTCTGACTATTGCCCCTCTAGCCTAGGAGACCTATCGAACGTGCAGGTTGGCCACATCGATTAGCCACCAGCTCCAGCGCAAAAATGGTTCCAAATGCTGGACTCTCCTCTCTAAGTTTCCATTCCCTTCCTGGATCTTAGCCTAGTAATTTTTTCACTAGGAGATTAACTCATCGATGGTTTAAATTTTTTTCAATATATCATTTACATTTCAGTTTTCTCCAACAGACAGAATCTGTCCAAATGACTTAATCTATCATTATGGAAACCAGAAATCCATGTCTGGTGTTTATTCCTAACCCACGCCACAGTGTCTTTGGCAGGAGGAGCTGGGGGGCGGGGGCAGGGAGCGGGAAGAGATCTACTAACAATCAAAAGGCGTATGCACCTCAAGGAAGGGGCTGGTCCCAATCCCTGATGGTTCCCTGAAAGGAAGAATGTCTATGCACAACCCCTGTTGCTCTAATCTGAGGTTTAGTTACTAATTCTGATCAAGTAGGAAAAACTCCACGTGGTACTTCATCTGATATCAAATGAGAAGTGATTATTCATTAGAAACACGATACATCTGGGATCTCAAATATTAAGCATTAATGGTCCCTTCTGATCCTAAATTTAAAAAAAAGCTAACAAGACTTTGATAGGGAGGGTGTGTATATTTGTATATGTACACACTGAACTCTAAATATTACAGTAGTTATTCTGCATACTTTGAACATGTAGATGAATTTTCATTTTAAAAATAAACAAAATTAGGGGCGCCTGGGTGGCTTAGTCGGTTAAGCGTTCGACTTTCGCTTAGGTCACGATCTCGTGGTTCGTGGGTTCGAGCCCCGCGTCGGGCTCTGTGCTGACTGCCAGCTCAGAGCCTGGAGCCTGTTTCAGTCTGTGACTCCCTCTCTCTCTGGCCCTCCCCTGCTCACGCTGTCTCTCTCTCTCCTAGAAATAAATAAAATATTTAAAAAAAAATAAACAAAATTATACCACAATTGTCAAAATATCCACTATAATTTGGAGCTTGTACACTTTCCAATAAAGAGACTTTCAACCAGTCACCAACTGATTATTGTGACTTTCTTTCCTTAGAGCAGAAGCAGACAGAAAATTTTCTAAATGCAGAAAATTCAGGAAAATTAGTCACCCAAATTTTACCATTCATGTAATACTACCATTAAGACTTTCATGAATATTTTCTAGTCACTTTTTTCTGTGCATATTTTGTGTATTTTTCCCACAAAGTTGAGTTATCACCACAGTAACATATTCTATGATGTACTATGCTCTTTCCCCTTAACTATACATCATAAATATTTCCCTTTCCAGTATTTTGCAAAAAAAACTCCCATATTTTTAATGTCTAAATTGTATTCCACCTTATCAATTAACCATAATTATGCAATCAATGTTAAAGGTAACATTCTTAAAGGGATTTTGCATCTTAAGGAAAGCTTTAATTTTCTCTGTTACCTATATAAACAGTGAAAATGGAATTCCCTATCACTGTGACCATTTTTCCTCCTTCTCCCCACCTGGCAACTGGTATCAGTGGGATGATATTTGGCATTTTTTTCTTTCTTCCCTCTCCATGGCTGTGCCATGATATATACCAACCGTAACAAGGGGAGATCTGGTAAGAGAAGGAAGGGAACAGAGGAGAGGGTTTTTAGGAATATTATCAACTGAAAGACAAACTAACATGTGGGCCTTTCTGGCAGTATGAAAGGTCTGACTGGCTCATAGACCCTCACCATGGGATGAGACCCTCCTCAGTTAGCCCCATCTAGTGAGGAATCAGGTGGAACTAACAACTGGTTCTGGAAACTTGAGACAAAACAAGATGGAGCCCTAGACTAAAGGAACCTGGAGGTCGTAGCAAATATGTAAGTCCAAATGGGAGGTTTGTTTTTTCTCCTACGAAGTATAAAACAATATGAAATCATTAACAGTTATTTCCATGAGAGATGGAGGGACTCTTATCTGTGAGTAACAGATAGAGTGACTGTACCCAGGGCCCTTGTTGTAGGACTTGACTCTGACCTGAAGGACTGTTCCGTGCATCCTTGTGGGTACTGTGTGTGTGCTTCATCAGCTGATGTATGTTTGCTCAGTAATATACTGTCTCTTCCCACCCTCTCCCACTCTGAGGGATGTAGTTGTGGGGTTACAGAGAGAGAAAATTCATATTCTATAATAACTATAGACACATTTCTTTATCATTGCTCAAGTCAGACTTTGTGTCAGCAAGTTTCTCCTAGTTAATTATCAATCATTTACCCCCTCCACACCCCGTCTGCCCCACACACTATAATTGCAGTCTGATTTGCTTTTCAAAGGAATGTCTCCCCATGTTAATTGAAGCTAGTTTCTCCAATGCGATCCTCAGAAACATGCTTAGGGAAACTTTCACACCATACCAGGCAAGTGGCTATTAGATAGGTTTGCTGGAAGTTATGAGTTTACATTCTCTTGTCTCATCAAATCTCAGTCTCTGAGCCATGACAACAGCATGCACATGTTAATTTTTTAAATCATAACAAATTATTCTAAGTACTTTAAAGAAGTCAAATAAGGGGCACACTGTAAGTTCAGAGTACATGCATGACAGATACAAAAAAAGAAATCATCTTACTTCATATTATTCTTTCTGCACTCTCTATTTTTTTTAATGGTACCACCATATTCCATATTGCCAAAACTTATTACCATCAGGACCCTTTATATTTCCCTCTTCTCTTGCTAATTATATCCAATCAGATGCCAATCACCTCCATGTCTGCTTCCAACTGCTTGTAAAATCATAAAGAAGGTTACATGAGATTGTCTACTTAAAAACATTCAGCAAACCCTCTAGCATATTGTAGGAATGCAGTAAATGTTGGATGTTATTATTATTAATTATTAATTATTATTATTACATAAGGATTACCCTGTTTCCTGACCTGCAAGGGAAAGAGAATTTGACTGTCCAAATTCACTTTCAGAGAGCATAGGAAAGTTTCAAGAAGGTGGGAAAGAGTGCCAGCCAATAACTAACTGTGGCCTTAGAACTTGGTGAACATCCTAGAGCCTATATTTTGAAATCTATAGAGCAGAGATGCCAGTTATGATTGCCCTGTCACTATACATGGTGCATATAAAGCGAGATATAAATATAAAATTGTTTTTAAAGTATAAAGTAATATATAAACATGTACTATTATTTCCATCCTAAAAATGAAAATAAGCAGGCTGGCCTATCTGATGTCCAAGATGAAACTCTATCAATTGTGAAGAGACGTTCCAGAAATGCTTACGCCAAGAGAAATTCAGTATATTGTGTAATTTTCATTTCGCAGGAGCAATGCTTTACAGACCTGACCATGAAGGAGGGGCAGTAAACAGCCAAGGCCTCTGTCTGTAGTAGGAAAGATCACTCTTTACCAAAGGAAAAGCTAATCACATTTATTTTTTTCATTTCCTCCTTTTTATAAAGAAGGTTATGGTTGCAGCCGTATGTTGAGAACTGAATCAAGATGAAGAGACAGAGGTAAACTTTTTCTTTTGCACTATAAACAGTTGTTTTTTTATGTTTTAAATTTTTTTGGAAAAGATTTTAGGCTTATAGAAGAATCACAGAGTGAGTTTCCATAGACTCTAAAACCAGGTTCATATAACATTTTATATGCCTATGGTCCATTTATAAAAACTAAGAAATTAACATTAGTACAATATTACTAACTAAACTACAGGCTTTACTTGGGTTTTACCAGTTTTTCCACCACCATTCTTCTGTTTCAGGATCCAAATCAAATCCCACATTTCATTTAGTTGTCATATTTCCGTAGCTTCTTCCTATAGGGGGCGATTCCTTAGGCTCTCCTTAGGAATCTTTAATGACCTCTTGAACTGTATTGGTGGGTATTTTGTAGACTATCCTTCAGCTGGGTTTTTCTGATGTTTTCTTGTGATTAGATTGAGGCTATAATTTTTTAAATTTATTTTTTAAATTCCAGTATAATTAACATATTGTGTTATATTAGTTTTAGGTATACAATACAGTGATTCAACAATTCTATACACTCAGTGCTCATCATTATAAATGTACCCTTAGTCCGCTCCACCTATTTTACTCCCCTCCAACCCACCTCGCCTTTTGTAAGCGCCAGTTTGTTCTCTAAATTTAAGTCTGTTGTTCTGTTTGCCCTTTTTTTTCTTTGTTCATTTATTTTGTTTCTTAAACTCCACATGACTGAAATCATATGGTATTTGTCTTTCTCTGAATCACTTATTTCACTTGGCATTATACCGTCTAGTTTTATCCATATCTTTGCAAATGGTAAGATTTCATTCTTTTTTGTGGCCGAGTAATATTCCACTGTGGAATTCTAGTGGAGAATTTTTATTTCCCTCATTTCTTCTCCATTTTTTAATTGGAATTCTTACATAAGGGAATGTTGTTCCTTTTCTCCTACAAATAAACGTTATTTGCTTTGTCACCAATAGCAATCATTATTCAACTCTTCACATGGTTTGTGATCCAAATATCCTGACCATGTTACAGAGTTATCATGAGAACTGAGTGACATAGAACATACAGAGGATAACACTCAGTGGATGTGAGTTACTTCTCTTCCACTACCCATTGCTTAATTCCTAGATGACTCCAATGTCTTAGCCATCCAGATGACACTCAGTCAGCCATAATAAGCAAAACTTTTTATCGTTAATTAACTTCACACATGTAACCAGACCAAATAGACTGTAAGGCCCCACGATGAGCAAATAGATTTCCATAGGGCCACAGAGACTCACAGCACTAGGACCAGTGTACTGTATAAAGACAATCTAAGCATGTATTAAATGAATGGATGATTATTTGATGAATGCTAAGAGGAAAGATACAAACCTTCAGGGCCTTAGATAAGAATCAGTTTAAAGAATTCTTTAAGTTTTATCAGTTTAAAGAATCAGTTTTTAAGTTTAAATAAGTTTTAAGAATTCTTCTCTTGCTCAAGACATTCTTCCCTATCTCTCTCTTGTGTCTTTTTCCTCTGGATAGATTTAAATTTCCATGCCAATAGATTTCTACTTCATAATTCATTCATGTCCCTCATTAAGCTATCAGCTTTTTCATATACCCAAACATCTGAGAAAATAGCCCTAATTTTAAAACAGGTGAAAGATACAAATGGACAACTTGAAAAGATGAGCTAGAAATGGACAATAAACGTATAAAAGAGGAAGTGTAACCTCAAAACTTGAACTTCGGCAGGTTGAAATAAAAACAAGCTACTGTTTTTGCCTTATCATATTAAGAAAAGGTATTACATCAGTGCATCTCAAACTTCAATGTGTGCTCAAATCACCAGAGGATCTTGTTAAAACTGAGATCCTGAGTCACTAGGGCATAAAACGAGCCAGAGAGGCTACATTTCTCATCATCTCCGAGTGACACCAGTGTTGCTGAAGCTGTGAGACCACCCTTCCAACACTCAGGCACTCTCCAACCAGAATAAGTATTGGTGAAAATATCTGGTGCTACATGTAACTGATTCTGTTGTAAATCAGTGCAACCTTTTTGGAAAGTAGTTTGGCTGCGTAAACTTGCAGCAATGTTTCCCGGCCCTGGCTGTATATTAAAATTTCTTGGTGAACTTTACAAACTATCCATGCCCAGATCCCACTCCAGCCTAATTAAATCAGCACTCTGGGAGTGGGGCCTAGTAGTGAGTATTTTCAAAGGAAAATGAATACTTTACTGAATAGACAAAATTGTGATTATGTGGATATTTAATGAAATATATGGAAGTGTTTAAAATATAATGTAGCAAAATGCTTACAATATAACGCTGAGTTTTTTTCATCTTTACGGAGATTAATTAACCTATACAATTGTAAGATATTTAAAGCGTACACTGTGGTGATTTAGTAGACATATACATTGTGAAAGAATTCCCCCTATCTAGTTAATTAACACATCCATTACCTCACATATTTCTTTTTCTTTCTCTTTCTTTCTTTCTTTCTTTCTTTCTATGTTGAGAATGGTTAAGTTTTACTCTTTTAGCAAATTTCAACTATATAATGTAGTGTTATTAACTATAATCACCATGTTTTACATTAGATAATCAGGTCTTACCCATCTTATAGCTGAAAATTTGAACACTTTCACTAAGCTGTCTTATTTTCCCCAATCCCCAGCCCCTGGCAACTACTTTTAGACTCTCTGTTTGTATGAGTTTGACTTTTTTTTAAAACTCCACATGTAAGTGATACCATGCAGTATTTGTCTTTCTCTGTCTGGCTTATTTCACTTAGCATAATGCCTTCCTTTGCATCTATGTTGTCAATAGAACAAGGAAAGAAGGATTTCCTTATTTCTCAGAGCTGAATAATATTCGCACCTATGTGTATATGTGTGTGTGTGTGTATCTCACATATTCTTTATTCATCCATTAATTGATGGACAATATAATGCTAAATAAAAATGACACAAACTGTATGATAGTGTACTTTTAATTATTAACTAATTCAATAACTTCATTATTTAATAACTATATATGCCAGGCACTATTATTTTTTTAATTAAGGGTTTTTTAAATGTTTATTTATTTATTTTGAGAGAGAGAGAGAGAGAGAGAGAATGGAAGAGTGAGGGGGTAAGGGACAGAGAGAGAGGAAGAGAGAGAATCCCAAGCAGGATCCTCACTGTCAGAACAGAGACCCAGTCGAGGGGACTAAATCCCATGAACTGCAAGATCATGACTGGAGCCGAAATCATTAGCCAGATGCTTAACTGACCAAGCCACCCAGGTGCCCCATAATAGGTACTTGGAATTATTTGGTAAATAATACAAAAATCCTTTTCCTTAAGAATCCTACATTCTATGTATTATGTACATAAAGATAAAAGTAGAGACAGTGAAATGTGAGTAAAAATTAGTTGTAAGCAATCTTTTTCTCCTTTAAATGTTCTGGTAGCTTCATGTTTCAAATCAGACAAAAATAGACTTTTTCCTCTAATATATTGTCTACTTGAGATCAAGATAATTTAGCATTATAAAAGTGCTATTTTATTGAAAGACTTAAATTAAGTCTTCTTGACAATTTTAAACTCATTTTTCTCTTTTTTGATAATTGCTTTTCTATGTCTAGAAATTTTCTCATTTCCCAATTTTATTCTGATGCTGACATGGATCTTGGACTCCCTCTGCTGGCCAGACAGCATCAGAGAAGACTGAATGGAGAACAAACCTGGAAAATCACAAAGTACAGTAACGTCTACACATTTCTCCCTCATCCACTCATTTTAAACACACTTACTGAATGCTTATTATGTACTGGATAGGTGCATGTAAAACAAAGAAATAAGATACTATCAATGTCCTTGAAATCTTCCTATACTTTTCTTTAGGAAATTACCATCCCAGAAGATTTCTTGGACAAGGCTCAAGAAAAAGCATCCACTCTCTGCCTATTTTCATGCTGAGCTATGAAAATCACTTATATTCTTGCAAAACTAAGGGAAATCCTTCCACAATACCCTCTAGAAGACACTGAAATACTTACACTTCAATTTCCCTAAATAATAGCAGTCAGCATGAAGTTAGAAACCTAGACACTAGAGGAAAAAAGTGAAACAAAGCCATAAGAAGTTTGGGGTAAAAATGTGGTCAGTTCTGGGGCCCCTGGGTGGCTGAGTTAGTTAAGTGTCTGACTTTGTCTCAAGTCATGATCTCACGGTTCATGAGTTCAAGCCCTTCATCAGGCTGTGGGCTGACAGCTCAGAGCCTGGAGCCTGCTTCAGATTCTGTGTTTCCCTCTCTCTCTGCCCCTCCCCAGCTTGCAGTCTGTTTCTCTCTCAAAAATAAATAAAAATTAAAAATTTTTTTCACAAGTTAATGCATAGGAGCACATGTACCCCAATGTTCATAGCAGCACTCTCCACAATAGCTAAAACATGGAAAGAGCCTAAGTGTCCATCAACAGATGAATGGATCAAGAAGATGTGGTTTATCTATACCATGGAATACTACATGGCAATGAGAAACAATGAAATCTGGCCATGTGTAGCAACATGGATGGACCTTGAGGGTGTTATGCTGAGCGAAATAAGTCAGGCAGAGAAGGACAAATATCATATGTGTGCATGTATAGGAGGATTAGGAGGAACTTAACAGGACCAAGGGGGAGAAGAAGGGCGGAAATGGTGGGGGAAAGGGAGAGAGGCAAACCATGAGAGACTCTTGAATGCTGACAAAAACTGAGGACTGGTGGATGTGGGGGGGAGGAGGGGTGGGCATGGAGGAGGACACTTGTGGGGATGAGCACTGGGTGTTATGTGGAAACTAATTTGACAATAAACTATTTGTAAAAAAAAAAAAAAAAAATTTTTTTCACAAAAAATGTGGCCAGTTGTCCCAAGAAAAACTACATTCTTTTTTTCCTAACTTAGACATAAAGATCTGCATCATTGCAATACTAAAAAATTTCACAGAATGAAAATTCTTACCCCCTTCATTACATGACCACTAGTTATTGATTTGATGTGGTGAGAAGACATGATATTCCAGGAATGAGATTCCTGAAATGAGCATTCCTTACAATTGATGTTTTAGCTACAAATGCCCATGGCAGACTCTGCTTAAACACTTACTAGTGAGTTAATACAAGTTGCAAACTCACTATTTTTATCCAAGGAGTTTGACCCTTTTGAGCTGTGATAATATAACAATTACAAAAACATGAAAAACTATAGATGAATGAATTTTAGATTAGCTGAAGACATTAAAACATTTCAATAACAACAGCACTGTGTGTTATATGTGATGACTTACTAAGTTCTATTCCTGAAACCATGATTCCACTATATGTTAATTAACTTGGATTTAAATAAAATAAAAAATAAATAAAAGAGAAGGGTGATCTTATGAATGGGATGAGTGCTCTTATAAAAGAGGGCCCAGAGAGCTCCCTAGCCTCTCCCACCTGTGAGGACACAATGAGAAAGCACCAGCTATGAACCAGGAAGAGGACCCTTGTCAGTCAGAGAAGGCAACCATGCTGGCCCCATGATCCAGACATTCCAGCCTCCAAGACTGTGAGAAAAAAATATCTAGTGTTTTTATTTTTAAAAAATTCCAGTAACTTCTCAAGACTTTTTGAACAAAATCTTCCACTTTGGATTTAAAAGTCTCTACCAGGATGCCTGGGTGGCTCAGTCAATTGAGCTTGAAAGCCTCTGACTTCAGCTCAGGTCATGATTTCGTGGTTCATGAATTCTAGCCCCACATCAGGCTCGATGCTGTCAGTCTGTCACCACAGAGCCGGCTTCGGATCCTCTGATCCTCTGTCCCCCTCTCTCCGCTTGTGCTCTCCCAGAAACAAATACATATTTAAAAAAAAAAAAAAGACTCTACCAATTGGCTTTGCCCAACAGAAGGACTCATTCTCCTTCAAACCCATGGTACCGCCTTAGTTTTAAGTATAACTTAACTTGGCCTAAGCCTTTTGTTGTTGTATAGTAACAGAATCTGGTAATGGAGAAGGGAAAACACTCCGGGGGTATTTCGGCAATTTTTTGGGGCATTTTTAACTGTCATATGATTGAAACTACTATTGATGTGCAGTGTCAGGGGACAGCCCTGCTAAATGTTGTACAATACATGAGCATGTGCCAAACAAGGAAGATTGCGCTCACATTCTACACAACTTCCAAACATCCCACCCGATTTTCATATAAGTAAATGAAATAATTTGTATATCTGAGCCTAGGATTCAACTCTTTTTGATACATAACACAATGTATTTTGTGCACAATGTTAATATACACAGAACATTTTAGGCCAGCACCTTCCTCTTAATCATGAAAATAGTATGCTTTAAAAAACAATATATTTTGTTTTTGTTCAAATTTTTTCAGAAGTTGCTAACCATTGTAGAAAATCTTGTCCCAAAATGCAAACATGTGAACCCATGGTCCACGCTTGTACCATCTCTATTTGGTCTTTATAAATATTTTACAGTGACAAATATTAGTGTTAATTGAGATACATGAAATGTAAACGTCTCACTACATTGTATTGATAATTATATTACTTTAATTTGAGGTATAAATTATCTATATATATGTATATATATAATAATGGTTTCTTGTTAGATATGTGATGAAAATTAAACTTGAAACTTTTTCATGAAATTGCTTGCTATTCTTCAATCTCGCCTTCTTTTCAACTTTCATCCCCCAGAGATTTGCCACAAAACTTCTGTATTGTCCCTTGAGTTGCTATTTCTTTTTCAGTAGATCTCTAATTTCCTGTTGGTTATCAAAGCAGATGGTCTCTGTGGTCCCATTGGATATTTAAGACAGAATGTACCCCTCAACACGTGTTTTCAATTTATTTACTGCAATACTCTGTCTCATCTCCGTCCCATGCAAGGCAGCAAATTATCATGACGCACACTTATAAATAAGATCTGGCTCATTTGCAAGAATACCAACTTCCTCATTTTCTCACACCAACAATCTATAATTTGTCTGACCTGTTATCTGCACTGCAATTAAGATGACTTCCCTTTTTCTGTCATCACATATAGACAGGTCTGGGTCTGTCATTACTCACCCTGGTACTAGTTTTTATTGTATGTTCGCTGTATCTCTGCTCTTTCATTTTCCTCTACTTCTTGTTCAGCATGGCTTCTAATCGTACTTCCTTGAACTTGTATCTTTGTCATTACAAGTGGTTAAACATCTGACTACTTCATTTTGGCTACTTGTGTAGCCGTGCTGAAGGATTATGTATTGAAATGCACACTACTTATTATACATTTCTTTCTCCTTTAAATTACAGTAAGAACATCATATTTATATTTAACGTAATTTCATTTTTATATTGCCTGTACATGAGGCTATGGAATGAATTTAACTTCAGAAAAGGAAATACTTATTCTAAGAAGAGGGCTTCAAGTCTGGAGAGAACAACACGTTTATGCTAGTTGCCACCGCCGACTTTTATTAGATGCCTTATCCCTTCCTCTCTGTCCTGTGGTCCTATCTGCTCTTCAGGGCTCATTCAAGGGGCTTTGAAATTAGGTTTTTGAAACTTCTCTTGCCTGTGAAGGCTTCTTCTCTGAAATACTATGACTCTATTTACTATAAATAATTGGATTTTTATCTCACACTGCCTTGAACTACCACTGCTGATCATTGATGTGTGTACATATGTGTATTATTATCTCTCCAACTAGACTTTTAGCTTCTAGAAGGCAAAATTATTTGCCATGTGCTACACACCCCTAGCACTTTATTTAGCACAAAGTTGAAACTCAATGAATTCTGGCAGAGTAAATAAACCAACTTCTAAACTGTACATGAGAGCATAGCTCTTGGCACATCCCCCTGCTATAACACTTATCAAACCAGATTAGTTCTTTATGTTTGACTCTCTTACAAACTGTTAGCTCCTTGCAGAAAAGGACTGTGATTAGTCAGCTTCGTAACCTCAGCATCGGAACGCACTGACTAGTTCATAGAAACCACCCAGTGAGTGTTTGCGAATGACCAGATGATGCTTTAATTGAATCCATGAATTGAAACAGTTAGTTTCTGGTGTAACTAACTGTAGATTATGTGGAAACAACTGAATGGGAATGAATGCAGTTAAGGTGACTGACATGTAGGAAGTCCTAGAATGGAGCTTCCCAGAATTTTACCTTCAGAGTCACAGTACCATTTTGTCGTGATAGCATGCATCGTTTTCGATCTTTTCCTCTGCAGAAGTTTTCTCTACAAGAGAATTTTTTGAAAGAAATCTAAAAGAAAACAGAGGTAAAGCAAAGGATTAAAATCCACCCCCAGATTAGAAAATTTTTATACCTATTTGAATATGAGAGGAACTGTATTTTATAGAGTTTTGGTGGGATTAAATTATGTAGTGTTTAAAATTATCCTAAATGTCTGCACAAGTTCATTTTGACAGTCATAACCCCTTCTGGGAGCTTCAAAATCCCTGCCAGTCCTATATCCCCTTCTAAAAGCATCCTTAATCATGCTTTACGTCTTTCATCTTGCTTCCTTGGACACCACTTATTGGACTAGGGATGGGGACTTTTTGTGAGCAGCAATCTATGAAGGTGACTTGAGTCAAAAGCTCTGCCCAGTGAAGACCTCCTATATGGAGAGAGGACTAGATGGATCAGGTCCTCCCAGGAAATTGACCCTGGAGACTCAGGAGAAGCAGTTAGTAACAGCTGCTTCATTCACAGCAGCATAGACAATAGCTGTGACTCCCTACCAGTGACTGCCACCAGAAGAGAAGGCTAGAGTGCCCTCCAAGTCCTGAAGCTGCCAGCCAATACCAGAGCAAGTACAAGGTATAGGACAACATCCCATCTCCGTGAGCCCTGAAAATGCATCTGTTCCTCTTTTGCTTTCATTGATTAAGAAGTATATTTTGTTCTTACGGTTTATAACAGTGTAGGCCACAGACTTTACACTGTAAGCTCTGTGAGAGAGCAGTAAGACAACTTAACCAGTTAGTCTGCATGCTGTAGTGAAATGCTCTTAAGATGTAGAGCAGACATCAAAACCCACAAGGCCTACCCAGGCAAGCAGGTAACATACATAGTGAAGCCAGCCAGGTGTAAGACAGATAAGGAGATGCTTGCTCTGTTGCACCCCAGCTGTGGTCATAGTTACCATTCATAAGGATAGTTCCTATTTGCCAGAACTTCCAACAATGCATGTTCACCTAGCTCATTGCAAGAGTCCATTAATATTCATTATTATTGTCTTAAATCACTTAAAATCATTATCAGCAGTCACACTTCCATAGGCATCATCTGGAGAAATGAAACTACGTGGCAACTTCACATCTTCTAATTCCTTAATATGTATTTATCTCACAAATATTTTTAAGGCATGCTCTTCAAAAGGCTGCGCCAGTTTTCATTAAATCACAAGAAACCCTAAAATTTAAGGTACACTGATTCTACTGCTTTACTTTCTGTTAATGCTCATTTCTTTGGTTTTTTTGGGGAAAGATGGCCTACCCATTTCTTGGTTTTCCTAGACTATATTTTCCCTGGGTAATTACCCCCAGAGACACCTTCAGACATTGCCTATCAGACATAAATGTGGATTGAACATAGCGTGATTTTCTCCAAGTCTTTAATCAGAGATTGCTGGTCTAACCCGCCCTTCCAAAGCAAATCAGTAAGTTTTCTTGCCTTTGAAGGATTGGAAAAATAACAAAGTTCAGCTAAGAAATGGGCGAGGAGATAATACCTAAAAAAGCAGTTTGGCAACACAACACACACACATTGCAGAACATTTACACCAATACTTACAACTCCACACCTTAATGCAGTAGAAACTGTCTTGTTTTGTTTTGTTTTGTTTTGTTTTCTCAAAAAATTGTAGAGGAGCCCATTACCAAAATCAAAATAATTCAGGCAGGTGTCTAGGCCTGTTTTAACAACTATTATGAATTAATATTGTGAATTAATATTATGAATCAACATTCAAAGCACATTAAAGTCTCAAAGTAACTAATGCTCTATTAATGTAACCCGTCATGCCCAGTTTCCTATGGAAGAGCAGTGTAATAATAGCATGTATGAATTTGGGAGTCAGACTGACCAGGTTTTAAATTCTGACATGCTTATCAGATATGTATCTTTGGAAAGTTTCTGAGCCTCTCCAAGCCTGTGTTATCATCTCTAAAGATGGGGACAATAATACTTACTTCATAAAGTTGATATGAATATTACATGAAATAACATAGAAAAGTGTCTGTCCACTGTCTGTCCTTAGCAGACATTTAATAAAATGCTCCTTTCTTGTTTCAACTCCATCTTCTCCCAGGGGGATGAAAGGATCAATCTGGTTTCACATAGATATGAGAAGATATAAGGAGAGGTGACTTGAAGGTAGTTAGACACAATACTGAGGGTGACGGATCTTTGCCCGTATGCCTTGAGTAAATGCAGGTTTGTCCCATCCCTTCATCTCAGGCAGATCTGTCTGCAGTGGCCAGAGTAGCTGGATATTTGTTCACTTATTCACTAAGTCATTTTTTTAAAAACAAATATCAAAGGCGCCTGGGTGGCTTAGTCGGTTAAGTGTCCGACTTTCGCTTAGGTCATGATCTCGCAGTTCGTGGGTTCGAGCCCTGCGTCGGGCTCTGTGCTGACTGCCAGTTCAGAGCCTGGAGCTTGTTTCAGTCTGTGACTCCCTCTCTCTCTGACCCTCCCTGCTCATGCTGTCTCTCTCTCTCTCCTAGAAATAAATAAAACATTAAAAAATTTTAAAAAGGGGCGCCTGGGTGGCTTAGTCGGTTAAGCGTCCGACTTACGCTTAGGTCATGATCTCGCGGTTCGTGGGTTCGAGCCCCGCGTCGGGCTCTGTGCTGACTGCCAGCTCAGAGCCTGGAGCCTGTTTCAGTCTGTGACTCCCTCTCTCTCTGACCCTCCCCTGCTCACGCTGTCTCTCTCTCTCTCCTAGAAATAAATGAAAAATATTTAAAAAAAAATTAAAAAAAAAAAAAAACAAATATCAAGGCAAACCCTATTAAGTCAAGCTACATGTCTACAATGGGGGAGCTGTGGGCTTTGGACCCAGACTAAATTGGAAATTTGAGGGGCGCCTGGGTGGCTTAGTCGGTTGAGCGTCCGACTTTCGCTTGGGTCATGATCTCGCGGTTCGTGGGTTCGAGCCCCGCGTCGGGCTCTGTGCTGACTGCCAGCTCCGAGCCTGGAGCCTGTTTCAGTCTGTGACTCCCACTCTCTCTGACCCTCCCCTGCTCACGCTGTCTCTCTCTGTCTCCTAGAAATAAATAAAATATTTTTTTAAAAAATTGGAAATTTGATTCTACAATTTACCTACATGGCCATGAGCTCTTTGATGCTTATTTCTATATCCAAACAGCAAGGATCATAACAATACCTGCTTTCTGGGGTTCCTGCGAAGAATAAATATAGTAATATGGGAACGTACAAAGCTTAGAGTAAAAGTAGAATCTAATAGATAGTTGTCCCCTGACCCCCTCATTCTGTGCTAGATTTTATTACATCCTGGAAAGCACAGCATGACCAGTCAAGGATAAATACATCCTGCGGGTTTGAGGAGCCAATGGCCTGTGATTCATCATGTGTGTTCCTCTATTATTTTTGCTTGCAATTTTGTATCCCTCTGCACTTCTGTGTTTGAGCCACAAATGCTGAAACAACAGAAGGAGAGCAACAGGATCTTTGTCTTGTCTGAATAAGAAATCTTGGCTGCTTTCTGGAAAAAGTAGTTCTTACACTTGCAGGTCAGTTGGTTTAGAGGCCTACAGTTTCACCAACATCAACCAAACATTACCTCGATCTATCTAAAATTCAGCAAAATTCTCCACACTCTTCATCTCTGAGACTCCTATGGTCGAGAAATTTTTGAAAAAATTTTAATGATGTGACCCAACATTTCATACACTCTGTGAAATACAGAATCACAGTAAGATTCCTCAATTGCTACCATAAACCACGTCTGCCTAGAAATATTTGAAATCATTTCTCAGAAATTTACTTCTGTGTAATTCAAATTAAAATTAAATCTGAAATGAGTAATTATGTGAAACCTAAGTCTTCATATCCATTATATAAGCCATAATGCTCCATTCCGTGGGCTTATCGGAGAATGAGCTACTCCATATAAGTGAATTTGCAAGTGAATCCACTTCCTGCTCTACTAACCTCAACTAATTCATAAATGAGTTCTAGAAAATGGAGAAGAAAATTCAAAGCAGTATGGACAGGCTGAAATCAGAGGTATTTTGAGCTAGAAATTTTTATGGCTTACTAGTCTATAGTTATTGACTTAAAACTGAAAGATTTTGAAGAATTTGGTCTTAGGAATCTCTGGGGCACGTGTGAACCTTCAGAATGTGCTAGTAAGAGGGTGCACCTCGGTGACTCAGTCTGATGAGTGTCCAACTCAACAGATGATTTTGACTCAGGTCACGATCTCAGAGTCTTGGGATTGAGCCCCACACCGGTCTCTGAGCTGAGCATAGAGCCTGCTTAAGGTTCTCTCTCTACCTCTCTCTCCTTCTACCCCTCTCCTCTGCTTGTGATCCCTCTCTCTCAAAATAAAATAAAATAAAAAATAAAATAAAATAAATAAAATAAAAATAGAATGTGTCAATAAAGGACTCAAAACAAAGAAAACAGGGAATTCACCGATATGCTTGCTCTAGGTTCCAATTTTAATGGAAGGGACAGTAAAAAAAGGTCACGTCATTTTCTTCTGGTTTGTTAAGCCAGATCTCCAGGGAAGGAAAGGAGATCATAATTCAAGGCCAGAACTCTTTTTATCTACCAGAATATTGCTGTGCTTGCCCTCAAAACTGATAAGGATAAAGAACTTCAACACATTCCATTATTTTAGAGGCAAAACACCTATAATTTGACCTCTCTAGACCTTACCTGACCTAATTGTAAGGACGCAATGCTCATTACAAATGTGCATTCCTATTTTAACAGCAGCTTCTCAATCACTAAGAAACATTACATTCTGTGTCCTCAGGCTGTTGTTTACTTATTATATTTATATATTTATATAAGTTATATTATTTTTAATTTAATTTAAATTATATATAATTTATATATTTATATATATTATGTTTATGTTTATTTATGATACTAAGTGCCCTCAGGCTATGTGTATTATGTTTTTGTTTTGTTTGTATTTTCTTTTCTTTCTTGGTCTCAGCTATTATTTCTGGTCACTGTAAGTGTTTCTAAAACTGGAAATAATCTCTCCGTTCTTTCTGAATTTCTTATGATCTGAAAAGTAAAATGATGACATATATCTACACTGTAACTCAGAATAAAGAAGGGAACTAAAAAAAATCTCTGGAAAGACATGGGCATTAGCCCTATGTGCTCTCTGTTTGGGTGTCTTTGAAGAATTTTTTTGCTTATTTCTGAGTTCCTGAATATGCTATAAATAGCTGCATTAATAGATAAATGACACTTGAAGTACCTGGATGGCTCAGTCGGTTAAGCATCCGGCTTCGGCTGAGGTCATGATCTCACAGCTCGTGAGTTTGAGCCCCACATGGACCCTGCACTGACCGCCCAGAGCCCGGAGCCTGCTTCAGATTCTGTATCCTCCCCCCTCTCCCCCTCCCCCACTCGCACTCTGTCTCTCTCTGTTCTCTCAAAAATAAATAAACATTAATAAATGTTTTTAATAAATAAAGATAAGTGACACGAACTAGTGAAATATAAATCCACTGGATAAATATTATGCTACCCTTTGCTTGATCCCTTTAAGGCTCTCATACCCTACATACACTCTATCAGCAAGTTCTATAAGGTTTACCTTGAAAAATACCCAGAGTCTAGCCATGTTTCACCACTTCCACAGCTACCATTGTTGACCCAAGCCACCACCATCTCTTGTCTGGATGGTTGCAGTCTCTCCAACCTGTCTCTGTGCTTCTGCGTTTGGCCCCTTTCAGTCTATTGAACCTGGCCAGAATTGTCCCATTACAATATCAGATCACACCCCTCCTCTGCTCAAAACCTCCCCCTGGTTTCCTGTTTCACTCTGAGTAAAAGCCAAAGCCCTTACAGTGACCTAGGAGATCCTACCTAATTTCCTCTCTTACAATTCTTTCTCATTCAGTCCTCTCCAACCCACACTGGGCTCCATCATCAATCTTTAAACACACCTGGAACATTCTCTCTGTGCACAAGCTGTTTCTCTGCCTGGAATGGACATCCCCCTCATTTCTTTTCCACATGGTCTCTTCACATTGAGACCTTCCATGGCCCCCCTACCTAAACTTCAACACACACACTCCTAATTTCTATTAGTTTCCTGCTTAATTCTTTCTCTTTGGCACTTATCAGACTACACATGTTATCTATCCACCTTGTTTATCGACTGCCTCCACCACTAGTAGGTGAGGAGATTTTGTCAGATTAGGTCACTTTGGTGCCTTCACTGCCTAGAACAGCACCTAGTGCACATTAGATGCTCAGTTGTTAAATGCATAAGTGAGCAATTTCAACCTCTCTTTTAGGTTGCAATGAAATTCGAACATCCAGCTAATAATAATTCATTTTTTATGTTCAACTCCTTTTCATTGAGAAATGTAAAATGTTTTGGTACAATTTGGCTCCAGCTTCAGACAGATAGAAATTAAATCCAGAGTGCCATTTACTAGCTGTGTGACTTTGGGCAAATTAGTCAATCCCACTGAGCTCAGTTTCTTCATCTATAAAATGCTGACCATAATAGTATCTGCTTTATGGAGTTGTTATGAGTAAAAATGAAATAACTGTCCAGGACCTTGAATATAGAAAACACTTAACAAATATAATCTATTATTTTCATATACATTAGTTTTTTAATGTATGTATCCAAATACCAGATTTTTATATCATCGAGCACAAAAAAAATCAAAAGCTAGGATAAAAGGTTTCATTTTCATGGTACCAGCCTTTGGCTATAAGTAACTTTTATGAGAAAGAAAGAAAGAAAGAAAGAAAGAGAGAGAGAGAGAGAGAGAAAGAAAGAAAGAAAGAAAGAAAGAAAGAAAGAAAGAAAGAAAGAAAGAAAGAAAGAAAACAAATTTGCCTCACTGTTCTCCTAGACAATTATTACCATACTCATTTTCCAAAAGTAAAAACCAAGGTTCAGTATGTTTGGCATCATGATCATATCACATCCTAGCAATTGGATACATGTTTCATTAGATTCCCTAGTATCATTTAACTTCTGCCAATCTGCTTGTCTCTCACCTTCATGCAGCCAGTTTGTTTCTTTTCATAGGTCATTCCTTCACTATGGAAGGGTCTTTGACCTTATTACTGTCAGTCTGTATTCTTTATCTGCAATCCTATTTTTTTAATGTTTATTTATTTTTGAAGGGGGAAGGGGCAGGGAGAGAAGGAGACAGAGAACCCCAAGCAGGCTCCCCACCGTCAGCACAGAGCCCTCAACCCATGAACTCTGAGATCATGACCAGAGCTGAAACCCAGAGCCAGACACTTAATGGACTGAGCCACCCAGGCGCCCCTGCAATCCTCATTTTAAAACCCACTTTCTGCCAGAATGCTTCCATAAATCTCTCGCATTCTAATAACCTCCTTATATGACATACCTTTAACATTTATGCTACATCAATAATAATTTGCATTATTTGCATGCTTGCAATGTACCAGACACTGTTTATTTACTCCTGTGTCAATTTCTTTATTGACATTCTTTTACAGATGAGGAAACTGTGGCACAGAATGGTGAAGTTACTTGCCCAAGACACACAGCTAGAGAATTATGAATCTCTATCCCAGCCTGGACATGCTGACCCCAGAGCCCACATTGTTAGCAATTAAGCACTCTGTATCTTATCTTCTTTTACATGATAAGCCTTTTGATAATAAGGCTCATGCTAATTCATGTATCAGTGTCAAGTCTGTTTTCTTTAACTAGATTATAACATTTTTGAATTTGGGTAACTCTTTATTGTCATTAAACTTAATATGATAGTTCATAGTAAAGTTTTAATAAATCCTCTTTAACAAACTCAGCACCTAAGTGACTAGTACAGGACATGTTTCCTAACTTACTTTCCAATTATATACACCAGACACTTCTTCCAGGCAGGGTAAAAATGTCATTTCCACAGTAAAACTGACTCTGAGGTCATCACGTAAGGTCAGTCTGTGAAGACCTGAAATCATGCTGCATTGGCTTGTGGTCAACTCTCTCTTTCTTCCAAAAGTCTCTTTGAAGTGGGTTTATAATGGCTACCAACTGGCAGGTAATAATCCAGAGGAGAAACAAATGAATCATCATTTTCATATGCAAAGAAAGCAGGTGTTACTTGGCAAGCTGCCAAGAACTGCTGTATCCATTAGACATACTTCTATGAGAAATTCCCTTGTTTGCAAAGGATCAATGCCAAATTTATTCACGGTCAGTCCAGGTATGTGACTTTGGAATCCACCATGCAAAGAAAGCAAAAGGGATAGAAAATGAGCTCAATGTGACTCTTAGTGTATATGAAGTATACCAGTGAGAAATCACTGTGGAATATAAAGCCTTTATATGAAAGACATTTTAACTTATATATTTTTTAAATGTCTATCAAAAAAACTTACATCAAATATGGCAAGAAATTAATCTGTATGCTATATAAAGTGTTTTATAAGAAATGCTCTTTGATATATAGAAACACAATTCAAGAGGAATATCAATTTCCCTTGGCTAATAAGCAAAAACATGAATACAAAATGTGCAATTACGGTGGTAAATAAATAGGTGAGGAAAAGATGTAAACTTGATAGTGATCAAAGAAATGTAAATTAAACCCCAAGTTGACCTCTGGGAACAGGGTGGGGCGATACAAGCGGTGCCGCTACCTGGCCTGGCCCTGGGGGCTGAGCGCCGGCGCTTGCCAACGCTGCCTGCGCGCTCTGCTCTCCCTGCGGAAATTGACAGACACACATGAATGGATAACAGTAGAAAAATGGTTATCAGAACAGTGGGAATCAGCAGTTTTGCACAGGAAGCTTTGGGAGATGTTTACTGTAGCCTGCCCTAAGTTGGGACAACATTGAACAAACAAGATGAGTGTGGTGCATTGGAAAATGTGAAAGCTGCTCCTGGTGAACTCTAGTCTCCTCCATCAGGAGACATAACTGGTATTAACGAAGCTCTTGCGGAAAATCCGGCACTTCTCATTTTGTTATCAAGATGTTTGGCTGATCATGGGACGCCTGGTTGGCTCAGTCGGCTAAGCGGCCGACTTCGGCTCAGGTCATGATCTCACGGTTTGTGGGTTCAAGCCCCGCGTCGGGCTCTGTGCTGCCGGCTAGCTCACACACAGCCTGGGTCCTGTTTAAGATTCTGTATCTCCCTCTTTCTCTGAGTCTTCCCTGCTCACGCTGTCTCTCTCTCTCAGAAATAAATAAAACTCATTTAAAAATAAAACAAAAGGATGTTTGGCTGATCAAATAACACTCAGTAATCCTTCAGAACTGGATGAATTAATGAGGGAAAACGCATATGAGAAATATATCAAATCTATTGAGGCGTGAAAAGGGAACTCCTAATAATTAGTACGAAACAACTTAATCTAACATAGTTGTCTTAAATTAGTGGTACAGAGAGGATTTAAAATAGCAACTTTTAGCAATACCAGTGGAAAAAGAAACTACTTGCAGCAATGCTAATGAAAGGAAACACCCCTTAACTTTATAATGATTGCAGATAAACACAATATGCATCTTTTTGGCAACACCCTATGATTTTTAGGCTAGGCTCCAGTTACAATATTAAAAGTCCTGATCGAATGGATCCAGATGTGGTTTATCTATACCATGGAATACTACATGGCAATGAGAAACAATGAAATCTGGCCATGTGTAGCAACATGAATGGACCTTGAGGGTGTTATGCTGAGAGAAATAAGTCAGGCAGAGAAGGACAAATATCATATGTTTGCACGTATAGGAGGATTAGGAGGAACTTAACTGAAGAACCAGGGGGAGAAGAAGGGGGAAATGGTGGGGGAAAGGGAGAGAGGCAAACCATGAGAGACTCTTGAATGCTGACAGAAACTGAGGACTGATGGATGTGGCGGGGAGGGGGGGATGGGCATGGAGGAGGACACTTGTGGGGATGAGCACTGGGTGTTATGTGGAAACTTATTTGACAATAAACTATTTGTAAAATAAATAAATAAATAAATAAATAAAATAATAAAATAAAAACTTTATGCAACCACTAAAAAAAAAGAAAAGTCCTGAAATTACCTGTGGACAAAAACTAGCTATAAAAATTATGTAATACAAGGATAACTTTGTTATTGTAATTTGCTTACATCTATCCTTGGACTGGAGTCAAAATACTTACATGACCTGTCCTTTGGAAGTAACTGGCAGTGCTGTAAGGTTTCTTGGTTGTATAGTGTCAGATAAAGAACAATACTATCTTAATTTTGGAATATACAACAGCCTTGCAGGAAGATAAATAGTTTAATAATAACATTCAATTTCTTTGTTTAAAAAAAAAACCCACCAAGTTATCATCACAGGAAAAAATGTTGTAACTATGGTGACAGATATTGACTAAATTTATCACCGTGATCATTTGCCATATACCCAAATGTCAAATTATTACATTGTACTCCTAATATAATGTCCCATGTCAATTATACTTCACTCAATAAAAATATAAAGCAAAACAAACAAACAACCACAACAAAAACCCCACCACAAAACACTGTATTACGCCTATTAAATGATGGGGAAAATTAATTAGGTGAGCAAATTCTGACAAGTGAACTGCTATACATACATTGCTGGTAGCATATCAACTTGGAGAATTCAGCAATATTTATCAAGAGTCCTACAATAATGCATGCTTTGAACAAGGAAGCATATCCATCATAAATTATGCTAAGAAAATTATTCAAAATATATATTTTAATATTTACTAACCAAAATATTTATGGCAAAAAATTAGAAACAATCAAAGGTCAAAAAATAAGAGTCTTAGGGGCGCCTGGGTGGCTTAGTCAGTTAAGTGTCCGACTTTCGCTTAGGTCATGATCTGGCGGTTTGTGGGTTCGAGCCCTGCGTGGGGCTCTGTGCTGACTGCCAGCTCAGAGCCTGGAGCCTGTTTCAGAGTCTGTGACTCCTTCTCTCTCTGACCCTCCCCTGCTCACGCTGTCTCTCTCTCTCTCCTAGAAATAAAAAAAAAAAATTAAAAAAAAAAAGAGTCTTGGGGCATCTAGGTGTCTCTGTCAGTTAAGCATCTGACTTCAGCTCAGGTCATGATTTCGCAGATGGTGGATTCCAGCCCCACATGGGGCTCTGTGCTGACAGCTTAGAGCCTGGAGCTGCTTCAGATTCTATGTCTCCCTCTTGCTGCCTCTCTCCTGCTCACACTCTGTCTCTCTCTTTCCAAAATAAATAAGCATTAAAAATATATTTTAAAAAAATAAGGAGATTGAGGCAAGATGGCGGAGAAGTAAGGAGCTCCGTACTTGCACTCGCGCCCATACCTCACACAGAAAAGATCTGAAGCCATTGGAAACCATACAAAACCTGAGAGACTGGGAGAAAAAGGACGCAGAATCCACTGAGAAAGCCTTCTAACGTGAGTGCGAACCGGGGAAGGTAAAATCGGGCCGGGATCGGAGCCTCCAGGGTGGGAGGCGATCCCCCTCTACCCTCTACGGGGAGTGAGAGGGGAAAAGGGAGAGTCCGAGACAGAAAAATCTCCGCTCGGTGCATAGAAAGACCGTACTTGCCAAATACCTGCACACCAGGTCCCCTCGCGACAACTGGTCCTGGGGGAGGCTGAGCACACAAACTGCTTCTTTGTGCCGCTCCTGGAGGTTGGGTTTTAAAGCGGCGCGGGCGCGCCTGCCGCCATTGTAGCTCCAGGGCAGCTGGGACCCCTGAAAGAGCCGCGCAGACACCGGGCGTCCGCGCTCCTGGGTGGCTGGAACTCGAGAGGGAAGGCAGGGAGCTAAAAACTGGGAAATTTGCCTGTGAGTTCGTGTTTCGGGTGACAAGCCATAGAGAGACCCGGTTTTCCTCACTCCAGCGGCGGCGCGCCTGCCGCCATTGTAGCTCCAGGGCGGCTGGGACCCCTGAAGGAGAAGCGCAGACACCGGGCGTCCGCGCTCCTGGCTGGCTGGAACTCGAGAGGGAAGGCAAAGAGCTAAAAACTGGGAAATTTGCCTGTGAGTTCGTGTTTCGGGTGACGAGCCATAGAGAGACCCAGTTTTCCTCACTCCAGCGGGCTCAGGCTACGCGGACCCGGCAGGCAAGCCCCCGCGCATGCGCACCAGCCCGACCCAGAGAAGGAAGCAGCGATCCTGACTCCGCCCCCAGAGCTCAGCAGGGAGCCTGGAATA
Source organism: Proteles cristata cristata (assembly GCA_017311185.1). Taxonomy (NCBI): domain Eukaryota; kingdom Metazoa; phylum Chordata; class Mammalia; order Carnivora; family Hyaenidae; genus Proteles; species Proteles cristata. Next base: position 876,946 of record JAESUZ010002451.1, read on the forward strand.
GCCCGAGGGGGTTGTCTGGGAAGCTGTGTCTAAGGCAACTTCAGTGGGGCGCGGACTGGGATTTGGAGATTGGAACTGGCCTGGGTTGAAGAGTGCAACCAACTTCGGCTGCGTCCCCGGAACGGGGAGTTGACACGCCAAAAAAAAAAAGCGAGCTGCAGCGCGGGGTTCAAGAAGGGACTGGAGCACCGTCACTCTCCTCCCCACAATCGCCAAGGCAGAACCCCCGCCTGAGGCATCGGATCACGCCATGCCCATCCCTGCCTGAGAGGTGCCCTCCTCCCTTTTTTAAATTTTTTTTCTTTTTTCCCTTTTTTTTCTTCTTTCTTTTTTTTTTCCCCCTTTCTTTTCTCTTTTTTTCTTCTTCTTTCTCTTTTCTCGCTTTTTTCCCCAAAACACTGACCTGATTAACTCTGGTCGCCAGCTTGCTTAAACAATCACAACAAGTCCATTCTGTAAATGTAAATTCTACACCTACCGACTTTTTCAACTATTTCTCTCAGGAGTAATTAGACTATATAGTTTCTCTGGATAATTCCAGCATCCTTCTCTCACCTATCCAACCACATTCTACCCTTTACCTCTTTGAAAAAAGTTTCTTATCCATTCTGCCTGTTCATTCTATTTCCAAATCTGCCTTGTCTCGCCCTGCCTTCTCTCTTTTTCTCTATGCTCTTCAACCAGCACTGCATACACACGGCTATTTAACTGTAGCTGGGAAATCCAGGTATATGCTTTAAACCGTTCTTTGTCCATCGGTTTTCTTCTTTTTCCTTTTCTTTTCCCCTTTTTGACCCTTTTATGTATTTTATGCTCCCTATTCGCCCTCCCTCCTCCGTCTTTTCTATTAACTTTTTCGTTTTCCCTCTCACTTTGCATGTTAGTTGAATCAGCCTGTGCGTTTGTGTGCTCCTACTCCCTGTGTGTTTGTCTGTCTGTTTTCTTTTCCAGGGCTACCTCAAGAAACAAGCTAGAGTACACAAGGTGAAGAGTCCCAAATATCACTACGAATAGGAAAATAAAATAACTAAGGTCCCAACAAGAGAGACCGAGGATACCATTCAAAAAACAATCTCTGAAAGGATAGGCCCTGGAAAGTCAAAGAGTCTTCTTGGATATAGAAGTGCTCGTAGAAACAGAGAGCATAACAGGTCTTTAAAACCAACAAGAGCCGGAAAGCTAACTAAAATGACGAAACGAAAGAGCTCTCCTCAAAAGAAACTCCAAGAAGAAATGACAGCTAATGAACTGCTCAAAACAGATATCAGCAGCATAACTGAACAAGATTTTAGAATAATAATGGTGAAATTAATAGCAGGGCTTGAAAAAAACATAGGGGACATCAAAGAAACTATGGCTACAGACAGAATGGAAAATAAAAATAGGCGTGAGGAATTAAAAAATGCGATAAATGAGATACATAACAAATTAGAGGCCTCAATGCACGGATTGAAGAGGCAGAAAGGAGAATAAGTGATTTAGAAGACACCATTATAGAAAAACAAGCTGAACAAAAAAGAGACAAACTGATCCAGGAACAGGAAAGAAGAGTTTGAGAGCTCAGCGATACAGTCAAACGCAACAATATCCGTATCTTAGGAATCCCAGAAGAGGAAGAGAGAGGGAAAGGTGCTGAAGGAGTCCTGGAACAAATTATAGCAGAGAACTTCCCGACCTGGGGAAGGAAGTAAATGTGGAAATACAAGAGGCTCAGAGGACTCCCCTCAGACGTAACTTGAATCGATCTTCTGCACGACATATCATCGTCAAAATGGCAAACTACAAGGACAAAGAGAGAATTTTGAAAGCAGCTAGGGAGAAAAGGGCCCTCACATACAAAGGCAAACCTATCAAAGTGGTGACAGACCTATCTACTGAAACGTGGCAGGCCAGAAAGGAATGGCAGGAGATCTTCAATGTGATGAACAGAAAAAATATGCAGCCAAGAATCCTCTACCCAACAAGCCTGTCATTCAAAATAGACGGAGAGATAAAAATCTTTCCAAATAAGCAGAAATTGAGAGAATTTGTCACCACTAAGCCAGCCCTACAAGAAATCCTGAGGGGGACTTTCTGAAGAAATGTTGCGAGGAGAAAAGATACCAGAGATAGCAACACAAGCATGAACTCCACAAAGGACACAAAGACTCTAAACCCACATATCTCAATAATAACACTGAATGTAAATGGGCTGAATGCTCCAATCAAAAGACATAGGGTAGCAGAATGGATTAAAAAACAAAATCCATCTATATGCTGTCTACAAGAAACTCATTTTAGACAGGAAGATACCTTCAGATTAAAAGTAAGGGGATGGAGAAATATATATCATGCTACAGGAAATCAAAAGAAAGCCGGAGTAGCGATACTTATATCAGACAAACTGGACTTTAAATTAAAGACAATCACAACAGATGAAGAAGGGCACTACATAATAATTACAGGGTCCATCCATCAGGAAGAACTAACAATCATAAATGTCTACGCACCGAATATAGGAGCACCTAAATATCTAAAACAATTAATCACAAACAGAAACAAGCTTATAGATAAGAATGTGCTAATAGCAGGGGACTTTAATACTCCACTTACAGCAATGGATAGGTCAACCAGACAGAAAATCACTAAAGAAATAATGGACTTGAAAGATACATTGGACCAGAGGGACCTGACGGATATATTTAGAACTTTACATCTTGAGGCCAGGGAATTTACTTTCTTCTCAAGTGCGCATGGCACATTCTCCAAGATAGATCACATACTGGGACATAAAGCAGCCCTCAATAAATATAAAAGAATAGAGATCCTACCATGCACACTGTCAGATCACAATGCTTTGAAACTTGAAATCAATTACAGGAAGAAGTCTGGAAAACTTCCAAAAACATGGAGGTTAAAGAACACTCTACTAAAGAATGAATGGGCCAATCAGGCAATTAGAGAGGAAATTAAAAAATATATGGAAACAAATGAAAATGAAAACACAACAATTCAAAATCTATGGGATGCGGCAAAGGCAGTCCTAAGAGGAAAGTACATTGCTCTCCAGGCCTATTTCAAGAGATTAGAAAAAGCGCAAGTCCAAAATCTAACAGCTCACCTAAAGGAACTAGAGGCAGAGCAACAAGAACGCCCTAAACCCAGTAGAAGAAGAAATAGTAAAAATTAGAGCAGAAATAAACAACATAGAGACCAAAGAAACAATTGAACAGATCAATGAAACCAAGAGTTGGTTTTTTGAAAAGGTAAACAAAATTGACAAACCTCTAGCCAGACTTATCCAAAAGAAAAGAGAGAGCACCCAAATAGACAAAATTATGAATGAAATGGACTTATTACAACCAACCCCTCAGAAATACAAGCAATTATCAGGGAATACTATGAAAAATTATATGCCAACAAATTGGACAACTTAGAAGACATGGACAAATTCCTAAACACACACTCACTACCAAAATTCACACGGGAAGAAATAGAAAACCTGAACAGACCCATAACGAGTGAAGAAATTGAATCAGTGATCAAAAATCTCCCAACAAATAAGAGCCCTGGACCTGATGGCTTCCCTGGGGAATTCTACCAGACATTTAAAACACAATTAATCCCAATTCTTCTCAAGCTATTCCAAAAAATAGAAATCGAAGGAAAACTCCCGGACTCATTTTATGAAGCCAGCATCACACTGATTCCCAAGCCAGACAGAGATCCAGCAAAAAAAGAGAACTACAGGCCAATATCCTTGATGAATACGGATGCAAAAATTCTCAACAAGATCCTTGCAAATCGAATCCAGCAGCATATAAAAAGAATCATCCACCAAGATCAAGTGGGATTCATTCCTGGGTTACAGGGCTGGTTCAACATTCACAAATCAATCAATGTGATACATCATATCAATAAAAGAAAGATAAAAACCATATGATCCTGTAAATAGATGCAGAAAAAGCATTTGACAAAATACAGCATCCCTTCTTAATAAAGACTCTCGAGAAAGTTGGGATAGAAGGAACTTACTTAAACATCATCAAAGCCATCTATGAGAAGCCTTCAGCTAACATCATCCTCAACGGGGAAAAACTCAGAGCTTTCCCCCTGAGATCAGGAACACGACAGGGATGCCCACTCTCACCACTGCTGTTTAACATAGTGCTGGAAGTCCTAGCATCAGCCATCAGACACCAAAAGGAAATCAAAGGCATCAGAATTGGCAAAGAGGAAGTCAAACTTTCACTCTTCGCAGATGACATGATACTCTACATCAAAAACCCGACAGACTCCACCAGAAGCCTACTAGAACTGATCCAAGAATTCAGCCAAGTTGCAGGGTACAAAATCAACGTACAGAAATCGGTTGCATTTTTATACACCAACAATGAAGCAACAGAAAGAGAAATCAAGAAACTGATCCCATTCACAATTGCACAAAAACCATAAAATACCTCGGAATAAACCTAACCAAGGATACAAGAGATCTGTATGATGAAAACTATAGAAAACTTATGAAGGAAATTGAAGAAGACACAAAGAAATGGAGAAACACTCCATGCTCATGGATAGGAAGAATAAATATAGTTAAGATGTCATTACTACCTAAGGCACTCTACACATTCAATGCAATGCCAATCAAAATTGCACCAGCATACTTCTCAAAACTAGAACAAACTATCCAAAAATTTGTATGGAACCACAAAAGACCCCGAATAGCCAAAGTAATCATGAAAAATAAAACCAAAACGGGAGGGATCACCATCCCAGACTTTAGCCTCCACTACAAAGCTGTCATCATCAAGACAGTATGGTATTGGCACAAAAACAGACACATAGACCAATGGAACAGAATTGAGAACTCAGAAGTGGACCCAAAAGTATACAGCCAACTAATCTTTGACAAAGCAGGAAAGAATATCCAATGGAAAAAAGACAGCCTTTTTAACAGATGGTGTTGGGAGAATTGGACAGCAACATGCAGAAGAATGAAACTAGATCATTTTCTCACACCATGCACAAAAATAAACTCAAAATGGATAAAGGACCTGAACGTGAGACAGGAAACTATCAACACCCTAGAGGAGAAAGCAGGAAACAACCTCCTTGACCTCCACCGCAGCAACTTCTTACTTGACACATCCCCAAAAGCAAGGGAATCAAGAGCCAAAATAAACTGTTGGGACCTCCTCAAGATTAAAAGCTTCTGCACAGCCAAGGAAACAACCCAGAAAATTAATAGGCAACCAACCGAATGGGAAAAGATAGTTGCAAATGACATATCAGATAAAGAGTTGATATCCAGAATCTACAAGGAACTCACCAAACTACACGCCCAAAAAACAAACAACCCAGTGAAGAAATGAGCAGAAGATATGAACAGACACTTCTCCAAAGAGGACATCCAGATGGCCAACAGACACATGAAACGATGCTCAGCATCGCTCCTCATCAGGGAAATACAAATCAAAACCACACTGAGATACCACCTCACGCCAGTCAGAGTGGCTAAAATGAGCCAATCAGAGAACTCTAGATGCTGGCGAGGATGTGGAGAAACGGGCACCCTCCTACACTGTTGGTGGGAATGTAAACTGGTACAGCCCCTCTGGAAAACAGTGTGGAGGTTCCTCAGGAAACTAACAATAGAACTCCCCTATGACCCAGCAATAGCACTGCTAGGAATTTACCCAAGGGATACAGAAATGCTGAGGCATAGGAGCACATGTACCCCAATGTTCATAGCAGCACTCTCCACAATAGCTAAAACATGGAAAGAGCCTAAGTGTCCATCAACAGATGAATGGATCAAGAAGATGTGGTTTATCTATACCATGGAATACTACATGGCAATGAGAAACAATGAAATCTGGCCATGTGTAGCAACATGGATGGACCTTGAGGGCGTTATGCTGAGCGAAATAAGTCAGGCAGAGAAAGACAAATATCATATGTGTGCACGTATAGGAGGATTAGGAGGAACTTAACAGAGGACCAAGGGGGAGAAGGAGGGCGGAAATGGTGGGGGAAAGGGAGAGAGGCAAACCATGAGAGACTCTTGAATGCTGACAAAAACTGAGGACTGATGGATGTGGGGGGAGGAGGGATGGGCATGGAGGAGGACACTTGTGGGGATGAGCACTTGGTGTTATGTGGAAACTAATTTGACAATAAACTATTTGTAAAAAAAAAAAAAAAAAAATAAGAGTCTTGGGGTACCTGGGTGGTTTAGTTGGTTAAGCATCTAACTCTTGATTTCAGCTCAGGTATTGATCTCAGGGTTGTGAGTTCAAGTTCCACATTGGGCTCTGTGCTGGGCATGAAGCTTACTTGAAAAAAATAAATAAATAAATAAATAAAAAGGAGTCTTGAGCATCAGTTTGAGGAATTATTATTCAGATAATTTAAAATATAAGATTTATACCTGTAGCTAATTAATATTTGTAGAGCATAATGCATAATATAAAATTATACTTACATCATAATCATAACTATGCTGATATGAATCCAACATGTATAATAAAATACATGAGGGAAAAATGAAATCATTTGATGAGGTAGTAAACTCATATCTAATATGTCTTTCTTTTGTATTTATATAATTATTACTATCACCATGTTATTTTTCTAGTTATTGTTCTTAATTATGAAACAAATAGAAGCCAATAAAAATACTAATTTCTGATACTGACTGCAGTTTTCAGAATAACCTTGACTATATTTTTGGCAGGGAAAAATAATTCAAATTTTATTCCTATGCTATAAGACTATATAGTAACAAGTATTAATAGATTTCACAAAAATTTATTATCCATATTTCGTAAGATTAAAAATCAGATATAAACATTATCCCAAACCAACATAATAATGGGCTCCATAAAACACTAAATAGTAATGGTCAATGTAGTGACTAGCAGTCAGGAATATGGTCTTTGGAGACTGACTCCCAGCTATGCTACTAACTCTAGTAGTGACACAGATAATTACTGTGACGACTAAATCCTAGTTGTCACAGTATTTATCTCATGAGGTGGTTCATGAAGATGAGCTAAGAGGGGCAGCTGGGTGGCTCAGTTGGTTAAGCATCTGACTTTGGCTCAGGTCATGATCTCATGGTCCATGAGTTCCAGCCCCATGTTGGGCTATGTACTGACAGCTCATAGCCTGGACCCTGCTTCAGATTTTTGTCTCCTTCTCTCTCTCACTCTCTCATGATCATACTCTGTCTCTCTCTGTATCTCAATGATAAACGTAAAAAAAAAAAATTAAAAGATGGGGCTCAGTCAGTTAAGCATCTGACTTACGCTCAGGTCATGATCTCACGGTTCATTGGTTCAAGCCCTGCGTCGGGCTCTGTGCTGACAGCTCAGAGCCTGGAGTCTGCTTCGAATTCTGTGTCTCCCTCTCTCTCTGGCTCTCCCCCACTCATGCTCTGTCTCTCTGTCTCAAAAATTAAAAATAAAATAAATAAAAAATTTAAAAGAAAAAGATGAACTAAGAAAAAAATATAAAGCACAACCTGTGGTATATGTTAAGTGGTCAATAAAATAAGCTACTAATGTTATATACAGTAGACATTAGTGTAAGACCCATGAAAACTTTATTATTCCTATTATTATGCCAACATACAAAATCAACTTTAAAATTTGGCCTTCCTTGTCCTGACCACACTCTCTGCTCCTCTTCCATTCCAGCTTAATGCATGACACTCAATCAGATTCTTTCCCTGGAAAACTTAATATTTATCAATTGACTCTGTCATCAGCCACTGATTGGGCATTTTGACAAATGGCCTTCCCTCAAGGCTCAGCATGAATCTATCCTCCTCAGACCTGACCCTAAAGCCTCAAAGGCTTTCTCCAACCTCAAAAACTTAATAGCATTCTTCTATTAGCTGTTTCATGACCTCACAACTATTGACATCTAGGGCTGTATACTTGTTTTTGTGAGGCACTGTCCTGTACTTTTCAAGATTTTTAGCAGCATCTCTGGTTGCTACTCACTAGATGCCACTAGCAAACCCTACTTCCCCCTTCCCTGCCAGCAAACTGTGACAGCTAGAAATAGCCCCCTGTCCCCCAGACATGTTCCCTGTTGGGGCAAAATCATCCCTAATTGAGAATCACTGTTCTATAGCATTATTATTTTTAGCAGTTAATCCATGTGGGATCATGCTTTTTGATATTATATATGCTTTTTAATTAAGTATTGCTGGTGTGCTGTATGTTTCATTAACTATTTTTGTGTATCTCTCTTCTTTGAATAAATTGCTGATAAATTTCCGACAAGTAGGTATACTGTATTGTACTTCTTTGTATTTGCCAATGATTGATTGATTAATATCATCTACTGTAGGCTGACTAATTCGTTCTGGCATGGTGCATTAGAGCAAGATTCCTGTGTCTAAATTTTGGTCCCACCACTCATTGACTGTCAGTTTGGGTAATTTACTTCACCTCTCTGTAGATCAGTTTTTTCTTTGTATAAAAAGGGGAGAATAGTATCTTCTTCATAAAGTCATTGAGAGGATTAAATGAATATACATAAAACACTAAAATAATGCCTGCCCATGGTAAATACTATCCAAATATTACCTATTATAATCTGCATATAACAGCAAAAGATACAACTTAGTGGAATGAGTGTTTTCTGTTCCCACAGGAATGTTTTATATGTTTGAAAAAATATGATAATCTATCCAAAAAAAAAATAGAAGATCACATGCAAAGTAAAATGTGAAGACCTAGGGGTGCCTGGGTGGCTTAGTCAGTTAAGCGTCCGACTTTTGCTTAGGTCATGATCTCGTGGTTCATGGGTTCAAGCCCCACGTCGGGCTCTGTGCTGACTGCCAGCTCAGAGCCTGGAGCCTGTTTCAGTCTGTGACTCCCTCTCTCTCTGACCCTCCCCTGCTCACGCTGTCTCTCTCTCTCTCTCTCCTAGAAATAATAAGTTAAAAAATTGAAAAAAAAAATGTGAAGACCTATAACAAGCAATTTGTCACAATGTAGTGTATGAATGATTGCCAAATGACTGACAAATTTTTGGAGTCAGAGAAGGGAAGATCACAGTGGAGTGGAATGGTGAGGGAAAGAGCCACCAAAGAGGTAAAATTGGACTGGAACTTTGAAAACAAGTTGTGAAGAGGTAAGAAAAGAGTTTAGGCAGAGAGAAAGGTTCAACAAAAGCCTCAAGAAGAGAAAAACCTTGGCACATTCTGGAGAGACTGAGTAAACAAGGCTGGCTGGAGTTGAAGGTTGAAAAGGACCATGTGTGAGAACAAAGCAAAAATCAAAGTCCGTGTTTTGTCCCATGCAATTGACATGCTCATTAGCAATCAAAGAAGCTCATTCTTCTACATTTTGGTTCATTGTTATAGCTGCCGTTGGTGGCTAGACTAGTCACAGCCAAGGCCCATAGTACAACATGAAGTAGATTTGCACCATAGGTTTCTTTATTTCAACAAGAACAATAATAACTCATGATCACTGAATATTTTCTGAATATCAGATAGTGTGCTGAGCACTTTATATTCATTAGTTACTTAAATAAATTATATTAAATTAATGCCATCCTATGGTAGACCACATTTCACAGATTAAATAACTATATGAAAATACTGTATATATTCAAGTTGAGTAGCTCACCCAAAGTCGCATGATTAATGCCATGGAAGGGTTTCCGAAAGCTGTGCTCATCTACTGTACTAACATTTTTCCACAGGATCTTCTTTATCTAACTTTTTCTTTACAACTTTTTCTGCGGTATGTGTCCCCTCATGTATCTCAGATCTTCTGCCATTCTGAGATTTTTTATTATTGCCATACTCTGGACATAGCATTTTTTAAAATAAATGTATGGTCTTGATCACCATGACATAGTAGCCATCAGCTGTAGTATGTCCTTAATGCCTATCATTACTGCCACGCACTCATAAACTCATGTTAATTTATAGAGTTCTTTGTAATTAACATATTTTTAATCAAAATGTATTGGGATTATGTTTGCTAACTTTTCCAGTACACAGTAATCAAAAATAAAAAGCTGTTGACTTGGGCATGTGGGTGACCCCATCGGTTAAGCCTCCAACTTCAGCTCAGGTCATGACCCCTCGCAGCCTGTGAGTTTGAGCCCCATGTCAGGCTCTGTGCTGACAGCTCAGAGCCTGGAGCCTGCTTCTTTGTCTCCCTCTCTCTCTACCTATCCTCTGCTTGCACTCTGTCTCTCTCTCTCTCTCAAAAATAAACAAACATTAAACATTTTTTTAAAAGCTGTTGACTAGATGCAAAATGTTTACTTCAACTGATTACAACAATCATGATTACTATCCCAATGCACAGTCTTGCATAAAATGGAAGATGAAATTCGAAAGTGAATGGAAATGTTAATTTGACTGTCTAGTTATAGAGGGGGAACTTTACATTATAGCTCTAGGAGTTCTTAAAAAGTTTTTGAGTGGAGCTGTGAAATGCTGAAACCAATATTTTAGGAAGATAAATTGGTGTGGGTATGCAAGAAAACGGAGGAGAAAGAAACTAACAGGTAACATCTGGAAGACAGTAATTCAGGGCAGAGTGTGAAAGTCATTTTCAAAAGGTAGAAGCAACATCATTTATAGTATATTAAATATTTGGCTTAAGAGAAAGGCAGAATATATGAATTCTGTCAAAACAGCATCATTAGCCTGTCATGATCATGCTCATCAACTGTAAAAGAAATATTCACACACATCCCATTTCCCTGGTTAACAGTCAACTAGGAAGCTTAATCCCATGGATTCAGCATCAACTTCTATGGAAAAGAAACACCTTCCATCAGGTTCCTTCTCTACCTTCTGTGGAGCTCACGGACCTAACTGCCACTTCTCCTTTTTTTTAACACACACACACACACACACACACACACACACACACACACACTGTCTCTGTGGTGTTTCATGTAGCTTCTCCCATTCAAAGGACAATTACCTACCTACTGAACTCCTGCTACATGGCAGCTGCTGTATCTTTATCATCTCATCAAATCTTCTAAACAAGCCTATGGTTATAAATGATCATTCTTATATTACAAAGGAAGGAACTAGGGCTCAAAGCGATTAAGGGACTTGATCAAGCACCAGAACTGGAATAGAGAGAAATGGGAAAGGTGGGGTTTTATTTCAATAACATTTTGCTATTTACAAAACATATTTACATGCCTTATTCCTTTGCATCCCGAAAAATCTGTTATCCATAGGAAATAGGGTTTTTCAGGGACAATTTCTTGGATATCATTATTTGAAGATGTTAGGCCTACATTTAGGTATGAAGACATCTTTTCCCCAAAATATCAGCTTCCTCGGTGTTCCCTGTAATTGGCAAGATCCCTATTTCCCTAAAGAGTGTACTGACTCATCCCTTCTTATGAAACTAATCTTAAATTCTTATCCCTATCACATCTGAAATCACACCTTTGTAAACATAAGGAGGGGCAGAGAAATAACAAAAGCAGTTAAAGTCCAATCCACCTCCAAGATATTCTTATCTCTTCATGGAGAAAACTCATCCATGTTGACATTAGCCTTCTAAGTGACATAGATATGACTAACCTGGCTTGGTACTAAATGCCTGAAAGTGAGTCTATCTAAAGATTGAGATGAGGGTGTCTGACTGGCTGAATCCGTTAAGCATCTGCTGCAGCTCAGGTCATGATCTCACAGTTCATGAGTTTGAGCCATGCATCAGGCTCTCTGCTGTCAGTACAGAGCCTGTTTCAGATCCTCTGCTCTCTCTCTCTCTCTCAAAAATAAATAAGTATATTTTTAATCTTAAAAAAAGTGAAATGAGACTAGTGCCCATTGACCTGATTGGTTCATGAGAATGTTTTGATTTATGTCCCTTTTCCCCCAAAGAACATGTACCAAAGTTTTGCCTGAAGTTATTCTCTCAGAGGGTCTGGATAAAATTTCTTACAAAAGCTTGGCAAACTCCAGTCTATTATCTTTAGATAAAAAACTATCTAGGAAATTCTGAGGAAAACATCATAATGTACTCATTATCCAGCTAATATTTTCATTTTCTCTTTCAAGCTCAGAATGTTATGTTTCCTTCTAGACTGTGTGTATGTTGGGGAAAAAGACGAGAGATACATTTACTATAACAAATATGAGGGAGATAATCTCGAGAACATTGGAAATGGGTCATTAGCTCTATCTGCAGATAAAAGCCTGCACAAAACAGATAATGGTTAATTTTGCACCCATTTTTTATATATTTCCTTCAGCTCACCAAAATGATTGTCTTCAGAGCTTATGTCCATTATTCCTTTACTGTCGTCCCCGCAATAGAGTTCTCTGAATAAATATAAGGGTTGGTTTACAATTAAAAATAATGAGACTCTACTGGGCCAATGTCGTTGCATGCAATAAAGGGTGTGGGCTAAATTACAGGAGCAGAGCTTGTTTTTTTCCTCTGTTTTGCCTCACTTTGATTGGTGGATTGGCACTTTAAATAAAGGTTTCTGGTCTTCCCTGAATGAGAGATACAGAGCGAGTCCTAGGCACAGACCAGAAACAGTTTTAATCTTCTTTCCTTAGAACTGTCTTGGTTGGCATCACCAGGCCCTGAGAACACAGTGCATGTCAGCATTGAAGGTAAAATGTGATTTTATGATTTCCATGTGATTCCTATAAGTTCTTTTTTCCTATCTCCAGGTAGCATTTATAAAGAGGATTTTTATTTGTCACCAGAAGCTGAATAATAGTTTATTGTAAGCCATTAGCATGTTCCACAGAAGACATGCCTAATACCCTACCAACTAAGGAAGGAAAGGCTAATCTGTAGACTTTTTTTTTTTCACTATTTGTGTTTATTAGTGACAGTGGCTAATTTAGAAAGGCTTTAGAAGACCAGCAAATTTCTTGGGTAGGCAGATTTCTGTTCATGAAAACTAAAGAGGCTTTTCAACTTCTAGGATAAACTCAAAGAGATAATTCATTTTAGAAAAGAGAAAAAACTCAATTTTGAGACATATTTCCCAACTAATATCAAAGGCATTTAAAATATTCAACTCATTCTTATTTTTAAAAAATATTTATTTATTTGGGGGGAGAGAACAAGCAGCGAAGGGGCAGAGAAAAAGGGGGACAGGAGATCTTCGAAGTGGACTCTTCGACAGAAGAAAGTCCAATGTCAGGCTTCAACCGGGAGATCATGACCTGAACCAAAGTCAGAAGCTCAACCTACTGAGCCACCCAGGCACCCCTCATTCTTATTTTTAAAAAGATAAGTTTTGTTATGTTTATCTGTATAGCCAAAACATAGAGTGATATATAGTATAATATATCTGCAAATAAAGGTTTGCTATAAAATAATTGTTGTATTCTATTTCAAATGCATTTCAAAATGTACTCTGGAAAGAAAGTCTAAAATCCTGTGAATGATACTTCATAGATAAAAATTTGACATAATGGAAAGGGTTTTCACATTCATAATACATTTTATGAAATGAAACACAGCATTTAAAGAACACATCACAAAGGTTATCCTACATGTTCATTTAGGTTGTAACTCCGTTTTTTAAAAAAGCACTTAGATACTTTTTTAACTGATTCTTAATTCATTCCAAAAACTAGTAAACATAAGTAAGTTTAGGAACATTTAATTGTGTTTGTTTTTATTTTTGTTTTTTTTAAACTGATTGTTTTGGAAGAACAGAGACATGACTCATTTGAAACATTGCCTTTTAACCATTCTGAAATAAAAATTCAACTGATTTAATTTTCCAACCCAATTCTGTTTCAGATCCCACTTTCCAAAATGAAGGACCTGGTACTGATATTATGCCTCTTGGAAATGAGTTCTGCAGTGCCGGTAAGTCACAGTTTTCTAGATATTCTAGATTGTTGGATGCTAAACAGTACTGAGGGCATGTTCTGAAGTCCATGCATGCGCTCATTGAATTCATCCAGTGGTAGACATACTACTAAGTCAAAGGTCATAGGGGTCCAGACATCACCCCTACCGCCCAAAAACAGTAAGTCAATGTAATTTTTCTATTCAAAAAGGTATTAAAATATCTGAAGATAATTTTAAAGTCTTATTCAAGTCACTCAAGAATAAAAGATTTGTGTAGCCTCCACAATGCCATGGCACAATTTTATTATAACCACTCGCTGCTGTTATACAGTTGAAATGGAGAGAACATTTGTCCAAAACAGTAAAGTACATTTTCTTCATTTTTAAAAGAACGGTATTAGCCAAATTGTGATGGTTACAAAACAGACCTAAGTAATTCCATTTGAAGCAATTAATTAACCAACAGATTTCCCTTACAGGGGAGATGTGTGTGATTGATAGTTGAAGTTTCTTAAATCAAAACATGCCATGGCAATGGGATTGATTGTATGTTATAGTCCTATACCTGGTTGACTCTAACATATGTTGATATGATCTCATGAATACAGTCCTGTGGGTACTGAACCCCTCCAGCCAATAGTATGTGTTTCTGTTTTCATGAAGACTTTGTTCAGCCACCATATGCATTTGGCAAATATTGACCGAGCACCTGCCATACACCCAGCAATGTGCTGGGCACTGGAGACACAAAGGTAAGTTTGACATGACCTCTTGTCTCAAGGAACTCCTCGTTGGACTTAAATGAACTTTAAAATATTTCAGTTCCCTGACAAAGAAGATTAGCTACTTGAGTTTCTTAAAGTTAAATGCTTGGGAGGAATGGGATAAAAACTGGCTACAAAGATGAAAGCCCATTCCATTACTCAACATGAACTTTAAGTGAAAAAAAAAAAGTAAAGCTGCCCCCCTTGCTTACTTCCTTATAATACTGACCCTGGGGTCAGCCTCAGCCATCTACTGTCTGAGTGTCTTGACACTCTTGGAACCTATGCTGGCCCACACCTGTGTCAGTCAGGTCCACCTGCAGGACGTGACAGTTGTTTAGGATTGCCGACTGCCTGCCTGTCAAGTTAGACGTTCTTCTGCTTTTACGTCCTCCTTGGAAATGTATCCTCTGTCCATTTACATACACGTACATTTGTTGTTAATTCATGACTTAGAGTAAATGGAAAGCAAAATACACTTTGTACTTGAATCTGTCCAAGATACCTAAGTTGTATACTGGCCAATGGGAGGAAAGAAGGTTTTACTCTCACAAAATGTTGAACAATCTGCTCACCACACACACACACACACACACACACACACACACACACACACACACACACACACACATCGCTTTTCCTGTCTACACAACTTATCTTTTTCTCTGTTTAGAGTATTTGCTACACATTTATAACTCCTTTTCTGCTATCCATTTCACAAACTGAATTATTTGGAGAAATTTGCACCATGACTCAGAAGGCCAGATATTACTTGTATAAAAAAGCAGAAAGTGGTAGATAGATAACACACTCAGGAAACTATTTCTGGACTTCTTACTCATGAAAAAAAAAATCCCAATATTTTTAGCTGACCTTTCATAAATATTTGTGTGTAAATGAAGAAAAGATGGCATTTAGAACATGTGACCCTAGAAAGTAAGGATTTCCAAAGAACCAAAGACCCTCAAAACCCAAAGTACTCGAATTCTTACTCTTCCATTCTCCATTTTTTTTCCTACTGGTATTTATGCATATTAATAAAGATTGTTTTAGAAAGAAAAATATTTTACACTTTAAAAACCTAGTTGCAAGTATCACTGCATTTTGACAACTCTTAAATGAACACATTAAGTATAATACTTGATTGATTTTTATTTTAAAGTATAATCTTGGATATGATCAAAAACTATAAACACAAATCAATAGATTTATACATAAAATAATTTTTCATGAAAGATGACAGAGCATTTGTTGGAGCTCCTTGGATGGGTAGCAGGTTAGGTTTTGCATGTGGTTTTTGCTGAATGCCATGATTCCTTGAACCAGAAGCATGTAAGTTGCCAAAAGCACAAGAAAACTGACCTTAAGTTTGCCCCTTTTGCTTGTCTATGGGATAATTTCTTTAAGAATACAAACTATCCTTGTTTTTCTATTTTGTAGCTTTATGCTACACTGTATTTGTTTTCAATGTGATCTCAAATTAAATTTAAAAATCTCTGCATTAAGATACAAAGGGTAGATGATTCATGAGGGTGCAAAGTCATTAAATATGATGCTAATTCTCCCAATTAATTTAAATTCTTCTTTATTCTGCTTAAAAGCTCAAGTCTAAATCTCTCAGCTGGCCTTTGAGTGCTGGGTTAGCTTTCTATTTCCAGTATGCATTTAGGGAAGTTTCTTACCAGACATCACAAAATTATTCTTATTTCCATCTAGATGTTTCCTCAGCAACCTGGGACACCAGGCATGGCTAGTTTGAGCCTGGAGGTACGTATTGTCAGAGTATTTACCTTTATATTTGTATGGTCCTGGTAAGAAAGAAACACCATGGGCAGGTTCTGTTTCCCTAGTCAGAAGTCAGTAGCTGTCTAGAGAAGTTCCAGAGAAGTGTATGACATTTATTAGAGCATTATCTTATCATTTTACTGCAATTTTAAACTCCCAGGTATTTTACTCTTCAGAATGCCATCCGTGTGTGATTAGATCAATACTAATATTTAATACCTAATATATATTAGGTATGCATGATATAATTACTATATTAATATAATTACTACATTAATTAAAACACATTGTCCTGAAGCCACAAATGATTTACATTTAATTCCACCACCTTATAGTATTTTATATGACAATGTTCCCATGAAGTAAATTTACCCTATAAAATGTGGTTGTTTATAAGAAGTCCTGTAAATAACATGAACCTGGTTTTATGGTATGTGCTTCATAACCTATGTTTGTCTTGCTGAAGCTCTCATAATAATACTCTATTTAGAAATTCTTAGCACACTAGAAACATTTGACCAAATCAAAAGAAAATACGAACAGTTATGAATAAAAAGAATTTATGAGATTATAAATTTTTCAGAAGACCTTGCAAAGTTTTTCATATCATGACATTCTGGAGGCAATCAATACAATCTCAAATGGAAGCTAATTTCACAGAGTTACTTTTTTCTCACTTTCTAGCTTAAAAACAACTCAAAGCACACTAAACCTGTTATCATTAAATTGAAATTGACTGGGGCGCCTGGGTGGCTTAGTCGGTTAAGCGTCCGACTTTCGCTTGGGTCATGATCTCGCGGTTCGTGGGTTCGAGCCCCGCGTCGGGCTCTGTGCTGACTGCCAGCTCAGAGCCTGGAGCCTGTTTCAGTCGGTGACTCCTCTCTCTCTGACCCACCCCTGCTCACGCTGTCTCTCTCTCTCTCCTAGAAATAAATAAAACATTAAAAAAAAAAATTAAAAAAAAAATAAATTGAAATTGACTTTCTGTTGAATTGGCAGCATTCTTGACCATCTATCCAGATACTCACCATTTTCCCCAGTGTTTTTCACATCTACTATTTTGAGACCTTTATTATTTGGGAAGGAGGTAGGGGTGTTTTGTCTTGTCTTGTTCTGTTCTGTTTTGTTTGACTGTTTGGGGATGGATTTATGAAAGGCAAAGTAAATTAAATGGGGAAGGGGGAGAGGGAGAAGAGTCAATCAAACAATGTTCCCACAATTAAGTTTCTATTTCAATTGAATGAGCTATTTCCCAATGTTTTAATGTGACCTTTACTTAAATGATACCTTTTTCACTTATTTGATTAATGATAAAAAGCAAGCTCACTATTTTGATAGCAATAGCAATAATGGGACAACCACATTCAACATTTCCACTTTTCAATGATGATTTGCGTCTGTTTTTATTTTATTCAACTGACCCACTGCAAACTTTGTGCTAACAATATCGTATATTGAGAAAACAGTTGCACCATAAGAAAAGGAATATATGTGGCAAACACTAACCCACTTTTTCTCTTGGTAGACAATGAGACAGTTGGGAAGTTTGCAGGGATTAAATATGCTTTCTCAGGTAACCTTATTTTCAAATATTTCTTATTGCAAGATTTAATGGTGGTGGTAGTAGAGACATTAATAGCAACACTGTAATTCATAAAATTGTTTGTGAATAGATATTCTCCTAAGTATGGAAAGAACAAATGAGTAATGGAGATAACCTAAAACAAAATAAGATCCTGAGATGGGATGGTAGCTAAAATAGTATTTAATTTTCTTGAGTAAGAAAAAAATCCTTTCTAGCACTTCAATTTTATTAAACAACCCAAAATATGAGGTTTTAAAAAGCTATATCGCAAGTAAACTTATGGGAATATTGTAATCTGTCTTAGGATAGAAAGTAAGTCTGTTGGAAGAGAGCATTTGCCTGTCCACGTTAAATTCACTGATGTCACACTTACATTTGCTATCTCCACACATTCTATCAATTTTGTAGAAAATGAAAACCAAGTTTAAGCCACTACTGAAATATAAGCATGTTTTTTTTTTCTCTCTCTCTCTCTTGCATGTCTTTAGTATTCAAGATTTGGTTTTGGAAAGTCATTTAATTCTTTGTGGATGCATGGTCTCCTGCCACCACATTCTTCTTTCCCATGGATGAGACCAAGGGAACATGAAACTCAACAGGTAAGTTAATTGCATCAATGTGCTCGAAACTTCACACTTAAAAATATTCCCCAATTTGCTTTCTCTAAGTTATCATATACTAGCTACAGACAGAAAATAATAATGAATAAACTATTCATTCTAAGTATTAGCAAGTCAAAACCTATAATTGTTTTTAGTACTTAAGAAAAATTAAAATGAAGTGGTCCAAACTTTCAACTTATTTGTATATTTATTTCAAACAGAAAGATATGGCCTCCAAAATACAAGAGATCATAATGACATGAGCAATAACAAAAGATAAACTATCTTCAAGATGGAAGCAGGCTACATTTCATTTTAGTCAAGAGTCTCAAAATAATTATTCAAAGTCACATTTAAAATGATGCCAAAGTCTTGGTTAAAATATTATGAACTCTACAGTAATCAATAAATACATCAATCAGTTAACCATTATTTATTTGGTGCCTCATAAATGCATAAGCAACTTGTAGATTAGGAGTGAAAATGAAAACATTTAAGAATGGCTCTAAGGTACATGAAGTTTCCGATCTGATTGGGAGATAAGAAAGACAATGTATTACAAGGTGCTAAATTATGAGGTACGAATAAAAACAGCCATAGGAGTTTTGAGATGGGCAGTAGCAGAAGAAGGATTGTGGTAAGACTTTCATGCCACTTTGAGGAGCTTGCAAATGATTTAAAAATAACAGGAGGCCATTCACCACAGTTAATTTCAAAAAGGAGCAAATGAACATAGTTATTTTAATAGAAACCTTTGATTCCAGATGGTGTTCACAAGTAGCATTACTCACCAAGCCACACTTAGTAGACAATAAATAATGTTAATAATGACTGTTTCTCCACTTGATTGTTTCCAAAATGGACTCCATGATGCAGGAATTTGATTGGTATTTTACCTAATTATCACTACTCTCCTTTCATTAACTCAAAAAATATATCATTTATCAAGTGCCAGGCACTTGTCAGGAACCATGTTAAATGTTAGGACTAAAAAGGCAACGAAGACATATTACTGTCAGTTGACCGTGGGCAAAGATATATAACAAATCATTGTAATCCAGTGAGAAAGCAGTACCTAGAGGCAGTTTTGGGAATTCACAGGAGGAAACAACCATGCTACCAGGAAGTCCAATCGTTTTCCATATTCTTCAGCACAGATCGTCCCAAAGGAAGTAGAAGAGACAGTCACACCCCAAATAACATTGACTTTACATAAATTGGTGTTTCCTACAAAAACATAGCTTTAAGACAATCCCCTCTGGACTCTCTTGCAAGTGGAAAGCTTCCCAAGCCCTTTTGTTTTAGAAATTCTAGGCACCACAGTTCAGTGAGCTATGGCTTCCTGACACTCCTTTCAAATTTCTCTGCAGTATGAATATTCTTTGCCTGTGCACCCCCCACCTCTCCCATCGCAGCCATCCCTGCAGCCTCAACAGCCAGGACACAAACCTTTCCTCCCGCCTACAATTGTAACCGCCATCCAGGACACAGCCCAGAAGGGAGGACCTCAGCCTCCAGTTTACCAGGGACAACCGCCCTTGCAGCAAGCAGAGGGGCCAATGCTCGAACAGAAGGTGGCACCATCAGACAAGCCACCGAAGGCAGAGGTAATTCCTTTCCCTTAAGTCAAATCAGAATTGCCCACTAACTCAATGAAAACTGATTTGCAGAGCACATTTAAATAATCAGAACTTTATGGCATGATTTATGACAATACAAATATGTTTTTAAGCAGTTGACATAACTGTCCTTTACCATCAGAAACAAGGCATGGATTGTAAAAAGATCCTGTGCCTCTTCGTTTCTCAGTTGCAAAAGATGAAAGCCTTCAGGGGAAATGGGACAGCCCAGAGAAGTCCATGCTTCCTATCATCAGAATCTTTTTCAGTATTAGAGGGACTGAGCAGAGTGATTGATCCCACAACATTGCATGCAGTATTTTAGATTATTATTTCTCTAACTGGTGGAGAAAAAAAATCATGCAATAATGTAGAGACAAGAGCTGGAAAGAAAAGGAAGTTACCATGTAACTAGTATGTTGCATATTTAACATTTCCCCCACGTCACCCTAATTAAAATCCTGTAAAGATAGATATTATCATTCTTCTTTAAAAGAAGACAGACTTTGTGTCCTGCCCAACCATATGAAAGTGAAAATCAGGATATTCATTTTAGATTGTTTTTTAATAGTTTATTGTAGATTGTATATTATAGTCATAAATTGGATAAGAGTATGTCCTGTTCTATTTTCATAGTTTAGTAATTTTAATATTTACCTATGATGCAGCTACCAGGAATGGATTTTGCTGATCCACAAGGTCCATCAGTAAGTACAGATCTCAATAAGATACTTTCCTAGGAAAAATATCTATACTTCAAGAAGGGAGAGGGGTACTTGGATGGCTTGGTTGGTTAAGTGTCTGACTTCGGCTCAAGTCATGATCTCACGGTTTGTGAACTTGAGTCCCACTTCGGGCTCTGTGCTGACAGCTCAGAGACTGGAGCCTGCTTTCAGTTTCTCTCTCTCTCTCTCTCTCTCTCTCTCTTTCTTTGCCTCTTCCCTTCTAGCACTCTGTCTCTCTCTCTCTTAAAACTAAACATTTAAAAAAATTTTATAAAGAAGAGTGAAAATGTTTAATTGCCCCATTCATCCATGAATATGAAGTATAATGAATTCCTTTGTTTTCTTAAATATTAAATACTTATTTGTTAGACTAATCCACCTGAAAATGTATTTCATATAACACTTAGAAATGGCTGTAATGGGAGGTTTGCCTGTGTTACAGCAAAAATGAATTACTAATTCTGTTTTCTACCACTTAAAGGTGTTCCAAATAGCTCGTTTGATATCTCGGGGACCAATGCCACAAAATAAACCATCTCCAGTAAGCTTTTTAAAAAATTTGTCTCTGCTTATAATTTACTTGTAAGTTTTTCCTTGGAAAGTGCATTTTATGATGATTATTGTATTTATATTTAGCTTTACCCAGGAATATTTTACATGTCCTATGGAGCAAATCAATTGGTAAGTCTGTATCCTACAAAAAGTATTGTTTTAGATTAAGTATTATTTTAAAAGCTATAATTATAGAATATGGGCCTCACTCAAGATTTCATATTCTCTGAGTGCCTAATAACAACTGAAATGGCAAGGAGGCAGACTTTCTACTTGAATAACTCTAGCCACACACACACACACACACACACATCAGCATTAAGGAAAAATAAATTTTCTATCTGAATTATCCAAATTGGCTACATTTATTTAATAATGACTCACCTCTACACTTTGCCCTGCCTCTGGGCACAACATGAACATTAAGTAAACTTTTAACTTTGTCTTGAGTAGCTAATAAGATCATTGGAACCCACTGGCTAGTAATAAGATGCACCTTTTCTTTTTGAACAGAATGCTCCTGCCAGACTTGGCATCATGAGCTCAGAAGAAATGGCGGTGAGTAATGTCCTCAAACTGTTATTAAAATAGTGGTCAGGGGAGAACAGTCACACATGACTTGCCACAAGAGACACTGGCCATAAATGTCACTGGATATACAGCACACAACCCAGATTGTTCCACTCAGAAACCAAAACCTTGATTCATAAGCAACATGCAAAGATTTCACCATGTTTCCGTATAGTCATTTCTGAGTCACGACCATTCTTGAACATAAGATTTTGCTCTGTCTCCTGAATATGAGCAGACAAGAAACCTTTCTTGAAAGGCCATTATCATTGAACGGCATATGTTTCAAACCAAAAAAAGGCACACATGATTTGTACAGAGTTCCCATCGCTTCTCGGACCAAATTCAAAACAATAAATTCAACAGCTTTGCAAACAATTTAGACCTCAAAATTGAGAGATCAAACAGAAAAAGAAAACTAACAACTCTACATCTTACGCTCACCACAAGTGTAGCCACCATCTGTCACCATACAACACGATTACAACTTTGTATACACGAACCTAATGTGACATGTGTATCAACTATATTCAGATAAAAAAAGGAAACTACCCAAGTTTAAAAGGGATTAGTATAAAATTCAAAGTGCATTAATATGTTAATCTGAGCATATTCTTTTTCTACTATCCATGCATATGGCAAATTTAGAGGACCAGTAGACTTGCACAATTTCATATTTTCCCTCAGAAATTTCTACCTGCTACATCTGTTAGAGCACAAAACAAAAGAAAACAAATACCATACTAAATTAAATTGTTATCAGCTATAGATTCTATCAAATGAATAAATACTCTACGTTATCAATGAAAGAAAACTCATCCCAACATTCTTTCTGTTTTTCAATGTTTATTTTTGAGAGACAGAGAGACAAAGAGAGAGAGAGTGAGAGCAAGGGAGGGGCAGAGAGAGGTAGACAGAATCCGAAGCAGGCTCCAGGCTCCAAGCTGTCTACACTGAGCCCAATGTGGGGCTCAAGTTCACAAACCGTGAGATCATGACCTGAGCCAAAGTTAGATGTTTAACTGACTGAGCCACCCACGTGCCCCCTCATCCCAACATTCTTAGGTGTCTTCTGTGAACTAGATGCATAGAAAGACTACAGGCGCAAGATAAATTAGATAAGGTTTCTGTTCTCAAGGAGTTTACTGTCTAATCAATGGAAAAGTTAAATACAAGGGCAGATAATGTCAAAATGATGTGATAAGGGGAACAGACCTATAAGAAAGGGAAAGGGAAGAGGTAGTTAGCCCAGCTCAGGAGCTCACAGCGCCATCTCTCAAGGAAATGATGTGAGAGCTGAGATGTAGAGAATGGAGAGCCAAGAAAAGCTAGAAGAAAAGAATGCGGTACCCACATACGACCAACACAACTGGCTGAAAATCAAGTAAGGGTTAATTATCTTCTTATCATTTTGATTATTTATATTCTGCCTCATGCTTAAAAGATTTTGTTGTAGCTTATGAAAAACTCCTAATAAATGTCACCAAAAAATCGAAAATAGAATTTAAAATGAGTCAAAATTGTAAGCGATTAATTAATTAAATGAGATTACAAACATGCCAGTTACAAAGCCCTACACAATCATTGTACATAGCCCAAAACGGGAGGTTGGACATTTGGGGCAACAAAGGCAGAAAAAAAAAAGACAGGGTTAGTTCTATCATTCTAACTGTCCACAGGAAGAAAATATTCCAGTTCCTCCAGAGAAATCAAGCTTCTTTTTCTGACACATGTTCCAAAAATAAAAAGAAAGAAAGAGAAAAGGAAAGTCTTATATGGGGCTTCACTCATTTGAGAAATGATGATGAAGCAGTTCTCTAAAACATCCATCAACAAACTCAACAATGGATCAGTGTTTGTTTGTTGTTCATTTGTTTTATGACAGGCACTACCTATTTTGGCTGCTTATTGTTTCCTTAACATTAAGTTCGAACTGCCGTTTGCCTGTAGATTTGGTTCTGCCCTGCTTCCCCACCTCTCTCGTTCCTGCTTTCATCCAGATATGGTAAAGGATGTCCACCTGTCTTTCACGCTTTCCAGAAAAGTCCAGAATTCTCTCCTTTATATTTCAAAGCCACTTTAGTGAGAAATGTGCTGACACAAAGCTATCGGCTCATTCCTTGTTCCCTATTTTTTTTTCTGATTTCTAGGTGAATCTGACCAATTCTGATTGCATGGCGTACTTAATAGTGTGGGATAACGGTATCTTTGGTAAATGGTTTATTTCTAGGGAGGCAGAGAAGGCCCCATGGCCTACGGGGCCATGTTCCCAGGATTTGGTGGCATGAGACCTAACCTTGGAGGGATACCCCCCCATCCAGCCATGGGCGGGGACTTTACCCTGGAATTTGACACCCCCGGCGCTGGAACCAAAGGCCCAGAGAAGGGAGAAGGAGGTGCGCAAGGCTCCCCGGTGCCCGAAGGCAACCCGGCAGATCCGGAAAACCCAGCTCTCCTTCCAGAGGTAGCACCTGGTGCCCTGGGAGGGCTTCTTGCTCACCCAAAGGGCAACGACCCCACCCTGGCAAGAGGCCCTGCAGGGCAGGGCGGGGGACCCCCTGGGGTCACCCCAGCGGACGCTGACCCACTGATGACCCCTGGATTAGCTGATATTTATGAGACCTACGGTGCCGATGTGACCACGCCCCTGGAAGAAACGCCCACGGATACCACTGTCATCCCAGACACTCAGCAAACTTCTATGCCAGAAATCAAGGCCCAGCAGCCCCAGATCATGCATGATGTGTGGCGTTTCCAAGAGCCCTGAGAGCTTTGAGATTATCAGCTACTTTCTGTATGCACAAGTTCCCCAACTCTGTCTCTATACGATATCTCTTTACTGATATCTCTTTACTGAAACACTTACTACCCTGCGGCAGAAAAGGCATTAAAAATGCTGAGCATATATTAATAAATACAAGTGGCTAGAAATAGCGTAGGTCCCCTTCTTGCTTTCATTCTCTTCTTGAAATAAAATGTGTCGGCTTTCTCTGTGATTTAGAAATACTATTAACAACATCAGAGCAAGTTTAAGGGTCTCTGCAGTTGAAAATCACTGTTTCTTAGCTGTCTTGGGCACTATAGAATTTCTCTTTCCAGCATGACACCGTCATATCCAGGAAATGCGATGTTGCTTTGGAAACTTTTCTCCAAGCAAAGGCACATATTCTCAGAATTATGAGAGACATCATTCAAACATTATTAAACACGGATGTGTGAACAGTCCCTGACTGGTATTACTGGGTTTGGTACTATTGGATTTAAAATTCTCATTGTAGAGTATTTTATTTAATCTAGTCAAAACACTTAGCCTATTTTAAATAAAGAATTGTTCTCGTTGAAAATTTCAGGAATTATATGTTTATTATTTACATATCTCCAAATGGTTAAGAAAGGCATGCTCATTCCCTACCTTTCCTATTCTTTAACCCCTTTTATTTAATTTGTTCATTCTTTCATGGAAAGTTTCTTGAGTATCTACCAATGTCCTAGGCACTATGTAAGGCAACAGGGACACAGCCCCTTCCCTCACAGCTTCCACTGGGGATGACTGATAAGAAGACAGACAGCCACAGTCTTTGTTCTTATGACAAAAACACCCACTCTGAACTAACTCAAGTACTTTACGTACATTATCTCACAACAATACTGCAAAACCCACAACACGTGTGAAAAGTGCTCCGAAAATGCCAAGCACGGGGTGCCCCTGAAGCCACAGAAGAGAAGGCCTTACCCAGCCAGAGAGGCATGGCGGGGGGCTGGGGGGTGGGGGGGGAAGGATCCCACAAGTTTTCTCAGAGCCGTTTGCAGAACAAAGTCTCTGAGAGGAAGAAGCACAAGAAGAATCACGGGGGTGCCATGTGAGAATTAGCTCACTCCTGTGAAATACACTGTGGTGAAAAAGGAAATCAGAAAATGATTGTTACTTGTCACCAAAGATAGGTATTCAGTCAGGGCTATTTGCCTAACCTGAGAGGTTCCGAGGCCAGGTCTTGTCACCCGTGAAAGCAGCCTCCTGTCCCATTCTGTCGACTCTTTCCCAAATGACCCAGCCAGGTCTTAGCCTCTATGACGCTCAGACTCCCCTCCCACCCTTTTGGAGATTCTGGGATGCAGCCCAGAAAAGGAGCTCTGATGCCTCCAGATACTTCAGGAGCCTCAGCAGGACCATGGAGCCACCCCTAACGTCTTCCCCTTTTCAGACAGAGCTCTGCTCACCTGCTCACCTCTACCCTGTAGCTAGAGCCAGAGGAGACCTATAGGAGATTAAAATCCAGTTTGTGTCCTGTAGTGGCTCTGGCAAAGGTGCCAGGGTAGGAAAATGAGCCCCACTGTAGGCGGCAGATGCCCACTGAGTCCCACCTTAGCAAGCCCACAGTCTCCTAAAAAGCAGGATGGTAAAAGACGTCCAGACAGACATCACATGTCATCATCTTTGAGACTTTGGAAATGAGACTCAATCTCTCTGATCCTGTTGTTTTCATGTCTATAATAGACGTACAAGCCAACTCGCCTCACATGGTTGTTGTGGGGACTGTGAGATAACACACAGATAAAATTGCTGAGTCATCAGTTTCCTCCGTTTCCTACTGATCCTTTCCATAAAGAGAATCTGCAAAACGTATGCAGTAAGAATAGAATGGAATTGTTCTCATTATCTGAATGTGTGCTTTTCCATTCACACTCCACACCTAGCCTTTCAACTTCTTTATGATACAGAGCATGCACTTTCAACTTCTTTATAACTTAGATTATGCATTTGGTTTTATTTTTTAATGTTTTAATTTTATTTTTGAAAGAGAGACAGAGAGAGACAGAGCATGAGTGGGGGAGGGGCAGAGAGAAAGAGGGAGACACAGAATCTGAAGGAAGATCCAGGCTCTGAGCTGTCAGCACAGAGCCTGACGCTGGGCTTGAACCCACGAACTGTGAGATCTTGACCTGAGCCGAAGTCAGGCCCTTAAGCAACTGACTGAGCCACCCAGGTGTCCCCAGAGCATGCAGTTGTGACATCACTTATGCTGGCTTCCCTGGTGAATGTTATCATATAAAGGGCTCAAAGATGGCCTCTCCATTAGTAGGCTGGGCACTAAATAGCATTAATAGTTAGACCAATCTGACAAGGTTGGGGGGGGCGGTAGACACAGTGTTGCTGAGCCCTTGAATATCCTCTTTCCCTGCCACCATAGCCACTTGGAACACTGGTCCAGTGAGCAAACACCGAA
Source organism: Proteles cristata cristata (assembly GCA_017311185.1). Taxonomy (NCBI): domain Eukaryota; kingdom Metazoa; phylum Chordata; class Mammalia; order Carnivora; family Hyaenidae; genus Proteles; species Proteles cristata. The sequence continues at coordinate 904,190 of JAESUZ010002451.1, forward strand.
GTGGCCAGGGAAAGAGTCTAAATGTCACAGGAAGAAACATCTTAATTATTGAGAATTTCCTCCACCATGGCTTTTGCATTTACATGAGAAACAAGCATGTTCATATTATATCCCATCCTCAGGCTCCTATCCAAATAGCCAGCCATCCACCCTCCTATACTGTTGGTGGGAATGTAAACGGTATAGCCCCTCTGGAAAACAGTGTGGAGGTTTCTCAAAAAATTAACACTAGAGGGGCACCTGGGTGGCTTAGTCGGTTACGTGTCCGACTTTCGCTTAGGTCATGGTCTCGCGGTTCGTGGGTTCGAGCCCCGCGTCGGGCTCTGTGCCGACTGCCAGCTCAGAGCCTGGAGCCTGTTTCAGTCTGTGACTCCCTCTCTCTCTGACCCTCCCCTGCTCACGCTGTCTCTCTCTCTCTCTCCTAGAAATAAATAAAAAATATTAAAAAAAAATTAACACTAGAACTCCCCTATGACCCAGCAATAGCACTGCTAGGAATTTACCCAAGGGATCCAGGAGTGCTGATGCATAGGGGCACATGTACCCCAATGTTCATAGCAGCACTCTCAACAATAGCCAAATCATGGAAAGAGCCTAAGTGTCCATCAATGGACAAATGGATCAAGAAGATGTGGTTTATCTATACGATGGAATACTACATGGCAATGAGAAACAATGAAATCTGGCCACGTGTAGCAACATGGATGGACCTTGAGGGTGTTATGCTGAGCGAAATAAATTAGCCAGAGAAGGACAAATACCATATGTTTGCACTTATAGGAGGATTAGGAGGAACTTAATGGAGGACCATGGGGGAGAAGATGGGAAGAAATAGTGGGGGAGGGGGAGAGAGGCAAACCATGAGAGACTCTTGAATGCTGAGAACAAACTGAGGACTGATGGGTTGGGGGGGGAAAGGAGGAGATGCGCATGGAGGAGGGCACTTGTGGGGATGAGCACTGGGTATTATATGGAAACCAGCTTGACAATAAACTATTTGTAAACAAACAAACAAACAAACAAACAGCCAGCCATCTAGACCTCCTTAATACTAATTCTCCAATTTTATTCTCTTTAAGTCCTTGACGACCTGACCAATCTGGTACTGAGTCGAGTCAGTGTAAATCTGTGACCCCTTCAGAACAAAATAGACAATCAGACATACCTCTTAAAGTCCTGCCCACTGAGCTAGGTTGTGGTGCGCTTGACTGTGCACTTCCAGCTGATGCTGGAATATCGTACAGAAATGCACGAATTGGCACTATTCTTTCCTCTCCACTAGTTGATCAAAGATGGTGTGGTCAAAGAACTGCTTCTCCAAACTGGGACACTTTTGACAACAAAAAGTGGTGTCATGAATGATAAATGAATGTTCACAACAGGTATAAACCAATACTACCTAGGGCAAACCTGGACATCTGGTTTTGGGTTTTTTTTTTATTTTGTTTTTGGCTTTTTTGGTCATATGGAACTCCCCATGAGGCTAACTGTGTGGAGTGAGGAAAGAAAGGCATCAAAGTCATAAAGAGAAAGTACATGAAGTCTGAACACTTGCTCATGCCATTTACTTGAGCCCTCCAGACCCGCTGAAAGCTGGTGTCATAGATATCATTTCCACCTACAATGGAATGTTGCTGTTAATATTCAGTTTTACGGTTTCAATGGGTCCTTTACCACCTAGTTCAAGATAAGCAAACTCAGCATAATCACTCGACATCCCATAACCAGGCACGCTGTCTCCACCAGGGTCCAGTAGCAAGGCAAGATCTTCTTTTCACAAAGAAAACCCTAAAGTTCTTGTTGTTGTTGTTCTGCCAGGGCTTGCCAGAGGTTCCCAAAGCCACAGATACTTCCCATACGTTTGAGTCCCTGCGTCTTAATGTGCAAGGGACAGGGAAGCTTCTGCTACTGCCTGGACGCCTTTCTTGCTCTAAGTTTCACTTAACACTGGGAGCCGCTCAAGTGATACAGTCTGTGCATATGTTATCTCCAAAACACAAAGAAGCCCGGCAAGCATTGTGTTTTTCTCTTCTTCTGGGGTGCTGGGAGCTGCCACAGCCTGCCTTTCACTGTGGCTATCCTGGCATGCCCTGGACTACCAGACGTCTAGAGATGTCTGCAGATTTGCAGTATTTATCTTCCCCCTTCCGGCTTGCTATTCCTGCTAATCAGAACCTGTTGCACTGTGTCTTCAGTGTAATGAACTGGCATGGTTTCCTATGAGGCATGAAGGTGACCCAGCAACCTTAGGACTGTACTATGACAGTAGGAAAAGTGACATAGCCCTGTGGTATGACAGTTGAAGTTTGCGTTGTCCCCGCCTTTTAAAAGCAAACTGCTTCTGGGGTGCCTGGGTGGCTTAGTCGGTTAAGCGTCCGACTTTTGCTTAGGTCATGATCTCGCGGTTCGTGGGTTCGAGCCCCACATCAGGCTGTGCTGACAGCCAGCTCAGAGCCTGGAGCCTGCTTCAGTCTGTGACTCCCTCTCTCTCTGACCCTCCCCTGCTCATGCTGTCTCTCTCTCTCTCTCTCTCTCTCCTAGAAATAAATGAAACATTAAAAAAAATAAAAATAAATAAAAGTAAACTGCTTCTGATTTCTCTTACTGATTAGAATAGGAAGAAAACATCTGGTGGATCAATACATATGAGGTGCCAGAAGTTATGCTGAGTTGCTCCAGTAAAAGTGCCACATGTAGAACTATAGCTACAATTTGGCATCATCAGCTGACTGAGTTTGCAAAAATCTACCATGATTTCCCAGGACCCATGTAGCTTTTGCATCAGCCAAACAAGTGAATTAAATGAGGACGTGGAAAGATACCTTCCCTGTATCCCTCAAGACTTCAGTGGTGGCACTAATCTCTGCAATTTCTCCTACAGGATTTACCATCTTGTTGGGGGTGTGGAGGAGGTTGCGGGGGAAGAATTATAAAAAGAGTTACAGCTCCAGGAGCTTCCTTCCTGCCATTACAGCTTGTATTCCCTTGGTGTAGGAGTCTATGTGAGATTCTGCCAGTTATTAGCTACATCTATTCTCACTACACACTCTGTGACTGGAAAACGAATTATAAGACCAATCCATTGGATCCATTGTCAGATGGCCAGGGACCAAGATTCCATCTCTCATCTGACTTCTATAAGCTCTAATTGGTCAACTGTGAAGGCTTTGCATGTTCAGGACCACCATCTAATAACCTGCTGGAAGTCTGGGTATTTCCCTTCCCCCACCCCCTCTCACATGCCCTAGAACACTGCTTCAGTTTCTTCTGGAGAAAGTTTAGGGAAACTTCCATGGCATACATAAGTAGTCTCTTCTCATGGGAACCTGATGTCCCCTCGGCTGGGGGGCTGGGGGTCTGGGAACTAGATAAGACACTGTGAATCCCACTAGGTGATTTGAGTTAGACTCAATGAACCCAGATTCTTTTTGTCTTTTCATATCAAGCTGCATCTTAACAGACTATCTATTTTTATCAAGAAACCCATGATCTAGTAGGCATCATCACAGATCCCTGCTGGTCGAAGCACTCTGGTTACTATTCCCTTCTGTGACCTCTCGTGGTAATCACATTCGCTTTATCTGAGGGATAAACACCACCTTCTGGCCTCTCCTGTCACAGAATCCTATGTTTCCCACTGAGACCCAGAACAGCATCCCCATCATCATATCTGCCCTACAGAGGGCTCTTCACTATGCCCTAGTGAAGAAAGTGTTTTCTAGGCCTTTCTGGAGAGAGAAGGTGGAGAGCTAAGCTGGAGCAGTAAACGCAAGAGCCATCATGCCCATATGTCTCGGGGTGGCACACCTGCCGCCAGTATAAAGACAATAATTTGAGGGCATCTGGATGGTTCAGTTGACTGAGCAGCTGAATCTTGATTTCAGCTTAGGTCATGATCTCACAGTCCTGGAAGCGAGCCCCACATTGGGCTCCACACTGGGCATGGAGCCTGCCTCAGATTCCTTCTCTCCCTTGGGGTACCTGGGTGGCTCAGCTGGTTGAGCATGTGACTTTGGTTCAGGTCATGAGCTCTTCACTTGTGAGTTTGAGCCCTGCATCGGGCTGTCTGCTGTCAGTGAGAAGCCAGCTTTGGATCTTCTGTCCCCCCCCCCAACCCCTCCCCTGTTTGTGCTCCCTCTCTCTCTCAAAAATAAATAAAAATATTTATAAAAATTTAAAAAAAGGATTCTCTCCCTCTGCTTCTCACACACACACACGCACGCACAATCACTCTCTCTCAAAGAAATAAATAAATACAATAATTTATGTAGTACAGGAATAATTTTATTTTTACTTATATTGACTGATTCTGGTTTCCCATTTACAGATACAAAAGCGAGGTTCCCTTTATTTATTTTTTTATCTTTTGATGTTTAGTTTTGAGAGAAAGAGACACAGAGCATGAGTGGGGGAGGGACAGAGAAAGAGTTGGAGACACAGAATCTGAAGCGGGATCCAGGCTCTGAGCTGTCAGCACAGAGCCTGTCACAGGGCTCAAACTCATGGGTCATGAGATCATGACCTGAGCCGAAGTCGAACACTTAACTGACTGAGCCACTCAAGCACCCCAGAGCTTCCTTTTATTTTTAAGTGTGTATTTGTTTTTGACAGAGAGAGCGAGTCAGCATGAGCAGGGGAGAGGCAGAGAGAGAGAGGGACAGAGGATGCAAAGTGGGCTCTGCACTGGCAGAGGCAGCTCCATGTGGAACTTGAACTCCTAAACCACAGGATCATGACCTGAGCCCAAGCTGGATGCTCAACAGACTGAACCACCCAGGTACCCCAAGGTTCCTTTTAAAATAAATATTTTTAGTGTTTAAATAAAAAATATCAAGTAAATAGTACAGGTTATAATAAGATTTAATAATAAATAATAAGATTTTATAATCACAGGGGGCAGGATATAAATGACTATGTATATGAATAAAGTTTGGAAAAACACTGATTTACTTCAATCTTCTCACTTATGGATGATTGTTCTTCAAGTTCTAGTCGCTGTTCGAAGCTGAAAAACCGAGGCCTTCAGATGCCCCACTCAGTGGTCCCTTCACAGAAGTTGAGCTTCCATTTGAGAATCTAACAAAAGCTTGAGTCATCTTTCCTTAAAAAAAAAAAAAAAGGTAAATGGAGAAAATGCATAAAATTCTGCCAGAAGATTTCAGTGCTTACTCAGACAGCCTAAAGACTAATCATTCAAATACCCACCAGTATATGGTAATGCATGAGCTGAAGCAAATATCCAAACTGACCCCGAGTCACCGAATTTCATTAGGATGTGAATAGACTCTCTTCCGGAAAATAAGTCTGTGACTCCCTCAGTGTGTTCCCGCTTCCATCCGATAGCGCTCAGCACTAAAGAGTTGACTCGATTAGACAGTATGTGGCGACCAGCCAAGTGACATCAGCAGACAGACTGTGCTGCATTTTGCAGAGGAGACCAAACCAGAAGTTTAGACAATTCATTTCTTCCATAAACAGTAAGGACTGAAGGGAAAGGGGAGACGCTGGCAAGCACACCGCACTGAAGGCAGACATTAGAAACAAAACCTCCAGCTCTGAGAAACTGTCATTATGAGGCTGTCGGTCATAACACCCTTGCTGATGCCTCCGGCGGCTTCTCCTGTACTTTCATCTTTCCGCAGAGGTCAGCAGCTTTCCACCCAGAGACCCGCCTAACAACCGGTTCGATAATGACTTAAAGATAAGCTGTGGTGAGCGCCGGGAAGGAAATGACTGTGGGTTTTCCAGAGTGGATAGGGATTTACATTCTAATTTATTCACAAACTAGAAGCGTGCAGGTGATATTTAAAGATGTGTTTGGAAAAACTGACATAAAAGAGGTCAACCCTAGAGTTAAGTGTCTAGCACACTTTGAACATCACTTCAATGTGACCATCTAAGACTATTCTATCTCTGCAAAGCAAGGAGAACTGAGTCTCAGATAGTAGAAGCGACAGCATTTCTACAGGCAACAACCTTGGCAGAAAAGAAAGAAAAAAAGAAAAAAAGAAGGAAGGGAGGGAGGGAGGGAGGGAGGAAGGAAGGAAGAAAGAAAGAAAAAAAGGAAGAAAGAAAGAAAGAAAGAAAGAAAGAAAGAAAGAAAGAAAGAAAGAAAGAAAAAGAAAGAGGGGTGCCTGGATGGCTCAGTTGGTTAATCTTCAGACTTCAGCTCAGATCATGATCTCACGACCCATGAGTTCAAGCCCCATGTCAGACTCTGTGCTGACAGCTCAGAGCCTGGAGCCTGCTTCAGATTCTTTGTCTTCCTCTCTCTTTACCTCTCCACCACTCATGCTCTGTCTCTGAAGAAAGAGAGGGAGGGAGAAATAAAGAGAAAGGAAGGAAGGAAGGAAGGAAGGAAGGAAGGAAGGAAGGAAGGAAGGAAGGAAGGAAGGAAGGAGGAAGGAGAGAGAGAAGAGAAAGAAAGAAAGAAAGAAAGAAAGAAAGAAAGAAAGAAAGAAAGAAAGAAAGGAGAAAGAAAGAGAGAGAGAAAGGAAAAGAAAAGAAAAAAGAAAGAGGGGGGGAAGGAAGGAAGGGAGGGAGGAAGGAAGGAATCCTGAGATCGTCTCTCTGTCTTGGATTTCTAAGGCTTTCTTTCATATCCACCCAGTGCCCAAATATGCCAAGCAAGCTACTTTCAAGCCAAGTTTATGAAATGTAGTTTTTCCTTAAACAGCAGATTCTTAAAAACATATCATTTGTCTCTTTTTTTTTTTTTTTTTTTTTTTTTTTTTTTTTTTGCAGTTTTAGAAACGTTAGCACAATGCATACATTTTTGTGGAAAAGGCCATGCTGGTTCTCAGGACTGTCACCTAGCCCCGTCTCCTAGAAAACACATTTGTTCAACAAAGATTTGAGTGAACACCATGCACTAAGCCCTGTTCTAGGCATTAGGGAACCAGCAGTGAACAGAACATCAAATCTATGATACAAGGTCAAGTGATGATAAGCCCCGTGAAGAACACTAAAGAAAGGTGAGGGAAGAAAGAGAAAGAAGGAACTATGGGGTGGTCATGGAGGGCTCCCAGAGGAGGTGGCATTTGAATGTAATGATTTCAAAACTAAAAGGTCCTTAGAGATAAACTAGTCATACCCACACTTTTAAGTTTTTTTTAAAAAGAACACTGAATGCTAAATAAGCTACATAACTTACTCAAGGTTACACAGAGACCCACAATTGGAAGCCAGCCTGGATGCAACATTTCTAGTCTGGTTTTCTCTGCCACCTTCTATCTATCACAGACTGAGGCACCTTCTTAGTTTTGGTGTTATATAGATGAAAGAAAACACAGAAATTGACCCTGACTCCGTGCCTGGATTTCATTAGAATTTGAAAACATCATAATACATAAATACTACACAGCAGGAGTGTCTGGGTGTCTCAATCGGTTGAGCATTAGACTTCATCTCAGGTTATGGACTCCCCGTTTGTGAGTTTGAGACCCACATCCGGCTCAGCTGGCTGCTATCAGCCTGTCAGTACAGAGCCCCCTTGGGATCCTCTATTCCCCCTCTTTCTGCCCCTCCCCCACTTGAACTCTCCCCTAAATACATACATACATACATACATACTACATGGCAGTATAACATAGTAATTTAAATCCCAATTCTGCCCTTTCTGGCTGTGAGCCCATTACTTAGCCCGTCTGTCCCACAACTTCCTTATCCAAAAATAAAATAAAACACTCAAAATTAAGAGAAGTAATGACTTGCATATTAAGAACTCCATAAATGCTAGGTATTACTGTGCCTTTTAGAACTGCTAGTGTATATAATATCATCTATCATTACAACTATAGCAATTTTTTGTTTCCTATTTGTTTACGATCTGTCTCCCCCGCCAGCCCTCTGCTAGCTAAGCTCTCTGATGGCAGGAATATGTCTTGTTTACCTCAGTGCTCCCAGACCCTGGAACAGTTAACTGACTCAGAATGTGTGCTGTATAATGTGTGCTTAGTAAGTATAAACCAAATAAATTCATGTATTTAAAATGAATAATTACCTTAGTCGTTGGAAAGAAAGTAGAGCTGAGATTTTTCCCAGTAAGTACTGCCCATGCCTACTTTGATTTAAGAAGTCTTCAATCTAGAACTTGCTATTTGTTGTCACAAGTGAGGGCTTTAAGTCAGCCACTACATGGCCTTACTTTATAGAAGCAGCTTCGTCTATGTGGCCCCTAATTCATACTGCCTATAACCCCTTATCATAAGAGGCAAGATTAAGAGGACCTGAGTGGCTCAGTTGGTTAAGTGTCTGACTCTTGTTTTTGGCTCAGGCCATGGTCTCATGATTCATGAGTTCAAGCCCCACACCGAGCTCAGTGCTGACAGCATAGAATCTGCCTGGGATTCTCTCTCTCTCTCTCTCTCTCTCTCTCTCTCTGTGTCAAAATAAATAAATAAACTTAAAAAAATAAAGCAAACTTAGTTAAGCTGCTGCAGTGCTCTTAATTCATTCAGCTAATGCATTTTGAGCACCTGCTAGGCTCTGGTACTGTGTTTAGCCCCTAGAACAGAACAGCACCAAGATGAACAGGTCACTCAGATGCTGTGGCAAATGCTCCTGTCTAGATAAGGACTCAAAGGACAGAAAAGCTGACTCTGCTGAGAAAGAAGAGGGAAGCTTCAGAGAGGAGGCGATTTTTTGAGCAGGCTTTGAAAAGGTAGAGTTTTCCAAGTGGAGGAAGGAAACGGAGAACTCTAGGCTCAGTAAGCCACACGTGCAGGTGGACAGACATGTGGGAAGATCTGGCAGATCCAGGGAGGGGAAATGGAACACTATGGCAAAAGTGTCATGATGTCAGGGGAAAAAAAAAACAACAACAGGAAAAGGCAGATGATGACCTGTATGCCAAGCTCAGGAGATCACATTTTGTTCTGCAGCTCCCGGAGAAGGGTGTTCTGTGACAAGAACGGACTTGAGTGAAATTAACCCTGATAGCAGTGTGATGGACTGGAGGGCGTCCGTGGATGGGGAATGGCTGGAGGCATGAACCCAGTCAGGGCTGTCTCTGTCCTCTGAGTGTTTCTTCCTCTGTTCTGTCTTCCTAATGTGTGCACACATGTGTGTGTGCGTGCATGTGTGCGTACAAACCCTGGGGTGTATACCTCTCTTCCTCTCTTTCTGTCTTTGGCTCTCTGTTTTCTCTCTATCTCTTTCCATCTCTCTCTTTGCCTTTCCCATTATCATTAATGTATTGAGTCTCAAACATGGAATGTAGTAACAGTTGCTAAGAATTGCTCAAAATGAAATATCATGTAGTGAAATGGACACTAAATTGAAAGTCAGTGCCCCCAACACTAAGCCTAATCAGCAAGGAAACCCTGGAAAAATCACCTAATCTCTCTAGGCCTTAGTTCCCTCATCGGGCCAATAAAGGGGATGAATTACTATATTTTGTTTAATTCCACAAGCATTTACTGAGTGCCCACTATGATCTAGGTACTAGAGATTTAGTAACAGAAAAACAGACAAAAGTCTCTGCCTTTACTATAAAGGAAAGGTAGACAACAAAATTTAAGTTAGGAAAATATGCATAAATTGATAAGTACACTAGAAGAAAATAAAACAGAATGGGAATTAGAGAAGAAGATGGGTGACAATTTTCATCAGGTTAAGCATCACTGAGAAGGTAGCATTTGAGTAAAGACCTAAAGGAAGCAAAAGAGTGAGTTATGTCAACTCGGAGAAAAAGTATTCCAACCAAAGGGCACTGCCAGTGCAAAGGTCCTGAGGCCAAAGCACACGTGGTATCATGATAAAGTAAAAAGACCAGTATGGCTGGAGCAGAGGAAGGATAGAAAGTAGGGAGAGATGAACATCAGAGAGGTGATATCAGATCACATAAGGTCTTGTGGCCACGTAAGGACTGTCTTTGATGCAAGCTGAGATGGAGCCATGATCAGACTCTGGCTGTTGATTTGAGAATAAACTGAAGAGGAGCAAGAAGCAGAAAGACCACTAAAGTGGTAAGATTGGACTACAGTGAATGGACTTGGTGCATAATGTCTGATTTTTTACCTGTTTTGAAGGTAGAACTGTCAGGATTTGTCCAGGAATTCTAGAAAGGTCCAGGGCGACCCCAAGAGTTTAGGTCTGTGGATCCAGGAGGACACAGACACATTCCTTTAAGTGCTTCTGAAGTACTTAGTGTAGTGAAGTGAAGTGAAGACACATCCCTTTAAGTGAAAATTATGATATCTCTTTTAAATTATTTTCTTTCCTCAGGAAGCTTTACAATAAAAAAAAAAGAACTCGATGACAGAAACTTTCTTTAAAAATAATGAAAGAAAAATGTCCGTTGTTTAAAACCCCAATCTTTTCCAGTTACTTACCTTTTGAACACTAAATTATCCTGAGTCCCTACATTTCTTGTAGATAAGGCAAGTATCAGATTGCTGCGGGGTCCAGAAAGATCTCCTCAAAAGAGGAAACCAAAAGAATCACAATGAGCTGAAGGCCAGAAACAGAAGGAAATTGCCTGCAGTCGACACTCTGACTTCCTAACTCTGATGGCCCCAGTCAACCGGTGCCCCTCATACCACCGTCGGCCCAGCCCTGCGATGGCAGCATTGTGGCAAATGGAAAATGGACCTCTGTGCAAACCCGTGCTCTGTCTGTGTAGCCTCAGCCCGAGTGTGTTGTTTAATCACTGCGAGTCTCAGCCCCCACGATCTGTCATTCAGAGTTTGAATACAATATATCTGAAACACACAACTTTATCCCTACATCCCATGCTAAACAAATGGGTAGCAGCCCCTTGGAATCCAAGGAGTTGATCTAACATCTTGCAGATCTAACATCTAACTTCACAAACCCATCTTGCAGGTGGGCTTCTGAGATTCATTTACTATGAATAGATGGGTGGGTGTGGGTGGTGATGGCTGGGAAAGGGAACCCAGCTTATTACAAAAGCCATAAGCAGAGGACTGCACCCCATGTATGTGAGCCTGTTTAGGGAGAGGAGTTTGAAATGTGTGCACCTTTTCAATGTAGTTGTGTCAGTGTAGATGCTAACATTTCTGGAGAAAGTGATTAGATGATGTCTGGTAAGAAATGATGCGATAGACTCAACAAGCTTCAATGTACTCAATTACCTCGTCTGCTCTAACTGTTCATTTAAGAGCTGATTCATCTTGCCCAGCATGCAATACACTCCAGTACCAACAGGAAGCCCTTGCTTTTAAGAGAAGGAAGATTTTTTTTTTACTTTCCATGCAATTGAACTTTAAGAAACCATAATTTGTGTTTGTATTTGAAATTGAAACTTCACAAACCCATTTCATGTCAGTTCACATGCCACTTCATTTTTACAGAGAGGTCCTTGACAAAATCTTGGTCCTGGTATCTTGACACCACTGGTGAAAACATGCATACTATGTAAGTCTACACTACTTAGAGTGACATGGTTAACCACACACAGACCTAGGTTCAAATCCCCACTTAGCCTTGGGCAAGTTATTTAACTTCATTAAGATTTCATTTTTTCAGGGGCGGCTGGGTGGTTCTGTCGATTAAGCATCCAGCTTTTGGTTTCAGCTCAGGTCATGATCTATCTCAGTTCGTGGGTTAGAGCCCCATGTTGGGCTCTGCACTGACAGTGCGGGGCCTGCTTTAAATTGTCTCTCTCTCTCTCTCTTTCTCTCTGCTCCTCCCTCATTCACATGCTCTCTCTCTCTCTCTCTAAGTAAATAAACTTTAAGAAGAAAAATTTCATTTTTGTCAATGGTAAAATATTGGTGGGGGAGAGCCCTAGTACCTACTTCATAGGGTTTTTGTGAATAATAGATAAATCATCAAAAACACTTAAGACAGTGCTCAGTATGTAATAAGTAATGTTATTATTGTTATATATATTTCAAAGTGCTATTACTGCTATTACTATAAAACAACAGTAATAAGGCAGGATTTATGGTCACAATTTTATTTCATTAATTGAATTTTTATAGCTATCTCTTTTCAAAAGGTGATTTAGACAGCAGCAAGAAATAGTAGTAAGGTTAGTAAAATAAGAAGGTAGGCACAAACAGAAAAGAAAGTACAAACAGGCTCGATATAGGGTCAGAGATGATTCACCATCAAATTTATGAAGCACCAGGCTCTTCCATGTCTTAGAGGGACCCAGGTAATATATTCACATGACCATCTGTTTTTATAAGATGTGTTCACAATTAGCTAAAAATGCTGTTTCTTTCAGCTCCAGTGGTTCCTCAATTATGTTTTGCCTAAAATCAATGGCACTGGAATAGCATGGACATTAGGGGGAAGTTGCAATGGGGAGACATTTAGTTTGGGGTTAGTGCGACATATGTCTGTGACCCACAGTTAACTCTTGTATCTAGTTAAAATATTGCTAACCATCCCCATGTAGAGATGGCCTCTTGAAACGTTCCTGCTTCCGAGGCCCCTACCTGCCTACTCATCCTTCGTGTCATCCAAAGGTTCAGGACCAGAGAACATATTGTGGTAAGAATATGTCCCTGGCAGCTGACATCAGAAATATGCTAGTAGAGAAGGAGAAGCAAGGCTTGAACTGTACAGATGCTATGACAGAGGTAGAAGTTAGGCAGTTAGTAAAAATATTGATTTTTTCCAGGGGCACCTGGGTGGCTCAGTCAGTTCAGTGTCCAACTTCGGCTCAGGTCATGATCTCACTGCTTGTGGGTTCAAGCCCCACGTCGGGCTCTGTGCTGACAGCCAGCTCAGAGCCTGGAGGCTGCTTCAGATGCTGTGTTTCCCTCTCTCTCTGATCCTCCCCTGTTCACACTGTGTCTCTCTCTTTCAGAAATAAATGAAAAACATTTAAAAGTTTTTTTAAAAATATTGATTTTTCCAGATTTTGTGATGTTTGTTCTATTTGTCACCTTTTTAAAATCTGAAATTTGTGACCACCTGGGTGGCTCAGTCAGTTAAGCGTCCAACTTCAGTTCAGGTCATCATCTCATGATTTGTGGGTTCGAGCTCTGTGTCGGGCTCTGTGCTGACAGCTCAGACCCTGGTGCCTGCTTCAGATTCTGTCTCCCTCTCTCTCTGCCCCTCCCCCACTCATGCTGTCTCTCTCTCAAAAATAAATAAAACATTTTTAAAAATCTGAAATTCATTGCAATTTCATTTCTTATCTAAACAAATGTTTACTTTCTTCCCTAAATTTTGTGGTCTTTTTCCTTAAAGAAATTTACTAGCTTAGGTCTCACAGAATCTGGGTCCTCCATTAACTAAGCACCAAATTCAGCTCCTATTTCCTAGTGACCAGAATGTTACATGCTTAGAATTATGGCAGGAGAGGAAATAAATTATCTTATCATTGCAAGAAAAGAGACCAATATTTCTCAAACAAGATACAGAATGGAAGCTCACCGGTCTGGATTTCCCCAGTAGCCAGGTGATTCCAGAAAAATAACATATATCAAGGAAAGCAAGGTTTTTCATGAAATACAATTCTAGAAGGAATTTCCTCTGTAGAATTGTAGGGGATACATAAATGCATATTAAGTGAGGTGGTGCAGCTTTCAGCACTATCTTACCAAAAAGTCGTCCGCTAGGCTTGAGGTGTGTTTGACTAGCCCTGCTCACGTCTTGAGTTCTCATGTCCCACCACTCTCAGTCCTGGAGTTCTTTTCCAGCCATTCCAGACATCTCTACATTCCTCAGATTCATCTTTCTCATTCTTCCCCCAGAGTTTACCAATGCTGTTCTCTGCCTTGCCTGCTTCTCTATGCTTTTCCAGCTACCTCCAAATCAAGCATCAGGTTACAGCTTAGTTCTCACATCCTCTGAAATGCTTTCCGTAAAATTGCTCTTCTGTGCCCTGAACTTCTCCAGTTTTATTCCTTGTTACACAGGATTACATCCAGTATCACAATGTCTGCATCTATTATTGTATAAATAGCTCCCTGAAGCCATGGACTCTATCTATGGTGTTCACCATTATAACACCACTCACGTGCACCATGCCCAGCACATATTGGACACTTAATAATGACAAGTGTCCTATGTTTACCTTTCATTTGTGAACTTTAGTAAATGTAACTTAATGAGGGTATCTTTTTTTAATTTACTTATGTTGGCGGGGGGTTGGTTACAGCATGAACAGTGGAGGTGCTGAGAGATGTAGAGAATCCCAAACAGGCTCCACATTGTCCGTATAGAGCCCCATGTGGGGTTCAAACTCACGAACCGTGGGATCATGACCTCAGACAAAATCAGGAGTTGGAGGCTTAACCGACTGAGGTGCCCAAGTACCCCGAAGGTGATTTTTTAAAGGAATTAAGCTAATCTAAAAGTATGGGCTACCGATAGTATGATTGGTACTAGGAACAGACCTCAAAGTTTCCAGGAGTGTGGTTCAATAGCTCTTTTTCCAAAACCACTTTTCTCAATCAGGCATTTCATCAGAACTGAACTGCAAATAGTTTAGGATTCTCTTAGACTGAAAGTCCGGTCCACTAATACTCCACTCTACTGAGGAAAGACAATATCACATGCTTGGGAAAACAAATAGACAGGTTCTTGTTAAAGAAACACTGTGAAGTCTAATGACATTCCTGAAGTCATGAGGTTGATGAGTGATCAATCAAGAACTAGAAAGTAAATAGTCTGACTGCCTGTGATTTTTCTCCATGGTTAACATTGAGACACCTAAATAGGGACAATAGCAACCATTATTATGAAAGGGAAAGCTTAATAAGGCTTGTCTTCACACCATTACTTCAATTTAGACAAAGGCAGCAAGGAGTAGGGGCTGAAACAGGGACTCTCACTTTAGCTACCTACTGGCCGCATAACCATGAACACACACACTATTGAATCCTGCTCAATCGACTGAGCCACCCAGGCTCCCCTTTATAAAAAAATTTTTTTTTATAGTTTATTTATTTTTGAGACAGAGAGAGACAGAGCATGAGCAGGGGAGGGTCAGAGAGAGAGGGAGACACAGAATCTGAAGCAGGCTCCAGGCTCTGAGCTGCCAGCACAGAACCCGATGTGGGGCTTGAACCCACAAATTGTGAGATCACGACCTGAGCCAAAGTCAAGCTATTGAATCCTTCTTAATGTTTGTTTCCTTAGAGTAAAATGTGCATAATAACAAAACCTATCTCTTAAGGTTGTGGTGAGGAATAAATGAGTTAATCCATGAAAGGGGCTTAGAACAGCCCTCAATACACAGTAAATGGTGAATAAATACACTACTTCTACAATGAGACAAAAATCACAACCAATCTATATGAAGCATAGCAGTCAGAAAAACATCTAATCTGGGGCATCTGGATGGCTCAGTCAGCTAAGGGTCCGACTTCAGCTCATGTCATGGTCTTATGGTTCATGGGTTTGAGCCCCGTGTCGGGCTCTGTGCTGACAGCTAGCTCAGAGCCTGGAGCCTGTCTTTGGATTCTGTGTCTCCCTTTCTCTCTGACCCTCCTCTGCTCATGCTGTCTCTATCTCTCTTTCAAAAATAAATAAAAACATTTTTAAAAGTTTTAAAATAAAAAAAAAGAAAAGAAAAGCATCTAATCCATATGAAGGACTTAATAGGAGTCAGGTATTATACTAAGCACAGTGTACACACTACTCAGTGTTTTGAACCCCAAGGCCTGTGTTCTTAGCCACTAGGTTACATTTTCTTCTCAGTGTGAAGAGGAAAGAGGGAGAAGAAGATAGTCTTCCCTAGATTCTGTATCATTTTAAAAGTGATCTTGAGTACATACAAGAGAGTTATTACTCAGAACTCCAAGAAATAAACACTACCTCTGAGGGTGGTCCAAATAAATAACCACCCACCAGCAGAAACTCACTGACATCACAGAATAACTTTTGTATTTGAAGACTAAAAGCTGGACTTAAACTGGATAAATCTGATAAAATGTATGACCCTCGGGGCACCTGGGTGGCTCGGTCGGTTAAGCGTCAGACTTCGGCTCAGGTCATGATCTCAGTCTGTGGTTTCGAGCCCCGCATCAGGCTTTGTGCTGATGGCTCAGCCTGTTTCAGATTCTGTGTCTCCCTCTCTCTCTGGCCCTTCCCCACTCATTCTCTGTCTCTCAAAACTGAATAAATGCTAAAAAAGTTTTTAAAAATGCATGACCCTCTTTCTTTTTTTCTATATTCTATTTACATATGTTTGGTTGCTCTTTGAGGCGGGTGGATGGAGGGTTTGTTTTCCTTTATTTATTTTTTGAAGTTTATTTATTTTGAGAGACAGAGAGAGCAAGTGGGGGAGGAGCACAGAGAGAGGGAGAGAGAGAACTTATATGAAGTATAAGAGATAATTCTACTCTTAGAGTTCTGATCCGGGGCTCAAACTCATGAACCATGAGAGCATGACCAGAGCCAAAACCAAGAGTTGGGCACTTAACCAACTGAGCCACCCAGGCACCCTGTTTTCTGTATTTATTTTGTTTTGTTTTTTAATGAATAAGCACAATGATGTGAAATATTCCTTAAAAAGTATTTAGGGAATATGACAGTGGTCAGTATTAAAGCAGCTATTAAGCAAGCTCTAATCATAATCATGGATAACATTTTTTTTTTTTTAGGAGAGAGAGAGAGACAGCGTGAGCAGGGGAGGGTCAGAGAGAGAGGGAGTCACAGACTGAAACAGGCTCAGGCTCTGAGCTGGCAGTCAGCACAGAGCCCGACGCGGGGCCCGAGCCCATGAACCGCGAGATCATGACCTAAGCGAAAGTCGGACGCTTAACCGACTAAGCCACCCAGGCGCCCCATGGATAACATTTGTATATCTATTTTCTCATAAGATTTATTGAGCCATGTGCTATGAACTGTAAGTGAATTATCTCATTAAATTCTCAACAAACCAACAAAGGAAATACTATTATTATCCTCTACTTTACAAATGAAGAAACTGAGGCTTAATCGCTAAAAGTGATTAATTCACTTGCCCAAGATTTTAAAATGAGTAAGTCATAGAAGTTGGAGTTCAAACCCCATGCTGAGTTCTGACTCAGAAAACTTCCTTCTCTAATATCTGGTGCAGGATGAGAGGGCACCTAAGTTGGGTCTTGGCATGAAGAGGCCACTCAGGAAATGTTTTTAGAATAAAACACTGTTAACCATTTAATCTGTGAGAGTTCAACATCACCTCCTCTTCTTCTATGAGAGAAGAGTGTCTCACATTTAGAGCTGCAGTTATGCTACATGAACTGTTCCAAAGAGAAGTCAAGGTTATGAGTACTTAGAAACTATGTGGTCACCAGTAAGGAATTTTTAAGACACTAATTATCTCAAGTATTTCACTTATGAATCCTGCAGTATTAGAGTATTATACCAATAATAATCCGTAGAACTTCAGCTCCACACTTGTGCTTAGATGAGGATCTATTTGCTCTGAGAGTTAGGACTGCCTTGATTCCATTTACAATTAGTAAATCATTACAAGGTGTATGTGGAACCATTAGAGTACTTCATGTACTGATCAGTCACTGATCATCACTCAGTGCCTACTACATGCCAGGCCCTTTGCGTGCATTATTTAATCTACTTCTTATAAGAAACATACAACCCCCATTTTACTAAACAGAAAAGCAGTTGGATATTTGTGAAAGGTTTAAACTCAGGTCTGGCTACTCCAAAACCTGGCCTCTATCTACCATAGCTACAGTAAGAATCCAAAAAACTTTGCTGTTTCTAGCAGCTTCAAAACTAGGACAATGAGGGGTGCCTGAGTGACTCAGTTGGGTAAGCGTTCAACTTTGGCTCAGGTCATGATCTCACGGTTGGTGGGTTTGAGCCCCGTGTCACGCTCTGTGCTGACAGCTAGCTCAGAGCCTGGAGCCTGCTTCAGATTCTGTGTCTCCCTCTCTCTCTGACCATCCCCTGCTCACGCTGTCTCTCTCTCTCTCTCTCTCAGAAATAAATAAAACATTAAAAGAATTTTTTAAATAAAAAAACCTAGGACAATGAGAAAATCTTATTAAAATCAATTAAAATCTTATTTTATTAATCTTATCTTATTAAAATCTATTAAATCAATTATTTAATAATTGGAGAAAAAGTGGGACCTTCAGGGGAAAAAATGCATTTATACAAAAACACAGAAATTCATTTATACAAGTTCGTATATTTATAGATCCCAGTTAAGAGATTAAGAAGATTTGCTTTATAAACAAGAAGAGAACACCGAAGAAAAAGTGAGGAGATACAGTTTTAAAAAAATTTTTTTTTTAAATATTTTTATTTATTTCTAGGAGAGAGAGAGACAGCGTGAGCAGGGGAGGGTCAGAGACAGAGGGAGTCACAGACGGAAACAGGCTCCAGGCTCTGAGCTGGCAGTCAGCACAGAGCCCGACGCGGGGCTCGAACCCACAAACCGCGCGAGATCATGACCTAAGCGAAAGTCGGACGCTTAATCGACTAAGCCACCCAGGTGCCCCTACAGTTAAAATTTTTTTTAAACCAAATCATTAACATGTTCACTAGTAATTGTAATTCTTTGGAGGGAAAAAGAATTTATAAAATCAGCAGAGATGATCACAGTAAAAGGAGAAGGTCACAAAGGACTGGTTTCGAAGTATTTTGTCAAGTTAAGCACTTCTTCAGTGTTTTGAAAGAAAAAAGAAACTTGATTGTTTCCTAAACCCTATCCAACACTACTAAGAATTCACCCATTCAATAGCTCAGCTTGCTATTTAAGACATGAATTATTTCATGACCACTAACCAGCCTTGTGGCAGAGGGAACAGGGGTAAATAAAGGAAGCGATCAAAAGAAGGGGCGCCCTGCTGGCTCAGTCAGTGGAGCATGTGACTCTTGATCTCTCATGCGTTCAAGCCCCATGTTGGGCTTAGAGTTTACTTTAGACAAAAAAGCGGGGGGAGGTTTAGTGGCAACTCAAACTAATCTAAATGGCTCAGGTCAAAATCAGAACTCCAGCATCTATGTGAAGGGCACAGTCAGAGGTCAGTGTCACCCAACATCACGATTCTCATTTCACCTACAAGAAAACACTATCTCCTAGGTGTCCCACCACTTGCAAATTCATCTCAAAGTGCACACAGCACCAGCAGTATTACAGCCGCTACCCAGTTTCTACAAAATCAAAGACAGGCAGGTACTTGCAGCAGAGCTCCCTGTGTGCATCCTGGATTCAGACAGACTTAAAAGGTACTTAGAACTTAATTTAAAGTCAAACATTCTGGTGCAGCGTTATTCTTTGTGGTTCTAAATTCAGGGAGACGGCAGTGGGGTGGAGGGGGAGGCTAAGAAACACAGGATTATTTGGCCCGAGAGGAAGGAGGCTCTGGTATCTTGAAGGACAGCACCCTTCAGAACCACTGCATGAACCGACCTGCACCATCCTACCAGCTAGGAACCAGTTTTTTGTCATTACGTTAAAATATTCTTAATTCTTAAAAGCCAACACGAAACTAAGTAAGCAAAGATCACGGCTACGAATGTTTTCTCTTGTGGAGCCATAAGAGAACCAGAGAATCCCAGCTACAGCTAATGAAAAGCATGAATTTTCCATTTATTTAGTAGTGAAATTTTTATTATAAAAAGCCAGATATCAAAAAGAAAACATTCATAACATAACCCCTTCAGTGAATTTCTGAACTCATATTTTCATGAGATTGTATTATCATGAATAGCTGAGAGTACATTTATCATTTTGCCCATCTGATCTAAAACTGAATCCCCAATGACTCAATTATATTTTACCTCGGAGAGAACACTATATCCTGGCAGCCTTATGTAATATAAATCAAATGACATCACTGAGCTGTCCATGGATATAACATCTCAGCTAATTTTAATGGTATGTTAAATAAATCCTAATTAACTATATTAAATTTTAAGTTTATATTTCTATAGCTATATCTATATCTATACAATTAAAGTTAGAGATACAGTGATGGAATGATAGAGATAGAAACACAGAGAAAAAGCGAGAAAGAGATGCATGTAGGCCTGCATTTTGATGATGGTCAATGATTTATCACAGTAGAATATAGTTAATATTCACTTTTGTTCTCTAAATATCTTTGCACAAACAAAGTTTCTAAACTTGAAAAACCCTAAATTCATCAAGGAAAGCATCTCTCAAATCTTACAGCTGTAAGCTCATTTTCCTGGACTGTTATTATACATAATAAGAGACTTGATTTGACAGCTCCGATAATGACACACTATAAATTTACACTGGATGTGTTTTTTTTACCTTAAACTCTCGTGATGGCAACAATTTTTCCCAAAGCTGATTGGTTGTACAGATCTACAACAGAGCTTAAATGTGACCTTGCAATCCCAAGCTTTCTTACAGGAGGAATCTTTTTATTTTAAGCCTTTTTGTTATACAACGTGACATCTTCATGAAGAATTTTTGTTTTATTACCAAGAAATAAATGTGTCTTGCTCCTTGAGATCTCCCTGGCTTCAGCAACTTGTAGTCATTTCCACTGTAGACCAGTAAGAATATATTTCAAAGACAGGCTAACAAAGTTCAAGTAAAAGTTATTGGTTATAGATTGGAGCTACTAACTGGCATTGGGTGAGTATTAGAGATTGTCAACATGAATGTTATAGTGCCAAAAAATGAACTTAATTCATAGATATTGGTTGACTTCCTTATTGCATTCTTTTATCTTGGTTGTATAGTCATTTTTGCATACTGATCTCCTGATAAAACTTTAAACTCGTTGGTTTATTTGGTAGATTTATTTTTCTTCTAACTTTCCTTCCGACCTACTTAGATCTCATTTAACACTATGCTTTCGTACATCTGCATATAGAGCAGTCAAATTTTGTCAGCATTGCATTAGAAGTACCTCAAAATATTGTTCCTGGCTCATTTTCTCTCTGATTTACCTTTCACCCTTCTCTTAAAGCAATAGAAGACTCAGCTTGATTTTTAAATTCCTCTAATAGGGCTCTGATTGGATAAAATAACTAATACAACACGTGCTGCCATAGAACTGAGGTCTTACTATTCATTTCATTTATTTGCTTCATTTCTATATTTGAGTTTCCTCTTATACCAAACCTATATTTTTCAAATTTTGGGTGAAAAAATGTTGCTGCTCCAGCATGGCCATGGAGCCTCTATTCCTAAGCTAGATAACTTGGTGAGTATTTATATTCATTTTTTAGAACACGTACAGGTCACATATCAAACTAAAAGTTGTCAGAAGTACACTTGAGCAAGTAACACACTATTTAAATGTGTCAGAAGAAACAAAGAGCATCTGAATTCACAGATGGAACAAAGAAGTAAGAACTCGCATAGTCTTTGTACTCCGTAGCAACCATTATGAGTGTTATTTTCAGTTAAAAATAAACCAATCATAGACTTTCATCCAATCATGAACTTCTAGAGAGAGAAGGAAGCTATAAGTTGTCCAGCATAATATATTAATTTTACAAAAGAGAAAGTGAGTGGCATTTTGTATTGGCAAAATAGAAGGCCACATCTTCCTACTTAAGTGCGTAACATTATCAGGAGTCTCAGTGACAGCTACTATAGAGATTAAATGGATGATTAAGTAAGAGTGAAATTAAACATCCAACAACTTCCCCCAAATCTTGGGCCATGATCTTAGAAAGTAGATTTATAAAGGAAAGCATTTACCAATATCCTCTTTATTAGCTTCTTCATGTTTTTAGCCTGTACTGAAGACAATAGTTTCAGTTGTTATTTTTAATTTTCTACAATGTCATGATTCTGAAAATCTTTAATTAGCAGGAAGGGCATTTACATATTACTGCTTCCTTTATTTAATTGAACTCTCTTGATTTCTCCGATATGTTCAAGGTAATTGATTGCACCTATAATTTAGGAAAATGCTGAAGTGTCCTTTAATTATATTGCTCCTATGGGAAGCAAACAGAAGGGTGAGCATTGGCTCAGAATACTTACATGCATTTCATGTCCAGGAAAAGGAAAGAGTAACAAAAAGACTGAGCAACTACTGGTGCCTACGTGCTGGTTACTATGCTGGGAATTGTGTTGTATCTTATGTATCATGAAATCAATCATTCTGATTAAAACCTTTATTTTCCTCTATTATACATGCAAACAGAGCAAAGTTTTCTTAAGAAATTACACAAGTAAATATTTCAGAAAAAAAACTTTGTTCAGAGTTGTAACTACAAGTCTTAATTATACAAGGCTTGCATAATTAACTAGAGTGGGATAAATGAAACCCATGAAAACATTCTCAAACTTCACACATAAGTCCATAAATTCAATCTTTTCCTCTATATGTTTAATCAGTGTCTAACAAAGAGAAAAATATAGCTTTGCCTATATTTTTCTATTTCTCTGACCAGCTCTTGAGCAGAAGTGATGCTTTTAAAGATAAATTAATAAAAGAAACACTAGGAGAAAGAAGAAAAGAGTGAGATTCTGGAATATTCCAGCTTATTTAATTTGCCTTTATATCATGGAATGTTGTCTATGGCATCTTAGAAAGTAGGTAAAAGTACTGATTTGGGATTGCACCTTTGCTGAAACTGAGATTATTCTGAATGGTGATTATAATTAGACGTTACTATGCCATTCTAAGCCAGCATAGCAACAAGAACTCAAAATCAGCAATATTTATGTATTTCGGGTAAACTCTTAATTTCTAATCTCCATATTCCAGTGCTATAAACCATCTCCCATCTTCCCATCTTGAGGGATCAATCTTCTCCCTCCCTCTCTCTATCATTTTTATCTTTCCTTTTTAATCAGACTCTTTTCACAGCCTAGAATAGTACCAAGTAATAACTAGTAGTTTCTCAACATAAACTAAAAATGACGGCAGAGGCCCCCATTGTGGTCTGTTTCTACACTCTCCTTAACAGACAGCTAGGCAGAATGCCGCCAGTGAAATTATTTCACATTCCAAAAATAAAATCCAGTTTTGTATTTCAGGTACCAAGTGGAAAAATGAAGATTCTCCTGGTCTTTCTAGGTCTGCTTGGTAATTCTATTGCTATGCCAGTGAGTATTGAAATTTTTTTAGGACTTCCCTTTTTGTGTTCTATTGTTAAATAGCTTGGGGATAATTACAGGGTTTATTTCAACTTATGTTCTGAATTTGTCACCAATATTCTTTCATTTCCAGATGCAAATGCCCCGAATGCCTGGATTTAGCAGTAAAAGTGAGGAGGTATGTATACTCAGTCTCTGGGGAGAATATTTGTAAGCCCTGTCTTGAGAGTCCGTTAAAATAGGGAAAACCTTTTGATATATAAAATTTCTTAAGAAAGAGATGGAGGGAGGGAAATTTGAAAGACTTAAACTCTCAAATCAAGGCAAAGTAATAATTTCTTCAGCACCATACTACCTATGTACTTCAATATTCCTTTCCAAGGTAAATGCAAATTTGTGTTCAAGTATAGGTCATGTTGGCTTCTCTGCTAAGTTTTCAAGCTAACAAAGGTAGATATTTGTACCAAGGTAGACACATAGGCATATAATATCTTCGACATGACTCATAGCCAAAATCATTAGCCAAATTCAACACACATCAGAAAGGAGAATTATCTTTTTCTTCTCTCTTTTTAAAAATTTTTAATGTTTTAGTTATTTTTGAGAGAGAGATAGAGACAGCATGAGCAGGGGAGGGTCAGAGAGAGAGGGAGACACAGAATTGGAAGACAGGCTCCAGGCTCTGAGCTACCTGTCAGCACAGAGCCCGACACGGGGCTCGAACCCACGAACCGTGAGATCACGACCTGAGCCGAAGTCGGACGCTCAACCGACTGAGCCACCCAGGTGGCATCTTTTTCATAGAATTATCACATTTTCAATACTTGAATTTCAAAAGTTAATTAGAACATTCAAAAACTTCAAAGTAGACAAGATTTTTATTCTCTATTACTCTACATTGGTTCTTCTCAAAATAACATTCTGGCTTAAAAATTAAAGTGACATAGGTTTTTTAAATTGCATACTTATTTTAAATTCATGCATAACTAGTAAAAGATGTGACTGTTTTATGTTAAAATCAGACATTCAGTTTATTTCTGGTGATTTGTAGATTGATTAGATAAAATGTTTTCACTTTATACCACATTAATGGATTCCTTTGGTCACAGATGATGCGATATGGTCAATTCAACTTTATGAACTCCCCACATGTAAGTTCTGCTTTGTATTATTTCTGATAATTTCTTGTTTATATATAGATAATTACATTATAAGGTTTTTCATAGCTAATAAAGATACCAACAGCTATCCACATGTTTTACTTACAATGTAGTCATTATAAGAGTTTCAAGGGGGAAAAAATCATTTCACCTGTCTCCTTACCCCAGATTTTCTTATTTATTACTGTTATTCTCTCATGTAAATAAAATCACTTATTAATTACCAACATTCTTTACATCCAAGAGAAATTTGTTCTGGGAAAAGATCACACAACATATATTCACAAATAATAAGGACAAAAAATAGCGTAGTAAATACTCCAGGTGTGTAGGGAGGTCAATTTTATTTGGATTATCTTGAAAGATAACACTAAAATTATGAAATAAATTTTTATCTTATTTAAATAAATTTAGATTATACTTACCATTAGTGCTAATTGTTAGAACCAACTAATAATAAATCATGTATCAATTGTATCTTTTGGCATAAGTTTTCTGACAAAGTTGTATGAAAGTACTACCATACTGTATGTCACTCTTGACTTTTGTGATGATCATGAGAACCACTGGGAGGAAAAAGCAAGGACTTGATCAACTTTTCTTAATCCTTTATTCAAGTCATTCTCTTTGAAAGCTTCTCACCTATAATCATCATTGTTGTCAATTTTCTCTTCAACTATTAATTGGCACAACTCTTTTAAACTCTCACTCTTGGTTTTACTGTGTTTAACACTGGTGTCAAAACAAAGCAATGATGTTTGAATGAGAATTGACATTGTAGGAGGTCAATTCATAAATTAGTTTCTTCAGATTATGGCTATGTTTGTTTCCCTTCCAACCTTGAAATTGTGGAGATTCTGATAATGAAAATGGAATTAATGAAAATTCACCAATAACCAAAAACCAGAGGCACCACATAAGGATGCTTACACCCAGAGAATTTTTATTCTCTCTCTCTCTCTTTCGTTTTTTTTTCTGCTTCTCATTTTTACTTCCTTCATCTCCTTTTTGCTTTTTCTCCTTTCCCAGCCAATAACAAGTCACAGTTTCAAATGTGACACCAAGTCCTCTGTAACCTGACTTTTTATGGGAGTCAGCGCTTCGGAGTTAGAAAATTATCAGCCAAATTCTTAAGCTGAAATTTCTCACCTAATTCTGTCGTTTTGTTTTTTTGGTTAGTTTTCTAGAAGACTGAAATTCATTTCTATAAGACAATATTTAAAGAACTACTAAAGATCTCGAGGCTTCCATTGTTGAATTAAGTTTCATAGAATTTTTAAGATTTTGGCTGTTTTAGAGACTGACATTACAGGTTGAGAAAAGCTGGAATGTCAGCTGTCCTACGGTTTGACTGTTATTTGCTACCCTCACAGATGGCACAGCTGGGCCCCTTGTATGGAAATGGTATGCCTCAGCTCGTACCACAGTATCAGATACCTGTGTGGCCTCAACCACCACCAAACATGGGACGCCCACAGAAACCCTCCTCTCCTTCAGCACCCAAACGCCAAAAGAGCAAAACTGATCAAGTCCCAGAGACCCAGAAAACCAACCAGCCTCAACCGAAAAAGCCACCACCAAAGCGGCCTTTCAAGCAGCCATCACCTACCCCAGCACAGCCAGAAGAGGAAGGCCAGCCACCTCAGGTGAGGCTTGCCTAGCAAAACTCCAAGCCAGTGTCAATAAATGGGCTCGGAGGGATCTGGAAAGCCATACCATCCCCGCATACACACATTGTCCAATGTTCCTCAGTACACATGCCGCTGTGTATGAAATAGAATCTTCAGTTTTGCCGCTTTCTTCTAACACGATGCTGTACTGCCTATCCAAAGTTGCCTGGCAAGTTACCTCCAGCGTTTGTTTGATTACAAATTATCAGGGAAAAAATTACCAACAAGTTATTTACATGTTTTTTTAAAATTACCAAAACATCATTTCCTTAAAGAAGCTTTTTTTACAATGCAGAGACAGCATGAAATTGTGACATAAGCACTAACAGAAGAATCAAGGAACAGAGATCGAATTCTAGCCCCAGCCCTTATTACTTGTATGATCTTGAGCAGTCACTTTACCTTTCTGAGCTTCAGGCTCCCCATGAGTAAAGAAATGATCTCTATGTCTCTTCCAGACCTATGTTTTGACGATCTAAAATAGTGCCTTGAAAGGTAATACTGCTTCCGGTACTTCTGGGTGGCATAAATAATCCCGACTTAAAGCAAGAAGATGTACAAATGGTTTCTCTAGATAACATCCAATGTGGAGCTTTCAAAATGCTGTCTCTTAGTCAATCAACAGACACTATTTATTTATTATCAGACACTATTACAGATGAGATAACACAAAATTAAATGAAAAGACACTCCTGGACCATTTACCAACTGAGAGATTTTGGGCAAATGACCTAACTTCTCTGAACCTCAAAATCTTCAGTGAAAAGGAAATAATGTCTTTAGCACACATATTCTAGGTTTATGTGAGGATTAAATAAGTTTACCACTATAAAATTCTCAGTATAGTACCTATAACATAAGTGTTCAATAATATTAATTGCTATTATTTATTACTATTATTATTATTATTATCTCAGCCCTAAAAATAGAAAATTGCAGTTTAATGCAAAGGGAGATGCAGACTCCCAAGTTTCAAACAATTGTGGTTTTTTTTTAAATATTTTTTTATTTATTTCTAGGAGAGAGAGAGAGAGTGAGCAGGGGAGAGTCAGAGAGAGAGGGGGTTACAGACTCTGAAATAGGCTCCAGGCTCTGAGCTGGCAGTCAGCACAGAGCCTGACGTGGGGCTCGAACCCATGAACCATGAGATCATGACCCAAGCGAAAGTCGGATGCCTAACCGACTAAGCTACCCAGGCGCCCCTCAAACAATTGTGTTTAACAGATTTGTTTCCTTTTCCATTTATCCTTCTCAGTTTCACATCACTATGGTTCTTTCTTTCCTTTTAGGCATTCCCACCATTTGGCAATGGGATGTTTCTCTATCAACAGCCACCATGGCAAGTTCCACATGTAAGTTTTTTTCTTTATACTAGAAATGAAAAATAATATTAGCAGGTCATATCTCTAACTAATATGAGTTCATACTCTAAATGGAATGCTATGTGCCAGTCGGTACAGAGTATGGAAAAAAGTCATCATATCATTAATCATTCAGGAAAAAAAATTTTTAATGAATATTTTACTCAGACAAATTGGAGACATGAACAATCACCAAACAACTACTAATAATTTAATTAATGAATTAATTTTTTTACATTTTTTTCCTTAAATGTTTATTTTATTTTATTTTATTTTTTTTTTTTTTTACAAATAGTTTATTGTCAAATTAGTTTCCACCTAACACCCAGTGCTCATCCCCACAAGTGCCCTCCTCCATGCCCACCCCTCCTCCCCCCCACATCCACCAGTCCTCAGTTTTTGTCAGCATTCAAGAGTCTCTCATGGTTTGCCTCTCCCCCTTTCCCCCACCATTTCTGCCCTTCTTCTCCTCCTTGGTCCTCTGTTAAGTTCCTCCTAATCCTCCTATACGTGCCCACATATGATATTTGTCCTTCTCTGCCTGACTTATTTCGCTCAGCATAACACCCTCAAGGTCCATCCATGTGGCTACGCATGGCCAGATTTCATTGTTTCTCATTGCCATGTAGTATTCCATGGTATAGATAAACCACATCTTCTTGATCCATTCATCCGTTGATGGACACTTAGGCTCTTTCCATGTTTTAGCTATTGTGGAGAGTGCTGCTATGAACATTGGGGTACATGTGCTCCTATGCTTCAGCATTTCTGTATCCCTTGGGTAAATTCCTAGCAGTGCTATTGCTGGGTCATAGGGGAGTTCTATTGTTAGTTTCCTGAGGAACCTCCACACTGTTTTCCAGAGGGGCTGTACCAGTTTACATTCCCACCAACAGTGTAGGAGGATGCCCGTTTCTCCACATCCTTACCAGCATCTAGAGTTCTCTGATTGGCTCATTTTAGCCACTCTGACTGGCGTGAGGTGGTATCTCAGTGTGGTTTGATTTGTATTTCCCTGATGAGGAGGGATGCTGAGCATCGTTTCATGTGTCTGTTGGCCATCTGGATGTCCTCTTTGGAGAAGTGTCTGTTCATATCTTCTGCCCATTTCTTCACTGGGTTGTTTGTTTTTCGGGCGTGTAGTTTGGTGAGTTCCTTGTAGATTCTGGATATCAACCCTTTATCTGATATGTCATTTGCAACTATCTTTTCCCATTCCGTTGGTTGCCTATTAACTTTCTGGGTTGTTTCCTTTGCTGTGCAGAAGCTTTTAATCTTGATGAGGTCCCAACAGTTTATTTTTGCTCTTGATTCCTTTGCTTTTGGGGATGTGTCAAGTAAGAAGTTGCTGCGGTGGAGGTCAAGGAGGTTGTTTCCTGCTTTCTCCTCTAGGGTTTGATGTTTCCTGTCTCACGTTCAGGTCCTTTATCCATTTTGAGTTTATTTTTGTGCATGGTGTGAGAAAATGATCTAGTTTCATTCTTCTGCATGTTGCTGTCCAGTTCTCCCAACACCATCTGTTAAAAAGGCTGTCTTTTTCCATTGGATATTCTTTCCTGCTTTGTCAAAGATTAGTTGGCTGTATACTTTTGGGTCCACTTCTGAGTTCTCAATTCTGTTCCATTGGTCTATGTGTCTGTTTTTGTGCCAATACCATACTGTCTTGATGATGACAGCTTTGGAGTAGAGGCTAAAGTCTGGGATGGTGATCCCTCCCGTTTTGGTTTTATTTTTCAGGATTACTTTGGCTATTTAGGGTCTTTTGTGGTTCCATACAAATTTTTGGATAGTTTGTTCTAGTTTTGAGAAGTATGCTGGTGCAATTTTGATTGGCATTGCATTGAATGTGTAGAGTGCCTTAGGTAGTAATGACATCTTAACTATATTTATTCTTCCTATCCATGAGCATGGAGTGTTTCTCCATTTCTTTGTGTCTTCTTCAATTTCCTTCATAAGTTTTCTATAGTTTTCATCATACAGATCTCTTGTATCCTTGGTTATTAATGAATTAATTTTAAAAGATTGCGCTACTTTGCTACTATTCCCCCACTTCCCTAAGAGATTAGAAAACACAAAGATTATCTTCACTAAATGAATAGGGAAATTGAGACAAAAGGGAGTTTGACAATCATAAGATAAGCTATGATTAGACTAAGGTCTTTCCACCATTTATTATTTCTAGCCACAGATATTTCAGTATAAAGAATCTTGCAAAATAATATTTGCAAGAATCCTTTAAAGTTTAAAATCAATAAAATAAAACAATATTGAATCACAGGCATTAAAAATATAAATCACAAAATAAACTATTTGAACTAAAGAAAAGTTTAAAGGCCAGTTGCTCTTAAACTAACAGAAACAACAAACATTTGGTGGCTTTTTTTTTTCAGCAATGGCATTGTTTTTTCTTCTCTATAATTCTATAACCAAGACACCTTCTTATCAATTAGGAACAATTCATTTCAAGGAATAAGAAATATTCCTTACCTTTTTTTTTTTACCCTTAAAAGAGTGTCTTCCTTTCACTGGCCATACTGAACTAAGAAAACTAAGGCAGTAGTAGTACCAGGTAAAGATTTAAAAAACAGAGAAGCATGATCCTCATGCTGAACTATTATGTCATCCACATGGGATTTCCTGAAGGTCTGTGGGAGTTGGACTGATTTCCAAGCATTCAGCCTCCAAGTTAGATTAGGAAAATAAACATTGATCAAATTAAAAAGTTAGCATAATAATCCAGGAGAATTAGCAGTTTGTCATCCTTAATGTGATATAGACTCTGAAGATAGCATCATTATTTAATCTCCATTATATGTTCTAATATGGATGTTTAGGTCCTAACAGCACTCAGGTCTCTCTCTCTCACTCTCTCTCTCTCTCTCTCTCTCATCCTCTCTCTCCGTGTGTGTGTGTGTGTGTGTGTGTGTGTGTGTGTGTGTGTTGGAGGTAATGGGATGAGGTGACTGCTAGGAAATGCATCCATACATGGTATTTTGAGTAGGATAATCTAGAATTCAGCTGAAATCTTTATATTTACCAATATCCACTGGTGGAATATAATTATAATTAATTATAATTATAATTTATAGTGGATTGTGAGAGCTAATGATTCAAAAGCTAAAAACTAATAATGCTAACACCCAGTCACTGACTTGAACTCTTTTAAGACACATGAGTCTTAAAACAAATGGTAGCGTAGAATGTGGTTTTCTCTTGCATTCATTATGGTGTTCACCTTTCAGAGAGTACCACCAGGTTTTGGACGTCCACCAGTCAGCAATGAAGAAGGAGGGGTGAGTACAAGTAAAGCTTCATTCCTCACATGAGTCTCTGATTTTTTATTCCAGTCTATTAAAAAGGTTAAATTTCAACACATGCATTTGTAGCTCAAGTGCCCATGATATAAGAAAAACATCAAGTAACAAATATAAATGTGATACATTATTCCTCCTCTATGGGTACCAACCTCTGTCTCTCCCTCTCTTTGTCCCTTCCTCTTCCTCTCTCTTCTCCCTATTTCTTTCTTTTTATTTCTCTAAGAAGTCTGACGTAATAACCTTTGCTCCAGGTTGGTACTAGACTCTAGAACAGTGATGGGGCAACTAAGAGAAGGAAGTGAACACATCCTAGAAAGTTATCCCCAGAAGGGAATTAAGTAATCATCTAACTCCTTCATTATACAAATAAATTGAAGCCTAAAGAGGATACATCACTATTCAATTTCACCCACTGAGTGGGTGGATACAGTGGCCCTATAGTCAGTCTTCTGACATCCTATCCAATAGTTTCTTTACCACACCACAGTAGAAGAGCCAAATGCATGTCACAGAGTGATGTACTATTAAAATAGTCTAGCTCAATGTCATAAAAAAAAGTCATTATGGTGATTATGGAATGGAATTCTGCTCCAGGAGCTTACTTCATATTTTCCTCTAAACAGTGATATGTTCTCAGTGAAATGGGGAGAACCTGACAGCTCTGAGAGATGAGAGGGTAAGGAAAGGAGCAAGGAGTTAAAATCATGACATTGAAAATTACTACATCAGCCAGGATATAAGGTGTTTTTAAAAATATCCTTTTGAGGGGTGCCTGGCTGGCTCAGTTGGAAGAGCATGTGACTCTTGATCTTGAGGTCATGAGTTTGAGCCCCATGTTGGGTGTAAAGATTGCATACATATATACACTTTTTTAAATCAAAAAGCTAAAATATAAAATAAAAATATCCTTTTGAAATTGGAATTTGCAGATAAAGTGATTCAGATCATTGTATGCAACCGAGAAACTGGCATTTCAAATTTTCAAAAAGATAGTATGAGAAAATAAGTCCGAATGGCCCAGGCAGTTAGCATATGCATTAAGAAGTTTATTTCCCTCCTCCCATGATTGGCTTATTTCACTTAGCATATTGTCCTCAAGGTTTATCCATGGTGTCATATATTGAAGTTTTCTTCTTTTTTAAGGCTGAATAGCTTTCCATTGTGTGGCTTTACCACATTTGCCTTTTCCATTCATCTGTAGAGAGACATTTAGATTCCATTGTGAATAGTGCTGCAGTAGTAGTTGTGATTTGCAACTGCACAAAGTATAAGGGGGAGGAAATGAAACTGGATATAATTATGGGCCAGATGATTATAAAAATTATTATTGGTGGTGGTGGTGTTATATAATGTATAACATTTGTTAGGTGCTTCCTAAGTGCCAGGCACTGAGCTGTACAATATGGTATTTCTTTTGACCCTCATGACAACTTATAAGATAGATATTATTTTATTATCTTGAGTTTACAAGTAACCAAAGTTTTAATAAACTGAGGGTAGCCCAGGATCATACTATTAATACTGATGGAACAGGGATTTTAACCCATATCTGTTTAGAGCTCCACTCTTTAGACCATGCTGTGCTGTTTTAGATGTTATGCTACGGGATTTAGAGTTTATCCTGTAAGGTAGGGGCAACTTTAAATAATATTTAAAGATAAAAGTGACATAGGGAGCTTGGGTGGCTCAGTCGGTTAAACACCTTACTTCAGCTCAAGTCCTGATCTCACAGTTTGTGAGTTCAAGCCCTGCCTGGGGGTCTGTGCTGACAGCACAGAGCTTGGAGCCTGCTTCAAGTTCTGTGTCTCTCTCTCTTTCTGCCCCTCCCCTGTTCTCTCTCTCTCACAAAAATAAACATTAAACTTTTTTTAAAAAAGGAAAGTGACAGGAGTTTCCCCCAGCCTCTACTGTTCTTGTTCTGATGGCCATGGACAGGAAAGATTAGAGGAAAGTACGATTATACTCAGAGTAACCAGTAAGAAACTATTGCAGTAGTTCAAGAATACTGGGGATAAAGGAAGAGGGGACAGGATGAGAGTTTAGATTTTATAGGACTTGGTTATTAATCAGCTGGGGGAAATACAAAGCAGAAACCTGGGAAACTGGGTCGATAGTGGTGAGTGTTGCTTAGATACAGAAAGTTGGAGAAGGAAGTTTGAGGACAGATAGGTCCGATTCTGGGTACATTCATTTGGAGGTGCCCATGAGACCTTTAGTGACCCAGTCTTCCTGCCTTAGCCTCAGGAGAGAGTGTCAAGGACCAGACTTATGGCTTTAGGAGTCACTGGTATATGTCTACATTGAAAAAAATTGGCCCGCAATAGATTGCTCAAGGTAGATGTATAAAATGAGAACAGCAGAATGAGAGGGACAGAAAATGGAATCTTTTAAAAACAAACACCCCTCAGATTTAGGATCCAGGCCTAGGAAGAGAAAACTGAAAAGTGACAGTCAGAAAGTTAGAGTACCAGAAGAGAGAACTGGAAGGGAATTGGGTCATGGAAACCAAGGAGGAATTGACTTTCAAGAAAGGAAGTATAGCTAATAGTTTTAAAAGAATCATGTGGCTGATTTCCCTATCACATTAAAAAATTCCAAGCAACACCATGGTGGGAAACAAATAATAATTACCGATTTCCATCTTCTTCCTTACAGAATCCTTACTTTGGATATTTTGGATATCAGGGATTTGGGGGTCATCCTCCTTATTATTCAGAAGAGATGTTTGAACAAGATTTTGAAAAACCCAAAGAAAAAGACCCTCCCAAAACAGAGAGTCCAGCCACTGAACCCTCGGGTAATTCAACAGGTCCTGAGACTAATTCTACTCAACCAAATGCACCTGGAGGAAATCAGGGCAGAAATGACACCAGCCCAACAGGTAACAGTGGCCATGGCCCAAACACTGTGAGTAATCCTATGGCTCAAAATGGGGTTATCTCACCCCCTACAGTTAATGTTTCAGGCCAGGGAGTACAGAGAACTCAAATCTCGTGGGGACCAAGTCAGCCAAATATTTATGAAAACTATCCAAATCCTAACATCCGAAGTTTTCCTGCAGGAAGACAATGGCATCCCACTGGTACTATCATGGGACGTAGACAAAATGGGCCTTTTTACAGAAATCAACAGATTCAAAGGGGTCCTCGGTGGAACTCCTTTGCTTTGGAAGGCAAACAAGCAGTTCGTTCAGGAAATCCGATTTATCGCAAAGCTTATGCTTCTACTGCAAGAGGCAATTCCCCCACTCATACAGGAAATCCAGGAAACGTCAGAAGAAAGCCTCAGGGACCAAATAAACATCCTATGGGAACAAATGTTGCTCCTCTGGGTCCCAAACATGATACTGTTGTCCGCAGTGAAAAAATCCAAAATCCAGCAGAGAAACCAGTAGGTCCAAAAGAAAGAATAGTCATTCCTACAAGGGATCCATCTGGCCCCTGGAGAAACTCTCAAGATTATGGAGTTAATAAATCAAACTATAAACTGCTTCATCCTGAGAGTAACATGCTAGTCCCAAATTTTAATTCTGTTAATCAACATGAAAACTCTTATTACCCAAGGGGAGAGTCCAAAAGAGTCCCAAATTCTGATGGACAAACCCAAAGCCAGAATTTGCCCAAAGGGATTATTTTGGAGCCAAGAAGAATCCCTTATGAATCAGAAATTAATCGACCGGAATTAAAGCACAGTACATATCAACGTGTATACCCTGAGGAAATCCCTTCTCCTGCAAGAGAACATTTTCCTGCTGGAAGAAATATTTGGAATCATCAAGGAATCTCTCCACCTATTAAGGAAGACCCCGGGATGCAGGAAGAACACTTACCTCATCCTTCCCGTGGCTCGAGGGGAGGTGTTTCCTACCCTGACTATAACTCTTATAATCCCAGGGAAAACTCACCATACCTTAGAAGCAATACATGGGATGAGAGAGATGATTCCCCCAATACTATGGGGCAACCCAAAAATTCACTGTACCCCATGAATACTCCAGACCTGAAAGAAACAGTCCCTTATAATGAAGAGGACCCAATTGATCCAACTGGAGATGAATCTTTTCCAGGCCAAAGTAGATGGGGTATGGAGGAGTCGAGCTTTAAAGAAGGCCCAACAGTTAGACACTATGAAGGTGAGCAATATACCTCAAATCAACCAAAAGAATATCTTCCCTATTCCTTGGATAATCCGTCAAAACCCAGGGAGGATTTCCCTTATGGTGAATTTTATCCCTGGAACCAAGATGAGAATTTTCCATCATATAATACAGCTCCTACTGTACCACCACCGGTGGAGAACAGGGGCTATTATGCTAATAATGCCTTTGGACAAGAAGAAAGCACTCTATTTCCTTCTTGGAACTCCTGGGACCATGGGATTCAAGCCCAAGGGCAGAAAGAAAGAAGGCGATATTTTAACAGAAACTTTTGGGATCGGCCAACAACTTTACACAAAGCTCCCCCTAGTCCACCACTCCAAAAAGAAAACCAGCCCTATCCTAGCAATACCCCAGCTGGGCTTCAGAAAAATCCAACATGGCATGAAAGTGACAATTTGAATTATGGCCTGCAAATTACTAGGTTAAATTCACCAGAGGGAGAACAGTTGGCTTTCCCAGACTTAATTCCTCCAAGTTACCCAGCAGGTCAAAAAGAAGCACATGTATTTCATCTAAGCCAGAGAGGCCCTTGCTGTGCTGGTGGCTCCACAGGACACAAGGATGATCCACTTGCTCTACAGGACTACACTCCGTCCTTCGGCCTTGCACTGGGGGAGAACCAAAACACCAGCCCTCTGTATACAGAAGACAGTCATACTGAACATGCAGGGAACGCCATCTCCCCTCCCAGCAACCTACCTGGCCAAAGAAACAGCTCAGAGAAAAGACTGCCTGGAGAAATTCAAAACCCAAGTCCTTTCAGAGATGATGTATCCACTCTGAGGAGGAACACGCCATGTTCTATGAAGAATCAGCTGAGCCAAAGGGGAATTATGCCCTTTTCTGAAGCCAGTTCCCTTCAATCAAAGAATATCCCTTGCCTCAAAGGTGATCTTGGAGGAGATGGGAACAATGCTTTGGAACAAATATTTGAAGGCAACCAGCTCAATGAAAGAACTGTTGACCTTACTCCTGAGCAGCTTGTTATGGGTACACCTGATGAAGGTCCCAATCCAGAAGGAATCCTAAGTGAAATACAAGGAAATGAGGGTGAAAGACAGCAACAAAGACCATCAAGCATCCTACAGTTACCATGCTTTGGCTCCAAATTAGCAAAGTATCATTCCTCCAGCCCTGGAACTACATCTGACATTGGAAGGCAAGGCCCATTTGATGAAGATCCAATTATGCCTACTGAAAGTCCTAACTCATTGTCTAGGTTAGCTACTGGGGCACAGTTTCAGAGTATAAATGTAGACCCACTTAATGCAGATGAACACACTTCATTTGATACTCTTCAAATAGAGACCAATCCACAGGACCATGTGCAAGACTGTTTACTACTTCAGGCCTAGGGATTATCCCAACCAAGCATTCTTTGGGGAAGGAAAATACCTGATATTCTATATCTGATATTCTACATCTGGTATTCTACAGTGGTTTCCCAACTTTTTCTCCTAACCCTCTTGGTGATCCTTAAGTTCTTCCCTATTCCAGCAATAGAGGTAGTGGCCCAGGTGATGCTGGTAAGATTGGACCCCTGGGGATTGCTAGATTCAGTACTATCAGTAATTAGCACAGACCTTAAAAAGAAGCAGAAAGGCTATGACCTTCATCCTTGAAATGTGGAAGCCGCTTGTCTGGGTTAATTTCCTTTGTTTGCTAAATCTTCCCTTTTCTCTCAAAGTTCCATACTTGCAAAATTCTCTGGTTTTGCAAGATAGAAAGGCAGATGAAATTTCCATTTTATGTATGGAGATCTATACATCAGTATAATCCAAATGATTGTACACTTTTTTCTTGTGTTGGTCTTTCTCAGTTTTTTTCCCTAGTTAATATTCTTTTGACCCCTTTTTTCTTCCACTACTTTTCTCTTTTCTTTTTTCTTCCACTATCATTTCCTTTCTTCCTTCCATCTTTTTTTCTGTCAACTGTTCTGTATTTTGCGTCCTATTTTTGTCTTCCCTATCTGTCCCACTTTCTGTCATTTCTTACATACTAAGCAATCTTCAAACATTACTAGTCTTTATGTCTACCTTCTTTGCTATGTCTTTGCCTCTTTCCACCTTTCTGTTCTGTCTCCTAATGGATCACTTGTCAACCAATCCTCTTCTTCTCTGACTTTTTTCTTTTCTATTTATCTTTTTTCCCTGCTACTCCATTTTCATATCTTAATACTACATATCTCTGCTCCTTTTTGTATCTACTCTCCAAATCCTACCCTACTCTTTTTGACCCAGCCTAACCATCATTGTAGAATATATTTCAGAAATAGGAGACACTGGTACCTACTCTTGTTTTTAATTTTCTTATGGCCTTTACCAGGTAGACACAGCTTAGCCGGAGGAAGACATTCAAGAAGTGTGGGGAAGACAGGCTAGTTACCTAGAACTAGCGATCTGGAGACAAGGCTTAGGAATGTGGGGAGGGAAATACTGCCACTCTGGGACTGAGCACCCAGATAAAAAGTGGTGGCCTTGGGGTAGCTGGGTGTTTCAGTTGGTTAAGCATCCGACTCTTGATTTCTGCTCAGGTCAGATCTCATACTTCATGAGTTCAAGCCCCATGTTAGGCTTTGCACTCACTGAGTCTGCTTGGGATTCTCTCTCTCTCTCTGACCCTCCCCTTCTCTCTCTCTCTCTCTCTCTCAAAAGAAATCAATAAACTAAAACACAATGTAGGGCTTGCCACACCCCATCACCAATGCATACTCTGCAGGATTTGGAGAGTACATTTTGGGAAACACCATCCTAACCATGTAAGAGAAACATCCAATGGCCAGTTTTCCTTAATAGCATAATAGAAATTATTCTACCAGTGTATGCTACTATCAACATAAAGACTTATTCTTCATGTCCTGGAAGAATTATTTGCAGACATATTTTCTTTGTATCCTGATTAAATGGTGTAAATTATTTTGTAAAGTAGATATCTCTGTATTACCTTGCTTAGAATATATATCTAGGTGTTTTGTTTTGTTTTTTAATAACAACATTTTGGCCTACTATCTGTCGATTCCTTCTTAGAGGGGGAGAATTCTTGGAATTATCTAGAAAGTTACTTCTAACTCTAAGGAGTTTCTTAGGAGAAAATTTCCTGGGAGAGATTTCATAAGAAGATCTCAGAAATTTGAGAATATACAATGTTGAAAAGTTTAAGAGGAAAGGAATCTGGTGCTTTGAGTCTTCTGAAGTTCTTGGCACAGTGTCTTGCATATAGTAGATAATCAATAAATATTAATTGACCAATTTTAAGGGCTTTTCAAGCTCCCATTAAAATCCTGTGGTGTGCTTTTCCTATGGGCAAACCATATGGGATACTGAATTAGCCATGTCATACTTTGTAGCTTTATATACTCAGCAACATAGAATCTCAGGATTAGAAGTGATCTTAGAGGTAGATTATGCAAGCCATCGACCAATTGTTAAAATCCACCACCCACACTTTTATATCTTAATCACACACTGAAAAATCATTACCTTTTTCTATATAAAACTGTCTCTTAAGAATTATCCTTACTAAAATAAAACTACAGGTTTTGTTTCACTTTCTTTCCACATGATTTTTTAATCTAGATATGAATACTTTCACTGTAAAATATGCATTCACTTAAATATTTTATAAAACATATGAATCATTTGTTTTGGCAGATATCTTCATCCATGAGGCACCATGACTTAAATTATCATCTAAGATTTCCATAATGTAAAATGTAAAAGCACAGTGGGACAAAAATATCCATTGAATCTAAGAATATAGAGTGAAAAAAAAAAAAAAACCGAGGTGGGGAGATGTCTCTATCGAACATCACTTTACCTCATCAGCTCAAGTATCCTTGTACCGGCTGAATACCAGGCCCGAGTTTCTCACAGTAAAGTGATTATTCTTTGTGCCATTGGTAAGTTATTAATGAGCTTTCAAAGTCAGTTCTAAGGTTAAGGTGCACACACTCAATATGGAAGTCTCTGATAGTGATCCCCTTTTCTTCTAGCACCCACACCCTACCACCACAGCCCCTCATAGGGTGAGTTCCTATGTCTAGTGGCTGTCATCCAGTGGTTCTAAAATGACTGGCTATATTCTGGTGGTGTCTTTAGTCAATAAAGTAGAAAGAGAACAAGAAAATAATACCCAAGGGTAACCAACATCCAGCAAAACTAACACACACTTGCTTTATAAGCTTTTTTGTCTCACAGCCTACAGTAGATTTGTCTAGATATTGGCCATATATCCAGTTGGCTGGGAAACCTTACATTTGTTCATGTAAAGTAGAAAGAAGAGCAGGATGATGAAATGTGGGGACAGGTACCTCTGAAAACTGAGCTTGGTAGGCATTATCATGGAGCTTCTTCCTCTGGTTTTCAGATCCCCTGAACAAATTTTACTTTAGTCACTCATGTTAGAGTCTTAACTTTATACATCTTTTAAAGAAAATTCACAAGAGATGACCTTTGGTTTACTTTTATTGCTTGCTTTGCCATCTCTCTGCCTTTACTTACCCCACTCTCCTTCAGTCATGACCCGAAAGACCCTAAAAGAGATCCACCTTGCCCTCAGGAAACCAAACTTTGTTTCTAAAAACCAAAAGGGGAACTAGAAATGTGGGACTTAAAATCAACGGCTCTGTCCCTCCTTCACAAAACCTCAAAGATTTCACTGTGACTCAGGCCACTGCCCAATTAAAACTCAGACGAAAACTACACTTGATGGAAAATGGGTCATCATCATCTCACAACAGAATGTAGCTTTTAGTTTTGGCCACCTGTTTTTCCTTGCCTCTGTACCTCAGCTCCACCCCAGTAATATCGGCTACTGGACCTTTTCTCATACATTAAATTCATAGCCAGAAACGAGATTCAGCTAGCAACAAAATTCCATGCTGGTGGAGGAAAATTCTTCAAACAGAGGAGGAGGCAATGAAGCTGTAATCCACACAGATAAAATTGTGGCATTGATGAAGCTGCCCTCAATGCCCCATCACCTCCTCAGGAAAGGTCCTCTGCTGTCCTATCGCCCCATTTTATCTGCCTCTATCTCTGTGCTTCATCAGAACTTGGACAGTCATTTCCTCTGAGCTTACCCAAATAACCATGCCTCATTCCTTTCTGCACTGCACAAGGCAGGTATTGGCCATGGTGAACTTGGCAAAAGATTCCTTCCCAAGTATTGACCAATATTCAGTCCTCCCAAATCATCGAGCAGGCCCTTACAGGGTGAATGTAATCATGGCTAGTTACAGAAGGATAATAGGATAATGGAAGGAAATTTTGTTGGGGTAGGACCTTGTCCGTCCCTTAGCTACAAAACCATGCCGGCGGTTGTCTCCCCAACCTAAGATTCAGGTTCTTTCTGGCAACGTTGCAGGCTGTACCAGCAATGGTCAAGTTTTAATGCACACTTGAATCTTGTGGAAATGTAGATTTTTATTTCATCATCTGGAGTGCGACATGTGATTCTGTATTCTGAACACGCCCCCACGTGAAGATGAATCGGCCGGTTGGTAGACTAAAGTTGTAGTGGCGATGCGCTAGGCTATTTCCTGTAAATAAGGGACAACTGCACATTCACTAGGTAGGGAGAGAAAGGTCTTAACCACTGAAAAAACTGAGTATCACCAACTTGAGGGAATGTGCATAAATGAAGCATGTAATTGGATTAGAGAACATAAAGAGAAAGAGGAGCAGGCCAGTCCTACATTTATATCACACTTTTTTCTCTCTCTCTGCATGAGTCATGTATTCTAGAAAGTTCTACTTCCATTCTATTGCATTATTGTATCCTTCAAGACTACCCCCGGCTTAACAACCCCAACTTTCCTGAGGGCTCACAGCACATTATCTTTTATATTTAATCACACATTGTTTTGTATCATGTGTTTTTTCCTGTGTTAGTTCTGCCTATAGAAGGTGGAAAAAAAACTCCTAAGAAGAAAGGCCCAGTTCTTATCCTTGCGTATCCCTTATAACAACTGGAACTGTGCTGAGCACAGAATGGATGCTAAATAAGCATCACTTTTTCTTTAAATATATTTTATAAATGAATAGAAATCCAGAATTTCCTAAATTTTAATATAATTGATTAAAATAAAAAATTAATAATCACTAATATTTTTCTAATTACAAGATACACACTCATTGTTGAATATTTGGCAAATAATGAAAAGTAAAAGGTAACAAATAAAAATAACACATAATCCTACCATCTAATGTTAGTATTTTGTCCTATTTTCTTTTAAGTGTGGGCATGGAGGGAGGGAGTCTTAAAATAATTCTTTTATGAAATATCCTCCACTTCCCTCTTCATGTTGTATTTTCAATTTCCACACAATTAAAAATACTTAAAGTTTCACTCTCATTGCCTGTGAAATATTCAGAAATATACTATCATTACCTTTGACACTGAAGTTACTTATAGATTTTCACTACCATTAATAATGTTGTGATAAATATCTTTATGCCTCTTTGTCCATATTTCTAATTATTTCCTCAGAAATAATTACTGAGGGAAATGGAATGAAAATGTTTTTTAGACAGGATAACATACTGTGTGAGAGCATTGTCTTTGGAGTCTGAGAGTCTTGGATCCATCTAAAGGTTATCCATATACTATTTGTAAAATATTAAGATTATTTCATCTCTTTGAATCTCAGTTTTGTCATTTGTAAAATGAAGATAGTATTTATTTCATAGGGCAGTTAACGAGCATTAAATGAAAAGTGTGTTAAAAATGAATATGCGTTGTATTTCATAAATCAACCACCAGGGGGCAATGGAAGATTAGAATGCTAAAGCTGTAGGGTCTTAATTTCCAAACAGCAGCTTCACCTGGGAATTTTTTGAGACTTGCTATTTCTCCTGATGCATCCCAGATCTACTCAATCAGAATCCCTTGGGGGTGGGGCCAGCAATCTGTTACCATGAGTCTTCCAGGTGAGTCTCATGCATGCCAAAGTTTGAGAATCACTGATCTGATACATATTCACATTTTTCTCTCATTTGTTGACTGAGAGAGAAGAGCTGAAAAACAATTAACACACAAAACCAACTGCAATCTACAGAAGGCCACAACAGCCGTACTAAGTGATATAAATACATTATGTATATTGGGGTTTTTTGCATTAAAAAAACCCACTATAGGATAGTTCACTCCCATTTTTCAACCTTAGATTCAATGAACTTGCCCTTAGTGACCTGCCATTCACTAAGAATAGTCTGTATTTCAATCCAGGCCCTGGCTTTACCCACTATACTACACTGCCACCCCGAAGCCAAGACCTGGGCAGTGCATCAGAGGTTAATTTTCCTATCCAACTGCTTCTAGGTTAGGGAGGCCATGTGTGTCTGGTTAAGAACGTGTAGGGGTGCCTGAGAGGCACAGTTGGTTAAGTGTCTGTCTTTGGCTCAGGTCATGATCTCAGTACTCGTCCGTTGGAGCCCCGCGTTGGAGTCTGTGTCTCCGTCTTTGTCTGCCCCTCCCCCACTCACCCTCTCAAAAATGAAAAAATGTTAAAAAAATTTTTTAACAACAACAAAAAAGGACGTGTATACAATGGTGTAGTTGTGACTGCAGACATATAATTATGCTCCATTTTGAATATCAAGTTGTATAAAACAGTTAGAAATGACAATAGTCTTAAAGTGAAAACTGAGTACTTAGTTTGGGTGTATTAGTTTCTAAGGGCTTCGTACACAGAAGCATTACTCTTACTGTTAATTAATGTAATATTTCTTTACTGGTGCTGAGTGCACTCACTTAGGCAACTGAGTGGCTAACTTGTCAAGAACTATACAGAAGGAAAACATTCTCACCAATAGTAACCGCTTATGCCTGTCTTTTAAAAATATGCACTTAATTCAGGGGCACCTGGGTGGCTCAGTCAGTTAGGTGTACAACTTCGGCTGAGGGTGTAATCTCATAGTTCATGGGTTTGAGCCCTATTTCCGGCTCTGTGCTGACAGCTCAGAGCCTGGAGCCTGCTTTGGCTTCTGTGTCTCCCTCTCTCTCTGCCCCTTCCCTGCTTTTGCCCTGATTCTCTTTCTCAAAAATAAACACAAAAAATGTTTTAATAAAAATATCCACTTAATTCAAATTAAAAAGGAAGGACAAAAAGTTCAAAAATAATTGACTTCTGACAGATCAATGAATTGGGCACATTAACCTCAAAATGCTGCATGAGTTGTAAGAAAATGTTATCGTGGGCAATACATGACTGCCAAAGAGCCTCTATTAATATTTGTTAGGGCTACAGCAGTGATTCAGTTTTCATTGTCCTCTACTAGACGAGTGAACCAGTCAAATTGTTAATTACCCACTGAATTGTTTTTCTCACTTACCGTATAAAAGAAACACCCAAAGAGTTACTGTGAGAATTAAATGAGAGGACATAAGGGAATCAGCCGGCATGTGAAAAATGCTTGGGATCACCATCCTTAAACCAGATACCAAATAATTGGCCACTATTTAACTTAGGCCTTGCAGAAGCAGAATCTAAGATGAGCTTAAAGGTGTAGGAGACTTATAAGGAGAAGTCCGTCTAAGAGAAAATGGGGTGGGAGCCCAAGAAGACTTGGAGACCTGTCAGACCCCGATGCAGGTCTGACGCATGTGGAGGAAAGAGGCTCGGAAGGAAGGTTGGGTAGGTAGTATCTAACGGTGGGCAGAGCCAAAAATGCTTAGTGCATTTGATGGGGAGTCCTCAAGTCAGTCGTCCATCGGAAGAGTCCTGTGTCTCCCAGGAATGAGCCCGTCTTAGTATCCTCGCCACACTCAATCATTACCGGATGGAAGCGGCCCAGGGACCTCTCACACAAGCTAGAGCCATACATCAAATAAGCTTCCTGCAGAGCCATGGGTCTTCTTTCACAGTTGCCTCATCTATGCTGATTCCTTAGTGTTTTCCTGCTAAATTGCCCACATAACAAGCAAACTTATGAATGAATTTTAATCTTTCTTCAACAACTCTCATTTAAGGGCCAGCAGATACACTGGATTTATATTGCATGAGTTAATGCTCAATAAAGCACTTATTTTTTTTTTTGTAATTTTTTGGTGAATTTTTCTTTAGAGAGATAGAGAAAATATATACTTGTATTTTTTTAAATAGTTTATTGTCAAGTTGGTTTACATATAATACCCAGTGCTCATCCCCAAAAGTGCCCTCCTCCATGCCCATCTCCCCACTTCCCCTGTTCCCCACCCCCATCAGCCCTCAGTTTGTTGTCAGCATTCAAGAGTCTCTCATGGTTTGCCTCCCTCCCTCTCCACAACTATTTTTCCCTTCTTCTCCCTCATGGTCCTCCGTTAGCTTCCTCCTAATCCACTTATATGTGCAAACATGGTATCTGTCCTTCTCTGCCTGACTTATTTCGCTCAGCATAACACTCTTTAGTTCCAT
The DNA here is from genome assembly GCA_017311185.1 of Proteles cristata cristata. NCBI lineage: Eukaryota > Metazoa > Chordata > Mammalia > Carnivora > Hyaenidae > Proteles > Proteles cristata. Next base: position 948,178 of record JAESUZ010002451.1, read on the forward strand.
CCATGTTTCTACACATGGTCAAATTTCATTCTTTCTTATTGCCATGTAGTATTCCATTGTATAAATACACTGCATCTTCTTGATCCATTCGTCACTTGATGGACACTTAGGTTCCTTCCATGATTTGGCTATTATTGAGAGTGCTGCTATGAACATTGGGGTACATGTGCCCCTATGCATCAGCACTCCTGGATCCCTTGGGTAAATTCCTAACAGTGCTACTACTGGGTCATAGGGGAGTTTTAGTGTTAATTTTTTGAGGAGCCTCCATACTGTTTTCCAGAGGGGTTGCACCAGCTTACATTCCCACCAACAGTGTAGGAGGGTGCCCATTTCTCCACATCCTCGCCAGCATCTAGAGTCTCCTGATTTGTTCATTTTAGCCACTCTGACCAACGTGAGGTGGTATCTCAGTGTGGTTTTGATTTATATTTCCCTGATGATGAAAAAATATGGAATCCTTCATGAATTTGCATGTCATCCTTGCGCATGGGCCATGATAATCTTCTCTGTATCGTTCCAATTTTAGTATATGTGCTGCCGAAGCGAGCACTCAATAAAGCACTTAGATCAGTGTCTTAGCACATGGTATGTGCCAAATTGTTATGAACATGATAGGTCTTAGAGTTTAACTGAACTTCTGAAAGAATGAAGACCTATAGAACTTGGGTTTGCTCTTAAGTTACCTTTTTCAGCTGTTATTTGATGAGGGAATAATGCTGGAATAAGGGTCTTTATTACAAGAATCTGCAACATGGTAACCAAAACTTTTTCTGTTGGGTATGCAGAAACCCTAAGGCAGAGATGGGGAAAGAACAGAGGAGCCTCTTCAGAAAAGTGTCCCCCTAAAAGTTCTCATCACAGGGGAAAAAATTTTTTATCACTATATGAGGTGACAGATGTTAACTCAATTTATTGTGGTAATATTTCACAATAGGTACATATGTAAAGTCATTACACTGTACACAGTGTTATCTGTCAATTATATCTCAATAAAACAGTGGGGTGGGGGCGGATAGAAACGTAGATTCACAAGCGTCTCAGGAACGTTCCTGGTATAATTTGAAACCAGCCCCTTAACACAGAGGACAGGGAGAGACCAAAGAAAGAAGCAGGCCATGTTGGTAGATGGCAATTTTAACAAAAGCAAAGGGAACTTACACATAAGGCTTGTCAAGACGAATGGATCCCCACACCTGCCCACCAAATCTTAAAAGCTTATAAAGAGGCTTTAACTGGGCTCAAACACATATGCAGTCACAACACATCACTATCTCAAGGCGATGTGCTTGGAGCAGCCTCTGGGAACAGGAAAGGCAAGGGAAACCCACATTCCAAGGACAGGGGAACAGGGAGAGAAGGCGCTAAGTGCCCAGGTCCTGCCTATGGGTCAATAGGTGGTTACATCTTTTTTGATCACGTTCCCCAGCAATTCCCCATAAATTCTCATAACACTTCAGACCCTATTTCTTTGCCTTTATGAGGTTCTGTCAAATGATTGTCATTATTTATGCATATGTCTTATTTCCTTAAGTAAGCTGTATGCATGTTCATTCATTCAACAAATATTTGTTGAGCTCCTCAATGAGCCAGGCGATGTGCTGGGTGGTGGGATATATCACTGGGCAAAAATATCTGCTCTTGTGGGCCTTACACTCTAGTGGGGGAGAGAAACTATAAACATGATAAATAAGTAAATTATATAGTCTACTAGATGGTGATAAGTGCATGGGGAAAAAGTAACCAAGATAAGGAAATGGGGTTTGCAATTTTAAAAAACAAGGTGAGCTTCATGAGATGACAACTGGGCAGAGGTCAAGGGAGTGAGTGGTGGTGACTATTTTGAGGGCACTTATCACAGCTTAATCACCAAAAATGTAGCACGATTCATTGCGTATGATAAATATTTAATACATGTTTACTGATTAAATAAAATTTAAAGACTTGGCTAAAACCACACACTAGGTCAAAGATTAGTCAAGAATGATGTATCTTTAGCACATCAAAACTATGATCCCCACTGAAGCACTTGAGTGTTCCAGCTATATCCAAAACAAACCAAACAAAAATTGAATAATCAGTATGAACCCAGTGGAAGTTATTAAAAATTACTGTTACCGTTAGAAAAAAAAGATAGGCCCGCCTGGGTGGCTCAGTAGGTTAAGCATCTGACTGCTGGTTTCGATTCAGGTCATGATCTCATAGTTCATGAGTTTGAGCCCTGCATCAGGCTCTATGCTGACAATGCAGTGCCTGCTTGGGATTCTCTGTCTCCCTCTCCCTCTGCCCCTCCACCCACTCATTCACTCAGGCATACATGCTCTCTCTCTCTCTCAAAGTAAATAAATAATCTTTAAAAAAAAAAAAAAACAGAGAGAGAAAACAGAACAATGTCTCTTCAGGAAAATTTTACTAAGCGGCCTCCCATTATTTCAAATCCAAAGTTAGCATTTACTTTCCATAGAACCCTGGGATATATATGTCAACTGGCCTTGGCCTTCTGCCATGAGAAGTTTTATGTGCCGTGATCAACACTATGTTTGTCAAGAAGGACCTTGTCTTTTAATTTAAATCTAGGTTTAAATGACAAAGCTACTTCAAGTATGTACATGTATGAAATCAATGATTAATGCATAATTATATCATACTTACAAATTGTTCATCAGTAATGTTATATTTTAACTTACATACAACAAAGTTAACACAAGTTTTTTCAACAAATTATTTCACACGGGTATATGCTCATGAATCTATTTAATTATTCAAACTGTGCTAGAGAATACATATTTTGGAATACATATTTCATCAGATTGTGTTACAACGTACATGATTTCCAATGGGGAATTTCTTATATTATCCTGATTATAAAAAAAAAAAAACCAATCTGTGTCATTTGCCATGGAATCCATGTTATGTCAAAATATAGTTTTCAAAGATGCATTTAATTATGTCATGTTTGGCTCATTAGTTCCATAAATGGAGATCCCATTTTAAATTACTTTTACAAATATTTTCAAAGCATGTTTTCCAAATATTATTTTTCTAGTGAAGACATATAACTGACTTATGTTTACATATAAATTTTCTCTACACAGTGGTACTTTTTAAAAAGAGAATAATAGTGCAGAAGGTGCCAAAGCTCTGGCTCTCCAAGGCAACGCCAAAAAAAGAAAAAAGAAAAAGGAAAAGAAAGTTGAAATTTAATTGTTTCTTCTGATGTTTACTCTTTGGGTTTTATTTTCTCCCCTTGTTTATTTTTAAATGCTAGAAATTATATTCCTAAGGGCATCCACCCCTTTGGGCAAGGATGATGAGAGATTTCAATACTCAGAGTAAGAATGTACAGTTGAAAAGTAATTTCAATAAAAATAATCACGCTACTATTTCAGTTTGGGGTTAGTTTTACATGAAGGAAAAAAAAGTCATTGTTTCAAATTCATTGGTGGTAAATATATGAACTTTCTGCCTCAAAATGAAGAGCCTTTTAAGATAAGGGGCTATGCAGTCAGCAATGACTTCAGTTAGTCAGGGTAGCAGGAATCCGGGGTCAAGGCTGTTTCCACCATCCTGGTCACACCACCATAGGTAAATGGGACCCGATTTGTATAGCACTTGTTTCTGTCGTAAGTGTAGCAGACCTCATTCTCTTCCTCACAGATGTTGCTCTGGCTGGCCATAACTATTTGATTTTCCAGCTCCACTTCGACAGGATCACATTTTTTACAGCTGAAAAATAAAAATGGTTATTAGACAATAGTCACCAAATGTTGTGTCAGAATCTGGGTGACTATTCATTTCTATCCACAATCAGCTGGCCCTTGAGGCTCTGACCTGACAACTGACAAAAGGTAACTCCTTTCAGACCTCAGCTGCTCTAAATTACAGAAGAGTTAACAGGATTTTTCAGCCTTTAGTATATATAAATTAGTTGAAAGTAAACAATATAATTAATGATATGATAATATTATGGTTTTGTCTATACAGTATATCACCTTGTAGTCTCTTAGGTTTGCTCCTAAATGTAAATGAGGATTAAACAGGTTATCTGTAGTGACAAAGAAGGAAGAAGTTTTTTTAAAGTTTATTTTGAGAGAGAGAATGCTTGTGCATGCAAGTGGGGAAGGAGCAGTGAGAAAGAGAGAGAGAGAGAAAGAGGTAGAGAATCCCACGCAGACTCCAGGGTGTCAGTGCAGAGCTTGATGTAAGATTCAGTCTCACGAATTGTGGGATCACAGCCTGAGCCTAAAGGAAGAGTTGGATGCTTTACCAACTGAGCCACACAGACGCCCCAGAAGGAAGAATATATTTAAGAAAAAGAAATTGTTTGATGTTGGATTCCATAGTTTGTAAAGAAACACCTACATGTTAATATGTGTGAAATCCAATTATTTAAGTATTAAGACAAATTGGCCCTTCCTGTACTAATGGCAATAATTTCTTATTTAGAATAAATTTATAGCTAACTTTTATCTGTGATAAAGCTTTATAAATGCATGGCATCTAATAATTAACACAGGAATTAATGTATGCAAAGTTCAAATTATATTAGTAAATGTTTGTTCCCCATATATTCAGAAACATTCTCACTAACAAATTTAAATAAAAGTTATGAAGTTCCATATCTATATTAGTATGAAGGAAAATCTCTTACACGTCAGACAAATGGTACACGAAGTTGGTTCTCACTGGAGAGGTGGGATCAGAGATATTCTCCCTGTTCATCAGAGGGACACTAAAAAAAGAAAGAAAAGAAATCAAAACAATGAAACTAAGAAATATTGCTAGGACAGTACTTAGTATCTCATCAGTAATTTAGTACGTTTGCACTCTATAACACTATCCAAACACAACACAGTAATACTGTTGCTCAATTTCACGGTAATTGGCATATTTTAAATTTTAATAATTGGCATACTTCCCATCCAAAGCAAATCTCCCAGAAGCTTCTCTGTCGATGATTTTCGCTTAGTTGGCTAATCCCTGCTTTTCCTTTAAAACTCAGCTCAAGTTTTACCCTCTTTATGATGATCCATTCTCACCCCTGAGCAAACTCCTTCCTCTGCTGCCTCCCTGATGTTCATGCATCTTTATTATAACAAAGGCCGTATCATAGTTGCTTGCCTACGGGGTAGTTGCTTCCCCAAACGGCACAAGTTCTCTGTGGCAAAAACATGTATGCTCTCTCAATGCCTTTCTAGATGTGTGGCATGTAGAATATGTTCAATATTTGTGGAATAAATGGACAGATATTATTATCCATATTTTTGGACTGCAGAAAATATGAACCGGAGAGCTCTGTGATCGACCCAAGTTCACACAACTACTAAGTAGGAAAGCTGTAACTGGAATCAAGATCCCTAGATTTGTTGATCCTCCGTGAAAATCACCCTTATCAACTAGATGAGGTGATTTCATTAATGTTCACATTTTTTCATCTATGTCATCATTCCTCTTCATGTGTGCCCCTCCCTACCAAATGACACAGAGGAAAACATGTGGATGGATTTAGCAACACAATCTCCATAGATATCAAGCCAGAAGATTAGACAGTGTCTCTAAGTTCTCCCTCTCTGTGATGACTTACGCCTAATCCATCTAACAGTTCAACCGATTCTGATTCTTTGCAATCTGTGCACTTAGTTCAGGACACCACCATTTCTTTCCTAGATCGTAGCAATATATTAGCCACATTATTGCCCAATTGGCCTCTAAAATACTAGCCTAATTTTCTTCTCTGCCTAAAACCTACAGTGTCTTCACACAAATAACAGAGTACCCTTATGATGGCATAGAAGGCACTTCACGATATGCCTCCCCCTCACCAGCCCCATCTCTCACCATGCCACTCTCTTTACATGCCAGCTGTAAGCAGCTGCTTGCAATTCCACAAATTTACTAGGCTTTTCTCATCTCCAAGTCTTAACAATAACAAAAGCAGTAACAGTTCTGACATTAACTAAGTATTAACAGAGTGCCTGGGATTATCGGAAGCATGTTCTGTGATGATCTCATACAATTCCTTACGGCAACCATTTCCTTTCCCTGGAATGATCTGCCTCACCTACCAACCCTGCCGTTCCCCACACACATTTACTCAGCTAACTGCCACTTCCACCTACTTACTCCAAACACCCCTGTCTGACTCCCACCGCCACTTTCCCTTCACGCTCTAGGACTGGACTGGATGCCCCTCCTTAGATCTGAAACATCTTGAGCTTCTTCCTGTCATAGCATTTACAATACTGTCATTACCTTTTAAACTACTTAAAGTTCCCTAGTAGACTGTAGATTATTTGACAGCATGAACTGTGTTTTATATAAACTGTTGTATCCCCGGCTCCAATCCTCACCGGCATTTAGTAGCACTCAATAAATGTTTGCTGAATGAATGAATGAATGAATGAATGAATGAATGAATCTATTTCTTATTAGATTATAAGGCTCTAGTAACAACAGAAAGGGCTTAACTAATGAGGAAGATAAGGCAATAAACATGTATGAGGGTCTACTGTGGGTTAAACACTGTTCTAGGTGCTTTTGTCCATTAGCATATTTAACCCTCACATAAAGTCTGTGTGTCTACTGTTAAAAACAGTTTAGGAAATAGGTTCTTCTAAGTACTGCATGTCAAAAAGAAGAGTAGAGACCTAGGTATTACATTCAAACAATGGGTAATATCTGAAAGTATCTCTGCTTACAAGATGGAAAAAAAAGAGAAATTTAAAATGCCACATACATAATTCTGATGTTTCTCTCCACAATGTCTTCATTAGGATCTTCAGCAGAAGGGATGATCCTGGAAGTAATCCGGACACACTTACATTTGTTGTCAGCGAGAACAGTCCTTTCATTTTCATCTTGGGCTTGAAAGATAAAATATGATTAAAGATGAAAGGGGGGAAGGTCTATTTATGTCATTTGACTGAGGTAATTTATCTTTTTCCTGTGGAAAAACTAAGTTTTATGGTTGATCAGTTTCATCTTTCTCCATTTGTTCTCTTTCCTATACCAACATGCTATGTGGATTCTCACAGCATCATGAAGGAAATCCAAATACATTCCAAACAATTTTTTATCTTTTTCTCTTGGACCAGTCAATGGGAACCTGGGCTGAAGTATTTCTGGTTTTCATCTAATACTTTTTTTTAAGTTTTTAATGTTTTATTTATTTCTGAGAGAGAGAGAGAGAGAGAGACAGCGTGAGCAGGGGAGGGTCAGAGATAGAGGGAGACATAGGATCTGAAACAGGCTCCAGGCTCTGAGCTAGCTGTCAGCACAGAGCCTGACAGGGGGCTCGAACCCACGAACTGTGAGATCATGACCTGAGCCGAAGTCGGACGCTACGTCAGATGCTAAGCCAGACGCTGAGCCACCCTGGTGCCCCCATCATCTAATATTTTAAATAGAGGCACAGCTCTCTAAATAATGCAGCCTTGTAAAACTCAGTGCCAAATGACATAATGATAGAGAAAACAAAAAATCTAGATGATATTTCTCTCAGACCAATTATTCAAAAGTGAACAAAAAATAATGTTAGCTTTTACAGTCCCAGTTTGAAGTGTCACATCCTTCCTGAACTCCTATTTATACTTTTTTTTCTCCTTATATTGCATTAGAGTTAAAAACAGGCACGTTTTCTCCAAGATAACCTTACTTGGTGAGACTTTTAAATATTCTTTACTATAATTTTCCTAAAAGTTAATTATATTCTTTTTCATAATAACAGTCAGGTTATCATGGCATAATGATTCACTCAAACAAAATAGTAAGTGCTATATTTGTTAATATTTCTGATAGGAAAAATTTAAAAGATACAGTATAGATAGATGTGCTATAAATTTGCAAAAACAATTTAGAAAATAATGTAAGGGACAAGCTTTATTTAATATGATATGCTGTTTACAGAAAAAATAATAAATGAATGGATACACAGATGACCACTAAACCCTTAACTCTAACTACCAATATTTATTGTCTAATCTGAATAGTGGACAAAGAGGTCTGGTAAGTGTGACAAAGAATAAACAAAGAAAATATCTTATTATCAAGACTTGGATCAGTTAACAAGTATTTGAAGAGTTATAACAACTTTATTTAATAGTGCTAATTAAATAATAATAATGATATTTGATATATTTTTTGTTTTGTTTTATTCAGTTTTTAATTTTTAGATCATTGTAAATTCACATGCAGTGATAATAAATACTAAAGAGAGAACCCATGTACATTTTACTCAGTTTCTCCTAGTGGTAACATCTTATAAAACTATAGTATAATCTCCCAACCAGAATACTGAATTTGATAGAATTCATGAATTTTAGCTTTTACTCAATGTAGGGTACTTAAAAAAAAGTATAACCTACTATAATAAAATTGATCGGGATAGATATTATGTTAATTGGAAGTCTAATTATTTCAGAGGTGTCCCAGAACAGAGAGGACCTAATTGCAGTAGTTCAGTCTTAGTGATAACAGTCATTACAAACACATTTTAAGACCATTGTTTTGCACTGCAAATTGTCGGAAGTACTTTACAACGCATTATTATGGCATTATTCATAACTTCCTAATATGTCTTCTGATAAAAGTCTGTACAGTATTGCAGAAGAAACATTATGAATTCAATTCAACATAGTAATGTAACTTCTCTTAGCATTTTGAAAAGAATAAGATGACTTAAGTGGTGTCTTTTCCCTACTCCTGTATTCAAGACTCTAAAATGTCTTTCTCAATAAAATACAAATGAGCATGTAATGTCCGACCAAAAATACAGATTGAGTCAAGTATGTGACTTGACTATTAAGTCTTAAGTAGAAAATGTCTTTATTTGATTTATAGCATATAATTGATTTTCTTATCAGAAACCTAGGAAAAAACTATTCCTGTTTATTGTGACTTACTATTATTATACAAAAATATTAGGCAGCCTAATACATCTTCCAGGGAATGTACAAATATAGTCAATGCACCAAGGCTTAATATTCTCACTGACAGCATTTTTCCTAATAAACCGGTTATTACTAGAATGCGCCTTACTTTAGTCCAAGAGCACCTGAGAACGTAGTAGGTGCTCAATAAATATTTGTTAAATTTAATTCAGTTCAAACAAATAAGAAAATATACTTAACAACACATACTACATATGAACATGAGTTTACTAAAAAGTGATTCTCCTATATAGGCAGAAGAGGCTATAGAAGTTAGGAGTGTGGTCTATAGGGTTAGATGGCCTGGGCTCTACCTACCACATGCTTGCTATGTGACTGTAGGTAAGTTATTTCACCTTTGTAAATCTCAAGGGACTCAACCATGTGTTAGAAATATTAATAGTGCCTATCCTCAAGTGATTACTGTGAGAACTAAATGGAATAAATAGTATATGTAAAGCAGTTAGCATAATGCTAACTTAATAAATGACGGATATTTTATATATGTATCTATATGTATTTCATATATGTTTATAGATACATAAGCATGTTCATAAACACTTATTTATGTATGTAGAGATATATTGTACATCTTTAATTCTACTATCTTTACGTTTAAATATCACTAGAAATTCATTGTTTCTAATGCTAAATTAGCAAAAAATATATTTAAAATGACTATGGTTAATTACAACATTCCCTGTTCTGAAATAAGAGAAATAAGCTCAGTAAGTATTAGAAATAGTCAGGCCAAATTATCACTTCTAACTCTTTGCCCTTCTACATGAAAATTGTTATATCTATATTCAGGGTGTATTCCATTTTCTACAGTACTTTGAAAGGTTAATAAACAAAACAACTACAGTTATGCCATCAAGTTATAGGCAACCTGTGTAACATTAAACAATGTTAAAGTGTCATAAGAAATCTGTAGGCTCAGATCCAGCAAAGTTGTTAGAACCAATATCAGTCTCTCTGGGTAAATAAAATCCCAAGTATTCTATATTGTAATTATTACAATTATAGTAATTATTATTTCATTTCTCCAGAGTATTCTCTTAAAATACTCAAGGAGAGGGCTACTGATTTTCAAGATTCAATATGAATAGTTATATAACTATGAGCACTTATCCAGATATATATATTTTTTTATTCTCTAAGTTATACTAGGCAAACAGATAAGAGAAAAAAAGAATAAAAAGAATTACAATGAGTCTTATCTACAGAAAGATCACTGCCCATAATAAAGATTAAGGCATGTTAGAAAAAAGTAGCCAGTTTGAAACTGAAGAGCAGATTTGTGTTATATTTTTCCTTTTATCTGGGTTAATTTTCAAAATACCACATACCTGTCACAAGAACAGCCTTAAGAAAAATGGCTAGGACTCCCCAGAAAAGCAAATGGTTCTTCATCTTGGCTTCACTTCTTTAGAAAAACTGAAGCTAAACAGTCAGGGTTAAGGTGTGTGATCTATAAGGAGTGTGCAAATGATGGTGCTTCTGCTTTCTTAAAATAACACTCCAGGCAGCTAACAAACTAAAAACAATCACAACTGCGGTTGGAATCTGAAATTCAAATGCTGCACTAGACAGAAGTGTATGTCTCAGATTTCCGTATTTTCTTCCAAAGTCTCAAAGCCTCAAGGCCATACTTTGATGCAATTACTCTTTATTTTACATTTACTTTATAAAGTTAAACCAGATTAATAATGATATCAAGTCGAGTACATTGAGAATGTTTAAATAGAGGTTCCCAGCTTTACTCCCTAGATAACAATGTTTTCAAATCAAATATGTGATATTTGTTGTGCCTAGAACAGTAAAGGAAGGGAAGAGAAGGAGGAGAAATTAATTAAAGCCTTTCATGGTTCAATTATATCTTATGTTACCTTTTTCTCCTAGCCCTTAATTAACCAAGTTACCAAACTTATATATACATATTATCCATGACAGATAAAATGTATACATATTCTGATTGCTTTCAGTTATTTTGTAAACTCAAACATGAAATTGGAATTCAAAACAGATGGACACTAGATGTATCAGTTTAATTTGATAGCGTTAAGGCAGACCTTGTGTTTGATCACCCAGTAACAGCTTTCAGAATTATAAACCCATGAAATGATTTTCATTTGAGATGCCTCAGCAGAAAACTGAATCACTGCACTATTTCTTGTAAGTTTTAGTCATTAATCAGTGTCAACAAACAAACAAACAAACAAACAAACACCTGAGCTTACCCTAGGAGCTTAGCCTGAGCCTACCTGTCTGCCCCAACTTGTTACAATTTCCTGACTCTTAGAAAAGGTTGGTTCCACAAGTATGCAGGTTACGTATATATTCAACATCAAGTCTATGTTACTTTTGGTTCTCGGTTCTCTAATTTTTTAAGGATCTCCTAGAACTTTGAGAGGCATTAAAAAATGCTTCAGGATCATTGGTAGGCAAGCAGACTTCATAGCCAGCAGCAGAAGACAACAGGATGAAATGTTAATGTTAATGACTAGCACAGACTTGCATTCCTTCAATCATGTATTGAATGTCTACCAAGAACACAGTGGTGGGCACTAGAACACAAAATATTACTATACTGTCAAACTTTACTTCCATTTTAATTTCTACTATCATAGGACTTAGAAAGATATTTGGGGTTAAGAAAAAACATATTGGATTCACAGGAACAATTGTATCTATTAGAAAAAAAAATCTGAAAGCACATTATTTTAATGTATGGTCAGGATGTCAAAACAAGCATCAACCACTTAAGAGCTCCTCATCTTTAACTATAGTTTCTAAATAACTAATTTATTCATTCACTCCAAAAGAGAGTAATTAGAAATAAGCTGGATACTGTTTGTTAAGTCATTTTTTTCCTTGAAAATAAACTCAAGGCTAGACTGCATCCCCACAGTAGGTTGGATAAATCCATGGGGACAAAAAGCTTCTCCCAAAGCTCATTTCTTATAAAGACAGATATTATTTGATTCATAATCACTAAGCTAAAGAAAAGTTTTATATATGATGTTACTTTTCTTTCAATCTTACAATTTTGGACTTCTATTATGTAAACTATGCATCTAAAAGAAATAACCTCAATAAAAATAAGAGGTGGTGACCCAAGTGCCATTTTGCCACCAGAAGAGAGTTATCCATACCTGCAATACAAGATCAGGACCAGTGTTTTGCCAAGTGTGGTCCAGGGACTGTCCTCCCCAAAACTTCTGGAGCACTCATCACAATATGAATTTCCTGGCTCCCTCCAATCAAAATCTCTGGAGAGGTCATCTTGGAAGAAGTATTTTTAAAAAGGCTTCCAGTTGATTCTCATGTACAATAAAGTTTGAAAATTGGTAGACTAGAAGCATCTGGGGGGAGGAGGGAACAGTCAAAACTAGCAGTATTATCTATTTATAGAAGAGCAAGAGGTCAATAATGGTAATCTTTTTAACACATAGGCTTACATTGAAAACAACTCAGCTGAAGCATCTATTTATTTTTATATGTCTGTGCTATAGGTGAATTGTTTCATCATCTTTTAGCAATAACCAATTATATGTAGATAACAGGTCCTGGTTTAATTTTTAAACATTTCATCTCCAGTTTTAGTTATGTTCTTCCCACAAAATATATGTAAAATGTGAATAATAGAACACTTTCCATGCAAGCTTCTGAAAGCTTAGCCATATGTTCTAAATTCTTCACCAAAGATAGTTTCTTTTTCTACATTCATATAAAAGATTTTTATAGTAAGAGTCTCAGTGACAGACTAATCTGGATGAAAGAGAATTTAAGGTAATTTAGTCTCATCTTCTTTTTTCCTACTCAAGGTTTGTTCCAATTTCCTATACAGCAGACAGTACGAGTTCAGCATTTGTTTAAAACCCATCTGAAACAGGTTGGTGCTTCACTTCCTCTGGACACAGCTTTTTATATTTGGGATATTCAAATCATGACAAAGACTTTATTCTCTTGGGACACAGAGAAGACACTCTCCTTGTTTTGCTACTATCTCATTGGTGATTCATTCTCAGTCTCTTGCTGAATTTTCCTGTGAATATTGAGGTTTGATCCTCAGTCTTCTCTTTTCTCTCACCCTTGCCTTAATTTATTTTATCTGATCCCATGTCTTTGACTACAGGACATGTTGTGACTTTCAAATGTATAATCCTAGACTTTACCTTCCCTGTTGAGCTCCAAACTCCTATATCCAACTTTCTATTGATATCTCCACTTGTCTGTCTAACAAGTATCCCAGACTTAACAAAGCAAAACAGCACTCTTGATAATCAAGCCCTCACATTTCCACTCTGATCTTTTTCTGTCTCAAGTCTTCCTTAGCTCAGTAAATCAACCTGGTTATTCAAGCCAAAATCTTCTTCTTTGATTCCTTTCTTTTCATCTCCCCCATATTCAATTTACCACTATGTACTATTGGTTTTCTTTTGAGAATATATCCCAAATTTATTGATTCTCTCCATTTTCACTGCCACCATGGTCCAAGTCTCTATCTATCCTCTATCCTAGACAACTACAATAGCCTCAGCCACAGTTATTTTTCCTTTGCCCCAGCATTGGCTACTAGGACTTAAAAGAATTTCTAAGTACCCCAAATAATAAAAAATAGAGTCAGACATTTCCTCCAAGTCTTACTAGGAGGCAACAGAACTCAACTTATGGTCATCATCCACAATCCCCCACTACTGAGCTCCTCCTCTAGTCTTTAGAGGACTTTGGAGGGAAAGGGAAAATGGCATCATAGGAGTGGTTAGCTTTGTGGAAATAGAGGTGTTTTTGGTAAAAGAGACTTACCCCCTTCACTCTTGGGGGAAGGAAAGACAGGATGCTTTCCTCTCCCCCAAGTCAAGTGAGGGAGAGATTTAAGAAAAGAACTCAAAGAAATAAGGGAACCTACAAAAGGGGGAAATTGAGAAGCAACAGAATGTAATAGTTAAGAGAAAGGATTCTAAGTCTGACTGCTTGGTTTATTTCCCAATTCATCACTCACTAGCCGTGAAACGAACAAATCTTAAAAGCTCATTCAATCTCTATCTGTAAGATGGGGATAATAACAATATAAATTCCATAGGAGTGTTGTGGAATTAACATACAAATGAGTTAGGAAAGACAAAGATTTTGGCATATGGTAAACACTCCATAAATAGTAGTGATTATTATCATCAGAACCATTATAATCATTATTATTTTGTTGGTCACTTCATGCTGAGTTTCAGAAAACACAAACCTAACCTGGAGTTTATCTACTGCAATGAAGTTTGAGGAAAGCATTCCTGGGAGAACGGAACACATGCTCATGCTGTATGATCTTCATAAGGTGTGAATAAAAATACTTAAAAGCTCAAGTAACCAAAAAAGAATGGTTCTGACATAAAAAACAGCTACATATAAAAAGAAACAAACAAATAAAGCAGATACACAGACCAATGGAACAGAAGAATCTAGAACCCAGAAATAAATTTATACATATAGGGTCAACTATTATTTGACAAGAGAGACAAGAATATTCAATGGTGAAAGACGTGTCTCTTCAATAAATGGTCTTGGAAAAACTGGAAATTCACATGCAAGAGAATGAAATTGGACCCCTATCTTCCACTATTCATAAAAAATTAACTCAAAATGGATTAAGAACTTAACCATAAGACCTGACTAACTCCTAGACGAAAGCATAGTGAAAAATTCCTTGACATTGGTTGTGGCAATGATTTTTGGATATGAGACCAAAAGCATAAACAACAAAAGCAAAAAACAACAGCTAAAACTACATCAAACTAAATCCTTCTGCACTGCAAAAGAAATAATCAACAAAATTAAAATGCAATTATGGAATGGGAGAAGATATTTGCAAACCACATATGTGATAAGAAATTAACATCTAGAATATTGAAGGACCTCCTACAACTACATAGCAAAGAAACCAAACAATCTGATTTTAAAATGGGAAGACAGCTTGTATAGACCTTTCTCCAAAGAAGGCATTCAAATGGTTAATACATACATGACTAATGACCAAGAAAACGTAAGCCAAAACCACAATAAGATATCACCTCACACCTATTAGTATAGCTATTATAAAAAGACAGGAGAAAACAAATGCTGGTGAGGATGTGGAGAAAAGGTAACCCTGGTGCACTGTTGCTTAGAATAGAGACTGGTACAGTCACTGTGGAAAACAGTATGAATGTTCTTCAAAAAATTAAAAATAGAACTACCATGTGATCCAGTAATTCCACTTCTGGGTAATATCCAAAATATCCAAGGGAAATTAAACCGCTATTTCAAAGAGATATCTGCGTACCTGTCTTCATTGCAGCATTATTCACAATAGCCAAGACATGGAAACAACCTAAGTGTCTATAAATACATGAATGAATAAAGAAAATGTGATATATATATGATGGAATATTTTTCAGCCATAAAAAGGAGGGGAATTCTGCCATTTGTGACAGCATGGGTGGACCATAAGGACATTTTGCTAAGTGAAATAAGTTAGACAGACAAAAACACTTTCTGACCTCACTTACGTGGAATTTAAAAACACTGAACTCAAACAGAGAGCAGAATTAGTGGTTGCCAGGGGTTGAGGGATGGGAGAAATGGGAAGAGGTTGGTCAAAAGGTACAAATTTCCAGTTATAAGATGAATAAGCTCCGGGGATATGAGGTACAGCATGGTGACTATAGGTAATAATACTGTATTGTACACTTAAAAGTTGCTATAAGAGAACTTTAATGTTCTCACCATAACACAACAACAACGAAATGGTAATTATGTGAGGTGATGGATATGTTAACTAACTTTCCTGTGGCTACTATATGTATCAAATCATCACATTGTATACCTTAAACAGTTATATGCCAACTATTTCTCAATAAAGCTGGAAAAGAAAAAGAATATATCCAGAGTTTTTCTGATGTGAGGGAGGAAGACAACACTTGGAGGAATTGTTAGCTTTATTTGAAATAAACTAAAACTGGAAGCAACCTAAATATCCATAAACAAATTGGATGAACCAATTGTGGTATGTTATTCAGCAATAAAAGCAAATGAACTGTTAGCACACAACAATATGGATGAATCTCAGAATAATTGCTCTCAGTGAAAGAAGCCAAACAAAATATTTTAAAATAGTATATATGATTCCATTTATTATATATACATAATTTAAATACATATTACAGAAATATACAATCATACATTTTAAACATTATTTTAAAAATATATATATATTTTTATTTTTAATGGTTTTTTAAATTTATTTCTAGGAAAGAGAGAGAGAGACAGCGTGAGCAGGAGAGGGCCAGAGGGAGAGGGAGTCACAGACTGAAACAGGCTCCAGTCTCCGAGCCGGCAGTCAGCACAGAGCCCGACGCGGGGCTCGAACCCACGAACCGCAAGATCATGACCCAAGCGAAAGTCGGACGCTTAACCGACTAAGCTACCCAGGCGCCCCTTAAAAATATATTTTATATATTTCTGTTAATTTTGTATTGTGTTAAAAAATATTACTTTAATTTAAATAATTATAATAAAATTATAATTTAATAAAAGTTATTCTTTTAATATAAATAATTCTAGAAAATGAAAGCAAACCTACGGTGACAGAAAGCAGATCAGTGGTTGCCTAGGAAGGTAGGGACAGGGAGAGAAGGGAGGAAGGGAAGGATTACAAGGTGTCTGGGGAAACTTTGGAGAGGCTGTTCATTTTCCCCAGTGCTTTCAAATTCCTGACCATACATACATGTCAAAATTTATTATACAGTTTAAATGTGTGCATTTCATTGTGTATCTATTTCATATCAAAAAAGCTCTTAAAAATTCACATTTTTATCAACAATGGCCAAACCATGGAAAGAGCCCAAATGTCCATCGACTAATGAATGGATAAGGAAGATGTGGTGTGTGTGTGTGTGTGTGTGTGTGTGTGTGTGTGTGTGTGTGTGTGTGTGTATATACTATACATATATATATGTATATACATATATACTATACTATATATATACTATATATATTGCTCAGCCATCAAAAAGAGTGAAATCTTGCCATTTCCGATGGTGTGGATGGAACTAGAATGTATTATGCCAAGTGAAATAAGTAAATCAGATACAGACAAATACCATATGACTTCATCCATATGTAGAATTTAAGAAACAAAACAGACAAACATATGGGCAGTGGGGGAGAAGAGAGGAGAGGGGAACAAACCACAAAGTCTCTTAATGATAGAGAACAAACTATGGGTTGACAGAGGGAGAAGGGTAGGAGGTGGGCTAGATGGGTGATGGGTACTAAAGAGGGCACTTGTGATAAGCACTGGATGTTTTATATTGATGAATCACTGAATTCTACTCCTGAAATCAATATTACACTGTATGTTTAACTAAAATTTAAATAAAAAAAAGGTTGGGGGAGAGACATTCAGAATAATAGGAGTTGAAAATCAAAGAAAAATTGTGATATTTTATTATAATTCTACTTTATCAACTACTTAAGTACCTACTATTTACTGTTCTAAATATTCAGACAAAAGTATGTATTGCTTACATAGCAATGTTGCTTTTGTGAAGCTATTCGTGGTACTTTCTGCATGAGATACTGTGGCTGGTATAAGAGTGGTAAAATTGGAGATGTTAGTGATGTTCAGATTAGGGATGTTTTATATGGACCAAATGTTCTTTAATTACTGAAGTTGACATTCGGGAAAAGACAAGCCAGATTTGTAAAAAAAAAAAAAAAAAAAAATTCACATCTTCAGAATTCAGTTTTAAAGTATATTAGATTTTCTTTGAATGTTATTTATCGAGTTGAAGAAGTTTTCTCCTGTTCCTAGTTTGCTGACATTTTTTTCAGAAATGGATACTGCATTTTTTTCAAATGCCTTTTCTCTAATTATTGAGACAACCACATGATCATCCTTTTTTTCAGTTTGTTAATGTAGTGAATTATAATGATTTTAAACGTTAAACTAACCTTGCATCTCTAGGAAAAACCCCACTTATTCATTACATAATATTCTTTTTATAAATGGATGGATTCAATTTACAAAAGTTTTGGTTTGAATTTCTGTATTTATGTTCAAAAAGGATATTGCTGTGAAATTGTTCTTTTTTTAATAATGTCTTTGCCTGGTTTTGTTATCAGGATCATCCTGACCCAATAGGATAAATCTAGAAGTATCTTCTCCTCTCCAATTTGCTGGAGGTGTTGGTATACAATTAGTATGATTTTTTTTTCTTTAAATAGCAGATCTTGCCACTGAGGCCAGGGCCTGGAAACTCTCAAGGCAGGAAGCTGGGGAAATTGCAGAGGGCTTCACATTTGTTTTTTGTCTCTCAGAGATCACTGCCCTTTGTTGCCTAATGTCCAATCTCTTAAAAATTATCGTTTCACAAGTTTGTCAGGTTCTTTTAGTTGTTTCAGATGAGAAGGTAAATCTGATCTGTTACTTCATCTTGTTTCAGATTGGATGTTGGAGAAAATGAGGTTGGGATATAAGTTTTTAGACTGAACTAGACTTTTCAGAAAACTTTTTAAATGTTTATTTACTTTTGAGAGAGAGAGAGAGAGAGAGAGCGAGCCTGAGTGGGGGAGGGGCAGAGAGAGAGGGAGACACAGAGTCCAAAGCAGGCTCCAGGCTCTGTGCTGAGCTGTCAGAGTCTGACACGGGGCTCAAACCCACAAGCAGTGAGATCACGACCTGAGCTGAAGTCAGAGGCTTAACCAACTGAGCCACCCACGTGCTCCATAGCCTTTTTTTTTTTTTTAAATAAACTACTCTTTAGACCTGTTTTAGGTTCAGAAAATAAAATAAACCAACATTAATGATAGAAAATTTCCAAAATTATTGAATCTTCTTAAAACATTGTCAAGGGAAGACAAAGAAAAATTTAATTATAGTGATTTGGAAGCAATAATTGGGAGGAAAATAAATGGTTTCATGTTTATAACTCATTAAACTATTCACTGCTCCAAACTCTTCTCAACATCCAGTCTTACCCCCATGACTCATTGTGCACTCAGCAGACAGTGATCTTTCAAAAGGTAAGTCAGATCGTATCTGACCCAAAACCCTCCACTGGCTTCTCATTACATTTAGTATAAATGCAAACTCATCGTTTTGCCTGATTTCCCACAATTCTCCCTTTCATTAATCATTTTCCAGCTACTTGCATTCAGGGCCTCTGTTCTTTTAAATCCCTCTGTATGAAATGCTTTTCATATTTTTGCATGGCTGCCCCCTCAGCATCATTCAAGCCTCAAGTCAAAGGTCAGTGCCCCAGAGAGAATTTCCCTCATGGCTAATCATCCGAACACAGTCACTGTCATATTACCCTGTTTCATTTCTTCAAAGTACTTATCATAGTTTGAATTTCTTATTTAGTTTATTTAGTAGCTGCCTCCTCTTCATTAGAATAAAAGCTCCTTGAGAATGGCATTGTCTTATTGTTCACTTCTGTTTCCAAGATCAAAGCATACCTAAGAATACCTAAGATATACTAATTAATAAAGGCTGAATGGAGAACATTTTCATACGGAGTTGAAAACTGTCTCTAATTTTAAGTCCTCTAGCAGTATTAGTCTCTCTTCTGAACAGACTCCATAGCGTTAATACATACAATAGTCGAGGTGTCATGTGACCAAATATAAAATAGCAGGACTGCAATATCAATCAATGCCACTTGGGATAACAGTATCTCTCTTTTGGCAGCTATGTTACACTATTGGTTTCTAACAATTTTACAGTCAACTAAACTACCCTTTTAAAAAATAAGTGTTTCTATAAAGTAATAACTTTCCCACATTTAATATTTAAACAGTTGGAATTTGGGTATGAGATTTAGCATTGGTCCCTAAGTTTTATCTTGCTAACCTCAGACCAACAGTACAACCCATTAGACTCTTTTTAAGTCCAGATTCTGCAACCTAGCACATTAGTTACTTCTCTCAGCTTCACAGCATCTACAAACTTGAAACATATATCATCAGAATCTTTACATTGTTAAGAAAAATATTCAATGGGTTAGTGCTGAAGACAGACTTCTTCGGCATACATCTAAAGTCTCACCTGTAAGCTAACACCAATCCATTAATAAGCACATTTTAGGTATAGCACTTCAATTCAAGTTAATTCATATAATACCATAGTATCACACAGACTGTAATTCTCATGTGGTCCAGAAGGGCAGTATGAATACTTATCTTAAGAAATCAATCTCTCCTCAGCCTCTATCTTTAATAGCATGTGATTTCTCCCCTTGAAAGTCTTTCATAATATAAAAAGATCCTTGATATCCTGGAATCATGCCACTTAAACACTTAAAAGGGATGATGATATTTTTTAATAGCTTTCTTGGCTTTAAATCCAAAATGTAGCTGAACTCTTTTGATTTTCCTTTTAACAGATTAAATTCTGCATTTAGTGTAACAATTCATTGTTCCCATTTGTCCTTGAACTTCATATGAAAAATAAGTTTTGGTAATGAATAGGATTGTCCAAATCAGATCCAAAAACACAACATTTAAAATATATTACAGGGACATCAGGAGCATGGCCTTTATACCTTATCTATATGTACTATATCTTTACCTCCTGTACCTTCGAGACACTAAACAATACAAAAGTAACTTTGAATCAACCCAGAAAAATAAACTGATAGAAGATCCTATTGGCACCAGAGGAAAGATCTTCTGCTGAGACAAGTTAACAAAAATGATCTCCAGAAGTGAAGCAAGATAAAGCATTCAAAAGTGGAAAATTCTTTACGTGTGTGTATATATACACAATATAACGAATATATAATTGGAACCAGTTTAACTTTAAGCATCCTGAAAGTCCCAAAACCATCCCGTAGTCACTCAGAGTTCCACAAATCTGTTGTACGTAAAGTTATTCACAAAGATTAAAGAAGGAGTTTTCTAGAGGGAGCTCAGCCTTTTATCTGACTGGCAATCTATTCCTCCCCACAAGATGATCCTGGCTGGCGTGCTCTGGACTTCCCAAAACACCTGTAGAGCACTCGCTTTCCAGCTCTACAAGAGCAGATGTAACTTATCAAGGACCATTATCAGTTCTTTTCCATGGTGACGTGGAGGCAGCAAACTCCTATAGGATGAAGCTGACCATCTCTTTCCCAGCTACTGGCTGCCAGAAATTCACTGAAGTGCCAACTTTGTACCTTTTATGATAAGTTCATGGCCAGAGACAATGCTGCTGATTCCCTGGGTGAAGAACGGAAAGGTTACATGGTCTGAATCAGTGGTGGCAATGACAAACAAGGCTTCCCTGTGAAGCAGGGTATTGTGATGCATAGTTGTGTCCACCTGCTGCTGAGTAAGGGGCATTCCTATTACAGACCAAGGAGGACTGGAGAAAGAAAGGGCATTGTAGATGCCAATCTCTGTGTTGTCAACTTGGTCATTGTAAAAAAAAAAAGGGGGGGGGGAGAAGAATATTTCTGATTTACTGATACTACTGTGCCTCATTCCTTGGGGCCCAAAATTGCTAGCAGAATCTGCAAACTTCTCAATCTCTTTAAAGAAGATGATGTCCCCCATTATGTTGAGAGAAAGCCTCTAAATAAAGAAGGTAAGACATCTAGAATCAAAGCGCCCAAGATTCAAGGTCTTGTTACTCCATGTGTCTTCCAACACAAACATTGGTGTACTGCTCTGAAGAAACAGCATACTAAGAAAAATAAGGAAGAGGCTGCAGAATAAGCAAAACTTTCGGCTGAGAGAATGAAGGAGGCCAAAGAACAATGCCAGGAACAGATAGATTGCCAAAAGATGGAGGCTGTCCTCTCTGAGACCCTCTACCTTTAAGTCTGAGTCCAGTCAAAAATGAGATTTTCTAAAAGTAATAAATAAGATCAGACATCCAAGAGAAAAAAAGAAAAAGAAAATATTATCAGCAAAGTTTAAAGATATGCTTAATAATGTTAAGGAGTATATAAGCAATTACAAGCGTATTTGTAATGTTTTATTTCTTAATCAAGTAATAGTATGCATATGTTTGTTATATTATCTTTCAGTTTATATATTCATAATAAATTAAAAACAATTAAGAGTCATTATTAAAAAATAAAGACCAATTATCACTCCAAACAATGCATGCTTATCCTTTCTCTTTCAGAATCTTAACCCTGAATCTATTTTGTAGATTAAGAATTAAATAATGGTCCTACATTTTGCATATTATTATAGGTTAAGCAAATGTTTAGTATTAAGTGCAGAATTAAGAATACTGAACTTTATTTCCAAAATTAATTTCTAATCTTTAAAAGAATATATAAATGCATTTTATATGATCATACTTTTGTGCAAATTACTTTGTGTTCTTTTTTGTCACTGGTACATTTTATACACCAGTTTCCAAAAATTGATATAGAGCACATGTTAACCTGTGAAGTAGTTAGGTAATATTTTATAATATTGATATACCATCGTTTACCATAAAGTCTTCACATCCCACTTGGGGTTATCCTACTTACTATTATATCAAAAACTACTTTTCAACAAATGTATGTTGCAGCTCTAATGTCTTATATGTTATACCCTTGATGCAAAGACACAGATGACCATGACCAGCCAGGCCCTGCCTTCCCAGAGATTAAATTCTGATGAGAAACACAGATAAGAAAAATAAAATAAGCAAAATAATAATATCACAGTTTGTGATACATATAATGAAGGAAATAAACAAGGTAGTGTGACTAAGAGCAGGTAGGGCAGGGTTGAGGTAGTCTGCTTTAGAAGACGTACTCAGGAAAGGCCTAAGAAAACATCTAGACTAAAACAGGGGCCTGTCCTGGCTTTCCACGCCACTCTAACAAATTACCCCAAAATGAGTGGTGTACAACACAAGTGTATTATCTCACAGTTCCGTAAGTCAGAAGTCCTTAGTCCGGTAGGCTAAGCTAATTCCTCTGCTCCAGTTTCACAGTGTGGAAACCAACGGGTCAGCCCTCCTGATTCTTATATTGACGTGCTGACAGAGAATCTACTTCTAAGCTCATTCAGGTTTTTGGCAGAATTTGATCCCTTAAGGTTTTAGGGGTGACATCCCTATCCCTTTGCCTGCTGGGTAACAAGAGTGGGACAAGTCCCTCTCTGGACCCTGCTTTTGCCTCATCTCTCCTTCCCCCAGCTAGGGAAAGTTCTCAGCTTTTAGGGCCTCCTGTGGTTACATTGGGTCCATCCAGATACTTAAGGATAATCTCCCCATTTTAAGGCCCACACCCATAGTCATATCTGCAAAATCTCCTTTGCTATATAACAGTTCACACATGCACAAGTTCTAGGGATTAGGGCATGCACCCGAGAGGGGTGGTGTGTAGGGGACATTATTTTGCCTACCACAGAATCAGACAGACACTGTTCCAAAACTAAAGGAAACAGCAAGTAAAAGGCCCAAGATGGGAAAGAGCTTGGACAAAACAAGTAGCAGGGAGGAAGGCTCCTGAACTGCAACAGAGTGAAGGGGTGACTGTAGAAAATGGTACTGTGCATTTCTTTATAGAAGTAACATTTTTTTCCCATTTGAATTGTATAAGTTTAGGATCTATTTCGAATTTCAGAATTGGGGGTGCCTGGAGGGCTCATCGGTTGACCATCCAACTTTCGCTCAGGTCATGATCACACAGTTCGTGGGTTTGAGCCCTGCGTCAGGCTCCGTGCTGACAGTTTAGAACCTGGAGCCTGCTTCAGATTCTGTCTCCCTGTCTACCCCTCCCTTGCTCATGCTCTGTCAGTCTGTCTCTCTCTCTCTCTCTCTCAAAAATAAGCATTTTAAGAAATCTGAATTTCAGAATTAATCTTTGTCATTCTAAAGTTACAGGAGCATAGGCATCCTAACTTCCAGTCCAATTTACCTCCCACAAGACTAAAAGTCATTAATACTCTTTTTTTTTCATTTATATATATGGAGAAATTCCTTCCAACTGACATTTTTAACCCTAAAAATTTTTGCATGTTGCATACAGAATTTCTCAATATTGATCTGTATCTAATCACAATATATGTAAATTTATTTTTAGATATTAGGAGGCAAAAACTAAGTTTAAAAAGAACTCAAAATATGAGGAAGACACTTCTTCCCAAATTCTTTTTAAAAATTAAAAATTTAAGACAAACAAATAACTGAATTCTCTTTTTTTTCCAACGGCTTTCCACGTAGACTTTATGGTCGTCTTTTGTGGTTAAATGTTTATGAGGAGAATTGCACCTGTGCTGTGGTCTGTTTTTAAATAAACTTGCACCTGCAGTGGCTTTTCACAGAACTGCTATTTGGGATATTACATGTCAGTCGTTTGACTATCATGCAGAGCTCTTTCCTCTTACATTACTTTCTGGACTGGTCCTAATTTTCAAACAGCCTATTCCCAAAAATCCATTGAAACAACAGTAATTTCTCTAGAAACACAATAATAAACAAGTTTTCCAGGAAACTCCTCAAACAACAATATGTTCCTTTCAATTCAGGAATTCCATTGACCTGATCTCTCACTGTTTTAAGGAAATTCTATTTTCAGGGGAGGCCTCTGCTATCTATTCAAATATGTCTGCTTTCCTTTTCCTATACGTGATTTGCTAATTCCTGTTTCAGAATCATTTTTACTCTGTTATTTTCCTCACCATAAACTTCTTCCTTTCTGCCAGCTCTTGTCAAAACTCCTAAAATCTTTAAAACTAATTCTAGTAAGTCTTCCCTGAGTAATGTCATCTCACTCTGTTCACTGCTTTACTCTGTTTCTTCATTGCTCATCTCCTATCTCTTTATATCATTTTACGAGTGAGCACACTACGTTACACTTTTACCACTTCTCTTCACATGTGTATAATTTATCTCTTATACTAAACTAATGCTTTCTAGCTGCAGGGAGGGGATCATAAAGAGCAACAGCAACTGGTACCCAAAAACAGGATATGAGGAAACATTATATACAAAGACTCATTATAAAGAGTCTTCATATAAAAATTATAAAGAATTATAAAGACTCAAAAAAGAGGTGAGAATATAAAGTTTTTCTTGCTAATTCTTCTATTCATATATAAGTGCCATACTAAGTCTGTTTCTTCTAATAAGAAGAAGAAAGAATAAATCCATGGTGGAGAATATTCAGTCAATTATTTTTAAGATACTGGATGCAATCTTTCAAGACAATCATAGTAATTCTTTTGTATCTCTCTCAGAGTTTCAAGTAAGTTACTTTGGCCCAAAAGATATGTTATAATTGTTTATTTCCCAAGTAATTTTGCAATATTATAGTTATAAATCTATCTGAATTCTAATAATTTACAATACCTAAAACATAACGCTTGCACTGTAAAGATATATTTTAAGAGACACACTACTCTATCTACCACCTTCCTATTGAACAAAACAAAGGCTCTGGAGTCAGATTACTTGGGTTCAAATGGGGCTCTATTTTCCTCAATTTCATCTACAAAATGAGCATAACTGTAGTATATACTTCATGGGATTGAAGAGAATTAACAGCTGTAAAACACATAGAATGTGCCTGTACCACGTAAACATTCAAATATTTTAGCAACTATTATTATTATTCTTTTACGTTAACAAAAGATAGCATCTTCTTTTAGAATTACATAAATAAATGCTAAGGTATAAATGTAGGTAGAATAGTGGCCCATCTAATATATCCATGTCCTAATTCTCAGAACCTGTGAGTATGTTACATTACATGGCAAGGAGGAATATAGGTAACAGGTGGAATTTTGGGTGCCAATCAGCTAATCTTCAAATGGGGAGATTATCCTAGATTATCCAGGTGGGTCAGCATTATCACAAAGGTCCTTAGAAGGGAAAGAAGGAGGCAGGGCAGTCAGTGAAAGAGTGAAAGAGAGGCTGAAGATCCTACACTGCTGGCTTTGAAGTTAAAGGAAAAAGCCATGAGCCAGGGAATGAAGGTAGCGTCTAGAAGCTGGAAAAGGCAAGGAAACATATTCTCTTGTAGAGCCTCCAAAAGGAACAGAGCTATACTGACACTTTGATTTTAACCCAATGAGACCATGTCAGACTTCTTTTTTTTTTTTTAATTTTTTAATGTTTTATTTATTTCTTAGAAAGCATGAGCAGGGGAGGGTAAGAGAGAGGGAGACAAAGAATCCAAAACAGGCTCCAGGCTCCAAGGTAGCTGTCAGCACAGAGCCCGGCGTGGGGCTTGAACCCACGAACTGTGAGATCATGACCTGAGCTGAAGTTGGACGCTTAACCAACTGCGGCACCCAGGCACCCCATCCATGTCAGACTTCTAACCCACAGAACTGTAATGTTAATAAACTTGTATTGCTCTAAGCCACTAAATTTGTGGTAATTTATTATAGCACTAATCAGAACTTAATATAGCTATCATTTTGGCTCATAATTTCCTAGTATAATTAGGGCAACCATGTGTTTCTATTTAAAAGCATTTCTCTTTAGGGGGACCTGGCTGGCTTAGTCGGTGGAGCATGCAACTCTTGATGTCAGGGTGGTGAGGCAAGCTCCACATTGGGTGTAGAGATTACTTAAAAATAGAAACATTGTGTAAAAATTTTCTCTTTAGGGTACTGAAATAAAGTTGCCATTATAGCAAATATGTATAGGTGGTCTATAAGGCTAACGCTGCTTTCCTAGTATGGTCATTCTCTCTTTCAACAAATATCTGTTGACCTCTGCTTTACATGGCAGGGATACAAGTGAACAAGATAAGTTTGACCTTTGAGCAGACGGGTTTAAGTCTATTGGATAATAACATATATTTACATGATGACTAAGTACCATGTGCCATAGGAGCACAGATGTTGGGGGAGAGGGGTAAGCAGGGTCAGCAAAAGCTTCCCAGAGGAAGTTATGTCTATGGTGAGATTTAAAGATGAGTAGAAGCCAGGGAAAAAAGGGATGAATATGGTTTAGGATAAGATATAACATTGACAATTTGGAGTTGAGAGAAAACATGACTTCAAGGAAATGAATGTTCAATATGGCAACAGAAACCAGACTATGTGTTTTCTATGTTTCAACACACCTTCCCTGAAGTACCTATTACAGCATTGTGTGCTGTGCACACCTAAAACATTTACATGGATCTAAATTTGGCATTATTGTATGATATAGTTGTAGAGTAGTGATTTTGTATAGATAATTATACTTCATTATTAAATGTCTTCATTCAGCTCAGTTCCTTAGCAACATGAACCAAGTTTTCAAATAGAATATTATCAGTTATTTACATTTATACAAAAGGAAACACATGAACACTAACATGCTTACTGCTATTTTAAATACTATATAGTAGAACATTAATTGTAGTAGCTGGTCATCCCAGTGTGAAGTAACGTTCTGACATGGCAATCAGTGTAGACAAAAGAAATTGAAGGAGAATAATTTATAGCAAAGAAACAATTTTACCAAAAATCACAGAAGAAAAAAAATAAATCTGGCCAAAATTAATCAATGAGGAAACAACAGACCAATCTCTGAATGATAGCCTCTAATTAGCCTTATGATTATTTGCTTATGCTCTGAACACATCTTCTACATTTATGGTTTCCCAGGCCCAAGAACAAAACTGGAGAGATGAAATATGGCCGATGCTCCCTAATTCTTTTATTTCTCTGCCATTATATTGGTTGAATTTGATGCCATATCTCTGAGCAGTCTTAGTCTGTACACGTGAGGGTCCAAGTTTTTTCAAAACATACTGAAGCAGAAATGAATGTCTCTGGGGTCTACAAGTTTTTCATTAGTGATAAAATATGAATTAGGAAAAGGTTCTATAAAATGATAAAACCAATTTCAGTGTGAGATAGACTTGGGTTTAAGTACCAGTTATATAACCTTGGGTAAATTACTTCATGTTTCTGAGCCTCATCTGTGAAAGGAGGATAATAATGGCACACTTCTCACTGGTATCTGATAGTAAGATAATGTATTTAAAATACCTATCACAGATACATAATTAGTATCTCCCAAAATATTCAAGGTTATTGATTATAGCTAGTGGAGAAAGCCCCCTTCTGGACTTGATAAAAATGCGAGTTGAGCACAGATGGAGCCTTTATTCAGACATATTTTGTTGTTGTCTTTGTTGGTAATTTTTCATGGCTTAGTTTTGCAGAGCACATTTTGAGTTCTTAAACTTTAATAGGTTTAAATTACGTATTTAACTGTATATAGTTCACTTATTAGTCTGAACCTTTTAAATTTGACACTTGATGATGGATAGGTAGTCCTGTAACTGTAGCAGCAGGCAGTCGTATATTCCTGGTCTAGCTCATATGTGCTAGCTACTTAAGTAAAAACAACTCAAACCTTATTTGTCTGTTTTCAATTAAATATCAAATACAGTCTTATGTTTCAACTGAAGGCTGAACACCCCCAAATGTCTTTTCTAGATTAGATTTCTCCCAAGCTTCAGACTTATATATCCTACTGTCAAAAAGCACTTGAACTTCTTCATTGACATCTCAAAGGCCAAGTAAAAGAAATCTCAAAAAGAGAAAAAGAATAATGAGTATTTTAGTTTGGTTAGACTGTAGAATTCATTGAGGAAAATAGCAGGAAAGGAGCTGGAAAAGTAAGTTGGAGCAGATAAAGGTGGATCCTGAACATAAGACTAAGAACTAAGGCCTTCATTCTATAGAGAATGAGGAACAGTTTAAAGAAAAAAATTCTACCTGAACCATGTTTCAAAAGACCTTCACTATCAAAAGTGTAATTATCATTGAATCAATAGCAATATATAAATAATTATATGTATAAGGTTCCTCATGATAAAAAAATTAAAATAATGTTTAGAAAATAATTACCATAGTATTTAGTTATATTAGAGTTTGGAAGGGAAAGTGGTGTCACAATCTCATAAAATTCTTCATTTGGTCATTAAGGCCAGCAAACCAAGGCCTCTTTAGGGTGTCTCAGTTGGTTAAGACTGTCTTCAGCTCAGATCATGATCTCATGGCTCATGGGTTTGAGCCCCACATCAGTCTCTGTGCTAACAGCTCAGAGCCTGGAGCCTGCTTTGGATTCTGTGTCTTCCTCTTTCTAGGGCGCCTGGGTGGCTTAGTTGGTTAAGCGTCCAACTTTCGCTTAGGTCATGATCTCGTGGTTCGTGGGTTCGAGCCCCGCATTGGGCTCTGTGCTGACTGTCAGCTCAGAGCTTGGAACCTGTTTCAGTCTGTGTCTCCCTCTCTCTCTGACCCTCCCCTGCTCACGCTCTCTCTCTCCTAGAAATAAATAAAAAATATTAAAAAAAAAAAACTTTGAAGTGTTCATATATTAATCCTGTATTTCAGCACAAGTACTATATTTTACTTCCAGATCACTTTTAGGACTTTTGTGTCTATAAATAGAGACTTTAGTTGCAAAAATAATCTATAACCTACTGGTTTCAGAGCAAGTGGTTTCTGAGAGAAATGAAAGCAGATGGCAACTATACTTTATCTCTTCCATTTTCTTTTTTACACTTAAAAATAATCCTTCTTTCTTTTCTGCACCCAAAAATAGTTCAAGGAGTTTCTGTGATTATATTAAACTATCTGAACTATCAATGAGTTTTCCCATTACTGCTATCATATAAAATTATTTTTACCATTACTACTTCTCTAAGCATTTAAAAAAAACTACTTGTTTTGCCTTCAGTCAACCCAACTCAATCTATGACACCTGCATTGCAAGTAAACATGCATTTAACTATTAGCTTAAGTACACAAAGCCAGACATTAAATATATCATGTTTTACATGTTATTTTTACATTAAAAAGAGAATTGTGATGATGAGAGAAGCACAAAAGACAGTGCAATTCGTTGTTAAAGGCTGCCGCTTTGATATGCTGACAACTGAGGATAGCAACATATTTACTCAAGTTCTGACCTAGATTCTGGGGAGGTAAAAAAAAAGACTACATGGATCCAGACTTAATGGGGCTCATAGACTTAGTGGAGGGAGAGCAGTAAATATAAATAGAGAGATGTGTGAAACATGGGAATGCAAAAGAGGAAGTTCTTCATCCTCTCTGAGGAGGCCAGGAAAGGCTTTTAAGGTGACATGTAAAATTAGTCTCAAAGAATAAATAAATGTTCTCTAAAAAGTATAGAAGAAACAATATGTACAAAGAAAGAGCACAGCCTGTGTGTGTGTGTGTGTGTGTGTGTGTGTGTGTACATATACACATATATAGACAAGGCTATATTATGTATGGCAGCTGTGAGCATGGGGTATGATGTAAAGTTTAAGATGTACACAAGAGTCAAATCATAAGGAATATAAACTTGATCCCATAGATATTGGAAGGTTTTTCAAAGACTTTCAGTTAGGGACCTATACAGTCATTTTTATCTGCTTATTTGTTTTCTAACTGAACCTTAGATGCAAATAGTTGATTATTCTCCTCCATTTCTGGCACATTATCATTTTTTGTCAGAGAAGGCTCCTCTCCCATTCTTTCTAATCTCCAAGCTTCATCCCATTCTTTGCCCCTTTATAAACAATAGTTCTTTTCAATAAACATTATTTTGTTTATATGTTTTTACAAAATGTGTATTTTTTTGTGGACGCATTTCTAATTTATGTGAATGATATAGTATTCTGTATCTCATTTTTTGCTTTTCTCCCCAAGCACAGTGTTTTTAATATCAATTCATGTTGCTATATAGATATATAATCTATTGTTTCCAGTCACTGTTTCTAATTACCATGTAATTAAAGTGGCCAAATAATTTATAACCTAAATCATGAGAGTAAAAGGGTGCTATTAATAATTGTACCAGAATAACAGATCAAACAGGACTGTACCAGCTCTACCAAGATATATGGCCATTCCATGCTCCTAAATTCAGTGACGTTCCTCCATGACATTTTATTGATCTGGTCTTCCGGGGATAGGCATCCAGCCTATCTCCAGCTCCCGGCTATCAATAATAGTTTCAAACAGTCTCATACAGGTTCCCTTATGGGCCTATGTGAGATTTCTTTGTTAGCCAAAAAGATGTCTGCAATGATCTGTAAATTTCTAATATAAGTATTATGAGGATAATGAAAAGATAAGCAAAAAGACAAAGCAAGAAATTGCAAAGCAATGTTTGGAGAATAGAGCAGTAGAGCACATAAGTTAGAATCAAAGGTTTCAGTAGGGGAATAATAAAAGGTATGGCTGGAAAGGCTACTTTTTGGCAAACTGAGGGAAGGTCATGTTTGCTATGAACTTTATCTTCATAGTAACTGAGAGTCATTGAAAAAGTTTTTAAACAAGGGTGTGGGATGATGGAAATGATATTCTAAGAGGGTTTATCTGCTGATACTGAATCAAATGTACAGCAGAGACATGAGAAATGAGAAAATTTATTAAGAGAATATATGAAAGCCAGTACTAGCGAAGCACTTAGCTATAATACAGTATGGACTTTGAAGCCAGAATGTCTGGGTTCAAATCTAGTTGTACCACTTACTAGCCTTATGACCCCATTTAAACTCCGTGTGTCTCAGTTTCTTAGAGATATTATAGTACCTTCCTCCAAGAGCTGAATTTCGAGAGCTTATAACAGGTCTTGGCACATAACTGCTCTCAATGTTGGTTATTGTTATTGTTGTTGCTAATATAAGTGCTGTTGCTGTAGAGTCCATAATTGAGATCAATTTAAGCAAATCTGGTGGTAGAACACCTTGAACACCTGGAACTCATGCCCTGAATAAAGTATCCTAATAACACCTAGTGTGTCTTTCACAAACCCCTACCTTCCACAGTAAGAAAATCTCCCAAAGGTCTTAGAGTTTAGAATAAGGCAAAAAGATATTCTTGAAAAAAAACAAAACAAAACAAAACACCTGCTGGTCCTCACTATGTATAGCATGCTAACTCCTAAGCCAGGCATTACAATAATGTAATATTCAAGGTGATGATAAATTATAGTTGCCACAAATATAATGGTTAAATGTCAAATGCTATTTAATATTTATTCCTTTTTTTCTGGGGACTATGTGTTTTACTCTTTAATTGGCATAGGCTTATAACACAGCTATTAAGCTGTCTTTTCAGAAATATAAGTTTTTGAGGAAAAAAAATTTCCTCACCTAAGTGGTAAATAATTCTAAGATTAAGCAATGGAAGATCAGGCTTTAGGAGCTGCTGGAATTGAATAATTAGCTTCTGAATGGTTCCTTATCAAAAAAAACCTGAGAATGCTGGACTATAGCACTCTCTCAGTATGCACTGGTTAGTGTAACTCTATTCTAAATAGTTAGGAAACGTAATGATTAGTATAAACTAAATAATACTAGAGCAATGTGATCACTCCCATTGAAAATAACAAAAACATTTTTCTAATTTTAATGTAAAACTGTATGCATTCTGGTCCTGAAATATGGCCACAAATTCTCAAATAGTTTGCAAAAAATAAGCAAAAAAATTGGGATTTATGGACCTAAATAAAACTTAATTTTATGCATAATAAAATTTCATACATTTAAAGCATGGATATAATTACAGTCCCACTTAGATGCAACATTTTTAAAGCAATATTCTAAAATAACAATCCAGAGGCAATCTCTCATCTCTCTGATCTCTCACAACACTGGGTTTACATCACACGCTACTCTGTATTTGAGTAATCTAGTAATCTGTATGCTTGTCTTCTTTTGTATCTGATTATAAACTCTTTAAGGTAAGAGACTGTGGCTAATTTACCTTTGGCTCTACTACACATGTAGTATTCTGCTACAGTTGGTAAGCAGTTAATATTGCTTAATGATAAAATCTATTAAAAATCACATTCAGAAATGAATTCTGTGCTTACCATCATAACATAGGACTTTTATCTATATCCTTTTAATTCATTAAATTGTATTTTCTAAAATGCTGTAAAGGTTTTTAAATGCTTAATATAACTTCAAACGTTTTAAAAATGGTTTAATTAGAAATCTCAATTTTCTAAAAATTTGTATGATTTTTCTTAATGACACTATATGTTCTTCAAAGAAATTGTATGTCACTCCTAATTTTAGCATCATATAGAAAGTTCAGCTTCCACCCTCCTATATTTGAAGGTGTCATTAATACTAAAAATCTTAATCTATCATATGTAATGTATGAAAACTTAAACATAGAATGATTCTAAGATGATAAGGCAGTCCTTTCACACTTTTAGCCCTAAAAACACTTATAAAGAAAAGTTTGATTAATTCTTCCCTTATCACCCTCCTCCTCAAATATTTTACTATGCTCTTGGCTTCCTTTATCCATCCACCCAGCAAAACCTACCCTCAGGAAAAGGTCTGAAACTCAATCACACTGAAGAGGCAAAGGACTGATACAATTCAGTGTGAGAGCCTGATGTGGGGCCCTGTCCCTGGTTTCTGTGCCAGGTGTGCTAATGTCTCTGTTTCCTAAGTCTCTGTTTCCACATGTATAAAATGAAAGTAGTTAGAATTAATGTTTCTTAAAATCCATTCCAGCCCAGGTTATTGCCTTTAGGAACAAACATTTGCAGCCTTATGCATCATTCATTCGCTATTGTATGTAGCATCCGAGATAAGTAATACTGTAACTTCAATCCTTATTCATTAAACTTACTCTGTGCCAGACACTACTGGGTCCTTGCAGCATCAGTGCTTGCAGAGATCTACTAGGTGATAGAGAAAAAGGGAGGAAAAGACAACTACGGAAGTAAAGAGATCAAAGAGGCAATGCTTAAGCTCTCTTCGATATAGTAAAAATTTCCCAAACTTGGGCAGGAGAACTAAACACTTTTTTTAAAGGGGAATGGCGTGTACAAAGGCAGCAACGTGAAGGGCACATCGAGTGTTTTCGGCAGCTGCAGGCTGCGTACCACAGGACAAATGTTCACAGTCCCTATCCCAATTAGAATTTTGCACGCGTCCTGGGATTATTTGATTAACGCGTGTCCCTTGCCAGGTCACAAATTCATTAAGTGCAGGAACAGCGTCTACGTTTGCCCACCATGGTCTTCCCAGTCTTACCCACTGTCTCGTGCTTAATAAATGTTGAAGAATTAAATAAAGGGTCCGCCCCAGAGTATGTCAGGTCCAAACATCTTGAAGACTGAACTTTGTTCACCAAAAAGAAGTGCGGTGCCTTCTGAAGCCAAATGGAGTTTCTGGGAGAGTCAAATCTTTGAGCGGGCTCTCCCTTCGCACCGACACCCCTCGGGGACACCCTCCGGAACCCTAATCACCGCCGAGTCACCGAGCTCTCGGAGGGGTAGAGAGCTGGACTGGGCTAACAGCCGCCTGGAGGCTCTGCCAGGATTCTCGAGATCAGCGATGCCGGTCACGGCCTCAGGCTACGGTACCCAGATATGCAGTATTTGGACAGTGTGGAGAGAAAACAGCCTGTTTAATTTCCAGGCTCATAGGCGGAGAAGATGTATCACAACTCCAGAATCTACAGAGTTCCCACAGACCTCCGCTCGGGTCCAGCTCGGAAACGCCCGGTACATGCGCAGTACAACTCACTGGACAGCCCGTGGCCTCTCCCAGGCGAAGAGATAGGGCCCCCTCTACCGGGCCCCCGCGACCTCGCCTCTCCGTCCCTCGCGATCCCGCGTCCCAGCCACGCCCAGACTCGCGAGAGGATAAAGTCTCAAAGGGCTCTACGGAACGCAATTTCGCGTATTTCTAGTTCCTACACGGAAGGATTTTGGTTCACCGGAATAGATTGGCAATAAGGTGCAAAAGCGAAAAGGGAAGTGCTCCTAACGAGACAAAGCCTACGGGGCCTAGCGGAAGTCCTGGTTCACACGCCACGCGGAGAGGATCCTGGGGGCCGGAAGGAGGTGGAAATCGTAGCCGACCGGTTCATCTGTACGCTCTGCCGCGAGTAGAGCGCGTGGCGGTTCTCGGAGGCGTGTTGCTGGAGCGCGTGGCTCGTGCGCGGAGGTCAGAGGTGGCCAAAAGCCGGACGTCGGTGTAGAACTTGAGATCGTGAGTTATGGTGGGGAGGTCGCGGCGGCGCGGAGCGGCCAAGTGGGCCGCTATGCGAGCCAAGGCAGGTCCCGGCCCAGCGGACGACAATGAAGACGACTCAGAATTGCCACCCTCGCCAGGGGACTCCAGCTACTATCAAGATAAGGTAGATGATTTCCATGAGGCCCGATCGCGCGCCGTCTTGTCTAAAGGCTGGAGCGAAATGGAGAGTGGGGACGAGGAGGAGGATGGCGATGAGGAGGAGGAGGAGGAGGTTCTGGCCCTAGATATTGCTGATGAGGACGATGAAGATGGAGAGAGTGCGGGGGATGAAGATGAGGACGACGATGATGGTGGGAGCTCCCTGCAGAGTGAGGCCGAGGCATCTGTGGATCCCAGTTTGTCGTGGGGTCAGAGGAAAAAACTTTACTATGACACAGACTACGGTTCCAAGCCCCGAAAACGACAAAGTCAACAAGAAGTGGAGGAGGAGGAAAGAGAGGAGGAAGAGGAAGCCCAGCTCATTCAGCGGCGCCTTGCCCAAGGCCTGCAAGAGGATGATTTTGGGGTGACCTGGGTAGAGGCCTTTGCAAAACCTGCACCTCAGGAAGATGAGGCCGAGACACGGGTCGTGAAGGATCTGGCGAAAGTTTCGGTGAAAGAGAAGCTGAAGATGCTGCGGAAAGAATCACCAGAGCTCTTGGAACTGATAGAAGACCTGAAAGTTAAGTTGACAGAGGTGAAGGATGAGCTGGAGCCGCTGCTACAGTTGGTGGAGCAAGGGATCATTCCATCTGGAAAAGGAAGCCAGTACTTGAGGACCAAGTACAATCTCTATTTGAACTACTGCTCCAACATCAGTTTTTACTTGATCCTGAAAGCCAGGAGAGTCCCTGCACATGGACATCCTGTCATAGAAAGGCTTGTTACCTACCGAAATTTGATCAACAAGTTGTCCGTTGTAGATCAGAAGCTGTCTTCTGAAATTCGTCATCTCCTCTCATTTAAGGATGGTGCTGGAAAGAAAGAACTAAATTTAAAAGCCAAACCCACCAAGGCCAAGCCAAAATCTGTTTCAGAGACTGCTGCTGCTGCCTCTGCTGTTACAGGTATTTCTGATGATTCTGATTTTGATGAAGAAGCTGCCCTGAAATACTATAAAGAAACAGAAGACAAGCAAAAGTTGAAGAGAAAGAAAGAAGATAATGTCGAAGAACAGACTCTTGAAGATCAAAATGCAAAGAGAGCCATTACCTATCAGATTGCTAAAAATAGGGGACTTACACCTAGGAGAAAGAAGATTGACCGGAATCCAAGAGTCAAACACCGCGAGAAGTTCAGAAGAGCCAAAATTCGCAGAAGAGGCCAGGTTCGTGAAGTTCGTAGAGAAGAGCAACGTTATACTGGTGAACTCTCTGGCATTCGTGCAGGAGTTAAAAAGAGCATTAAGCTTAAATAAAATTTTCACCTAGCTTAAGTTTTTTTGGCAGTAATTTTAGATCAATAAATTTTTTATTTTTAACTGAAGTTATAGTGTTGATATATAATACCTGACCCTAAATTTTAAAAATTCTTCTCGACAGGGAAATTTGGGTTATTGCTCAATTTTCTTTCTTTCTTTCTTTCTTTCTTTCTTTCTTTCTTTCTTTCTTTCTTTCTTTCTTCTTTCTTTTTCTTCTAATAGTTTATTGTCAAGTTGGTTTCCATATAACACCTAGGGCTCATCCCCACAAGTGCCCTCCTCCATT
Organism: Proteles cristata cristata; assembly: GCA_017311185.1. NCBI lineage: Eukaryota > Metazoa > Chordata > Mammalia > Carnivora > Hyaenidae > Proteles > Proteles cristata. The sequence goes on from JAESUZ010002451.1 coordinate 984,793, forward strand.
TTTCTTCCTTCCTTCCTTCCTTCCTTCCTCTCTCTTATTTTTTGATCCTTTAAAGTCATAAATTCATACTAAGAAATAGTATGGAAGTACTTCTATATTTGGAAGCAATATGAAAGTACTTGGGAAAAACGATGCAGTTGAAAAAAGTTCTCCAATATTCTTTCAAGTAGTAGCCTATTAGAATTTCACAGCTGGTTGTGGAGCAACAGTCAAACGTAGAATACTTGCATCATTTTTCTTGTAAAGTGAAAAGAGTGCACCTTTGCAATCATCTTATTTGTAAGAGTCTATAAAATAGTTCAGACATATATTTCACTTACCTAAGTGTAATTCTCGAGCAGGATACTTGTTAATAAATAGGTTGGTCAACTTAAAGATTTTGTATATTGTGTGTACTAAAAACGTAGGAATGTAGAGTAACTTTGGTTAAAAGTAGAGATGCTTTAATTACATTAATTGTGATCATTTTCTAACAGTGGTGACCTATTAGTAATGTGGTAAATAAGGTAAAAATTCTATTTTCCATACTGTACTGGTGACTTGCAGCAGTTGCTGTTTTGTATACTCCCATTTGCTAAAAATTTGGCAGGATTACTTACTGCTAGGTAAGTAACAAATTTAAATGGTAAAAAAGTTACATTTTTCTTTAGTTACTCTTGTTTTATGATAGGAAATTGATGCTGAGACGGCAAACTTAAAAATACTTGTTTCGGGGACAGTGCAAAGGTGGGGAGGAGCAGAGAGGGGGACAGAAAATCCAAAGTGGGCCCTGTGCTGACAGGCTGACAGCAGCAAGCCGGATGTGGGGCTTGAACTCATGAACCACAAGATCATGAGCTGAGATGAAGTTGGACACTCAATCAATTGGGTAACTCAGGTGCCCATGAGATAGTGAACTTAAAAATAGTTGGGGTGATGCCAGGGAAGGAAATGACAGGTCTAGTGAAGGAAAGCACAAAAGATGTTCTAACTATGCCACTGTTCCTTCAATAATATCTCTAGCTGCTAGAGATACAGAGATGGTCACTGGTTAATATTTATTAAGCTATTGCCATGTACCAGTTGTGTGTCACCTAATTTAACTTTTACAATAACTTTGTGAGGTGTGGTACTGTTCTCTGTATATCATTCATGTGGATGCTGAAGTTCCAGGAGGTTAACTTGAAAAAAGACACAGCCTTGGGATTTGGACCCAGACAGGCTTAATAGGAGCCTTCATTAGCTTTCTCTGTGGCTTATAGCTCCTTCCTCAGGAGCACACTTGTCAAATTATTTTATCTTTTGTTTCCTTATAAAGAGGTTGGTTAGAAATAAAATGAACACTTGGTGCTAAGGTACTTTTGTAAGCACTTTATTTGTACTTTGTTATTCCTCACAAATTCTACTATCTATATTTTAAAGATGAGGAAACTGTGACCCAGAAAAACCACTTTCTCAAGGTCATGTAGCTATTAAGTAGCTGGATTTCAATCCAGCCTTTCTGGCTTCAGAGCCCCTTCTACACTTCCTTTTCTGATACAGTAGAAAAAGTACAGGTTTTGCAGTTAGTAGAGTGCTTTTGCATTAATTACTTGACCCTCAGACTCATTTTCTTCGTCTTCATCTTGGTCTAACTTGGAGATGATATAACGATAGTTAAGAGCTGTGAGATAATACAAAATACATGTATTAGCTTTGCCCCCCATTCTTGGCACAGAGTTCCTAAACCCTTTGTTAACTCCCAAGTGATAAGAGCACTAGAAACATCTTTTTGGTTTTTTTTAATGTTTGTTTATTTTGAGAGAGAGAGAGCACACACATGAGCAGGGAAGAGGTGGGGGGAGGGTGAGGGTGGGGGGAGAGAGAATCCCAAGCAGGCTCCACACTCAGTGCAGAACCTGACCTGGGCCTCTATCCCACTACTATGGATGATCTGAGCTGAAATCCAGAGTCCAATTCTTAACCACCTGAAATCCAGAGTCCAATTCTTAGCCACCTGAGCCACCCAAGCACTGCTCGGAGCATCCTTTGCTCTAATGAGGTGACTGAGTGGGCTCTTGCATGGATCTTGGATGAGGGCTGATCACCAGAAAGACCAGGCCATAATTAGAAGCTTGGAATTTTAAGCCCCACTCTCCATTCCCTGGAGAGGGAAGAAAGGCTGGAAATGGAATTAATGATTGATTGTGCTTATGTGAGAAAGCCTCCATAATACCCCAGCAGTATGAGATTCAAGGAGCTTTCAGATGGGTGAATGCATCCACACTGGGAGAGTGATACACTCCAACTCCATAGGGACAGAAGCCTCTGCTTGGCACCCCACACCTCACCCTATACATCTTTTTATCTGACTTTTCTTCTGTATCTTTTATCATATCCTTTAATAAACTGGTAAACATACATGTTTGCATGAGTTCTGTGAGCCACTCTAGTAAATGAGCTGGACCCAGGGAGGAAATCATGGGAATCTCAGATTTATAGCTCATCAGTCAGAAGCATGGTAACAACTTGAACTATCCAGGTAGAGAGTGTCAGAAGTGAGTTAAGTTGTACAACACCCAACTGGTGTCACAGAATGGCTCGGTGGGGGAAAAACTCACATCTGGTGTCAGCAGTATTTTGTGTATAGCAGTAAAGGAGAAACACAGGTGTAAAACAGTTTTCCCAGTTTGAGGGTAGACTAGACTATCCAAGTTCCTAGCCCAAAATCACTGAGTCTGTGATTTTGGTTACGTCATCTCTCTGTTCCTTAGTTTTTTCATCAAACGAGTATTATGAGTAGTGTTACCTACTTCATACAGTTTTTACAAGGATTAATGAAACTTAGAAAAATGGCTGTTACACAAAACTCACCTAGTAAGTGTTGGCTTTAACTATAGGGTTGTGAGAACACATCTCACACGCAGGTGCTCAGTGAATTGTAGCCAATAATATAGTGATTCCTATCATTACAGGAATATAAAGAGTAGTGTAGTCATATGTAAAAGTGATTGAGAAATTGAATATCCTAGGTTTAGAAGAAGAGGGGAGCACTGGGTGAACACCTGAAGGAATATAAATTCTGGCACAAGACAAAATCTGGCATAAGACAAAAAGCAAGGGAATGAAGTTAGAGGTTAAAAATATCTGATGCTGTATGTCAAATCCCTGCCAGATGTACAACATTGTGGTGAGGAAAAGATGTTTTAAAGGAAGAAAAACCGGGGCACCTGGGTGGCTCAGTCAGTTAAACGTCCAACTTTGGCTCAGGTCATATTCTCATGGTTGGTGGGTTCGAGCTCCGCATCAGGCTCTGTGCTGACAGCTAGCTCAGAGCCTGGAGCCTGTTTTGGATTCTGTGTCTCCCTCTCTCTCTGCCCCTCCCCTGCTCACGTTCTGTCTCTCTCTGTCTCAAAAATAAGTAAAAACGGAAAAAAAAAATTGTTAAAGGAAGAAAAGCCTTCCATTTAGGAAAGTGGAAAAAAGTTAAGCCTGTTAAATATTCTCCCAAATGTACCAAATACTTCTTCAGAGACCTCACAATACATTATAAACATGATTCATTCTGGAATAGCTGGGATATAGATGGTGCTATCCTAACTCCAAATATAAAAAATGGCCTTGCCTGATGTGAACTGATAGCTAACGAAGTAACAAAGACTGCTGTATATAATATTCATGTCACCCAAAGTTTGTATTTACTCAGACATTTAAAGAGCACTGAGATGTGCTGGGTACCATCGTAACTCGGGAATCATAAATTGCTAACTACTCAGCGTGATCACTTACCATAGTGACTCCTTTGTGGCTTCTGTCTGGGGAGTCTCATGGGTAACAGTTCAATAAAATAGATTACTGGTTTCTGGCATTAGTACAAAGCAGCAACCTTTTTTCCGTCAGCATGTTAAGGTATGGGTTAACTACTGAAAATTAAAATATTAAAAATTAAAGTAGAAGAAAATACCAAATTAGTGATCCAGTGACTTACTCTACCTGCTGACTAGCTTTGATGTAGTTTCTCCAAGCCACAGTTTCTTACCTATATTCTTATAAAGGAATTCATGTATCCCTTTCATTTTTGTGTAGAAATAAATTTATTTGTTTATCAGACCTCAATGGTCAAAGCTTTTTGGCAAACTGGGGAATTACTTTCTGTGATCTTACACATAAAAAATAGCTTTGGTAACTTGAATAATTATATTCACATATCTGACACAAACGAATAAATTCCACATCTGAGGAATGGCTGGAGTTACCTATTCCTTGTCTGAAGTAAAAAATTTTTAAGTTAATATGTTACAGTAATATAAGTTAACATTACCTAAGTAATTCAAGAAAGGTGAAGGTGAGTATAATTTACATCTCAGAGATAACAATGAGGAACATGTATCACTGTCTGAATAGTAAATGATCCCGAAAAAAATAGTTAAATCACGTAGGATTCAACTAAAGTTTCAGATTATTCAAACTGAATGTTGCTTCAGGTCATAAATCAGAGTTTAAAAAATTCTTTTAGATAGTGATTCTTTTTAACACATTTGCATTTTGCCATTAAATGTTTGAACACAGAGACAGTATAAAAAATTTACCATTACCCAAATCAACAAACATTAACATGCATGTTTCAAATTATGCTTAAAGTATGGGGCACATGGGTGGCTCAGTTGGTTAAGCATCTGACTTCAGCTCAGGTCATGATCTCGCAGTCCATGAGGTTGAGACCTTTTGGGCTCTGTTGACAGCTCAGAGTCTGGAGCCTGCTTGGGATTCTGTGTCTCCCTCTCTCTGTCCCTCCCCCACTCATAATCTCAAAAATGAGTAAATGTTAAAAAAATTTTTTTAAATAAATTTTGCTTAAAGTATATTTTCTCAATATCAAAGTTTTTAATTTGATGTACTTACTTTAGCTATGCTTTCCAGATATGTTTTCTGGATTCCTTTAGCTATTCATTTTTGAAGAAGAAAAACAATGACTTTTTTACATGTGCTTCAATGTGAAGTTTTAAATGATAGTAAATATTAAGAATAAATATTTTTAAAACTACAAACAAAACAACAAAAAACTCTTAACAAAAACTCTGGAGGAAATGAATAAAATAGTCTGCCTTAAACGATACAGGGTAGCAATTAGGAGTTTGACCTCTGGAGCCACACTGAGTTGAAATCCCAGTGTCACCACTTACAGTGTGTCCTTGGCCTACTTAATCTCTGTCCCAATTTCTTCATGTTGGACAATATATATATATTGTATTTAAATAGTTAAACCATATAATATACATTTAGAATAGCACCTGGCAGGGGCGCCTGGGTGGCTTAGTCGGTTAAGCGTCCGACTTTCGCTTAGGTCATGATCTCGCGGTTCGTGGGTTCGAGCCCCACGTCGGGCTCTGTGCTGACTGCCAGCTCAGAGCCTGGAGCCTGTTACAGAGTCTGTGACTCTCTCTCTCTCTGACCCTCCCCTGCTCACGCTGTCTCTCTCTCTCCTAGAAATAAATAAAACATTAAAAAAACTTAAAAAAAAAAATAATAGCACCTGGCAGATAGTTAAGTGCTTAGTGTTAGTTCCTATTAATTCATATAAAAAAATAATTTACTCCCCTTGAAAGAGTTAATTTTCTCCTTGGATCTATCATAGTGCTTTACAATCCAGAGTGCCTAACGTGGTAAGTTTGAAAAGCAGATTTCCATTACAGATTCTGATTTAGCTGGCTTGGTGTTGATTTAGGGACTTTTATTTTTACCAGGGACCGTCAATGATGCTGATCCAGATGGTCTATAGAACATACTTTGGGAAATACTGCCCTGGGCATAATGGTTTAGGTTTCTCTTTGCTAATAACATGGACATGAATGAGACTAATTACAAGAATGAAATATGGTATGGTATGAACATGGGACTACAAAACCTCAAACTTAATCTCATGAGAATCTGTTGAAAGCAATGGACCTTCCCCTTCCCCAGCCCCCCCCCCCGCCCAAACAATAACATAGGCTTAATCACATTTTACATACCACAAGTGGGTTCCTGGACTCTCTGAAGCTAGAAGTCCTTGGGCCTCAGGAAACCTTACACTAGGGGACTGTTCCTTTTATCCTTAAGCATTGTTTTAAATGGCCTACGTTAATACATACACTAGGAGATCACCTTACGATGGGTGGGGGAGGGGTTTATTCAAAATAAGTAGATAACTAAACAACTTTATTAACACTCATAATTTTTTACACTTATTAAATGAGCTCTTTTAGGCATACAGTTGACATTTGAACAACATGAGGATTAAGAATGCCAACATTCCCCAACCGCCACCCCCCGCCACTGAAAATGAGTGTATCATTTTTTTTTCAGTGTATCATTTTTGAATCCCCAAATACTTAACTAGTAATAGCCTACTGTTGACCAGAAGCGTTACTGATGATACAAGCAGTCAATTAACATCTATTTTTATATGTATTACATACTATATTCTTACAATAAAGTAAGATAAAGAAAATAATATGTTAAGGACAAGAAAATACATTCACCAATCTAGACTCAATTTATTGAAAAAAAAAAATCCACAGATATGAGTACCTGAGCAGTTCAAACCCATAGTCTTGATGGTCAACTGTGCTTACATTTCATTCTTTTTTTTTTAAATGTTTTATTTATTTTTGAAAGACAGAGCATGAGCAGGGGAGGGGCAGAGAAACAGACACAGAATCAGAAGCAGGCTCCAGGCTTTGGGCTGTCAGCAGAGAGCCCAATACAGGGCTAGAACTCACCAGCCTTGAGATCATGACCGAGCGGAAGTCGGACATTTAACCAACTGAGCCACCCAGGCACCCCATTACATTTCTAATCACACCACGTTCAAAGATACACATAAAAGGAAATTGAGGCCAAATAAATTTATTCCTTAAACTTCATTTTGAGTCCAAATTTTCTGAATTTTATCCAGCGTCCTGATGGCACAGAATTTTGAGAAGATATTATTTTTTAAATGTTTATTTTTGAGAGAGTGCAAGGTGGGGAGGGGCAGAGAGAGGGGGACAGAAGATCCAAAGCAGGCTCTGCCCTGACAGGTTGACAGCAGCAAGCCCAATGTGGGGCTCAAACTCACTCACTCACCACAAGATCATGACCTGAGCTAAAGTCAGAAGCTCAGCCAACCTCTGAGCCACCTAGGTGCCCCTTGAGAAGATTTTAGGAAGAGGAAAGGGATTTTTAGTGCTGGTGAGGGAGGTGGCCTGAGAACTATCAGAGGAATAAATCTGTTGTGTGTTGTAGAAAGGAGAAACTCAAAAGATGTTAACCTTTAGAGAAGGACAGATGTTGCAGCTGAAGTGATTAATTGCTTAGTTAGGATGCTCTGGGACCTCAAAAGAGGCGTGTACCTCTTACATAAGGAAGGCAGAGAAGTTCTACTTAAGAGAATCCTGGAGGAAGAGTGAGTGTAGTAATAGAAGGAATGCCAAACGTTTTAAAGTTATCCAAAGCAACAAGGGCAACACAAGGTTGGGAGATAATATTGGAAAAGTGGGGAGGGGGTAGATCATGAAAGACCTTTAGATTGTATCTCAGATATGGAGAAGGCAAGCAAGGTTTTTAAGAATCTGTGCAACACAGGGGCGCCCGGGTGGCTTAGTCAGTTAAGCGTCCGACTTTCACTTAGGTCATTATCTCCCGGTTCGTGGGTTCGAGCCCCGTGTCGGACTCTGTGCTGACTGCCAGCTCAGAGCCTGAAGCCTATTTCAGAGTCTGTCCCCTCTCTCTCTGACTCTCCCCTGCTCACGCTGTCTCTCTCTCTCTCTCTGGCCTAGAAAAAAAAAAAAAGAATCTGTGCAACATAATTTGATCAACCTTCAGACAATTACTCATTCTAACTTTGCAGAGCAATGAAATTGGAATAGAGGCAGGACCAGCTAGGAGTCCTTTGCAATAATAAAGGCAAGAAAATAAGATTTCAGTTAAAGCAGAGAAAACTAACTAAGGGACAGATTTCACAGAAATTTAGAAGAGAATTTAAGGAATATATGAGAAGCAGAACAAACGGTGAATGAAATCATAGGTCAGAAAAGCAAACAACCAAATAGTTTCAGCAACACTATTGACACATTAAAACTCAAAGCTGACACAAAATATAAGCTTCTCTACCATAAGCCTGTTGAATTCTACTTCACAGCAAATACAAGGAATACCACTTTGCTCTTTGCTGTTAGTAGATCTTCATAAAAAAAGACATAATTATCAAACTTAATCAAAATCATCCTTAACATGTTTTATTTTCTATGATAAAGCTAATGTATTCATTAGACTACTTGCAAGCACAGGAAAAGTAGAAAAACGGAAAAATACATCCATATTTCTTCCACTTAAAGAAAACTATCATTGTTTGACCTGGGTTAAATATATTGCTTAAGAGAAACAATTTTCTTTTTAAAAAAATTTTTTAATGTTTATTTTTGAGAGACAGAGAGAGATGGAGCTCAAGTAGGGGAGGGGCAGAGAGAGAGGGAGACACAGAACCTGAAGCAAGCTCCAGGCTCTAAGCTGTGCCAGCACAGATCCCAACTGGGGGGCGGGGGTGGGGTGGCGCGGTGGGGGGGTGTGGAGAGGACACTCAAATCCATGAACTGTGAGATCATGATTTGAGATGAAGTCAGCCGCTTAACTGACTGAGCCACCCAGGAGCCCCGAGGAATAATTTCTTAAGAGTGCATTCTGGAACACCCAAGTGGCTCAGTCGGTTAAGTGTCCGACTCTTGATTTCAGCTTAGGTCAAGATCCCAGAGTTGTTGGATGGAGCCCCAGGCCAGCTCTGTGTTGACTGAGTCGCTGGCTTAAGATTCCCTCTCGCTCCCTCTGCCCCTCTCCCCCAAGTGCTCAAGCTCCTCTCACTCTCAAAAAAAAAAAAATGCATCAAGTAGTGCTTATATTTCTAAAACTATTAGAGATAGAATAAACATGGAGAGACATATATATTGACAAAGTATTTTTGCAATTAATATTTTGCAATATTAAGAAAATAAGTCATCAAAATCTTGTGATTCAAAAGTAAAGCTAAGTGGACTCTACAGAGAGCTTTCACACTGAGGTTTTACATTGACTAAACAGTATAAATAAATTGCTGCACTTATAAAATCAGAAGTTAGGGGCACCTGGGTGGCTCAGTGGGTTAAGTATCCGACTTTGGCTCAGGTCATGATCTCACAGCTCATGAGTTTGAGCCCCATGTTGGGTTCTGTGCTGACAGCTCAGAGCCTGGAGCCTGTTTGGGATTCCTCCTCCTTCTCACTCTCTGTCCCTCCACCACTTGTATGCTGCCTTTCTCTCTCTCAAAAATTAACATTAAAAAGGTTAAAAAAAATAAAATAAAGTAAAATCAGAAGTTAAACATGAAGTCTTAAGTTGAGTGTATTACTTTCAAATAAGTCTTTTCCCAAGTGCCACCCAATGAAAAATAAACAGCGCAAGAAAACCATTATTTTTAAATTATAACAAGCTTATATACTACACTAAAAAAAAAAAAAAAGGCAAACAAAAAAAGAACAACTGTTCCAACTGTTTCCAAGTGATATTTTTTTCTTATCACAGCTCTAAAAAGCTTATGCTATGATCTTGCAGTCATGGGGATTAAGACCCATGCTGGCTCAGACCTGAGTGGGGAGCCTTACTGAGATTCATTCTCTCTCTCTCTCTCTCTCTCTCTCTCTCTCTCTCGCTCTCGCTCTCGCTCTCGCTCTCCCCCCTCCCCCACTCACACATACTCTCACTTTCCAAAAATAAACAAATAAATAGCATATGCTAGAAGTACACCCATGACCCTGATCTCTAAAATGTTTTGTCATATAGTCTAAGTGTCCATCCTTAAAATCACCAAAGACTTTCAAAAAAATCAAAGATGGATAACTAAAAATAAAATGTAGGTAAGTTGAAAAGAATGTCATGCTTTACTTCACAAGAAAATTAATAAGTCTTGATTCTTACAGTGGCTTGGATTTTGTCACTTTAAAACAGTATTGTTAAGATGTTCTGTGGATTTTCAAGCAACATGTTTAGGCTTGTTTTCATAATCTTGGCTACCCTAAATGTTTGTAGCCACTGATCAACTCTTATTGCACTAAAGCTTATGCAGAGCTGTGATTATATTATTGACCCAAGAGCTAAAAGCTTAAGGAACTAGGAACTTGGAGTACCATCCACCTTTAAAGAAAAGGCTCATAAATAGTCTTACCTATAAATTTTAAAGGACTCATATTTCAGCTGGTTTTCTATATTCATTACACTGCCACTTAATTAATGACATAAAGCATAAATATAACTGCTTTTAAATGAAGAGAGGTACACACAAACAGTACACTGCAAGATTCCACAGCATGTGGACATTTCTAATACCTCTAGGGACCTTTACTAACTGGAAAGGAGAAAGCTGGCAATTAAGACTAGATAACACTTCATACTTTAACTCAGTGACTCCCTGGCTGATTGTGATTTGTTTGTGAGGACTTTGCTCTTTACCTCAACCTACAATGGAATAAGTGTATATTCTTACCAAATTCTTTACTAAAACATTGCAAACCATCTCTGTGAAGTAACTAAAATGATACTCAAAATTTTCTCCAGGCAAAACCAAGGTAAAAGATCCAGTGACGAAAGGACATTAAAACCATATAATACATCTGAAATCTTTTAGTTTTTCTCTTCAAGGTATTACGCAGTTTGTAATTCCTAAAAGGCAAATGTGTTATTGAGACTCTCACCTGAGATGAAAAGTCCCAAACCACCTCCCAAAATACTAAAGATACAATGAAAAGCTTTTTCCCCCTTCAGTTTTGCTTTACTGCTGGTAATTATGTGCTGTTCTTCCACAGTGTCAAATATATCTTATAATAATTACTTTATGCCAAACCTTGTTTTAAAGGCTTTCCCTATACTTCTTATTTAATCCCCACATCTCTATGAGTAAGTAATAGAATTTTTACGAAAGAGGAGTACTGGCTCAAAAGACAAATAACTTAACTCAAGGAGGTGGTAGCGCTGGGAATACAGGTCAGGGAAATGCCAGAAACTGAAAAGCTAGCTACCAAGAGATTGTCGGACCCCTTGTAAATCAGCTTCTTGTAAACATTTTTAAAAATACTTTTTGCTTAAAAGTTTTGTTGGAAGACAGTATTATAAGTTTCATGTGAATTTCTTGTACTTTCAAGAGTGATTTTCAGAGAATATTAATAAGGTTTAGTTTCCTAGAGAAGAACAACTTTCTCTACAGAGTTTGGAAAGGCCGACCAGAGAAAGAGAAAAGCAAGTAGGCAAAATGTTACACAACAGTGATTTTTAATTATAAGTCAACATGGATTCTATGCCAGCATTTTGCAACCCGAACCCAAAGCTAATCTGCTAGGAAATGCCAGGGTACATTCACAGAATCCAGCGTAAGAAATAACGATAATCACTGCAAATTGTCTTTATTCGAGAAAGAAATGTTTACTTCTGGGCATTACTGGATCAGTAATCATTGATTCCAACATTCAAAATAAAGCAACAGCGGCCAATTACTGGCGAGACGGAAGCACTATGAAAGTGAAAACTGCCGACCTATAATAGGCGCTTGTCTTATAAATTCTGATCTGTTTGGCTTAAAATGCACTCATGCGCACCCAGAACACCGGAAAACCCGGGAGTTGAAGTCAAAGCAAATACAAGATTTCCACAGGGCGCACGAGAGAGGGAACAAAAGAGGTGGTAGCACGGAGATACCCACCTCTAATTTCTCACATAAAAAGCTCAGGAATCAAAACCGTGAATCAACGGTTAAAGTTCTAGTGTGTGAAAGGCAAATGGTACAGTTTAATACCCGGGGGGAGGGAGGTTCCTTTTTAAAATTAGCTTTGTCCTCGGCTCCCACCCAGATCGTGGTGCCTCCGTGCCACGGGCGAAGCTGGGCGGCGACACTAGAACGCCGCGGGCTGTCTCGCCAGGTCTCCCACCCTTCACGCACCGTGGGGGGCAAACACACCTGGCACCTGAAAAGGGCCGTGCCGGGGGCGGGTAAGGACGCGCACCGGGCGCCGTCTCCTCCCCTAGGGTCGGGAGGGAGGTCAGCGCCGGCGGAGGGAAGCGGAAGGTGGGAAGTGGGAAGAGGACGCCGCCGCCCCCTAGGGGAGCCGCGCCGCAGGCTGGGGGCCGGGGCGGGAGGGGCGGGCGAGCGGAGGCGGCCGGGAGGGAGACCGCTCCGTCGGGCGGGGCCGTCGCTCCAGCAAGCGCGGACCCCGGCGGGGCGGGCGGTAGACGGCGCGGCGGAGCCCAGACGCCGGCTCGCTGCCAAGGAGGAAGGTGGCGGCGGCGGCGGCGCGGACGGGACGAGGCGGCGGCGAGCCGCCGTGACCCTCTGCTCCCCGGCCCAGGCCCGGGCGCGAGTACGAGGCGGCGGCGAAGGAAGGAGCGAGCATGGCCGAGACCGTGCCGCCGCCCAACGCCGGCGCGGAAAGTTGCAGCGAGGCACCGGCGAGGGGCGGGGAGCGGCTGCTGGAGGAGCCGAGCCGCGCTCCTGCCGGGAGCGCGGACCGAGAGGGCGAGGCGGGGCCGCCGCTGGCCTCCCCTGCCGGGCAGTCGGAGCCCGGCTCCCCGGTGGCCGCCCCCTTCTTCCTGCTCTACCCGGGCGATGGAGGCGCCGGCTTCGCAGCGCGCCCGCCGCCGCAGCAGCAACAGCGCTCCTGGAGGACCCCGCCGTCGCCGGGCTCCCCGCTGCCCTTCCTGCTGCTGAGCTACCCGAGCGGCGGCGGCGGCGGCGGCGGCAAGCACCGTGAGTGGCGGCGGGAAGGTGGGCACTCGGCCGGGAAGGGTCCAGGGGGGCTGCCGCGGTCCGGACGCCGCACTGTTTGCCTCCGAGTCTCCCCAGGCCGTGGGCTCCCGCCCGGCTTCCCCTCCCCTCCTGGGCTGGGCGGCTCGTCCTCGCCAGCCGCCCACGTGCTCGCCGGGTCCCAGCCCCGGGTCCCAGGCTGGGTGCCTTCCCCCGAGGAGCCGAGGAGGGGGCGGCGCCCCCAGACCCGGCAGCCTCGTTGGCCCGCCTTCTGCGAGCTCCCGGCGCTGGGGCCGCGGAGTAGGTGTGGCTGCTGCGCCGCCGCCGCCGCCGCCGCCCGGGCGGCCTCGGTTGTACCACTAAAATTTTTACGAGCGTTCACGCCACACCGTAAATATCAAAGTTGCGTCCAGGGGATGGAGTAGAGAATTCAGGAACAGTACGCGAGCTGTCGTGAATGGCATGTGTGGTTTTGGAAGGGCCCCTCCCGAGATCAAATCGTTTGGCAGGCAGAGGCCTTCACCTTTTAATACTGCCGCCGTGGGAGCCCTCTGAATACCGCGGACCCCACTTTGTGCTTTATCAATCAACAGATGTTCGTTGCTCCTTGCCGGGAGAGGGGCCCAAGAGTAGGCAATGTGTGTAAAAAGAGTTGGAGGAGTGTTAAATCTGGTTTAACAAGACAGGGTCTTACAGTATGAAAATGTGGCTGAAGATACAAGGCATGCCGTGGATGCCAAATACTTGGCTGTACGAGTTCTGAAAAGGGAGAGAAACTTACTTGCCTAACATGATGAGGGGATATTTCCCAGAAATAGAGCTAGAGATTTTTATTTGTCACCAAAGCAAGCCTTTTAACTGCTCTACACAACCAAGAAATCCTGACTTTGTCTTTTCTGCCCCTAATCCACCCCTGATGACATTAAGAGTCGAATGTTTTCTGTGTTCGTGTGCTGTGATTATCGCAGTTAATCACATCTCTGTGAGATAAATATGATCCCACGTTTTCAGATCATGCTAAGGGATTAGTATTATTGAATGATTTGACCCAAGTAACAGCCTTGGAGTAGGGATGAAGTTGACCCAGATTCCTGGCCTACCAAGCCCGTGCTCCTTAAACACCAAACTTCTGAAACTGGGGGCATGGTTCTCCTAGGTTAGGAGCCATTGGGTTCAGCTGCAGGTAGTAGTCTCGTGTCACCGTTTGTGTTTACCTGGAAAGAGGGCCAACACTGACCACTGAAAAAAGTCTTACTAAAACCATAGCTTGTGGGTTGGAGTGGTAGATACTAATCTCAAGATGGAAGTGCCTAATCAAGGTAGAAATTAGTCCTTTAATCAGTAGGGGGAGTAAAGATAATATTCACAACATTACTTTCAATTTTGTAAGCTACCTGCTTTCTACTTTGTTATTTAAGCACAGCCTCCTTTGTCTCCTTAAAAATTTTATTTCTGTGTGATCTGCTTATTAACCACATCACTATAGGATGAGGACACTCCTATCAATTCTTTATAACTTTGTGGCTCAACCTTTATTTATATTAATGTTTATTTTTGAAAGAGAGAGCGGGCGTGCATGAGTGTGAGTGGGGGAGGGGTGGGGGGCAGAGCGAGAGACACACACACAGAATCCCAAGCAGGCCCCAGGCTCCGAGCTGTAAGCAGGGAGCGGATGTAGGGTTCTAACTCATGAACTGTGAGATCATGATCTGAGCCTAAGTCTGTCACTTACCTGGCTGAGCCACCCAGGTGCCCCACAACCTGTATTGACAGAAAAAATTTTCAATTGTGGGAGTGTCAGCTGTGTGGATTATCTAAATTTCAGTTAATTTCTCTTTGATGCTTCCTCCTATTAAGGGTTAACTTTATTATTTTTTTAAGTATTGTTAGAAAATTAGGGCCTAAGCGTGATCAAGATCAGGGATGGAGGACTTAAAGCTGAAGCTTCATAGGTGTGATCTGTTAGTCTCTACCTTAGAATATTTGCAGTTATATTAAGTAGTTCTTGTTCTGAGTTTTTATTTTTACCTTATTTTTTGTTTTGTTCCTTTCTTTAGGGAGAGAGACCACGAGCAGGGAAGGGACAGAGAGGGAGAGAATCTTAACTAGGCTTCATGTCCAGCTTGGAGCTGAACATAGTCTTGATCCCATGACCTCAAGATCATGACCTGAGCCGAAATCAAGTGTCAGGGGATTAACCAATTAAACTACCCAGACGCCCCACCTTGTTATTTTTATATGTACTTCAGAACACATGCATACTTGGAAAAAATATTCCATAAATTAAATTTTTTTTTTGGTGGCTGCTCTGCAGAGTCAATGCAATATTACTCTTTGATGTACAGTAAAACCTTGGTTTGCAAGCAAAATTCATTCTAGAAACGTGCTTGTAATCCAAAGCACTTATATATCAAAATTAATTTCCCCATAAGAAATAATGGAAACTCAGATGGTTCATTCCACAACCCCAAAATACTCATATCAAAGTGATTACAATACTGTAATATAATACAAAATCACAGAATACGAAATATAAAGAAAAATAAGCAAACTAACCTGCACTTACCTTTGAAAACATTCGTGGCTGGTGTGAGGGAGAAAAGAGAGAGGAGGGTTATTGTGTAGGATCACTTTCACTATCACTAACGGATGTTGACTACAGTACAGTATTAATACACTCCTGTCATATACTGTATTTAATGTAACTGGCAGTAAAGCAGCAGAGGAAAGGGTCTCTATCTGCAGGCAGCCTGACCTAAACTGAAGCAAAGCATTCCTCAGCTTACTCTTATATGAAAAAGCAATGGACTGTCCATAGGTGCTTTGAAGTGATAAAAACACATACTAGTGCCAGTTGTGGGCACCTTCCAACATTCAAGAATTTTTGCCCAACACTATGACCTGAGAGCATGGGACCTGAGACGGAGCATGAGAGAGCATCACCCACGATCCTGGAGAGAGAGAGAAACCCATTGGCTCAGTTGTGATCATGTGACATTTGGCTTCATGTATTACTTGTATTGCAAGACATTGCTTGTTATTAAAGTTCATTAGAAATGTCTGCTCGTCTTGTGGAGCACTCATAGAACAAGTTACTCACAGTCCAAGGCTTTACTGTACTTAGATATCAGAACTGTGCATCTCCTGGCTGTTCACTTGAGCAACCTGCAGAAAGTTTTAAAAAGATTTCTCATTTCATTTACTAGGACAGTGTACTTAGTACCCAATGAATATTTGCCTCCTCAACACCCAGTTTTTAACTCTTGCTAATGTATTTGCCTAAAGTGCTTAATATATAATAATTTTGAAGTGTTGTATATTAAGGCAATGCCATCTTTTTATTGTAGAAATCTTGACTGTATTCAGATATTTAAAATTTTTAAATTACATTTATTTATTTTTGAGAGACAGAGTGAGATAGGGTACGAGTGAGGGAGAGGCAGAGAGAGGAGGAGACACAGAATCAGAAGCAGGCTCCAGGCTCTGAGCTGTCAGCACAGAGCCTGACGTGGGGCTCGAACCGACGAACCAGGAGATCATGACCTGAGCCGAAGTTGAACACTTAACCAACTGAGCCACCCAGGCACCCCATGTATTCAGGCATTTTAAAAATTAACCTTTATATTTGAGTTCAGAAGACATTGATAAAGAATAGCAAAAATGTATGCAGGGAAGGTAGCTTAAACTTTTCAGGGTTCAAGATATATACTATTTCAGTGTAAAGTCCTTCTAGATATAATGTCTTTAACATATTCATCATGCTTAAATACAGTGGGAAAGAAGGATTCTGATTTGCCTTGTTGGATTATGTCCCTTTCTGAGTCTTTGAGTGCTAATCTGATAATTCGTTATGCTTCTAGCTTTTAAATCTCATAAAAATTCCTCACCGTGCTTTAAAAATTGTTTATTTTGAGAGAGGGAGAGTGAGCAGGGGAGGGACGGAGAGGGGGACAGGGAGAGAATGCCAAGCAGGCTCCGCACTGTCAGCACAGAGCCTGATGCAGAGCTTGATCTTCCGAACCAGGAGATCATGACCTGAGGTGGAATCAAGAGTCAGACACTTAACCAACTGAGCCACCCAGGTGCCCCCCCCACTAAGTCTTTTAAAAAATATTTGCTCTATAAAAATTATAAGTAAAACATAACATAAATCTATTCTCATTGTTTAAATGTTTACAGTACAAGAGTACATTGAGTACTAAGTGAACTTAACTTTTGGGTAGGAGACCCGCCCCCTTTTCTGAGGATACCACTTTTGAGTTTGGTGAGTTTTCTCCCAGAACTTTAGCTTGCATTCACAGATATGTATGTGCTCGTATTTCATAAGGCTTTTCCCCCTTGGTATTTGACCTTCCACACCAGTTTCTCATAAACTGTATAAGGAGCTACTTTCATGCCATGGTGCAATGCTTTTAATGCTTTCCTCTTCATCCTAACTTTAGAAGTCTTCTCGTGGATGCGTAAGAGATGGCTTCGAGGTGTTGGAGTGAAGAGGCACTCCTGCTGTCTGCATAGTTATCAGCTTCTCCTGACAGTTATTTCTTTCTTCTTCCAACTCCCAGAGCCACAGGAAACATTTATGTTTATGGCAATGGCATGCAAATAAACCCCCATTTCTGACCTTGTCTTTTCTCTTCCAATCACAGCAGTGTACCGAAAAGGTCCCACTCAGCAGAGAAGCAACTGTCTTTCTGTATTCATACGTGCTGTTTTGAGATGGTAGAAGGTCTAGGAGGGGAATAGAAGGAAAAAGGTGGAAAAGAATGGCAGCATTACTATGTCCACCCACTGTAAACTTGAGTATACCTAATAGTGAATGCCTTGCTGAGCCTTGGAAAGTGCGGAGATTGAGGGTTTCTGGAAACATTCACAAATGTGCTTTCTCACAGATGCACTTTAAGAATCCATGATTTGGAGGGGCGC
The DNA here is from genome assembly GCA_017311185.1 of Proteles cristata cristata. NCBI lineage: Eukaryota > Metazoa > Chordata > Mammalia > Carnivora > Hyaenidae > Proteles > Proteles cristata. The sequence continues at coordinate 1,002,452 of JAESUZ010002451.1, forward strand.
CTGGGTGGCTTAGTCGGTTAAGCGTCCGACTTTCGCTTGGGTCATGATCTCGCGGTTCGTGGGTTCAAGCCCCGCGTCAGGCTCTGTGCTGACTGCAGCTCAGAGCCTGGAGCCTGTTTCAGCCTGTGACTCCCTCTCTCTGACCTCCCCTGCCTCACGCCTGTCTCTCTCTCTCTCTAAAAATAAATAAAACATTAAAAAAAAAAAAAAAAAAGGAAAAAAAAAAAGAATCCATGATTTGGGGAAGGAACTTTCTCATTTATGTATAAATGGAGGAATGAGTAAGGGGAAAAAATAGTTTTCTGTTCGGTTTATACACATATACACAATGTAAAGATGTGTATGTTATATGTGTGTGCATGTGTATATATTATGTGTGTATATGTGTATATTCTGATTTTAATTTATCCTCCACGGACATTCCTATTATGTCTCTCTTTCTTTTTTCATTGTTTAATAGCACTCCAGAAAACATTATACCTGGTTAGCAGTTGAACACACATTAATTAGTTCATCTGTATTTTTTTTTAATTTTGAAAAGACAAAAACGCTTTATTTTGTAAATATAGAGGCATCTGCTCAAAAACTGAGAGGTATTGAGGGAAGGATTGAACAATGAGAACCCAAAAGTTTTGAGTGTTCATCTTTATACTAGTAGCTTTTAGAATAGCAGATGGAAGTGTGACTTTTTAGCTTTTTGGTATAATTAATGTAGACTGGTTTCTCCATTGACAGTGCTGTGATTCACAGGCCCTCAGCTCTTTTCCAACTGTCTTCAGCATACTTTACCTGTGTTAAGAATCACTTTCTGATCCACTAAATGCTATTTTGTCAAATGGCAGATATAAACACCCATTAAAAAAGGAAAAAAACTTAAGAAATGTAGCATCTTCAGAGTTTAATTATAAGTTAGTGACTACCAGAATAGAGTTTAGAACTAGAGTGTCTAAATGCAGATGAATCCTTTGCACACACAGCTGCGATGACCTGACCTGAGGTATGGGGAGCTGGGTCATGCCTCCATTTCCCACCTCCTTTGGCCATAACAGCCTGTCTGTGGCTTCCTTTCCTGATACAGTTTTTATTATCATGCTGCCCAAATTGTCACAGTTTGTCTTCCCAACCAATTTCTCCCCTTCTGCTTCCTTTCATTTGTTTTACTTATTACACTTCTGGCCTGGCATTACAAAAAGATCGCGCTCTCATTGACAAAACAACAATTTCAGAATATTAGATGTAATCTTTGAGACTTTGTTTTGACTGCTCCCCTCTTGATAAACGTAAGTTAATTTTTTTATAGACAGAGGTTTTCTTTTTCCTTATTTCTGGTTTTAGCTCCATTGTGGATACTAGAGGATCCAAAAAGGCTCTCCATTAGATGAAAGTTTACTGTAGTTCTGTAGTCCAAACAGTTACAAAGAAAGAATGTGGGGGCGCCTGGGTGCCTCAGTCGGTTAGACTTCCGACTTTGGCTCAGGTCATGATCTCGCGATTCATGGGTTCAAGCCCCACGTCGGGCTCTGTGCTGACAGCTAGCTCAGAGCCTGGAGCTTGTTTCAGATTCTGTGTCTCCCTCTCTGACTCTCCCCTGCTCATACTGTCTCTCTCTCAGAAATAAATTTAAGAAAAAACACACATTAAAAATTTTTTTTAAAAAAAGAAAGAAAGTGAGTAGTAAGATAATAGTTGTACTTAGTGGCTGCCATTCATGGAATAGTTTTATGTGCCATTCAAAGAGCTAAAAAGTTCACAGCTATCAGTACTTACTGATTTTTTTTTTCTTAAAATTTGTGATAGATAGAAGAGCCAGTACTTAAAAACTACTTTCTTAACAATGAAAACTGAATGGGGTGCCTGGGTACTCAGTAGGTTAAGTGTCTGACTTCAGCTCAGGTCATGATTTTGTGGTTCATGGATTTGAGCCCCAAGTCAGACTCTGTGCTGACAGCTCAGGGCCTGGAGCCTGCTTTGGGTTCTGTGTCTCCCTCTCTTTCTGCCCCTCCCCTGCTTGTGCTCTTTCTTTCTCTTTCAAAAATAAATAAACATTACAAAAGAAAAAAAAGCAATGAAAACTGAAATTGTGAGTCCATATAGAATTCAAATAAGTAGATGGATACAACTTAATGTTTTTCATCAGAATATTTGATTCAGTATCTCTAAATGACTTATCTAAATTATTATAAAAAACAAAAATTCTGATAAAGTAACCTTAGATTTAGAAGTTTACATTTTGGAGACACAGATTCTGTGGTTTTAGGATAGTTCTTATCTCAAATTTTAGCACATATCAGAATCACCTGGCCATCTTGTTAGCACAGATTTCTGGCCCTATACCCAGAGGTGTTTTGTTTGTTTTAGTGAGGCACGATTGATGTATAACATTGCATTAATTTCAGGTGTACAACATAATGATTCAATATTTGTTTATATAGCAGTTTTTTAAGTGAAGGACAGAATGAATTCATATTCCTGCATAGTGTGGTATCACAGCTCATGTTCTTGATCACTGTATGCTCCCTCACCAGGCCTTAAATCAGTTTAGGTAGAAAGCAGTAAGTTTGGTGTGTGTGTGAGAGAGAGAGGAGAAAGAGGGAGAGTGAGCAGAGCAAATGTGGCAAAGAAAGCATCTTTTGGGGCTAAAAGATTAGTATTGGCCTCAAAACATATTCACCTGACTTATTCTGTCTTGCATCTTTTTCCTTTTTGTTTAGCAGAAATCTGTTTTAAAGAGATGAAATCTTACAAAGAAGCTAAGAGGACATATTTTTTCTAGTGTAAGTTATAGATAGTAAAAAGTCTGGGAGAATAATGTAGCAGAATTAACTAGATGAAGTAATGATATTTTCTTGTTGTCTAACATATTTGAAAATCCTTAAATAATTAAAAGTGTTGCCTGAAAGATATGCTGCCTCTTTATCATTGTACGAAAGGTAATGGGTAGCCATCATAATTAAAAGAATCCTTGTGTATGTATGTACGTAAGTAAGCAAGCAAGCTCTATGCCCAGTGTGGGGCTCAAACTCATAACCCCAAGATCAAGAATCATGGGCTCTACCAACTGAGCCAGCCAGGTGCCCTAGAGAACCCCATTTTCGGAGTCCTGGGGTGGCTCGGTCAGTTGGGCGTCCTGTTTCAGCTCAGATCATGATCTCGTGGTTCAGGAGTTCCAGCCCCGAGTCAGGCTCTGTGCTGACAGCTCAGACCCTGGAGCCTGCTTCAAATTCTGTGTCTCCCTCTCTCTGTCTCCCTTTCCCTGCTCATGCTGTGTCTCTCTCTCAAAAATAAACATTAACAAACAAAAAAACCTCCATACTCCATTTTAATGAATTTTGCAGGATATTTGAGCTGTTATATTTCCACCCAAATCTTATTAGCATGGAAACATCTTCCTGTAGGGTAAAGTGGCTCAAGTATGAGCTTTAACATTTATTTTGGGAAGTCAGTAGCATAACATAGTATGACCTGAAATTATGAGAAAGGAAATGTTTTTAGAGTTACAGAGCAGTGGTACTTGAGAGAGTAAGTATCATCATGGTCCTGCCTGCTACTATAGCTATAGTGGAATAATTGTGAAAGGTTCACGGTCTTCTTAAGGCCCGCCGGGCGAGGGCTGCTGGCCAAGGTGGGTATCCCTGAATGCAGGACCCCTGTTAGTGACTGGTTCTATACTTGTTCTGTACCAAATAGACATGACAGGCAGCATGTGTCAGAGGGAATGGCATGGAAACTGAAAAGAAGTTTACAGGGGCAGAGGTGGGAAAGTTTGAAACCTCTTAAGACATAGGAAAAGAGCCTGTCAGACTGACAGCAAGTGGCATGTAGAAAGCAGAAATTGTTTGCGCATGTTGCCTTTTAGAGTAGGGTTCCTCTAATTTTAGAGTCTGTTTAGGGACTCTACTGGCATTAACATCTGTTTCCTCTGCGTTTTTTATGAACTTAAATCTGGTCACCTGATATGAACGCTTGGTAAAATTCTGACCCATCGCTACTTCCTCCCTCAAGGCCCGAGAGGTGCCCCAGCATACCCTTTGCTCACATCTCCTTTTCACTTTCCCCTACCTCAGTCGCATGGACTTTCATTCGTACTGACTCACACTTCATGTGATGGTAGCGTTTTTTTTCCCCCCAGAACTCTCAGGCACCTATAGTGATGATAATGGCTACTGTTTACTGACTGCTTAGTTTGTACAAAGTGCCATGCTAAGCATTTTAGTTAACATTACTTCCTTGAAGTCCGAAGTAGTTAATATTATTACTCCCCTTTTGTCAGTGAAGAAACAGGCACAGAAACAGGTAATATGCCGAAGTTACTCAGCTTCCAGAGGTGGATCTAGGATTCGCAGTGGGCATTTGGACTCTAGAGTCCACATGCGCTGGGCCTCCTTTCCCGCTTCCCATTACTGGAATCCCATCCTAAACTGAAGGCTCCTTTGCAGACAGCAGCAGCCCTCTAGTTCCTCATTCTGCTCAGCAAAGCCCTACTTCCTAAACAAATAAATAAATGTGAAATTCAGTAGTTATGTATATAAATAACACTGAATAACCTTCTGTGCACCTATAATTGCCTGTTTCGTGTCTGCTACCTAGTTCTGAAGTCCCTCGTGACTACCACATAGAAGGTGCCCTGTGCATGTTTATTAAATAAATGAATTAGTTAGGTACAAGTGACTAAAGCCTGTGTTAGAATGACTTGCTTGTTGGGGCATGAATATAGCTTGATTTTGTAGAATTTGGGGGTAAACTTGTTTAAGGTGAAAATATACCATTGCAAGAATATAGAGTGCTTTGAAGTTACATTTCTATACCAACAAGTATCTGTTGAGACTGATATTTGGTAGGTCCTGTTTTAAGCAGATGTATAATGGTGTGCAAAGCAGGCCCATGATCTTTGTGAAGCTAGTTATTTAGATTAATTTTATAGCTGAGTAAATTAGGACAGGAGGATCAATTTTTTAAGATCATCTACTAAGTTGCTGGCAGCTTTACATCTGTAAATGGTTGCCGACTGCCACTTAACCATGAAATCAGTTTTAATTACTAAAATGGGAGTTAGCTCTAGCCTTATGCTGGTTAATTTTAATAAGAGAAAAAATTATGCATTATTTTGTTTCTAACAAAATAATTAGCTCAGATATAATCATTTTATAGTACTTATTATCATCCTTGGTTAATATCTACAAAGTAATACTGAGCCTTTCAAATGTATAAACCTATAATTGTAGTAATCTCCACATCAGAGGTAGACATAATAGATTTTTCTCTGAGGGAAGGAAGTCAGGGGGAGGGAAGAGGGAAGGAAGACTGGAGCATGTGAAAAAAATCATGATCATTCAACTGAATAATCTACTTTAGCAGAAACATCGAGACTTTCCACCAATGTCATCATGATGATATTTCATTAAAGAAAGCCTTTTGTGCTGACAGCACCTAGTAAAATGTGGGGAGTGGGAGTATGAGAGTTATTTTCTTAAATTATAAAACTGTGATCCAGGAAGCCTTGGGAAGTAGAACTTGAGAGGTTTACAAACTGATTTAGTTGGACAAGACGATAAATTTTAAAAAGCACCATTATGTGCCCAATAGGAACTAAATAATAGGAGACAACTACCTATAAAAGAAATGTGAAGTAGTTTCTTACCTTCAAACCTGTTAAGAATTGGTATTCCTAAAGAAATCTATTTCTGGGGGTACCTGGCTGGCTCAATTGGTTAAGCATCTGACTCTTGATTTAGGTTCAGGTCATGATCTCACAATGGTGAGATGGAGCCCCAAGTGAGATTCTCTCTGCTCCTCCCCCACTGTGCGCTCGCTCTCTCTCTTTCTCTCTCAAAAAGAAATCTATTTCTGAAAAGTATTTAAGTATTTAAATAATATTATTTAAAACAAAAAAATTAGAAATAACCCATACATGCTCACCAGCATGAAAATGGATCAGAAAAATTTTTATACATGCAATGGAATATTTATTTCCTCAGTACAGCAGCCGAAAGGATAAACTGTGGCTGCGCACTACAATGTGGATGAATCTTTAAAAATACAATGTTGAGGGGCGCCTGGGTGGCTTAGTCTGTTAAGCGTCCGACTTTCGCTTAGGTCATGATCTCGCGGTTCGTGGGTTCGAGCCCCACGTCGGGCTCTGTGCTGACTGCCAGCTCGGAGCCTGGAGCCTGTTCCAGTCTGTGACTCCCTCTCTCTCTGACCCTCCCCTGCTCACGCTTGTCTCTCTCTCTCTCCCCTAGAAATAAATAAAAAAAAAAAAACATTAAAAAAAAAATTTAAAAATACAATGTTGAGGGGCACCTGGGTGACTCAGTGGGTTGAGCATCCGACTTCAGCTCAGGTTATAATCTCACCTTTCAGGAGTTCAAGCTCCACATCGGGCTCTCTGGTGTCAGCACAAAGACCACGTCAGATCCTCTGTTCTCTGCTTACACTCTCCAAAAAATATATATAAATAAATATTAAATAAATAAATGAAATGCAGTGTTGAGTGAAAGGCCTTCATAAAACATGAAACCCTTTCTATAAAGTTAAGATGAAGCTAATATATTGTTTAGGCCTCCATATATTCATAATAATACTTTTTAAGAAGGTGATGACACACAAAATGCAGAAGTAATTGCCTCAAAAGGGCAGGCAGGAATTCTGAAGAGGGAAGGAGCAAATAAATTCATTGTTGGTTCATTTCATCAGTTAGGCAGTGATTTCATGGTTGTATTTCTTAAGTATTAAAACTATACTTTGAAGTTTGGTATTTGAAGAAGTTCTGGAATAAGTTATTTTAGAAAATAATTTCCCCTTCATTAATCTTTCACACTACTGAATGTATCAAGTGTTGTTTTTTAAATTTTTTGTAATGTTTATTTTTGAGAGAGAGACAGAGCACAGGCAGGGGAGGGGCAGAGAGAGAGGGATACACAGAATCCAAAGCAGGCTCCAGGCTCTGAGCTGTCAACATGTAGCCCAATGAGGGCTCGAACCCACAAACCGTGAGATCATGACCTGTGAGCCAAAGTCAGACACACTTAACTGACTGAGCCACCTTGGCACCCCTTGTATATTCTTAATATGCCCAACTAAGTTAGTGGATGAGGAAGAACTTGGTAAGACGCTTATTTCCTGCTCTTTCCGTGGAGTGGTGGTACAATAAGTAGGATATCATCCTTCATTATGACCAGTGGTTTACCCTTTTCCAGCACACAGCAGGAGAGGTCTATGCTGGTATCTCAATTTCTCAGAAAATGCCCACTTGTTAAAAACCTGAACTGAAGGGATAAGAGAAGTGGAATAAATAGTTTGTAAAGTGTGAAAGCTAATAAAATTTTTTTTCTTCCTCAAATTTTAAATTTGTTAAATGTTAAATTCACATTTAGGAAATTTTGTGGGGACATTGTTTATATTATTTTGTGTGTATGTGTGCTTTTTGTTTTGTTTTTATTTTCCCTAAATAAAGCTTAATCCTTGGAGTGCTGACTTTTCAGGGCATGAAAGAAAACATGAACTTTGGTTTCAGGGCTTTAAGACAAATCTTGGAATCCCAGATCAGCCAGTTGCTAATTGTGTGGTCTTGGTCCAGTTACTTGGCTCAATTTTGGTTTCCTTGTATGTGAAGAGGACATACTAATATCTGCTTGGCCGGATTCTTGTGAAGATTTGATATAGTATTTATAAAGCACCTAACAGAAGATAGAGATTCAATAAATGATAACCACCTTAAGTAATTTTCCCCTATTGTGTAACAAGGACATTGGGCATGACAAATCAAACTTTGTCTTATAATAGCAGCTGAGTATTCTTAAATTACTATTTTTTTAATTTTTCATGGTTTGTTTATTATTGAGAGAGAGAGAGAAGGGAAGGGGCAGAGAGGGAGACACAGAATCTGAAGCAGGCTCCAGGCTCTGAGCTGTCAGCACAGAGCCTGACGTGGGGCTCGAACTCACGAGCTGTGAGATCGTCATGACCTGAGCTGAAGGCAGACCCTTAACCGACTGAGCCACTGAGGTGCCCCTAGCTGAGTACTCTTTAAAAGGAATGTGACTTTTCACTTTGACACATGAATTTCATTTGCTATAAATCTTACTATGATGTGGAAAATTTGGGCTATATAAGCAGCTAGAACATAGTATTATTCAGATCATCACCTTGGATTTGAATTTCACTTAGGCCTGTTAGTTCTGCTTTAGGGCCACAGACTGTACCTCAACCTTCCTCACAACCGTCTTACAAATATGTGCCTTTATTCACACGTGGGATCAAATGAGAAAAAAGTTCAGGGTTTGTCTCACTGATGACTTCATGTTACCTTTACATTCTAAGCTAATTTGTTTACCTAATAAAGCCCCAAATGTAAAAACAGTACTAAATACTGTTTAGAATTATTTGTTAGTCTTCTACAAATAGTGCCTGTTTTCAGGCACTTGCTTGGGAGCAGTGGGTAAGTGTTCCTGCTGAAGACTGCAGGGTGTTTACCTGCAAGCAGGTATGACTGAGATAGTGGACGGACAGGTTTTCCCGCTCACCTACAGTTCTTGTTTCTGAAATGACTGCAGGTACCTCCTTAAACTGAGAGAGAACCAGTGCAGGAAGGTCTTTCTCTCCTTGGCAGAAGTGTCTGTTGCTTTGGGCTTCCCTCCTGATTTCTTCTAGCTGGAGAGAAGGGCCTTTGGAAGGAATGTTTCTTAATAAACAAGTTTCTCTGTTTATTGACCTAGCTCTTCTTGTTAGGCTAGTGGGTTGTCGTCCATCCAAATCTCTTTAAGGTTAGTAAATGGCATGTTGGTTGGTAAAAAGATTGTCATAGTTTGTGACAGGCTCAATTCAGGTATTGGTGGAACCAGGGAATCTCAAAGCATTCATATTTTTTTTTCGTTTCTACTATTCTATATTTCAAGAATGTATCCGTCTTGGTGTTATATATACATACGGACAGGGCTCTTTGGCATTGTGATTCCAGGAACTATTCGGTGTAAGTTTAAGGATTTTAATATGACTGCTTACTAGGTTTTGAAGTAAAGCATGGCTTCAAGTGAAATGATGGACTATTCCCTTTAAGCTTGAATGTATAAGGTGGAAATATGTATGGCTAGAAAGGAATCGACGTATGACGTATGATTAAATGTGAATGTGTTAAACGAAAGCATTATGTTTTTAAGTAAAAGCCTACATTATGCAGAAACTTGGTAGGGGTGCCTTGGTGGCTCAGTTGGTTAAGCGTCCACCTTCGGCTCGGATCATGATCTCAAGGTTCCATGAGCTCTCTGCTGACAGCTTGGAGTTTGGAGCCTGCTTCGGATTTGGATTCTGTGTCTCCCTCTCTCTGCCCCTCCCCCATTCACACACTCTATCAAAAACAAATACTAAAAAATATTAAAAAAGAAACTTGGTAAATACAACTTCAAAAGCGAGGTTGGGGGAATGTGGGGGGGTTGCCATTAATTGGAAGGATTTTTACTTTTTTAACATCAAAGTTTTTTTCTTGCACTTCTATCCAGTCTAAAAAGTCAGGTTTTTGTACCTTGGAGAAGGAAATTATAATTGCCTAAGAGTTTGATATTTAACTTGAAAATCTGCTTTGGCCTTTCTTAAAACACCACCTTTATAAAGAATTTTAGGGACGCCTGGGTGGCTTAGTCGGTTAAGCATCCGACTTTTGCTTTGGTCATGATCTCGTGGTTCGTGGCTTTGAGCCCCGCGTCGGGCTCTGTGCGACTGCCAGCTCAGAGCCTGGAGCCTGTTTCAGTCTGTGACTCCCTCTCTCTCTGACCCTCCCCTGCTCACGCTGTCTCTCTCTCTCTCTCTCTCCTAGAAATAAATAAAAAATATTTAAAAAAAAAAAAAGAATTTTAATAGCTAGGTATAGAGGATAAAAGGTGGAAGTGAATTATGTGCTTTTTAAATTAATCTAACTGCCTCTTTTATCATCTTTGCAATGGAGAATTAGCCATTGTTAATTGTCCTCCTGTTATCTAGTCCTTTTATCCCAAAGTGAGGGAATTGATGAGGATAGGTGCATTGTGTTATGTCTGATCACAGTTTGACTAGCACAGTCTGGAAGTGGGTTGTACAGGACGAGAGCAGCAGCTTAATTGCTCTCCCTGCATCAGCAGCATCTATAAAGCATCCTGGGAATTGCTCGCCCTACGTTCAGAGCAGCTGGTCACATGAGCCTGGATTTTCAGTTCAGTTCATTAGTCAGCCATTTTGGTCAACACCCTGCTTACTGCGCACAACCAATCCTATTAGAACTCAGCATCCCGGCTCATCTGAGCAGATCCTGGAAGTGATTTCTGCAGTTCAGGATATTTTTTAAGCTAAATTGAAAATATTGGTTTATTTTTCGGGATTTTTGGGGGGGCATTTTTTTCCTGCACAAAGGAGGATTTTTCACTTATTCATGCAGAGACCAGTTTTTGAAAGCCAGCTAAGGTGGCATCGGCTGTGCAGCATTTAAAGCCTGTAGCCCAGCTGAAGGAGGAGGGGGTAGGGAAGAGAAGATAAAAGGACAGAAGCTAGGAGAAGACAGGCATCATCTTATTTTGCTATGTGGTAGGAACTATCTATGAGAAAAGATAGTATAGGATTGCTTATCTTGAGCAGTTGGTTGCTAAACCATAAGGTATTTTTCCTTGTGTTTTGTTTTAATCTCCCCCGCCCCTTTTCCTGAGAGCTTTGTTCCAGAGCTTTGGATTTGGGGTTTTGGGGTGAGGAAGTTTTATTTATTTTTGTTGGGGTAGGTGTGTGTGTTTGCGTTGTGTTGTGTTGTGGTCCCAGCTGAGTCATCATGTCTGCTCTGACGCCTCCAACTGATATGCCAACCCCCACCACTGACAAGATCACACAGGCTGCCATGGAGACCATCTACCTTTGCAAATTCCGAGTGTCTATGGATGGAGAATGGCTCTGCCTGCGAGAGCTGGATGACATCTCACTTACACCTGACCCAGAGCCTACCCATGAAGGTATGGTCAGACCCTGTCCACTAGTGTCTCACCAGCATCCTCATTGTTACAGTAGCTGGGAGGGTCAGGGAGAGGTAGGGAAGAACCTGTACTCTGTACTCTAACCTATTAACAACCATGACAACCTTTATCCTTACCTACCTACCACCCAGGTCTCCTTCTCTCCTTTACAGGGAAAAAATATTGTTTCCCTGCCCCTTGAGGTATCCTTTCAAAAGATGCTGGTGCCTATTTAGAGCTCTTTGTCTTTAACCCCCTAAAGAGAACATTTGAAGTCATTTATCACATTTGGCCCTAATTGATAACGAAGAAGGTATTTATATTGATTATATACTAAAATATTATAGAAATTACAGTAATTCTGAACAGATTAAGTTAAGAGAACATGACTTTAGGATTGTACATGGCATAGCTGAAGCACTTGAGGTATTTTACCAAGAGGTATCAGGGTATAATGTGAAATAGGCTATGATACCTAGAAAATATTTGGTCAAACATTGTATTTTTTTAATAATGTGGACTATAGATAAGAATGCAGTTTTACGTTCAGTGCTTACTTAATGAATATGGATGCTTAAAAAAGCATAATGCCTTGAAAAGGTTCCACATGATTAATAAGGTAAAGTATCTACCCATGGAATCTATTGGCCATTGCTTTTTATACGTTGTATGTGCTAAGTGTGATGACCCATTTGAAATTTCCAGTCAGTACCTTTGAGGCCTTTGAGGTTGCTTGACTTGTGACTTTGTCCCAGAACCTTTTCTAAATTATCACAGGTTTTTAGCTTGTACCCTTAATTCTCTTAAGTCCATGCCGTAGAAGACAGTTAATTTGAGTCATAGCTGCAAATATTTTGTTTTTTATGTAATGGTCTTTTAACTAGTGTTTATTCTTTAGCCTTCAAATAATGCAGAAATGCTCACAAGTGAGAATTTCTTTATCAACATCTGCCTGGTATGTAGGCATATCTGCTAAATGGAGGGCATAAGGTGAATTGCACATAGCAGATTGGGTTAGGAAAAGTGATTCCTCGCCCTTGACCTTGTGTTGCAATCTTAGCGTGACTCAGATCTCACCCTTTATGTCTGAAAAGGATTTTATTTCCCCAGTTAGGCTTAGCCTTGAGAAAGTTTTCGAGACAATGAATATCACAGAACACAAAGCAGTCATTTTGGGTGTGTCTTTAAGGGCAATATTTAAGTAGTTTTTAAGACCCATTGTGTCTTCACAATCAGTTTGTCAGTTGGACAGCTTCCTTGGCTCTAAGTCTCAGAATGTGCACAAGGGTTGGCAGACATCAGCTGGAATGCTATAGAATGCCAGTACGGTTTAAAACAACCTCCAAAGGTTTAAGCATCTTTAGGGAAGAAAAATACGTTTTTAAAAGGCTACCAAGAAGTCTTTCAGTGAATGCCTCAATTTACATAGTTCGTTTTCAAAAATACTCTCATCCATTTTGAAAGTAATACAATATGAAATATTCCCTTAATTGTAAAGTCCAGTATATTATTGTTTCATAAGTAATTTTTAACATTTTTAGTACTTCAAATATGTATTTGTTTCTTGAATAGGATTCCTATGAGTGAGCAAAAATGAGCTGTTTGGTTCATGTAAGCATTTACAGTGGTTCTATATGAATCCTTCATGGAGAGATCTGTGATGGAAAATGTACAAGGGCTGCAGCCTAAGCTCTAAGTGGCACATCCTTTGATTAAGGAAAATAGACAAATAGGAAGTTCCCGACACCTTAGAATCAACTATAGAGGATGTGAAGGAAAATAAGGAAATACTGTCCTTGAATTTTGGAATTTTGCCTTAAACTGGGCAAGAGAAACAATAATTTCAAGCAATTAGAAATGGATATAATAAAAGAAAGTCCAAACATCTGTGGGATTAGGGATCTATGAAATAAGGCGGTGCTTTTCAGGGCTTTTATTTCCTTGCTCCACTGGCTAACTCAACGATGTCTGAACAGTCATTTGGATTCAAGAAGCATCTGCTTTAATATTAATACCAGTGATAAGTATTAGGTATAATTTAGCTATCAGCATGTAATCAGTTATCGCCAGGCCAGTGATAGTGTGAATCTCACCTTGTTGACAAAATGGAGCAGCTGGTGCCTGGACACACAGGAGGATTCACATTATACTTTCCAGCTGATTCATAGAGGGAAAGATGTCCAACCACACAAATCTGCAATGAGGCATCCTGACTCCCACAAGAGAAAATGGGCAGAAAGCATCATACATCCTCTTAAGACAGTAATATAGATTGTGCATGGCCTCAGCTAGAAGCTTTGTAGTTTTCAACTTTTGTTTTCTGAACCAGCTCCTGCCTCTCACCGTGCAGCCCACAGTGCAGGCCTGGACCCAGGGTTTCTGCCTAGCTTAGCCCTTAAATACGTGGGAATAGAAACATTCATTTCATTATTTCAGTGCTTGTTGGTAGTCAAGGAAGTAATCTCTCTCTCAGTACCTTTTATTTAAAACCAGGAGGATATCTATAAATGTGTAGATTTCCCCTAAGACAAGAGCCTAAGACTGATTCTACAGAAGAGGAGAGAGTTCAGGAAAGACTTCATTCAGTGAATGAGACTGGCCTGGACATTTTGGTTCGTAATTAGGTGATCATCAGGCAGGTGCAGGGTGAAGGGGGGTGGGAGGGGAGACATTTTCAGCAGTACATGGTGAGCTGGGCGAGCTGGAGAACAGCAAGTATTTAGGGGTGGTAACTATCTGATTGTAGGTTAGGAAGATTGAGATAATTAATGTAAAGAACCCTATCAACGTTAGCTATGTTTGTAATAGGTATTCATGGAGCCATAGTTTGCATCATGTTTTTAAATACATTACCAATTTAATGTATATATTTGTTTTTATGTCTAATTTTTTGGAGCAGTCTAACTAGTTATTTACCAACAGACCAAGTAGAACATTAGAAGCTTAAATTCATGTTGTAGCATTATCCTTTCTTGGACTTCCATAAACAAGATAATTGATTAAAAATACAACTTAGTTATCAAGCAATACTTGTTTTCCCATTAACCTTTTAAAGCATGGGAATCTGATGTTGAGAGATGATGTCCACAGATGATCAATTTAATACAGTTAAAATCTGGTTACAAAGACAGCTATAAGCTTTGAAATTACTTTTTTACCTTAGGAAACTTCCTTTTAGGATACAGATAATAAGAGATAGACTATGGAGGAAGTGACATATTGGACAGACAGGATGATTTTCAGGTTATTGTAGAGAGCAGACCTAATACATGCTGTTATTGCATAACTCTGCAGTTGCCCTGGTAGTTGCATTTTGCTTTAGTGGTTATTAGAATAGCTGGCATTTTACTGTAATGTATAAGGAGGTAGTTTATATGAAACCTCTGTCCTTGACATACAAGGACGTATTCTGGTCTGTCTGATGGTCAGAAGTATTTATTAGTCATCCCTTGATACGAAGTCCAGTTCTAGGGACCAAGAAATAGCTCTTCACATTTCCCAAAGAACAGTCTGCGTTCAGATTATGGGTGCAGATTTGTGACCAGTTTTTCCATACACTACATAAGATACATCTTAACAGTAGAATATTCCCTATTGTAATAAGCCAGGAAAAGTCCCTTAAAGATGTAATGGAAAGTGTTTATTATTCATCGACTGTGGGAAGTGTCTGGTGTTGAGATCACTCCGTTGACATTTGCCAGTGTACTTTTACTCTTTAATATCACCACACCCTAGTATAACCCAATTCCACTTGGGGTGAAATACATATGGTTTAATGAAAAAGTGCCCGTCCCATTGGGCATTTTTGGCAGGGGAAGCCAAGTGGCTATTTACCAAGAAACTTAAGAGAATGAATTCACTATACCGCAGGGCTTCTAAACCTGGGACCCATGATCCTAAATATCATTCAAAAAATTTTATATCTGTACATTTTTTTCTGTAGAAAAGTTCTTAGTGTCCATTTAAACCCTCAAAGGAAAAACAAATAATGCTTTAAAAACTCAGTTCTTTTCATACATGTCCTAAGGTACAGAGCAGTGAACAAGTCTGGTCCTCTGGAGTTTCTGTGCTTATTTGACAAGTTATTTGGGAGGTGCAGGGTGGGGTATTTCAAGCAAATAAAATGACAGTCATTGCAGTGCAGTGGTACAGAGTAAAAAATCTTATTCCAGAGAAGATTTCTAATCGAAGTAATGTTTGAGCTGAGACCTAAAATATGTGCAGGAGTTATCTGGGCATAAACTGGAGGCAAAGGAGTCTTAAGGGGTGGGAGTGGAGAGGAAGACAGTACTTAAAGAGACTCAAACGCCAGAATTGAAAGATGGTCAGTGTATATTTTCATCCCCTTTCCAGATGTCCTTTCTAGTAAGTTTTCACATGCCTTACTGGGAACAAAATGTTGGGAGTAGTGGTGAAAATGGTAGATTTTTTTTCCTCTTCTGGTTGTGCATAATGTTAATTTTTTAACATTAAAATCTTGAGTGTTTTAACAGTAAGTTCTCATTATGTATGTGCGTTTACTCCCATACTTTAATAAAATAAGCATATATTAAATTATATGTGAATTTTAATAGATCTCCTGAATAAGACTTGATAGTCATTTCTCCTGTTAGAATAGAAATAGAAAATAGAAAAACAAAGCTATTACTCTTAATATTGAGTCCTACTAACCTGCAGACTTCCTTTTCACTTACTTATATGTGAACATTCCTGTATCTTTTTGATGATGAACATGTATTTACTGAGAAAATGATAAGCATGCAATATTCAGAGTTTCTTATGTGAAATGACTTAACTGAAGTTGATGAAAAATCAAGGCTACAATTTTCATAAGTGAATATATGTCATTTGTATCAAAAGTAGCACTTGACTGAACTATATAAAAATCATATTTCTCCATTTAATGCAACACTTGTATAAACAGAAGGCTTCTGGCTATTATAGTTTTCTGTTATGATTAAACAAATAGTGCTACATGTGTTAGGGCATAAGAGAAGGATATATGTGCTGTGTTCCACAACAAAGTCTTAATTTTGTCTTTTATTTTCATTTCTACAACTACCAGAAGCTAATTATGTCACATCTAGACTCATACACCTACTTTCAGCTTTTCTCCAAACCCATTTCTCTTCCTATCCTGATTCATTCTTCATAAAATTGCCAAATGAGTCTTTATGAAAGCAAACTTTTCATTCTTGTACAAGAACCCTGGTTCAGGCAGCCTTCTGTATGACATGTAGAGTATTCCTGAAAAAGTGGTGGTGGTGTTGGAACAGGAGGAGAATGATCATTTATTGAACACTTATTTCGTGCCAAGAACTGTTCCCTCTAAATAATATGTGTGTAGTATGTCATTTAATAATCATAACAACCCTTTCAGCCTAGGTACTGTTATTACCCCCATTTTACTAAGTGTCATTTGGGAATGTAGTAAGTGATAAAGCCAGGACTCAAACTCGGGCAGCCACAGTTCAACCTGCTTGGGGCACTCCCATGCCGAAACTCAGTAAAATGTAAGTCCAACAATAGACCTGCATGTAACAAAGGACATCAACTCTAACCTATTTCCAGCAGTTTTGTACACAGTTGATCACAGCGTTAGCCAGTGTAAGTCCAGTGAACATCAAAATCAGACCTAAAGCATGCCAGTTGGGGCATGCTTGGCAATTGCCATCAAGTAAAGTGCTGATCTTAGCTTTTATCCACTTGTTTTCCTTTTCTTCTTTCTGCTCATTTTTATGAAGTGCGTGAAAATATTTACATAATTGCAGAGATCATCCCAAACAGCAAAAATGGCACTCTGCTAAACCTGACCTGGCTGGCAGACAGTGCCTTTATGAGCTAAATTTAAAATGTTTCTTAAGTAGATATACAAAATGATGTGTAAAGCTGTTTGTGGTAAGAGAAATGTTCCTGATTATGGATTGAAATAGTAAAACTACATTGAATCCTTAGTCTTTAGCCAAGTATTTCCATGCCCTTCTTTGGATAATTTTACTTATCTAATGTTTTTTCATACTCCTGTTCCATACTTAACCTATTTTAGCCAGGTTGTAGATTCTCACTTCTCCAGGACCCGGATTATTCTTGCTATTTCCCCTCTTGAGAGTCTCCATGCTGATATTTTATCAAGAAACGGAAAGGCCCCTTGACTCCCTTCTTCCAGAAGCCCTTCTTTAGTATGTCCATCGCTCTTCATCTCCCAAATCATCTCTCTCGAATCATTGGGAATTGTCTGTGCCACTTGATTGAATGCACTTGAAATCATTCTCCAATGATTTATTTTAATCTCTATGATTCCTCATTAATGAAATTATGTAGAAAGTTCTTTGGGCAGGGGTGCCTGGGTGGCTCAGTTGGTTAAGCACCAACTTCGGCCCAGGTCATGCTCTCAGGGTTCATGAGTTCGAGCCCTGCATGGGGCACTGTGCTGACAGCTCAGAGCCTGGAGCCCACTTTGGATTCTGTGTCTCCCTGTCTCTCTATTCCTCTCCCCCACTTGTGCTCTATTTCTCTCTTTCAAAAATAAATAAATGTTAAAAAAATTAAACAAGAAAGTTCTTTGAGCAAAACTTTCTTTTGCATCTTTCAGACGGCGTCATAGTACTGTGTACTGCTTATGGTAGCTATCCAACACACTTTGGGTGAATGCAGTAATGTCCCATAACCCCAGAAAATAATCAGTGGTGAAAGAAAAGATTACTGGAATACCTTCCTTCCATTACTCACAATTTGTGTGTGTGTGTGTGTGTGTTTTAGGTTTTTAAATTTATTTTTAAATGTATTTGAGACAGAGCACGAGCAGGGGAAGGGCAGAGAGAGAGAGACACACACACACAGACTAAGAAGCAGGCTCCAGGCTCCAAGCTGTCTGCACAGAGCCTGACGTGGGGCTTCAAACTCATGAGCTGTAAGATCATAACCTGACCCTAAGTCAGACGCTCAACCGACGCAGCCACCCAGGTACCCCTTGAGTTTCTTAATTAATTTTTTTAGTCATTTAACTCCTGTGCCAGACTCACTGTGTCTTATTTAGAAAATTGAAGTTTAGTATAATATAATAATTTGTTGTTGTTTTCTAATCCAGCAATACTATTCAGGACTGATGAAAGCAGGGGAAGCATTGGGCACAGGCTCTGCTGGTGGGCGTACACATTGGTGCAGCCTTGCTCACTTAATCTCTGTGCATCAAGAGCCTCCAGAAGTTAAGTCCCAGTGATTATACCAGACATCTGTCTTAAGGAAATACTCAGAAATACAGTTTTGTGATTTATAGTAGCAGGACCTTAAAAAGCAACTTGAGTAGCTGGATAGGAGAGTGGTTCAATAAATTATAGAACATCTATACGCCAAGCCCTAAAAAAATGATTGTGGAGGAGTACTTAATGGCATAGGGAATTGTTTAGAATATAATTTTTAAAGTTTATTTAATTTAATTATTTTGAGAGAGAATGAGAGAGTGGGAGAGGAGTAGAGAGAGGGAAAGAGAGAATCCGAAGCAGCCTCCACGCTGTCAGCACAGCCTGGTGCGGAGCTCAAACTCACACACTGTGAGACCAAGACCTGAGCCGAAATCAAGAATTGGACACTTAACCAAGTGAGCCACCCAGGCACCCCCAGATATAATTTTTAAAAGCCATTTCCCAAACTGCATACATTCAGGTCACAATTTGTGTTAAATACAGGGGTACATATTTACCACAAGTAAGACAAAATGCACCAAAAATGTAAAAAGGGATTACCTCTGGACGGTAGAATGACAGGTAATTTTTATGATATTCTTTATAATTCTTTATGTCTTCCAAATACTCTACAAGAGGGTATATTAGTATAATCAGGAAAAGTGCTCATTTTTACAGCAGAAGGCTAATCAGTATTATAGGTGTGCAGTCATCCACCTGACTCGTATTTAAAAAGTACTTTCCTTAACAGTTTCCTTTCCGTGAGCAGGAACAGATGCCTAAAAGCAGAGCTCCTCCTTTGGATTCACTTGTCAGAATAATTTTTTTATGTTTCTAGTAGACATTTTGAGTTTTTCCAAGTCATATTTGTGCACTGGCATGCTTTGTCTTCAACACTGTCTAAAAGCTGCAGTGCGCAAGGTGACCCACAAGGTCTAGACTTAGATGTGGTTGGTACGGCATTTGATTTATTTCTTTCAGAAGCGTTTGGAAAATAAAACCTGAATTGTTAGGATTCAAACAGAATCCTGTTACTGTTCTTGGCTTTCAGTATGGCACACCTCCATTTGTGATCTGCCCTTGGTGAGATTACCGGAACATTTGTTGCCACCAGCCCAGATAGCCTCAGATTTATATTGTCAGGTTCTCCAAGTTGTGACTACATGTGCACAAGGCAGCCTTTGTGAACTTTTCAAAGCGTGGACGTGGTAGCTTTTAATACCATCTCAGAAGCCTACTGGGCAAAG
Source organism: Proteles cristata cristata (assembly GCA_017311185.1). Taxonomy (NCBI): domain Eukaryota; kingdom Metazoa; phylum Chordata; class Mammalia; order Carnivora; family Hyaenidae; genus Proteles; species Proteles cristata. The sequence goes on from JAESUZ010002451.1 coordinate 1,021,841, forward strand.
TTCTTTGGACAAAGTTCAATCCCTTTCTTTTTGCTTTGCTGTGGAAGAGTTCGGCTAGTCACCCTTTCAAGGTAAGTTTTACCCAACTTTTGTAAAATCCTTTCTGGGAGAGAAATGTCAGCAGAGCTCTGTGATGCCTCCAAACTGACCGTAATGTGCTCTCCCTAAAATCAGCACTCTCCTTCCCATTCCAGTTCCTTCCCAACTCCTTCTTAGGCCTGCACTGACGTCCACATTAGTGCACTGTCACTAAGCATAGTGCCTTACTGTCTTTCCTCTGTATTGGTGAGCCTTTCTGGACCTTTCTTAGAACAGAGCTTTTTCTTTAATCTTTAATTTGTGCCTTTCTTAGTGGAGTTTATAGTAACTCTTCCTTGGGTTATCAGCTTCCAGGGCAGGTCATTCCTCCTAAACTAATCTTTGACATATTTATCATTTTCCAGAGGTAAATGCTGTACCAGATGAGATAACTACTCAGTGATGGAGCTCAGATTGGAATTCACGTTGTCGGATTCCCAAACCCGGGTACCTGTGAGACCTGGCTAGAAAGGGCGAGTGCTATCATTTGAGAGTACCCACAGTATTCTCTGCTCTTCGGTTGTGGTTCTGTATTTTGTTTTTTGGCAGTACTCCCTTTTTGTGGGGAAATGGAAAGTATAATGGGGCAAGATTTTCCATTGTGGTTCCTCCAGCCCCCTGCCCCCATCCACTACAGCTGCTATGAAGAGCTTTTCAGTCCAGAGGAGTAAACACCAGAAACTGTTCCTGCAATTTTTCATAGTTGAACTTTGCCAGAGAACAGATAGGAAGATTTGATGAGCCTAGAAGCACATGTGTAGAGGGACAGAGAAATAGTTTTCTTGACAAATGGTCCCTAAATAATTATTTATTTTTCATTATAATTAAATATTCACAAAGTAAAATGTATATATGTCAGTGTGCTGAAAATGTTTTCTAATAATATATATTATTATAAATGTAAGTATTTTATGAAAACAGCTTTATATTTTTCTAGTTATATAAATGATGTATTCACATTGTAAGAGTTACAGAATAAAGAAGGGTGTAAAATACAAAATAGTAGAATTCACCTAAAGTTCTATCACCTGTTTAAAAAAAATTTTTTTTAATGTTTATTTATTTTTTGAGAGAGACACAGAGCACGAGTAGGGGAGGGACAGAGAGAGAGAGGGATACACAGAATCCAAAGCAGGCTGCAGGCTCTGGGCTGTCAGCACAGAGCCCGATGCACCATGAGATCATGACCTGAGCAAAAGTCGAATGTTTAACAGACTGAGCCACATAGGTGCCCCAGTTCTAGAACCTATTGATAACCACTAATAAGATTTAGTAACCAGATTGTCTTTTTTATTAATATATACACACATGGGGAGCCTGGGTGGCTCAGTCGGGTGTCTGACTTTGGCTTAGGTCATGATCTCCCAGTCATGGGTTCGAGCCCCACGTCGGGCTCTGTGCTGACAGCTCAGCCTACAGCCTGCTTTGGATTCTGTGTCTCCTTCTCTCTCTACCCCTCCCCCTCTCACACTCTGTCTCTCTCTGAAAACTAAACATTAAAAAAAATTAAAAACATAAACACACACACACGCACACAGAGTTCACTTACAGGCTCACACAGTTATACATGCAAAATCGTACCATTCCTGTGTTGTGTGGCCTGCCTTTTTTCCTCTGTAGTATCTTTCCACCAGAATAAATAGAAATCTGTATCACCTCACTTAATGTCTTTAGTTTTTTGGATATTCCGTAATTTCTTTGACTTCCTTATTACAGAGTTTTATATTGTTTCTAAATTTGGCCACCCCTGACATTTTGGGTATTTTTACCCAAATTATGTTTATAGTTTGAACAGTTTACCAATTTTCATTTTTAGAAGTGGAGTTTCTGGCTTAAATAGTAATATATTTTAATTTTTTACACATATTTCCAAGCTGCTGTCGCCACATTTAAAAAAATGTTAATAGCATGCTGTGGTGAACTTTCATATTGGCTACTTCTTTTTGTCTTTTGCTGCTGCAGTTGGTTGTGGTTTCTCGCAGTACTGAAATCTGAACTTTCCAAAGGAAACAGTTGTGGTTTTTTAGGACAGTTGGTTTAGCAGCTGTAAACTCCATGCTTATGTTTTATCTGTTGTTGGTGTTTTTAAGCTAGTGACAATATCTTTAGAAGAGAATGAGTTTTACTGTTAAATGTACAATGAGAAGTTTTCTATGATTGCTGGAGGTGTTTTTTTTTTTAATGTTTTATTTATTTCTGAGAGAGAGAGAGAGCACGCGCGAGCAGGGGAAGGTCAGAGAAAGAGGGAGACACAGAATCCAAAACGGGCTCCGGGCTCCAGGCTCTGAGCTGGCTGTCAGCACAGAGCCTGACGCGGGGCTTGAACCCACAAACCGAGAAATCATGACCCGAGCCGAAGTCGGAAGCTCAACCGACTTAGCCACCCAGGTGCCCCGCTGGAGTTTGTTTTCTGGGATGAACAGGCTGCTAGGATTTCTCTTTTCTTTCTCCTAGAGCGGTAAAATTCAGGGTGTGTACTACACTTCATCAGTTCCACTACGTCTACTCCTGTGGGCAGCAAGCTTCCCAACTGAGGTGTATCAGACACTTCATGATTATTTCTGCCATTGCAGCCATCCAGGCAAGGGGGCAAAGAGGCTCTACTGATGTGCAGAGGCCCCTTTTCCCTTACCCTCTCACTCCCCACCGGGCCATGTCCTCCCTAGCCTTCCAGTATCACGGAGCTTGCTCACTTGATTTAGGAATCCGTTTTATCTTCTCTTATCTCTCTAATACCAATCTCTCTTTACCTTATGTCACAGTTACTTAGTTCTGAAGGGAAGCACCTGTGGATATTTCATATTTGTGACTTCTGTATAGGCTTGCTGTACTAACTGCCTTAGTAAAATCTTTTGCTCAACATAAAACCCAAGTTTTAAATAGCCCAAGTGTTGATAACCGTATTAGGAAAACCTATAGTACTTTTGTGTCTTTCTCCTTTCACACAGAACACTTCACTTCTAACACTTCTAGTCACCAAATGTATGTGCATGGGGCAGGTGGTGCGACACCAATTCTGTGACACCAGCTGGGTATGCAGTTTAACTCACTTCTGACTCTGCCTACCTGGAGGTAGTGTCAGATCCCACAGGTTAAGAGCTCAGCCCCACAGAACTGCCCCCCACTCTAGATAACTAATCACGAGTAGTAGATCCACAGGTTACCCACAACTTTTGTCCAACTTCACTACAAATCAGAGGTCCCCCTGACCTCTTTCCCCTTAGATTCACTTATTTTTCTAGAACAGTTCACAGAACTCAGGGAAACACTGACGTTTGCTAGTTTAAGAGTTATGATAAAATGATACAGATAAACAGCCAGATGAAGAGATACATAGGGTGAGGTGTGGGAGGGTCCCAAATGCAGGGGCATTTGGTGTGTCACTGTCCTGGTATGTAGATGTGTTCATCCACTGGAAAGCTTTCAAACCCTATACTTCTAGGATTTTGTGGAGGCTTCCTCACGTAGGAATGATCAATAAACTCCATTTCCAGCCCCTTTCCCGATCTATAAAGAAGTGGGAGATGGGGCTGAGAAATCCAAACATATAAGCATGACTTGGTCATTTTGGGGACCAGCACCCATCGAGGAGCCCACCTAGAATCCCCTCATTAGAACAAAAGATGCTCCTAGGGCTTGTATCACTTAGGAATTTACAGGGGTTTCAGGAGCCCTGTGTTAGGGACTGGGGCAGAGGAAAACCAAATAGATATTTCTTATTATAAATCACAGGATCACAATCACTTAATGTTACTTTTTTCCAGGACCCTTTGTGTTTCTTTGGTGATATTTTTGTTTTTACTCTACTGTGGGGAAAAGATAGATCTTGGCCTAAATTACTGGTTTATTAGAACAGAACCTCTTAGTACTTTTTAAAATTAGTTTAAGTTTTCTATTATAAAGCTAATTATGTTATTAGTCAGTTTAAGAGCATCTTAGCTTTTAAACTTGTCATTTGGTCTGCTTATGTTGGCTTATTTTTACCCTGTGTTTAATATTTAAGTTTTTTTTTTTTTAATTTAACCCCACTCCATTTTCTTTTTTTTATTTTTTTATTTTTATTATTTCTAGGAGAGAGAGAGAGAGAGACAGTGTGAGCAGGAGAGGGTCAGAGAGAGAGGGAGTCATAGACTGAAACAGGCTCCAGGCTCTGAGCTGGCAGGCAGCACAGAGCCCGACGCGGGGCTCGAACCCACGAACCGCGAGATCATTACCTAAGCGAAAGTCGGATGCTTAACCGACTAAGCCACCCAGGCGCCCCTATTTTCTTTTTTAATTATGGCAAATATACTTGGAGGAATCCCCCTTGTCAGTTTCTTGTAAAGGTAAAGTTGACATTGAATCTAAGGTATGCTAAGTAGTTTAAATTAGTTAGCTTTCATTTTCATAATAGTTGATTAAAGAGTGCTTTACGGTCAGTAGGTGGGGCTTCAGGAAGGCTTTCCCCCCAAGAAACTGGAATAAACTTTTTAAGAATAAGACTTTAAATCAGAGCCCCCTAATATCAAAGAGACAATGTAACTTGGTTAGATTTATCTCTAAACTTGACTGTAACTTTGTTCTCTATAGTTACAAGACTCCTGGAAAAAGAATCTATCAAGAAGAGAGATCTCACAGTCCTGGATACATAAGCAATGGGGAAGCACTTTGAGTTCATTCAAGCATTTCTCAGGAGAGACAAGGAGCTTCAGCTACTTCCCTCATCTGAGAAAAAAGATGAACTACACAGGGCCCAAGGCCTTGTGAGAGTAGTGGCCCTACCCCAAATCTTTATCCATGTCAAAGCCAGGGCCCCTCCTACCAGACCACATAGCCATCACCATTGAGTCACCATATTCTGTAAGAGCAAATATTTTGTGGTACTTCCTAGTTATTTCCAGAGCCATGTATATTAGTTTGTTGACTTACTCATTCTTAGACTTGAAATAGAATGATGGCCAAGAAGATAAGTCATTGAACTTCAGATATGGTATGCTTTCTTAATTTGGGGCCATTGTACACTCCCCGCCTTGTCTCTTATTTCTTGACTTTAGAAAATGTCTTTGTTCATGTGCATCTCATGACTCTGTTAGGTGCACCATTTTTAACCATTTAATCCAAGCATTTAGAGTGGAGTGGTGGTCCTTATATTTCATGACCAGACTTAGTGCACCACACACAGTGACATTTCTAAGCTATGCACTAACAATGAATCAGTGTTCCGAGTGGGAATGAGCCTGTCTATTTAGCCAGAGTAACTTTGGAAGCTCCCTTTACTATTTACTTTAACATTTACAGTGTACATTTGACATAGCTCTGACTGATACAACTCTGAATTATGTATCATCTATAGCAAAATTTTAATACAGGTCTGTCTTCTGTATCAACTAGCAAACCTTTAGGTTATTACTCTGAAACTTGTGAATATGTATTACTATGACACAAATTAAAGTTACTATAGATTTTTAGATCAACAAAAACATGCTGAAAGCAACAAAGTATAAAACCTGGAAAAATGAAACATTCCTGGGAAAAGACCAGAATTGTCCATACTACTACTACCTTTGATTCATGTATTATACACTTTCATTGTTGTTGTTTTGACAATTTGAACATATTCGAGATAGCATAATTTTTCAAATATTTTGTAAGTCCTCCTTTGAGGAATGTAGAAGAACAGCATAGCATCCATTCTTTATTGCAGTGAAATCCTGAGCCTGCCAGGGTAAGTGGAGAACAACTTTAGAAGGAGAAAACATGCCTTTTATCTTTCAGAGGAGGAGGGCTCTTTTTATATTGATTACATCACTCTGACACTTCATAACTTTAAATTTTGTTTTAAAAACAAAATATGTCTGGTCGGAACAGACTGGGAAACTGCTCTTGACGGGACATGGAAGGGGAAAGTCAGAGAGGTCCCTCGTACTTGCCAACCATTCCTACCTAGAAATTCGCTTTCCAGAGCTCTTCCGTGCATGAATCTTGGAGGATCTTTATATTTTACTTCGATAATTAGGTACTTTTATTTTATTAGGTGGCAAATATAGTTTCTTGGTAAAGAAAATGAAGGATAAAATAGCAATATTCACCTTGCTGACTTTTCACAAGGTCAGCATAGCAAGTCTGTAAACTAATGTGATGGTTAAGAGTACATTCTTGTAAACCTATACTCCTACATAATATAAACTTGTAGCATATTGTCAGGAGATCATACTTGAAAGAGATATGTGGAAATCTATCTATATATAGTATAGTATTTTAGCACTAATTTACTATAAAATAATAGTAACTAACACATATATTATGCTTTTTCTATATGAAACTACCTACGTGCTTTGCACATACATATACACAATTGTAAAAATCCAAAAAAGCTCTAAAAACAAAGACCATTTTTCATAAATTTGCCTGAATTCATTTGGTGCTAACACATGACCTGAATGTATTTGAGGTTATTTATAGTCTTTATTTATCCTGTTTAATTTGAACATTCACTTATTTCCTACAAAAATACTAATGTGCTTGATTATGAAGTACTCTCCCACGGCTGCTAGTTCTGCATGGTTTTGTGGGGGTTTCTTGGCCTCAGTATTTACCATTTTGCCTTTCTAAAATTAAAAAAAAATAATCTGAATTTCAAAATATATTTGGCTGAAAAATATTAACATGAAGGACTTGGGTGTGTGTTACCCTTTTACTCCTCACAACAGTGCTGTAAGATCGGTAACTGCTCTTTTCCCTGTTTTCCAGAATGAGGAAACTGAGGAAAAAGAGGTGAAGCATGGGGACAAGGTCATAGGGCCCATGGGGGGGAGCTGGGATCCCGGCCCCAGTGACCCTGAATCTGTTCTCGGAACCACTGTGCCCTCCTGTATCCCTTTGTAAAGTCACTTGCTTGGGATGTTGACACAAGTTAGGGATTTAATCCTAGTTCTCTGTGCCATACTCCTGTGCTTGGTTTTCTAATTATTAATTTCTAGACTTTTTAATTGGGAGGCGGTACAAGTGTAAAAGGATCTAGAATCTTGCATTCTCTTTATATTACCTGTCCTCATGTCTGGCCTAACCAACAATCTATATATAATTTTCAAAAAGTGCTACTTTAATCACATATCAGATTATTACATCCTCATCTGCTTCCCTGTTTTCTGAATTTAAATTAAATTTTTTTTTACATATTTGTATGTTTCTTGTACATCTTTGTAGGATAAGTGATCATATATTTATTTAGCAGTAGACTGTGCCCTTATAGCCCACTTGAGAAACCACTATGTCACATCAGAACTAAAAATTAACCCATTGAAGAATTACAGTGATAATATAATAAACTAGTAAAAAAGCAGGCAAAATGATAAATTCTTTTCCTAGATGGTGATTCCCACTTGTTGCTTCAGATCAGATCCTGTGCTGGTTTCTGTGATAGGTTTTTCAAGAAGGAAGGCTTAACGTGCCCATTTTCATTTTTGTTATGCTTCATCCTCTGAGAATTTCCCTTTATTTGCTGCATATTTACACACATGAAATTCACGTGATTTTGTGAGTTTCAGTATGAATATTGCAGATGTGTACAATGTGATAGCTTCAGAATTTCTGTGATGAAGCTGGTGTGTTTTTTGAAAACTTTCTGTTCTCAAAATTTATTTCCAAAGTCATGTTATAGCCTTAAGGCACAGAATTCTGTTACTTTATTTGTAATCTTCACATTCTTTTCTGTCCTTTTACCTCACATGGAATATTCTGTGTACAAGAATATTGGCTTTATAGTAAAAGGAGAGAGTATATACTTTTAACTGAGTACACATCTGTATTGAATTATAAATGATTTATTTTGTCTGTCTTCAAAGCAGCATCTTTTCCTTTATTTTTGGCTTGGGGAAGAACTGTATGGATGGAGGGCTTTGGGAAAGGTATTTGGACTTTTCTTTGGTTATTTTCAGAAAAGTCACTAGTTTGTATCATGAAATTTGGCCTGAATCTAAAAAGCATTCCACATATTTTCCAGCTTCACCAAAGTGGTCAAAACAAACGTTGAAATGAGGCCAATGTTGTATGCACTTAAAACACAAAGAGCCTAATCTTGATTTTCAGTGGGAAAAAAAAAACCTTTGTTATTTTTTATGGGATATGAATCCTTGTTTCCTTTTGTTAGAAACTGAAATTATTTTAGCTTGGGAACAAATTTAATAGTAGTAGTTGATATCTCTGCTTAGAATCCTACTCCTTGGGTATGTTTCCCGCCCTTTTCACTGTTAATCTCTGGGTTAAACTGAAATAATCCTAGGAAATCTCCCTTTCAGTTGTCCTTTTGAAACCTTGTTTTTAATAGCACTTTTCTTTCTTGGCTTGCATGACATTTTATCTTTCTTTTCCTTTCTTTTTGCCGTTTGCAAAGACTCTTGGGAGGATTTGACAGATTTGGTGGAGCAAATGCGCGATGATACAGAAGGTGCGTGCCACACCAACATCTTTCAGCTTTTTTTCCTTTCTTTTCTTTCTTCTTTGTTTTTTTCTTTTTTTAATTTCTAACCACCTTTTGATTGTTTTCCATAAGCGAGACTGTCAGCCTCAGGTTTTATTTCCCATGGCAATAACTGGAGTAGCAAAAATATTTGCCACATTTTCCATACAGGTACTTCATTTGTGCAGGATTAGGGTTTTCAGAGTCTTGCCTTTAAAATCTTTATCCTCGTGGTTCCAAGTAAAGCATATATGTTTATGCTGTTCCTTTAGGTTATTTGTTAAATATGTTCTAAGGGGACTTTATTTCAAAATTATATCACATTTTTCTATGGCTATTTTTTCATTTGTTGGGAAGATGTAAAAGAATTTTTTTTATCATTTGTGAAAAATATATATTTCTGTGAATTTCACAGTAGTCAAAAACAAACGGTTCCCAGGAATCTGAAGTATCCCGTCTGGAATGTTGTTCTGATTTGTAGATTTCCATAACACGGAGCACTTTCAGCTTGGTCCTGTAATAGCAGTACTTTCCAGTGAAACCGCTTTCAAAAGTAGCACATATGCTCCAATATATGAAGTTTCCCCAAACCAATAATTTTTTCTTCTGTAATCTGCGCCTAACTTTAAGGAGCTGAAGGTAAATTACACATTTTATAATAAATGTAACTCTTATCACTTATATTCTCCCACCTAGCCTGGGCGCTTAAAGTCCCCCAGCTTCAGCACACACTCTCCTAGTACACACCCGAGACCGGCCTTGCGTGCCAGGAGTGCCATCAGCCTCCTCTCCTGCCCTGTTCCTACAGTGTTCCACCCGGAGCATTTACTCCCCTTCTCCCTTCCCCGCCCTGCGGCCCTGCGCCCCGCTGTGCCTTCCGCACCACCCTTTAGCCTAGAAGTGCGCTTCATGAAGGAAGTGCTCCTTGACAGCTGTTGCCCACATTCATTTCTCCATCCATTCAAGTTCTTCAGAGAACTTGGAGCTTAAGGCTTTTTACTTGTTCTCTACCTCTTGTGTTTATCGTCCTAGTTCAAGTGTAATATCCTTGAGAACGGAGGTCGTTTTAAACTTCTTGGTGTCCATGTGAGACCTGGGTTGGTACTGTGCTCAGTCCATTTGGTCACACCAGAAAAGACTAAGGCAGTTCTGTCTCTGCAAATGCCCAGTAGTTTCTTCTTCAGCACTTTACTTTGAATAAGTAAATTATTTTGAGTTTCATCTCATTTCCCATAGTCAAACTATATCTTTATTACATCTTTGACTCTGATTTTAATATAACTAGTTACATACAATTCAACGAAAGAGCAAATCAGTATTACCTAGTTGATTGACAGTTCATAGACAATGAAAAAAAGAGGAGATGTTGATTCATTCAGTGAGTAGCAAGCACTTACTATTATGTTAGCTGCTATTATTATTTACCAGGCACCACACAGGAAGGTTTTAATTCCTTTAATAGACTAGGTACTAAAAAAATGCTGCATAAAATCCAACAAATCTGTGCCCTTCTTGAAGACTTCTTCCCTAGGACTCAATCTGGCAAAATTCCATTTCTTTAATACAAAGTACTACTGAAAGAATCAAGCCTACTGTGAGTCAGCCTCCTCTTTTTCATCTTGTATTTGTGGGAATTTTTGTGAATGATTATCATAGGTGAAATCAGAAAGGGAAACAAGGTGAACTGTAACAGTATAGCACATAAAAAGCCCAGAACATGTGAACTGTATCAATACTTTGATGATCGTAGTAAATTTCTAGTCATGTAGTATATGGTAATGTTGGTCAAGAATGTATTTACTGTAAAGTCTTTCTGGAATTAGTTTTCTTTTTTTAAAAAAATGACAGAATGGTGGAAGGGAAAGGGCTTTACTCATTAACTTTTTTGAGTCATTTCATCCCTGTCTTTTTTATTATCATTTTCTACTTCTCTTACCTCATTTCAGTTATGTAAAATGCTAGTGTTTTACTGTGTTATTATGTGATAAAAAAGTTTTTCTAAAAGTAGTTGTAACAAGAATAAACACGAGTTAAAGAGTATTGCCCACATGTAGCACTAGCAGTTCAGAGTCTGGGGTGGGTCCTGTTTTCAGATCTGAGAAAGCTGAAATGTATGTAGGCTCAGATCTTTTCAGGATACCTTTACCCTTGAACTGTTTCAATTCTGTCTCTTATCTGTTATTATGGATGTGTTATAACAGTTGACTTTTTAATAGATGAAGTGTTAACACTGGCTTCCAGCCTCCTAAAAATTTGTTTTTTAACATAACAAACTCTAGGAGGTTACAGATTAGAACTATGAGCTTTTGGGTTTTGTTTTATTTTAAATTTTGTCAAGATTGAAGTTTCTTCTGGTGAACTGATTTCTTACAGTGATGGTTGGTTTTACATGCAATGTGTCTGTCACTCCTGTTAAAGTGTCTTCTGAGGGCAGAAAGGTATCTTGCTTACAACACTAATCAATCACCTGGCATCTCATCTCATATACCATTAATTTGTGTCTAAAAGTATAGAAACTCATGAGAAAATTATGAAGATTAAATGAAATAATAAAAACACATAATTTACTATCTTTAGTTTCTCAAATATTAAATTCCTTTTTCTGTACTCATTACTAGCCTCTTAAATGGATTCTGTGAATTTGCAGTTGTCCAGATTACTGCCCATCTCTATGAACATTGAAATAGTTGGGATGTTATTTGAATTAGGGAAAGGATACACCTGCGTGAAATATTATTTGATCAAGATTGTGATACTGACTTCTTGACATTTTCCTTTGGGTTAAGGCTTAATGTCCACAATCATGAAAAATGGAAGGAACATATCTAAGAGATATACTTAGCAAGTAACAATGTGTCACATATTCATTGAAAAACGCTTTATTTTTAAATTAAATTGTTGCACTTATGTTTATGGAGAACCATAATAATTTTAGTCACTAACAATGTTTTATTCTTATTATGTCCCAAGCATTTCTAAATATTTAACACATACTAATTTGTTTAGTCTTCAAAAGTCTAGTATTATTTCATACATGAGGCAAGTGAGGCCTATTCCATTAAGAAAATTTCCAGGTAGAAATACTACTCAGCAATAGAAAGGAACAAGCTACTGATACACCCAACAGCTTGGCTGAATCTCTAAGGAATTTTGCTAAGTGAAAAAAATGCCAATATAAAAAGTTACATACTGTGTGATTACATCTATAAAATATTCTTGAAATGACAAAACTATAGGAATGGAAAATAGTAGTTGCCAAGGGTTAGGAGAGGGTAAGGGCTGGAGGAAAGTGGGTTTGTCTTTAAAAGGGCCAGATGAGGGATCCTTGTGTTGATGGCAACATTGTGCATCTTGAGTGTAATTCAGTATGAGTATTCTGGTTATAATGTACTGTAGTTTTTGCAAACTGTTACCTTTGGGGGAACTAGGTTAAAGGTACACACAACCACTATAATGTTTTAGAACTGCATGTGAATCTACAGTTATCTCAAAAAAGTGCAGAGAAAAAGAAAAGAGACAAGAAACTTTCCCAGAGTCACACAGGGAATAATAATTCAAGTAGAGTTAAGACTCCCACGGCCTCACTCCAAAGCTTGTACCCTTAACCACCACACCAGAGTTCCAACTTATTTGACTCAAGACCTCCTGTAAAAATTTGTTTTCATCAAAACTCAGTATATACATCATTTATTTGTATGTATCCAGAACTTAAGTTTCATAAAACAATGCCTGACCTTACTATGGTGGGACAGAGTAAATCAATTTTATACTCCACTAAGGTTGTGACCTTTAATTTGAAAGCTCCTCTACGTACTAAGTTCTAAGAAAGAGCTCTTTCTGAAATGACTCAATTTTGGGTTCTGTTCCAAGGATATGATTATCGGCATCCTCCAAAGGCTGGGCTGCTAACCCTTCCTCCTTCTGTTTCTCTATAAATGATCTCCTCTGATGAAAGCCACTATTATCTCTATGTTAATGATTATCCAGTCTCAAACTTTAATTTGTATTTACAGCTATGTGATGAAAAAATATGTTGAGAATACTTCCCACATAAATGTTCTTTACCATATCTGAAACCAATGTGATTTTGCCCCTTACCCCCCCAAACAGTTACTCAGTTTTTTCATTTTTCACTTCCAGTCTCACAGGACAAAAACCTTGGATTATTTGTGACTCCTCTCTTTCCTTAACTGGTACAATCCTTCATGGCAGCATTTTTGGTCTTCTTCCTCCCAAATTCATTTTGCATAATCCTTTCAGACTCCTCTTCAAACTTATCTTCAGAGTTTTGTTTACACTGTTTCTTTGCTCAAAATTCCCTACAGTAATTCCCATTGCCTGTTTCCTGAATATGCAAGTCTACTTTTAGAGATCTCTGCCATCTGACTACCCTTCCTGTGTTTTCCAGCTCTCCCCTTGCCATTCTGATTCTCTTTACCTTATTTCACACATCCATTCCCACCTTTTGGAATGTGCTCTTCCGTGTTTTCTGTGATTTCACTTTTGAGAGTCTGCCTCAAGTCCTACAGTATATGGTGTGTCTCATTTGGAGCCTAAATGTACAGTATTTCCACTATTAAACTAAAGATTGAGATTATTCCTGGTTTTTGATCAGGCCTGGGGTTTACCTTAATTATAAGCTAAAAAATTAGCCTGATTCTGGTCTTGGATACTGGCAAAAGCCGCAAGACTCCTGGTCAGAGACAAAGGGCTTTATTACTCATGACTCTGTAAACAGCCTGAACATCAGCACACTTTTGTCTTGCACTAGAGTCCCACCTAGGAGACACCATATGGTCCAGCAAGATGCTCTGCATGTGGTGGGTGTGTGTCGCAGCTGAGGAACACTGACTTTGGAGAACCCGTTGCTTTTATTGGAAGCAATAAGAAAGCCTCACCTCTCATGACTATCAGCTGCATAAACAGCCCTGACCAATGACCAGATAAAAGAGTGGTCAAGATCTTGCAGTCTTAATACAACCCAGCCAAAGACGATTGTCTCTCCTAATATTTTACAGGTAAAATATAAAGAAATGAGAAATTTCTCCAGTATCAGGAAATGTGAGAAACTGAGATCTAAGTCTTCTAGATCAGAGATCTAGCCATTCCAAGTCACAGTGGTGCCCTCAACATTTAAATTATTTCTATGGAATAAGCTGAGCAAAGCAAGGAGCTCTTGGGTTTGTACTTATCTCCTAAATTTCTTATGTTGCTTCAAAACAAAGACGACTGACTATTGTCCTGACTTATAAATGTTCCCAGAAATTTTCTAAGTATTCTGTGGTGTTGTGTTTGGGAACTTTCCAAAACAAAAATTTATTATATTATGACATGGGAGCCCCATGAAGAAGAAACCAGTGCATTTTCATAGGGAACTCTTGGAAAAGGCTGTAAATGGACATCTTTTAAAGATTAGAGAAGTAGGGGCGCCTGGGTGGCTTAGTCGGTTAAGCGTCCGACTTTCGCTTAGGTCATGATCTCGCGGTTCGTGGGTTCGAGGCCCGCGTCGGGCTCTGTGCTGACTGCCAGCTCAGAGCCTGGAGCCTGTTTCAGTCTGTGACTTCCCTCTCTCTCTGACCCTCCCCTGCTCACGCTGTCTCTCTCTCTCTCCTAGAAATAAAGCAAAAAAAAAAAAAAAAAAAAAAAAAAAAGATTAGAGAAGTAGATGCCTAAAAGAAAAACGCTTTTCCTTTACTGCTCACAATACTTCTGGTATGAATTATGCGGGAGGTTTTCCCACACCAACCAATTCTCCAGCATCAGTTCAATTCTGACACTGTGTACCTGGGGTTAGTGAAGACTTCACGGGTTGGGGGGTTACTCCTACAAGGTGCCCCCTCATTTCAGATGCTAACCGCTAGGCCAGGTTGTCACCTCTGCTCCTGACCAACCAGGTCTAAATCAGGTTCTTGTGACCCCCTCAGAAAGTTTGATAATTTGCCAGAATGGCTCAGGCCTCAGGAAGAGTTTCATTGCTAGATTATGGTGTATTATAAAAGGGTACAGCTCAGGACAGCCAGGTGGAGGAGGTGCACAGGGTTAAATGTGTGGGAAGGAGCGCAAAGCTTCCATACTATTTCTGGGTACTGCACCCTTCTAGCACCTCAGGGTGTCCACCCACCCAGTGGCTCTCTCATTCTTTTGGTTAGGAATTTTATGGAAGTTTCACTACATAGGTCTGATTGATTAAATTACTGGTCATTGATGACTGAACTCCGTCTTCAGCCTCTTTCCCCTCCCTGGGGTTGAGCTTGGGGTTCAGCTGAAACTTCCGACCCTTTAATCACATGGCTGTTGCTCCTGGGTAACCAGCCTCCATCCTTAGGGACTTCCCAAAAGGTGCTCCTTTTACCCTTAACTCTGGAGCTATTTCAGGAGCCAAGGACAGAAAGCAAGTATTATAACAAAAGATGTTTCAATGGCTCTTATCACTCAGGAAATTATCAGGGTTTTAGGAACTCTTTGTTAGGGATTGGGTAAAAACCTAAATAATAATATATAATTATTATTATTTCACAGTGCCTTAACCAAGAATGAGTGGTAGTATATAAAAGAATGGTTTGGAAACATTAAATCACCAAGTAAGATCATTCATTTCAGTGTTAGTGCCAGTCAGAAGGGGGTTTTGGTTATTTTCAGAGATGGGAAAAAGTAAAGAGGTAGCCTTCTCATTGGAGGCTGGCTGATAAACCTTGACCTGAAGCAAGAGAAAGCAGAACCGTTCTTTAACTTTTAATTATGAAAGTTTTCAAGTACATAAAGTAGAGTAATGACTCCTAAAGTTTCCATCACCCAGCATCAATAATTGTCAATATTTGCTGACTGTATTTCACCAATTTCCATATTTTTGTTTCTGGGGTACTTAACCCCCAACGTAGGATTTTTTGACGTTACGGTGATGTGAAAGGGATATGCATTCAGGAGAAACCATACTTCAGATTGCAACTTTTCATCTTTTCTCAAGCTTTCCCGTGATGTTGGACAGCAACAGATAAGAATGGCTCCCGGTCAAGCCATGTGGCCACAAGGGTAAACAAACAATACACTTAAACCTCCCTGTGCTGTCAGATGTTCTATTTCTCACTGTCAGTACAGTATTTAATAAGTGACATGGAGCATTCAACACTTCGTTATAAAATAGGCTTTTGTTAGACGATTTTGCCCAATTATAGGCATGTTAATGTTCTGAGCATATTTAAGGTAGGCTCGGTGTATTAAAGGTTAGGTGTTAATTTACAATATTTTCAACTTAAAATGCATTTGTTGGAATGTAACCCCATCATATCTTGAAGAAGATCTGTATATAAAGGAAACTCCAAACGGTATGCCTTACCATTTGTAAACACTTTGATATTAACAATAATTTCTTTTTTTAAATCTTTTAAATGTTTTATTTATTTCTGAGAGAGAGACAGACATAGAGACAGAGAGAGAGAGAGAGAGAGAGACAGCATGAGCAGGGGAGGGTCAGAGAGAAAGAGATACAGAATCTGAAACAGGCTCCAGGCTCTGAGCTGGCTGTCAGCACAGAGCCAGATGCGGGGCTCAAACCCATGAACCGTGAGATCATGACCTGAGCTGAAGTCAGACGTTTAACTGACTGAGCCACCCAGGTCCCCCAACAATAATTTCTTAATAGTACCTACTATTTACTCAGCTCATTTTCAAAGGCCGCTTATCTTAAATATGTCTCTTTTTAATTGGTTTATTTGAATCAGGATCCATACATAATATACATTATTATGTCTCTTAGGTCTCTGGGTTTTTTTTTTTTTTTATTTTTTAATACTGTTATTATCCATTTACATCCCTGTTTGTTAACATAGACTGTAATATAAGTTTCAGGTGAAGAATTTAGTGATTCATCACTTACATACAAGCACCCGGTGCTCATCAAAACGGGTGCCCTCCTTAATACCCATTGCCTATTTAACCCATCCCCCCGCTCCCCTCCCCTCCAGCAAGTCTCTAGGGTTTTTTTTTTTCCTTTTTTTAAAAATTTTTATTTAATTAATTTTTTAAATTTACATCCAAGTTAGTTAGCACATGGTGCAACAATGATTTCAGGAGTAGATTCCTTAATGCCCCTTACCTATTTAATGCATCCCCCTCCCATAACCCCTCCAGTAACCCTCTGTTCTCCATATTTAAGAGTCTCTTATGTTTTTGTCCCCCTCCCTGTTTTTGTATTATTTTGACTTCCTTTCCCTTATTTATTCCCTAGTATTTTTTATAAAAAACTTTTTTTAGTAGTTTATTTATTTTTGAGACAGACAGAACATGAGTGGGGGAGGGATAGAGAGAGAGAGGGAGACACAGAATCTGAAACAGGCTCCAGGCTCTGAGCTGTCAGTACAGAGCCTGACGCTGGGGCTCAAACCCACAAACCAAGATCATGACCTTGAGCCAAAATCAAGAGTTGGATGCTCAACTGACTGTGTCACCCAGGTGCCCCATGGGATGTTTTTTTTTTTAATGACAAATTCTGTATCTTTACCTGTTATGGATTTCCTGTTTCTTAAGTCAGTTTTGGTCATCTGTATCTTTCTTAGAAGTTACTCATTTTATCTAGGTTGTCTAATATTTTGGCATACAATTGCCACTAGTATTCCCTTCTAATTCCTTTTGTTTCTGTAAGGTCAACAGTAACCTCTCCTCTTCATTCCTGAGTTTAGCAATTTGAGTCTTCTCTCTTTTTCAATTGGTCAGCCAGGCTAAATGTTTGTCAGTGTTGTTGATCTTATCAAAGAACCAACTTTGAGATCCAGTGATTTTCTTAGTACTTTAACATGCTATTTATTTCTGTTCTGATCTTTTATTACCCCTACTTTCTGGGGCTTTCCACTGCTATATGTGTTTATTGGTTGCCCTTGAGGAAGCTTGTGTGAAATCATGGAATTAAGATATGCTAGAACTAGAAGAGTCATGTAGGTCAGTGCCTTCTCCAACTTTAATCACATACAGATCACCTGGGGTCTGGTTAAAGTGCAGAACCTGATTTAGTAGTACCATTGAAGCCTAAGGTCTACCATTTCCAAAAACTTCCAGGTGATGCCAGTTTTGATGCCAGGGCTACATGTGCCAGTGGCAAGGATCTAGTTTATTGGTATCAGGGTTGTTTGTGGGGTTTTCCAAACCATGTTGTTGCCCTCCATTCCAGGGATAATGTACTCCCCCTGCTTGAGAATTGGTGCTGCAGTGAATCATTAGGATTGATATGAGTGTGTGTTGTTTCCATCAGATGAAAGAATTACTGAACAAGCTTAACCCTCATTTCACAGATGAGGAAACTGAAGCCCCAAAGAGGTGAGACTCCTTGCCTGGTGTCTAAGTTAATAGGTGCAAAGAGGTGATTAACATCAAACAGATCAAGAGTAGTGGGCAAATATAATGTTTCTGGTAATAAGTATTGATTTTAGCAAAACACATCTTTGATTACGCTGTTACCAAGGAAAGGTAGCAATGAGGATAAATAAAATTTTATTGACTAACATCTTTCAGATTTCAACCCAAACAAAATGTTACTTAAATATATTTCCTCTTTATTACTCTTGAGTAGAATTTTATATGATATTTGGAATTGCATTAAGGAGAATAGATATGTATACATAGATAATCTAAGGGTCCTAAGACTCTTTTTTTTTTTTTTTACAAATAGTTTATTGTCAAATTGGTTTCCATATAACACCCAGCGCTCATCCCCACAAGTGCCCTCCTCCATGCCCATCTCCCCCCTCCCCCCCACATCCATCAGTCCTCAGTTTGTTTCTCAGTATTCAAGGGTCTCTCATGGTTTGCCTCTCTCCCTTTTCCCCACCATTTCCCCCCTTCTTCTCCCCCATGGTCCTCCGTTAAGTTCCTCCTAATCCTCCTATACATACAAACATATGATATTTGTCCTTCTTTACCTGACTTATTTTGCTCAGCATAACACCCTCAAGATCCATCCATGTTGCTACACATGGCCAGATTTCATTGTTTTTCATTGCCATGTAGTATTCCATGGTATAGATAAACCACATCTTCTTGATCCATTCGTCCGTTGATGGACACTTAGGCTCTTTCCATGTTTTAGCTATTGTTGAGAGTGCTGCTATGAACCTAAGGGTCCTAAGACTCTTGATTATTTTTACATTTTTTTAAATGTTTTTATTTATTTCTAGGAGGGAGAGAGAGACAGCATGAGCAGGGGAGGGTCAGAGAGAGAGGGAGTCACAGACTGAAACAGGCTCTAGGCTCCGAGCTAGCAGTCAGCACAGAGCCCGATGCAGGGCTCGAACCCACGAACCGCGAGATCATGACCTAAGCGAAAGTCGGACGCCCAACCGACTAAGCCACCCAGGCGCCCCTATTTTTACATTTTTAAAAAGTTTTTTTTTATGTTTTTATTTATTTTTGAGAGAGAGAGAGAGACAGAATACGAGTGGGGGAGGGGCGGGGGTGGGGAGACACGGAATGTGAAGCAGGCTCTATCCAGGCTCTGAGCTGTCAGCACAGAGCCCGACATGGGGCTGGAATCCATGAACCATGAGATCATGACCTGAGCTGAAGTCAGACGCTTAACTGACTGACCACCCAGGCACCCCAAAAGGCTTTTATTTTTAAGTAATCTTTACACCCAGCATGAGGTCAAGTTACAACCCTGAGATCAAGAGTTGCATGCTCTACCGACAGAGCCAACCAGGCACCCCATCTATTGATTAATTTTTTAATGTTTTAATACTATTTATGTATTTTGAAAGCTTATTTATTAAAGTGAGTGAGGGCAGGGATAGAGAATGAGAGAGGGAAAGAAAGAATCTCAAACAGGCCCCACACTGTCAGTGCAGAGCCCGACTTGGAGCTGGGACAAACCATGAGATCATGACTGGAGCTGAAACCAAGAGTCAGAAGCTTAACTGAGTAAGCCACCCAGGCGCCCCATCTATTGATTATTTTTAAATGAGCATTGAGTCAATGTTCATGATTCTCTTGTATAAATAAATGTCATTAGAATAGTTAAATGGTGTTTTATTATAGGATCTTTTTAGTGCTCTCAGTAATTTGTTCACTATCAAGGACTAGTAATTTTATGCCTAGTTTTATACTCTAAGAAATACAAGGGCACCTGGGTGGCTCAGTTGGTTGAGTGTCTGACTTTAGCTCAGGGTCATGATCTCACAGTTCATGGGTTTGAGCCCTGCATCGGGCTCACTGCTGTCAATGAGAAGCCCGCTTTGGATCCTCTGTCCCCCTCTCTCTCTACCCTTCCCCTGCTTGCATGCTCTCTCAAAAATAAATAAAACATTTTGAAAAATAGTAATAAATATGTTAAAAAATATTACAGAAAAAGTTCAAAATAGATTTATTTAGAAATTATTGGCCTTCAAACATTCTGAACACAGTAAGCTTTCCTTTCTATATCTTTTGTTAGTTTGTCATTTTTAATCTCATATTAATGTTCTTAGGTATCTTTTGAAAATCTCTATATGACAGCTTTTGTTTCTCATATAGTATAAATTTTTGATCTATCAAATAACCAGGAAATTTTAAAGAGTAACTGCTTCTGTTACATATGAATTAATTCCCAACTTACCAAGAATTGGGTACAATATAATGTATTTAATATTAACATGTTAAATGTAGCTTAATTTTCTTCAATTCTTAAAACATATCAAGATTTGTCTGTATGAACATCAGTCATTGCACTAATGAGATGGAAGAAGGTCTTGGTCAGATGATGGGTTTGCAAAGCAGTGTGACTCAGTGTCACTCTTAGCTGTGTGACTTTGGGTTCAGTTTTGTCATCACTGGTAACTAAATGAGCCTCATTACTCTGTAAAGTTCATTAATATTTCCTCATATAGAAATTAGCAGTCTTGAAGACCTATAATGAACATACACATATTCTTGAAAGAACTTTGGTTTGAAAATCAATTAATATAGTTTATTACTGTAACTATGGTCATTTCTGTAGCTCCTTTAGTCCACTGCTTCTGGTATGTTTCCCCCTACACACCCCCACCCCCCGACCATGGTGCTTTGTACCACTACCCATCTACTCACCAAAACTAGAAAATTACTCTCCATTCTTCCTCCTCCTTCTTCTTTCACGTCTAAGTGATCATCAAGTCCTGAAATCCCAACATCTTACCCCTAGAACAGCCCCCAAAGTGAATTCCCTCTTCTCTACACAGCTCTGCCGGCTCTGGTTTCCTTCACCCCTTCTTATTCCTCTCCCCAGCTGTTGCAGGACACCCTTTCTTGCTCCACAGCTTTGAGTTCTTGCACCTTTCCAGTTCATCTTCCATGTGGTTATGACAGTGACTTCTCTAAAGTTCATGTCTGTGGGCTGCCTGCCTGGTTCAGTCAGAAGAGCATCTGACTCTTTTTTTTTTTAATTTTTTAATGTTTTAGTTTTTATTTTTTGAGAGAGACAGCATGAGCAGGGGAGGGTCAGAGAAAGAGAGGGAGATACAGAATCTGAAGACAGGCTCCAGGCTCTGAGCTGTCTGCACAGAGCCCAATGTGGGGCTTGAACCCACGAACCATGAGATCATGACCTGAGTTGAAGTCGGACACTTAACCGACTGAGCCACCCAGGTGCCCCAAGAGCATCTGACTCTTGATCTCAAGGTCATGAGTTTGAGTCATGTGTTGGGGCAGAGATTACTTAAAACTTTAAAAAATAAATAAGATTCAAATCTGTGACATCACACCTCTCATTAAACTCTTGACTGTTAAGGTAAAATCCATGTTCTTTAACAAAGATCCTTAGCAGTCTCTCCTTTCCCTCTTTCCCTCATCTCATCTCATCTCACAGCGTTTACTCGTATGTACCATAAACTAATAGCACTCTTTCCATTTTATTTTTCTTCGTGTGCCAAGTTCTTTTCATTCTTCAGCACCTTTGCCTAAGTTCTTCCTTCCATTCTGCTCCCTTCCCAGTTTTTGCCTACTCCTCCTTGCCTGACCACTGTCTGTCCTTTAAGACTGAACTGGAAAGTCTCACCCTCTGTTACTGACGTATATGACACCTAATGATTTCTGTATATTAATTTTGTACAATGCTACCTTTATAAATTATATGTTTTTACAAATTTTGTTTGCTTGATTTTCTGGGTGTAGAATCAGATGGTGCAAGAGCAGTAATATTTGATCTACTCTTTTACAGGTTATATTTTTCCAATTTCCTTATCTTCTTTAATTGCATTCCTCCCCCTTCAGTACAATGTTCAGAAATAGCCATGTTAATACATATTTCTTAATTTTCTTAAAATGCTACAGAGTGAATAAAAATATTTTATTAACTGGGAAAAAAAATGTCTCAAGGTGCCTGGGTGGCTTAGTCAGTTGAGCATCTCACTTTTGATTTTGGCTTAGGTCATGATCTCATGGTTTGTGAGTTCAAGCCATGGTTCAAGAGTTTGAGCCGAGTCAGGCTCTGCGCTGACCGCATGGAGCCTCCTTAGGATTCTCTCTCTCTCTCTCTCTCTCTCTCTCTCTCTCTCTCTCTCTCTCTCTCTGTTTCTCTGGCCCTCACTGCTGTCTCACATTCTTTCTCAGGCTCTCTCTCAATATAAATAAATAAATTTAAAAAAAATAGCCTCATTCTCTGGGAATTTATATATACATACCTGCCCTTTAAATTTGAAGGGAAAGGGCATCTGGGTGGCTCAGTCGGTTAAGTGTGTGACTCTTGGTTTCAGCTTAGATCATGACCTCACAGGTTCGTGGGTTCAAGCTCTGCATCCAGCTCTGTGCTGGCAGCCCTCCCCCTACTTTTTTTTTTTTATTTTTTTTTATTTTTTGTAGTCTTTTTTTTTCCATTTTTTTTTTATAAATAGTTTATTGTCAAATTAGTTTCCACATAACACTCAGTGCTCATCCCCACAAGTGTCCTCCTCCATGCCCATCCCCCCTCCCCCCACATCCATCAGTCCTCAGTTTTTGTCAGCATTCAAGAGTCTCTCATCGTTTGCCTCTCTCCCTTTCCCCCACCATTTCTGCCCTTCTCCTCCTCTTTGTTCCTCCGTCAAGTTCCTCCTAGTCCTCCTATACGTGCAAACATATGATATTTGTCCTTCTCTGCCCGACTTATTTCGCTCAGCATAACACCCTCAAGGTCCATCCATGTTGCTACACATGGCCAGATTTCATTATTTCTCATTGCCATGTAGTATTCCATGGTATAGATAAATCACATCTTCTTGATCCATTCGT
Organism: Proteles cristata cristata; assembly: GCA_017311185.1. Taxonomy (NCBI): domain Eukaryota; kingdom Metazoa; phylum Chordata; class Mammalia; order Carnivora; family Hyaenidae; genus Proteles; species Proteles cristata. The sequence goes on from JAESUZ010002451.1 coordinate 1,044,558, forward strand.
CCATTGATGGACACTTGGCTCTTTCCATGTTTTAGCTATTGTGGAGAGTGCTGCTATGAACATTGGGGTCCATGTGCTCCTGTGCCTCAGCATTTCTGTATCCCTTGGGTAAATTCCTAGCAGTGCTATTGCTGGGTCATAGGGGAGTTCTATTGTTAGTTTCCTGAGGAAACTCCACACTGTTTTCCAGAGGGGCTGTACCAGTTTACATTCCCACCAACAGTGCAGGAGGGTGCCCGTTTCTCCACATCCTCGCCAGCATCTAGAGTTCTCTGATTGGCTCATTTTAGCCACTCTGACTGGCGTGAAGTGGTATCTCAGTGTGGCTTTGATTTGTATTTCCCTGATGAGGAGGGATGCTGAGCATCGTTTCATGTGTCTGTTGGCCATCTGGATGTCCTCTTTGGAGAAGTGCCTGTTCATATCTTCTGCCCATTTCTTCACTGGGTTGTTTGTTTTTCGGGTGTGGAGTTTGGTGAGTTCCTTATATATTCTGGATATTAACCCTTTATCTGATATGTCATTTGCAACTATCTTTTCCCATTCTTTTGGTTGCCCATTAATTTTCTGGGTTGTTTCCTTGGCTGTGCAGAAGCTAGCCCTCCCCCTACTTGCACTGTCTCTGTCTCTCTCAAAATAAATCAATAAACTTAAAAAAAATTTTTTTTGAAGGAAAAAGGGGGCCAGGTCAGGTAGCTTTCTTCTGTGCATAGTCCCATAATATCCTGTGTATACTTTTGTGGGTGTTAATGTTAACAGTGCGTTTACACAGCCTCTCAAACTTTCCCACATCCAGTGGCAGGGGAAAGGGTATTAGACTTGTGTACAGTGTGCCTGAAATTTTACATTAATATCACATCTAGTATCTTAGCCTTAAAATTTATACAAAATTTACATTTGATTCCATAGAAAGAGGATACTTAACCTAATATAAAAACATTCTAATTTTATTTGTTCTGGAATAAAATTGATCTTTGTCAAAGATGATAATGTTTATTGTGAAATTTCAGGTGTTCATTCTAAGTTGCCCTGTATTTGTTCTCCAGACATTTGTGTACACCAAGTTTGATCAATAGTGAGCACTTTGATGTCAGGAACTAGGTCTCTTATCTCTGAAATCCCAGCATTAAATATCTAACACCTAGTAGGTGTTCACTATTTAATGAAAAAAAAAAATGAATGAATGAGCAAAAGTTGTTTTGAAATTAGTAGTGTTAAATGTTAGCATTGTTAAACAGTTTTAGTTATTTTTTCTCATAGAAAAAATATGACTAATGACATTCTGAAAGTCATGCTTTTTTTTTACTTTTTATTTTTTTATTTTAGCGCATGCATGAGCAGGGGAGAGGGACAGAGGGGGGAGGGAAGGGGGGGGACAGAGAATCTTAAGCAGGCTCCACGTTCAGTGCAGAGCCCGACATGCGGCTCAATCCCATAACCCTGGGATCACAACCTGAACTAAAGAGTCAGATGCTCAGGCACCCCTGAAAATCATGCACTTTTAAAAACCAATTTCTGGAGAAACAAACTGAGGACTGATGGATATGGGGAGGAGGGGGGAGATGGGCATGGAGGAGGGTACTTCTGGGGATGAGCACTGGGTGTTATATGGAAACCAATTTGACAATAAACTATTTGTAAAAAAATAAAAATATATAAAATAAAATTTAAAAAAAAACCAATTTCTGACCTGTACAATATAACAAAACTTTAAAATGAAAACTCTTACAGTTAAAAGTATCAAATATACAGGAAAGATCACATTGTAAGCATTCAGTGTAATGGATTTTCATACACTCAACAGTTTTACATAACTGATACCCATATCAGAACGCAGAACTTTGCCCGCCCCCAGAAGTCCTTCCATGCGCCCACTGGGTTGCCGCAACCCTTTTTAACTGCATATATATGTTTCACAAAATCATTTTATACTCAAGTACGATTTAAGACAAGTAACAAACTGATTGAATGGATTATATTTTATTCTGTGACAAATTAAGTTAGTGATTTGGTGATCATTACTAGCAGCCAACATCACAAATTTTTTAAATAGTTAAAGTACTAATTATTTTCAGTAGTTTGATTTAGTACTAACCAGGAAACGTAATTAAACTTAGGTAGTGCCCATAGTTTTGTATACAATTTGACACAAAAATGATAATAATAAACATTAAATAATAAACATTTTAGCTACTGCATTAAATAATTAATAAAGAGCAGTAATGTCTTTTGAGCTTCTTATGGCTAATTGTCAAATTTCCCTGATTTTTGTTTGACCTTCTTTTATTTGTTTAGAGTAGTAGTTATCAGTGGGGAAGGAGCCTGATTTTGTCTCCCAGGGGACAGGCAGTGGGGTAGATACCTGGAGATACTTTTGGTGGTCATAACTGGAGGATGCTACTGACACCTAGTGGGTAAAGGCTAGGGTTGCTACTAAACTTAATTTACAGACCTGCACTTCCAACCCGGCCCGTTCCCTCCCTCCCCCCGTCAGAGAAGTACTGGCCCAGAACAGTAGTAGTACCAAAGTTGAGAGCAACATTTTCTATTTATTTATTTATTTTTAATTTTTTTTTTTTTTTTTTTTTTTTTTTTTTTTTAGGAGAGAGAGAGAGCGTGAGCAGGGGAGGGTCAGAGAGAGAGGGAGTCACAGACTGAAACAGGCTCCAGGCTCTGAGCTGGCAATCAGCACAGATCCTGACGCAGGGCTCGAACCCACGAACCGCGAGATCATGACCTAAGTGAAAGTTGGACACTTAACCGACTAAGCCACCCAGGCGCCCCTAGAGCAACATTTTCTAAAGAATGAGTGGACTGTTTGTGTTTGATATAGATTAGCTCAATAGATTATAGCACCATACTAATAAGTCCAAAGTTATTAGGAACTTAATTTCCCTAGGCATTAATTCAAATTTCTGCATGGTTTATACACCCCAGACCACAAACAGATGTCTTGAACATTTTGCTACCGATTGTAAGAAGAATGACATGAGGCAGTGTAGAAGTATAAATCCATCACCACTTCTGGCAAGAGTCTCCAGTCCCGCTCTCCAGTGACATTTTCTTGCCATCTGTTGGGAAGCGTTAAATAGAGAATCTAGTTGCTCTCTACAAACATTTATGCATGTATACCCACACACCTCTACGCCATCCATTTCTCCCAGTGATTATGAGAGGTTAGAAACAATGGGGTGCACATAAGTTCCGGTAACAAAGTTGGAATTTAATGTCTGAGAAAGCTGGTTTTCATGGCTGTATTTTAGGGGGTAGTTTTGTTGTCTCTTTCATTATCACATTGTGAGCTTATTCTGGTCTCAACAAGTTGACTGGCCCTGAGCAGAGAGAGTCACATTTGAGGCCTGGTGTTAAAACAGTTGTACAAGAAAGAATTAATGGCAATATATATACCAATCCTGACTTTATAATAAAGTATTTCTTTCAAAATATGACCTCAGAGAACAGCCCAGCAAGCCAAGACTTATATAGTTGGAACTCTGGCTTTGTTGTCTCTTACTGGCTGTGCCCAGGGACCAGCTCCTTCACATGCTTAGCCTCGTTTGTAAGTTGGTGCTATTGGTAACTGTCTCACAGGCTGATGACAGGAGGGATTGAAATCAGAACTGTCAGAAGCAGCCCACAGCACTTGGCACAGGGTAGGCACCAGTAAGTGAAGGTAGCGAGTGCCTGGATTGTTCTGAGTTCTGTCAGATAAAAAGTGGTACTTAGCCCCTTTCATCCAGTAGTTTATCACACTCTATGTTAAGTCTTAAAAATTTGGGAGATGATACTATTGATTATTTCTAGTTTATGTAATAATGTTTAGTTTAAATAATGATGATGCTAATGAACATAAATAATAATACTAATAATGTAAATTGTATACTTGGAACAAAGTTGAAGTACTTTTTTTTCTACATTGCCTTTAATTTTTAGAGGGCTTCACAAACTGTGGAGAACGAGGGGGGCCGGGGCCAGGGTGGAATCACAGAGACCAGTGTGAAGGTTGTGAAGCTATGATGGGCACCCAAGTTAGGGTGGGGGCAGAGGTGGTGGCAAGATCATTAAGACTGTACTCAATGCTTGAAATTTGATAAAATAAGTAATTTTCACTGTTACATCAAGGATATTCCTAAGGGAAACTGGCATCATTTATTTTTTAACAGCAAGTACTTGGCAGAAAATACAAAACCACTGTCTTCATTCTTGCCAAGACACCCTCCATTGCTTTTGCACCTTTGATGCTAATGTCAACACAGTGAAACGCTGAATTTTTAAATGTGCTGTTTCCAGTAACCAGGATCCATCCTCTCCCTCTTTGGCCGTAGATCCTAATTATCTCATGGCTAACGAACGCATGAACCTGATGAACATGGCCAAGCTGAGTATCAAAGGCTTGATTGAATCAGCTCTGAACCTGGGAAGAACTTTGGACTCAGACTATGCACCTCTCCAGCAGTTCTTTGTGGTGATGGAACATTGCCTGAAACACGGCTTGAAGGGTAGGCCATGGGCCCAGAATGCAAATGTGCATGCAGCTATTTTCTAGCAATCCGTGCTCAAGAAAAGTGTTCTTTATGGAGCCAAAGAGTAAGAGGCTTGAATTAATAATATTAATCTATTAGAACGCACCCTATATGAGCGCAGACAGGGAGACAGAGATGTGGTTGAATAAAAAGACATACAGGGCTTAGAAACACAGATCATTAAATGCTAGAGCCAGAAAATACATTACGAGTATCTAGTCCAATACGGCAGTTCTATTTGACAGGTGGAAACAGGCCTGGAATTTGAGGTAATTCACCCAGGGTCACACAGTGAGTGGAACAGAGCAAGTGCTAGGATTCAGATCTCCTGACTCTTGCTTCTGTGTTCTTCCATTTGACCATAAGTTTTGAGGGCAGAACCTGGTCTTGTTCACTTTGCTTCCTTTCTTCCTCGCTCCCCAGTCATTAATAGCCTGGTTCTGAGTTACATATTTTTTCCCATTGGACAGTTTTCTTCACTAATACCTCACAGTTTTAAGTACTATATTGTTAAAATGTTATGTTATCCTTATCATAGGTGTAGTTGTAAATTCTTCCTGAAACAGGAAGGACTGAGTCTTGGGGAGTAGGGGAATTTTGGTTTTCACAAAATGTTATCTATTCTGAAAGCATGAATAATTTTAGAACTGTCTGATAATGTAGGATTAGTTCTCCAAAAGAAAGGATTAAATAGATGAGAGAGAAGTGTGTATATGTGTTTGTGTGTTGAGGGCATGTTTATGTTGTAAGCATATTAAAACATTGTTGTTGTTGTTGTTTTTTATCACCTTAGCTAAGAAAACTTTCCTTGGACAAAATAAATCCTTCTGGGGGCCTCTAGAACTGGTAGAAAAGCTTGTTCCGGAAGCTGCAGAGATAACAGCAAGTGTTAAAGATCTTCCAGGACTTAAGTAAGTTTAAGGTTGAATTCTGTTAGGAAAACATTAACCATTTCCTTCAAGATGAAAGATAATGATGACCATAATCATTTATTTCATAACAGTCCAGAATGCGTACTGTTTTTATGAGTAGGCACTACTATGAGAGAATTGCCAGGATAGAATACTAAGAGAAATGTGCCTGTGAGAGGTAATCATCACTAATTTAAAAGAGGTTGTATTCATAGTGAAATGCCAAAATTTTTCTTATTTTGTAAAGTACTTGTGGGAATCAGGGTCTCAAGAAATCAGACCTAAGGAGGGAGCGTGCTAGACTCGACTAAGAAAAAGAATTTGTTTGGTGCAGTTTAAGAGCCAAGATTGTCAAGTAGACCTCAGGAACTGACACTGGGAACCTGCCTCAATGCAAAAAGAGTACTGTTCATTTTCCCAAATTAGACTGGTTTAACTTCAGTCAGATAGAGGCCTAAATGGATTGTGTCCACATTGGTAGTATTTGGGCACTTAAATGATACTAAGTTTCTGAGGATTTGCCAGTGCTAATGTGATAGAACATTTTCAGTTGGACCTCCCAGAGGTTTTCAAATTGTAGTCTCAAATTGTAGTCTCAGTAATTCATTCTCCACAAGAGTATTTGTCCCAAACACACCCCCAGTCCCACCAGCCCACCCAGAATTCCTCACGTAGGAATGTGGGGGAAGAGGTTGTAAGGAGCACCTCAGTGTGCCTGCTATTACTGGGGACTATTAGCAAGAGTCAGTGGATCTCTCCCACTATGCTCTATGTCTGCTACTTTTAGTTGTCTGATTCTTGTGTTTCTGTAGGACACCAGTAGGCAGAGGAAGAGCCTGGCTTCGTTTGGCATTAATGCAAAAGAAACTCTCAGAATACATGAAAGCTTTGATCAATAAGAAGGAACTTCTCAGGTATGAACATCTTATTGAACTTTCTTCTTTTCTTGCTATATTCTATATATCGTATGAGGTCAAATCATATAAATTTGCTGTTTTTGCAGGTTTAAAACAATTGATTCATGACAATTTCATATAGTTCAACTAATACTTTCTCCCACCCCTCACACACACATACTCAAGAATAGATGTTTATTTATCACATGTGCTCCATATGTCACTGTGGCATATATTTGGTCCTTTGCAGGGTAGGTGAAAACTTAATACCCCCAGAAAACAGGAAAGGCTTTTGACTCCACCTTAGCATCTACCCAGACTCAGTAAGACAGGAAGTTGACATGTAACATTAAATTTAAAAACAGCACACACAAAAATTCTAGATGGATTATAGATAGAAATGGCAAAGAGGAAACAGTAAAAATTTTAGAAGACAATATAAAGTAGACAAAAATTTCTTAAACAAGACATAAAAGTCCTACCTGTAAAGGAAAAAAATGGATACATTGGTCTACATTAAAATGAAGAACTTCATTCATCAAGACATAAGATTAAAAGGCAACCCATAGAGTGTGAAAGAAGATATTTGTATTACTTAGTGCATATATTTAATAAATGATGTGTAATCAGGGCATGTGAAGAGCCGCTTCAATCCAGTAAGAAAAAGGCAGGGGCGCCTGGGTGGTTCAGTCAGTTAAGCCTCTGACTTTGGCTCAAGTCATGATTTCACAATTCGTAGGTTTGAGCCCCACGTTGGGCTCTGTGCTGACAGCTCAGAGCCTAGAGCCTACTTCGGATTCTGTGTCTCCCTCTCTGCCTCTCCCCTGCTCCTGCTCTGTCTCTCTCTCAAAAATAAATAAACATTTTAAAATTTTTTTAAAAAAAGAAAAAGGCAGACAAGCAAACGTAAAAATGGGTAAAGGATTTGAATAGGCATTTCACAAGAGAAAATCGAAATGGCTAGTAAACATAAAAAGAGGGGTACCTGGCTGGCTCAGTCAGTACATCTTGGGATTGTGAGTTCAGCCCCACTTTGGGGATAAAGATTACTTTAAGAAAATATATATCTAAGAGCACCTGGTGGCTCAGTGGGCTGAGTATCCATCTCTTGATTCGGCTCAGGTCACAATTTCATGCTTCATAGGATTCAGCCCCACATGCTTACAGCACAGAGCCTGCTTAGGATTCTCTCTCCTCCCTCTCTCTCTCTCTCTCTCTCTCTGTCTCCTCTCTCTCTCTCTCCCCCTCTCCCTCTCTCCCCCTCCCTCTCCCTCCCTCCCCCCTCCCTTCTTCCCCCCCATATGCACCTGCTCTCTCTCAAAATAAACTTAAAAAAATATATATATAAAGATATGTAAGTTCACTAGCCATCATGTAAATTCAAATTAGAACAACAATGTGATATCACTACACACGCACCTACAAATTTTCTCTGAGAAAAATTTTAAAAGCCAATTTTTTAAAGTTACATTAAAGATTGAAAAATTATCCCTTGCATCTCAAATACAAATATGTGGGGAAAGCATAAATGATCACTTCAGTGAAAATACCATTCTTATCACATTTCTTTCAGCTAGACTATTTAATCCTAGAAGCTATTCATGCACCTATTCTCTAAAATAAAGTATTCAGGCCATCCCTTTTTTTTTTTTAGCTTTTTCTCTATTATCATAATACCCATATTCAGCTATGAGGCCAGCATTTTCTGCTTGTCTCATGATTACATCATTAGATTCTTGAGGTTTTGTTACATTAGAGCATTCTATGGATTTCTCTTGCAGTGAATTCTATGAACCCAACGCCCTCATGATGGAAGAAGAAGGAGCCATAATTGCTGGTCTCTTGGTGGGTCTCAACGTCATTGATGCCAATTTCTGTATGAAAGGAGAAGACTTGGACTCTCAGGTATATGAAATGTGCTCAGTTACCAAGTGCATCACTCTGAGTTCTGTTAGCTCAGAACTTGGATTGATCAGATTATACCAACCAATTGAAGGGAAATTCTGTAGTCATAAGTAAGATTTTTAAACCTTTTGATGTGAATATAAGCAGTTACTTTGTTTTTCCTTCTAATTTGACTCATTTATATATTATGAATGTTTTTCAAATTTTTCTCTTGACTGTGATCCCTGTGTAAAATTTTTTTTTTTTAAATGTTTTATTTATTTCTAGGAGAGAGAGAGAGAGACAGCGTGAGCAGGGGAGGGTCAGAGAGAGAGGGAGTTGCAGACTGAAACAGGCTCCAGGCTCTGAGCTGGGAGTCATCACAGAGCCCGACACGGGGCTCGAACCCACGAACCGCGAGATCATGACCTAAGCGAAAGTCGGACGCTTAACCGACTAAGCCACCCAGGCGCCCCCTGTGTAAAATATTTTGTACAGCCTGGGGCACCTGGATAGCTTAATCAGTTGAGCCCCCAACTCTTGGTTTGGGCTCAGGTTATGATCTCATGGTTTGTGCATTGAAGCCCCACCTTGGGCTTACTGATTTCATCACAGAGCCCACTTCAGATCTTCGGTCCCCCTCTCTCTGCCCATTCCCCACTTGTGCACTCTTTCTCTCAAAAATAAATAAAGCTTTTAAAAAATATATTTTGTTCAGACTGAAATACATTCACCTCCACCCCCCATACAAAGGCTAAAATATATACACAAGCATGGTAGTTAAGAATACAGACTGAAGCAGGGATGCCTGGGTGGCTCAGTCTGTTAAGTGTCCAACTTTGGCTTGGGTCGTGATTTTGTAGTTCCTGTGGTCAAGCCCCATGTCGGGCTCTGTGCTGACAGCCCCACTTGCGCTCTGTCTCTGTCTCTCTCTCTATCAAAAAGAAATAAACATTAAAAATTTAGAAAAAGAAAACAGACTGAAGCCAAACTGTTTAGGTTCAGATTCTGCTTCTTTACTTTCTAGCTGAATAAATTTTGTAGTTTCTTGTGCTACAAATGTCTCAATTGAAATACAGGGATTTAAAAAAGAGTATCTGTATCTATGTCATATTGTTACCGTGTGGAATAAAAGTACATGTCTTTCAACTACTACAGGGCCTGGCACATATTAATTGCTTACTAAATAAAGCTGTTGCTTTCACTTTGACTTGTTTCTATGAAATACTACAGCAAATTTCTATTACATTTTACTCTAAGTAAATAGGGAAAAAAAGTATGATATTTTGATCTGGATTAAAAAAAATAATAAGATGAAAAATAAAATAGCAGTCCTGAAAAATATAAAAGTAATGCATCAATGGAAGTTTGGAAGAATAGATATCAAATTGTTACAGTGGTCCTATCTGGGTGGTTGAGACTATGGGTGCTTTGTGTTACATCCCTTTGTTAGTATTTTCCAAAACTACTTTAAGGAACTGTGCATTCTCTTTGTAATTACAACTTTTAAAACATTATTCCTATAAGTAAATAGGGATTCAGTAGCAAAATACTTGAAAGAAGCAAAAGAGAAAGAAGCCTTAAATCTTAAATTTATATAAAGCATTCTGTTGACTTTCTTTGTTAAAATCTTCTGTTGACTTGCATGATCTGGTGTTCTGGTCCTATAAAAGTAAAACAGTACATTTTCATTAAAAATTCCCAATAACTGTCATGACTTCATTGCTATTCTGAGTGCCCGAAAGAGATACTGTGTGATGCCTTGGAAAAAGTATCGAATTTTACATTAAATTCTGGAAATTGTCTCTGTAGGTTGGAGTTATAGATTTCTCAATGTATCTCAAAGACGGGAACAGCAGTAAAGGTAGTGAAGGGTATGTACAAAGAAAATTAAGTTTCTTTTCTCCTTAATGTTCTTCTATAGCATTTAACGTTTACAACAGTAGTGCTTTAATGCACTTGCTGAAAGAATTTCTGATTCTACAGCTTTCATAGAGTCTTGCCTATTGTGCCTCCTCGGCCCTAAAAGTATTTTTAGTTAAGTGATTTTCCTACTGTGTGGTTCAGGGGCTAACAAAAGGAGAAGGTTTATAAAAGGAATCCCTTGCTCCATCTCTTGAAATAATGTTTAAAAACATGGTCTTCCTGATCAGAAGGATTGAGTTCTCCATTTCTTAAAATTTGAAATATTAAACATACATTATGGGGTTATGTACAATGTTAACATTCGGGGTAATGAGGTGAAGAATATATGCGAACTCGGCAATACTTTTACACCTCTTGTAAATGTAAAATTACTTCAGAATGCCCACATGGCCCTTAGAAATGAAATCTCCTAGGGGCGCCTGGGTGACTCAGGCGGTTAATATCTGACTCTTGATCACCACTCAGGTCTTGATCTCACAGGAGACTTGTGATAAGTGATACCGGCAAAGCTAAAAAAGCTATCAATCAGAAGAATAAATTTTTATTTTTTAAATGCTTCTGATAGATTACAGTGTTATACCTATAACCTGAGTTATTAAGGGATGTAAGCTATGACAAAGGCTTTATTAATATGGAGAATTTTTTTTGTTTCATTTTTAAATCTCTGAGTCTTTCTTGTTTGAAGGCATTATACATCAGGTCTGTCTTCTGGTTTCTGTGCTACAATTTTCTATGTTATATGAAAAGATTAAGGGAGGGATTATCTTGGTATTTCTAATGCTGTTTATTTTATGTCTGTATTTTCCTCCAACTCTCCCCTCCCATCCCAGGGACGGCCAGATAACTGCAATTCTGGATCAGAAGAACTATGTAGAGGAGCTCAACAGACATCTAAAGTAAGGAACGAATAAATACTTTTACTTCATCAGGGATTTTGTTGTGAAGGAAGGGAAGAGTAAATTGATGGGCCATGAGATAAATTCAGGCAATACTCAATAAAAATAAATAGAATTCCTGCTTGCCAAGTACTGAGCTGGGCACTAAATAAATGCCATTTAACTGTTTGGGTGTCTTTAGTGAAAGGCGATATAAGATTAGTATGTAATTAAAACTCTGGTGATTGACTAAGTATGTTTAGTTAAAAACTCTTAACCATGTGACATGTAAGTAGCAGTTGAAAGTAGCAGCCTACTTGGTTCAGTAAATGCAGCCACATACATCAAGGGTGATTTTGGGTCAACCACTCATTGCCTTAGCACCTTACAGTTAATTGTATCTTGTTGGTCCCTTGCATTTGTCATTTATATATTGAATTGATGGTATGAGTTTACCCTCTCTTCACCATCACTACCATTAATTTCCCAAATACTAAGTATTTTTCAGAACTGTCTAGAACATGAAACAGTCTCCTCTTTCTCGAGGAGAGCGATCTGAATTCTCTTGGTGGTCTCAAGAACATTGATGTTCTTCTTATGCTAACGACTGTCAAATAATTCAGAAAAATTGATCTGTCCATCCATTAACTATTATCTTGCTTATAATTCTTTTAAGGAATTAACAATTTTAACTAAGACCTATTATATGATTATACCAGTATCAATATAAATTTTGAGTAGTCTTGGTTCCAGCTAGAAAATTCAAGAACCGGTAAATATATTTTCTCTGGGGACCAAGAACTAATAATGACCACAGTGAATTATGGAGATATTAATCAAGCAAAAGTACATTTGATAGTGAAATAGAAACATGACAATTATTTACTCTCTTCATGCATCAGCTTCATTATCTGTCTTTGCGGCTACCTAATGCCTAGGGTTGTTGAAAGGACTAAATGAAATAACCCAAATAGAATAATTTAGAAAAGTGCTCAGTGCATGGCAAGCACTTAATTCATGTAGCATATTATTACACACTGTGCCATGCATCAGCTCCTTAATTTCATCCAACAAGTACTTCTTAAGTGCAAGCTTCAGTGGCCAGGATGTAACAGTTAAGACACACAGCCACTTGTAAACTGTCTTAGAGCTTGCAAGTCGGTCACAAATTGTGGACTTTAGACAATGGATGATAAATGTGATGGGTGTTTAAAGGGAAAGTACAGGATATTGTTCTGTTTTTCAAGAGAAACCATTATGTTTTTTTCTTCTCTTGATAGTGCTACTGTAAACAACCTTCAGGCAAAAGTGGATGCGTTAGAAAAATCCAACACTAAACTGACAGAGGAGGTAAGTGTTTTGGAAACGCTTTGACATAGATTTCATAATGTGCGTTAGTGGAACCAGTCATTTCTGTGGAACTTTGGAAATAAAGGACTTGACTTTTTCAGATAATGTCTGTAATAGGAATGATTCCTTGTTCTGATTGAGAATGCCCAGCTGGCTTATCTCAGGGGTGTCCGTTATCCAGTTGGACTATGTAGGTGTAGAACCTGGGCTGATCAGATATCTTGCTTTCTTCTGCATGAATGTTGTGTCTGGACTAGCCGAGAGTTAACAGTTAGCACATAGCTTGATGTTTTTCACTCAAAAAACATTTGGGTACCACTTATGTGCTAGAGCTAGGCAGAGATTTATGTGTGCAGTGGTTGATGTGTGCCAGATTGGCAAGCTCCCAACCTCAAGGACCTTATTTTCTCCTTGGGGTGGTAGGGTGGGGATAATCTAAAGAGCTCTGGTCAGAAGACCAGCAATCCCCTGCTGGTATGTCACATTGCTTAAAGTCATGTGCTTCTGAGCAAGCAAGTCACTTGACCTCCAGGAGGCCCCGTCCCTCACTGGCAGATGAGAGTATTCATACTTCCCCTTTCAGCCTCACTGTTGCCCTGAAAATCACAGAAGAAAAATATGTGAAAATCCTTAGAAAAGTCCCCAAAATAAGAATAAATATTAACCTCATTTTTGCTTCTGATTAATAAAGAAATTTTTTAACTTGCCAGTGGCTAAGCCACATATTTTTTTCTTCGATAGCATTAGATGTTTCTATGAAAAAAATCTTAAATAAAATTTTCTGGGTGACCAAGACTTTTTCTTATCTATTTCTGATTATAACTACTCTGTTATATACCATGAGATAGAGTTGGTCTAAATGAAACCCAAGTTTAATCACTGGTCAAGAAAATGCTGTTTAAAACACCTTCCTTATTTCTCACTTCTGTGGGCTTCACTTTTGGATGTAGATTCTTAAATTTTATTATAAGTTAATGAAAATGGTCCTTAGAATTTTACCCTACGAAGCTTTTTTTGTTTTTAATGTTTATTTACTTTTGAGAGAGAGCATGCGCGTGAGCAGGGGTGGGGCAGGGAAAGAGGGTGCAGAGGCTCTGAAGCGGGCTGTGCACTGAGAGCAGAGAGCCTGATGTGGGGCTCGAACTCCTGAACTGTGAGATATGACCTGAGCCCAAGTTGGAGGCTTACCTGACTGACCACCCAGGTGCCCCTCTACAAAGCTTCTGAAGTATTCTGCATAGAAATGTTCTGCCGTGTTGCTGCTGCTGCTCTGTTGAGGTACCGCGGCCCAACAGTGAAGCATGATCTCCAGAGCCGGGCAACCGGGATTCATGTCCCAGCTCCAGCACTTGCTAACTATCTAATCCTGGCCAATAACTTAGCCTCTGTTTCTTGATCTACTTCTCTGTAAAATGGGGATGATAAAATAACAGTAAGGTTTTTATGTGAAATTAAATAATACATAAGGCCTAGGCTAGTGTCTGACACATTGTAAGCACCCAGTAAATATAGTTATTAATTTTATCCCCTCAGTCACAACACTTGTCCTTCTGACCTAGATTTATTTTATTAGCAATATTAATTTGTTCATTCATGTACTTATTTTACCAGTAATATTTATTTTACTGAAACCTTGGATTTGTGGAGATAGGTAAGCACTGTGTGTAGGCTTTATAAAGAACAGGAAAGGCAAATCAGATCTGTCTTTTCCATGTATCTCATTTCTTTTCCATGTATCTATATCTGGATGTCTTTTCCATATATTTTGGATTTAGGAAGGCCAGTAAAAAAAGCAAGAAACCAAAACTCTTTTCCTCCCCTGAATTCTGAATCAGTGTGATAAATGAGAAGTTACAAACAGATGAAGATACAAAAACATCTACTTTATTATTGATAAAGCTGAATTAGAAGGCCCACTTAGATATATAGCCATAGTTTCCTAATACTTTCTCTGATGTAACATCTTGGGAGAACCCATTTGAGGGTGCCTTTGGATCTAGAAAGCAGACAGACCCACTTGGCCAGAGTTAACTTTTTTATGCACTGTTAGGCCCATGGAGCAGAGAGGAAAATGGGCTTCCAGACCTGTCTCTAGAAAGCATGGGTGAGCCCCATTCCTCTGTACTTACGCTCTAGAACCGGAACCAAGCAGAGCCTGTGCCCACTTCTCATGAGGAGATCATGTGAAGGGAGACTAGCCCCACCGAGCAGAGCCTGCCAAGTGCTTTTCCTAGGTGCACTTAGGCACTTCCCTGTTCTCTGTAGGAGAGCGAGGTTAGTGGGTACAGAGGAGGAAAAAGTGTTTCCTCTTTACTTTTCCCGCCTGTGGAATGGGGATATAAGTGTTTCCCCTTAGCAGTATACTGCTAATAACATTACCTTACCTGTTTAGGTGCATTCTCTTCAGTACTTCACAGTATGTTTTAGAGTGAGAACTTAATTTCTTTACTCTTAAAAATCAGCTATCAAAGTTCTTGTTGTAAGAACATTCATTTGTAAGATGAATCCCAAGGCATGAGGTGACCTTTTTTTAAAATATTTATTTGAAAGAGAAAGAGTGCAGTGTACTTGCATATGTGCAAGTGGGGGAGGGGCAGAGAGAGAGAGAGAGAGAGAAAGAGAGAGGATCCCAAGCAAGTCTCCACTCTGTCAGCTCAGAGCCCACTTAGAGCCCCATCTCATGAACCATGAGATCGTGACCTGAGCTGAAATCAAGAGTCCAGTGGTTAACTGATTGAGCCACCCAGGTGCCCCAAGGTGACCTCTTTATTAAACATTTTAGAAATGGGTATTATAATGAAATAGTGGTGTTACTCATGAGAACACCACTGAGGTAAACAATCTTAAATTAACATTTTGGTCCTAAAAAAGTTTACACAGAAAGCAACAGTAGGAGATTATTTTTATCTAACCTAGTTTAAAAACACTCCTCCTAATTTCCCATACCGTAAGAACATTTTTATGGAGTCATAGATAACTTTATTTCCTTCTAAGAATATTCAAGCCTGAAAATTATGTCCTAGCAGATCATGAATTATCTTATCCTGTGTTAAAAAAGAAAGATAAAAGATTATCTTTTAAATTTTTTTCAACAGCTTGCAGTTGCAAACAACAGGATTATTACCTTGCAAGAAGAAATGGAACGAGTTAAAGAGGAAAGCTCCTACATATTGGAATCCAATCGGAAGGTTAACCTTACAGGATTTATAAAACATTCCTAGAGAGTGCGTTAAGGTGTTACCAGGACGGTGGGTGGGGCCTCTACTCTAGCGGACTGTTTGGAGGTAGCGAGCATACAGGTACTTGCCATAGAGCATGCTCTTTTGACTAAGACTCCCTGCAGAATCGAGTGAATGATAAAGGTTATGCCAGAGTGAGGCCCCTTCTCTGACAGATGGTCCCTGGCTTCTCCGCCACCTACATCTGTTTAGAGACTCCAAGAACAGGTCTTATTCAATTTCTTGTTGTTATGTACTAATGATTTGCACTGTAGTAAGGGTTATATCTATTATATTAAATATATCATTGTTTTTAGACCATGGTACTGGTTTGTAAGAAGTGTTTATCTGATACCACTGGGAGTTACCATGTACATGAGTTTTCCAGTATAGTTTAATACTATAAAAAGTATCAAACTTTTTATATATGTCTACACAGATTCTTTTGCAAACCTTTTATGTACTGCACAGATCTAAGCAGCCTTAGGTAGAGGACATAATTTAACACATTTAGCCCTTTATCATGACTAAAAATCACGTTTATCAATTGGCAGTTGAGTACTCAATACAATGATGCTACTGTAGGGGCTGTGGGAACTGATAGAGCTTCTAGCGCCTATACTTAAACATCTCCAGGTTACTTAGGGTGCTTTTTCTCTACTATTATGATTTCACTGGCATCCCTTGCTTCTCCATAAAAGTATGAGTGTTTCCCCGCTCCCTTACTCCCTTTTATCTTCATGTTTATAACCTTCTGTGACCTAAGAATCCAAATATCTGTAGTTATTAAAATTGTTCCTAAAGAAGAAGCAAGTAGGCTCTGAGTGGGGATGGAAGTCGTTTTCTGTAAGTAATGGGTTTGACTTTAGTGTGTGGACTTTGTGAAAACAACTGTGACTGCTCAGAACAGTTTTCTTTTGAAAGTTTCTGTTTTGAGCTGTGATTTCTCTGGATGGTTGGAGACACCAAATCGAAGATCTCTAGAGAAGGAATACATTACAGTTTTAATCTTTGGCCAAATTCATATTTTACAGTGAATACTACCTTGTGGTTAGAGGCCAACTTTTAAGACTCCTCCCCCTTGATTTGGTAACCTACCTTAGGACTTCAAACAAAATGTTAAGAAAACCCCATTCTGCCAAGAGTTTTTTATTTACTAAGCTTCCTCAGTCTCTTTGTCGTCTTCATTCATTGTTATACCTGTTTAATTACATATAATCATTTTCCTTAGGAAACAGCAGTACTAGTGCCAGCTAACACTGTATGGGTTTTGTTTTTTTTTTAATCCTTAAATATATTTACTATTTTATGTATCTCTTCAAGGGTCCTAAGCAGGACAGAACTTCAGATGGGCAAGCACTGAGTGAAGCCAGAAAGCATTTAAAGGAAGAGACACAGTTGCGACTGGTAAACTTCACTTATGTTCTAGTAGTTCAGGAACCCATTAAACGTAAAGGCCCTCTTAGAGAGCTTTGATCTTACAGACCAGGGTCAGGAACATTAGTAGTGTTTTTGTAGATCCTAAAAAACTGTTTCTCACTCTTCCTTCTTTTTTTTAATTTTGAGTATATTTATTGTGAATATGGTTATACATAAAGGCAAATTTTCATATGGTTGATTTGTACCTTCACTAGGCATTACTTGTATAAAACACTCTTAATCAAGGATATTACCTTCTTCCATAGGAAGGGCTAATTGCTTCTTCATTAATACAGTGCATATTAGAAAACTGTAGGAAATTTTTGGGCTCCTGGGTGGCTCAATTGGTTAAGCACCCAACTTTGGCTCAGGTCGGGATCTCGGGGTTCATGGGATTGAGCCCCACCTTGGGTTCTATGCTGAGAGCTCAGAGCCTGGGGCCTTCTTCGGATTCTGTGTCTCCCTCTCTCTCTGCCCCTTCCCTGCTCATGCTCTGTCTCTGTCTCTCACAAATAAATAAACATTAAAAAAAATTAAATGAAAAAATAAGATATTTATAAAAATGTAGGAAATTTTTAAATATCTGACTCAATTAAAATAGGATCTAGAAAATCCTCTTAGCTTAAGTCTTGGCATGGATTTTTTTCATATCATAATATTTGCTAAAGAGAATATTGTGCATACGAGCTCTTCTGTAACTCTTGTAATGATACTTTAGTTGCTTCTCCAACTTTTTTTTAAATTAATTTTTTTATTTGAGTGTAGGTCACACGCAGTGTTACATTAGTTTCAGGTGTATATTTCTCACTCTGTTTTTTAATGTTTGTTTATTTTGGGGGGAGAGAGAGACAAGAGCATGAGCAGGGGAGGCGCAGAGATAGAAAGACACAGAATCTGAAGCAGGGTTTAGTCTCTGAGCTGTCAGCACAGAGCCCAGTGTGGGGCTTGAACTCACAAACTGTGAGATAATGACGTGGGCTGATGTCACTTAACCAACTGAGCCACTCAGGCGCCCCATATTTCTCAGTCTCTTTAAACCCATATTCCCTATAATGCTTTCTCAGTCCATTTTCCGAGACAGCTTTTATATTTTATACTTTGTGTTACAAGAACATTAGGTATATGGAACCTGCTTTTTTAAAGTTTATAATCCCCACTCCTATGTCAGTCCTTACCCCTGTGAAGATTCCGATTTGTCTCCTTGGAGGGTGTGTCTATGTGTATAAATGTATAATAATGAATAATACTCCTATAATAGATTTTATTCAAGTACTAGTATATTAATACACCCCTGGTATTGACATAGCAACCCCTGCAATTTTGATAGTATGACAAATGAAAGGATCTCCCCCCCACCAGTAGTGTTTCTGAAAATAGGGAAAGCCTGCAAATAAAGGTGACCTGCTTTGTACTAAAAATTATCACCGACTAACAGTGTACAGAATAGAATTTCAGGTGTTCTGAGAAAACAGCAATATAATTTTAGTAATCTTGAAATAATATCATTTTCTTTCTATCAATATCATTTTCCTTCTGTGTATTTATGGATTAGATCTCAAAATACTTTCTATAAGGGAAATTCTAGAAATAATATATGTCAGTATTTTAAGAATCTGTCTCATTTAATCCTGCTAACCATGCACACAGAGAAGTACCTCAGCTAGGTGGCACATGATCAAAATCTTACACAAAATTTTCCACATTCCTTATGTCACAATAAGGTACATGTTTGTTAAAAAGGGAAAGAAACCAAGCAAGTCAGTCCTATATATGCCCCAGGCACAGCATGGACGCAGGAGAACCTCAAGTCTTTGTATCTTTGATCATCTGACAGTGTTGTACTAATAATGGTTGAAACAAACATGGGTTTCATGTTAAGTGAATATAAAAATTCAGTTAGCCATGTTGATCATTCTCAGTTACTGAGATGTTTATGCTGAAGACCCAAAGTATCTTTTGGCTTCCTTGAGCTCTCGAATATGTCAGTAACAGCCACATTGAAGAGAACTGCAACCATTTCATTTTACGCTAGCTACTGTAGCACTTTACATACATCTCCATACTAGGACATGACATCCCTTTTCTTACTCTCATGATGTGCCTCAAGTATGTGCGTATTTTAGATTAAATAGCAGTATCTTGGCCTACCAAGTTTTTCAGATTTGTAAATTATTGAGTAAATATTTTTTGTGATGATCCTAATTATCGTTGTTAATGTCTCTGCATTGAATGATACTTTGTAGCTATTTTGCCAAGGTATTCAGACTTGAAGAGTTTTGGAATTCACACCTTTTCCTGTGGATTTCCATAGCTTGTACTTAGTTGACGGAAGAGAGAGTAAGCAGTTTATTTCCCTTGGGGGCAGGATGTTGAAAAAGAACTGGAGATCCAGATCAGCATGAGACAGGAGATGGAATTGGCCATGAAGATGCTGGAGAAGGATGTCTGTGAGAAGCAGGATGCCCTGGTGTCTCTGCGACAGCAGCTGGATGATCTCAGGGCTCTCAAGCATGAACTTGCCTTTAAGCTGCAGGTAGGGGAAATAAGAGGAATGGGCCCACTGGCTCTCCAGAATCCCAGGGCTTCCCAGAGTTGATCTCATTTTGAGGCTAGCTGCCACTAAACCACTTTAGGAGTCAGACCATTGTAGGGTCCTGTGTTGCTGTTCTGGGAAGCCATGACCACTTTGCAAATTGTAGTGGGAAAAGGGGTCTGTTTTATCCATAAGATAATTTCTACGCTCCAGCCTAACTTGCCAACTGAGTTCTATATTCCATTAGCTTTGATACTGAGATACGTTAAGTTGATGAACCTTCTGATGTTCATTTTTGTGACAAAGATGCTCACAGCAGTATTAATTTTAAACATTGCTTTTTTTTTCTCCATTAAGAGGCTAACTGACACACAAATATATGAACATTTCTATTTCTCTATTTCCCACTTACTCTTAGGTTCAGGGTTCAGGTTATTTCAGGGTTTTCTGTTACATGTACATCACTCATACTTCTTTTCCGTAACAGAGTTCAGACTTAGGAGCGAAACAGAAAAGTGAATTAAACAGTCGTTTGGAAGAGAAGACTAATCAGATGGCTGCTACCATCAAACAACTCGAACAAAGGTAAAAGTGCTTTTTCTTTAGTGAAGCGCTTTGGGCTTTTAGTGCTGGAAGGAAGAAAAATGTGCTCTGCATTTGGCAAAGCAAGTGTATCAGATTCTCCCAATTTAACACCAGGCCTGCTGGTAGAAAGCCAGTGAAATTCTTGTTTCTCTAAGATGTTAGTGAAAATGTTTTTAAGAAGCACCAGCCTCTGGTGACTGTTTTGAACAGCAGAACGATAACGCTCTCCCATAATCCCGTTTCGGTGTCTTGTTAGAGGAGGGATAACTCTGAGGATGAAAGCACTTTTAAGTATGTTTGCAGTTGTTCTTTAATTCTTCATCACTGAAGTCTCGGAATGCAGTGGTGCCAGTGATGGCGGGGTACTGAGGGCCCTTCTAATGCTTTAGCTCCTTTCCCTCCCCCCCTGCCCCATCTCCCTTTTCTCTCTACTTTCTCCTGAGCAGTTCTGGAATGCCCACTGTCACCCCTTCCCACAATCTTAGATCTGTCTGCCTCCAGTCCTGTCCCCTCTCTGGACCAGTCTTGGGATTTTGTCTTTTGACGGGCTATTTCGACCGGTACCTACAATTCAGTCTGCCCAAAATACGTCCCCTTGTGAAGCAGTTGTAGCACCCACCGTCATTCCGCGTTGCCAGCCCATGTTGCCACCTTTTAACCCCCACCCCACCCTTTAGTGGCTGATACCAAGTATCACCCTTCTTTTACTAAGTTGCTGGTCCCTGCGCACGCTTGCACCTTCCCCGTCCATTCCTTCCCTAGTAGTCACACCAACCAGAAGTGTCCTTCCTCTCCCCACTCCCCTGTTCCTGACATGCATTTTTTACATTCAGACTCCAGTGCCACCTCTCCAAAGCATCCCCTGATACTTGTCAGATAACAGTAATCTACGCATTTGTCCTTGTTGGAATTCCCAGAGCCTTATACCCACACCTGCCCCTACTGCTTACCTCTCACTTTCTGCCTCACGTTACAGCCCATGTACATGTACATACATATCTATGTGTACCTTCTGATGAGAGTGTGAGTTTGTGGGGTTAGTTAAGGAATTCCTAAGCTCTGTCTCAGTGCCATGATCATGCAAGGTATTCACTCAACAGGTGCGTAAATGAAAGGATGAATGGGTGGCTTCTTTATTCAGATGATGCTTGACCACGGGGTGGTCCTAAATGGCGTTGTATATTAATGGTAACTCACAAGCTGATTGCAAATTAGTAAACAAGTTAGAAACTTCTGGTTTGACTGGTTTTAAATAAAAAGGTATCAGGTCCAGGACGTCCTCTAAGTGCTTGCTCATGAGCACGTACATGTTTATGATTTAACAAATTAATTTTCTTGTTCATAAGTTGTATTTTTGAAATGTTGTACACATTATTTTTCGATAGTTTTTTGACAGCATCAAGTAGACAGAACTAAAATAATGACTTCCTTCTTCATGTATTAAGCTGACTTTTTCTCTTGTTATTTTTGTCTTTCCCATTTACTCATTTTCTCATTCCCCTTTCACTCCATTTTTATTTTTATCTTACTAATTTAG
This sequence comes from Proteles cristata cristata, assembly GCA_017311185.1. Lineage (NCBI taxonomy): Eukaryota > Metazoa > Chordata > Mammalia > Carnivora > Hyaenidae > Proteles > Proteles cristata. Next base: position 1,066,215 of record JAESUZ010002451.1, read on the forward strand.
TGAAAAGGATTTGGTGAAACAGGCAAAGACCTTAAATAGTGCAGCGAATAAACTGATCCCCAAACATCATTAGGCATTTTGCAGTTGGTCACCTCGCAAGTCTGATGTACAACTTAATTGTAAAGAAAGAAATCTGAAAGTTATTACATTTAAGCTTTGATTCTACATAAAATGTCACCAAAAATTGACTTTGAATTTGTTGGGACTTAAAAAAAGGCAGAACAAAACAGTTTGATATATAGGCTGTGGGGTTTTTTTCTTCTTTATTTTGTCCCCAGAGTTAGAAACCTTAGTATAAGTTCTTAATTAATTGCCAAATAAACTTTGAGAAATTACTTCTGAGTTGACCGATAAATAAACATACCATTAAAAAAAAAAGGCCTAGGGAATAAGAACTCATGTGCGTATTTTATTGACACCTTTACAAGCCGTCCCTGACAATACCGGATTGTAGGTGCGCTGTGTGTACCAGCGAACCTGCTCGGCCACTGCGCTGGAGTGAGCGGAAGATGACAGCGTAGGACTAGGGCTCTCCTGAAGTAGCTCTGTCTCCTAGGCCCTGGCCCCTTTCCTCTTCTGTTGTGTATGTTTACTCCCCGAGCCACGGATAAGTACTTAGTATCTCACTACAGTTCTATTCTCAGTAACCAAGATTGCTTGCAACTTTTTTGCCTTAGTGACTTGGGGGGGTGGGGGGTGGACCCCGTATCATTACATTTCTTTAAAGTAAATAGAGATAAAGGTAGTGATTAGGTAACTTACAATAATGTACTAATGTGGAAGCTTGGAAAACCCTCCTAATAACTTGTCATCTTCTACCTCTGCCATTTTCCTGCAGTGCCACTTCCTATTTAGATAGCTCAGAGAGAACAATTTTAATGAAAAACTCGTCTCCTATTAAAAAAAAAACAAAAAAATAAATAAAAAAAAACACTACACAATTTTCAAATCTATCTTGCTTTTCCTTTGGAAGCAAAGACAACAAGGTATAGACTTGAGTGATGGGTCCCCACCTGTGTTCTTTGCTTAGAAACATTGATGCGAGAGCTTCTATTACTTTCTCTCCAGATGGGGTTTTGCTAACTTCTCTAGGAAGCTAACAACCTAATTTTATTGGAAAACCACTTCAGGGTAGAAAATAGATACCCAATAAACTCTTTATTATTTAGTCTAAAAATAAACATCCCCAGTAGATATTCACACGGAGTAATTAGTTAGCAGGGCGTCTTTTTCTAAGTGGCCACAGATCTACCCCTTTCTAGGCTTTGCATTGTAAATAATCCTATAAATACTTGGATTTTTTAAGATGACTTTTGATTTGGGGGAACAGGCTTTACATAAGCCTTCATTCCTTCAAAAGGTCTTGACAAAAAAAAATTTTTTTCCCATTTTGGTATGATTTGCAGCATTTCAGCTGCTTAGGTGGGAACAAAGATAACCCTTACCCTTTGCTTCCAGCTTTTGAAACTCTTTACCTTCTTCTTGGAAAAACCAGAATTAAGAGAGTAAGATAGATTTCACTTGTGCTTCTATAGGTCCTTACAGACTTGAACCAAAGTCAAGTCAAAGAGCGTATGACTAACCTCATGGAATATCCTATGCTCTTGAACTTATTTTAGTTCTTATAATTTTGCACCTATTCTTATCTTCATCAACCTTTTGTGGTGATGAGTTGCCTTTTCTATGAGCATTTGGGAAGAGTACTCAAACACTAAAATAAAACATTTTAAAGACTACAGATAGCATGCTTTCAAATTCTATTATATAGAACCCCTGAGGTTTCACCTTTTAGAACATGCTTCTTTATAGGTGCAAAGTTATGGGATATATAGAAGAAAACATTTCATTAGAATTTTCCAGAGGATGCGATCAGGACTCTTACACAGGCCCGGTGCTGAGTTGTTTGTTCACTTAGTCCCACACAGCCTGGTGGGAATGGAAAAGGAAAGAGATGGCCAGACTCTGACAAAGGCTTTTCCTTATAGAAGAACCCAGAAAGCCTTCATAAGGGTTGATGTGTAATGTGATTTAATATGATTTGTGGTGTAGGGAAAGGACCAGGAAATGTTCTAATTCCACATATAATAAGGTAGTTGCCCATTTGCAAGTTCCAGTTAAGTGTGTAAAGCAGAAATATGAAGTACCAAACCTATTAGGAAATAAACACAAAGAGGTGGATTTGACTTTAATTACTGTGTACTTGAGGTTGGCTTTGGATATGGATTTTCTAAAAAGTGGTGTTTTATTGTTTATCATCTAATGGCTGTAAACTGTAGTACTAGAATAAAAAAAAATTGGAAAATCAACTTTTCCTCTGCCTGGTTCACCTTCATCTTACTTTTCTTTAGAATTTGTTTCTTTTCCATCTTTTTTCCCCCCTGTATAATTTCTTCCCCTGTGTCCTGCAAAGCTTTTTGTTTGGTTGTTTGTTTTTCCCTCTCCCTCTGTCTCTCCATGCCTTCTTCCTTGGGTTGCTTTATTTTGTGTTGTAAACTTGGTCTTCCTCCCCACCATGGCTTTTGTTTTTTATCACAAGTTCATGTGGCTCACATCCAGATTGCGCCAGGCTGAGCGAGACCGCCAGTCTGCCGAATTGGACAACCGGCTGTTCAAGCAGGACTTCGGGGACAAGATAAACAGCCTGCAGCTGGAAGTGGAGGAGCTCACCAGGCAGCGGTGAAGAGAGGGCGGCAGGAGCCAACAGGGTGGTTGTGGGTAATTCTACAGCTAGCGGCGAGAGAGGGGGCTCCCGGGGCCTAGCCCCCTCGGTTTTGTCTCTGTAATGTCCTTTCTCTGGAATTAGGATTCAGAAGGCTTTCCCTATATCAGCATTTCCAAATCTTGTCAAACATGCTTTGCGATCAAAGAATTATGAAATTAGAATTCAAGGTCCCAGATAAATAGAAAGGGGTAAGAGAATTAATAGGCAGCCTAACACTAATAATGGTACTTCCTAAATTCTTACTGTGTGCGGAAACTTTACAGAGCACTTCACAGGCTTTCTGTCCTAACATCTTCCTATCAACCGTATTAGTAGTTGACCGTATTACCCCCATTTTCAGATGAAATTAAAGCTTAGATGGGTTCACTTTGTCCAGATTGACCCAGTTCAGCTAGTCAGTGGCAGAATTCTAAACGCCTGTCTCTCTCTGACTCCCAAGTCCTTAACCACTCTTCCATATTATCTGTCAAATGAGACTCAGTTCTCTGCAGAAGCCACTGACTTCAAACAAAGAGAACTTTGTTGTTAGATAGAAAAGCACATGGCTACTAAGGACATTGGTGGCTGATGATGTAACTGGGCATTGAACACATAACTGTAAAGAGAGACCAGCTAATTAAAATGAAATGGGACTACAGTGTTAGTGCTTTCATATTGTTTCTTGCTGAAAATCTGTAAATACTGTCTTTCATTATAGCAAATCCTACTAATTGTCATTCAGTTGAACACAACTTTTTATTAAGAGTTAATATTAGGAGTGCCTGTGTGGCTCAGTCAGTTGTGTCTGACTGGCTCAAGTCATGATCTCAGTTTTGTGGGTTCGAGCCCCGCGTTGAGCTCTGTGCTGACATCTCATAGCCTGGAGCCTGCTTCAGATTCTGTGTCTCCCTCTCTCTCTGCCCCTCCCCTGCTTGTGCTCTGTCTCTCAAAATAAAAAATGTTAAAGAAATATTGTAAGACCCTTAAAAAAAGAGAGTTAATATTAAATACTGATATTCAGAGTAGTGACCCTCAGGTACTAACTAGGAGATCTTAATTACATTCTTAATTATCCAAGAAAGATTTAAAAAATGTTGTCTGTATTTTAGTGTTACTTGTACTGTACTATATTTTAACACCCTAAAACCTACTTGCCCATGTATATCTGGTAACCTTTTATTAATCAAGTATTAAAATTTAACCGCAGAGCTTTAAGAAAAGGGTTTGGCGTTCTTTAGAGAACATGAGTGCAGAAATCCAAATTTTCATCCTTTTTCTCTCTTCTGTCTCAGGCACCAGCTTGAGTTAGAACTAAAACAGGAAAGAGAAAGAAGGTTACAAAACAACAGGAGCATCCCAGGAAAGGGCTTTCAGAAGCCAGAACCCAAAACGGTAATATTTGTTATTCCCTTGTTCATTTACTTAAGTTTTAGAGGCTACCCTGATGGGCTGGATGGTTTTCTCTCCCGGAACACAAGCTTAATTGCTGGGGCCTTGAGTATGTGGATGGCAGATGAGAGCTGGCATGAACACAAGGCTTGATTCTCAGTCTACCTCTGGACACTCTCTCTGACTTGATTTCATTTGGAAAAGAGGATTAATAACCATGATTTCCAGTGCCCCTCTTAATCCCTTTCGCCTTAGGATTATTTTGTTATCTTAACAAAAACTTGTGTTCCTTGGACTTCTGCTGGCTAACATCTTCAATAATATGTTGTAGTAATCTTTCCCCACCCTGAATTTCCGTTTAACAGAATTGTCTTCAACATGGACTTGCTTCTATGTACCATTTTCAGAATCACGAGGATTTCATTTTTACTTCTTTTGGGAAATTAGAAGAAGGAACTAGTGTTGCTTGGGGAAAAGAAAGTAATATAGAGTGATTAAAGAGCAGGAGTAGACGTTTCTATAGAACAGTCTTAGGAGAGAGACCCTCAGCTCCTTAGCGATAAGGAAGCTGAAATTGGAAAAGACCATCTCTGGGATCCATGAAACAGGAGCCTGTGTCGTCCAATAATAAAATCAGAAACATAGGAAATACAAACACAGGGAAAAAATTATCTTCTTTCTTTATATTACATATAACAAAGCAGGACAAATTTATAAGCTTTTTAATTTAAAATTTCTAGAGAAAGAGATGCTAATTTGCTGGAGAGTTGAAAATACAGGTAAATAGAGATTTATTATATAGTACTCACAAAATACTACTCCTTTTGTAGCATGCCATCTTTATTATTTTAACTTAGCAAACATAAAATCTACTTAGAACGGCTTACAGAGATTTACTTAAATTCTTGGCCTCTTTTACCCTGCTTTTCTGGTGAGGCCTGACGTTTCTCAATCTTGAATTGTCCTGCCATAGGGGCTCCAGGAGTAAATATTGCATCAACGTCCTTTCCTTGACACTTGAGTGGTCTAAGAATGTGCATTCTATTTTTAGAGGCTGATGGACAGCAGCTCAAGGCTGACAGCAGTGTCCACAGAAGGAATGCATCACTGAAAACTGCCTAGGCAGGGCTTGCACGCTTTGGTAGAAATGCAGTTTGGAACTTTACATTGGTCCTTCAGAGTAAAAACTCAAGTTGTGTAGGCTGTGTAAGTTGTCATGGCGTTGTGGCAGCTGCTCAGTTGACTGTCCAGAGGATTACAGTCTGCTAGACATGGCCATGCTTGATTTTACCAGTTTTCTAGAGTTCAGCTGGGAGTGGGAGGTAAAGATACATAGAGATATACAGAAGTAACTAAGATACCCTAAGAAGTAACATACCTTGAGCTCACTTTGCAAGTGAGTGGGATATATTCTGAATTTTATTTGAATTGCAAGAGTTATGGAAAATACCTACTCTGAAAATCATTTGTTGCAAACACTATCAGAATAATTTGTTAAGAGAGGCGCCTGGGTGGCCCAGTCGGTTAAGCGTCCAACTTCGGCTCAGGTCATGATCTCACGGTTCGTGGATTCGAGCCCCGCGTCGGGCTCTGTGCAGACAGCTAGTTCAGAGCCTGGAGCCTGTTTCGGACTCTCTGTCTCCCTCTCAGTCTGACCCTCCCCTGTTCACTCTGTCTCTCTCTCTCAGAAATAAATAAAACATTAAAAAAAAAAAAAAAAAAGAATAATTTGTTAAGAAAGTACTTAGAGCAAAGAATGAGGAAATATTCTGGAAGTTAAATTCCTTCCCTATAATAATAAAGCTGCTTAATTTTATGCCTAAGCCAAGACGATACAGAAGAAAATGTCTGCAGCATCATCACCATTTAGCAGTCTGAATAATTAATATATTGGGCTGTTTTCTTTTGGCAGGATGGGAAGCACAAAATTCAAGAGGAAAATACTAAACTTAAAAAGCCCCTGGACGAAGGCCACAGGTGTTTGTTAATAAAATACTAAGATATAAATTTATTCTGGGTGGAAGAGCGGGACCTTTCCATATATGTTGGCAGTGGCACCGACCAGACACTGACTTGTAATAGTAATTCTCCAGCAAGGTATTTTGAAGGGGGGGGGTGTGTGAACAAATCAAGCAGAGAACACATATTAAACCAAACCCATTTAGTCCATTTTAGAAGAAAGAAGGGCGACCAAGCTGTCCTCTGACTCTTCCTTGGTTAGTCCTCAAACTCAAATGATCCCCTCAAGGATTATTTCTCATCTTTACTGGACGGGTATCACAAAGGAACGAAGTACAGGTCATAGACTTTCTAAGATTCTTCAGTGTACTTGAGTATGACTTGTTGCCACTTGTGAGCTACGTGGAAGGCAACGATGTTTCATAAATCCTCTAATTTCCCTTGTGTCCTTTCTCTTAAGGGTCTCAAACAGCCTAACTCTTTTCCTTTTCCTTTTCCTTACCTATTCATCTGATTTGCTCACCATGAAAAGCATTAGGATGGTATCAAGGAGTGGACTTTTAACAATTATTTTAGCAAGTAGAAACATAACAAAATAGTACATAGTGCCACTGTGTAAAAGAACAGGTGCTCCAACTGTATGTATAACATTCTGGAAAAGCCAAAACAATGGAGACAGTGGTTGCCAGGGGTTAGGGGATATACGTGGATAAGCTCAGAGGATTTTTTAGGACAGTGACAATACTCCTGTGGTATCGTAATGCTAGATAACATGTCGTACGTTTGTCCAAACCCATAGAACGTACACCAAGCATGAACCCTAATGTAAACTGCAGACTTTGAGTAGTTATGATGTGTTAGTGTGGATTTGCCGATTGTAACATTGTCTAGGGCCCCACCTCTGATTGTGGAATGTAGACATTGGGGGAACGTGGGGGGGCAGTGAAGTATATGGGAAATGTCAGTACTTTCTGCTGAGTTTTGCTGTGAACCTAAAACTACTCCAAAAATCAGTCTGTTACAACAGCAATAACAACAGCAAAGGTTAATAACAAGAAAGACACCATAGGGGTTTGGAGACAGCTACACAGTATACGTTTTTGGCAGCCGTCCCTGTCTAGTCTTTGATGCCTCAAGAATGAGGCAGTGTGTCACCTGAGCAAAGTAGCTGCTGGAGAAGATAAACCAGAGTCCAATATTAGACTGATTATGCAGGCATGTGGCCTCCAAGGCCAAAATGATTCCAAAGCCTTAAGTTTACTCCCAAAGAGAGCATGATCTGTTGTCGGACTAACCTTAAACTACCCCACAAGTCAGCATGGGCCACAGAAAGGAACTAGAAAGGCAGTAAAATTAATGTGGGCTTAATTCCATACTAAAACCAACTCCTTTAGAATCAGGAGGACATTACATGCCAAGTTTTGATTTAGGCCCTGGGAACGTAAGACAAGACTACCTTATATCTGTAACTCACTTAAAAGTGTGTTTCACATTCATTATCTCCGTAACATTTTAATTCTTAGGACAGTTTAATCATCTGTTCCTACTTTACAGATGTAAAACTGAGGAGCACAGAGAGGCAAGGTGGCACACCTGAATTGCCTCTGCTCACCATGTCTTCTGTGTATAAGTCCTCTGTCTAATAGCTGTTGCCAGGGTTTGAACTACAGTCCTAAAACATACTCAGGTTTCTTGGGGTTACGGCCCGAGGAACAGCCGAAAACCTGGTCACTCAGGCGGTTGCCCGGCCACCTGATGGAAGTGAATTGGAACCACTGTGAATCTGTGGGGTTTTAGCCCCAGAACTGCCTCTCCTCTTAAGATCGGTTCCAAACTGGGAAAGTCAGTGAGCTAGGTCTCAGGAAGAAATATTTCAGCCTGACTGGGTCCTCCTGTGACCATCTCGCTTTCCCTGATTAATTTGCTTAAAGTTCACATTTTAAGAATATTTGGAGGAGAGGACTAATCCATGACATACAACGGGTAGGTTTCTATAATATCAGAGAAAAGAAACTTTTAAAATGTATAGCATTGGCCATTGGAGTTTTGTAGGCTGGGATACAAATGCTAACTATTCTCTTGGTAGTAAAAAGAAAACAAAAAATATAACTCCAAATCTATTTTCAAACAGGAACTATAATGTAGGTCAAGTATCAGATTCTAGTAATAGGTTTAACTATGAAAATTTCTTTTCATTGGAGGTCAAGATTAATAATTATGTCAGTCCCAACAGCATAAAAGAACCATGGTAATGCTTTTTCTTTGCTTTTGAAATGATTCACGTGGAAATATAGTAAGTTGCTGTTTGTTACTGTTGTTAATTTTCCATTGTAGGCTGCCGTCTCACCCTGTGGAAGAACAGGTATCCAAGTCTTCTGTTCTCAAACGTCTTGTGTAAATGATGTGGTTGGCTGTTCCTAGCCATTCCTACCTGAACACAGGCAGCACGGGAAGTAGATGAGTGCACACAGGCCCCGGTGCCCCATCATTTTAACAGTATCCTCAACAAACATGCATTGGCCTCAAACTCACAGGAAGTAGTACAGCTCTGAGCAATTTACTAAGGAAATGGCACGTCTCACTTCTTACTTGAAATTCTTTTTGACCTAAGAGTGAGACCTAAGAGAGCTCCCTGGACCTCCTTTTCCCTTATTTTTCTCTTCTATAAAACAGGAAAAGTGCTCAGTTGGAAATAAATGTAAATGGTTGTAAGATACTTTGCATGTAGAATAGGATGTGACAACCCATGAGAGAGAGGACACATGTTGCTATGACTGAGTCACCCCTGTTATTTATGTTAGAATATTAAAAAAAGAAGAAAGAAAGAAAGGGAAGAAAGAAAAAAGAAAAGGAAAGGAAAGAAAGAAAAGAGAGGGAGGGAGGGAGGAAGGGAGGGAGGGAGGAAGGAAGGAAGGAAGGAAAGGAAGGAAGGAAGGAAGGAAAGGAGGAAGGAAGGAAAAGATAAAAGATAAAAGGTTGCTTTCTGTTCCCAAAGATACGGTAGGACAAGAGGGATGGGGCTTTTAAAAACTTTTTTCTCCACACTTATATACTTGAATTTTCTTTTATAATTAGAATCACATGTTACATTATTATAAAAATGAAAAGAGCTCCAAGGTTAATGATGGGATTCCTAGGGTTATATTAAGGCATGAGGACCATATGTAATTTGGTTCTGTAGTTTCCAGATCGTCTGCAGTGTGGTTATTTTAATTTTGTAACGTAAAAAAATGAATACTCTGAAAGTGTTAATATTTCGTAGGCTAAGAGAAACTAACTGGTTCAATCTGTGGTTTAGGACCCACCGCGACTCTCCACAAAGCCACAGATGTGTCCGCTGTGCCAGCAAGATGGCAGCCTCGCGAAGGTAACGATGGTGAGAACCGAACAGGTTCTCCACCAGGATATCCATTACACCACTGGCCCCTTTCATAATAGGGACTTTGCTGTGTAGAGTGCAGAGTGGGGAGAAAAGCAAAAGGAGCAAGCATTTATTGTGTACCGATTTTTTTTCAGTCATAGTAAGTCATGTCAGTAAGTCTCCATGAACATAAATATAAATAAAACAAATTTATACATAAATTAGAGTGCCTCCCGTGTAGAATGTGCTATCTGTCTCCTGTGCTGGAGAGAGAGAAATGAACAGAGTGTAGACCAAGTCCCTGTTGTAAAGCTTATCTCCTCTCTGTCATCATTTTATAGATGAACCTTGCGCTCAGAGATGCGAAGTACATTTCTCAAAGTCTCTCAAGTCATAAGTGGCAAGGCCCAGCTGCATCCTGACTTTGGCCCCGAAGTCTGTACTCCTCCAGTACTCCATCCTGCTTACAAGAGATCAGACAGTTGGGGGTGGGTGGGTGCGATTCTTTGAATTATTTGGAGAATCAGCCTCTGAGAGGGAAATGAGCTCTCTCCACCAAAACCACTTGTTTTCCCCCTTGCATCCTCAAGGGTCTCTGCTTGAGCGCTTCCCCAGTTTCCTAGAGTAGGCAGAGTGAAGGAAGTGTTCAGACACAGTAAGTGTTCTGACAGCTGGGACTTTGACCTGCTCATAGTAGTTACCCACCCCCCCACCGCCCCCATGTGTAATGTGGTGCCCAGTTCACAGATGTTCAGGAAATGAGCAAATGAGTGTAAGAAACAAGTGCTTGGAAGAGATGAGGAAATGTACCAGATTCTGGCTTTGCAGCTTCTATTTCACCATTTGTGATCATGCTGAATTTTAACAAGCGAAACTATAATATGACCTAGTCTTAATGGAATCAGATAAAGATGAACTGCGTTTATAGAGTTGGAATTGGAATTACAGAAATAATGCCTGTTTCTGGAAGAGAACCTAATTCTGGCTTTTCTAATCCTGCACAGTAACTACAATATGTCAGAGGAAAATTCCTCTTGGGCTTTCAAATAAAAGTGACCCCCTACCTCTGCTGCACCCTCAGGAAGGTGAATTGTTTGGAAGAAAGTAGCATTCTTACCAGGGGGGAGCTACTCTTCACAGCCTTTACATAGGGACCCTTGGAGCTACGTGTGTACCGCCCTCTCACGGCCTTACCAGTGACACTGCCATAATGACCCATGTGCTGTCCCACTGCATGCTCACTAAAGATTCAAAATGCTTAATAAAGAGACTGATTTCCCTCCAAAGAGGATGCAGGAAGCTGTGCTCCTGTGGCACTGATATCCCGAAAGACATGTCTATAGCCAGTCACAGGGAAGCGTTAAGCACATCACTGTTCAGAATTCTCCTTTCATTTCATGCTCAGCAAGTTTTTTAATCCTAGGCTGGCTATCCAGTCCATTGCTAGGTCACTCACTGCCTGCCTGCCTTATTTGGAGTATTCTTAAGTACTTGCAAACTAATTTTAGAATTAGCCCACCTAAAAGTAAATATAATGGGTGAGAACATTCTAAAAATAAGCAGTTTCTGTATTACCTGTTCTTTTTAATTCTGTGGCACTGCTTCTCTTCATTTAGATCTAAGAACTAGACCGTAGGCTTCCTCGTAGACAGAAACTGTTTGGTCAGATACTCTCTGGCACATAGCAAATATTCAGTCAGTACTTAATTAGGCATTGAGCATTTACCATATTTAACCTTTTCTGTTCCGTGCATCCATATGCCCTGCTCTTCTTTTCCCCACCTAACCTCCTCTTCTCCTTGTAGAATGTGTGTAAGAACTGCAGAGGAACTTTCTGTAATGCCTGCTCAACAAACGAACTGCCTCTTCCCTCAAGTATCAAGCCCGAGCGAGTTTGCAATATCTGCCACGAGCATCTGATGAAAGAGTATTCCATCAGCCCTTCGTAAGACTGGAAGCCAAGGCCTGGACCAATGTCTCTACCTGTGTTCGATGTCAAGATCTCCTAGAGCCCAGACCTTAGAATCAACTCCAGAGTTGATAGGAATGACTTAAATAAACCAGGTCCAGGGAGAAAAGGCAGTGAGTGGTTGGGGGGTCCTGGAAATTTTGCTCATTTTCCCTAATGACTGTACGAGTAAAAGTTACTCAGTTGAGCCTCTCTCTTCTAAATCTAAACAGCCCCACCTTTTTTTTTTTAGACAACCCCACCTTGAAGGCTTAATTCTGTAGCATGTCTTTGGAGGGGCTGTTCATTTTTATGCATAGTGATAATAATACCGGAGTGAATATAATAGGAGAGAGGGTCCAAAAGATAAAAGGAAAATAATTTTCATCTCCCTCTATTAATGTGCAGATTCAAGGGGGAAAGATAAAAGTTACCAGAGATCAAAATGATAGGTATTACGTATTTTCCCTGGGTGCTGCTAGACATAAACATTGTTTCCTCTTCACCCCCACTAACTACCTCTTTCAAGTATCTCTACCAAACTGTGAACCCAAACTCAGGGAAAATAAATTAAAGAGTAATATAAATTTTGAATGTACTTAAAACAATATTATAATTTATTATAGTTTCAGGACCAGAAAGGTCCTGGGCTATAAGTGTTTTTCAATATCAGAACAAGAGGAACATTTGACAGTTTTTCCACTTAATGACTTCAAAAGTAAATATCTGCCCTTTTCAGACTGTCCTACTAAAATATAAGCCAACGCCCTTCCTCGTCCCTCCCCGCTTTCCCAAGTCCTAAGGAAAATTGCAAGGTATTTTAAAGATAGAGTTTGACTTTTGCAAATAGGCATTGAGAACAAAGCTAAGTTGGGTGTAAAATAAAACTAATTTGTCCATGTCTGACAATAATTAGCTCAGAATAGTTATTAAATTTTCATGAATAAGGAATACCTTATTCTGAGCCAAGAATTTAAATTGGAAAACGTGATGCCCAAACATCTCTTTGTAACAAGTCCTTTGGGGTAAAAAGAGGGACGTGCAATCCAGAAGGGAAGGAAAGAAATGGTATATGCTATTTTGATTATGTTCCATGTGCCTAGATTGTTTGATTCCAGTTAAGACCTAAGAAGATACGATTCTGTAACTGGTTTAGAATTCTGGGGTGAAAACATCCTGCAACCATGATACTTGATCAGTTCTGTCTCCTGAAGAGGGATGTATATATCCTGGGAAAGAGTTGTTATTTGGGAAGTCTGGCTTGTTACGTGGTAAAGTTGAGCTGTAAGAGCACTAGGGAAGAATAAAATTTAATAATTCTAGCCTAGGTTGACTGTTTTTTTTTTTTCTTTAAATATTTTGTGTGTGTTTGATTCTTCATTCTTATTTTTGGCCACCTGCACGCTTTTAGCACTGTTCTAGGGGTTACAGTTAGATAATGTGGGGAATTATCCTCAACTAGCAAACCTATTTAGTAGTTTTGAATTAAAGTGAAAAGAGCAGCTCTGTACATGGAATATGAGGAAGAATAATTAGCCACTGAGATTTTATTGTGATTTACACATAAGCTACTTAGCCTTTTTAAAAATGTTTTATTATTTTGGAGAGAGAGCACACAAGCAGGGGGGGAGCAGAAATGCAGCGAGAGGGGGAGAGGGGGCATAGAATCTGAAGCTGGCTCTGCGCTGACTGCAGATGTGGGGCTCAAATTCATGATCCGAGAGATTATGACCTGAGCCAAAGTCTGAAGCGTAGCTGACACCCAGCCAACAGAACCACCCAGGCGCCCCAGCCTCCACCCCCCACCCCCCGCTTTTTTTTTGAACAAAGCTCCAAAGATCTGTTATTAGTGTATAGTTGTCAACAAAAGCAAAGGAACTAAGCCATGAATGCCTTGACTTAATATTAGGTCTGTCTGCCTTCAAAACTGTTCTTCCACTATTCACAGTAGCATCAACAAGAATACCATTCTTAGTTATAAACGACCAGAGGCAAAAGACTTGTACACTGAAGACTACAGAACACTGCGTAAAGAAGTTAAAGATACCAACAAATGGAAGGACACTCCGTGTTTATGCATTGGAAGACTTACTATCATTAAGATGTCAATACTACCCTAAACCATCTATAGATTCCAAGTATTCCTCCCAAAAACACCCGTATTTTTTTGCAGAAATAGAAGCATTTGTCTTAAGTTCATATGGAATCTCAGCGGACACCCAAATAACCCAAACAATCTTGAAAAAGAACAAAGTTGTAGGTCTCACTTCTGATGTCAAAACTTACTACAAAGCTACAGTGATCAAAACAATATGGTACTGCCACAGAGACCTAGACCAATGAAGTGAAAAAGAGAGCTTAGAAATAAACCTTCACATGTATGGACTAATGATTTTTGAGATGGGTGCCAAGACCAAAAGGGGCTTAACGGACAGTCTTTTCAACAAATTTATTGATAAAATTGGATGTGCACGTGCCAAAAAAAAAGGGGGGGGGGCCTCTACAACGTTTACAAATTAAAATTGTTCAAGATCTAAACAAATGAGCTAGAACTAGAACTCATGGGAAAAAGGAAATAATTCATGACAACTATTTGGCAAAAATTTAGAAAGGACCCCAAAAGCACAGATAACAAAAAGTAAGATGTTGGACTTCATCAAAATTAACTTGTGGAGAAATTAGAACCCTGTGCATTGTTGGTAGAAGCCATGCGGCCACTGTGGAACAGTGTGATGGTTCCCGAAGAATTTAAACAAAATTACTGCGTAATCATTTCCCCTTGTGGGTATACTGTAGTCAAAAGTGAAAGCAATGTACCTTCTGGGTATACTGTAGTCAAAAGGGACTCCAACACATTTGGAGGTTCACAGTACTATTTATAATAGCCAAAAATGTAAAGCAATCTAAGTGTCCCCTGACCAATGAAAGAATAATATGCAGCAGGGGCGCGTGGGTGGCTTAGTCGGTTAAGCATCTGACTTTCGCTTAGGTCATGATCTCGCGGTTCGTGGGTTCGAGCCCCGCGTCGGGCTCTGTGCTGACTGCCAGCTCAGAGCCTGGAGATGTTTCAGTCTGTGACTCCCTCTCTCTCTGACCCTCCCCTGCTCACGCTGTCTCTCTCTCTCTCTCCTAGAAATAAATAAAAAACATAAAAAAAAAAATAATATGCAGCAGATATATCCAGTGGATATTATTCAGCCTTAAAAAGGAAGGAAATTCTGACATACTATTACATGGATGAGCCTTAAGGACATTACAAGTGAAACAAGCCAGTCATAGAACAGATGATTCCACTTGCACGAGGTTCTCAGAGCAGTTGAATACAGACCCAGAAAAATGGTGGTTGCCAGAGGCTGAGGGAAGGGGGGAGTGGATACAGAATTTTGGGTGGGAAAGATGAATATGGATTGGTACACAGATCCCTCTGCTGAGAGGGCCTGGAAGCCAACATTTGGTAATGATGGGCATAATTCAGTGTTCAGTTTTCTGTGGGGCCTGAGTGGCTCAGCTGGTTAAGCACCTGCCATTGGCTCAGGTCATGATCTCATGGTTTGGGAATTCAAGCCCCACATCAGTCTCTCTGCTCTCAGCACAAAGCCCACTTCAGATCCTGTCCCCCTCTCTCTGCCCCTACCCTGCTCACGTGCTCTCTCAAAAATAAACTTAAAAAAAAAAATGAAAAACTGAAGGTTAGTTTCTAATACAATTCTCCAATAAAAGAAGCCAGGGCTCTTTGGAGAAATGGCTGATTCTAAGTCTGGGACATCTTGTTAATACCAGAAAGTTAAGGAAGTGGCATAAAAACCAAAAACCGTGCAGTATGAACAACAAAATAATGTAGTATAGAATTCTAAGCCAAATAAAATTTTGAGTCCACATTGATATAAAAGATTAAATAAGTGAGGGAGAAGTGGCACCTCTACACAGAATTACAAATGATTTATGCAGTTGTTCCTTCAAGAAGTTGGAGCTTAACTTCCTACTTCTTGAAATGTAGGCTGTGCTTAGTAACTTGCTTCAAAAAAGTATGATATAGAAAGGAAAAAAGGAAATTTATAGTCACCCAGCAAACTATCTTGGCAAGGTGATCAAAACTGATGTCAATGATAAGTCAAGCTGATAACCTGAATCTTTGTGGTGAAAATGGCACCTTTGTGTTCTTCCTCCCCAAATCCTATAACCCCTGTCTACCCAGGAGAAAAACCTCAGGAAACTCCAATTGAGGGACATTCTACAAAGTACCTGACCAATATTCCTTAAAATTGTCAAAGTCATCCAAAATAAAAAGTCTGAAATTAAAGAGCCATGCTGACTAAATGTAATGTGTCCCGGGACGACAAAAAAAAAAAAAAAACAAAAACAAAAACAGGAAAAAGCTGAAAAATCTAAATGAAGTGAAATGTAGTTAATGGTGATGTACTAATAATGCTAGTTTGACAAATCTACTGTAGCAATGTATTAAGTCAACTATAGTGAAACTGGTGATGTGCATATAGAGTTCTATTCTTGCAATTTTTTGTATATCAAAAACAAAAGCTTACTTGAATAAAAAGGTATTTTCATACTCCTAACTATAGGTCTAACCTTACAGACCTTAACTTAGCTCCCTAGATGCTGTTTAAGTTATTTCCAAATAGAGTAAGAATTTTTCTCAGAATGAGGATTTTAAGTCAGGTTTATACCTCAGTGTAAGTCAATAAAAATGTTTGATGAAACTTAAAGGGAATTTAACCATTCTGTGGAAGGACTCCATGAAGGACTAGTGATTTAGTTCTCAGGATTACTGTCTATTAGAACCTCATTGCACCTTTGCTCAACAAAAAATGTAGGCCTTTTTTAAAGAACTGTATTTCAGAAGTGATCATATTTTGATTATAAAACATCTTTCAAATACTTTAGCCTAATATATCCACTTAAAGTTCCCTCAGGTCAAATCTCAAGGATTCTTAGATATTGGTGGGCTTAAGGATTTGTCAATTCAACATTCCTGAGGACAATTTTGTTAACTACTTTTGTATAAGAGAATCTTGTAAATCTGTCAGTCTATCAAATCAGAAATCAAGTATCTGACAAGTACCATTTCTCCACCAAGAGCAACCAACTCTTGGTTTTGGCTCAGGTCCTGATGTCGCAGTTTGTGAGTTTGAGCCCCGCATGCACTAACAGTGCAAAGCCTGCTTGGGATTCTCTCTGCCCCTCCCCCGCTCATGCTGTCTCTTTCTCAAGAAAAATAAAAAACCTTTAGAATACAAGGCAAACTTTATTCAAAGATAACGTATTACCTCGAAATGTTAAGTTAGTTAAAAATAGAGCCAGTGCGGGGCACCTGGGTGGCTTAGTCGGTTAAGCGTCCAACTTTTGCTTAGGTCATGATCTCGCGGTTCGTGGGTTCGAGCCCCGCGTCGGGCTCTGTGCTGACTGCCAGCTCAGAGCCTGGAGCCAATTTCAGAGTCTGTATCTCCCTCTCTCTCTGACCCTCCCTTGCTCACGCTGTCTCTCTCTCTCTCTCTCTCTCTCTGACCCTCCCTTGCTCACGCTGTCTCTCTCTCTCCTAGAAATAAGTAAAAATATTAAAAAAAAAGAGCCAGTGACCAGTTGCTGAGGGTGTCAGATTCCTAGGAGTTAATAATTGAGCTTAAGAGAGAGACCCAACGCCTCCAACAGGCATGTTGGGTAGGAAAGCTATACAAGTCCCCAGCAGCAACATTGCCTTACCATTTGGGAGTGCTACTTTCTGACACCATAACATCCATTCATGTTCAATTATAAGGTCTATCAAAAAATAATTTATTCTTGGAATGCCTGGGTGGCCTAATCAGTGAAGCATCCATCCTACTCTTTGGTTTCAGCTCAGGTCATGATCTTACGGTCAAGAGATCCATCCTCCCTTGGCCCCCCATCAGGCTCTGCACTAACAGCAAAGAGTCTGCTTAGGATTCTCTCCCTCCCTCTGCCCCTCCTCTGCTGGCAAACGGAGTGTCTCTTAAAATAAATAACCTTAAAAAAAAAAAAACACTATTCTTAGAAGTTAAAGCAGGTTAAAAATTAGCCCAATACTATAACTTCTATTCCCCCATTTGCTTTCTTAAGAGGACAAGAAATGGATGGAATCACAACCAGCCTATCAGAAAATTGTGAAGAACTCAATTTCTCTTTAACTCTTGGTCTTTATTCCCAAATGTCACTGTCATGTGGCAGAAAGAAAGGTTGAGAGACTCTTTAGTTCAGATGGAACCAGGTATGTTTTAGAATCACAGGTCTTTATGGGGCACCTGGGTGGCTTAGTCGGTTAAGCGTCCGACTTTCGCTTAGGTCATGATCTCGCGGTTCGTGGGTTCGAGCCCCGCGTCGGGCTCTGTGCTGACTGCCAGCTCCGAGCCTGGAGCCTGTTTCAGTCTGTCACTCCCTCTCTCTCTGACCCTCCCCTGCTCACGCTGTCTCTCTCTCCTAGAAATAAATAAAACATTAAAAAAAATTTTTTTTAGAATCACAGGTCTTTAAATATACTTGTGATATTTCACCTGTGGACTTCAAATTCAGTCTGGATCATTTGAAAGCTGGTGCTTAAATGTATGATCCTTGTGAATTTCACTGGGTCCATCCATATTCTAGTCCACCTTGGCTTCATGCCTTGTCACCAGGTACTTTCAAGATCCTTTCACTAGGATGTCCTAACTCTGACACAGAACCTAGAAGCCATACAAGGGGAGATTTAAGAATTGCACCACATACAAATAAGTTTTAAGTAAGCTTCACACCCAGCAAGGAGCCCAGTGAGGGACTTGAACTCATGACCAGAGATCAAGACGTGAGTTGAGATCAAGAGCTGGATACTTAACCGACTGAGCCACCCAAGTGCCCCCATAAAAATCATTTCTGCCATGATAAGCAACCAAAATGACAAAGAGCTGGAGGGAAAGGTATTTAGAGTTAGCTTGCTGCAAGAATTAAGGGCTCCTAATAAGAAAAAAGCCCAAACACAATATAAAAACATTATAGAAAGGCAATCAGTAAAATTCAGTTTGTGGAAAGCTCTATAAATCTTATTTCTTCAAAACATGGATGGGGAAACAGATTAAAAGAAATTAACAGGCACTTCATCTTCACTAAGAAGATATCTGTATGGCCAAGACACATGAAAAAAATGCTCAACATCAATTGTCATGAACAGCAAGTTAAAACCACACCCAAGGTACCACCACACACGGAATGGTTAAAATTACAAGCTGGCACCAGTGAGGCCTGCTGGCACTCTCATACTGTTGGCTTATATAAAATAGGATGACCACTTTGGAAAAAAGTATGTCAGTTTTTAGTAAAATTAAAAAGATAATCAATCTTACAATTTAGGATATTCTACTACCAAAAAGAAAACATAGATCCACAAAAAGGCTTGCACAAGAATGTTCATAGCAACTTTATTCATAAGAGCCAAAAACTATAAACAGCCCATTGTCCATCAGTTGTTCATCCAAGTGAAAGGTTAAACTGTGAAATACTCATACAATGCAATACTACTCAGCAATGAAAAGGAAGAGCCGAAACAAAATGATGAATCTCAAAACATGCTGAGTGAAAAGTTACACAAGAAACATACTGTGTGACTCCATTTATATGAAGTTCTAGAATAGGCCGAACTAATCTATGGTGAAAACAAATTCTAACAGGGAGAAGGGATGGGAGAGGTGCAGGAACTGACTGGGTGCAGACGTTTTCTGGTGTGATGTTAATGCTCCCTAGCTTGCTATGGGTTTTGTCACACAGTTGTGCATTAAGACTCAAGTGGAAGGTACACTTGTTCACTTCGCTGTAAATTTTACCTCAAGGAAACAAACTATAGTTAACAGTATGTATTCCAAAAAGCTTAAAAAGCTCAACTATATCGGCAACTTTGACATCTATAAAGAAAAAACAAAGACAGTCTGATGAATATACAGATATAATGTGAGGAAGAAAATAAGACAAAGTATTACTAGATGTAGGTATAAGTATGTTTATAACTCAATTTTTCTTTATGCTTGAAAAACTTTAAAAATATTACGGGGGAAAGTCTTAACAACCAACTGCAAAGTGTGGACTGTTGTTTAGATCCTGATTCAAATCACTTTTTAAAACATTACTTTTAGGATATTTGTGTTAAGAAATTAGTATTTTTAGGAATGGTGGTACTTTTAAAAAGTCCTTTTTAAAGAAAAGATGTATACTGAAATATATTTAGATAAAATGATGCCATGTCTTGGATTTGCTTTCAGATTAATATGAGGAGGATAAATACAGATTTTAAGTAAAATAAAAGACAATTCACAAGAACACGAAATCCCAAAAGTCTTAAACACAAAATGCCCCTTCAGAATACCATTGCTTTTTTTTTTTCCCCTTTTAACCTGTCAGATTGGCCAAGAATAGACTGCTAACACTCTGTGTTAGAGAGGCTATGGGAAAACGGGCACTTGCACTGCTGGTACAAACTAGGAAACAACAAATATAGACATAAGTTTAATTTTAGACCTAAATTACAGTACACATACTCTGACCATTTATCCTAGAGAAATTTATGTATGTACAAAATGATATAAGTTTACACAAGGTAATTCATTTCAGCATTACAGTAGCAAAAGATTGGAAACAATTTACCTGTTCACCAGTGAGGGACAGGTTAAATTATGTACATCCATACTGTACATTTTAAAAAATGAGAGGATTTTATATACTGATATAAAATGATCTTTAGGATGTATTAAATGGGAAAAAATGGCACTGGACAGCATGTAGAGTATGCTGTAATTTACGTTTTTTAAATGAAAATATTAATATTTGCTTATCTACACAGTAAAGATCACTGGATGTTTACATTGGAAACTGATGGCAGGGTTGCCTGAGAAGGGGATCTATGTGGCTGAAGAACAGGATGGGAGGGAGACTTCACTGTGTACCCTTTCATATCGCTGGAATTCTATTTCACTCAAAAAATAAAATATAAATAATTTACAATTACCCCACCATTTATTTTCATATCATACAGATTTAAGAACCAAACTAAACCTTTCTATATCCTTGTCCTAAAATTCGGTAAGAAAACCACCTAACTAAAAAACTAGGCAGAAGATCTGAACAGACATCTCACCAAAGGCAGTATGAAGATGCAAATAGATACATCTAAAGATGCTGACCGTCGCAGGTCATTATGAGTTGTAAACTACAACAAGATAACCAGTAAACACCTATTAGAATAGCTCATATCCAAAGCAATGACAACACCAGAAGCTGAGAACAAACTGCTGCAGAACTCATATTCGTTGCTAGTGGGAATGCAAAACGACACAGCCACCTAGGAAGAGTTTGGCAGTTTCTTACAAACCTAAACATAGTCTTACCATATGATCCAGCAATCGTCCTCCTTGGTATTTACCCAAATGAGCTGAAATCTTATGTACACACAAAAACCTACACATGAATGTTTATAGCAGCTTTATTCCCTTCCTACAAACTTCAGAGATTCTTTTCTAATCTGCTGAATTGAGGGAAAATGTATTCTTACTACATAACAGCAATTTTTTTTTCAAGACCCCTGGAACTTAGGCCTGCTTCTACTTTACTACTCAGAGAAACCATTCTACTTTATAATAAGGTCCTGCCAATTGAATGTGAACCCTTTCACATAATTTAGGGGAAACTCTTAGAACAATGGAATGTTTTAAATTATAAAGTGAATAGGATATAACTCAAAGACAACTCTCCAAGTGAGAATCTGCTAAGGGAATCAGAAGATGCCAATAGGGCATGTTGATTAGTAATATACAGGGCCACTGCCTCAAAATGGCATGTGGCTGTAAGTGGCCTTCTCCTGCTTCCTCCTCCCCATGCCACAGAGCCTTCCACTCCACAATGGACTCAGGTATCCTTTCCCACCTTGCAGAAGCCTGATTCGACCAGACAGAGGGACACTTTGGCTCTGCTTCATTCTCTGATATCGGTGGGTGTATCAATCAGATCTCAGTCTTCAGCCATCTCCTCCTGGGTGTCTACATGCTACTTAGAAGTCTCTCCTGCAATTCTAGTAGCTAGCCAAAGCAGGATGGGCAACCTGGCCATTTCTAAACTACTTTTTATAGCTTTACCACAAAAGAGATTATAAAGACACGAAAGGACCCTAACAGAAGGGCAAAAATTCACTGTCATTACTTCTTTCAACAGCTAATGATAATATACAATCCAGTTTTGTCAAAGTTCAGGAGAGAGAAATATGTCTTTTGACTGGATGTACATAAAAGGTTACTTTTAATCTATTAGGTGCTTTTCTTCCCCTTCCAGTAACCACATTTGCCCTCTCAGCAATCATTCATTTACTAGCCTAAATTTTAAGGTATCACCTACTAAAGGAGTAAAGTATCTGAATTTACAGAATGACTTCCCAAGAATGGCCACCTTTTGTACTGAGTACTCAGTCACTAGTGTGGGAAGATATACCGCTTCATGCTTCCCCACCATGTAAGCTTTGCTTCATTCTTTTCCTAGAGATATGCAAATCAAATTCACTGGCTTTGAATTATTCGCAAGTGAATTAATTTCTCACCAGCCCCAATCCCAACAGTCCCTATAGATTTTTTTCATGGCAAACTAGACACCTACTGCTAAACAGAGAGAGAAAAGATCATATTCTAATAGATCATTCCGCTACAAACACCAGTTCTGATAGCTTCATACACTCAACTGCATGTGAAAACACATTTCTATTTAAGTAATAATACTGAAGATGTTAAGATGGTTAATTCATGCTCGTATAGGATGATAAAAACACAAACGAAATCTACAATTTCTTCTACTATACCAGGACATGATGTAGCGAAAATATATTTGGTTGATACACACAGTCCAAAATAAATACTCTTAGGTAATCTGCAGCCTGAAACAAGCCTTCATTTATTGACTACTTACAGTACAGTGATTTTGAATCTTAGCTGGTAATCAAAGATGGTTATGTATTAAGTGAGAGAAGACGTCATCTCTCCTCCAGGTATCACCTCTCAGAAATCTGGGCTAATTCAATTTTAAGAACTAGACTTGTATCTCCTGGTAACTATGTGGCAGTCATCACCCTGAGAACAGGTACAAGGCAAAGAAAGTATACAGGACTTTGATTCTCCTACACAGGTGCACAGAAAAGTTAGTTTATTAATAACTACATTTTGAAGCCAGCCATTTTGATCCAATATTTAAATAACAAGCTGTTTAATATTAAGCAGAAGGTATTGTCACAATGTGACAGAAGTACAGCTTTATCCATAAACCCTTCATACAATTATACATTAAATGTTATTTTTATTTAAGCAAGGCACCCCTACTTGTTCTAAAATATGGGATATGCTATCCCACTGAAAAAGCAAATGAGACAGATTCTTTTCTCTTGGGAGCTGGTTTAAATTCAAGTGAAGCCATAAATGTCTTTACCAGTTGGGACTGTTCTGACATGTCACTTCACAGTTTTGAGATTAACACACACCCTTACGGTTTACCCAAAATCAAAAAAAGTTGGGGGTGGGTGTTCAGTGAGCTTTTAAGTCGAGACTAGAATTCTCTCCTTAAGTATTACAGGCACCAATGTCAAATGCCTCAGCACAAGGCGTAGAAAGGCAAAACATTTCTAGAGACCTAAAACTGCCAAATTGTCATTTACACTCGCTAACCTGTGGTACTTATTTTTGTTTTGATTCTTTCTTTTAAATTTCTACCCCTACCTAAGTAATCTAATACACATAAAATTAAAACTACTCTGCCAAACCATAATGGTTCAAAGGTCTGAAACCCTTCCTTGCTTTGGTGAGTATTTGGTTAAAATAAATCAGTATTTCATTCCCGAGAAGTTTTACAAACAGAGCTCTTAATTCATAGGCGGAAAGACAAAACCTCAAACAGATCATTTGCAAGATGGGAGGAAGATTTTCAAAGACAATGCTGAATAAAAATATGTAGTCTTTACACTGGGTAATACATCTTCCATGAAAACAAACTGTTTCATCATATAAAATAAAAACTAGATTTTTAAATCAGATCCTGAACAGATTAAACAAAAATTTAAATTTGTGGTTTATTTCATAACTCCAAACTGAATCTTTCCTTTTCCTTTCTAAACAGTCCACTATGTAATTTGTCTTATAAGCAATTAACCCAAAACCCCCAAATCCTTTCTCTAGCAGTTGTTGCTACAAAACTGGAACTGTATATTCCACGTCCAGAAAAGATGTGCAAATGAAATGCTTCCTGCTTCATCCTGAAAATAAAACAAAAAATGGTCCACATTTACTCAAAATGAAAAAGTGTCGGGGGAAAAAAAGCATTGCCATATTATAAATTCAATACTTGTCTTTCTGTTTTGGTGCAAGTCCATTTGGTGACAAATCCATTAAGTTAAGGATAAGGAAAATTATTAGGCATTATTGTTTACAGCCTGGTATGAAGACAGTAGATTTTGAGACTTGAGCACAAAATATATTTTATATGGATTTTACTAATATTTAACATCACAAGATTATGGGACTTAATATCCAAAAATAGCCTATGACAACTATAGTAAAGAAATGCCCCATCTATTTCCAAGAAATCATTCCAGTTAACAGTCTCAAATGTACCACTATCTACAGAAAAATGATTATAGTACATTAAAAAATTTTAGGGGGAAATAGAAGATACTACATAACATTTAGTCAAAGGAGGGAACATCATTTAGATGTGTCATAGGTTAAGTTAATTCTATGGAATCATGTACTTCTTAGGACAACCATTTTATAACACTTTTTTAGGAAAAGAGACAGTGGTACATTAAGTGTACGTAACAATGATACACCCTAATTTCAGAAGTACTATTTTAAACATCTTAGTATCTTAGAAATGGAGAAAAAGTGTTTAGATTTTACAGGAAGAAAAGCTAATGTAAGCGCATTTTCAGCATAATTCACAGGTGTTAAAGGTAAAAATTATTTTCAGGCACATAGGATCATGAATATTGGGAATGATGCCAAAAGATTCTTTTTGATGCTTCAATATCATGATTAGTTTGGTCTTTATTTAAAAAAAAAAAAAAAAAAGACTGGTTTCCACCATATTATAAAGTAGAGAGTTAATGTTTAATTTATCAACTAAAAATAATTCCCACAATTGTACCTTTCAAAGTTACCTTATTATCTGGAGTCCCTGGAAGTCTTATTTTCCCTTTGGACATGAATTCAGGAACAATTCAATATACCTATGGTCTGAGAATGACAAAAAAAAAAAGGTTCACTTTTAACTGAAAGGGAGGGGTGTCTGGGTGGCTTAGTCACTTAAGTGTCAGACTTTGGCGGAGGTCATGAGTTCAGGGGCTCATGGGTTCCAGGCCCCTGTAAGGCTCCGTGCTGACAGTATGGAGCCTGCTTGGCATTCTCTCCCTCTCCCTCTCTGCCCCTCCCCAACTTGTGCTTTCTCTCTCAAAATAAATAAACTTAAAAAAAATAAAAATTGTTTAAAAAGGGAGAAATAATACTGTAGCCATTTCCTCATAGTTAAGACAGCAACTCACACTTTGTCCATTACTTTTCCTAATTAAAAACAAAAACAACATTTAAAAAAACAAGCAAAAAAAAATCCTACCTAACTCTGTACAGAAATATGCAGACTTATCAAACAAATGCTTTTCATTACAATATAGTGTTTTGTCCTTTTTACATTTAATTTAGTAGTAGTAACAGAGCAAGTTTTCCCTAGGAAAAAGTCTAGGTAAACTCCAAAACACAGAAAGGCATTTGTAAGCAAAGACAGACATCCAAAATGACAATGGAAATCATGGGCAGCACTTACGAACATGAGACCGATCCTTGAGCATAGCTGCAACAGCATCCTCATGGGTATCGAAGTGCACATCGGCTTCTCCTGTGGCCTTCCCATTGGAACTGTATTCCATGGTGATCCTAACAGGCTTCAGCGGAGCAAAAAACTAAACAACAAAGAAAAGAAGCTACAAGGAACATAATGGCAGGACGCCCTATTTCTAGAAGCCTTATGTTCTGCATTTTTCTTTCAGACTGATTCATACGTTCAACAAATTTGGTTTTAGGAAATCTCCTTTGGCAACAAAGCAGTGACACATCTACTCTCTTCTGGCTTTTCCGATCCTCTTGGAACTCAAGGTTACATATCAAATTTCTGTTCACTGAAAATTCAAACTATAAGTATACTATACAAAGAATTGTCAAACTTTTTAATGCCAACCAGGACTACTTTTATTAGTCCTCTCACATCTGTCCTTCCCTGTTTCTAAAGAGCATCCATCAAATATACTTCATTTCTTAGTAAGTCGTTTTTACCATGTTTTCATCAGACATGTACCTGTGAATCGGTTTTTTTAAACCAGGACTACATAAATCACTACCACACTGAGTGGTTATCATCAAACCAAAGCAATACAAATGTAATGTTTTAATGAGATTGTGCAATCTCCAGCTGGTTAAAGATATGATTCCTATCACGCTTTTTTAAATAACAAAGAAAGACAACTTTGAGGCCCCATTACTAATTGAAGACTAGGTTGGGACCTACCTTAAGTATATGCCCTCTCAAGTTCATGACATCAATATGGCTACTGTGGTTTCCCTTTCTTTTCATATAATACCTATTATAAAAGTATTACAATTCCTTTTCCCAAAAACATAGGGAATCCTGAAGAAGCCTACGGTTCTAAGCATAGGAGCACTGGATTCTTGTTTAGTATACAACTGTCCTGTGACAAATTTCCTCTGAGTTTCAGCTTCCTAAACTCAAAAATGAGTAAGCTGAACCAATCTGGAGAAAAAACAAACTTTCTTATGTTGTTTTTTTAATTTGTTTCTTGTATTTTTGTGTTTGTTGTTCCTCTACAACAATGGAGATGCCATCCTACTGTCCAAAGATAGTTCAGAAATATGGTATTTTCTTCATCTTTCCCAAATTAATAAGAGTTCAATTTTAGAACTTTTGTTCAAACCTATTGAGATTGGATATCTTACTGCCACACACGTTTATAATGTCTTGAGCATTAGCTTGGAAAGGCAATCCTCTCATGTGGACAAAATGTAGTGAAGATGTAGTTCCAAAATCAACAGCCTCTGGAAGCTTTTCGGACATCTCCTTAGGCAATTCTGAGAAGTGGAACAAAAAGCACCATCAGAAACATAAAAGCTTCCAGGGTTATTAACAGATTATAATTAGGTATAATCTTTATGTCAAAATCTTCAATTCTTCTTGAACCAGTAAGGAAGGGCTTTACTTTTATTTTTTCAATTTTTTTCAAATTTTTATTTTTTGAGAGAGAGGGACAGAGGATCTAAAGTGGGCTCTGTGCTGATCGCAGAGAGCCAGAAGAGAGGCTACAACTCAGGAACTGCGATATCATGACCTGAGCTGAGGTTGGATGCCTAACTGACTGAGCCACCAAAGTGCCAGGAAGGGCTTTAGTCTTAAAAGCAAAAATAATCTGAATTGTGTGCCACTGAACAAATATCACCTGAACCCCCCACAAAAATTTAGTGCAAAGATACAGGGCCTCAAACTACTACAAGATTACAAACAAAACAAACAACCCTCCCCCACCAAAACAGATCTTTCTTTTAAGAACAGAGAAAAGGAAAATGATTATGAACGAAGAAATAAAAGCAACAGAAATTTTCTGGGTTATAGGCACTTAAAAAAATATATATATATATGCATATATATAGTAATGGGATAATCCCATAGCACCAGTTTAAAAAGGATTTATCAGGGGCGCCTGGGTGGCTTAGTCGGTTAAGCGTCCGACTTTCGCTTAGGTCATGATCTCGCGGTTCGTGGGTTCGAGCCCGCGTCGGGCTCTGTGCTGACTGCCAGCTCAGAGCCTGGAGCCTGTTTCAGTCTGTGACTCCCTCTCTCTGACCCTCCCCTGCTCACACTGTCTCTCTCTCTCTCCTAGAAATAAATAAAACATAAAAAAAATTAAAAAAAAAAAACATCGAAAAAAAATTAAAAAATAAATAAATAAAATAAAAAGGATTTATCAAACTTCAAGGTAGCTTAGTTAGGAATCAGAGGAATAATGAAATATAGAAGCAAACAAAACTCCTTACTTCAGTCAACATTCCGGCTCTCATCTTTGTTTATTTAAGTTTATTTAGTTTGAGAGAGCATGAGCGGTGGAGGGCCAAAGAGAAAGGAAAGAGAGAATGTCAAGCAGGTTCCATGCTACCAGCACAGAGCTCAACGCAGGGCTCGAATTCACAAACCATAAGATCATGACCTAAGCCAATTCCCGAGAGTCAGACACTTAACTGACTGAGCTATCCAGGCACTGCTCACCTCTAAGTGTTGACATTTTACTTCCTTTGATTATATTTGTGCCACCCAGCTTTTTATACAGAATCTACAAAAATGACTAAATAAAAAAACTTTATGAAATAATAAACCCTTCTTCGTATATTCAAAGTATCCACAACACTCAAAAGACAAATCTTCAACTCAATTCCTTGGTCCTCTAATCTAATAATTTCATACTAGATGGACATAAAGAATATTTTAATATCACAAAATAGATCCAGTAAGCCTCAACAAGATATAGGTCCTTACCTATTTCCTTCTCACTTTCAAAAGCTGTCATGGGTCGAATATCCTCATTTACTTCATGTTCTTCGAAGACCATTTCTGGCTCAGTTATGTACTTAGCAGTAGGAGATGTCGTTTTCTTTCCCTTATGAGAACCAACATGTGTTCGGACTTCATTCCTTCTGCTTGGAAATATCTCTATATATCTATGTCAAAGCAAAAGTAAACAGGCACAAGCAATGCAAGGTAACTTTATAGCGAACTCATGTAAAATATAACATGCATATATAATATTTCCAACACAAGGGCCTTACAAAACACAAGTAATGGGGGAAAAGTAAGATAAGATATAGATATCAGCACATGAAAAGTACTCTCAACAGAACAGGTCACTGATTTTATCTCCCTCACATCCCTGCCCAAGATAATAGTTTTCTTCATATACATTTTAAAAGTATTTTCTTTTCAAAACATTTTTTAACATTTATTTTTTATTTTACTTATTTATTATTTTATTTTTGAGACAGAGAGAGACAAAGCATGAGTGGGGGAGGGGTAGAGAGAGGAAGACACAGCTTCTGAAGCAGGCTCCAGGCTCTGAGCTGTCAAGCCCAGAGCCGGATGCAGGGCTTGAACTCATGAACCCTGAGATCATGACCTGAGCTCAAGTCAGATACTTAACCCACTGAGCCACCCAGGCAGCCCTTAACAGTATTTTCTATTCTGTCTTGCTTCATGAGAACAACGATGCAAAGATTAATTGTGTGTACAAAAACAATCTGGTAAGAAAGGTT
Source organism: Proteles cristata cristata (assembly GCA_017311185.1). Lineage (NCBI taxonomy): Eukaryota > Metazoa > Chordata > Mammalia > Carnivora > Hyaenidae > Proteles > Proteles cristata. The sequence continues at coordinate 1,094,945 of JAESUZ010002451.1, forward strand.
TTGTTTTTTATAGTTGGTTATCAATCTCTTGAAGCCTCACAAGTCAATTCTGTGAAAGTTAATGATATCTGTATAAGATATTAAAAATCAGGAGCATCTGGGTGACTCAGCTGGTTAAGTGTCCAACTCTTGATTTTGGCTCAGGTCATGATCTCATGGTCGTGTGAATGAACCCCATGTTGGGCTCTGCACTAACCATGGAGCCTGCTTGGGATTCTCTCTCCCTCTTTCTCTGCCCCTCCTCCAATCGCATGCTCTCTCTCTAAAGAGAATTTTTTTTTTTTTAAAAATCACAGTGTATGAGGAGTTAACTTCCCCCAGAACTTCACCAAGATACCAATGAAAATTCATGAACTAAATGTCAATTCTGATTTGCTGTCTGCTTGCCAGTGGGATTATCTATTAAATCCAAGCTTCTGGAACCAACTTTGTTTTGTTTGTTTTTTTCAACACTGCTCTTCCAAATTAAGTTTTTAAGCTTGAACTGCAAAAATCATTTGTATTTACAGATCCATAAAGATTAGATAGGCACCACTTCTTAATTTAGTGAAGAGATTTATACATTGCCATAACATTCCCACATAAAAGCACTGATGTGTTTGTTCTAAATATATAAGAAAACATGAAAACTACTGAAAGAAAATGAGGGTAAAGGGTACATTTTGCATAAACATTTTTATTTAAAAAATTCAATAAAGACCTTTGAATCAATTCTACACATTGATCCTGAAATACACAGCTTTAAAATGGCTTTTCATTTTTTTTTTAAACTTCGAAGGAGCCAAATAAAACAGCCAGAAAGCAGCAAAATGACAATCCAAAATTTGATACTTTTGAGTACTCCTCCCAATTTGACACAAATGAACCTATCCATCATACGCATCCTAATATAATGTGATAAGCAGTATATAGCAACACCTATATTGTATCCATATCAAAATGTTAACCTAAGGCGTGCCTGGGTGGCTTAGTCGGTTAAGCGTCCGACTTTCGCTTAGGTCATGATCTCGCAGTTCGTGGGTTCAAGCCCCGCGTCGGACTCTGTGCTGACTGCCAGCTCAGAGCCTGGAGCCTGTTTCAGAGTCTGTCACTCCCTCTCTGACCCTCCCCTGCTCACGCTGTCTCTCTCTCTCCTAGAAATAAATAAAACATTAAAAAAAAATTAAAAAAAAATGTTAACCTAAATCAAGACTTTAGCTTTATCTTCCAGTTTTCAGGAAATAAGAGAGGATACAAAGGAACTAGTGGCACCATGAAGAAGCAATAAGACATGAAACACTGTACAGGATGACTGATTGGGTTTCTTCAAGTCAACTGCATTTAAAATGAGGAAGGGAATTAAAAAAAGGAGAAGGGGAGTTGCTCTAGTTTAAGAGAACTGGAGACATAATAATCAAAATGCACTGTGTGGACCCCATCTAGATTCTGGTACCACAAACAAATCCAACTTTAAAAGACATTTTTGATACAGCTGGGAAAGTGATTATGGACTGGCATTAGATAATAAATTATTGCTAATTTTGATTACATAATAGTATTAGTATCCCATAGGAAAATGTTTTTTAAACAACCTTACTGAAAAATAGGTACAGCAAATATAATAAATGTTAATAATTTGTTAATCCTGAGTGCTGGGCACTTGATAGGTCATCATGCTACTCTCTGCCGTGTTTAGATAATTTTAGCTGTATCACAGTGCATTCATCAAAATAAACCAACGTATGGTACTTCCACATTATTAGAATCTGCTTCACTCACCGGTTTCCAATTTCTTCTCTGTGTTTCAAGAGGGCTTGGTTGGCCATTTCTGGCTCTTCAAACTGCACATAGGCTTCTCCTGTTTTTCTTCTCCCTCTGTAATCCATGACAAAGGTGATGTCTACTATATTCAGTCCTAGGACACCAAAAAATTATTACAAATTAATGCTAGGAGCCTTTTTTATCCTTAGGACTAACACATTCATTCACATGCTACTAGTTTTTAAAATTTTATTATTAAAATTTTAGGTCTGTTTTGCTAGTGTCTCTAAGCTGGATACATGCCTAATGGAAAGAAAATTATAATGCAGCCAAAGCTAGGAACACCTACATATCTGTATTTCCAGAATGTTTAGGACCCATGCAGTCAGTCTAAAACACACAATCTTGGGGCGCCTGGGTGGCTCAGTCAGTTAAGCATCCGACTTCGGCTCAGGTCATGATCTCATGGTTCATGGGTTCAAGCCCCACCTCAGGCTCTGTGCTGATAGCTAAGAGCCAGGAGCCTGTTTCAGATTCTGTGTCTCCCTCTCTCTCTGACCCTCCCCTGCTCACACTGTCTCTCTCTCTCAGAAATAAATAAAACATAAAAAAAAAAAAAAACCCACAATCTTTTTTCTTTTTTTTGCTATTAATTAGGTAGTAAGAGAAACAAGAATTTAGACTAACATCACTACTAATGGTACTTTTTTTTACAGCTAAAAATCAGATGATAATGTTTTTAAGCCATATAAATTGTTACTGTCTAGACAAATACAGCCACTCTTATGAAAGATCACCTTCCTCAACAGTAAAAGAAACCTACATGAAATAATTTTGAAATGTGGCATCTACCAAAAATCAGCATGACAGGTCAAAACATTTATATAATCCATAAACACTGGTAATCTGTGTGAAGAGTTTTCCCCTAAAGAATCAAATATAACTGCATGCAGTTACCTAGGAGAAAAGGTCCATCTAAGATATAAAAGAAAACAACAGGGGAAAAAATGAGGCCTGAACATGATATAACTGATCTACTAATATAAACAGGATATAACTCATAAACATGATATAACTGAAAAGCACCTGCAAAGAAGTCGACAATGTCTTTCTCATTGCAACTATAAGGAAGTCCTCTCAAACGAACCACTCCATCATTTACCGCAGGTGAAGATTTGACCTGCAGGCTCTTCATTAAGGCGTCCACATCTTCATTGTTTATCTCATAAACTGCAACATAAAAGCACAAAAAGTACACAAATTTACATAACAAAGGAAGACATTTTAAGAAACCACACCTGGTGGGTTACCCAAGAATTTTAAAATAACAAATGATATTTATTGACTATTTACTGTGTGCCAGCTGTAACTTACTTAAACATCCCAACTTGTGAGGTAAACTTGTATCAACATCCTCATTTTATAAATAAGAAACTGAGTTTATCTGTGTGCTTCATTTTCACAGCCTGTAAAAGGGTGTATTCCTAACACCGAACTACTTCATTACTGCTAAGGATCAAATGAACTGCCTTAGACAGTATAGTACTGATCGCAAAAAGCCAGAATGTGACTTCACGTACCTTCCACATATCGCTGTCCCATGTACATGCGATGCTTTTCTAAGGCTTTTTGCACATCCTGCTCTGACTCCATTTCAATTAAGGCATCACCCCTTCGTTTCCCATCTCTATTTAAGAGGAAGTGTATTCCATTCTCACCATTGCGGATTCTGCAGTCTAAAAGTATGAGTAAAATCAAAACCAGAAATCAAACTTTCAGCTCAATTATACAAGTTACTAGAATGCAGTCTTCCAACTCCAACAACAAAACAAAGCATGAACCAAAATGCCTATTGTATTCCTTACAGAAACCCCCATCACTGAAAGGGTCCAAATGCTAATGAGGTGGATGTCGAGATGTTCTACTTGAAAGACAGCAAACCTTAGCACAGAAGCTTATGATCTCCTGATAACTACAACAGCAAACAGGCTCAACACAGAACATACGATGTACTTTCCATGCTTCTACAATCAGTTTCAAATCACTTAAGGAATTAAAATATGATTAGGATTATATATAAGTATTTTCTTTTGTTACAGTGATGACTGTAAGAACTCTAAAATAGATCCTGTAAGAATAATGTTGTTACCATAATTGAATTCTACCCCCTTTTCATTACCAAGGAAAAGATACCCACACTGCATACCAGTTGAAGATGTAAGTGGCTTCATAAACTACTTGACCCACACAATGGTATGCACATTAAGGTACTCAATATATTACTTTATGATTTTATAAAATTTAAGGTGCTATCTTCTAAAAGTCTTTTAAGAGGAAAATTAAAAATCACAGTCAGATACAGAATTTAAAAACGAATTGTAGATATGTAAATATTCCAAAAATGTTATAAAGGAAATTGTATCACTTGACACTAAGTGATCTTGCATTCTAAATGTGTTACATAGAGAGCTACTCTTAACAGGTTTTGCTTTTTGAACTTGAAAGAAGACTGGTTTCTACCATGAAGTTTTAACACTACATTTTTTAGTTGCATTTAAAGTCTTTGAACCTGCCATATGCCACACAAATGGTACACATGGTGTCCCCTGGTATGCATATGAAACCAGTCATAACTAAACAATTCCCAAATACCAAGTAAGATGTCTATAGCATAGCTTAACTTGGTTTCTGTGAGACTACCTTTTACTCAGACAAAATTACATATTTCAAACATATGTAAAGTATACCTGAGAAAAAGTTAACTACATCTTCTATAGTGCACGACCACGGCAATCCTTGAGCTCGAATGAGATAAACATCATCCACTTCTTCTCCTAACTTGGACGAAGCCAATTCATACTCAGGGAGAGGTGGAAGGTCTTCCAGGTAGGTCGTTTTGGACTCCTTCCAAGAAGAACAGAAAAATGTAAAACTACTTAACTTTGACAGCCTACTTAGAAAATGTTTATTCCTGCAAACTAACACTCTGAATGGTATTCTTAGGAGATGGTTACTATTCCAGAGGCAAAGAAGAAACTTCCCTTGGGGCGCCTGGGTGGCTTAGTCGGTTAAGCGTCCGACTTTCGCTTAGGTCATGATCTCGCGGTTCGTGGGTTCGAGCCCCGCGTCGGGCTCTGTGCTGACACTTAGCTCAGAGCCTGGGGCCTGTTTCAGTCTGTGACTCCCTCTCTCTCTGACCCTCCCCTGCTCACGCTGTCTCCTTCTCTCTCCTAGAAATAAATAAAACATTAAAAAAAAAAAAAAAAAAAGAACAAACTTCCCAAACCTAACTCATCCTATTTTGGCTCAAATTGTACACTCTAAAGCAACATGCAGGTATATCCCAGTGATTTGGCAGGAAATAAATTGTATTCAGGGCTTGATTTTAAATTCATCAGCCCCAAATTACACCTAATAATAGTATTTTAGTTAAGGCAGGACAAGAAGAGTCCCTTCAGTGTGACAAATACAAGTGCCTCCTACTCACCATGTGCCATATTAGGCCCTCATCTCAAAAAGCTTACCATCCAAACTAAGACAAGCATTAAAAGATAAAATTCTTTAAGTGCTATAATTAAGATGTAAGATTACTATAGGAATTCAAAACAGCATTAACAGAAGAACCAAGACATTATATAAGATGGGCCTTTAAGGAAGGACAGAATTTTGACAGCAATATATAAAAGATAGGGCATCCCAGTTTGAGAGATGAGGGGAAGAAGCAGTATGAACAAAAGTTCATTTGCACAACAGCAATAATCCCATTTGGCTAAACTGCAAGGGACAATTAGGAGCCAAAGAAGATGAGCTGGCAAAAGGAATTTGGTACCATGGAGCAGAGGGACTTGAGTGTCAAGCTCAATGTGTTCCCTTACCTTGGTAGGCAAAGAGGAGTTTAACAAAAGATATTTTGGGCTGTGTAAAACAACAAGGCCTGCAAAGATTAATCTGTCAAATGGTAAGTCCAACCAAATGAATAGGGGAAAGATCATAAAAGGTGACAGCAATAGTATAAGGTGACAGAAGCCTGAGACATATCTGAAGAACTCTAATTTTACAAGACTAGGCAAAAATTGGCATTTAGTAAGATTCCAATAAGCACTACAGCCATAACCAGGAACAACAACTGAAATTTTAAGACTTGCACTCTACTGGCCTAAGGAAATAGGTTCCTTTGCACCATCCCACGGTTTACATTAAGACTTAAGTCTAAATGGAAGGAGTAATGATAAATGTAAACCTCCAGCAGTCTTTTACATATTTAATAAAAATCCAACAAGCACAATTATCAATGTGGAAAGACAACTCAGGCTTTAAGCCAAGTGACTTGCACTCTATCAGGCTAAGGAGATAGATACTTCACTCTGTATGTTCTCTTCATTTTCATGAAGACTTACATATAATTTTAAGAAGTAAATGATAAAAAATAAGCACAGTGTGTAACACTAGCAGAGGCTCAACAGATAGTACAATTTCACAGACAAAATAATCAACAGAGTAGCCAGCTGGCAAAGGCTTATTAGAGATAGTTTGTGTTTTTTAATAAAGGCAACATTCCCCATTTTCCCAGAATTCCACAAGCATCACAAGCTTTTACGAAAAGGACAGCACAAAGTACTGGGCCAGGATTCAAATCCATTAGCTCAGCCACTGGCAGACAGAAGCCATGCTGATCAGCCTCCCAATTTCCCTAAGTTCAAGGAGAAGCACAAACTGAATTAAGATAAATATGATCCAAGATATCAGGAGTGGGTAGTCAAAACGTGTGCTGATATTTCCCAGACGCCACGTAACAAGCAGAAAAGAAAAGCTTCCTAAAAGGCACAAAACATTTGCAATCTGAGTTCTTAAAGGGCACACACTGACTTTAAAGAAGAAAACACACTCCTGGGTCCCCATGTCGTCCCCTCTTCCAGGTCCCCTCCCCCACTATCTCCGTCTCCACACCGTCCTCCCCGTCGGCAGCGACCCATGGTCCCAAAGGACCTTCTGCTAGAGGAGGTGAAGTGCAGAGGTGACCTTCAGTAAACTGGGGCGGCCCGCCTTTCCCCAGGGACACGAGGGAGAGGGGAGCGCTGGCGACGAGGCTCCTTCCCCCAAGGGCCCAGCGCACGTAACTGTGCGTGAACCTTCCCGTCAGCAGGCTGCGAGACGCACCAGGGCCGCCTAGGCCTAGAGCTCTGACTGCACGCAAACTCCCGACCCTCCGCGCGTCCAGCCTCCCAACTTCACGACCAGCGGGCGGAGAGCGACAGGGATGCGGGCTGGGGGCATCAACAGCCTCACAAAACCTACCATGGGCCGGCGGGAAACAAGGCCTCAACATTCACCCCTAGCCACACTTACACACTGCCCAACCGACTAGAGACTCGAGAGAACAAAACAAGGAGAAAACCCGAGGCCTGGGAGAGCGTCCCTTGTTCCGGGGCCCAATAGGAGGACTGGGCGGGCGGGGGTAAGGGGGGGAGGGTGTGCGGCGCGTGCCGCGGATCCCCAGGCGTGCACGCGAGGCGCACGCGGAGGGGCGCGGGAGCGCGTGCGCGCGGCCGGGGAAGGGTCCCGCGCGCGGCCCCTCGCGGCGCCCACCTACCTGGCCGTAGCTCCGCGCCGGGCCCGCGGCCGCCGCCAGCGACTGCGGCAGCAGAGGGGCACGCAGGGCCGGGTAAGAGGCCGCGGCCGCGGCGGCGGCGGAGGCGGCCGCGGGGGGAGGCCCCGCCAGCCTCCCGGCGGGCGCAGGCCCAGTCTGGAGGCCCCGCGTGTGAGAGGCGGCGGCCGCGGCCGCTCCGAGCAGCAGCAGCAGGCGGCGACGGCCCGATACGCCCGAGGGGAAGGACCCGGCGGCCGAGTAGAAGGGCAGGCAGGCGGCGCCGGTGCGCCGGCAGCTGCTGCAGTTACAGCCGCAGCCCCGGAGCAGCGCCCCGAGCACCCAGCGCGTCCCGGCCATGGACTCCGGAGGCGGCGCGGGGCCTGGAGGCGGCTGCGGCTGCAGCGCGAGCGGAGGGGGAGTGGAATCCAGGGCCGGGGAGGGGGTGCCAGGCACATGCGCCGCCGGCTCCCGGGGCAGCAGCGAGTCGGCAGGAGGCGGAGGAGAGCGGACTGCTCCGCCCGGTCTCCGCCCTCTGGGCGGGGCCGCTGGTGGGCCAGGAGGGGCCACAGGGCCTGGGGCCTACCGCCGGGTTGTTCTTTCCTTGGTTGGAAACTGAGGCCCGAAGGAGACGAGGCGGGGTGGGGGGGCTCTTTGCTCTGGGAAGGGCCGAGTCATGGAACGCCAACTTGGTGACGCCCCTGCACCGTGTCTGAACCGCATGACGTGAGGGGCAACAGGGACGTTTCTGGAAGGAATTGTGCTACTCTGGTTATAAAGAGGTTGGTATAATATTGGAGGAGGTTTAGTACCCCCTAAATTTGAGATATGAGCGGAGGCCAACTTTCTTGTTTCGTTTTGTTTTTAAGCTTATTTATTTTGAGAGAGCAAGAGAGGGGCAGAGAGAGAGAGAGAGAGAGAGAGAATCCCAAGCAGGCTCCAGGCAGTTAGTGCAGACAGTCCCGACTTTGGCTCAAACCCGCAAACCCTGAGATCTTGACCTGAGCGGAGTCAAGAGTCCGGAGTCAAGAGTCAGTCAGCTGCCTGAGCCACCCATGTGCCCCTTCCGTCCCCCATATAAAAGGAAATCTATAGATACTTATCTGCTGATAATGTATATAGCAAAAATAAAGCCTCTTCAAATAAGTTAGCGTGTTCATCAGTGGACAGGTAGAGGTTTGTAAAAAGACTGATTGTGCAGTTTCCTCCTCCTGAGTCCAGGACCATCACAGAGTATTAGGCGAAAGAGAGTTCTGAGAGTTAAAAATACAGAAAAAGCTGAAAGATTGAAAACTTTTCCTTCAGGAAGATCTCAAAGTATAATAAACTGCCAGGATTTCCGAAATTATCAACACTTTTCAGTCTTGTTTTATCTGTTACTACTATGCTGCAAAGTTTTTTTTTTCTTTGCTGATATATTTTTAAAGCAAACCCCAAGGATGGTGTCAATCACCCTTTCAGTATTTATCCGATGTGATTCACAGCCTGTGAACATGTTAGGATTTCGCCCATATTTACTCTTGCCTTCATTTTGTTAATAGCTGAAGCCATCCTCCATAATATGCAAATCTGAATGGGTTAGCAATCTTAATGTATAGAATGAAATCTTGCAGATTATAATCAGGAGTAACACCCAATATTTAACACTATTAAAATAGGATACAAAGGAGAAGAGAAACTAATTTTTAACAATTATTCATTTATCTAACAAACATTAAGTGCTTTTTGTGCTCTGGACATAATGTTATGCCCTATGCAGCAGGGATATAATAATAGGCTTACAACCAAATATCAAAGATGGTTAGATTTATATATGTCTAGATTATGTAAAGAGAATAATAAGTTTTGTAAATGGACGCTAAGGACTTATGGAACACCAGTTTTCTTTTTCTTTTTTTTTTTTTTTAAGTTTATTTTGAGAGAGAGAGAGCATGGGCAAGGGGCAGAGAGAGGAAAGAGAATTCCAAGCAGGCTCCACACTATCAGCACAGAGCTCCACAAACTGAGATCATGACCTGAGCCAAAACCAAAAGTTGGATGCTCAATCAGCTGAGCCACCCAGGTACCCCTGAAACACCAGGTTTTAAAATTTGTATTAAGTATTATTTTAGGGGCACCTGAGTAGCTCAATGGGTTAAGCGTCTGACTCTTGATGTGGGCTCCGGTCATGATCTCACACTTTGTGATTTCGAGCCCCAAGTCTGTGCTCTCTCAGCACAGAGCCTCCTTGGGATTCTCTGTCTCCTCTTTCTGCCCTTCTCCTGGTTGCACAGCACTTTCTCTCAAAAATAAGTAAATAAATATTTAAATAAAGAAATAAAATTATAACCCAAATATGTATAGTGCTTTCTAGTGCTAAACTTTTATTATGGAAATGAAAAGACTCCTGGACAAATAATTTACACTGAGGGACAGTAGTGATGATGGAAATGAAGAGGGAAGATTTGAGATTTTACAAGGTAGAATCGACCGGATTTGAAGCTAGATTAGAGAGGAGATACTGTTTTCCGTAATTTTACTGTTATTTTGGAGTAGGAAGAGGTGGGTGGGGATGACTTTTCATCCCTGGGAAAGTTTAGTATTCAATGTAGAAATATTGGAAGCAAGTCAACCCCATTTTGTGTTAAGCCAAAGAAGCCTGCCCTAGAAATATTCATTTGGGAGCTGTCAGTATAAATGAAACTGCTGATTTGGATGAGATTGCTAGGATCAAGGTTAGAGAGAGAGAAGGCCTAAAAAGAAGTGAGGTAGTACAACATTGAATGCCCTGTAGAGGAAAATGAACTTGCAAGCGAAAAAGAACACTAAGAGAATTAAGAGCAAGTTAAAGAAAGCCAACGGAGTGTTTCTGGAAGGAAGTTGGGAGTATTTGCCACTGTCAAGTCCTTACTAAGATTGTTACTTACCTGTCAAATGAGATGAGAACAAGAAAAAAAGTATCTTAGATTTAGTGCTATGGGAAGCCTCCTGGAATCTTGTGTACAGTTCTTTGGGCTGGTGATAGCAGAGGCCAGAATAAAGCAGGGGTGAGGAAATGGAGATAGAAGTTCAAAATAAGTTTGATTTTGTAGGTGAGAAAGAGATAAAGCAGTAAAGGAAGTATAGGTCAAAAGTGGGTTTCATTTTACTTTGTTTGGATTAAATTTGGTTCGATAAGGATGTAAGTGAGTAACCAGGAGAAAATAGGCATAATTGATGAGCAGGTTCCTAAAAGGGTGAAAGGGCCTAGGTATCAAAGTTCTGGTGTAGAGATAAGCTTTATAAAGGAGTGAGCTCCTCCATGGTTTCTATAATAAAGCATACTGTTCTTCCAGTATGGTCATTTGACACTTATTATAGTACTATATAGAGTAGCACTGACAGTGTGTCAACCTACTTCTCTCACAAGAATTTATGAGATAGAGCTAGTCTAAACTGGTGGAAGGAAACACTAGATTTGGGAGAGAGTAAGGAAAAGGACTGAGAAAAACAGTCCTCTCTCGTTGCTAGGAAAGACTTTTCAAAAGAAGTCCTGTTAGCTCTAAAGAGCACATTATTGTGAGCTGGAGGAGGAGCTGGAAAGGGATGATTGTTCTGATTACTAATAAATAACTGAAGGAACACATTCCCTGTGCCCCTCAATTCTCAGAGGTGAACATACGTTTCTTCTGATATGCAATGAAGTGGAGTTAATCTTAAAGGTCCCACCCCACAGCCTTCTTTGCATTTGAAAGGAACAAAAAAATCATGAACCAAGGATGTCAATAAGCCTAGGGTGGCAAAAGGAAAAGGGATGGAAGTCAAGTACCATAAAGAAATGGTGCCCATTTGTGTAACCTGTGATTAAGATGCTATTCATCATCCAAGATTAAAGGAAGAAGTTTATTACATTGAGTAGATGCAAGAGAACTTTGGGAAAGTTATTTTCAAGGAAAGATAAAGAGGTGCATTTTATCACCACTATCATTGCTCCATTCTTTTTCTGACAAGGAAAATTGATCCCCTGGAGCCACAAACTCAAAAATTTGTTTTTGCTACAGTGACGTGTTTCTTGGGTTAGCTTTATCAATTGACCTACATTCACTACTAGCAAAACAATTTTTTGGTCTCTCCCATAGATTGCATTTGGAAAACCATTCTGTGAAGGAATAAAATATACCCATTTATGCTCGACACTTGACACACCAATAAACTTCTAAATAGTGCAGCTTCTGCACTTGTTAAAGTTAGCTTGTTAAAATTAAGATTTGTTTCTAGAAAAGAGATTTGTTGTTTAAATGAAATGTACTATCAAAAAAGGGTAATATAAATTTAAAAAAAGGATGACTTATATTGATAATAACCCATTTTTCCCATGTCAAATATGAATAAGACTGGAAATATGACCTATATTCCTGAGGAAGCTCTCAGAACATATTGTCAACATAGTTATTGACAAGGAACTGATTTATCCAGATAGATGACGTGGTCACAAAACTGAATTACATATGAATGCTGAGATGATACTACTGTGTAAAGCTCATTGAGGATATTTAGAAAGTGGAATGATGGACTGGGGCATCCTCTGCCCATATATATATAAAGTTTATGCATTTGAGAGAGGGATGGAGAGAACACTAGCTGGGGCTTGAACTCATAAAGTGTGAGTTTATGACCTGAGTCAAGGAGTGATGCTTCACTGAGTGACTCACCCATGCGCTCTGCCTCTGGCCATATTTACAAAGATAAGGCGGTAGTGGTTTTTACTAGTCAGCCAAGGAGAAGTAATCACATCAACTAGCTTTTCCTAGGAGGGCAAAAGCTAGGGTACAACCAGAGTCCAAGTCTCTGAACATCAACTGACACACAAGATACTAAATAGCCAAGAAACCTTTGTTAATAGGCATCATTCTGAACAATCACCTCTTTAAAATAGGTAATACATGTACACAGTGTTTAAAAAGCAGTCAAGCCATGCAGGATTATATATATGCACATGCACATATGCATACACAGAGTAGGGTAGCCTCTAACCATTGACCTCTAGTCATCCAGTTCTCCTCAAAGTTACTATTGTGTATCCTTTCAGAGATGGTTGGTGCAGTTTTCTCACTTCTAAATTTGGTAATTCCACTGTACGTGGGATTTTGACAAGTTTTCTACCTGCTAAGAAAGAATATTCTGAAGCCAGTGTGTTCCTAAACTGAGAGCTAAAGGAAAAGGAAATGCAAGAGACACCTGAGATCCTTGTCTCAAGAAACAGAGGACACTGGGAAAAAAGGTATGAAAGGAAAAGGTAAATCAACAATGATACTTGTAGAATAATGTTTCCTTCTTTAACCACATAGCTTAATTAGGAAAAACATAAAACTTCAGAGTCACATTCTCATAAAATTCTGGCTATGTCACTGTCAAGCTGTGTAACTGGTCATTAATCTTTGAGCTTTGCTCTCCCAAATTGTAAAAATAAAGATAACATTAACTACCACATAGAGTTGTGAGGTATCTGGCACTTAGGAAGAACCTAATAAGTGGTGTATTTTTATTTTTGTAGATACTGTTGAAAGGAAACAGTTATTGTTGTATTTTAATTGTTTCTTCCCTCTGACTCTACCTCAGTGCTCATTATGACAAATGTACTCTTAATCTCCTTTACCTATTTCACCTATCCCCTCCTCCTCTATAGTAACCATTAGTTTGTTCTTTATAGTTAAGAGTCTGTTTTTGTTTGCCTCTTCTTAAATTTGTTCATTTGTTTTGTTTCTTAAATTCCACATATGAGTGACACCATATAGTATTTGTCTTTCTCTGACTGACTTACTTCACTTAGCATTATACCTTCTAGATCCATCCATGTTGCTGCAGATGGTTAGGTTTCGTTCTTTTTTATGGTTGAATACTGTATTCCATTGTATATATACACCACATTTATCAATCTATTGATGGACAGTTATATTGCTTCCATATCTTGAATATTGTATATAATACTGCAATAATAATAGGGGTGCATATATCTTTTCAGATTACTGTATTTGTTTTCTTTGGATAAATACCTAGTAGTGGAATTACTGGATCATACATAAGGTATTCTATTTTTAATTGTTTGGGAAACTTCTGTACTGTTTTACACAGTGGCTGCACTATTTGTATCTAAGGATTTAGGGCAGCTTCCTCCCTGGGAAAATAAGTTTTCCTTGGAACAAACAATGAAATTAGCAAATACCAAATCAAAGGTTAAATTCTAAGAGGCCTGTTTAAGTACATCTTGAGACCTAGGGAAAATATATACTCCACTGGTCTAAAGGATGACAGGGGAATGAGAATCATCACTGTAAAAAGCTCTTGGAAGTACCTATTTCTTATATACCATATTTAGGGGCGCCTGGGTGGCTTAGTCGGTTAAGCGTCCGACTTTCGCTTGGGTCATGATCTCGCGGTTCGTGGGTTCGAGCCCCGCGTCGGGCTCTGTGCTGACTGCCAGCTCGGAGCCTGGAGCCTGTTTCAGTCTGTGACTCCCTCTCTCTGACCTTCCCCTGTTCACGCTGTCTCTCTCTCTCTCTCCTAGAAATTAAAAAAAAAAAAAAAAAAAAATACCATATTTAGTCTTTTTTCCCCACTACATTTAAAACAAGGCTCTGTATCATAATAAATTATTTATACCTATCCACCTATCTACCTATCTACATGAATCATATATATATATATATATATATATATATATGTACGTATATAAGACACGTGTAGGTGAATAACATAGATCTATAGTTTTCGTTCATAACCAGTATTCAATAAATGTTTTTTAAATTAAAATCAGACCATTTTAATACATATCCACACACATATGTACAGACATATGTGTATGAATTAAGGGATATAGTGCTGGTTTTATACATACCACTTCTATTTAGCCAAAAAAGTAACAAAAATTGGGGGTCTAGAGCCAACAGTAAATTGGACATTGGCTAGGACATTTTCCAGTAAATACAGGAATCTATGTTTTCTAATAATCTTATATGTATTTTTAATTTGACTTTATAGGTTCCGTTTACTCAAACATTTACTAGAGGCTATTAGAAGTACACATATGGTACCTAATTTATGTTAAGGTCACTTTAAATAAATATAATACTATTATCATTTGTATGGTGGCATGGGAAATGATTCACCAAGTATATAATTCCATTATGATTACTTGTTATACTTCATCTACACAAAATTATTCCACCCACTACTGTAATCACAAATTAGCCCTCAAGACTTCAGGAGAAAAAAGGTTAACTGTAATCCATGAGGCCTGCTTTCTAGGTTTTTTCCTAGAGATGAGAACATGACATAGTTGATAGTCTAAGTTATCACAAGGATTATCCCTAGAAAAACTCAGAAAATTGCATTTCCACATCCCTCAATTCCACACCTATTCTCTGCTACTTCTTACAACTCATGTACATCTGTGGGTTTCTAGGTCTCTTCTCCATCAGAATATGTAAGATAGACTGTGTTTCAGTAGTGTCTCCTCCCCCAAGGTGGTCTCTGGCCCTTTGAGATATTACTCTACAGTTTTTTTTGGCACTCATAACAGTTTCTCTCAGTAACAGTTATCTTGAATGTTGACCATAAATCTAATCTTATGCTTTACTAAGATCATGGGATTAGGAGTCCTCTATCCTAATTACCAAATATTTTGGAAATATTTAGTAAAGCATTTTTGTACTAGGCACTGAGAAATATAGAATAAAAACAATCCCTGCTTTGAAAGCTCTCACAGTTTAGTAAGGAAAATTAATAAGAAAATCAATAGCAACACATTACATTACTACTATACTGAGATATGTCTGGATACCCTTGGACTTCAAAAGGGGGACCTCTCTCACTCTTTTTGGATCAAAGACTATTTCAAGAAAGTTGACACCAAAGGTGGATCTTGAAGGAATCAATAAAGATTAGCAAAATGAAGAAGGGAGTGCTGTCCCAGGCAAAGGGAACACTTTTGATACAAACCCAGAGGCATAAGAGGACTTAGAGAATTCAAGGAATTGCAAATGGTTTGTGGTAGCAATACTAACATAATTGGAATTTTGAAAAGAGTAATAGAAATTAGGTCATTAAAAAGTCTTATACATATATTTTAAGGAACTTGAACTTTATATGGAAGATAATGGGGTGTCCATTGAAGTAGGAAAGTGATATAAGCAGATTTACATTTAGAAATTGGACTCTGACAATAGTTTGGAGGAGGAATTGGAGGAAGACAAGAGACCAGAAGTAGTTATGGAGCTAATGCAATAATTCACAGGAGAAAAGAAGAGTGTCTAGACCATGAAAACAATTTCAAGACCTATTTGGACTAGTGATGGAAATCCTACTTTCCTGAAAGTGCCCTCTATAAATAAGCCTTATGGTAGTTCTGAACATAGGCCAGGGAAAGGTCAAACTAAAGGAGCTAACAGACATGTATCAGAAGTAAAGGCTTTGATCCAACTTGTTACAAACTAGGGAAATATCAGACCAAAAGTTAATTTTACTCTATCAGAGAACATAAAGTCTTTGAGATAGAAAACAATTTTAAGGTGATTGAGAGATTCCGATCCAATGTTTGAATCCCCTTTATTGTATCTCTGTCAAGTGGGGAATCGATCCCATGTTAAATAACTCCAGTGAGAACAATCCACTATTTCTTAGAAAGGCCACAAACATTTACTCTAATTAAAAAAAAAGAAAAACAAAAAAACAAAACCAGCAAGGTTTATAGGGACCTACAAGCCCAGATTCCAGGGTGCTATCCATGTTTTCCATGGACTTCATTTTTACTCTCTTCCTAAAATTTATCTCCATATAGCGATTTACATATAGGACTGACTTTATGGGAAGGTTGCCTTTTTTTTTTTTTATTAACTTTTTATTTATGGGAGGCTGACTTTAAAGGAAGCGATTCTCTAAGTAATGTCATTTTGGGAGCCAGGAAGCCAAGCTTCTCCACCCTCAACCACCCCTGCCCCAAGCTATCATAGCGTCTCAAATGACACCATTAGCATTTCTGAAGAAATGACACATTAAACGAAGTCACACTAGGGTGTTAATGACATATCAGATAGATTTTATCCTGACATTGGGGACCCTGGAATGTAAATAACCAAGAGCAAAGGAAAGAGCACTAAAAGTGGAGAAGAGAAAAGCAACACTGAAACAAGATGAGCCAGTTCACCAATGGTCCATGGACAGAGATGCTTAGTTGATTGCATATGAAGGACCTGGAATTTGTTCAAAATACAGTTTCTAGGATTCCTCCTTGTATTGTTTTGTCTCAGTAGAACTGTAGTGAATTTTCTGGCAATTCTGATACTCAGCTAAATATAGGAAGTGCTAGCTATGAAGCCATATTAAAAAACACATACACACACAAAAACATGAAACAAAATGACCCCCAGCTCACATAAACACACAAAATCAATGACCCTCTTCTGCCTAGGTCCATCTTGGTTTGTTTATACAAAGCTCTTGTTCTAAAGGTTCTAAGGTAAAGGTTATGGGGAGAGTCAATAGCACATCAGGTACAATGAAATGTGCTACTGACTTTTTTTTTAAGTTTCTAAGTTTACTTAAACAACAGTAGGTTTTCAACCAGTGGAATATGCTGATGAGTAAAAAATACCTAATATTTTGCCTTTAAAACTTCTTTTGGCAATTGCTGTATATGTCTTTAAGGATGAGAGTTTTATGAATTTGTAGCAAACAAATTAATTGGTCATTGGGCCTCAATGTGAATCAAGTGGCAAGTTTCAGCTCTGATTTCTGTTTAGGAAATAGACAAGGAGTGGGGCGCCTGGGTGGCTTAGTCGGTTGAGCGTCCGACTTTCGCTTAGGTCATGATCTCGCGGTTCGTGGGTTCGAGCCCCGCGTCGGGCTCTGTGCTGACTGCCAGCTCAGAGCCTGGAGCCTACTTCAGATTCTATGTCTCCCTCTCTCTCTGACCCTCCCCTGCTCACGGTGTCTCTCTCTCTTCTCCTAGAAATAAATAAAACATTAAAAAAAATTACTTTAGGAAATAGACAAGGAGATAAAAATTCATTGCTATAATAGTGCAATGACAAGAAAATGTTCTCACAGTTATGGTTGAAGCATTCAGATCAAAAATATGAAAACAATTAGCATTTGTTTAGCACTTCATAGTTTATAAAATTCATTTGCATATTTGATTCTTCTAATAATTCTATAATATAGGTAGGATAGGTGTTGAGATACCAAAATTATAAATGAAGATTTCTCAAAACCCAAAGTTTGAGGGAATTTCCCAAGGTTTATAAGAGTATTCTTAGTTTTTAAAACAATCCCAGCTATGAGGCAGAATGTCATAAAGTGTTTTCTGCTTTCTGAATAATTTGAGTAAACTCAAAATATTAATTCAGGAATGTTAATAATTTATACAAAGAGTTGTTTAGTTACTCCTGGACACATGTAGTAAATAATAATAGAACTACCTTTAATGAAGGTGGAGAACATATTCTGAGCCAAGCCCTGTGTCAGGTGTACAAATTACCTCCAGTCCTCATAACAATGCTGCAAAATGTTACCTTATTTTGCAAAAGAGGAAATTGAGACTTAAAGAGACTAAGTGAGGTGCCCAATGCTTAATAACTAACAAATTGCAAAGACAGCATTCACTCCCATCTTTCTGATACCAAAATTATTTCATTACACCTTTCTTAAATGATTATAAGGACGTTTACTTACAGTCATCAATTTTTAGTCACTTTAAAATTACTCAAATTACCTGTAATGTTAGTTCATTCATTTATACAACCACACATGCTGAAAACGTCACACACACACACACACACATACACACACACCCCACCCCACAGCTTATTTCTAGGGCCTGGACATTAGCTGGGTGCTACATGTAAAACAGACAAAAAATATCCCTTTATGGGGTTTGTAGTCTAGCCTGGGAATTGTATCAGTGAATAAATAGCTAAAATATAAAGTGATGAATACTACTTAGGAATCTCTGCTGGAAGCGACTACCAGGAAGTCATCACTGCCTTAGCTGTGTACTAATTTTGAATATGTAAAATAGTAAATCACAACCTTTAGTGAATAGCATTTAATTGATTTATTTAATATTATATAATATGCTTGTAGGTAATGAAAAAAAGGAGACTTTTAAGAAATCCTTTTCCTTTTATAAATGGAAATTCCAGAATAAACTCAAATAGTAGGTAAATGCTGTAAAATGCTATAAAACCTTCAGAAGTCTGTGTAATCACTGATTTGGCTAGAGTAAATTTCTCAGCTTAATAATTATGACTATTATAGTCCTCAATTTTAACCCTGGTCACACGGTTGTAGCTGGTATTTATAACTACTATCAGTTCCATAGTTCCTTTGCCTTCAGCAAGCTTCTTACCTCGTTATGTTTCCTTGCCTGGTAGGGTGACCCAAACCTTCATCTCTGAAGTGTATGGATCATTAGTCCTACTTGAACTGGGTTGTTGTAGTTCCTCTCTTGGCTTAAATCACCTGATGTGGGAATAGTAAGAGCACATAAAATAGAGACCTTCCATAATCCAAACATACTCTTCCTTGGGGCACCTGGGTGGCTCAGTCAGTTAAGTGTCCGACTTCGGCTCAGGTCATGATCTCATGGTTCGTGGGTTCGAGCCCCGTGTCGGGCTCTGTGTTGACTGTCAGCTCAGAGCTTGGAACTTGTTTCAGATTCTGTATCTCCCTCTCTCTCAGGCCCTCCCCTGCTCGCTCGCTCGCTCTCTCTCTCAGAAATAAATAAAAATTAAAAAGAAACAAACAAAAAGTATACTCTTCCTTGTCCCCTGTGTGCTGGAATAACCCAGTTTCCCCTTGCCTGTTGATTCATTAGCATGAGGAGCCCAAAGTAAACAGAAGTCTCAACTTCCAGCTTAATGGACCCATTCTTGTGTCCTCTGGTGAAAGCATCCCTCCATTTGGAACTAAGACCTATATACCAATAGAACCCAAAGTCACAAGAAGCAAAAAGTTTGTTAATGGATCACTAGGGATAATAATGAAAGGAGTCACTCCCATTTCTCCCCCTTTTATTCCCATGCCCATGAATCCAAGCACCACCCACATTATCTGACTTAGAGTATATACTGCATCCTAGAAGATGTTGTCTCAGCTGCACAAAGTATGCCATATGTCACTTAGCTGGTGCCATAAATGAGTCTTCAAAAAGCCACTCCACCATTCTATCAAATCAGTGGCTTTAGGGTGAGGGGGGACAGGGTAAGATTGGTGAATTCTATGAGCAAAGTACCATTACCATACTTTATTTCTAATTTTTTAATGTTTTTATTATTGAGAGACAGAAGCAGAACATGAACATGGGAGGGGCAGAGAGAGGGGGAGACACTGAATCTGAAGGAGGCTCCAGGCTCTGAGCTGTAGCACAGAGCCCAACGTGGGGTTCAAACTCAGAAACCATGAGATCATGACCTAAGCCGAAATTGGATGGTTAACCAACTGAACCACCCAGGGGCCCCTACCATACTTCATTTCTATATAAAGACTTCCTTCATTGGAAGTGATGCTATATGGAATACCATGACAGTGGATAAGCCATTCCATAAATCCATGGATGGTGATTTTGGCATAAACTTTATGTATAGAGAAGGAAAAATCTATATAGAGAGTAAATGTCTATTCCAGGAGGAACAAAGTGCTGGTCTTCCCATAATGGAAGTAGTCCAATATTATATTGATAATAAACCTGCTCCCAGCTAGGTGACAGATTCCCCTCAAGGAGTGGTTCTGTATAAGGGGATCAGTTTTTATTTGCTCTAGTAACATAATCACATCTGGAATAACAGCTACACTTGAAATCACTGTCTAACTGAGTTTACAACAATCTGCTGTCATTCTCCAAGATCCATCTGTCTTCTACAGGCTCTCCCTAACACTTATATATTTTACTGGCCAAGAGGTAATGTAGTACAGATGGATTTTTTTTTTCTTCCTAATGTTCATATAGGCATCTTTTTTAGAAGTGGACACCTTCCAAATTCTATCAAAACTAGAAGGAAAATTGGAGAGTATTTTTCTTTAAAGCACTACTTTGGGAATCTCAGCCATAAAGGAAAAAGTAAGCACTTCTATCTCTTTATTTATAAAATAGTTACATTTACTGTGAATTTATCCTCACAACAACCTACAACTTAAATATTAATCCCATTTGTTAAATTGGAAAACTGAGGCAGTAGAATTAAATGACATGGCCCAAGTTTCATAGCTGGTAGAGGAAGGTCTTAGCCAGATCCCTCACTCCAAAGGTCTTTCTCTTTATACTATACCACATTCTAACACATGAAATCATGTTATTCTCTTCCTAGGACATGCTTTGGTATTACATGATATAATTTCATTCTTAAATACAGGTAAGAAGATAATGAAAATAGTTAAAGTTACATGTTTTCAAGCCCTTTTTTTAAGTTTATTTATTTATTTTGAGAAAGAGAGTGTGAAAAGGGGAGGGGTAGAGAGAGAGTGAGAGAGAATCCCAAGCAGGCTCTGCACTATCAGCACAGAGCCCAGTCTAGGCTCTAGTCCACAAACCCCAAGATTATGACCTGAGCTGAAATCAAGAGTTGGATGATTAACCAACTGAGCCACCCAGGTCCCCTCAAACACTTTTAAATTTTTTGTTTTAACATGCATTTTGATTTTTATAAATACTTTTGTAGCATTTACCTCTTCCATATTTTCTGTTATTTAAAGTGAATTGAGGTGAAAAATGAAAATAATTATTGTGGAATTTAATCAAATCTTAAAGAGATAATGCCCATGAAGCAGTTTTGAAAATCTGAAGTTCCCTATATGGATGTTAGCAATTATTATTTATTGACTCTTAAAATTTTGTAAAATAGAAAAGTCAAAATGTATGCAAAATGTTTAGCAATAACTCATGATCATTTTTTACATATGCTTACTTCTTCCCTTACCCATCCACCTGCCAACTCCCAGATCATCTTAAAGCAAATCCCTAAATAATTTTATTAGTTGTAAGAGTGTATACATTCTCCAAAGTAAAGAATTAGCAACAATTTCCTGGTGCATATCATTAATCATCAAACAACACATTGTAGGAGGTGGGGTCATCCAAGTTTTTATCCTCAACGAATGTATTGCTGAAGTGTATTTTCTCAAAGTCTGGAGGCTTAGCTCCTGAGGAATGTCTTTCTTAGAGCTACTAAAACAAGATACTCTAATCAACTCTCTTGACCATATCTACGTAGAGCAGAGACTTAATGATGGTACTTTAATAACAACACTGAAGTTTTTGCTAGGCCAACCAGCTAGACTATTACAGCTAACTGAACGTTTTTTCTTAATCTGATCAATAGAATATGAGGAGTGATTTCTGCCACTACCAGGTCTTTTCCTCAAGGAAATTGGCATGCTTTCAACTTGTTCTTTTCTCTAACCTTCTGGTCTGGATACAACAGCAATGGTGGGGGCAAGAGTAGCCCACTTGGACCCAGAGACAAAAGCCACATGTTGAAGATGGCAAAGCCTCTTTACCAGCCCAGAGCCACTTATTTCTAGACTATTAGGTAAAGGAGATAAAAATGACAGTTCCCTCTCCTCTCCTCTCTTTTTCTTTTCTTTTCTTTTCTTTCAGGAACCACTTATTCTAGGGGCACCTGTGTAGCTCAGTTGGTCAAGCATCCAGCTTCAGCTCAGGTCATGATCTCGTGGTTTGTGGGTTTGAGCCCCATGTCGGGCTCTGTGCTGACAGCTCAGAGCCTGGAGTCTGCTTTGGATTCTGTGTCTCTGGCTCGCTCTGCTCCTCCCATGCTCACGATCTGTCTGTCTCTCTGTCTCTTTCTCAAAAATAAACATTAAAAAAAAAAGAACTACTTACTTCTGGACTATTAGGTGAAAAAGATAAAAAAATGACACTTTTTCCTTCTCCTTTTCTTTCCTTCCAAGTAGGCCTCACGTGCAGCACAGAGCCCAGTACAGTGTTTGAACTTGGAACCCTGAGATCAAGACCTTAGCTGAAATCAAAAGTTGGATGCTTAACCAACTGAGCCACCCAGGCACCCCACCACCACCAAAATGACATTTTTCTTTAAGCTACTGTATTTCTCTCTTTGTTACAAAAAACTTAGACTATACCATAATTAACTAATGTATCTATAAAATGTTGAAGCTAAACCCAAATGTTTTGATTTTTTGTTTGCTTATTTTACAAGCACTTTTTGTTTATATAAGAAGACCCATAATCTCTAATATCTTCTAGGACAGAGATTATGCCTTATTATTTTTGTACCACTAGGACCCTATCATTTTTGTATCCCTAGGTATATATAGAAATGGTTTAATGAATATATGTCATGCCAGGGTATATTTATAGATATATTATATATTTATTATATATTATATAGTGTTATGCATTGTGTTGTATATTTATTTATATTATATATAATCAATATATCCTTGGATATATATATCCAAGGAGTTTGGGCCTTCCCCACATTTCTCTATCAACAACATCTTGTTAAGTCTTACAACTTAGACTAGTCCTATGCTTATATCATTTCTTTCAAAAGAGAAACTGTAGAAGCCAGAGATGGCAGCCCTGACTTCCCTAAACTCATGTGGCAAAAGGAAAATCCTGCTCCAGCTCTTCTGTTGTTCCTTTGCCACTGTTCTATAAGCAGTCTTTGGAAATAAGAACAAAAATCACTACCATCTGACACAGAAATAGAAAAGATGCATGTCTCCTCAATTCCTTTTTTTTTTTTTAAATTTTTTTAATGTTTATTCTTGAGAGAGAGATAGAGACAGCATGAGCAAGGGAGGGTCAGAGAGAGAAGAAGATACAGAGTCTGAAGACAGGCTCCAGGCTCTGAGCTAGCTGTTACAGAACCTGATGTGGGGCTTGAACCCATGAACCGTGAGATCATGACCTGAGCCAAAGTCAGATGCTTAACTGACTGAACCACCCAGGTGCCCCTCCTCAATTCCAATACCTGACCTTGTTGCCTGGTCTTTTTTTTGTCATCTGACTGCTATGAACTGATGCTTTTAGAAATGTGAAATTTCCTGTTCGAAATTTGGTTCCATTTGCCTAGATATGAATAAAAGGTAAGAGTTTGAGTTACTGTAGTAATGTGGATGTAACCCATTGATACAATATGTTATTTTGTGAAAGCAATCTTGATAGTAACTAATAATAATGTCATTTCATTTTAAAAAAGGAAAGTGGTGGGGAGCCTGGGTGGCTCAGTTGGTTAGGTGTCTGACTCTTGGTTTCGGCTCAGGGCATGATCTCACCCTTCGTGAGTTTGAGCCCTGAATGGAGCTCTGTGCAGAGCCGGTGTGGGATTCTCTGTCTCCCCTCTCTTTCTGCTCCTACTCTAGTCATGTTCTCTCTCTCTCTCTCTCAAAACAAACAAACAGAAAACCAAAGTGGTGTTTCTTTTATGCAACTAAACAGGAACTTAAAGATTGTTTCATGCTTAACAGTCTTTAGCTATGACCCTGAATTTTTCATTGACTGACTAGGCTATTTTAGGAAAGTAAAATTGAGACCAATTTTCAGGAGGGTTAATCCTAAGCAGAACTCAGTTAATTTTTTTTTTAATGTTTTTTTATTTATTTCTAGGAGTGAGAGAGACAGCATGAGCAGGGGAGGGTCAGAGAGAGAGGGAGTCACAGACTGAAATAGGCTCCAGGCTCTGAGCTGGCAGTCAGCACAGAGCCTGACGCGGGGCTCGAACCCACGAACCGCGAGATCATGACCCAAGTGAAAGTCAGACGCTTAACCGACTAAGCCACCCAGGCGCCCCAGAACTCAGTTAATTATTACTAGACAGTCACCGGTTAAATTTTTAAAAGGTAAAGCATACTGAGTAGGTTTTATTACAAAATATACTCTTGAGCAATATAATAGAATTCTATTAATACATTGAAAAGTAATTAAGCTGCTTTTCTCTTTTCAGTGTACCATTTGATAAGAAGATAACTACAGAAAAGAGAAATAAGTCCAGTTATCGTTTTGCATGTATTTTGTTACTGACATTCAAGAAAGTATATTGGGTAATTTTAAAGCTAGCAATTATAAACCATATAGTTTGTTAAAAGAAACTGTAATAATTCATGATTGCTGGGCTAGATCATGAGAATAAACTGCTTTCAGTAGAATTAGCACTATTGTTTTCCCTCTGGCCAGGGGTCAAGAAGATACTGTATCATATGACGGTATTTTGGGGCCAATGAATCGTAAAAGTTTGCTGATTGAAAAAGTTTGTCTGTTGAGAAAATTTGGTTCACCTGAAATAGCAGTGTTTGAATACCAACCAGATACCCTTTGTTATCTGTGCTTATGTCTTGGGCAAAACAAAACAAAATAAAACAAAACAAAACAACAAAAACAATTCAGTAATCCTTATTTTTCTATAAATGTACAAAGTAAATACTACAGAGCATAGAAAAGTGGATTTAAAAATTGAATCATCAGCTACAAAACAGTATGGTACTAGCACGAAAACAGACAAAGGAGGCAAAAATATACAATGGGAGAAGGACAGTCTCCTCAACAAATGGTCCAGGGAAAACTGGACAACCACATGCAAAAGAATGAAGCTGGACCACTTTCTTACATCTTACACAAAAAGAAACTCAAAATAGACTTAAATATGAGACTTGAAACCATAAAACTCCTAGGAGAAAACATAGCCAGTAATTTCTTTGACATAGGTCACTGAAACATTATTCTAGATATGTCTCCGAAAGCAAGAGAAACCAGGAGCACCTGGGTTGCTCAGTTGGTTAGGCATTTGACTTCAGCTCAGGTCATGATCTCACGGTTCATGAGTTTGAGCCCCATATCAGGCCATCTTCTGTCAACACAGAGCCTACTTCAGATCCTCTGTCTTCCTCTCTCTGCCCCTCCTCTGCTCATGTTCTCTCTCAAAAATAAATAATAAACATTAAAAAAATTAAAAAAGCAAGAGAAACAAAAGCAAAAATAAACTGGTGGGATTACATCAAAATAAAAGGTTTTGCACAGTGAAGGAAACCATCAACAAAACTAAAAGGCTCTCCTACTGAAGGGGAGAAGATATTTGCAAATGTCATATCCAATAAAGCATTAGTATCCAAAATATATAAAGAACTTACACAGCTCTAGGGCACCTGGGTGGTTCAGTCAGTTAAGTGTCTGGCTCTTGATTTGGGTTCAGGTCATGCATGATCTTGCAGGTTGTGAGATTGAGCTCCATGTCAGGCTCTGTGCTGACAATGCAGAACCTGCTTGGGATTCTCTTTCTCCCTCTCTCTCTTTCCCTTCCCTGCTCATGCACTCTCTCTTTCAAAATAAATAAATACATTTTAAAAGAAAGAACTTACACAGTCCAACACAAAAAATAATCTGATTAAAAGTGGGTAGAGGACCCAAAAAGACATTTTTCCAAAGAAAACATACACATGGCAAACATACATATGAAAAGATGTTCAACATCATTCATCATTAGGAAAATGCAAATTAAAACCACAATGAAATATCATTTTACACATGTCAGAATGGCTAGAATAAAAAAGACAAGAAATAGCAACTGTTGATGAGGATGTGGAGAAAAAGGAACCCTCATGCACTGTTGGTAGGAATGTAAATTGCTGCAACCACTATGGAAACAGTATGAAGAGTCCTCAAAAAATTAAAAATAGAAATATCATATGATCCCGTAATTCCACTAATAGGTATTTACTTAAAGAAGACAAACACTAATTTGAAAAGATATATGCACCCCTATGATTATTGCAGGATTATATACCATAGCCAAGATATGAAAGCAACCCAAGTGTCCATCAATAGATGAATAGATAAGGAAAATGTGGTGTATGTACACAGTGGAATATTACTCAGCCATAAAAAATAATGAGAATTTGCCATTTGTGTCAACATGCATGGACCTGGAGGGTATTATGCTGAGTGAAATAAATCAGACAGAGATAGGTAAATACGGCAAGATTTCCTTATATGAGGAATCTAAAAAACAAAACAAACAAACAAACAAATACATACAGAGAAAAAACTGATGGTTGCCAAAGGGGACAAGGGTGGGAAGATGGGCAGAATGGGTGAAGAAGAGCGGGAGATACAGGCTTCCACTTACAGAAAGAGTAAGTCATAGGAATAGGAAGTACAGCATAGAGAATATAGTCAATGGTATTGTGATAGCATTGTAGGGTGACAGATGGTAGGTAGCTACACCTGTGGTGAGCATAGCATAACATACTAACTTGTCAAATCACTATGTTGTACACCTTAAACTACTGTAATGTTGTGTGTCAACTATACTTCAATTTAAATTTTTTAAAATTATCAGCTCTGATTGTATGAAGAAATGGGCTAAATCAACAATGGAGACAACTAAATTATACTTTGTGAGTTTAAATGAGAGAATTAAAAATGGTAAAGTTTATCTTATTTTAATAGAATATATCATTACAGTTTCTTTTTACATTACAATTCTTTTTTTTTTTAATGTTTTTTATTTATTTCTAGGAGAGAGAGAGAGAGAGGCAGCGTGAGCAGGGGAGGGTCAGAGAGAGAGGGAGATACAGACTCTGAAATAGGCTCCAGGCTCTGAGCTGGCAGTCAGCACAGAGCCCGACGCGGGGCTCGAACCCACGAACCGCGAGATCATGACCTAGGCGAAAGTCGGACCCTTAACCGACTAAGCCACCCAGGCGCCCCTACATTACAATTCTGATTGGAAATTTTCTACTTAAAAATCCCCTGTAATTCCCTACTGTTCATAAGGTCAAGTTCAAATCATTACCTAACCTACAAAATTGGACTTGATCTGGTTCCAACCAGATCAGAATAGCCTCAATTTCTACTCATCTGTTCCAAGCACTTGCACTCCAGCTACATAGAACTTTAAACCGTTTTCCAAACAGACTGTATTATGAATTTTCTTTTTTTTATATTATGAAAAGAAAATATACCCTATCAGAAAATACTGAAAAGAAAGAAACTGAAGTCATTTCCATAATCTTGGCACAGTTTAAAAAATGGTGTTTTACTTTGAAATTTACTTTGAAAACAAAGCAATGGAGCCACAAGCCAAGGGATGTAGGCAGCTTCTAGATTGTCCCCCAGGGCTCCAGAAGGAGTGCAGCCCTGATGATACCTCAGTTACAGCCCAGTGAAACTCATTCTGACCTCTACACTGTAATATAATAAATTTGCGATTTTTTAAGCCATGAAGTTTGTTACAGCAGCAATAGGGAAATAATATAATACCTTACAAAATTTAAGACACAGCAGAAGAGCATAATATATGCCTATTCTAAAATTTATTTTAGCACTAAAATCCAATGACTATATTTGGCCCGATATTTTTTGGAAAAGTATATTTGGGAAGTTTCACATTGATACAGAAATTTTGCAAGTAGGATTTTATGGTAACCTTGTACTATAAATTAAAAATAAGGGTTGAGGCACCTGGGTAGCTCAGTTGATTGAATATCCGACTTAGGCTCAGGTCATGATCTCACAGTTTGTGGGTTTGAGCTCCACATCAGGCTCTGTGCTGACAGCTCAGAACCTGGAGCCTGTCTTGGATTCTGTGTCTCCCTCTCTCTCTTTGCCCTTCCCCCACTTGCACTCTGTGTGTGTGTCTCTCTCTCAAAAATAAATTTAAAAAAACAAGGATTGATTATGTAATGAAGCTGTACAGTAAGAGATGTGATATCAATGAGGGTAAGAATCACATTGATTTTGTTCACCACTGATATTTATTATCTATAGAGTGTTAGGAATATGACAGATACTCAATAAATGTTCATGCAATGAACTGAATGAATAAAATCAGATTCTTAAACATTCTTCTGAGAGAAACTATACGAATACTCATGCATAAGAAATTATTGTGCTGTTTTTTGTGGGGATGAGTACTGGGTGTTATGTGAAAACCAACCTGACAATAAACTATTAAAAAAAAAATAAATTATTGTTCTGTTTGACTAGTACACATACTAAAAGTGGGCTTTTCCTCTACTGCCAATGATGTAGGCAAATTCAAAATTCTGGTCTTTTTTTAATGCTTATTTATTTTTGAGAGAGAGAGAGAAAGCATGAGCAAGGGAGGGGTAGAGAGAGAGAGGGACAGAGGAACTGAAGGAGGCTCCACACTGATAGTGAGCCCACTGCTGGGCTTGAACTCATGAACTGTGAGATCATGACGTGGGCTGAAGTCAGCAGCTCAACTGACTGAGCCTCCCAGGTGCCCCTGGTGTGTGTGTGTGTATGTGTGATAAGAATATATACATATATATGTATATATATGAATACATGATAAATATACAAATATATATATACATGATATACATGATATACATGATATATATGATATACATGATATATATATCATGTATTCATATATATGTATATATAAATACATGATAAATATACAAATATATATACAAATATACATATATATGTATATATATGAATACATGATAAAAAGAAAAGAAATTATAGTAAAGAAATATTCATTGATAAAAGAATCAACCCTTCAAAAGGACATTTACTAACAAAAGTTTTAGAGCTCAGCAGTTTTTCTGAAGCTGGGAGCTCTGCTTCTTTGGCAAGGTATATCCATTTATCATTTGAGCTACTTAACAATGTTGAAACCGTTTACAGCAGAGACATTCGGTGGTAGGTTCACTGAGTGGGCCAGTGTCTCTTTCCTCCAGGTAGATGAGCTCAAGTGCTAAAAAACAGATTATGTCTTCCAGATTATTGTCACTCCAACGGCCCATTGAGTATTTGGAAAACCTTGTTTTCAGGTCAAATGCATGAGTTAACTCAAATAAGGCTGTTTGAGAAGGGATACTTTTCTGGGACTTTTATTAAATAGAGTATGATGGAGAATCAGTAAGCAAACAAACAAAAAGGCTTTCCCATAAAAGATGTTACAGAATCCACAGATAGTCATCCGTTTCCTTCTAATTTTAGATACAACAACCCAGTTACCCAGTTTCCGGTGTAGATAAGAAACAGTGAATTAGCAGCAGCAAAATGGTACTGCATGATAACAAGAAAATAGCATGAAAAGAAACTATAAGAAGCCAGCCTCGAAGAGCCATCAGGAGATTATAGTAAAATTACCAGTGTAGCATAATGATTTGGGAAACTGATTCCATTTCAGTAGATCTGGTTCAAATATCAGCTTTACTGTTTACTAACTGGTGATCTCAGTTTCCCCATTTACACAATGAACATAATACCATTAGTTACCACATAGTGAAAAGTAAAATAATTGTTCGGATATAGTAAGTGCTGAATTAATTTTATGTTTTTCTTTTATTGATTTTATTTTTATTGCCACTTGTGAATCACATGTAATGTTAGAAAAGTTACTCAATCTCTCTGAAACTCATTACCCTGGCTTACACAACCACACATGGTTGTAAGAAGAAAAATCAACCAAGAAAATATATGTGTAGGGGCACCTGGCTGGCTCAGTCAGCAGAGCATTTGACTTTTTTTTTTTTGAGAGAAAGAGAGAGGAGAGAGAGCATGTGAGCAGGGAAGGGACAGACAGAGAATCTTGTGGGTTTTTTTTTTTTTAATTTAAGTTTATTTATTTATTTTGAGAGAGAGAGAACACAAGCAGGGTAGAGGCAGAGAGAGGGGAGAGAAGATCCAAACCAGGCTCCGCACTGTCAGCACAGAGCCCCAGAGCCCAACCCAGGACTCAAACTCATGAACCATGAGATCATGACCTGAGCTGAAGGCAGACACTTAATGGACTAACCCACCCAGGCTCCCTGGGGTAGAGAGAATGTTAAGCAGCCTCCATGCACAGCATGGAAAACTTGGGTTTCCATCTCAAGACCTTGAGATCATGACCTAAGCCAAAATCAAGAGTCAGAAGCTTTACCCGCTAAACCATCCAAGCATCCTTCTTTTTTTTTTTTTTAGCATGCACCTCTTGATCTTGGGGTTGTGAGTTTGAGCACCATGTTGGGCGTAGAGATTACTAAAAAGATAAAAATAAAAAATAAAAAAAAGAAAACCTGTGGAAGCTATTTTTAAGCTGTCAGGTATTAAATATATTTTTAAAAGAACAAATCATCCTATAACCTTTTGTAACACCAAAGAGCTATAATGAAATAGACCAAAAAATTTTGGTCATAATGATCTTGGATCATCAAAAATGCATTTAACTAATTTAATTCATTTAGTCAGCTAATATTTATTAAGAAACCTCAAAATGCTATGTGCTGGACCAGGCCCCATTGGGCAGATCCTCTCTAGGACTTCTTAACCTGGTACAAAATAGTTCAAATACTTCAAATATAATATCATAAATATTGTAATAGATCACAGAAGTAGGATAAAAGATACTATGAAGGGATAAATCAGAGAAATTATAGTTGAATTAAGTGGGAATTAAAAGTTCAGAAAGCATTTGCCTCTCTGGGAAAGAAAGCATTCTCAGTGGTTATGGAGGGGTAAGAAAGCATGGCATGTTTAGGAAATTGTGGAAAATCCAGGTGTGTCCTAGGGATAAGGTGAATGAGAGAGAAGCCTACAAAAAAGTGAAGCCTTGTATGACTTGCTAAGAGGTTTAATTGATATCTAGAGTCAAGAGTTTGTTACAAGAAATAGGGAAAAAAAGTATCATGATACACATTGTGGGACTCACAAAATTATCAGGAGGCTAAAGATAAGGATAAAGATAAGGAAAACAGAAGAAAGCCAAGGAGCTCCCACCTGGTCAAAAACACATTACACTAGCTGTTTCTTAGCATAGACTGGCAGGAGCCCCCTTCACCCGTGCAGGGTACTCTTGCAGGTTGCTTGACACCCATGGTGTCCCTTGGCTTCACCTCCAGAGTCAATGCCCTGGTTAGGAGGATGCAATTCTTTCTTCAGTTTCCATAGTAAAAGATGGGGCATGGAGTCCTTTCAAACCCATACACAATAGCAGATTCTCCCAAAATAGGAAAAGGGACCTGAATAATTGACAATGAGAACACAAAGCAACCAACAAGAACAATTTCTATAGGGAGCAACACCACCAATAACCAAAAACCCAGTACAAGATTTTAAATAGGCAGTGACAAGATCAGATTCATTTGTTCAATTCAAGATGGATATAAAATGACTTAAATGATGAGCAAGTGGACGCATTGAAAAATAATTCTCTTTCCCTTCTTCTCATCCCCAGGTTGATATTTGCTCTTTCCAGTGACATTTTCCATTTTCTTGCATAATCATATATATGTGGATGGGATATTGCCTTTTATATGTTAATTTTTTTACCAGCCACTCTAATGAATTCTTTTATTGTTTATAATAGTTTTTAAATTGATTCTCTTTGGCTGATCAATTTTCCTGATGTGGTAGGCAGAATAATGACCCCCTGCCCCCCAAAAGTGTCCAAATCCTAATCCCTGGAACCTAAGACTCTTGATAAAGATTCTCTCCTTGATCAAATTTTAGTTGGGCTCCCTGGAGCCATCTTCTGAACTAGATCTTGACCTTTAGGCTTCCGTGTTTATCTTTGCATTGCCTAGTTTAAGCAAGAATCCTGCAAAGTCAACTTAGCTAGGAACCCCACCCTGGATCTAATCACTCTAGGTACCTTATCAAATTCCTCATCTTCCACCATTCCCCAAGTGATAGTTGATCACCCTGGCCTGCCTTTAGTAACAATCCTGTCAAGTTGGTTTAGCCAGAAATCCCATTTACCCTTGATGTTTCCCCTTAGTAATTTTCCATCGCTGACACTCACCCTGTTCTTTGGCTATAAATCCCTACTTGTCTATGTTTACAGAGTTGGGCCCTGTTCTATACCCTATTATTTCCCTCTATTGCAATAGTCTTGACTAAAATCTGATTTTACTTTAACACAGCTCTGGTGTTTTTTGTTTTTCTTTAAATTTTTTAAATATTTATTTATTTTTGAAAAGAGAGACAGCACAAGTGGGGTTGGGGCAGAGAAAGAGGGAGACACAGAATCCAAAGCAAACTCCAGGCTCTGAGCTGTCAGCACAGAGTCTGATGTGGGGCTCAAACCCACAAATCGAGAGATCATGACCTGATCCGAAGTCAGAGACTTAACTGACTGAGCCATCCTGGTGCCCCAGCTCCAATGTTTCTTTGACACTATGTTGTTACCCTGTATGGCAAAAAGGATTTCCAGATTATACTACACTAAGGATCCTGAGATGGGGAGATTATCCTGGATTATCTGGGTAGATCAGTATAATCACAAAGATCTTTAAAGGATGGGGAAAAGAGGCAGAAGAGTTAGACAATGAGATGTCGATGATGCCAATCCTTAAAAGATGGGAGAAAGCTGGGTGTCTGGATGGCTCAGTTGGTTAAGTGTCTGACTTTGGCTCAGGTCATGATCTCACGGTTCGTGGGTCCGAGCCCCGTGTTGGGCTCTGTGCTGACAGCTAGCTCAGAGTCTGGGGCCTGCTTCGGATTCTGTGTTTCCCTCTGTCTCTGACCTTCCCGTGCTCATGCTGTCTCTCTCTCAGAAATAAATAAAACATTTAATAAAATCTTTTTTAAAAGATGCAGAAGAGTTAGACAATGAGACAGAAACAATTGTTGGATTGATAACAGGCCACAAACGAAGGATTTTGTGCAAACTCTAGAAGCTGGACAAGCCCAGGAAATGGACTCTTCCCTAGATCCTCCAAAAGGAATAGCCCTGATGATACCTTGATTTCAGCCCAGTGAAACCCCTTTTGAACTTCTGACCTCCAGAAATGTAAGATCTTAAATTTGTGGTAATTTGTTTCAGAAACAATAAGGAAATTAATAACATGGTCTTTTAAATAACTCTCCTCCTTATTTTTAAACAAATGATAGACTACTACATTATTTTTCTGTACCTTTGCTTTTTTCTCTCTTACTAATATATTTGAAAGATCATTTCTTTCTCTCTCTCTTTTTTTGTTTTACTTTTTTTTTTCTTTTAGGCAATCTCTGTGCCCAATGTGGGGCATGAACTCACGACCCTGAGATCAAGGGTAGCATGCTTTACTGACTGAGTCAGGGAGGTGCCCTTGAAAGATCACTTAAAATCAGTTCTGATAGAGCTGCCACATTTACCTAACAGCTATAGAATATTCTTTATGTTTATTTCCCCAATTTCTAAAAATTGTGTTGCGATCTTTTTCTTATTGAATTATAAGAACTGTTTACAAAGCAAAGATATAAGCCCTTACCTGAAATATGTTGTAACTGTCTACTCCAATTTGTCAATCTAAAATTTTTGTTATTAATATTTTTCATTATTGACAATTTTTTTCAAATATCAAATTTATCAATATGTGCTGTATACGCATGGATTTGGATTCTGGAGTTGTGTCAAGCTTGGAAAGGCATTCTCCCTGATGAGATTATAAAAAATTCTTTACAGTGTTGTTTCTAGCATTTTTATGGATTCAATTTTATGTTTAAATCTTTGATCCACTTGAAATTTATTTTTTTAACTTCATTTTATTTTGTTTTTTTTTTTTTTTGAGAGAGAGAGTAAGAGCAGGGGAGGGGCAGAGAGAGAGGGAGAGACAGAGTTTCTGCACTGTCAGCACGGAGCTGATGTAGGGCTCCACACGAACTGTGAGATCATGACCTGAGCCAAAATCCAGAAACGGAAGCTCAACCAACTGAGCCACCCAGGTGCCTCGATCCACTTGAAATTTAATTTGTTATAAAAAATTAAGGTAGGGATCTGAGATTTTTCTGATGGCTATTCAGTTGTCCCCTCACCATTTACTGAATAATCTATTTTTCTTGCATTAATTTTTCATATTTTTTCATAGATATCTTTTTCATCTATATCTTTTCTTTCTATTCTCTTACATTGATCTAGCTTACTTTTCAAGCTTTTAAACTTTGTATCTTTATAATGTTTTAATATCTGATAAATTGCCCCCATCCCCACTATCCTTGTTTTTTAGAATTCCCCTGGCTAAACTTGTATACTTCAGTTTTTCTGGAAAATCCTATCTTTTTTTTTTTTTTTTAATCACCATCCTATTGGTATATTTCTTGGGTGGACAATAGCATTAACTTTATAGTTTAATTGGAGCGTTGACATCTTCATATGATAGTGCAGTCTTTTCATTTATTTGAATCTAATTTTAAATTTATTTAAATTGATTTGAGCAAGAGCACATCATGTAGTGTGAATGACATTTGTTTAGGCTTTGAAAGACATTATTAACCATGGAAACCAAGAGCATTCTCCCCATAAGGTAGCCAGTGGCCTCTGATGTGGCCTGGGTAAAGGGTATAGTCTAAACATTGATGAGTTACTGGCTAAGTCAATCATTGGCACCACCCTGGCAATTTGGATTACAAATGCAGAAATAGGGGCGCCTGGGTGGCTTAGTCGGTTAAGCATCCGACTTTAGCTTGGGTCATGATCTTGCGGTTCGTGGGTTCGAGCCCCGCGTCGGGCTCTGTGCTGACTGCCAGCTCAGAACCTGGAACCTGTTTCAGTCTGTGACTCCCTCTCTCTCTGACCCTCCCCTGCTCACGCTGTTTCTCTCTCTCTCTCTCCCAATAAATAAAACATTAAAAAAAAAATTAAAAAAAAATGCAGAAATAGTTTGCCAGTTGGGGGCAGGACAGAAGAAAGTAGAAACATTTATTATAACCAGTCCATATCAAATAAGGTCCATGAATTCTGCTGCTGAGTACCCCAGAGCTGTCTTGAGTCTAGAATCTCTTGAGACCTACATGGCCCTATTAAGGCACCAGTTTTGAGGTTTCTTTGACATTCATTATCCATTGTTTTTCTATGAGATTGTACAATAAACATATATGTCAGTTTCCAAAGTGCTTTCATTTACATTATCTCATTTACTCTATCAACATCCCAGTAAAGTAATGACCTTCAGAGATAGAGAATTTTTCAGGCATCTAATCGTTAAAAGCAATTAACTTCTAAGGCAGAAAAATCCCAGGCTGACACTAAATAATCTGAGGCTGTCTCTGGATAACTTCTAGAGACAATTTTTTTTTCAATGTCCTCTAAACATGGTTGGGTGTGAATGTGAGGTCCCCAAACGAAGAGCCAATTTACCACCGAGCTGAGGATGAAACTGGCACACAGAGAAAGGCTGACCGAAGGGAACCATAGAGAAATGGAGCTCGATCCACTGAATTAATGCCACCCTGAAATCTTCCAATCTTGAAACTTCATTTCTATGAACCAATAAATTTCCTTATCGTTTCAGCTGGAGATGGTTTAGTTTTCTGCTGTGTGTAACTGAAAGACTATCTGATTTGGCATAAATTACATTATTACATGAATTCAAAAAGCGGGAATAGGGCCTTGTGGAAAGAGAAGAGCACCCGTGACTGGGGAGGGAGGGATGCAAGAAGTCTGGACAAAGGATGTTGCCTCATCAGTTCACAGGTGTGTGTAGAAGGGGGTCTACGGCAGCAGATGGATTGGAAGAGAAGGTAAGAGAAGAAAAAAGAGGTAAAAAGTAAAGATAACTTTCATGTACTTAGTAGCCCAGCTCCTTCTAAATTGCTCGAATACTTTTAGTTTTAAAAGGAAACTTAGAGTATGGTTATAAATCTGCAAGTAAAAATAGTAATGTCTGCAAACTACATTTTGAATAGCACTGTAGTAGTGCAGTGTTTCCCAAACTACAGGTTTTCTTACAGCATGTTTAGATATTTGTCATGTCTAAGTCATATCTTTACCTAATATTTTCTTCTAAAACAGTAATAACCAAGGGTTATTTTGCCCCTGGGAGGACACTTGGCAATGTCTGGAGACATTTTTGTTTGTCATAACCGGGTGCTACTGGCATCTAGTACACAGAGGGCGGGGATGCTATTAAAAATCCTACAGTACACAGCATAGCCTCCCACAACTAAGCATTGTCAGGTCAGCTGTGCCAAAGATGAGAAATCCTGATTTAAATGAGCTCATTTTCTCTTAAACTTCATAATAACTACCATTTATTGAACAACAGTATTTAAAAATATTGTTCTAAGTGCTTCATGTGCAATATCTCATTGAATCCACACATTCACTTTATATATAAATATTACCATTAAACTTATTTTACAAGTGAGGAAACCAGGGGTTACTTAATTTGTCCAAGGTCTAACAGCTATCAAGTAGATGAACCTGAATAATATAATGCTAGAGATCCTGAGCTTGACCAATAGGATCTACTTTACATCACTACTGTAAATGAAAACCATTATCACATGCCTTACGTAATAGAAGATATAAATAAATTCAATAAGAGCACACTGTTATTAAGCTCTAGCTAATTGTTGGCTACTGAAGTCCCTGGGTCTAAAGCCTGTGGCTCTCTCTTAAAACTGAAGACTAAGTGTTAAAGAGGTGTTAAAGACAAACTGGCATCCAACCAAGGCTTTTTCCTTGACACAATCAGAAGAAATGAAAATGAATTTAAAGGGAAACAACTTTCTTAATATGTGACTCAATATTATGTAAAGCTGTGTTTGTATACAGTTTTAATTCCCAGCTCTTCAATAATGCAAAACCCTGGGGCATTTTGATTCCCCATGAATTAGATAGTACCTGGGTTCAAATTCAGAGTCTCCTACTTACTACTGGTATTATGTTAGATGTGATTTAATATTCTCACCCATAGAACTGGGACAGTGACATCTGCCTCAGTGGGTTGTGGTAAGAATTAAATGAGTTATAGAGCCTTGCGAGATTCCTGGCAGAAAATTACACAGCCATAAAATAAATATTAGTTCCCCTCATTTCCTGAAAATTCTGTGGTCTCTTTCCAGTACTGGCTTAGAGTCTCATATGCTTGCATGATTATACAAACTTTCTAAGAGCCATGGCAGGACAGGCAACCACAGTTGGCTCGAGTATTACAGGAAACAAAGAGCTGCTTTCAGTCTTATCCAAAGTAGCCACTAAGGCCTCTTAGGAGGCACTGGCCTTTTGAGCCATGCTGCGTAGCCACCAACCACCCTTTCCCATCCCCCTGCCTCCTGTGAGGGTTGTTGATGATCTGGAGATTTATGGAAATTATAAGCATGAAAGCGCTGTGACAGTGATTCTAATCCATGACACAGGTCCCTGGAGGTTGCCAGAGGAAGGAAAGAGTCAGGGGAGGAAGAGGAGCCTTTGTTCCTAGGAACAGAGTTGTGGTTCCATCTTCATGTCTTTATACACACACACCTGCTCCAATTTTTGACCTGCTGTTGGACCATGCAGTCATTGAATTATGGCTAAACGCTATACTTTAAATATTCACAGCACTTCCTATAGAACTAAATTTACAATTTTGTGATATCAAGTAAAGAATAGTTCAACTGAGCATTGGAACTATTGTCTGCTTGGTGGTCAGAAGACCTTGTGTCTTTATGGTGTGACTGTCGAATTTCTTCACTACTTGATTCCTGATCCCTTTATTCTTCTAAAATATTGCTTTAATAAGACTTGAGATTTCATGCCATAATTAGGGATAATGAAAATGCAAATACAGCTAGAGTTAATGCATTGACAAATTCAGATTATCTTCTCTCCACTAGCATATAAACTTCTTGGGGTCAAGGACTTTGTTTTGTACCCTGCTATCTCCCCAAGTGCGAACATAAGTAGCTATCATATGGTTAATACTAATAAATATTGTTGAACGAATAAATGAGAGTTTGTACTAAGCTAATTAGTTGTAGCAGTAAATATGACCACATATATATATTTTTTTTCATGCTTCTGGGGTTTACATGTGTGGCATCATCTTTTTGTAACGCCATCTCTCTGCCTCTTACTCCTTTATCACCGCTTCCTGATCTGGAGAAAATCTATTAACCCTTTAAGACTTTCTTCTTGGGGCACCGGATGGCTCAGTTAGTTAAGTGTCCAACTTTGGCTCAGGTCATGATCTTGCAGTTCTTGAGTTTGAGCCCCACATCAGGCTCTGTGCTGAAAGCGCAGGGCCTAGAGCCTGCTTCAAATTCTGTATGTGTCTCTCTCTCTGCCCCTTCTCCATTCTCTCTCTCTCTCTCAAAAGTAAATAAACATAAACAAACAAACAAAAAAAAGACTTGCTTTTTGGGGGGCACCTGGTGGCTCAGTGGGTAAGCATCTTGACTACTGATTTCAGCTCAGGTCATGATTTCACAGTTCATGAGACAGAGCCCCAAATCAGGCTCTGCTCTCACAGGGTAAAGCCTGCTTGGGATTCTCTCCCTCCCTCTTTTTCTGCCCCTCCCCTGCTCTCTCTCTCTCACAAAGAGATTTATCAATCACATAAAGATAGATAAATAAACAAACAAATGCATACATACATTAAAAAAAATGCTTTATTTTGGATATGTTATCTTCCTGCCCACTATGGTTTCATTCTACTAAAACCCTTACCCTATACTCAGATGGAATGATTGGTGTTGGAACACAGAGTAGAGCCTATAAATAAGTAAATAAGGGATTTGGAAATAGTTGGTCAAATTTCAAGGTGAGACGGATTATCCTGGGCTGCTTCTCTGTAGAGTCTTCCTGAGGGGCATCTGGGTGGCTCAGTAGGTTAAGCGTCTGACTTCAGCTCAGATCATGATCCCGCGGTTCATGAGTTTGAGCCCTGCATCAGGCTCTGTGCTGACAGCTCAGAGTCTGGAGCCTGCCTCGGTTTCTGTGTCTCCTCTCTCTGCCCCTCCCCTGCTCACATTCTGTCTATCTCTCTTTCAAAAACGAATAAACATTAAAAA
Source organism: Proteles cristata cristata (assembly GCA_017311185.1). NCBI lineage: Eukaryota > Metazoa > Chordata > Mammalia > Carnivora > Hyaenidae > Proteles > Proteles cristata. Next base: position 1,133,974 of record JAESUZ010002451.1, read on the forward strand.
AAAAAAAGCTTGGTCATATATGTAGATTCTTCCCGGTTATCCTGATGCTATACAACCTTAAAAATAGTGATATTTGGGGAGGGTTGAAATATTTCTCTCAAGGAAAAACAAATGATTTGACTATCCAGGACCAGATTTTCTATTGGCGCAGTACAGGGAAATTATACTGTGTAAAGCAGTATCTCGCATCCCCAGCTATAAGAGGATTGTGGCCTGCTTAGGTTGCTATGGTTGTGACCATGACAACTATGAAAAACATGAGAGAGACGCCAAAAAGAGGGAGTGGTAATGGCCATAAGCAAGAGCGAACAAATGGGCAGGATTAGGGTTTGCGTAGGGTTCCTAGAGTCCAGTGCTTGTAGAGGCAGGGATTCAAGACCATACTGCAAGATGTGACTTCTACATCTCGTTATTTACATTGATGCAAACCCTGAACCACTCATAACTCATCTGTTTTATTCATCCTTCTGCTTTAAGTTACTCTGAGTAGGGGACTGGAGATGGTGGAGGCAGCCTAAGAACATAGGGCATAACCCAGAGGGCTGCAGCTCTTGAGAACAAGCACTGTTTTATTAAGCCAACTGTGAATTTGTGTGGGTGAGAGTAACAGCTGCTGATTCTTAGGATATTTTTAAGTTGCAGCCAGTGGGATATTCTCTATGCCTATATATGGTCCTTCATGCTAAAGGACCTCATGGAGATGGGTAGGCTAAAAACATAGACTCCTTGCAACCAGCATCACTTGGGCTTTAACGCCACATAACCAGCTTGCTCTCTGGGAAACTTTAGCAAGCTTAAAAATTAAGCAGTTCATCTGACATACACAGCACTGACTCTTCCATCCCCTACCCCCCACATTGTTGCTAGGTTTCTTTGAGATTCAAAGAGAGACTTATTTGTTTGGTCCCCATACACTTTCAAGCTGCTTAGCTACCACATCCTGTGCACAACATGTACTCCAGGCAAACAAACTTTTAAGGGCACAGCAGATTGAAGCAGTGAGCAAGACTACCCAGATTGAGCCCCCCCGAGCCCATGTGCTATATGAAGCAAACCAAAACACAGCTGGTAGAGTTAATTTTAGGCTTTTTGACCTTGGCAATGTCCTATCAATTTGGGAAAGGGAGCTTTGAATAGGTTCAAAAAGTACCCTTCCTTTTCTTCCTCCCAATGTAGCTGCCTAGAAAAGTGGCTACGAGGTCTAAGTTTAGTGGGAAAAACAACTAATTATGGACAATAATAAACCTGACAGATAAAGAAATTCAACATTTATTGGGCAAAGTGCACGGTCCATGCATGAAATCTTTTATGATTTCTGAACTTCTAAGAAGTTCTAAGACTAGCTTCTTGAAAACAAAATCAATTTCTATGTCATGGAACTTCAAAACACCAAAACTGAGAAACTTAACAGAAGATCATGGGGGAAGGGGAAAAATTAGTTACAGAGAGGGAGAGAGGCAAACCATAAGAGACTCTTAAATACAGAGAACAAACTGAGGGTTGATGGGGGCTCGTGGGGGAGACGGGAAAATGGGTGATGGGCATTAAGGAGGGCACTTGTTGGGATGAGCACTAGGTGTTGTATGTAAGTGATGAATCATGGGAATCAACCCCCAAAACCAAGAGCACACTGTACACACTGTATGTTAGCTAACTTGACAATAAATTATATTAAAAAATAAATAAAATGTACGTTGTCAAAAAAATAAAAATACCAAAACTGGACAGGCAATGAGAGGGGAATAGCAGTTTTATTAATTTATTAATTTGTGCTGTTTATAAATATAACAGGAATTTATATGCAAGGAGTAAATACACACTATCGCTTTCTCAATGAACAAGGGCTAATTCTCTGACCAAAATAGGTGAGGTCCCTGTAATATCTGCTCACACTTAAATGCGCTTTTCCTTACTGAAACTTACACAATTTTTAATATTGCTTTTGTTCGATTGCCTATATTTCCCCATGACCCGTAGGACTCCACAATATTTTTGCTTCCAGAGGCCCATAAAAGACAGTAAATGCTTGTTGAGAGAAAAAAGGGTATGTACCTCATCATTCTCTTACATCTAGCATTCTATTGCACAAACCTCACCTTTGAAAGAATGAACAGCTTGAATTGGAGGGGATTGGGTTAGGTTTAGGATCAATGGGAGATTTCTTCTTCCATTGTAACACATTAAATAAGCTTTGTGTTTTGATACTTTATGGCTTTTAGTGATAAATGAATGTACCCAGAGACACCAAGTTTCATGAACCAATCTTTTATACTTCTTTTCTTTTTAAATTTTTTGAAAAGTTTATTAATTTTGAGAGAGAGAGAGAGTAGGGGAGGAGCAGAGAGAGAGAATCAGAGGGAGAGAGAGAATCCCAAGCAGGCTCTGCACTGTTAGCATGGAGCCCAACATGGGGCTCGAACCCATGATCTGTGAGATCATGACTTGAGCAGAAGTCCAACGCTTAATGGACTGAGCTGCCCCACTTCCATTCTTTCCTATTACATCAGAATAATATGCCCTTGAGAAGCATTTATGAGCATACACTGGTTTGTGTATAACCATACGTTTGTCTTTAATGAAGCAAAGTATAGAATTAAGATCTAAAGGGCATTAATAAGGGTTAGGTTGAATTGCTAGCTATGTTAAGCGGGATTATGTAGCATGCCAAAATTCATTTAGGACATATTCATTGTAATTTAGGTCATCCTGGGAATGGGCTGAGGGAAATGGGCTCTACTGAATTCAGCTTGTACATACCAGCTATGTGATTTTGGGCAAGTTGCATACATAACATCTTAGCATTAATTTCCTAACCTATAAATGAGGTGGGTGGATAACACCTAATACCTACCTTATGGGGTAGTGTAAGGAATAAATGACATGAGGATAAAATATATGAAAAGCTTAGCAGAGTGACTAGACCATGAAAAATATTCAACATGAGGTAGCTAAAAAACAATCTTATGCAATAAACTAATTAGATGGAATAATTACCACATCAGTTTAGATGTTATGTAACCAAAACACTCCCACACAACAGAATGTATTTTATCAGGTTACTAAAGATTTGTTGCCTAGGTGTACTTTTTCTAGTATTTGCTGTTCAGATATGTATTCTTTCCCAGTCAGATCACATTTCAGAATCAGAGGGGATCAGCTACTTAAGAAACACTGAGGCCCAGATTTAGCCACGGTGTTTGAATTTGGCTTTTCTTCTCTCTGGCATTAACAGCATTTGCTTTTAGTTTTATATATAAAAGAATATCTTTATATAGGCAGAAAAGGCTGGGTGATATGAGAGCAAGGAAAGAATACTCTGGTCCAAAAAAGTCATTGTTCTCTTAAAAAAAATTTTTTTTTAAATGTTCATTTATTTTTGAGAGAGAGAACAAATGGGGAGGGGGGGCAGAGAGAGAGGAAGAGAGAATCTCAAGCAGGCTCCAAGCTCTGAGATGTCAGCACAGAGCCTGATGTCGAGGCTCGAACTCACAAACTGTGAGATCATGACCTCAGCTGAAATCAAGAGTCTGATGTTTAACAAATTAAGCCACCTAGGCACCCCCCGAAAATCATTGTTCTATATCAGCAAATTTTAAATTCCCATCACTAATAATACTTCTTCTAGGCCTTGGCAAAAGGAGACCTGCTATTTATTTGTTTTTATTTTTATTATGGAAGATTTCAAAACCAAAGTAAACAGCATAGTATAATGATTTGCATGTTCTTATCACTTGGCTTTGACAATTATCAACTCATGGCCAATCTCATCTCATCTATACTCCTACTTCCCTCTCCCACATTATTCTGAAGCAAATTCCAGGCATATTATTTCATCTGTAAATATTTTGGTACATATCTATAAAATATGTACCTATAAAACATAAGGGCTCTTTAAAAAAAAAACAACATAACTACATCATCATCACCATAGTAATTATTCCTTAATCATCAACTGCCCAGTGTTCAAATCTTTCAGATGTCCATAAATGACATAACTATTTGTTATTGTTCTTGTTTGAATTAGGATGCAAATGAATCCACACCTGACAACTGGTGGGTATCCCAACCTCTAGATTTCTCCTTCAGCTCTATTTTTCCTTTGTAATTCATCTGTTGAAGACAGTGGGTCCTGTATCATTTCTCCATAGTTTGGATTTTGTTGATGAATCCAAGTGGTGTCATTTAACACGTTCTTTACCATATTCTTCTCTTCCCTGTATTCCCTATAATTTAATACAGTTGATCTAGAGGCTTAACCAGATTCAAGTTCTCTTTTGTTGACAAGACTTTTTCACAGGTGATGATACATTCTTCTATCAGGATACATACAAAGTATGGTTTTCTCCCTTCTGATACCAGCAGCCATGTTCAATGCCTAGATCCAGTAATTTATTAGTGGTTGCAAAAACGATGATATTCTAATAATAATTAAATCATTCCTAGTGTTTTTAAAATTTTCTTATGTTAATATTTATTCTTTTTTTTTTTTTAATTTTTTTATGTTTTATTTATTTCTAGGAGAGAGAGAGACAGCGTGAGCAGGGGAGGGTCAGAGAGAGAGGGAGTCACAGACCGAAAGAGGCTCCAGGCTCTGAGCTGGCAGTCAGCACAGAGCCTGACGCGGGGCTCGAACCCACAACCACGAGATCATGACCTAAGCGAAAGTCGGACGCTTAACCGACTAAGCCACCCAGGCGCCCCAATATTTATTCATTTTTGAGAGACAGAGAGAGACAGAGGTTGAGCTGGGGAGGAGCAAAGTAAGAGAGGGGACACACAATCTGAAGCAGTCAGCACAGAGCTCGACACAAGGCTTGAACTTACAAACCACGAGATCATGACTTGAGCTGAAGCTGGATGCTTAACCAACTGAGTCTCCCAAGTGCCCCTGGTTTTTTTGTTTGTTTGTTTGTTTGTTTTTTGTAACTGAAATGTTTCTATAAGGAGAAATTTCCTTTTACCCACTATTTGGAAACTTAGCTTTACTTAGTGTTAATTTACCTGGGAAGTAACATGTTAGTGAACACAATGGAAATTATTGATTTGATAAGAAGTATGATGAATCACCTCGAAGGCTGAAGAAACTATCACCTCGAGGAAAAAGGAGATTATAAACACAACTAAGGTAGGTAAGTGGTGATCAGAAACCAGAGATATTTGGAAAGAGAAGTAAAGAAAGACTAAACACAAATGCTTACAGGTATCTATGTCTATCCTTATCAGTCATAAATTCCTATTTGGAAGCCCATCTTATGGCTTCAAATACAGTTTCCTTACTGAGGTCTTCATTCATGCCTCTAGTTCAGATCTCTCCCTCTGCTTTGTGCAAAACTCTTCCAGACATCACTACTTTGATGTCTAAGAGACATCTCAGAGCTAACATGTCTAAAATAGAACTTTTGGTTTTACCCCCAAATTATGACTGTCTTCCCTATTTCAATAAATGGCTATTTCCATCAGTTGCTGAAGCCAAAATGACATGAATAATCTTTATCAGCTGTTAATTTCAGGCAACTCTCCTTGTGGCATGAAAAGAAGAACTCAGCAGGTACTTTAGCAGATACTCTCCTCTGCCAATTGTTAATCCTGATTCAGTGTCATAGGATTCATCTAAATTGTGTTTGAACAAAAGCCAGTCTTCCAATCAGAGAGCAGATGGGAACTGTCTGCCAGTCATTTGATGGATGCCCCTGAGATGACAGACTTTTAGAACTGGAAGATAGCTTAGAGATCATGAAATAATCCAAGGCCCTCATTTTAAAACGTGTGAAACTGTTGTTCTAATAGGTTAACTGATTTACCCTTTCCAAACATAATTTCCTAATCTGGTAATTCAAGTCTTACTTTCAGAAGACCCTTAAGGAATTATATAATAAATTAGTACCAAATCAAGAGCTGGGCTTTTGTTATAAATCCATTATTTTCACTCTATAAAGTAAATCCTTCCCCCTCTTCTTTCTTGCATCTTTTGAGTATTTAAGTCTTCTCAAATTATTCCAGTGACCTCTGCTGTTCCCAAGATAATGTCAAGATTCCAATATTTTCTTCTGTTTAAAAAACATGGTTTGATTTACCGATATGCCAAACTAACAGTGCACCAACTCAAAAGAATGTATTTCATGTTGGTACTTCCTTCACGTCTGTTAGCCCAAAGTGGGTTAATAGCTGCACATTATTTATGTTCAGGTTCTTGAAAACTGACTTTGGACTTGATACATGTTCTAAGTAAAGATGGACATCTCTTGTGGAAAATAAATGGGTATTCAAATTGATAATGCCATGGTAGCTTGGTTATCAGTGGCTATGCTGATTAAGCATTTATGGGGCCCAAGCCAATTATAACCACCCGGCACTCTGTTGCACAAAACATTTAGAGGCTAGAACTGATTCAGTTCCTCCTTATAGAGGGCCTTGCATTCCACAGAGTTACGGGCGGGGAGGTTCAGAGCCAGGCTTTATAATCCATTTAAGAATGCTCCACACTGAATATGTCACCCACAGCAGTTTTCCAAGCTGCTGATGACAGCATAGCGTGCCTGCTGAGACAATAATGGACCCTGACCTCTCCCAGTTCAGGGTTTTAAAATACAACCATAAAACGACAGGGTCCTTGAAAACCCATTCAGACCCTTTTCTCTCCTCTGGGGGAACCACACCCAAACCATTCCAAACATGTTAAACTTCCTCCTGTTTTTATATACTAGCAAAGAGACTCCATAACCTTTTACCACCCTTTGCTGAACACTTACAGAGGGCAGAACTCTGGTGGCAATTCCATCTCTCACTGCAGAACCCTGACATCCCGGAGCTGAAGCCCACTTCCTTCCTGACTGCTGAAACCCAGCTAAGCAGTTCGGAGCGCTCTGCCACGACCCCTAACTAGGTGGACAGGCCTTGACCCGCCTGCTGGCCCCAGGGCACTCGCTGGGCGTGGTCCGGGGCTGCAAAGACGTCCTGGACTTGAGGGACCTGGAGGCACCGCGGGAGAAGGGTGGGCGCGCGCCGCTCTCGCGAGAGTTCTTGAAGTGTGGGTGGCAGGGGACTGGGGAGGAGGAGTAAGGGGAGGAGGGAGAAGCGGGAGGAGCGGCGAGCGGCTCAGCCGCGACGGAGGCTGTTCTCCCGAGAGCAGGCGTGCGGTCCTTGCCCCGCCTTCTTTTCCTTCCCCTCCCAGTGAGTGATTCAAGGCGTGCGCTTACCACTTCCTCCCCCTCCGCCTGCCATTGGAACTAGCAAAGCCGAACAAGTTGCGGCCGTCGAACAGCTGGCGCTCGCCTTCCTCCTCCGCTCCTCTTTTCTTCTCTCTCCATCCCTGGCCGCCGCCGCCGCCGCCGCCCGGAGGCCTAGAGACCGCCGAGCCCGCAGCCCACGCCGCGGCCGACATGAGCTTCTTGTTGTGAGTAGCCAGGCCCCGCGCGCGCCGGCTTTGTTAGGGCGACCAGGGCCGCGGGCCCCCGCTCGCCCTGCCCGGAGCTGCCCGGGCCGGGCGTTCCCACTCAGCAGGTCTCCGGGAGCCCGCCCGGCGCGCGGGCGCTGCCTGACTGCCGTCGCCTCCCCGACCCGCCTCGAGCTCGCTCCGAGTTCTGCAGCCCCCACGGAGGCTCTTTCTCCCCCGACCCCAAGTCCCGACGCACCCCGGTGCCCGGGTCTGCGTGTCTCCATCACCCCGTCTTTCCCTTCGTTCCACTCTTGGGTTGGTTGGTTTGCACGCTCTGCGTAGATGCCTCCCACTCCCCCCGCATGACCCTTATGCGTCGCGTGCCGGGTGGCCTTTCTCCGTTTCGTTTGCGCGTTGCTTTTTTTCTGGATCCCCAGCACAGAAGATCGGGCGTTGTACTTTTCCCTGTCACCCCAGCATCCTTTTAACTTCCCTCTTGGGTTTTAGGAGTGGAAAGTTGGAGGGACAAGCCCTGTGGATGTTACACATGCTTAATGAGGCTTCTTTAGGGTCAGGATCCCCCTCGTGACAGCCCAGGGTCTTGGAGCCTGGAACAGCTCCTTGGCTCCCCGAAGTGCCCTTCCTCCCAGTAGGCTCCCCAGAAAAGTAGGGGCTTTATCTTTTTAGACAGCCACGAGGTAGTCTGGTAGTGTGCCCTGGGTTGATTAGGTCCTCTGGGGAGTTGTTTTGCAGATCATTTGTAAATGCCAACTTAGCGTCACGTTTAGTGCTGGTCACTATTTCATTTACTTATCCTTTATTGCAGACGAGTTTGGAGGGATGGGCGGAAAGACGGGATGGCCAGATGTGGGTACGGAGGCAGCAGACAGCCTCAGGTCGTCTGAAAACAGGACATTACACCCTTGGAATTCCTCGTTTGAAAGCTTCGTTGTGATTCACTTTTGTTTGATCTGTGGTTAGAAAGCTAATAAAAACTTGGAGATTGAAACTCACACCGTATACTCCTTTACTGTTGTGGACAGAATAACCTTTTTCTTCACAATAGCAATAGCAGTTCTGTTCCCATTCTCTTCTTTCCCCACCTGTAATATTTAGTCTTCACATTGGCTCCTGGATCCTGATAATTTAATTAACCCTTATTTTCACAGGCTCCTATGTAGAATATCAATTCTTTTTCAAGTGTGCAGGCAAAACTGAGTCATCACAGAAGGCTAACTGGGCAGGCCAGCTTGCTAACATTTCTCATATGCACTGGAGGCCTGGCTTGTGTCATCCTGTCTAACACATGTGAGTTTGTGAAATTGCTTTCTTAGGCTCATCCTGGAAGTTGATTTTGAGTGTGTCATGCAGGTAGTGATAGATAAGAGGACTGGGTGACTCCATGAAAGTCTGTTTCCTATGTTAGCTTGAAATGAGATTTCCAGGTATCTCAGCTTGAAGCTTCTCATCTTGAGTGTGTTTTACATTGCTGAGGTTTGATTTCTTCAAGAATTTAAAAGCTGTCCTCAAAATAGCGATGTAGATGATGTCTGTAACTGCTGCTAATGGGCTTGTGTCTCTTGGAACTCCTAGCTAAATTGGTTGACGCAGGGAAGAACCATATTTGGCTGAAACTAGGGATGGAGAAAGTTTTGGTGTTTTTTTCTGAATACAAATAGAATAGTATCCTATTTTTACATGGCTCAGTATGTAATAGTTACAGAAATGCAGTGTGTAAGTTCATTTCTCCTGAAGCATATTAGTTACGTAAGAAAAATCTTGCCATAACTAATGTGTGTGTGTGTGTGTGTGTGTGTGTGTGTGTGTGTGTGTGTGTATAAATATATATATATGGCAGGTTAGGGGGTTTGTACTACCTGGGGCACAATTTTTCAGTCAGGTCTCATGTAACAGTTAATATATTCCCAACATTGGATTGTGTTTGAGAGTCCAAGAAAGTTAATCCAACATTTTTGGTTTTGGTTTTTGTCCACTAGTAGTTTCAACTCTAAAGTGAAGACCTCATAGATAGAAATAATAACTATCAAAAGTGAAAGAAGAAAGTTTGGGTTATTTCATCTATGTGTTATTTGATATAGCTTCCTGAATATTATTTCTGTACCAGCAGGTAAGCAGAGAAATTGAGTTGCAGTTTAGAAGTTAGATATAAATATTTTCCCGGACATCTGGGGTGGCTCAGTTGGTTAAGCATCTGACTTGATCTCAGCTCAGGTCTTGATCAGGTTGAGAGTTCAAGCCTCATGTTGGGCTCCATGATGAGCGAGGAGCCTACTTTTAAAACAAAAATGTGTGTGTGTGTACACATTTTTTTTTAGTTCCTAGAAGCTTACTTGTAAGGCTACTGTAAGTGGTTGGAGCTGAGGAAGTAAGAGCATGTGAGATAGGTTTATGAGGGTGCTGACTCATAATTCCCTCATGAGGGCTTTAAGACAGAAGGAAAGAATTATTGATTTAAAAAATCATATATTGTGCCAGGCACTGATGTAGGCACTTGGGTATCATTTATGAACAAAATAGTAAAAAATTCCTGTGTTCGTTCAGTTTATATTTTGGTAAGTGACCATAAACAGTGAATATCAGTAAATTATATCACATGGTAGGAGGATGTAAGTGTCGGGAAACAAAGTAAAGCAGGGTAAAGAAGTTTCGGGATAGAGAGATGAGTAGATTAGGTAATACTCAAAGGGTGCAGTGATACCTTTTGTAGCTTTTGTACAGATGCACAGAATACATTTATAGGGCATGTATAGATATGACTGGGACAGAGCTTTGGTTGTGCTGCAAATTGGCCTTTGTGTATCTTTAATAATAGAGAAACTTCGCAGGAACCTAATTTAACTTTGTAGACTCAAATCTTTAAACATTGTCAGCACCTGCTGTGTGCTAAGCATTGTGGACGATGGGGGACTCCCAGAGTGATCGACCGTTTATAAGGTGTAGTACAGTCATGGGGGGATCTAAAGAATATGGAGCAATTTGTCTGATTTGGGCTGGAAGAAAGCTTCATGAAAGAAGCAATGGAATATAAAACAAGGGTTTTCTTTTCTGTTTTTTTAAGTTTTTTCTTTTGTTTCTTTTTCTTTTTTTTATAACAAGGGTTTTCTAAAAGGGCAAGGGGAACTGGAAGATTTGAGTTAGAAGAAACGTCCTAGAGACATGAATTTGCTTGTGAATTGTACATTTTCAGGTTTGTCCGAGAGGCTGTAGGATCTTGGAGCTAGGTGAGATCTATCAGTAACATAGCTTACTCAGCCTCTTTTTGGTTATTAATCACCAGCTTCAGGTTATTGGCCTGATTATTGGCTTGGGTTAAATCAAAACACAGGCCTCTGGGGTTTTTCCTCTCTTGGCATTTTGTGCATATAAAATTCAGGGAACTTTAGAATCAGAGTGAGTTCTTAACATTCATTTAGGGTGTGTTCACTTAACATATGTTCACTCAAAATATTGAGCATTCTCTGTGTTTCTTGTGTTTTGAAATTGCTAGTCTCTTCTGACCAGTAGAATTTTACAGAAATGTTTAACTTGAAAAAGACTAACGCCTTATTTCCTAATGTAGGGCTACTTGGTTGGAAGAGTTAAAACACTTTTAGTTAACTTTAAAATGGAAGTCTGTAGGAAAGGTGGGTTAGGGATGTGAATGAGTATAAACCAGATCTGTTTTTGTAGAGGAAGAAACAAAGAGATTGGGACAGGAAGGAAATCTTTATTAAGCATTATATGAAGTAACTTCAATGTAAAGAGTAGAAATTTGGGAAAGGAGACCCAGGGATCATAGCTTTGTTTATGTGTCCACCTCTCTCTTCCTCTCTTCTCTTTTCCCTCCCTGCTCCCTCCCCCCAGATCCTAACATCTTTGTTTTTTTAATTTCATTTCATTTTTTAAAATTTAAGCTTATTTCTTTTTGAGTCGGGTGGAGAAGAGAATCCCAAGCGTGGGAATCCCCTGACATGGGGCTTGATATCATGAACCATGAGATCATGACCTGAGCCTAAATTAAGAGTCATATTGTCTTAGTTTTGGCTAGTGGAAGACCTACTCAGGCTGGCTCTTATGTCCCTTTGACTTGTCTCTTTCTTTTTGTGAGCACTACCTAACTTTCTGGCACAACCAGATGTTCCAGGTTTATCTTACACTTTCTCTTCCCTGGCCCTGGTAATGGTTCTTTCTATAAGGGCATTGGTTCTCTTCATTGAAAAATAGTATATAGAAAACAGAATGTAAGTGATAGATATGCTTGTTACTACAGGTGCATAGATGCATTGCTGCTCCTAGACCTTCTCATTGGACAGTGCTAGAAAATAGCATCCACACACATTTACCTGCGCATATGTTTTTTTCTATTTGTGTATATTGGGTAAGTTCACACTAATCCCTGAAATGCTGGGCCAAGTAGCACAGGGTTCCTTTTAGCCTTCTTCTTTTACGTATTTTTCACTTCCTTTTTTGTTAGTGAGAAACCACGCTACCATAATCCTCAACATACGTATTTGCTCAAACCGCTGTATACAGCCATTCTCCTAACCTGGCCACCCTTCTTGTGGCTTGGGCCTCCACATGTCATCCGTGTCTCCTGAGGGTGTGTGGGCCCCTGTTTCAGCCACATCGTGGCTGAAGGCAGCCTCAGACTCCACTGTGTATGGTGTGAGTATGATAGTAATCTATTTTTTTCCTGTGAATCCGATGTTTAGGATCAATACCTCAGAGATGTTAGGAGGATTAGAGATACTGAATGTAAAAGGCCTTGCTCAGTAAATTGTAGTTAAGTGCAGCAGTTCGTTATCAATAACTCAGCAGTGTCATGATTGCTAGTGGCTGTTATGGCTGTTTATTATTTTTTATAAGCATCTTCATCATTTCTGATTACCTAAATCCTAGACAATTTCTGTAGGTTTCTAAGCATATGTATTAGTGCTACTTTGATTTTTTGCAGTTAGAACTTAAAAGCAGGGATTTGAAGGTAAGCAAATATTTAGGTAATAATTCACCTCATAGCCAAGTAGCCTGATAATTATTATTTATAAAGGAAAGGTTGGATTTTCTTTTATTGCTACTATTGTTTTCTGTTTCAGCCTAAATCCTTTTGTTCTCAAATTGGAATTTGATGAGAATAGTTCAGTAATTGTAGTATTGGCTATTAGAGGAATATTTTTTGTGTATGTTTCTTTGTAGAAATAGATAATGGTATAACTTAAATACCTCCTTAATATTCACTGTAAATATGGGATAATTAAGTGGAAGCAGTAGGGGTAAAAACCTTTTATGGCACCTTTTCCAGTATCTTGGTGCCTAGATGTGTTTTAGGCAGAAGAGCCACAGCATGGCCTTTCTGCTCTGTAGAGAATCTGTTTATTAGTGCCCTGTAGCATTAGATTTAACTACTGAAATAGCTTTTTGTTTAAAAACTCCCTGTGGTTCTAGTTTTTACTCACGTATGTCTGGTTCCATTCTTCCTGACTCTTCCCCACATCCTGCCAAATGTTTAGCTGGCCCTTTTATTTTCAGCTCTTAGAAATTTCACGTCTGAATCTGTGAACAACAAACTGATTTGTCAAAACTGAATTCTCTCTACTGGAAAATAGGCATTGTTTTGAGGACTGCTGATGTCTTTAGCCTATGGTTAACTCCCAAAGGGGTCTTATCAGTCAGCCTATTTAACTCTTTAATCAGTCCTTCACCAACTTTGTCTTTTTTTTTTTTTTTAAGTAAACTCTACCCTCAACATGGGGCTTCAACTCCCAACCCTGAGATCAAGAGTTGCTTGCTGTACTGACTGAGCCAACCAGGCACCCCAACTTCGTCAGTTTTTTTTTTTTTTCATTTTTAAACAGTTACATTCAAGTTAGTTAGCATATAGTACAATATAACACTTAGTGCTCATTCCAACAAATGTCCTCCTTGATGCCCCTTGCCCATTTAGCCCTTCCCCCCATCCAGACCCCTCCAGCAACCCTCAGTTTGTTCTCTGTATTTGAGAGTCTCTTATGTTTTGTTCCCTCCCTGCTTTTATATTATTTTTGCCTCCCTTCCTTTATGTTCATCTGTTTTTGTATCTTAAATTCCACATATGAGTAAAGTCAGATGATATTTGTCTTTCTCTGGCTGACTTATTTCACTTAGCATAATATACTCCATCCACATTGTTGCCAAGTAATATTATTTTTGATTGCCGAGTAATATTCCATTGCATACATTCACGTGTGTGTGTGCGTGCACGCGCGCGCGCACACACACACACACACACACACACACACCACATCTTCTTTATCCATTCATCAGTTGATGGACATTTGGGCTCTTTCCATACTTTAGCTATTGTCAATAATACTGCTATAAACATTGGGGTGCATGTGCCCCTTTGAAACAGCACACCTGTATCTTCTGGATAAATACCTAGTAGTGCAATTGCCAAAGGTTGTTGGTTTTTTTTTTTTTTTATGTTTATTTATCTTTGAGAGAGAGAGAGAGACAGAGTATGAGTTGGAGAGGGGCAGAGAGAGAGGGAGACAGAATCCGAAGCAGGCTTCAGGCTCTTGAGTTGTCAGTGCAGAGCCCGATGTGGGGCTTGAACTCACAAGTGTGAGATCATGACCTGAGCCGAAATCAGATGCTCAACCAACTGAGCCACCTAGGTGCCCCTGGTTTTTTGTTTTTTTTTTTAAGTTTATTTATTTATTTTGAGAGGGACAGAGACAACACGAGCAGGGGAGGGGTAGAGAGAGGGGGAGAGAGGATCCCAAGCAGGCTCTGTGCTGCCAGTGCAGAGCCAGCTAGCTGTAGGGCTTAAACTCATGAAACTGTGAGGTCATAACCTGAGCTAAAACCAAGAGTCAGACATTTTTCTTTAAATAGTTTATTGTCAAGTTGGTTTCCATATAACACCCAGTGCTCATCCCCACAAGTGCCCTCCTCTGCCCATCACTCCCCTTCCACTCCCCCCCCCCACTCCCATCAGCCCTCAGTTTGTTCTTAGTATTCAAGAGTCTCTCATGGTTTGCCTCCCTCCCTCTCCCCCACTATTTTTCCCCTTCTTCTTCCCCACGGTCCTCCATTAAGTTCCTTCTAATCCTCCTATACATGTAAACATGTGGTATCTGTCCTTCCCTTCCTGCAAGAGTCAGACATTTAACTGACCAAGTCACCCACATGTCCCCCAACCTTGTTAGTTTGTAATTTGGTAAATGACAAATTATCAAGAACCAAAATAAATGTTGTTTTGTTTTTATTTTTTTTTCAAACTACAGTTACAGCCAAACTATCCAAAAAAGTACAGTTCTGAGTTGCTAGGCATTTGGGAACCAAAACGTACCTCAATTCAGATGTATTGATTTTAGCTTTTGCTAAGTGGGAACATAGTTTGGGTGTTGGGACTACATTGTTTAGTGATAACAATCTAGAGATAACTTTACTTTTTTTTTTTTAATGCCATTTAACATTTAGAAAAAAGTATCACTGTCCTTTTGTAGCATCATTGGGAAGAAAGGCTGCTGTTGGCTCTCTGGTGACAGAAGAGAGCCCAAGACTGGGGAGATTCATATCTCTACATAATTGTAAATCTTGATAAGTCTGCTTTGGACCCTTAAAAGTGTGGAGCTTTGGCATCACCTAGGAAGAGCATGTTAGAAATGCAAGATTTGTTGGGGCGCCTGGGTGGCTTAGTCGGTTAAGCGTCCGACTTTCGCTTAGGTCATGATCTCGCGGTTCGTGGGTTCGAGCCCCGCGTCGGGCTCTGTGCTGACTGCCAGCTCAGAGCCTGGAGCCTGTTTCAGCCTGTGACTCCCTCTCTCTCTGACCCTCCCCTGCTCATGCTGTCTCTATCTCTCTCTCCTAGAAAGAAATAAAACATTAAAAAAAAAGAAAAAAAAAAAAAGAAATGCAAGATTTGCTAGGTGAAAAGAACATTCAAATTTGAGAAGTTTTGGATGGATAACAGTAAGTGGATAATGCCTGTATATTGAACTAAATGATTCAAAATAAGGTAAAGAAGAAAAATCCTTTGGAATCAGTATAATATACCTCTGTTCTTGAGAAAATCTGTGAGGCCCTGACAAAGTTTCTGTGCTTGACCAAACTTCAGTCTCTTGAACCTTCTCCTAGGCTCATCTTTGCACTTCCTTAAAGTCTAGTTTTAGCAAGAACCTTGCTTGGTCAGTTTAACCAGAACACCCCTCCCGCAGCCTCAGTTATCTGATTTAGCTTCTTTTATCTTCCACTGTCCCTCAGGTGATATTTGATCACCCTGGCCTGTCTTCAGCAAGAGTCCCATTAGATCTGTTTAGCCAGAACCCTCCTAATCCCGAGGTTTCTTCCTAGTAATTTTCTTTTTTTTTTTTTTTTGAGTTTCCTTTCTTTTTATTTTTATTTTTATTTTTTTTTATTTTACAAATAGTTTATTGTCAAATTAGTTTCCATCTTCCTAGTAATTTTCTGTCCACTCATCCCCGTAATGTCTCTTGGCTATAATTCCTACTTGCGCATTAGATTTGAATCCAGCCTCCCCTAAGCTTCCCCGACCCCAGTAAAATCTCATCCCATTGTAGTGGTTCCTATATTTATCTCCTTGTACTCCCAAGGAGGTTAGGCTCCTTAGTTGTCTTTGCACACTTCTGATTATTTAAATTATTAGTTAAGGTCCCTCCTCCACTTCTGGACTGTAAGTTTAATAGGGTTTATTCACTACTTTATTTCTCAGAATGTTAGTGCATTGGTTGCCAAGTATGTCACTTACATATATATATATGTATTTTTTTTTTAATGTTTTTTTTTTTTATTTATTGGGAGAGAGAGAGAGAGACAGCGTGAGCAGGGGAGGGTCAGAAAGAGAGGGTGACACAGACTGAAACAGGCTCCAGGCTCTCAGCTGGCAGTCAGCACAGAGCCCGACGCGGGACTCGAACCCACGAACCGCGAGATCATGACCTAAGCGAAAGTCGGACGCTTAACCGACTAAGCCACCCAGGCGCCCATATATATGTATTTTTTAATCAACTAACGGAAAGAGTAATAGTCTATGAGTGAGGAGACCTGAGTTTAAAAGTCTTTGTTCTGTCACCAGCCATGTGACCTTGGGCACAAGATTTAATTTCTTAGGTTCTGTTTTCTCTGTCTACTGGGTAGAAAAGAATGCCTTTTTGAGGATTGAAATTCTCAAAACTTTGAGAATTGAGAGAATGTGTATAGTTTTCATAAACCAGAGAGTCCTATACAGACACTGTTATTATCCTTGCTTACTAAATTCCCCATCCCAGTATATAAACTCTTTCTGCATTCCAAATTTTATTTAGCTATCTTACAAATGAATGGTATTATTGTATAATATGATAGATATTTATTGGACACCTGTGTCTAAAGCAAAGTGTTTGCTGGTGGTAGAAGAGGAAAGGTAGGGGGTCAGAAATAAATAAGATGTGGTCTCTGTCCTCAAGTATCTTTGAAGGCCAGTATGTCACATGGATACATTCCTCAAGAGTTGCTTTCAACTCATTTTAAGTCCACTGGCTAATGAAGGTTAAAGATTATTATTATGTTGCATTGAGTATACAACTTTTTTGGGTAAAAGAATGAAATAGTTGCATTCGGTGTTTATAAAAGTCATATATTGAGAGCAGCAGAAATTTTGTAGATGTGTGCTTCTGTATTTTTAGGTAGAGGCCGTTTCTAGTGCATGGATGTGGGTTCCTTCCTTACTTGATTTTGGCATCGCTGCCACTATTGCTCCACTGTAGCACTGCATTTTTTAATAGGGAAAGGGAGTGGCTGGAATCCTTTGGACCACTTTTTTCTTGCAGTTCACTTGGATTTTTCAGGTAGAGATTGGAGTGTGCGGGCAGTGGTTGGCAACATCCCAAGGCATGGAGAACGTCTGTGATGTGGCGTTTGCTTACCACTCCAGCCTCATTTGTGCCTTCCTGCCATATTCTCCCTCGCGGAGCCCAGCCATTTTATTTGCATTTCTTTCAGCGTGCATCCCTCCCCTGCCTGCCTGCCTTTGTAAATGCTGTTCCTGTTCTTCTGGCTGGACTGCCCTTCTTCTTCCCACTCTCATTTCTTCAGTTCAAGAGCCAGCTCTTTCCCCTTGACTTGTGCCCCCTTTCCAATTTATTGGATACCATTTCCTATTCCTTCATAATCTATATTATAGCCCTTATCAAAAAAACTGTACTTGTCAGTTTTCTGGCCTTCTTCATCAGAATCTGTGACCTCTTTAAAGATAACAGCAATTTCAAAAGCTGTTTTTAAATCTCTATCACCTAGCATAGTGCCTCATATATATTACATACTTAGTAACAAAATTGTTTTTAAAAATCAAAGACATTTTCAAGTATTTTCATGGTGGTAGGTGGAAGTCTGGGTGATTCCTTTTACTCTGCTCTAATTTTGACTTTTAAGAGACTTCTTAAAGAACTCTTAAAGAACTCTACTTAAGAAGTAAGTGGCTACTGTGCACAGAAAGGTTTGGAACACCTATTTATTGGATCTTTATCTCACAATTTTGTAGAGACCTTGTTGTTTTACCCCTTTTTCAGGATTGCTATATGCCAGGCACATGTTTCCTACCTGCCACTGTGAATTGTGTTCCAATAGCAGTAAGAGACAGTTCCCATTTCTCTGTATCCCGCCACCATTGCACTAAGAAGAATATCAAGAAAACTTCTTGGCTTCTTGGGCTTTTCATAGTGATACCAAGTAAACAAGGGCAAAGATTCTTCTGAAGAAACTGTCCCCTTTATTTCTTAGGATACAGTTAGGACGCCGTTAGACTTTTCCTGCCTTTATTTTAAAAGGGAAATAATATTCCCTTTATTTTAAAAGGGAAGTAATATATTTTGTGTTATAATCTAGAATGGAGCTCTTTGTTAATAAATGAAATTTAAAAATCAACAACCATGTAAAAAATAATAGAATATAATTAAAATTTTTTTTGTTGATAAATGTTACACATGTTTATCAGCAAAGTCACAAAATTAAATTTTAAAATATTAATGACTTCTTAGGAAAATATTAATTTTCTCCAAGATCTTTATGGATTATAGTCTGTAAAGGGAGATTTTCCAAAATGAAATATTTAACTCTAATTGGATTTCTTATTTCTTAGTTACCTTTCTGATATTTTAGTGCAGATAATAAACTGATAATTTAATGCAAATAATGAACATGTTTGGGAGGCAGATGGCATACTTGGAGCTGTAAAAATGACTTATAGATTCTGGACAGATTTAAAGCTGCTTTTCGCCAATTCCTCTTAACATATTTATTGCTTTTCTTACGGGGTCTGATAGAGATCTCTGCCAGGGTTTTTCTCTCTGGGTTATTTCAAGGTAGAGAATTTTTTCTCCAAAACATAAGTAAATAGTAGTGTCCAACTGCTGTTGAATCTGATGAAATGGTCATAGTTTTGAGCATTTACAGGTTGACTGTTATAAGCATGAGTAAGTTATATGATACAACATCTCAAATACTTTTATCATTTTATCAGTATGTACTTTGCATATTTGTATATATGAGAAACCCTTCTAATCTTAATGAATTTGTTCCTTTTTCTTATGGTAGTTCTGATACTTACATTTGCTGGTGGTAAGGAAGGATTTTTTGCAGTTTTCTGTATTATTTCTTTTCCTCCTCTTTGATTGTTTTCAGTTTGTGTTATCCTTTCTTAGTTTTAAATGGCTACATTTAAAGCCCACTGCAGGTACTAGGGAGCATTGCTGAATGCTGAATTCCAGATAGCACAAAATGTCATTTTTGCAGTATTAGGATTAAAAGGACTTTTTTTTTTTTTTAATTGTACCATTCCTTGAGTTTTATATAGCTCTTTCCCTGCCTTGTGTTCCCAAGTTTGACTGCATCTATATTATTTTCAGAGGGGCTTTCCTGACATCATGCTGGTAAATGACAAGTGTTCTTGTTAGCTTCCCTTTAGGCGATTGATTGTCCTGTGCTTGGGTGCTGTAAGCTCATGCTTAAATCATTGGTAATCTGAAAAATGGAAACCCTTGCTTCCCAACAGAAAGGGAGAATGAAACAATCTTGAAGAAAAGAAATATTTTATCTGCATTCTTCTGTAGAAGAATTCAGTTATTCTTGGGGGCACCTGGATGGCTCAGTTGGTTAAGCTTCCAACTTTGGCTCGGGTCATGATCTCATGGTTTGTGAGTTTGAGCCATGCGTCAGGCTCTGCACTGACAGTGTGGAGCCCACTTGGGATCCTTTGTCCCCATCTCTCTCTGCCTCTCTCAAAAATGAATAAATGTTTTAAAAAAATATTTAAAAAAAAGAAGAAGAATTCAGTTGTTCTTGTGATCTGCAGATGTACTGTAAAACAGTATGTCTAGAACCTGTATAGGCCCCTGTATGTCAGGTTCAGAGAGGTAGGACTTAGAATTTAGGTGGTGGTAGTACAGAATTTAAGTGGGGGCAAAGTCATTGTACCTTTGTGCCTTTTCTTCTTATTTATAAAAACAGTTTTATGTTTAACAATTTGCAGACTTCTTCATGGTGTACAAGATTTCTGATGACTTGTGGAATTCGTAAGAATGAGATCAGATCTCTGGGTAAATAATTTACAGTTTCAGGGTTGGAAAAGATTTTAGTTCACCCTCTTATTTTTAGATAAACTAGTTGATACTCTGGGATCTTGTGAACAAATTCTAATGAGACTGGATCACACCGGGAATTCCAGGTCTCTTGTCATTTTAGTTGAAGTTTTTGGCATTACATGACTTTTTTAGTCTTATTAGTTGCTTGTTGAAAATGTACAATATGTGGGTATAACTCAAGCTTATGTGTATGGATGGGGCTTTGTTATAAAGGATAAACAGTTAGTATGGATATATTTAACTGGTATTCGTTATGGAGAGCTGACTGCACTGGTGTTTCTTTACATTTCTATGCCTATCATTTTGTATTCAGAACCATCCTAGGTGGTAGGTGATAGAATTTCTTTTTTTTTTTTTTTTTAAATTTTTAATGTTTATTTATTTTTGAAAGAGAGAGAGCAGGGGGGTAGAGAGAGAGGGAGACATAATCCTCAGCAGGCTCCAGGCTCTGAGCTATCAGCACAGAGCCCCCCGTGGGACTGAATTCACAAACCATGAGTTCATGACCTGAACTGAAGTCGGATGCTTAACTGACTGAGCCACCCTGGTGCCCCACGATTTCTCTTTTTTGTAATCATAACGATGAAGTAGCTTCCCTAAAGTCACATAACTAGTACAAGCCAAATAGGGGATTCCAGGCTACCCAACTGCAAAAATTAAGGTTTCCATTATTCCATGTGAAGTAGGTAATGCCCCGAGTTAAATAGTAACAGTAGATGGCTTTTATTGATCTTTGTGCCAGGTGTTGCATTAATGTTTTTTAGTCTCTGGTTTCTAATTCTTGGAACAACTGCAGCGCAGTGCTTTCTGCATTTTGTGGATGACGCAAATAAGGCTCTAGGGACGCTAAGTGAATGAATCTAAGTGTCTCACTAAGTAGTGGAGGCACAGCGTTACTCCAGGGCCATAGGACTGCGGTTAGCAGCCAGTGTCCTCCCACCACCCTGTGCTGCATGCTGCTTTTACAGATCTCAGCTCCATATGTACTTCATTCATGGCTTTTGGCTTTTTCAGGGACCATTGGTATATCAGAGTGATTGAATCTGGCAAAGTTGCTAAGGTGAAGGAGTGTTTTTGAAACAATTTGATAATAGCTAAGCAGTAGCAGCCCCCAGCTAATGAACCATTAGAATGAGAAGTCTCCACATAAATAGGTGATTTGGGCTTACCAATTTATGGTGTACAGGAAATATAATATTATGAGTCATAAATATATTGCACAGTATGCTTTGATTTTAAAGATAGAACCGTTTATTAACATTTCTGTAAATAGTCCATTTTATTGCCAAGTTTTAATAAGCATTCACAGTGTCTTTTAAATTAAACTTTTATACTTTTAAAAATTTATTTTGGTTGGTATGTATTATACATGTGCATGATTTAATTTAGAGTTAAATAGTTCTGTAAGGCTTGTCATAAAAACAACCCCTTTTTTCCTGCTTCAAGAAAACTCTTTTACCATTGTTTGATCTCTTTTACTGATTATTTTAATTTCTTACCTCTGTAGTGTTACTTATTTTTTTCATTTTCAGTCATTAATTATTGAATTCTTTTTCTTTTTTTATTGAAGTATAATTGACCTATAGTATTACATTAGTTTCAGTTGTGCTGCAGAATGATTCAACATTTGTATGCATTGCAAAATGATTACCACTGTAAGTCTAGTGTCATCAAAGTATGATTCAGTATTATTTACTATATTTCTTATGCTGTGTATTATATTCCTGTGACTTATTCATTGTATAACTGGAACAGACTTTGTAGTTTTTAATCCCCTTCACCCATTTTGCACTTCTCCCAATCCCCTTCCCTCTCCCTGGCAACCACCAATCTGTTCTCTGTATTTATGTGTCTGGAATTTGTTTTGTTTTGGTTTTTAGATTCCACAGGTAGATGAAATTATGCAGTATTTGCCTTTCTCTAACTTATTTCACTTAGCATAATACCCTACAGGCCCATCCATGTTGTAGCAAATGGTAAGATTTCATTCTTTTTTTATGGCTGAGTAGTACTTGTGTGTATTACATATTTTTTTTAATTTATTTTTTTATTTTAGAGAGAGAAAGCACAAGCAGGGGAGAGGGGCAGAGGGAGAGAGAATCTTAAGCAGGCTCTGTGCTCAATGCAAAGCTGGATGCAGAGTTTAATCCCATGACCGCGGGATTCTGACCTGAGCCTAAATCAGGAGTCAGACACTCAACCAACTGAGCCACCCAGGTGCCCCTGCCATATTCTTTATCCAGTTGGTCACTGAAGGACACTTAGGTTGTTTCTATATCTTGGGTATTGTAGATAATTCTCCAGGAAACATAAGGGTGCATATATCTTGTTGGTTTCCTGTTTTTCTCCCCCCTTGGATGGATACTTAGTAAGTAGTGGAATTGCTGGCTCATATGGTAGTTCTTTTTTTTTTTTAAGTTTATTTATTTATTTTGAGAGAGAGAGGGAGAGAGAGAGAGCACAAGTAGGGCGGTAGCAGAGAGAGAGGGAGAGAGAGAATCCCAAGCAGGCTCTGCAATGTAATTGTTGAGACTGATGCGGACTTGAACTCACAGACCATGAGATCATGACGTGAGCCCAAACCAAAAGTCGGACGCTTAACCGGCTGAGCCACCCACGCGCCCCTATTTTAATTTTTTGGGGAACTTTCACGCTGTTTTCCATAATGACTGTAGCAATTTACACTTCACCAATAGTGAACACATCTCCTTTTTCTCCACATCCTCACCAATACTTGTTATTTCTTGGGTGTTTTTTTTTTTTTTTTTTTTGATAATAGCCATTCAGACAAATATCAGATGATACCTCACTGTGGTTTTGATTTGCATTTCCCTGATGATTAGTGATGTTGAGCACCTTTCCATGAGCTTGTTGGCCATCGGTGTCTTTTGTGAGCCACCCAGGCACCGTAGTTTCTCTTTCTTATATACTATCCTGTTCTTATTTCATGAAGCAATATTTTTTTCCTATCGATAGTATATAGTTTTTTTTTGGAACGGGGTCATTTTTATTCTTCTGCATCTTTTATTCTCTAGGTTGCTTTTTTCTATTTTAGTGTCTTCTTTCATGTTAGAGACTCCCGACAAATGCCTGGTAACTCTTTTGCTTTCTGCTTTTATTTACAAGTAGGACAACTGAAAAGCTAAGTGGAATCTGTGTACCTGTGTATGAAGGGCGTGTTAACTGTGGTCTTTGCTGAAGGCAAAGGCTGTTTCCTTGAAGAACTCCTGGTATGAATCTTTTTAGGTCTTTGTACATGGTATGGTCAGATTTGGCAGCAAGAGCTCTTCTGGTGTTTGTCTGATTTTTTTTTTTTCAAGTTTTTATTTAAACTCTAATTAACATACATGGTAAATCGGTTCAGGTGTAGAATTTAGTGATCCATCACTTATATTGCTTAGAGATTATTATCTTGGCTGCAAGGTTTTGGGATCCTGCAGGGGCTGGAGGTTGGAGGCTATAGTGGTCTTGACGTTGATTTTTCACACTCCTCTAATCTCCCAGTGTTAGGTGTGGTACATTTGCCTCCAAGTGTGCCTTATCTCCTAAGCCAGACACCCTCTCTGTTTCGCCCTTTTCGTAGAGTAACCCTTTAGCTCCTAGTCTTTTCTTAGGATGGGTATAGTACAGAAGCCCGTTGTGTAGATTGCAGAGGGAAGCTGGGTGTGCCATTTCTTAGACTGTGAAAGTCTTGCTCTATCTTCATTCCCATTTCCAAAGTATCCTACTTATTTAATTCCTGAACCTTTTGTGGGATCTATAGTGTAAATTGGGTTGCTTCTAAATTTAGGATTAGGTTTCCTTAGGTATGTTAATCCAGTGATTTATTCACTACTTTATAATGAAAGAGAAGACATTCTCTTTGTCATTTTGGGATTATGATTTTTTAAAAATTGACTTTATTATCATTTTGAGTAGGAAGTGGAAGCTAATGTGTATTTGTAGCCTACGGTTTTCAACAATTGCTCTTTAAAATGGTCTTCTTAAAGGTTCTAATTTTATTGCCATATTCTGTTAAGCGTTGACAGTTGTGTGGTGTCTGTAAGTGAAAAGAATTTATGTCACTATGTTAAATTACTTTGTTTTTTGATTTGTTTCTGTTTCAGTGATGTCTTAGTGGATAATGAGTCTAAAAGTCCTTTTTCCAACTAACAGTTCCATAACTCATTTTTACAAGAAAACAGATTAATCCGAATTTGAGGTGTAAAGAACTATCTTTTATTTATTATCTATTATCAGCCTTCAGTGATATTCCACATTATTCAGGTTATACTTCTGAAGTATGCTTTAGCAAATCTCATTTAAATCTTTAATGTCTTTGACTTTAATTATGCATTGGTTAAAATTTACCTCCAAACCAGAAATGATCTCTGTTTTGTGTAAAAACAAACAAAAACCAATCAACTGCATTTGAAATTATAGGAGAAAATGATCTATAAGTTTTGTATTCATGTTTCTGATATCTTTCTCCAGCTCCAAGAAATAAAGGGAATAAAAATTTTCCCATTTTCCTGGACCCTATCTCTATTTATAGGCATTGCCATAAACTTCCTTATGTTCTTTTTTTTTTTTTTTTTTAATTTATTTCTAGGAGAGAGAAAGCGCGAGCAGGGGAGCATCAGAGAGAGAGGGAGACACAGACTCTGAAACAGGCTCCAGGCTCTGAGCTGGCAGTCAGCACAGAGCCTGACGCGGGGCCCGAACCCACGAACCGCGAGATCATGACCTAAGCGAAAGTCGGACGCTTAACCGACTAAGCCATCCAGGCGCCCCAAACTTCCTTATGTTCTTAAGACTATTAATTTACTGCACCTAACTTCTTACAAATGTTGTTTTGAACTTTGAAGTATTATACAAATATGATCAAAGCTTTCTTTAGAGTCACTGTTTAATAAGGAATAAACCATAGGATATAGATTATTTTTCATTGAATAAAAAGGGCCTGTGCTTATTCATCCTGAATGTCTATGTGGTTTTATCCCAAAGAATACTTGTCTAGGATTAGAAAATAAATGTGGAGCTCATGGAAAATTTCACAAGACCATGAATGTTCTCGTGATAGGCTGAGAAAAAGGAGACAGATTAGGCCAGGAGTTCTTTATCTGGGTTTTTGAACATGTTTTAGCGCCTCCCTGAATTCCTGTATGCAAACTGTTTTGCCTCTTATGTCTCTAGAGAGAAAGTTCATAAAATGTCTTTCAGATGATCAGAGGCTCAAAACAGTTGAACTAGGGGCAAAGAAATCAGTAAAGAAAAAATGTTGTTTATGTTTAAGAACATCGTGGAAGGTATATTTCTATATTATGTAGCTCAGAGATCTGTCTTAGGCCCATGATCACTGCTTCAGGTTTATCTTTACTTTTGTTTTATTGAAGTATGATTTACAAACACTGAAATGCTCAGACCTGAGGAATATAGTTTGATTAGTTTAGACAAGTGTATATAAACTCTGTGTAACCCATACCCTTTTTAAGACCCAGAACATTTTCATCACCCCAGAAGTTACCTAAAGTAAAAAAGCAAAGGCCATCCTTTGTAGCTCTTTGATTTAAGGACAGACTTCTACTTTACATAGTCCTGGAAAACCTATTAGCTAAATGAGTTGCTTAGCCTTTTTTTTTTTTTTTTAATGGTAAGTGCCCAATGTGGGATTTGTACGCACATCCCCAAGATCAAGAGTCACATGCTGTACTGACTGAGACAGCCAGCCTCCCATAAATGTTAGTTTATTATTTATTTTGTTATTTATTATATTTTTTTAAGTAGGCTCTACACCCAATGTGGGGCTTGCACTCAGCACCCTGAGATCAAGAGTCACACACTGAACCAGCTGGGCCAGCTGGGCCTCCTGTGAGTTGCTCAGCCTTTACGGAGGATCTACTGTTCATACTTGCTGCTCATTTTTCCCCACTGGACAACATAGCTTTTTGAACTATGGTGATCTTTTAGGTGACCAAAGTACTGAGATGATAATGAAGTACTTCACCTCCTAGGATCCTAAAGAAATTAGCTCATGTGAATTCTTATAGTTAATCCTGTTCCTCATTTCCACAGTGGTTAATCAGTCAAAATCTGACATAACATCATGAGTGAAAGAGCTTTAATAAACTTTCCTAAAGATAGTAGTAGTTCAAGGGGTAACAATTTTTAGAAAAATTAACAATTATCTATCATTTATTGTATTAAAAGTAGCTTCTGAAAAAATACCCACATGAACAAGGAGTGTAGGGCCTGCTCTTAAGTACATGGCAAAAAGGGAGACAGACTAGTTAACATAACTTTCAGTTTGGTAAATATAGAAACAGAAGACTGTACAGAGTACAGTAGTACCTGAAAGAAGGCATGTTAATTCTTTAGGGGATGGCCAAGGGCAGTTTCTTTGAGAAGGTACCTAAGTAGGTTTATGTCTGAATAATTGAGAGAATTGGTTATATCAGCCAGCTTCTAATTTTCCATCTGTCAGTACCTTTAGTGAGCCTTAAAATGGGTAGAGACTAGAGATTTGGTAGAGATTTGGGAGGCCTTCTTGAGAAAACGAGTAAAAAATTATGAATACAAAATTAAGTAGCAAAGTAAATGCTTAGAGTAAGAAAAAAATCACAATAAATTACATATTTAATAAAGCCAAGTCAGTGGATATCACAAAATACAGAAAAATAACAGTTTTATTAACTGCCTGATATACCTTAATATATTTATTTATATATATATATTTTTGACTGCATACTTAAAAAAAATTTTTTTTTAATGTTTATTTATTTTTGAGAGAGTAAGAGACAGAGCACAAGAGGTGGGGAGGGGCAGAGAGAGAGGGAGACACAATATGAAATGGGCTTCAGGCTCTGAGCTGTCAGCACAGAGTCCGATGAGGATCTCGAACCCACGAACTATGAGATCATAACCTGAGCTGAAGTTGGATGCTTAACCAACTGAGCCACCCAGGTGCCCCGACTGCATACTTTTTGACTTCTTATGTCAATTTATAAAATAGGATTACTGTTTTCTGTAGAGAGAATAGATTATTCTATAGAGCAAATAGATTATTTCCTTCTAGCATTATTGATCAAAATGTGTTTATTATTATTGGTAGCTTACATGAGTTTTAGATTTATAACTCATTTTATTGGTAATGTCATATATTATTTTAAGATTGTTGTTGTCAAGTTTCAGTATATCTCTGCTAAGTTCTTTCCTTAGGTGATGTATAGTATAGTGTTCTTATGTCTCTGCCAATATCCTTTGGAGCTCATATCTAGATGACTGTGGTCCTGCACATTAATGTATGACACCAAATGAGGCAGTGCTTAGGTGGTAAGAATATTCCTGGAAGTCATTCCTACACCTAGACTAGCAATAATTTAATTATACATGGAAGTGACTGAGAAATACACATATTCTGTGAAACCTAAATATTTCTCCACATCAACCTCCCTTTAGCAGAATGCCCAGAATGCTGCATTAGCCGAGAAGGAAGTGTGATGGAGCAGGAGTTAGAGAAAGCAGTCTTAACCAATTGCAATTAGCATTCTTTTGCAAATTTTGTGAAAACATATGACCACGGGAACACATTGTTAGGACTGCTTCCAGTGCCTTGGAAGGGACCCTCCCGTTGAGGATCCCTCAAGCTTAAACTGATAGTGTCAGAGTAAATTCAGTCCTACAGTCTTGAGCTTTAATTTTGTGCTTTGATGATTGCATTTGTTAACTGACTACCAGAAAGATAGTTTAAAACATAGTATGTATACCAGTATACATATGTAGTACTATGCTACTTATATCTGTTATAACTGAATCTATTTTTGTAAGCCCAGGATATGAATTTAGCAGATGTTGTCAGATGTTTGCTTTGCTTTACCATTTTTGACCTGGAATCTTTCTTTTATCAGTTTAGCTCAGCAAAACATTTATTAAAGATCTCTTGCAACCGATGCCTTCTGCTAAGTTCTGGAGATATAGTGCTGACTTAGAAATAGTTCATATCTTTGAGAAACTCACGGACATTGTAAAATTGAGACACGTGATCGTGTCCTGTGTGAACACAGAGAAGACTTCCTTAACACAGTTTAGGTTATCAGAGAAGCCTCCTGAGGAAGATGATACCTGGATTAATTCTTTAAGAATGACTAAAAAAAGAAAGTTCAGGGGCGCCTGGGTGGCTTAGTCGGTTAAGCGTCCGACTTTCGCTTAGGTCATGATCTCGCGGTTCGTGGGTTCGAGCCCCGCGTCGGGCTCAGTGCTGACTGCCAGCTCAGAGCCTGGAGCCTGTTTCAGAGTCTGTCACTCCCTCTCTCTCTGACCCTCCCCTGCTCACGCTGTCTCTCTCTCTCCCTCTCCTAGAAATAAATAAAACATTTAAAAAAAAAAAGTTCAGTTAAAAGTATATGAGATAAGGAGGAGTAGGCTCTATCTGATTTTAACTTCGTATTTTTTTTTCTAGTCAAGCTGGCTTTATTATAAGAATTTACGTTTCCAGCATTTAGAACACAAAACTATGTCACTGGTTGCATTGTATACCTCTTTACTGCTATGTCTTTGTAGGCAAATGATAGACTGTAGGAATAGTAGGTGAATCTTTGCCCTAGTGTTAACCTTGAGATCTGCATCTGATACAAAGATTGTTCCAAGGATCACGTGACTGGCTCAGTCAGTAGAGCATGTGACTCTTGATCTCAGGGTTGGGGGTTTGAGCCCCATGTTGGGTGTGGAGCCTACTTTAAAAAAAAAAAGATATTTCCATTACTGCCAAGACTGCAGACTTTATCCTTTATTGCATCCTTCATAGTGGGTTGCTGTTTTGGATTAAACACCAGGGTAATTCTGCTGTTTTGCTTTGGAAAAAAAGAAAAAGTAATCCTATTATCATAAGTAAGTGCATATTAGCTTTCATTTATTTATTTATTTTGCATATTAGCTTTTAAAGTATGATTAAATTAATTTAGACAATGGGAGGATATGGAAACCTATTTAGTTATTAAATATATACAAAATAACTTCTGGAGATGAAAAGTACAGCATAGAGAATATAGTCAGTAATCTTGTAATATATGGTGACAGATTATGACTACACTATTAATGTGGTGAACATTGAGTAACATATAGAATTGTTAAATCTGTATGTTCTACATCTGAACCTGACATAACATTGTATGTCAATTATATTTCAATAATAAAAAAGTATATAAACAACCTCCTCTGTCCTGTCCACCCCCAGTAGGAGCAGTAAGCTTGCTTGGAATTGCTGAGATGTCTTGACAGTTTATTTTTTATTTATTTTTTATGTTTATTTATTTATTTTGAGAGAGAACGTGAGTTGGAGGAGGGGCTGAGAGACAGAATCCCAAGAAAGCTCCATGCTGGATCTCAAAACCATAAGATCATGACCTGAGCCAAAATCAAGAGTTGTATGCTTAACTGACTGAGCCACCCAGATGCCCCTGATTGACCAGTTTCTTTTTTTAATGTTTATTTATTTATTTTTGAGAGAGAGAGAGCTGCCACAAGTGGGGGAAGGGGCAGAGAGAGAGAGAGGGAGACACAGAACCCAAAGCAGGCTCCAGGCTCTGAGCTGTCAGCACAGAGCCCAACACAGGGCTTGAACCCATGAAATGCGATGTCATGACCTGAGCTGAAGTCAGACTTTTGACCAGTTGAGCCTTCCAGGGGCCCCTCATTGGCCCATTTTAAGTAGGGCAGGACTGCAAAGGACCCAAGATTAAAAATGAAATTTTGGTATCAGGATTAGGAATTACTGTCCCCAATCCATCTGCTACTTCTCTTGCTGCAGTTAAACTCTTTTAGGTTTGGTGTGGTAAATAAAGACAGCGCATCAGTTTTTTTCTTTAATATTGGGAACAACTACTCTTTGCAATAAGAACAAGCTTTTCTCCCCCTTCAACATTATTATTTAATGACAAGTAAACATTTGTTAGGACTCTGTTACATCCCAGGTTCTGTGTTAGGTACTTGGGATTCAAGGGTGACTAAAACATGATTCATATTCTTGAGTAACTCACATTCTAGTGAGAGAAAGAAAAATGTAAACAATAAAGCATGAGAGGTAATGTTATAAGCTGACTCTTGGTGCATTAGTATAAGTGTGGCAGTAGAATTGCTATGGTCTGAATGCTTCTAATGCCCAGTGTGATGGTGTTAGGAGGAGAGGACTTTTAGAGTGATTAGGTGATTGGGGTTAGTGCCCTTATGAAAAAAGACCCTACAGAGTTCCCTAGCCCCTTCCATCATAAGAAGATGCAGTGAGGAGTGGGCAGGCACCAACCTGGAAAAGGGCCTTCAGCAGGATCTGACAATGCTGGCACCCTGTTGTTGAACTTTCAGCCCCCGAAACTGTGAGAACTAAAGTTTTATTGATTATAAGCCACTCAGTCTTCTGTGTTTTGTAATGGCAGCCTGAATGGACCAAGGGATAAAGTGAGGATTGGTGTTTTACTTCTACGTATACATATACCTGCATGTAAGTGTGCATTTAAATGTCATTCATTCATTCATTGGACATTTTATTATTTATTAGTTATTAGTTTATTTTGAGAGGAGAGAGAGAGAGTGCCTGCATATGTGTGAGTGGGGAGAGGGGCAGAGGAAGAGAGAGAATCTTAAGCAGGCTCCACACTCATTGCGGAGATCATTACCTGAGCTGAAATCAAGAATGGGCCACTTAATCGACTGAGACACCCAGGCGCCCCTCATTGAACATTTTAAAGCTGTTAGTTCCTATGTTGTGCATTTGCTGTGTGATAGCTACCTTAAAACTAAGGTACTTTAAATGTATTCACTCATTTAATTATCATAATGGTCCAGCATAATTGATGATATCATTTCCTGTGTACTATCTAAAAGAGAATAAACACAAAAATACACACCTAAGGTGTTACAGGAGTTGTAAGTTACAATGAGACACAAGAGAGAATGGAGAGTTTTTCCTGGGGGGTTAGGAAATATTTTTATAAAAAGAAGTGATATTTAAGCTCCTTAGATGTTTCTTGGTTGAGATACTGGTGTTATTTGGAATTACTGCTGACTCATTTGCTAGATTGATGTTCATTCTGAGCTCTGCACACACAAGTTTTGGAGACTTCTTTTAACAGTGCAGCACATTGTATAGTATTCTGAAAATGGAATCACTGCTGTTGCATGGAAATCACCCAGATATTTGACTCTGGGCGCTTCCTAAAATCTCTTGTGGTTTCACTACCCATTTACTGACTGGAATAATGACTTTAGTGCTGGGCAAAGGAAACTGCAGCCTCAAAAGCTCAGAGGGTGATCAGAGATGAGCTGTTAAACTTTAGTGTCTTTTCCTGAAGCTGAGATAATGCCTCAGATCACTTCATAGACGTAGAAACTAATTGGCCTTTGTGTGTGAAGTGCTTTATTATTTTCCAAGGATTAGACTATAAAATTTTATGGGGTATTAAATAGTGAATTGCCCAACCCTCTACCTGTTCTTATATGAAGTCTTAAGTTATATTTTATAAACTTAAAGTGTTGTGAACCAGCTTCACAATGAGAGGCAAGCCAGTTAGCAATTTAATATATGAGTACAATATTCCGTAATAATGTGTTAAAGAGCAAGATGTTAAAATTTGGAAGTTTCCATGACTATGGATGTTTGGGAAGCCCTAGACTAAATCATGAACAATTTTCTTTACTAGTATAGGACTTCTCGTAGTTTATAAAATACTCATTTAATAATATACTAGTGCCTCTTTTGGCACTGTGCTAACCAATGAAGATACCAAAATTATTAGTTACCTTCAGTCTGATCTTTTGTCTGAGCCTGAGTCTTGTAAATACAATCGCCTACCTAACATATCCATTTGTTTTTTTTATTTTATTTATTAAAAAAATTTTTTTATAGTTTATTTATTTTTGAGACAGAGCATGAGCGGGGGATGGGCAGAGAGAGAGGGAGACAGAATTGGAAGCAGGCTCCAGGCTCTGAGCTGTCAGCACAGAACCTGATGTGGGGCTTGAACCCACAAAACGTGAGATCATGACCTGATTGGAAGTCGGACGCTTAACCGACTGAGCCACCCAGGCCCCCCTAAAGTATCCGTTTGGATGTCTGCTAGATATCTCAAGTTAACATGTCCCAAACCCTTCTTCCAAAGCCTATCTCAGTATGTGGCCCATCTTCTACCTACTTTAGACTTAAAAACCTGGGAATCCTCCTGGATTCTTAACCACTCTCCAGAAATCATAAAATCCAGTAGTGAGTCTGTTGGTGCTACCTACGAATATTGGAATCTTCTTTTTTCCATCCCTGCCATAAGAGTAGGGATGTTGTCTTTTCTTGTTCAGTGTTGTGTCTCAGCTTAGAACAGTGCTTCTTAGAAATAGGTGATGGTCAGAATATGTTACTTGCAAGAGAGAATGCAAGAGTGGATAAATGGATAAAGAAACTGATTTATCAAGGTGGTGGTGAGAATTATTTTTTAATAATAAAGATCTTTCTTTAAAAAATATAAAAAAAACAGAACTAGAATTTACACACCATAAAACTCATCCTTTAAGTGTACAATTTAGTGGATTTTAGTATATTAAAAAGTTACACAGTCATCATGACTATCTAATTCCAGAACATTTTCATCAACCCCCAGAAGAAATCTTGTGTCATTGTAGCCACTCTTCCATTTCTCCCTCTACAGCCCCTATTTTCTGTCTGTATGGGTTTGGCTGTACTAACGTTCCATATAAATGGGGTTGTACAATATGTGATACTACGTATTTTGTGTCTGGGTTCTTTTCATTTAGCATAGTATTACCAAGATTCACTCATTTATCAGTGGGCATGCTCTAAACTAGGTTTTTTTTAGACTTTGTCACTGTATCTCATCAAGTTTTCTTTTTTTTTTTTTTTTTAAATATTTTTTTATTTATTTCTAGGAGAGAGAGAGAGAGAGACAGCGTGAGCAGGGGAGGGTCAGAGAGAGAGGGAGTCACAGACTGAAACAGGCTCCAGGCTCCGAGCTGGCAGTCAGCACAGAGCCCGACGCGGGCTCGAACCCACGAACCGCGAGATCATGACCTAAGCGAAAGTCGGACGCTTAACCGACTAAGCCACCTCATCAAGTTTTCTTAAAATCTATTTTTTACTGAAGTATAATCGACATATAATATCCTTCTAGTGTCAGATGTATTCTCTTCAACTTTTTAATCTTAACAGAATTCCACAATTTCTGGCCTGCTGATAGTCTTTTCTTCTTGCTTTCTGGCAGTGTTAAGGAACTTATTACTTTCCTGTCATTAATGAATGATAGCACCACTCATAATCATAGCTTAAAAGGAATGTTAGGCAGAAATGTAAGTAGGTATGTTTGTTCAGATTGCTTACTCCCTTGAATTGAAGATGATATTTTTGATACTCAATGCTTTTAGCTTATAGTCTTTAGCTTTGTTGTTTTTAGAACATATTCTACTTGATTTTGGTAATTTCTAACATTTTTTGCTGGTGCATCTCTGCCTTTCTGAAGCATTAGTATGTTTGGCACCCTTTTGGGGGGAATTGCTCTCTGGCAGGATTTTATTTTTTCTTAATGGCAGTACTAAGTATTCATATAAATTAGAAGAGGTATGAGGAAAGGAGATAGATAGTTTGAAGATTGTTTTAAAAATGTGTCTGATAACTCTCTCAGTATGAATTAGTCTTGTGTTGTTTCATAAGTGACTTGATTAAACTGTGGTGATATAGGAAGAAAATTATTAGAAATAATTGGATGGAAGGTAAAGATAAGTCTTCAGTAGTGGGTGAAACAATGAGGTTTAAAGATTTCAATCCTATATTTAAATTCTGGCTCCTTTTATTTACCTCTCTCATAATCTTGAGCAAATACTTAAGTCATGTAAGCTTCAGTTTTTTTACCCATAAAATAAAAGAAAATAATAGCATGTACATCATAGGTAAGAAGATTAAATGAGATATTGCATGCAAAATCCTTCTCAGCACAAAGCCTGCAGTAAATGTTAGTTAATATTAATCATCATTACTATCCCGATGTGGGAGTTCTCAGCCTGAAGTTCACTGGAATTATCAATTAAGAAATATTTATCAAGTACCTGATCTTTAGTATTGGACTTAGGCCTGTGGAAGGAGCTACTGATGTGAATGACAGGTTGGTACCTAGAGGTGGAGCAAAGAGAACTAGTGTTAGTGGAGTTCTTAACACAGGGTTCAGTAGTAAGGTGGATATTACTTTTCCCATTTTATAGATGAGGAAGCTGAGGCTTGGTAATGTCAGATAACTTGTTTAAGATAATTGGCATGTTTTTTAGTGTCAACATATACAGATATCTATTCTTCTAACCCTTACTAATGCCCCTGTTTCAAGTTTTCTATATATCTCTCCCCTCCCCCAATTCCTATAGCCTTAAGAGTCTCCTGTTCAACTTAGAAAGTATCAACTTCATTAATAGTAAAATTAAGGAAATGATAAATGTGACAGTATTGAGATAGCGGGAAATGGTTTATGGGAATGAGGGCTAATCTATTCTTCAGATTCTCAAAGAGGAAATAAATAATGCTGTTGAAATTTATAAAAGGTAGATCAAATTGGATTACAAATGATAAGAGATGTGGGTTCAGGGTTTTCCCTTAGGAGTCAGTTATTTGTCAAACCATCCTGTCTTACTCTATAAACTGATCGGCCTTCAGATGTGAGTAAGAGGATTGACTAGGAGAAACAATCCTGAATTCTGGTTGTTTATTTGGAAAGAAAAGACCCCAGGGTAATGATGTGATTTATTGATGTAACATCCTTATATATAATGTATCATTCATTGTCTAATCAGAAAGCTCCAAATTCTCTTAAAGTTATGATACTGTGTTAGGAGCTGTACAAGAGATATTAGCAGTGGAATCCCTGGCCTCTGAGACTGAAACTGTGTATAGCTATTTTCATACCTTGTTAATGAGATTGTAAAAAGGTACAGTTTATTTGGGGAGAAAAGTAGTCTTGTCCTTCACCATAACAATTTTACTTTTAGCAATTTATTCTTCATATATACATACGTACAAGGTTACTTACTGCAGCATTGTTTATAGTAACAAATAACTGTAAACAACCTAAATGTTTATCATTAAGTGACCGATTAAAATATATTGTACATTGGGGCGCCAGGGGTGGCTCAGTCTGTTGAGCGTCCAACTCTTGATTTCAGCTCAGGTTGTGATATTGTAGCTCACAGGTTTGAGCCCCATGTTGGGTTCTGCACTGACAATGCGGAGCCTACTTGGGATTCTCTCTCTCTCTGCCCTTCTCCTGCTGTCTCTCTCTCTCTCAAAATATATAAATAAACTTAAAAATATATATATATATATTATACATTTATATAAGGAAATACTATTCAATCTTAAAAAGAATAAATTAGATCCACTTCTGCCTTAATATACAATCATCTCCTGGATATATTAAGTGAAAAACATTATTTAGTGTACTGTAGCATGAAATAATTGTGTAAAAACAAAAACAGGCCCAAGCGTTCTTATGCTTGTATAGACATAGACTCTTTGGAAGGATATATAAGATACTACTTCGAGATTCTTCAGATAAGCAGATTTCTTCTGGGGGGGGGTGGTGAGTGGGAGGGTAACATACTTTCTCTTATTGAAAATGTTTTTGAATATTTTCATCAAATGTCTTAAAATGCCATGTGAGATATAAGTATTTGGGCATACATTGTTATTATAAGAGCTCTGTACTCATTGATGAGGACTTTGGCAAATATGCTTTCCTCTTTGTAGTTTTGAACTTGAGGACTCTGTAGGTTGGTCTTTAGACCTAGGAATGAGGAGTCCTCATTTTGACCACCCTTCCAGGGTATGGTGGATACTGGAAGTTTCAGGTAGCAGTTGAAAAGCTGAATATGTTTTTTTTTTAATTTATTTTTTAATTAATTTTAGAGAGAGAGAACATCTAAGTGAGGGAGGGGGTCAGATGGACAGAGAGAGAATCTTAAGCAGGCTCCATGCTCAGCACAGAGCCTGACATGGGGCTCAGTAACATGATCCATACCAAAATCAAAAGTCAGACGCTTAACTGACACAGCCACCCAGGTGCACCAAAACTGAATATGGTTTTGTTTGTTTTTTTTTTTTTAACTTTTTTTTAATTTATTTCTAGGAGAGAGAGAGAAAGAGAGAGAGACAGCGTGAGCAGGGGAGGGTCAGAGAGAGAAGGAGTCACAGACTGAAACAGGCTCCAGGCTCTGAGCTGGCAGTCAGCACAGAGCCTGACGCGGGGCCCGAACCCACGAACCGCGAGATCATGACCTAAGCGAAAGTCGGACGCTTAACCGACTAAGCCACCCAGGCGCCCCTGGTTTTTTATTTTTTAAAGGACAAAGTTGAGGGGGCGTCTGGATGGCTCATTTGGTTGAGAGTCCCACTCTTGGTTTCAGGTCAGGTCATGATCTTGTGGTTCACAAGTTCGAGCCCCTGCTTGGGATTCTGTCTCCCCTTTCTCTTTGCCCCTACCACACTTGTGCTCTTTCTTTCTCAAAATAAATAAACTTAAATTTTTTAAAAGAGAAAGGACAAAGCTGAGTTTGTTGTTTGTTTTTTTAATGTTCATTTATTTTTGAGAGAGAGAAACAGCACACACAGGGGAGGGGCGGAGAGAGAGAGGGAGGCACAGAATCCAAACTAGGTTGCAGGCTCTGAGCTGTCAGCACAGAGTCCAACACAGGGCTCAAACTCACAAACTGTGAGATCATGACCTGAACCAAATTCATATCCCCAACCGACTGAGTCACCCAGGCGCCCCCTGAATATGGTTTTTAAAAAGAACATATAAAAAATATAGAGTATTGAAATGGTTAGGTTATATTGCCTGAATAAAGCTGAAGGGTCAGAGAGAAAGAAACTCAGAGGACTTGAAAACATTTTGGAAGTTTGAGTGTACATGGAAATGAGGAACAGAGAAGGAAGTCAGTAGTCTGCAGGGAACTAGAATCACTTTATAAACATTATCTCATCTCTTAAATTATACCTTCTTGTAAAAAGTTATTTTCCAGACTTTCAAAAAACAAAATAAATTGAAGCCCAGATGATAATTTGTGGTTTCCTAAGTAACATAAAAAGAAAGTAGCAAAATGAGGAATAGAACCTTTTTTCTTGATTTACATGATTAGCATTAGATTGCCCAAACCTTGATATGGAACTACCACCAAAAAATAAAACAGGATTAAAAAATATTCCTTCATAAACTTGATGTGTAAAAGCATTTGTTTGCAAAGTAGGGTTATATTTCCCTCCCATCCAGTCTTAGGAGAAGAGGGCGGGAATGGTGGTTGAATACCACTTTGGATATTGTGCTACCCTTTCCTTTGTTACTCTTGTCATTCTGATTCAGAAACAGGAAGGACAGTGAAAAAGCTAACATTTGCACAGCACTTAACAGTTTAAAAATAACTTTTTTCACATATATTACTTTCTCATTTTACAGCAGATCTGTGATCTAGGCAGTGGTGATGTTTTCTTATTTTTATTAGGCTTTCACTGCTTAAGAAAGAATAGACTCAAGAAAGTTGGGGTATTTGCCTGAGATAACATAGCTGGCCTTCATAAAATCGAACTCAGATTTGTTTTTTCTTTCTACACAAGAATA
This sequence comes from Proteles cristata cristata, assembly GCA_017311185.1. Lineage (NCBI taxonomy): Eukaryota > Metazoa > Chordata > Mammalia > Carnivora > Hyaenidae > Proteles > Proteles cristata. Next base: position 1,171,587 of record JAESUZ010002451.1, read on the forward strand.
AAGTCTTATGTGGTTGATTTACTTAGCTTTGTGGAAGACCAGTTCTGAGTGGAGTATCAATCAAGAAAACATTTGGAAGTCTAAGACTTCATGGCAGAGTGGTTCAATAAGTAGATGGTTTTGGGGGGCAGGTGAGGCTCTGACCCTCCTCTGAGTGCAGGCACAACTCATGTCCTTATAATTCTCATGTGTTCTGCCAGCGCTTTTCAGAACAGCTTGTCACATCCTCAGTTGCTGCATTAACTGGAACAGTGGCTAATTAAAGAGAGTGTATTTAACTTAACACTCTGCCTGAAGACATGCACCAGATTAGTCATAGGAGAGCTATTTTTGTAATTAATCACACATAAATTAGTAAAATGTCTTTGTAAAAAATGTTGGTGAAGTTTGTTTCTCACACTCAATTTTGATAAACAAAGGGTGAGAAGAGTAAGAAAATAAAGTAAGTCTCGAGCTTGGTGTAGGCATAATGATCTTTGTTTTTATATTTTAGAGCTGTTGGGAGAGGATTTGGTGTTTAATGCATTTTCTGATGAAACTGAAAAAGAGTTCCGGTCCAGGGCCTGACTGTGTCTTAATATTTGACGTTCAGATTTACTCTGAGGGCACTGGAAACCCACTGAGTGGTTTTAAGCAAAGGAGGAATGTCTGATCAGTGCTTTTAGAGTTACCTTGGCTGTTGAATAGAGATACCTGGCAGAGAAGGGGGAAGTAATATAAGAACATCAGTTTACTCTAATTAAACACCTGATCAGAGACTTCTGTTTAAAGACAGTGCCATTGCCTTAGAATGAAAAATATGTCATTAGAATCCGATATTTGGGTTGAATTCGGTTTTGGGTTCTTAGTTTATCTCAGGATCCTCAGTACTTTTTGAAAGCTTGTGAGGTAATTCTAATATGTGAGCAGCACTGAGAACTACTCGTTACCTTGGCGAGAACAGGAGAGATCATGGGGCTAAGCTTGGGAGAAGAAGGTAATGAGTGAAAAGCTTTGGAGAGCTTGCAAAGTATAACTTTTGTTTGTCTGTTCTTTTTGGAATTCCCCTTTCATATTCATATGTTCACATGAATGTTTTGGTGGTATGAATTTAGTAACATGAAACTTTACAGAGTTCCCACATACCCAGCCTCTCCTAGTTCTAATTCCTTCTTAACTGTTCCTTTCTGTATGAAGAGAAGAAAAGGGAGGTATTCGGAAGGAATGACTGGGATATAATACAGTTTGATAAGAATTTGATAGCATTAACAGGAGAATCTATCTCTTAAAAACTCTTAAAAACATTTCTAAGACTAGTTTCATTTGATTCACTTAAAAAATGTGTGCGTATGTATGCATGTATCCCCACGAATTGAGAAATTTGATGGGGCGCCTGAGTGGCTTAGTCGGTTAAGCGTCCGACTTTCGCTTAGGTCATGATCTCGCGGTTCGTGGGTTCGAGCCCCGCGTCGGGCTCTGTGCTGACTGCCAGCTCAGAGCCTGGAGCCTGTTTCAGTCTGTGACTCCCTCTCTCTCTGACCCTCCCCTGCTCACGCTGTCTCTCTCTCCTAGAAATAAATTAAAAAAAAAAAGAAGAAAGAAATTTGAGTAAGCCAACCGTATTAATGTCTAGCTACTTATTTGCATGTGTGAAATTCTGGGTTAGGATTGCTGATGCTTCCTGTAACTGGGCAGAACATGTAGCTTTTCGTTTCCACTCTAGGATTTTTGGTTTTATTGACATAAAACTATCTTTAATGAAGGAAATAAATTATTTGTAGTAAAATGAGGGGCTTAGAATAGGGGTGAAAAGGAATAAAATGACCAAAAATGATTACAGAAGTAATATTTTGTTTCTATAGATTATAGCCTATAATCTTGAATCTAATTTATTGTGAACAACTGGATTAGTTAACAGCCAAAAATTATCTTCGTCCTTGGGATTTGCAGCAGGGATGTAGGGAAGGTTTGTAGTTTAGGGTATCAAACAGTAGCTCTAACCATTATTCTGCTGGGATTTAATGTAGCCAGTACAATTTAGGGCTCTTTATTTTTGGACATTAGGATCACCTCACTGTTATTTTATTCAGTAATAAAATATAGTCGACTCTGTTGAAAGTTGTGCCTTAAATATTGAGGTTCTTCTTTTCTTTTTTATTCATAGTGGTAGCCGCTCCTCTAAAACATTTAAACCAAAGAAGAACATTCCAGAGGGTTCTCACCAGTATGAGCTCTTAAAGCACGCAGAAGCCACACTTGGTAGTGGCAACCTCCGGATGGCGGTCATGCTTCCTGAGGGGGAAGATCTAAATGAATGGGTTGCAGTGAACAGTAAGTAGCCGGTTTCTCAGTAAACTCTAAATTAGGTTGATAGCCTTCATTTAGGTTAGTGTTGGGATGCTGTCTGTTCTAGGTTCTAGTTAGCAACTTAATGTTGTAGTATAGTGATACCTCAGTCCACTTTAGTTACCCTTTATGTGACTTTATTTGTGAATATGGGATTTTATTAAATTTTTGTCTCCTGTTATAATGTAATAGAAAGCAAAGAATTACATCTTCAGTGGAGAAAAATGATAATAACAGCAATTAATATTTATGGAACACTAATTCTTGGGCCCTCTGTTCTCTTTTCTACATGGATTTTTATTTCATCTTTATAGCATCATGATGTAGGAACTATTTCCATTTAGTATAGATAAGGAAGATAAAACAGAAAGATTAATAATTTGCCTAGGTTATACAGCTATTAAATGGGCTTAAATATAGGGCTTTTGAATTTTAGAGACTACATTTTTTTAAGTTTTTCTTTTAATTCTAATTAGTTAACATAGTGTTATATCAGTTTCAGGTGTACCATATAGTGATTCAGCACCTCTCTACTTCACCCGGTGCTCCTCACAAGTAGACTACACTTCAGTGACTGTGCTAAATTGCCTCTTTCAGTAGCAGACTCAGTTATTTGTGCCTTTTTTTTTAAAGGCAATTCAAGAATAATCTGATGAAATTAGTAAAATATTTTTATGAGATACTCTTTTTTTGGAGTAGCTTTAAAAATTTTTTTTAATCAGTGTAGTAGCATACAGCATTATATTAGTTTCAGGTGTACAATAGAGTGTTTTCACCAATTCTGTACATTACTTGGTGTTCACCAATATAAATATACTACTCTCTAACCCCCTTCACCTTTTTGACTATCTGACCCCTCTCCCCACACCTCCCCTCTGGCGACCACTAGTTTGTTCTCTATAGTTAAGAGTCTGTTTTTGGTTTGTCTCTTTCCTTTTTTCTTTCTGTTCCCTTTCCCTGTCCCTGCCTCTGTCCCTTTCCCTTTCCCTCTTTGTTTTGTTTCTTAAATTCCACATATGAGGGTGCCTGGCTGGCTTGGTCAGTGGAGTGTGTGACCCTTGTTTTTTGGGGTTTGAGTTCAAGCCCTATGTTGGGTATAGAGATTACTAAAAGAAAAAATAAATTAAAAATTCTACATATGAATGAAATCATATGGTATTTGTCTTTCTCTGGCTAGTTTAACTTAGCATTGTATTCTCCACATCCATCTATGTTGTTGCAGATGGCAAGATTTCATTCTTCTTTGTGGCTGAGTAATATTCCATTCTCTCTCTCTCTCTCTCTTCCTGTCTACACATACACACCATATCTTCTTTACCCATTCATCAGTGGATGGACACTTGGGTTGCTTCCTTATTTTGGCTATTGTAAATAATGTTGCAGTAAACATAGAGGTGCATATATCTTTTTGAATTAGTGTTTTTGTATTCTTTGTGTAAATACTGAGTAGTGGAATTACTGGATCACAAGGTAATTTTGTTTTTAATTTTTTGAGGAGCCTTCATACTGTCTTCTACAGTGGCTAAACCAGTTTTCATTCCCACTAAGAGTGCATGAGGGTTCCCTTTCTCCATGTCCTCACCAACACCTGTTGTTTCTTGTGTTGTTGATTTTAGCCATTCTGACAGGTGTGAGGTGAGATCTCATTGTAGTTTTGATTTGCATTTCCCTGATGGTAAGTGATGATGAACATGGTTTCATGGGTCTGTTGGGCATCTGTATATCTTCTTTGGAGAAATGTCTGTTCATGTCTTCTGCCTGTTTTTTAATTGGATTATTTGTTTTTTGTATGTTGAGTTTGTAGTTCTCTATGTATTTTGGATACTAATCCTATATTGGGTATGTCATTTGCAAATATCTTCCCCCATTCTGTAGGTTGCCTTTTAATTTTGTTGACTGTTTCTTTTGCTGTGTAGCAGCTGTTAAATTTGATGTAGTCTCAGCAGTTTATTTTTGCTTTTATTTCCCTTGCCTTAGAAGACGTATTTAGAAAAATGTTGCTATGGCCAGTGACATTACTTTTGTGCTCACTTCAAGGTTTTTAATGGTTTCAGATCTCACATTTAGGTCTTTAAACCACTTTGAGTTTCTTTTGTGGATGATGAAAAAACATGGTCCAGTTTCATTCTTTTGCACGTAGCTGACCAGTTTTCCCAACGTCATTTGTTGAAGATGTTATCCTTTCCCCATTGTATATTCTTGTCTCCTTTGTCATAGATTAATTGACTATACAAGTGTGGGTTTATTTCTGAGCTCTCTATTCCGTTGATCACATTGATCTATGGGTCTGTTTTTTTGTGCCTGTACTGTACTATTTTGGTATTTACAGCTTTGTAATATAATTTGAAGTCTGGAATTGTGATACCTCCAGACAAGCTTTGCTTGTCTTTTTCAAGGTTGTTTGGCTATCTGGGGTCTTTTGTAGTTCCATACAAATTTTAGGATTATTTGTTCTAGTTCTGTGAAAAATACTAGATAGAGATTGCATTAAATCTGTAGTTTGCTTTGGGTAGTATAGACATTTTAACAATATTTGTTCTTCTAATCCATGAGCATGAAATGTCTATTTCTTTCATAAATATTTTATAGTTTTCAGAGTACACATCTTTCACTTCTTTGCTTAGCTTTATTCCTCAATGTCTTATTATTTTTGGATCAGCTATAAATGGGATTTTTAAAGTATTTTATTAAGTTTTATTTTATTTTACATTATTATTATTATTATTATTATTTTGAGAGAGAGACCCCAAGCAGGGGAGGGGCAGAGGGTAAGGGAGGGACAGAACCCAAAGCAGGCTCCATGCTCAGCAGTGGGTGGGGAGGGGTAGTGGGCGGGGCTTGATCTCACAACTGTGAGATAATGACTTGAGCCGAAATCAAAAGTGGGATGCTTAGCTGACTAAGCCAGCCAAGTGCCCCTAAATGGGATTGTTTTCTTAATTTCTCTTGGAGAAAAACATATTCATTCATAGTCAATTCATTCATAGTCCATATGAATAAATTTAAAAAAAAATTTTTTTAACGTTTATTTATTTTTGAGACAGAGAGAGACAGAGCACTAGCTGGGGAGGGGCAGAGAGAGAGCGAGACACAGAATCTGAAACAGGTTCCAGGCTCTGAGCTGTCAGCACAGAGCTCCTATGTGGGGCTTGAACCCACGGACCGCGAGATCATGACCTGAGCCAAAGTTGGCTCCAGGTGCCCCAAATATGAATGAATGTTGAAAAACTGAAATATTAGCATTGTTATTACTACACCAATATTATTATTACCGTTAGGTAAATTTAATAAGATTGTTACTAGAGTCAATATAAAAATTATAAATAGCATCAGAAATATCACAAACCCAGGAATAAATCCAATGAAACATAGAAAAGTATTCCTTTATGATAAGTGTTTTTTGTGCTCTTAAGAAATATATTTATGGGGTCACTTGAGTGGCTCAGTCGGTTAAGTGTCTGACTTGGGCTTGGGTCATGATCTCAAGTTTTGTGAATTTAAGCTTTGTGTCGGGCTCTGTGCTGACAGCTCAGACAGCCTGCTTTGGATTCTGTTCTCTCTCTCCCTCCCCTACCCCAAATAAATAAACATTAAATAAATATATTTGTGGAAGTGAATGGGGGGATGGATGAAATAGGTGAAGAGGAATAAGAGTACGCTTACTATGATGAGCAGTGACTAATGTGTAGAATTGTTGAATCATTAGACTGTACACCTAAAACTAACATGCTTCCGTGCTTGCTGTTTCTTATCTGTTTCTGGTCTCCACTCTGTTCCATTGGTCTACTAAGACCACACTATTTATCCATTGTGCTTTACAAATTTTTGTGTTCTTCTTGTTCTTCTTTAAGAATGTGTTGGATATTCTTAGCTCTTTGTGTTTTAAAATGCATTGTAACTTTTTTGATGGCTATGGAGTGGCATCCCACTATAATTTAAATTTACAATTCCGTGATTGCCAGTCTCTTTTCATGTGCCATTTGACCATCTGGAAGCTTCTTTTGTTAATAAGTGCTGGGGTTCAAAACTGTCTCACATTTTTCTACTGGGTTTTCTTTTTCTTTTTGATTCATAGGAGTTCTTTATATATTCTGAATACAAGATTTCTGTTGGTTTTATGTGTTGCAAAGAATTTCTCCCACTCTGTGCTTTGCTATTTTACCCTCTGAAAGGAGTCACTTAACAAACAGAAATCCCTAACTTCAGTGTAGCCAAGTATTGTGATTTCTGTATATGCTTTTTACCTGTTCTTTGTAGAGGAAAGAACACTGATAAATCTAGGATTCTGCTTAAGTAAAATTAAAATTTAATTTTTTTACTTATAACTGGTATTTGCTTTGCAGCTGTGGATTTCTTCAATCAGATTAATATGCTTTATGGAACAATCACAGATTTCTGTACAGAGGAAAGTTGTCCGGTGATGTCAGCTGGCCCAAAGTAAGACATGGTTCATGATCATTTCTCGTTTTTACTTAAAAGTTCTTAGGTAGAAAGAAAGCTTCTGACCATATAATTTCTCTGTGTAGCATCTCCTTCAGTGATTCACCAATGACTGATACATTAAGTCCAGATTTCTTAGCCTGAGCTTTCTGGCCCTCCCTGAGTAATCCTCCTTCCAGCCTCTCCTCTGTTTGCTTATGAGTCTTTTCTGGTCTCTCCAAACTAAATTGCTGGCAGTGCCTTGCTATTTCCTCCATTACATGCACTCTGAAAACTTGCTTATTCCATTATTCTCTTGGATATTTTTCTTCTCTCCCCATCTCCCTCTAATCATCTGGTAATATTTTTAAAAATCGTACCTATCTGCAAGGCTTACATCAAATGCTTCTAAACCTTTTGATTTTTTTCAGACTAGGTCTGATCTATTTAACCTTTTTGTCTTTGTGATTAAATTTCTTTGTTATATTATACTTGCACTGTTTATACATGTCTTATTTAACCTATTAGATTCCTTCTTTGTTTAAATCCTTTTTGGTACAAGAACAGTGCTTGCCACCTAGTTAGCACTTGATAAATGTTAGCTTGGATCAATAGATTCTTGAAACCAGCCTTTATTACTACTATGGCTGATGATAACAATGGCTGCTACCATTGATTTAGTGATACCTAAAATGTCAAGCCTTTCATGCATTTTATCTTTTACTTCATACAACCCTATGAGGTATGAAAAGAAATGGAGTCTAAGAAAGGTTAAGTAAGATGGTCAAGGTCCTATTATCTAAAAGCAGGCAGAACCAGATTTAAAATACAGGGCTCTTTGATCCTAGTACCTGTATTCTTTTTTTTTTTTTTTTTTTTAATTTTTTAAACATTTTATTTATTTATTTATTTATTTATTTTTTTAAAATTTTTAATGTTTTATTTATTTCTGAGAGAGAGAGACAGCATGATCAGGGGAGGGTCAGAGAGAAAGGGAGACACAGAATCCGAAGGAGGCTCCAGGCTCTGAGCTGTCAGCACAGAGCCCGATGCGGGGCTCGAAGCCACGAACGCTGAGATCATGACCTGGGCCGAAGTCAGATGCTTAACCAACTGAGCCACCCAGGTGCCCCGACATTTTATTTATTTTTGCGAGACAGAGAGGGACAGAGCATGAACAGGGGAGGAGCAGAGAGAGAGGGAGACACAGAATCCAAAGCAGGCTCCAGGCTGTCAGCACAGAGCCTGATGCGGGGCTCGAATCTATAAATCCATGAATGGTGAGATCATGACCTGAGCTGAAGTCAGAAGCTTAACCAGCTGAGCCACCCAGGCTCTCCTAGTGTCTGTACTCTTAATTGTTACATAGTATTTTATTATTTTGAGAAATATTAATTGACACTTATGAGACATAAAGAGAGAGAAGTTTTATTTTTAGTGCTGAGTTTTTATGAAGTGTATATATACTGTACCCCCAAAACAAAACAACATTGCCCAAACTTACTCTAGGGGTAGGGTGTATTATCATTTTAACTAGCGACCTTAGATTGCTAATCACTTATTTTAGAATATTTTGGGTAACTTTTATTTTTACTTATTTATTTTTATAATTTTTTTCCATGTTTATTTATTTTGGAGAGAGAGGGAGACAAAGCATGAGCATGGGAGGAGCAGACAGAGAAGGAGAGAGAATCTGAAGCAGATTCTTTGCTAACAGCACTGAGCCTTATGTAGGGCTCGATCCCACCAACCCTGAGATCATGACCTGAGCCGAAATCAAGAGTCGGACACTTAACTGACTGAGTCACCCAGGTGCCTCTGTCTTTGGTAACTTTCAAACTGTAGTGTCAGAGTCAGATTACTTACTATCCAAGAGACTCAGCTTAATACTTTATAGTCATACTTTTATTTTTTGACCAAATTCACCTACTGAGCAGAGTTACTTAGTTGGAGTTGTCTACCTTTATTTGTCAAATTAATTCCAAGCGAGCTTAGCTACTTCCCAGAATCTAGTCCTTTTAAAGAAAAACTGACAGTTTGCCATCATCAAAGCTCTTCAAAAGAACATAATTTAAATTTTTCTTAAGGTAATAGTTTTTGAAAATAACTTATTTTCAGACTAGTTCAAACTTTGAAACTTCAGTAATTTTAAGTGTACAGAAAAGATGCCAGAACACAAGGAACTCCCATACATTTTTTTAAAAAATTATTAATGTTATTTATTTTTGAAAGAGAGAGCAAGTGAGGGGTGGGTCAGAGAGACAGGGAGACACAATCTGAAACAGGTTCCAGGCTCTGAGCTGTCAGAACAGAGACCGATGTGGGGATTGAACCCACAAACTGAGATCATGACCGAGCCAAAGACTGATGCTTAACCGACTGAGCTACCCAGGGGCCTCTCCTTATCTTTTTCACATAGATTCCCTAATTATTAACATTGTACTGCATTTGTTTCATCACCTATTCTATATGTATACTCATTAACAATTTTTTCTGAACCTTTTGGGCGGGTTGTATACATTAATGCCTTTTTACCCCTTCATATTCAACTGTGTATTTTCTAAAAACAAGGTTACTCTTCTATATAACCAGCATACAAACCCTCCACGTCATTTCCTCCAGTCTGTGGACACTAGTCGCATTTTATTACTACTCAACAGTATCTCAGTTTTCCCTTTCTGGTCCAAGATCCTACCTAGGAATATATATGGCATTGAAGGTATCTTTTCAGGTACTTCAATTTGGAACAGTTCCTCAGTCTTTCCCAGTATTTTATTTTCTTTATACAGAAAAGACTTAACATAGCAGGCCTGACTGTTACCTCTTGAAAGGCCTACTTACAAGATTGATCCTTGGATAGCATCTGAGAACTTGGATTTTGAAAGGGTTCCAACCTCCCTAACTGTTAAGACAGTCTCACTGTGCCTGAACTGTACCAGCAGTGTGTCTAATGCCTTCCCTCCTGGAGTTTAGAATTTTAGTATGTGCCATGCAGAGGTTGCATCTTGACCATTTCTCAATAAAAAGTCTAAACAGTGAGTCACTAAAGAGCTTGCATGGTAGATTGTATTTAACACGTGTTATCGCAGCTCAGTCTTGGGAGTTAAGTGTGGCCCCTGTGAGTCCACTGGGAAGAGACTCTTGGAAACTTGTGCCTGGTTTCCTCTGGACTTTGCCTTGTTTGTTTTTTCTTTTTGTTGATTTTGTTTTGTGTTTTTTCACTGTAATAAATCATAACTGTGAGTACAACTGTGTGCTGAGTTCTGTAAGTCCTCTTAGCAAATCGTCAAACATGGGTGTGGTCTTGGGGACCCCTGATACAGTCTGTCTGATGTTTCCTTATGACCACTGTCAGACGGTGCTTTGTTGGCAGGACACCATAGAAATGATCATTTTTTTCACAGTGGATCAGATCAGAGGGCACAGACAATATTAACTATCCCATCACTGGTGATATTAACCCTGATTATCATCTTAGTGTCTGCAAGGTTTCTTTACCTCAAATTTGTCATTTCCCTTTCTGAAATTGATTAGTATTTTATTGTAAGGTTTTCTGACGTTATACCAATATCCTATTCCTGTGACATAGGGAGAATTTCTGCCACTTAGACTACTGGTCTGATCACTTTCCCTGCAGAAACCTTATCTAAATAAGCTGGTTAGGAGAAATGTATCTAATTCTTCAAAAGTAATAGGCACGGGATCTCTATAAAGATATTGGAAACAAAAAATAGTCCTCCTTTTCTTCTTTCCACTCATACATCCTTCTTCTCTCCCTTTCTTCTACCTTTCCTTCCTTCCTTCCTTTTTTCTTATTTTTTTTGAGAGTCTTAAATTATGTCCATTTCAGTCCTGAGAAGCTGCAGATGTGTCGTCATGCTTTGCCATCCTTGCAGAAGAGTCTTGGGACTGTACCAAGGAGAGGCATTTGTTAGTAGCTCTGGCCCCTAGTAAAGTGGTATTGAGTGATGGCTCAGAGGATCTTGTCAGTTATTATTTATTATTATTATTCACCAAGAAGTGATGAGTATTTTGTAGTTTGCAGTTGATAAGTTAATACCATGATGACAAATAAATTTCAAAGAGAATGGTTTGTCAGAAGCAGAATAAAAAAATCAATGTGGGCAAAATAAATGACAGGATGAAGTCATCTTAAGTATAAACATGACAAAAGAATAAAAAGGGATCAAGAAATCATAGTTATAAACTGTAGAAGTGTAAACAATGTACAGTTTTATTTTTCAAAAAGCTTTAGGATATTGAAAATAAGTATGTTTAAGAACTTCAGAAGTTTGAAAATGATTTTTAGGTCAACTGTGTCTGTTTTTGAGTTTTGCTTTTAAAAATGAATATGGAACACCTGATCACTAACAAAATGAAAACTATGATTGGGAGGAAAGGCAAAAATGTTAAGGTTTCTTAACATGTGGTAGTAACATGGTAACATGGTAACATGGATGAGTCCTGTCTTTAAGTGAAGAGCATCGATGCTAAAAGTTATGCCATTCATGGTCTCTGTCTCCTAAGAGGATCAAACAAAAATAGGCTTAAGTGCCCGTCGGGACTTTAGTTTCATATTAGGAAAAATCTCTTGACTATGAAAGTGATTATTAAGCAGTGGAACAGGATGCCAAATGTGGGGGAATCTCCTCTTGGAGACCTTCAAAGTAGACTTGATAGTCATCCCTGTTGTCCAGGGTGGCAGTAAGGTATGCTATTAGAATGTTTATTCAGGTGTATTGTGTTTAGGTTTATTGTTCCGGTATAAGTAGCTGTGATTAAATAAAATCCTTCCCCATTTATCCTATCTCAAGATAACTTTTATTATTTAAAATACTCTGTATTATTTCCCATTATATTTTATTTCACCTCCTTCATTAGACTCACTGACCTATCATTTTGTTAGTCTAAATTGGAACAGGGTTAGAAAAACAAAACTGATTCAAAGAGAGAAGCTAAGTGGTAGAAATAATCTTTTGGAAACTAAAAAAACAAAATGATAGTTCAGCTTAGAGATTTTAATGCTTTGGAGTTTCAGCTGTGTGCTTATTCCTTATCTTAAAAATCAGGTTGTGGTTGTGTATGGGTGTGGGTTTGTGTGTAACTCCATTACCATTCTTGCCATAGTGTTTTTTACTTACTCATTTATGAGCCTATCTCCTCTACTAGTCTATTTTCCTTAACAGTATGGAAAGTGTCTTTCATTTTAGTGCTCCTTTGTCAAGAACAGTATTCCTTGATACAATATGTCTCACACGGTAGGTGTACATTAAATGTTGATTTTACCAAAGGATAGTGTTGTTAATACCCACATCCTATAGGCATCTTTATTTGGGTTGCCATTTTTCTTTAAAGGCATATTTGGCTTTTCAACAAAGGTACTCAAATATTGAATCATTCTCTTCTTCATGCGTCTTCCATGCCATTCTCTATCCTTAACCCCAAACTTAAAACCACAAATTAAAAGAATTGTACTGCATAAGAAGAAATGTTTTTCAAAGGAAAAAAAACACAACCATAAAGATTAAAACTAGTTATCACAGACGTGGAGAAGTAGAAAGTTAGCTAGGTTTTCTACTATGGTAATGTACGATTCTAAAATATAAATGCTGTATATAAAGAAAAACTTGAGATTGATGGATCAGCTTAGTTTGGATCATGCTAAATGCAAAAGAGTCCAGTAGCAGTTTAAAAACTCTAAATTTGAATGCCACATGCAAAAGATCTTTATTTGGACAAACAGATTGTTTAAAACATGTCCTGTATACATTCATAATATACATACATTTAATAATATAAAAATATATGCTTTTTGTATAGCATACACTGATATTGTATGTGCCTGTTATCTTTCCAATACAGATATGAGTATCACTGGGCAGATGGAACAAACATAAAGAAGCCTATTAAGTGCTCTGCGCCAAAGTATATTGATTACCTGATGACTTGGGTTCAGGACCAGTTGGATGATGAGACATTATTTCCATCAAAAATTGGTATGATTGTTTTGTATAATTGGGATCCATTGGATCCATTATGATATCTAGCCCATCATATCTATCACAATATTTCTAATCTTATACATTTAAGTGTCTTGTCTTTTTCATACCAAGTTTATCATGAACATTAAGTTAAACCTGCTTTTAATTTTAAACAGTGAGAAGATGAGTGTATCTTGGACAGTAACAAAATCTGGCCTGTGTTATAGAAAAAAGAGACTGGATACTGAGTAGGCAGCCAAAATCATCTGCCATAGTCATATCCATTTCCTGTTTAGGGAAGATGTTTATGTGACTTCTATTCAGTTTTACAGTGTATTTTCAGCAGAGAGGGAGTTTGAATTTATGACCACAGTGTGAATCTTACAGACTATGAAACCAAGCTAGGTGAGATGAAACCAAAAGATTTGAGGGCTTGGCTTATTAACAACTTGAGTGACTTTTGCCTTTTTTATATTTACTCTTAAGGGCTGACCTTTCACGTGGAAATTGTTCACATTCATATAGTTCATATGAACTATCAACTTCTCTCAAATTTCTTACAACTTGTGTTTTCTCGAAAAATTAAGAATTTGTTCTTCTATCAACAGACAGCTTTTGACTATATTTTATTTCTTTATTTTTTTTAAGTTTATTCATTTATTGTTTCTGGTGGGGAAGGGAGAGGGAGCGGCACAAGTGGGGGAGGGTAGAAAGAGAGAGGAAACGAAAAACCAAAGCAGGCTCCAGGCTCTGAGCTGTCAGCACAGAGCCTCATATGGGACTCAAACCCAGAAACTGCCAGGTCATGACCTGAGCTGAAGTTGGATGCACAACCAACTGAGCCACCCACCCATGCACCCCTATATTTTATACTTTCAGAGTTTGTAAGAAGGATGTAGTGGAAGAGACAGCAATGTAAATAGTTGCTGTTATAATGGATTGTTTTAAACACATTTATTGAATGTGTGAACTGTATTAATATAACAAAAGGTCTTTCGTTCAGAACTGCTTTACATACATCATAATCATTTTTGTTAAGTGCCTTTACCTTATCTTTTATCTCCCATAATATATTTTGTAACTTTTTATTTTGACTCAATTTCAGACTTAGAAAATTTGCAAAAATTGTGCAAAGAATCCCTGCATATTCTCCTAGATTTTTTTTCTTCTAGATTTTTTTAATTATCAACATCTCATCGTATTTGTGTGTGCATTTCTCTCTCTTTCCCCTTCCTCCTTTCCCACTCTCCTCCCTGTAACTACATATTTTGGTTTTTTTTTGGACTGTTGGTAAGTTATGTGAATGATGCCTCTTTATCCAAATGTACTTCAGTGTGCATTTCCTTAGAAAATCACAGTATAACTATCAAAATCAGGAATGTAACAATGATACAATACTGTTGTCTAACTTACAGATCTTATTCAGATTTTTCACTTTCCCAATAATATCCTTTATAGCAAAAGAAAATCTTTGACAATTGTTTTCATTCACGTGTCATGTTTCTGTGGCTTTCTTTAAAATGGAATATGTGCATTTCAGTCTTTTTAGTCCTTCATGACGTTGATGTTTTCGAAGAGTATAAGCATACTCTTTTATATATTGTCCCTTAATTTTGGTTTGTCTTCTGTTTCCTTGTGATCTATAATATTTTTAAATGAGTATCATGTGACGACACTGAATCCAGGAGTATTAATATTTGGCTTATGTTTTGCCAAACTGGATCATTTTGCCCGTGTTACAAAGGACATGAAATTTTGTATTTTTCTAGTTTTGTATTTGTCTAATGCTGTTAAAGTGCTCTAATTCATAAAACAATGAGCCTCACAGAGAGAGACTGTAGCGAATTTCAAAATAAATGCGCCTAGGTGGCTCAGTTGGTTAAGCATCCAATTTAGGCTCCAGTCATGATCTCGCAGTTCCTGAGTTCGAGCCCCACATCAGGTGCCTGCTGACACCTCAGAGCCTGGAGCCTGCTTTGGAAGGCAGCTATGCTCACCACTATACCACCAACGCAGACTTGGAGCCTGCTTTGAATTCTGTGTCTCCCTCTCTCTCTGCCCCTAACCGACTTGTGCTCTCTGTATCTTTGTCTCTCTTGTCTCTCTTTCTCTCTCAAAAATAAATAAACATTTTAAAAAAAGAATAAATACAGATGTGGAATAGTAATAAAATAATTTCCATAGAAAAAATATAAAAATGTAAGCATTTTAAACAGAACTGAACATGGCTAATATATTGTGTTCAGCACATATTTGTATTGAGATTTGATGTTAAGAAATCTAAGGATATAAGTGAGTTTTAGCTTCATTACCATCTTTGGCATAAATTTATTTCATTTTAGTAAAGTGGTAGGTATGCAAGAGGCATTAAGGGGCAGTGCTGAAGTCTTGTTCTTATTCCATGAAAATTTTAAAGTTTATTTTCATTCATAATATGTTGAGAACTTCTGAAAAGTACAGTGGGTATTATTAAGTAGTAATTCACAAATACTTCTTTAAAGCATTGTCCTGTTAATTTATGTTGCCATTTGTTGACAAACTCATATTGCTTTGTTCTTGTCTCTTGTTAACAAAGGGGTTGTTTATCTATTTATTAGGTGTCCCATTCCCAAAGAATTTCATGTCTGTGGCAAAAACTATACTCAAACGCCTCTTTAGGGTTTATGCTCACATTTATCATCAGCATTTCGATCCTGTAATCCAACTTCAGGAGGAAGCGCATCTCAATACATCTTTCAAGCACTTTATTTTTTTTGTCCAGGTAAGTTGGATTAGGAGACTTTTTTTTTCTTAAAGAGTTTTGTTTTTCTTTTTAATGTTTATTTATTTCTGAGAGAGAGACAGTGTGAGCGGGGGATGGGTCAGAGAGAGAGGGAGACACAGAATCTGAAGCAGGCTCCAGGCTCTGAGCTCTTAGCACAGAGCCCGACTCAGGGCTTGAACTCACAAACTGTCAGATCTTGACCTGAGCTGAAGTTGGACACTGAACTGACTGAGCCATCCAGGTGCCCCAGGAGGTCGTTTTTCCTCAGTAAAACCAGTTATGTGCAGAATTCCAAGGTGAATACTGCACCCATACTGTTAGGATAAAATTTGCCGTATCTCTCTAGTCTTTATCCTCTCCTGTACTTGCCATGATGATAAGGCCTTTTGTTTCTGAATCCTGTTCATGTCCAGGTTGGTGGCATGGAAGTCTAAAATGGATCTGAGAGGTCTTACCTTGGCTTTGCTTCAGTTAACAGGCCATAACGGAGGGCACGAATTAGGAATCTGGCTAGTTGGCAGTCCTGTAGATGCACTTGGTCCCTTTACCATTTTAGCATTCCTCCTGATCCTCTTAACCCTCAATTCCTGTCTACCTTGGGTCTTTTTTTTTAAGTATATTCTGGCCTGGAAATGGGCTTTGTATATAACACCTTTCCCCCCTCCTTTTTAAAACCATATGCTGAATAATTTTTAAGTTAGGTGTTATTCATTATGTCCAGAAGAGGAAAAAACGCCCACAAGAGTGTTGCTGTTCCAGAAGTCCATTAGTCTTTTTTTCGGACTCTGGCTGACCTCCCCTTCCTTCTCCCTTTAGTTCTCAGGGGTGTAGACTAAGAAGAGTCCTATAGTCTCATCGTGCTATAATAACTAGACAGCAAATAGGCAGGAGTCAAAAAGAGGTAGAAATGGTTAAGCCGACTGGTGTTTTTGTTGTTGTTGTTGTTGGTTTTTTTTTTGTGAGAGGATAGATGGTAGGCAGAAGTTCAAGTCTTAAATCTGTGGTTTTTTTTGTTTATCTGTGGGCATATACTTATAAATGCCCTCCCCTCACCCCATCTCCACTGAAGAAAAATGTGTCTATTTTCCTTCTCTACATACCTCTCACACTGAAAGCACACATTTCATTTCACCTATATACACATTTTAGATCATAACCTGCCAACACTGTTGCTCAGAGGAATTATTTTACCATGAGATCCTATCTATAGACACCTATAGAAAGAAAGAAAATGTTATCCCAAAGTTTGCTTCTGTGTTTCGATTTAGACAGAAAAGGATTGCTAATGTTCATGTTTTAGTGATTTAGGAGAAGATACTCTACCTCGAGAAGGGTTAGTTTTATCCTACTATCTTATCTGAAAATACAATGTTATCTCTCAACTGCTAGCAAATAGTAACAGGTTGATACATAGCATTTACCACATCTGGGCCTATTTACATTTCAATACACTGTGACCGACCTTCTTAAAGGTAGTTCCATTAGTATACAGTCACCCCTTGTTGGAGTTAGGGGCTGCCTCTGCCCTAGACCTCACTGTTTAGTGAGTCCTATTCTGGCCCTTCTCCAGCTGTACTCCCACAGAGTAAGGGACCCACAGGGCAAAGAATATACCTCCCAGATCCCTCTGGTTTGTGCTCTGGTACCTGACATCTCAATTTCCTTTCCACATGGTCCCAGTTATATTTCCAAATTCTGCATAGATCTTTTCCTTGGGTCTATTCTTTCAAGGGATGGTCATGTCTCTGATATGTACACCTCTGGATCTTAGGAGTAGCCAGATGGCAGCAGTTTGTGAAGGTGTGTGACCATGGCTACATAAACCAGCCAGGGTGTCCACACTCCTGCAAAGGAGGCTCCTTGAAGTTCAGGGTAGAGCTGGGGGTTGGAAGATCAGGGAGGTTTGCTGAGAGTCAGGGATAGGCTCTCTTCATGTCACCCCTTTCCAGTGCAGAATCCTGAGGAATCTTGAGAATTCTAAATTTGAATCCGCTTTCCTGGTCGCTTTGAAGGTATATTTGTTAAGGTAGGAGAATAGAACATGTATGTAAAAGTTAATAGTCCTATGCTGTATATCCATTTGTGTCCTTAGTCCAAATCTTAGGGGTAGGCTTGCTTTTAAATGCTACTAATGCTTCCCCTCAGTACTTACTGTAATGGTTGGCATATGATCATCGCAAGAAATGAAATGGGGAGCTCAGAATGCCTGACCATGGCAGAGTATGAGAAGATCAGAAGTATGGACAGCCTATATTTATTTAGCCTTACAGTGTTATATAGTTCTGGGTAAATCTATTCAGAATTGAAGCTCAGAATGACAGGAGTGGAATTTCTAAAGAAGCAAAAATTGAATCCAGGCTTTTAATTTGTTTCTTATAGGATTTTATTGATTATCTGTGGACTCCACGTTTTTTTGTTACTCTCATACTACATCTTATGATAGCTTGCAGATGTTAACTCTTTTACTCTTCATATAATGCTGAAATTTGCATGAGATGCTAGATTTTTTGGTCCCCACTTGTTTGACTACATCTAAATGGTTATTCCCTTTTAACAGGAAGCAGCACTCTCATTTATTGAGTATTCACTTTATGCTAGGAATTACATGAAGTGGTTAACACATAGTATTGCATTTAGTCCCCACAGTAATTTTACAAGGTAGGAGGATTTACCCTAATATTACTTCAGATGTGTAGAACCTAATATTAGAAATACTTAAGTGATTTGCCTAAGACACAGAGTGAGGGAATAGAAAAACATTTTTTTAAAAAAATGATTAGACTTTATTTACTTTGAAAGCTAATTTCCAACAAATGTTAATGGAAATCTGCTTTGGAATGAGATATAAATAATACGCTTTTACTATTTTTTCTTGCCTTTATCATGCGTAGGAATTCAACCTTATTGATAGAAGAGAACTTGCACCACTCCAAGAACTGATTGAAAAACTCACCTCAAAGGACAGATAAAAGGACACAGAGCTGTGCAAATTGTTCCTCAAATGAAGTGTGTGGAGAGTATTTGGATTTTGTTGTGTTTTATTTTTATATCGGTCGTTTTTTGTCTTAGGTTTGGGGGACTTCTTTGGGTTTCTTTTTCTTTATTCTGAGCAAATGAAACCATATTCTATTGCTAAAGAAGCCAAGAACCTTCTCTCTATATTTGATAGGGGTAAGTTTTGTTTTATTAGCATATGATGTTTGGTTTTTTGTTTTTTTACTTGGTTTGCTTACTTGCAGAATTTTTGATAATACTGTGTGCTGACAGAAAACGCTTGCTGATTGGACTGCTGACGGATGGGGGTTCTGTATTGTGTAAATTGTGGCCAATTTCTGAAGTCCCCAAAAGACTTATGTTTTTAAGTGCCTTGGTAGGCTCACTTCTGAGGTGCAAAGCACAGACATAGAACTGAACAGGGCTTGAACAATATTAGGATTACTACCCAGGGCACTTACTGATGCATGTTTTAAAATATCTATGATAAAAGCCATAGTTTACCTAAATTGGTGATCTCAGCTTTTACTACATTGAAGAAACATGATTTGTAAAGGTGTGCATGTAGAACATACAAAATTAGTATTTATTAATTATTTTTGATATTGATGGTAATTCTGTTCAACAAATGCTTAAAGTTCTACAAGCAGGTCTTTTTTCCATCTCTTGGTATCTGTGATATTGAAACTTGAGGATGTTGAAGTGTAATACCTATTGCATTTTAGCTTCTTTCTACATGTTAACTGCACTCTAGGTGTAAAAATTCAGGTTATATATAGGTTTGCCATCTTCAGAGGTGATGCTGAACTGTGAGGTTTCTTAGCAATTGCCAAATGAGCCATAAGTCTAGAGAATTCCCTTCTACTTTGAAGAGGAGGGGATGGATAGGAGTGTGTGTTTGGTTGGGAGGGTTTGTTTGTATGGGGAGCTATAGATGGGATTAAGTATGGTGAGTCAGTTCAAAAAGTCTGGTCTTAAAATCCTTGAGTAGAGTGGCATGACGTTTTTAACCCGTTTCTTGTAAACAAAGTCTTAGAGACTTCCTTCTTTTAGGAATCAACTTCCATGAGAAGTTAAACATAAATTATTAATTTTAGGTTTAGACATTAAACATGGAATTTAAGGACTGTTTGGGGGAAATTGATCACTCTCTAGCATTTCCATTCAGTGAATGGAGCCGATGTTTGCCTGTCATTTTAAAATGATACAGTACCCTTCTTTGCTTATGATAGGCCCAATTTGAAGCATTCTGACTTCTGATTTTTCCACTGTGAAAGGAAATCTTTTTCTTTGCAGTGATACGAAACAATGTAAGTGCTAATTCAATAGTTGTTTTTACATTTGATTTTATCATGGCTTTCTAGTGAATTATTCCCATAAGTAAAAAGTTCAGAAAGTTAGTTTTTAAAGTAATTTTAACATTTTTCACTTCAATTTTAGTCTTTTTAAAAAGTTTTTTTAATGTTTTTATTTATTTCTGAGAGAGAGAGAGAGAGACAGCTTGAGCAGGGGAGTGTCATAGAGAGAGGGAGGTACAGAATCTGAAACAGGCTCCAGGCTCGTAGCTAGCTGTCAGCGCAGAGCCCGATGCGGGGCTAAACCCACGAACCGTGAGATCATGACCCGAGCCGAAGTCGGACGTTTAACCGACTGAGCCACCCAGGTGCCCCCGATTTTAGTTTTGAGAAGTATCTTTTTCAGACTTTGTTTTAATTTTGTCATTTCTGGTAAAATCTCATTCCGTCAGTTACAGATATATATATATATATTCTTCCTTTAGTTTAAAATACATACCTTTTTCCTTGTGGAATAGAAATCTCGCTTTCAAATTATATATAGACTAAGAATGGTCAGTAGGAAAGAATCTAAAATTAAATCAGTCTGTCTTTGCCATTAACAAGGAGAGCAGTGATATAATTTAATGCCATTGTAGTTATGATGACTAGGAACTGCCTTTTTCTCCATTTTATTTCTAACAATCATTCTCCAAGTACCAACAGTAGAAGTAATGGGAGAGCCTGGCAGAGGCAAGTATGTTGGACGTTCATTGGTAATGTTTATTGATAAACTGCAATGAGGAGTAACTGATTTCCTTAAAACAAATCTTTTATTATCCAGATAGGTAATATCAACCACCGTAGGTTGATTCAAAAATAAAATTTGGCTTCAAGTGATTTGGGGTCCTATTTATTGATGAAAATGAAGCACGTGATAATTCTAGTAGTCTTCCATACCGAGTTGGACTTTGTATCAACTTAGTAACAAAGGGGCTGCAATAGCCAAGTGTAGAAAATAGTGAAAAATTGTTCTTGCTCTTTTAAGCCTTACACAGTAGTACACTGTAAAAGTGGAAAAATGTTTCTATAAATTAATGTTTAGTACGAGGCCCTACTTTCCTACTGTGTGTAGATAGGAGTTTGTTGTCTCTGTGTCAGAATCTCAGGTGCCTGCTTCTGAGTATTCCTTTCAGCAGAGGTGTTATTAGGAAGTAAGGAGATGTGTACGTGTGTGGGGTAACAAAGTAGAGAAGTTCTCCCAGGGAGAGGCCTGGCATTTACATGGTGTTACATGGCTACAGGTAAGGAAACACCCACCAAAGCATGTGAGAAATAATCAATTTAACAAAACTGTTGCTTTGATTTGGTTAGTTCCCATGAGGATTAATAAGATGACCTTTATAAAATAAGGATCAAATCCTGGTTTTGTAGCAGTTTGCTTATAAATATGTATGATAAGAGATTTCCAGATCTCTTCATTTAATTTGTAAATAACCGAGATAATGATTTTCCCCCTTGCTCTTTATACAGAGATTTAAAGCAGAAGTTGGTTTTCTCACCTACTAATTAAAGCATAAAATATCAAGTAGTAAGTTAACATAGTATTATTTTGAAATGAAGCAAGTTTTAGGAGTTCCTTTAAATGATGGAGTAATGTTGGTGAAGAGAAATTAATAACCAAGAGTGAAAATCTTTTAGTAAGCAGTAGATGGTGCTACTGGCTTTCATTTGCTGACTTTATTGTTCTGTTTCCCATAAAAACCATGACATTAGACTTCATTAAAACAGTAAGCATGTTTTAGTTAGCTGGTAGAGGCTTTGGAGGTCAATTTACTTTACATTTGAAAGATTTTAGATTGTTCTTTCTACTTTTGTCATTTATAAATTCTAAAGGGTGAGCATAAAATGTGTTAGGTGGGAGAAGACAGGTTTAGTATATAATATATCTCAGACTGAGTTACTGCCTGGCTTATCAGGAAAGGTAAAACACTACAATCTCTTATCTTCAGGAAATACAGATGATGTGGATATTTATATTTTACATGTAATCACAAGACTCCATTTTATGTATTAGCATTTTCCTTGCTTATGGGAAAATAGCAAAATGACATTTCTATTATACCTTTGTGTACACCCTCTCTGAGAGAGGTTTTGATAACCACTGAAATGTTGAAACGTGAGATACAATTATTAAGTTGTAACAGGACTTTCTTTTCAAATAAGTGTGTCATACCTGAAACATCCAAATGAGAGTTGATCTTCAAAGTGGATCCTGTTGAGAGCAGTACTTTTTCTAGCTATGCTTTGAAGGTGTAATGTGCTTGGAACATTTTCAGAAATGCCTTGAGAATTGGTTTATGACTGTGCAAGAAAATCTATTTCATCATTTCAGTTGCACCGAAGACTTTTTTGGCAGCTTGATATGACCTAGCTCATTCACCAAACCAACTCTACTTTGCTGTTTTCTTAGAACTAAACCATTAGAGAAGTTCAAAAGACTGCCATAGGCCCCGAATTTACAGAAGAGAATGTTTTGAGCATTGGTTGCACCATTTAATAAAGGAATAGTTTCCTTTGAAGTAGACAGTATCACTTGGATATATAGGTTTTATTTAATTTTCACAAATTTAGTTTAATTACCTTATTTGTTAAATATAATAATTAAAAAATCAAAGTCTATCTCCTGTTTCCTACTTTTGTTCCTTTCCTTGATAGCTTTTGAACTTTATCTCAACTACTATAGGATGATTCTGATTGGAGGGATAGTAAGAAAAAATGGATCCAATATTTAATATAGAAGTAGCTTAAGGTGACAAAAGCCTTTACATTTGTCTTTTTTTTTTAAACACTCAAACGAGAAGACTTCAGATCATTGTACAAAGAAATTGGAGTAAGTTTTATATAATAATTATGCTGAATGTTAAGCCTGTGTATCACAGATAAAATGTTTAAAATTGTATAATCATTTCATATATCATTTATAACTTTAAAAATTTTGAATGTCTTTTTAAAAGATAGGGGACCATAAATATATTTGTAATTTGAAAATGTAACTGCATACCAAGGGGAAAAGTTATTTTGAAACCTATCTGAAATATTAAAGAATATGCCAGTATTTAGAAATGCTATTCTAGATCTATACTTTAAAGAACCACTCCTAAAATAATTTAAATAGTAGAGTTTTGTCATAATGTTCAGATTCACCCATAGTAATTACTGTTTTTCAGTTTAATGGTGTATGATACTAATATTTAGAGGTAAAGATATCTTAAGATTTAATGGAAAAGTTTAATTTTAAGGTATAGTAACAATTCTGATTACAAACAATTTAAAAATTTCAGACATTCCTAACAAGTTAATCATAGAGAATAATTTATTGTAAAGGTATTCTATGTTCCATGTCTGCCACTTATAGCTGAACAAAACTTAAATTTTGAGAAAAGAGGAAATATATATTAAAATACTGAATAATCACAGTTTTGTAAGTACGATTCAAGTTCCTTTTCTGTGTGCAATGTTATATAATAGAACATTTTGGATTACAACTCTCAAAGATAGATAATGAAATCACTGGCCTCTTTTAGTTCTGTTGACTTATCATCTCCTTCTTAAATTACTTCCTTGCACCATTGACTTCCCACCTCTCAGCCTCCATTGCACTAGGAGAACAAAACAGCTGGGTTGATTGTGCAGGTCCTCGTTGTTAGTGGTTCTGAAGCACTTTCTGTAATCCACTGACAGAAGTGTTGGAAGGTGCAACTTACATAAGCATTTTTGATTTGTTCCGGTTGACCGCTTTCTTGAAGTTATGTCGCTGACGCTGAGATTATTAGTAATTTAAGATTTTTGTTAATACTTAGTTTTTCTTCTGTGTATTAAATTCTTATGTGTTGGTGTTTCTTACAGGTGTGTACATATTTTCATTTTTGTTTTCTGAGATAATAGATTAGTGCACTTCCATATTAAGAACACATTTCTCCTTACATTGTTCTGCAGAGATAACTATTTTTAGGGAAATAGTTTTTTACAGTCACTAAATTGTATTTCTTATTTTTGTACATGCATAACTAAGGTGGTAAGGGCCCTAATCTTGTAGGGAACACTTAACTTTTGTTCTATTTGAATTTTTCCTATACATTATTACTTAAAATTATCAAGGAACAGTGTCATGAAATCTAGGTTGAGACAGTACAATAAACATGGCAACTTTTAAAGTTTGAATAGGAATCATTTCTGAGGACAGAAGCAAAATCCTGCCAGTGCCATATAATGGGAGCCTCGGGGCAGCATTCACACTGTAAATATCACAGAGAATGCACCAGACAGGGGTCCTGCTCCCATGCGATACACAATTTTCTTTATTTTTAAGTAGTTGGATGGGGAAAAATGGTCTAAAATAAGAAATGCAGCATGAATGCTCTATTGAAAACTGTGCGAAGATTACTCAAATTCTAGTTATTACAGATCAAAGTTTAACTACTATGTTATTTTACTTTAAAAGGGGATAATAAATGTCAGAAAATCTGTAATATGTTTAATTGAAAGATGTAAATAATGTATACAGACTTGTATGTGATGGGATGGGAAATATTTAAATTCTAGGTTTTTTTCTAAAGGAAGAAACTGAATGTTTATTTAAGGAAAATTAATAAATAGTTATGTTTGGCCATGAATCCTGCATTACTGATTATTTTTGCTCTAGGTGCTCCCACATTGAACATATTTCTAGAAAAATATTGTAAGTATGGAATACGTTGAGCGTTATGTTTTTTCTAATGTTTACAACAACCTCAGAGGTTCGTATCTCAGTGTCTTGCATGCTAGAAAACTGAAGCTCAGAATTGTACCTCACTGATTAGAACCAGGATTTGAACCCAAATAGTCCTGACCTTGAAGCCAGCACTTTTGTTTGTTTTTGTTAAATACTATTATGAGAACAATTAGCAAGATAATTACTTGTTGACCTTTCTGTCAAGTTTTTATCTAATATTTTATCTTACTATAGACCATTAAAGAATATTAATAAACAGGAGCACCTGGGTGGCTCAGTCAGTTGAGCGTCTGACTTTAGCTCATGTCATGATCTCCCAGGTTGTAAGTTCAAGTCCCACATCTGGCTTGCTGCTGTCAGCTGTCAGCACAGAGCCCACTTCAGATCCTCTATTCCCCTCCCTCTGCCCATCCCCTGCACTCTCTCAAAAGTAAATAAATATTTAAAAAAATAATATTAGTAAACAGTATTGGAGGATCTTCATTTTACCCTGATACCTAAGTTCTAAAAGGAAGTATGTATTTTAGAGTATTCTCAAAGTATCATTATCTAGAGGTATTTATTAGAGGCATTCGTGTTGGGAACATCAGGTCACCATAGTCTCCCAGTGTCACTAATTAGTATTTGTAGAAAAAACTGGTTCATGCTGATGTGGATTGTAAACCTGCATACGTAAATAAAGCCACCTTGTTATTCTGCACATACAGTAGCTATAAAACATCTACTGTATGTAAAGAAATAAACACATACAAAATACCCATATAAAAACTTAACTATATTTTAAGAAGTATGTTAATTTGCCTCTATTGTACTAAATTTAAATAGTTAATTCTTCATTATATAATATTATTTGGAATGATGCATTTTGGTATGAAGTTCTAAATACTCCTTTCAGCAACCATGTTGAAGTGTTTTATATTCCTGGGGCGCCTCGCTGGCTCAGTTGGAAGAGCATGCAACTCTTAATTTTGGGGTCATGAGTTCAAGCCCTATGTTGGGGGTAGAGATTACTTAAAGATAAGCTAATGTCGGGGCACCTCAGTGGTTTAGTCGGTTAAGTGTCCAACTTCGGCTCAGGTCATGATCTCATGGTTTGTGGGTTCAAGCCCCTTGTCAGGCTGTGTGCCGACAGCTGGCTCAGAGCCTGGAGCCTGTTTCAGATTCTGTGTCTCCCTCTCTCTCTGGCCCTCCCCTGCTCACGCTGTCTCTCTCTCAGAAATAAATAAAAAACATTAAAAATTAAAAAAAAAAGCCAAATGTCTTATACTTCTGTTTTAAACAGCCTAATAAGTACAATGTCACTTTTTTTTTTTTAAGACTATTTATTTTGAGAGAGGGAGAGAGCAAGAGCGGGGTAGGGGCAGAGAGAAGGAGAGAGAGAATCCCAAGCAGGCTCTGTACTGTCAGTGCAGAGCCCATCATGGGGCCCAAACCCACAGACTGGGAGATTATGACCTGAGCCAAAACCAAGAGTTAGAGCCTAACTGACTGAGACACCCAAGGACCCCACCATGTTGTTTTCTTGATGACTAAGTTTACCTTTGCAAGCATGCAGCATAATAGATCTTCCTTTGATAAGGCCTTATGTAGGGCTGATGGTTCCCTGCTATGCCTTTCTAGTATGTTATTTTGCTATTGCACGTCATATTTGCTGAAGTACCCTGACTCCCCACTCTTGCTTTTATAATGGCTTCTGCATTCATGTATTTCTAGGCAATAATGAAGATTGTGAGGAGAAGTTCATAACTAAGTTTATTAAGTTAATAAATATCACTTTACAGAAGTTGTTAGGTTCATGTATATAATATATACCACTACATATCAGTGTTCAAGGCCTTTTTTTTCTGCTTTTGTTCTCATTTTTTGAGTTCTCATGTCTCACTTTAGAGTTTTCATAATAAACCTATTATGTGTTATCAGTCAGGGTCAGTTGTCTTTCTTTAGTAATGCCAGCATTCCCAGAGAAGAAAAGGAATTCTTAAATTGAAGGAGTAGCAAAATTTTGGGGTGAGGAAGGATGAAGAAGGTAGCATGGTCATGACTGGCTGGGTGCTGCAATACCCTTTAAAAATATATATTTATTTTTGGGGGAGGGAGAGTGAAAGAATGTGCACTTGTGAGTGGGGAAGGGGCAGAGAGAGAGAGGGAGAGAGAAACTCCCAAGTAGCCTCTGCTCTGTCGCAACAGATCCTGACTCAAGGCTTGATCCCATGAACTGTGAGATCATGGCCTGAGCAGAGATCGAGTCAGACACTCAACCCACTGAGCCACCCAGGTGCCACCAATACCCTGTCTTTTATCTGCAATTCCAAAATCTGAAGAGCTTGGAAAACAAAGTATTTTCTTGAATTTAGTGTAAACTTAACCTCATCTAAAGGTAATAGTCTTCATCCCACTTAATGTGAAATCTGTTTCACTGCAAAATACCTGTGTATTGGATTTAACACCTGTGCAGGAGGGTGAGGGATGGTTACATAATATATGCACCACACTGCTGTTTTTTTCTA
The DNA here is from genome assembly GCA_017311185.1 of Proteles cristata cristata. Lineage (NCBI taxonomy): Eukaryota > Metazoa > Chordata > Mammalia > Carnivora > Hyaenidae > Proteles > Proteles cristata. Next base: position 1,198,625 of record JAESUZ010002451.1, read on the forward strand.
TATGTTATATATATATACTTATTATTTTTATTTACATCCAGGTTAGCATATAGTACAACAGTGACTTAAGGAGTAGAATCCAGTGCTCAACCCAACAAGTGTCCTCCTTAATGGCTCTTGCCCAGTTAGCCCATCCTCCCATCCCCAACCTCTTTAGCAACTCTTGTTTGTTCTCTGTATTTGAGAGTCTCTTATGTTTTGCCCCCCTCCCTGTTTCCATTTTATTTTATGTTTGTTTATTTTTGAGAGAGAGAGAGAGAGACACACACACAGTGCGAGCAGGGGAGGGGCAAAGACAGAGGGAGACACAGAATCCGAAGCAGGCTCCAGGCTCTGAGCTGTCAGCACAGAGCCCAATGCAGGGCTCAAACCCATGAGCCATGAGATCATGACCTAAGCCGAAGTCAGACGCTTAACCAACTGAGCTATGCAGGCTCCCCTGTTTCTATATTATTTTTGCTTCCCTTCTCTTATGTTACTCTGTTTTGTATCTTAAATTCCACATATGAATGAAGTCATATGATATGTCTTTCCCTGACTGGTTTTACTTAGCATAATACACTCCATCCATGTTGTTGCACATGGCAAGATTTCATTCTTTTTGATTGCCGAGTAATACTCCATTCACACTACTGTTTTTCTAAAATCCAAAAATTTTGCATTCTGAAATGTCTGGTTACAGAGATCAAGGATTATGGACAAAAATCAAGAAGGTGATTTTTTTTTTTTTTTGACTGAGGCACCCAGGTGCCCCATAATAACGGCTTTATTAAGATATAATACACATGCCATATAGTTCACCCATCTAAACAATACAGTTCAGTGATTTTCAATGCATTTAGAGTTATTCAGCCTTCGGCACTATCACATTTCACCACCTCCAAAAAAACCCTTATACTCATTAGAAATGACTCACCATTTCCCATCAATCCCTCAGCCCTAGGCTGCCACCTGTTTACTTTCTTTCTATGGATTTGCCTATTCTGGACATTTCATATAAATGGAATCATATGTGATTTTTTTGTGATCAGCTTCTTTTACTTAGCCTAATGTTTTTAGGATTGAGCCATGTTATAACCTGTATCAGTACTTTTTATTGTTGAATAATACTCTGTGTTTATATGTATATTACATTTTATTTATCCATCAGTTGATAGACATTTGGGTTGTTTCCACTTTCTGGTTGTTAGAAATGATGCTGCTGTGAAGATTGGTTTACAAATTTTGTGTGGACATATGTTTTCAGTTATAGTGGGTATACACCTAGTGGTGGATCATATGATAATTGGTCATACAATAGTGGGTCATATGGGAACTCTAAGCTTTTGAAGAAGACTATTGTCCACAGGACTGCACCATTTTACATTCTTGTCAGCAGTGTATAAGGGCCCTAATTTCTCCATACCCACATCAACTCTTGTTTTGCTTTTGTTTTTGTTTTGATAGCCATCCTGTTGTGAAGTGGTATATCATTGTTGTTTTGATTTCCATTTCTCTGATCACTAATGATGTTGAACATCTTTTCATTACCAGCCATTTGTTATATATTCTTTGGAGAACTGTTTGTTCAGAGCTTTTGCTTTTTTTTTTTTTCATAAATAGTTTATTGTCAATTTGGTTTAAGAAGCTGATTTTAAAAGTGCTTTTCTCTTGTCTCTTACTTGCATTACCCACAGGTTTATGTAGGAAAATGGGAAATTATGCTGAACTTGATGCCAAGAAAGTTTCCCTATTTCCGCCATCTACTTCATCTTTTTAAGGAACACTTTTAAGCTTTGAGGAACGCAAGTTCTCACAGCCAGAAACTGGCAGAGCTGAAATTTGAAACTAGTCTTTAATTTTCCACTGCTTATGCCTCTCAATCATGCCACTATACTACTTTTCTTGTGTGTCTTTTGTGGAAACCATACTTGATTATTTCTGCTCAACTCTAAACATCTTTATCAGATCCATATGGGATTCATTATTCTTCTTCATCTACTTTCCTCCTGTTTGAAGGTTTCAGAGACTAACCCTGCGTTAACTCTCTCCGTATCTCCCAATACCAATACCATTTCATGGGTTTTCCCCCACTCTTGGATGTGGAATATAACACCTAGTGGCTTCCCCAGATTCCTTTCCATCCCTGATGACAAGCATTCAGCCTTTTTTCATTTCAAGGATCCTGCTGCTAATTACTATGGGGATAAACAAAAGTAATAAACATAAAATAATAAAACAATTATAAGGAAGTTAATGATTTTTGCCGTTTTTATCCTAGAGTTCCCCATGGATTCACATTTTGATTTCTGCCTTTTCTTAGAATGGATTCACCATTTACACCCCTTCTGACTCTAGCATTGGATGCATTTCAGGTCTGGTGGTTATTTCAAGATAACAAAGAGTAATAGGGTGTTTGGTTTCTATAGACCATTTGAGCTCAGGAACTTCTAAATGGGGTAGTGCCAGTTTACCGGATCTTTACCAAGATTAAAAACAAATTCTGAGTGGGGCGCCTGGGTGGCTCAGTCGGTTAAGCGACCGACTTCTGCTCAGGTCATGATCTCACGGTTGGTGGGTTCGAGCCCCGCGTCGGGCTCAGTGCTGACAGCTCAGAGCCTGGAGCCTGCTTCAGATTCTGTGTCTCCCTCTCTCTGACCCTCTCCTGTTCATGCTGTGTCTCTCTCTCTTTCTCTCTCAGATATAAATAAAAACATTAAAAAAAAAACAAACAAATTCTGAGTATTTCTACACTGCATCTGTCCCCATTTAATTAAGTCTTCTAACCGAGTTCATGGCACACTGGTAGGCATTCAAGATTCATTTATTAACTATGTGCCAGGTGTAGGGCATGCAAAATTAAGCTATCTATAGTCATGATGAACAGAAACCTACCCAGTATGGTAATGTTTGCATAGCATTGTAGGGGCAGGAAAATTTTCCCTTCTTCCCTTTTACGTCCTTTGCCTGGTCTAGTAATTAAATTGACACAAGATGGATTAACAGGAGGAAACCAGACTTAACTACGAACATACAGGAACTCCATATAAGAAATTCAAAGGGATAACCAAAGTAAGTTATTGCATCTTTTAGACGAACAATAAATTAGTGAAGAACTGACAAGACAAAGGGGATTGGGTTTGGGGTAATAAATTGGTGAAGAAGTAGAAACGGTTGTTCATAGGCCTTAGCCCTCAATTCCCTATTTGGTGATGAGGAGGCCTTCTCTCCTCCAGCTACAGAGAGGGTACCTTTTACATAGACTGCTTTCGGGGGGACAAGGGAGGGGCAGAGAGTATCCTTGCACTCTTTCTCGAGTTTCTGTATTTCGAAATAATCCATATGCCATAGTGGCATTTTGGTGTGGCGTGTTCTCTTTGAGCATAATTGGGACTCAAACAGAGAGGGGTTTGAGAGATCAGGAAAAGCCTGCTGTGTCGCGGTGTCTGACTACGTAAATTCGCAAGCCAGGCCATGCCTCACTGCGTTTGAGACTTGGAACAAGCAGCCACTTAGTGCCTGTTTCCTCACCGATAAATCGGGCTACTGGTGGGATTTCCTGCACTGGGCTGCGAGTTAATTCAAGAACAGCGCTCGAAACTGCCTGGCACGCAAGAAGAGTGCAACGCACTTCCTGAGGGCTGGGTTGCCCGCCTGCGCTTAGCCTGACCGTTGTCCTCCGACTGGACTACACGGGTAATCCGCTTGGTTTTTCTACCGCACACTGCTTCACAGCAAGTTCTGTTCCAGATGCTCTGTTTATTTCCACATAACCCGCTGGAGAGGCGAAGTCTCCTGAGGCAGGGCCGGCCACTACCGGTGACGAGGGCGGGTGTCACTCACTACCCCGGCTCGCCCTCCAGCGTCGACGCTAGCCCTCAGTCGCACAGGACTCCCGGTCCGGGGAAGAGACGCGCCGTCGCGCGCGCCGTCCCGCCCTGTGCTCCTGCGTGACCCGACGTGCCGGGCGCGCACGCAGGAGCCCCGCCCGCGGTGGCCAAGGCCGACGGGCCGCTGGAGGCTGGGCCAGCTGGGGAGACGGCGGGGGCGTGGCTTCCCCGCTGGGCGGGCGGCCGCGGCGCAGGCCCGCCTCTGTCGGCCGCTGCCTCCGCGCGCCAAAATCAAACCCGGAGACCCGCAGTCCCGGGAACCTGCTGCTGGCGGGAGCTCAGCCTGCGCGTCTCGTCACGTTCGGCAGTGGCGGGAGCCCCAGCGCGCGCACCTGCGGCCGCCTCCCAGCCTTCCCTGTTGGATGCACTCGGGCCGCCACCGGACCAGAATGGCCACCCCACCTAAGAGGAGCTGCCCATCTCCCGCGACCGGCTCTGAGGGGGCCCGCATCAAGAAGATTGCCATCGAAGGGAACATCGGTAAGGAGGCTCGGGAGATGCCGGTCCCAGAGCACGGGGTTTCCGCTTAGTGAGGGCTTCCTTCAGGCCTGGCTGTATGGATGCGGGCACGGCCTCTACCTCCCTTCCCATCGAACGCATTTTGCCCTGTCCTGCCCCGCTTCCCTCCCGTGCCCCCAGGGTCGCGGCGGCCCCCGGGCGTCAGGCGGTGCACGCCCGGGCATGCGGGCCTCGGAAGGTGCCCTTGGGCCCGGTTCCTCCTTTTGTTGGGATCGCGCGAAGGGAAAGCTTTTTTTTTTTCTTTTGAGGCCGTGTTAGTTCTTGAGGTGTCATTCACATACATTAAATTATCCTTTTAGGTGTACTTTTCCATGAGGTATGACACACATAATAATGCTGTTTCACTACCACATGGTCAAGATTCAGTACATTTTTATCACCTCAGAAAGTTCCCTGGTGCTCCTTTGTTGTCGGCTACCTCCGGATTCCTGCCTCTTGGCAGCCACTGACTGATCTGGTTTCCAAGTTTTGCCTTTTTCCAGAATGTCCTATAAGTGGAGTCATACAGTATGTAGCCTTTGGGTCTCCCTTCTTTTATTTACCATAATGCTTTCAGATGTATTCGCGGTCTCCTCTCTTCGAAGAATGAAGAGGTGGACCTAGAATAAAATGAGCAGCAGGCAAAAGTTTATTAGAGCGTAAGATGAGAAAGTACGAATTGCAGGAAAGCTCTGTTTACAGAGAGGGGGCATTTGAAAGTGAAGGCCCAGCCGACTGTAGGCGAGGGTCCTTGGTTTACAGGGTTCTGGTTGGGATCCCCTCCCTTGCGTCTAGTTCCTTCTCAGGTACTACCCTTATTGGCTAGGTAACTAAATGCTTAGTCATTCCTTTTTGATTGGCTTGTTTCCATCGTATGAGGGGTGATCTGTGGCCATACTGTTCCGTGTGGTCGTATGTTCTAAGGTCTACCACTTGCTTTTAGTCAGGTCTTTTGTCAGATTCCTGAGGGGAACCCGAGGGGAGTAGACGGTGTCTGTTAGATTTCTTAGAGGAACTCTGTACCAGAGCGAGTCAGCTGTGGTCAGACACTCCCAGCATTGTTTTAAAATATGTGTTTTCCCCCCATCCGATGACCTTCAAGTCTTACTTAGCTTCTCCCTTTCTGCCTACCGAATCCCATCTTCTACTATTATACTTAATATCTGTAGTTCTCTTTTATTGCTGAGTAGTATTCCATTGCATGGATATACCACAGTTTCCCTCTTTCCCAGTTGTGAACATCTGGATGATTTCCAGTTTTAAGGATTAGGGATAAAACAGCTGTAAACATTCCAGTGCAAGGAAAGAGTTTTTGATGATCTTAGTATTCTGGAGCTCCTCACCCCTTACCCCACTTCCAAGTAAACATTGGCTTATGATTCAAAGACCAGTACTGTTTCTGTTCCTAATCCGGATGAGGGCAGACTGTACTATGCATATCCTTTTGCAAGGTACATCTGAACTTACATTCTTTATTTCCTACCACAGGAAACCTATGCCTGACACTTCCTGTTCTGATAGAATTTTTTTGGCTCCAAGTTGGGTACTGGCCATTCATGCATACAGCAAATGTTTTTTTAATTCTTACCACATTCAAAGCCCTTGTACTTCTTTAAAAAGACAAGGCAAAGTAGATGCTTTAACAGTATTGCAAGTAGTAGAAAATAGTTGAACTCACCCTCAAAGAGGGCATTTTGTCGCATTGCTCCAATATAAAAGCACTGGTGGAAAAGATCCATATAATAGATTCTCTTTTCCTTTTAGGATAAATTCTTTGAAGTTGAATGTTTACTGGTATGATTCCTCATAGACACTTACTGGATAAAGAAGAACATATATAGAGGAGGAAGTAGTTGAACTAAGCCATTTCAACTGAACAAAATTCATTTCAACTTTGAATGAAAAACACCACCTCATCATTACCACAATGAGTTATTCCTTTTCCCTTTGTTAAATCCAGTTAGGTAATATATTGTATCTAGATCTCCCCAAGCATCTTTAATCTTCCCAGCACCTGAATAATTTGCTAATGTGTCACTCCATCTTCATTTTCTCTTACCTAGCTCCAGAGCTGACTTTCTATATATAAATGTAATTGTGTTATTCCCCTGCTTTAAATTCTTCTCTGACTTCTCCATTGTCTACACTGGAAAGAGTTGCAAACTAATGACTTGCATTTGCACAATAGTGGCTTGTGTAGACTTGAAAAAAATTTTATTTAAAAAAATTGTTTTAGAATGTTGGAAATAATTATTTTATTTTTTTAAGTTTGTTTATTTTCAGAACGAGAGAAAGAGAACGCACTGAGAGAGGGACAGAGAGAGAATCCCTAGTAGGCTCTACACCACCACCATGGAGCTGATGCAGGGCTTGAGCCCATCAATCATGACCTGAGCTGAAATCAAGAGTCGGATGCTTAACCACTGAGCCACCCAGGCGCTTTTGAAAAAAAAAAAATAATAATTAATGAATTGCTAGCATTTAAAATTTTTGAGATTTCCTTTTGAGCATCTAGATTCTTGGCATCCTGTACAGTATCTAAAGATCTGGTAACACTGGGCTTCTGTTTCTGTGAGATAACAGTTTGCTATTTTCATGGGTTGTGTTCCTTACACTTGTCTTCCTGACATTAAGGCTTTGTTGCTGTTAGTGTGCTTGCGCTGGTGTTGCTGTCCCTTTCACCTTATTTGCCAGTCCCAAATAAGTAGAAATGTACAAATTGCTAATATATATGTAGAAGACTATTTTGTGATTTCTAGAATTTGAACCTTAACTGGTCATTTTAGTTTATACTCCTGTAACTCATCTTCTCATGATTTCTGTTACTATAATACTCACTTGTGTTAGATTTATGGAGGCCTTACCTGCTTTCATATTAATAGTTTGTACAGATGATTTTTGGCATTAGTAATTCTGTTAGGTCCCACATGACTTTTTAAAGTAGTAACACCAGTGTCTCTGGTTCTTATTCTCCTTTGCTTTCATAGAATATTAATTTATTAATTAGCTTTCCCCTCAAAAGTTAAGGAACTAGATTAATCCGATTGGGAACTATAGGTAACTGTTGTTACTCTGCTTGAACTAAAGAGAAATTTTAAAGAATAGCTGTTTTTGTTTCTAAAATTTTGGAGTATGACCACATGAACTTTTTCTCTTTGTAAGCGTGTCAGAAGAAAGCTGAATGCTCTAGCTTTAAATGCTCTTAGACTTGGGACACCTGGGTGGCTTAGTCAGTTAAGCGTCTGACTCAACTCTTTGTTTCAGCTCAGGTTATGATCTCATGTTTCGTGAGTTCAAGCCCCACATTGGGCTCTAAACTGACAGCAAGCACGGAGCCTGCTTGGGATCTCTCTCCCCCTCTCTCTGCCCCATCCCTGCTTGTGTTATCTCTGTCTCTCTCAAAATAAATTAATAAACTTAAAGAAAATTTATTTTTAAAAAAGTGCTTTCAGACTCTGGGTGATGCCTGATTTTTTAGTATGTTCCTTGGATCCTCTTTCTGAACATCATATTTTCCTTCCCTTCTTCCATCTAGCTCAGTGAATGTCCAGTGATCATTATATATGCTTCCACTTACAGTCTAAATGCTTTATAGTCCCTATGACTACCTTCTCCATACAAAATCTGTGGTCACCAGTGTTTTTCCCATGATTAAATCTAGTGGTCATCTAGTTTATCCTTAAAAGTTTTTCTTCTATCCTGTGGTGATAATATGCCTTTGTGTTTTGCTTCTCAGCAGTTCTCTGTTCTGTGTTACCTTCTTATTCACCCCCATCCCTGTTGCCTGTTTAGGCTCTGTGTTTGATCCCTTAAACTTCTGTTTTTTTCTTCTTTTCTACTGCCTAGGTAATGTCCTAGGTTTGAATATAGTTCTTCAGGTCAAAGGTAAGTTCTTTTTGCCCTCTTTGAATATCGAGTTTATAAAGATGAGGTAAGCTTGCAGAAACTGCAGCGCCTGGGTGGCTCAGTCACTTACACATCCAACTTCGGCTCAGGTCATGATCTCGTGGTTCATGAGTTCGAGCCCAGGGTCAGGCTTCAGCCTGACAGCTCAGAGCCTGGAGCCTGCTTTGGATTCTATGTCTTTGTTTCTCTCTACTCACTCCCTCCCCTCAAATAAACATTAAAAAATTAAAAAGCTTTCAGAAGCATCTTTTCTATATTTTTTAGTCTGTGTGTGTATGTAATTCTGTATACATATGGAGGAGAGTAAGAGAGACAGGGAAACACATTATGTTGACCAGAGATGTCTAATATAACCACATTTGGTGACTTCAGATAGAAGGGGTGTGGTGGTCATTAGGAATATCGCTACACCCTGTTAAATTCTAGATCAAGACTTTCCCTACTATTAAATGGAAGGAATTCCCAGGTAATATTAAAGTAGTGAATATAATATGCCCTGATTATACTTGAACTATTTCCTTTATTTTGCCTTCTTAGTGTCTCAGAAACTAGTGAAAGATCAGGGAGAAGCAAAGTACAACTTGTTTTTAATGGTTGGGTAAAGTGCACAGAACCTTGAAAGTGAAGCAGAAAAAAACCATGGCTGTTGCTTATAGGGATGCTGTGCAAAAACGTTTTTATAAATTCTGTTAGGCACTATGGCTTAATGTGAGTTATACAATTAGTGTCACATACGGTTTCTCATTCTAAAGCTCTAAGTTTTGGATGCATCTTTATATTGATTTGTAGTTCATTTAGCTATTTTTAAGTTGATTTTAGATAGGAAGGACTTAAGCTCATTTGTAAACTGAGAAAATAGGAAAATTTTGAAAATTCAAGGGCCTGTTATTATCACTGTAGTCATAGCTTATCACAGCAGTTTCCATAAATAGCGTATTATTATTATTTCCACTGTATTATGAAGAAACAGGCTCAGAGAGATTCAGTGGCTTGCCCAAAATCACATGTCTAATTAAGTGGAAGAATAGGTTTAACTATTTCCCACAAAGTTGTCTCTACTTGGTGAAGGAAAGTGAAGCTTGGACTAGAATTTTTTTCTTTTTCTTTTTTTTTTTTTAATTTATTATTTCTAGGAGAGAGAGAGCGAGACAGCATGAGCAGGGGAGGGTCAGAGAGAGAGGGAGTCACAGACTGAAACAGGCTCCAGGCTCTGAGCTGGCAGTCAGCACAGAGCCCGACGCGGGGCTCGAACCCATGAACCGCGAGATCATGACCTAAGTGAAAGTCGGACGCTTAACCGACTAAGCCACCCAGGCGCCCCTAGAATTTTTTTTCTGCTGCTACACCTTGCCTATAATTTCACCAGGTTAAAAATTCTTCTGTTCCATGGCTTTGATAAACTGAAAACAATAACAAACAAATGTCCTTAATACAAGTGGGTAGGGACCCTTTCAAAAAGCAAATCTAAAGAGAAAGTTTAGGATATTGAATATTTTTGTTTTTTATATTTGCTAGTATATATTTTGTAAAAGCTGATGACTGTTTTGGCTTTTTTTTTCTAAGTCTCCTCTTCAATTTTCCTTTTCCTGTCACAACAGCTTCAGGGAAGACAACATTTGTGAATATCCTTAAACAGGTCTGTGAGGATTGGGAAGTGGTTCTTGAACCTGTTGCCAGATGGTGCAATGTTCAAAGTGCACAAGAGGACTGTGAGGTATGAAAATAAAATTAACTAAAGTAAAATTCTTTTGCTTTAGAGGACCAGTAGCATTTAATCTTTTAGGTTTTTGTTTGTTTTCCCTTTTCTAATAAAACTTTCAAATCTAGCTTTAAGTTTGTCTCTTCATCTTCATCTATGGATGTGTATGTGTGTTGGAGGTGTGTGTGTGTGTGTGTGTGTATGTGTGTGTGTGTGTGTTAAGTAAACATTCATTGAGCTATGACGTTAAGATTTATATACTTCATTGCAGCTAAGAATTGTAAAAGTTTTTTTTAATTAATTAAAAGGTTTAAAAATATAATTGCAAATTAAATTCCTTGAGTAGCTTTTTACATTTTGTTTAAAAACAAGCAAACAAAGAAACCAAAGGCAAAAAAACTACCCAATAACTGTTTTTTATTAGTTTACTTTTTGAGTCTTTTGTATGTATTAGAGAGAAACATTTATCTCTTACTTGTTTGTACTTTTCATTCTTGCCAGACTTTCACCCTAGACACAACTTTCCATTTCCATTTCAGCACTTTCCATTCTAAACTGTAAATAAGAAAGAAGGAATAATAGTTAAATTTCATTTTTTATAGCAAAATTTTTATGTTGTATGTGTATGAAGGAGAGGGATCTTATTGCTAGGACTTTCATTTCTGGAGAAATGAGAATTGAACTTGCAAGTAGCAGAGCAGAAATCTTCAAAATGGAAATGTGTGGTAGAAACTTTGTTAGAATTGAGGATAGAGGATTGAACAAAATTGTCTGTTTTTTAAGGTTTAGCTATTGGTATGAGGACTGTAGACTTTGGGGTTATATGGTTTTGAGGTTATATGAGGTTATATGGTTTTGAATAACCAAAAATATTTTCTCACATACCTATTTGCCAAGCATAGTTAACTTTAATGGTGCATTTAGAACATTCCGATCCTTAGAATAATCCAGGACTAAGTCTTGAAGAACCTTCCTTTCCATATGGACTCCATTTTTTTAAAAAAATGTTTATTTATTTTGAGAGAGAGTGTATGAGTGAGCATGAGTGGGGGAGGGGCAGAGAAAAAGGGGGACAAAGTATCTGAAGTGAGCTGTGTGCTCATAGCAGAGGGCCCAGAGTAGGGCTCCAACTCACGAACTGTGAGATCATAACCTGAACCAAAGTCAGATGCTCAACTGACTGAGCCACCCAGGTACACATGGACTCCATTTTCTATTTTTTTAAGAAATTGATATTTCAATCTGGCCTTTGGGGGAAATATAGGATTAGCCTTAAATAGAATTTTAAAGTGGGTGGGTGAATATGCTTTTTTCTTTCAACATTTTTTATTGACATGATATAACTATAGAAAAGTATATGAAACTTATGTCTAGTTTGAAGAACAGTTTGAAAGCTAACCATCAACCAGGTCAGGAAATAGAATATTACTCTCATTCTAGAAATCCCTATTTGTCCTTAGGTCACAGTATCTCCCTGCCTAGGGTAACAACTCCGCTAGGGGTAATCATATCAAATACCTCTTGCAATAATAATTCTGCTTTCTAAAAGTAATTTAATCATCTACAAACATATGAGTAAGAAATAAAATTTAGTATTCCATTTTTGAATGTTACATAAATGAAATCAACTGGTTGCAGTTTTCTCCCTCTTGCTTTTTTTGCTTAGTAAGTTGATGAAATTTGTTCATTTGATGCATACAACTGTAGTTTGTACATTTTCAGACATTCCAGTTTTTCCATTCTATACTTCTGATCAATTTTTTAGTGATTTCTAGTTTAGTTGTAAAAACAGCCCTCTTACGAACATGAATCCTGGTGCACACGTGCAAAAATTTCTCTAAAATAAAATCACTGGCTGGTGGGGTATTTGTGTGATACCTGTTTTCTAAAGTGGTACTACCCAGCTTCCTAATTTTTGTCATTCTGTTAGGTGTTTAATATCTTTTATGTTTTTAATTTTGTATTTCTTTGGTTGTTAATGAGATTGTGCTCCTTTATTTAATTAATTTATTTCGCTCTTTGGATTTCTTTGGTGAAGTCCTTGTTCGGGTCCTTTTGTCATTTTCCTTTAGTTTTCTGTCTTTGCTCCATTCTGAATTTTCATCTCCCAAAGTATGTCTTGTGGCTTATTTTTTGACTGAAGTGCCAGGCTCAGGTTTACTTACCTTTAGAAATGAGAGAGCTGTGTTCTACTGACCCCTCTTTTCCCCTCACATCTAGGGGGGTCAGCTGTCAGTGCACTTGTTCTCAAGTGTTAGTAGAAAGTAGACAAATTAAACCAATGTCAGAAATACTGAAAGGAGTCTTTCATTGGAGGAATGTCAGACTAGATTAGGCTAGTGACCTCTATTTGAGGCCCATTCTAGTTTTAGTATCATAAGCTTCCAACTCCTTTTAAATATGTATAACTGGTTCTTTGTCACTTTAAGTATCTCTCCCTTGCAGTATACATATAATTAACCTGAAATTCAGAAACCGATACTTAAAAAAACCAAAAGACCAAAAGTTTATTTAATTTTTTTTTTAATTTTAGAGAGAAGGTATGTGCAAGCAGGGGAGAGGGGCAGAGGGGGAGAGAGATCCCATGACCCTGGGATCATTACCTAATTTAAACTTGAGAGTTGGATGCTCAACAGACTGAACTACCCAGGTTCCCCCCAAAAGTTTTAATTTGTAGGGAGAAGTGTAATTATCAGATTCACTAAATTAGGTCATTCTGTTCTCTATGGAGACCCATAATTCTCAACTAGTGAAAGAAACCCTTAAGAATCTCAAAGTTTTGGGATGCTATATAAAATGACAAACAGTGCCTTAGGAATTTTAATATGTGGGATGCCTCCTACTTAAAAATGACTACCCTAGCGAATCATTGTTAATGTTGGGATTATGTTGACCCCTTTAGTTATATTGGGGAAGAGAGGTTGAAAACATTGCATTAATATATATAGGAAGGCAAATTTACAGTAAGCCAACTTGTCTATTAAGCTTAGAATCAGAGCCCGGGGTAATTAGTTATATTATCTTACTAACTGATGTCATCAGACTGACACACTGATGCATCTGTCTGTATTTTAAGACTCTTGGTTTCATGGATCTGATGCTCATGTGTATGGGCAGGGGCACTTTCTTCCCATGTACTAGAGGCAGAATTCCAAATTGATCTTTATAACTCTGTTGATAATTCTATTATTAACATATAGTTTCATCGTACAGTTTACTGTAATCTAGTCATGTCTCCATGATGTTACAATTTGATTACCTTAATTGGGTTTGGGTGCACATTTTTGGAGGATAGCTTTATATTTGTATATGTATTGGAGTCTATTTATGTTCTTAGTGCTTTGTACTTCTAGGGATATTTCAGACAGTGTGGGGATGGTATTTGGGGGATAAGGTTGTGGAATGTGAGGATAGTGGTGGGTGGGTTCCCTGTATCTTTGGATATTTTCTTCTTTTCTCCCAGACTTCTACTAAACTCAAGAAATGGGATTTTCTTCTTGCATCTTGGAACTTTTCTTCTACAGACCCATTTCTGATCTATTTCTTGAGGTTATAGTGTGAATCACCAACTGTCCAAATCTGTTTTCTTAAAAAGCTGTCAATAGTGAGTAGTAGATTAGAAACCAGGACAAGGCCAGTCCTACTTTGGATGTTCTACATTTAATCACACTTCTTGGCAGTTGCTGTAGAGTTGGAAGAGTTGGGTTATTGGTATCTTTGATCTCTTCCCCTAGTTAGTAACTTAATTTGCACCTGCATGCTATGCATGCTTTTTTTTAGCTGTTTTATTTTTTTTACCTGCCATCTAGTGGCTGAAATGTTGCTATACTGTTGATAAGCTGCACCAATTTTAGCAAAATAACGAGGCAAAGTACCTAAAAAGTTATGTAGTCTCCCCTTCCCCCTTCCCTCTTATGATAAGATTATCTTTAAGGGAACCACTCAGATGATTATTAATCTTTGAATTGAAGGTTTATTTCAAATAATCATTTATTTGGTGGTTTATATTATTTCAGCCAAAAGCTTTATTTTAATTGCTTTCCTTTACCTATTTTTGAGATGGACAAACTTAGAGACATGTCTCTGCTGTGTCCTGTTTTTCTTATCAAGGTGAAATCCTAGGGGATCTTTGTTATTAATTGTCAAGTACTATTTGACTTTTATCCACTTCATACAACTAAGAAGCCACTGAAAAATTAGAACTGTGATAAAGGGGTAAAATATCCTTTTTTTTCAAATAACAGCATTTTTTAATAAGTCATTCTTGAAAATTAATTAGGAATGCTTGATAAAGTATTTCTATTCATACCTTCTGAGATCCCTTGATAACTTTTGTTGGCCGTGTCATGATCATCTTGTTTGGTAGATTCTAATCTTTTTTGGTTGAACTTAATTCACCTCTTTTGCAATGTTTACAAAGATTCAGTTAGAATTAAAAGATTAATGATTTTGTATCTTTACTTGATATTTCTGTTTTTCATTTATCTTGACAATAATTTGTGCTTTCTGCAAAATAATGAAGTATTCTATCATGAAGTGAGTTACAGAATTACAGATATGAATAAAAGTGATCCATAATCCCACTACCCTATATATATGAGATAATAATTTACTATTTCCAATTTTGGCACTTGAGCGGGCTACATAATTTTTTAAAATGTTATACAGTAATACATGTTCATTGTTGGAACTTAAAATATCATAGATTACCAAAGGAAGGAAATAAAACTTACCTATAACCTTATTTCCCAGAGTAGAGATCTTATTTGGCACAGCAGTATATGATTTTGTATTTTTCTTTTTTCCTTCTATGTTTATATCAAAAGCAATTAAAAATTCATTAAAAGTTTACTATAAACAATTCCAAGGGCATCCTAATTTATTGTGTGCATGACTAATGTTTACATAATATAAATGCCTAATAATAATGGAACGATAGCCTATCTGCTTAGTAATGTGATAAACATCTTTGTGGTTAAATCTGTATTCTTGATTACTTCTTTAAGATAAATTTCCAAAAGTGAAATTAAGTAGGCCCAAGGGTATAGAATTTTTAAAATAAATATAGCTAAGCTGCTTTCTAGAGATGTTCTGTCAACTTTTACATATAATTTGACTCTGACCCATTCACATTTTTTACCCAGGTCTTTTTCAGAGGGGAAAATAACAGATAAAATTATACTCCATATGGTAAAGATGATACTCAGTGTTTTTTTAGATAAATTTTTAATATGTATTTTATTCTATCCATAGTTGTATACAAGAAACTCAGAAATTTGTGGTCTTAAAAACTTAATGCATAGAATCAAAAGAAAATTTGTATGGGCTGGCCCTCAGACCACTCTGAAAAGCTAGAAAACAATATCCTGGCTTACTGTTAATTTTCTAATTTGGTACAAAGTTAAACTCAGACAACAACTAACAACTTCAAAGCTGTAAAATTCTACTACAGAGTTTTTATTTAGTTTTAATTTAAACATTTGTATTTTTAGAGCAATGAGCTGATTATTATTTTTATAAGTAGGTGATGCGTCAGGATTGGTTCTCTAAATTGTTTTCATGTAGTAGACTTTGGAATTATTTTGGGTAAGAAGGATTACATTTATTGGAAAATGCAAATAAAAAGGAGATGTGTAGTGTAGTCTTTTTGATTATGATTAATATTTTTATTGTGGTCAAAAACACATAAAATTTATTTATTTATTTATTATGTTTATTTTTGAGAAAAAGAGAATGAGCAGAGAAAGGAGGGGTACAGCCAGTTCTGTGCTGACGACAACAGAGAGCCCTCTGTGGGACTGAAACTCACAAACCATGAGATCCATGACCTGAGCCAAAGTCAAATGTTCAGCCAACTGAGTCACTCATGTGCCCCATCTTAACCATTTTTAAATGTACGGTTCAGTAGTGTTCAGGGTATTTACATTATTATATTATAAAACAGATCTTTAGTATCTTTTCATCTTGCAGAACTGAAACTATTTTATTAAAAACAGCTCTCCTTGGCCCCCTTCCTTCAACTCCTGGGAATTACCCTTCTACTCTCTTATAGCTAGCTATGACTGTTTGTTTGCTGGTTTGTTTTATTTTTTAAGATTTTGTTTATTTTATTAAAGATTTTATTTTTAAGTAGTCTCTATACCTAACATGGGGCTTGAACCCACAACCCCAACATCAAGAGTCATAGGCTCCACTGACTGAGCCAGCCAGGCGCCCCCAAATTTGACTACTTTAGATACACTGTATAATTGGAGTCATATAGTATTTGTCCTTTTGTGATTGGCTTATGTTACCTAGCATATTGTCCTTCCAAGTTCTACAGAAAAAGTTTCAAACTTCTCAGTATATAACCTGTAGCCATTTAATTTTACATATGTAACCTATTTTTGTTATTTATGTGCATAGCAAATTTATCCTAAGTGTTTTTCAAATGAACCAAGTTTACTTCTGATAGATTTTATTAACTGTATCAGGTAGATTTAAGGTACCACTTGGTGCTATAATAATATGGTCTAAAATCCCTGTAGTTCAAAATAATAAAATTTTATTTCTCAGAGAACAGTGCAAATGGTATTTGGTGGATGGCATGCCATGCTGTGACTCAGGGACCCAGGCCCTTTCTAAGTTGTGATTCATCCAACCTCTAAAGCAGTGCTTCAAATTTTATTGTTTATTAGAATGACCTGGGAGACTTAACACGTATTTGGGCCCTACCCTCAGTTTTTGATTTAATAGGTCTGCTGTGGGGTCAGTGCTGAAAATTTGCATTTCTCACAAGATGCCAAGTGATGGTGATGGTGCTGTTGCTGTTATGGGTACCATCCTTTATTACCCCTGCCCTAGAGCTGAGGTTGAGAGCCACTGCTCTAGGGTCTTGGTGTTCTTTGCTTTTAACTGATGGAGAGAGAAGCATCACATTACAGAGGGTTTTAGATTGAACCCTGGAAATAATATACATTGTTTCTGCCCTACTTCAGTTGACCTGAACTGAGTCACATGGCCACACTCAACTGCAAGGGAGGCTGGGCAGTAAAGCCTAGTTTGTGTCCAAGAAGAAAAACAACCTGGCTCTAAGGAACACATAGCAGTGTCTGCCACACACACATTTCATAATAGGAGTACCTTAAGTTTATTTTTTAATGTAACTTAAACTCAGAAGTGCCAGGTTTAATTAATTCATGTGGAAGAGATCTGCAACAAATATTCTCTACTTTCTACTTCTAAGATCTAAAAAATAAACTCTTAGAAAAACTTAAATATGCCCTTTGACTCACATTCCTAAGCACATTCATTTTATAAAAACATGCCAGGGATAATGTAACCAGGAATAGAGCATACTTATCCAAGAATTAAGTTTTGTGTTTTGAATTACCATTTATACTGCAGAGAATTCCATATATACATGCATACCACTACCACCCTGCACCTCTTCATTAGTGCCAAATATATGTATTCCCTTTAGGGAAGTGAAAAACTTATTTAAATGATATGTTAGAGAAAGCCTGGGTAGCTTAGATGGTTAAACATCCAAGCCTTGATTTTGGCTGAGGTCATGATCTCATGGTTTGTCAGTTTGAGCCCTTTAGGCTCTGCCCTGACTGACAGTATGGAGCCTGCTTAGGAATCTCTCTCTCCCTATCTCTCTGCCCCTCCCCTGCTCTTGCCAACACAGGCACATACTCTCTCTCAAAATAAATAAATACACATTAAAAAATAAATAATATGTTAGGATTAAGCAGGGAGTCTACTTTGCTTCCAGATAAATACCAGCACCAATCATGAGATCAACTGTAACTCATGAAAAGTTGATACTAAATTATTTTTCTGGTTAATTTAATATACAAAGGGAGAAAGCCTAGTGACTCTATTTCACTTTATTATTTTTTATTTTTTCATTATATCACTTTTTTCCCTCTGAAGCTATTTTTGAAGTTCAGTTGCTTTAAAATAAACAACCACAATCATCTATCACCTTTCTGTAGAACTGGGGAAGTGTGCCTAAAAAAACTGGTGTCGGTACTGAAAGAAATGTGATGTGACCTGGTATTTCTGTTTTATTGGAGAGGTTTCTTTTTTTTTTTCTCATTGTAGGTATATGATGATGATGATGATGATGATGATGATGATTATTTTTGGTCTACTCAGACCCTCTCTGAAGGAGTAGCTGACATCCAGGAAAAGTAGAGGATGTTTGGTTAAGAGAAAATGCTTGTTGATTGGTCCAAAGTTTACCAAATTATTTTATATCTGCCAAGCCTGAATGACAATACATGATGGAATTGTGCTTTAAAAACAGAAATTTAACTACCTATTGTTTTAGAAGGGATTTTTTTAGGTTTATTATTATTATTTTTGAGAAGGGGGGTAGAGACAGAGAGGGAGAGAGAATCCCAAGCAGGCTCTGTGCTGTCAGCAAGAGCCCAACGTGGGGCTCTATCTCACAAATCGTGAAATCATTACCTAAGCTGAAACCAGTTGAACACTCAATCCACTGAGCCACACAGGTGTCCCTAAGAGGGAATGTTTGTTATAGTTGATAAGGCACACACAAGCTGAGAATAAGGAAGGAAACCAATCATCTGAGTGGACCAAATGGAGGTCACAAAATTATGCATTAAAATTAATGTGGCTTATTCACAGGATATTCACTTAATACTTTTGACACAATCTGATAAACTTATTTTCTGATTAGAAAAATTAGAAAAATCCCTTAACAGGGAGGGACTGTAAAAAGATGGTCATGTCATTAACCTGACATCAAAGAGGGAGATAGAAAAACTGAAAACTAGACAAGAACTAAAAAGTAATACTAACTTGGTCTCATTTAGTGTAAAATTGAATAGCAGTATCCACAGTTTGTGCCTAATATTTTATGTGATAGCACATTGGAGACTTGTGCTTTATTGCTAACTTCTTTCATAAATCCAGCAGTCGGTATTTAAAAGTTATTTAAGAGTAAGTGTCTATTACTGAGTAATTTTTGAAATTCTATCCTTTTGAGGGTATGAAAATTAAATACCTACTAATTTATTCTCGCTATAAAAATAATCCATTAAAAAGTGGTTAAGTTGATAAGCTTCATTTAGCTGAAAAGATTCATTTGTTATGACACATTTTCCCCCCCTGGGGAATGCTAATAGGTGGAAAGTCAGTTTATAATTAACAAAGTCTTTTTAATGAAATTTAATAAAAATAAATTTATTCTTTAAGCACTTTGGGAAGGCACCCTTATTTCAGTTCATGATATGCTAAGAGTATTTTCTAAACAGACCTATTGTTGACAGTTAACTTCTTGCTGTTTTATGCTTTTTTTTCAATTTTGGGAAGAAGATTCAGTTAATTATGTGGTTTGTGGTATGTAATTTAAGTTCTGCCTCAAAGTGCCATGTGTTTGTGTGGTTTTTAGTTCTTAACTGAAACTTTGAGGTCAATATTTACACTTGGTGGATTTTTTTCCCCAGAGAAAAACCACCTACTTTGAGCGTGAACTTCTAGGAAGTGTTCAGGGGTGTTTATTTGGACTAGAATTGTGAATAGGGATTAAGCCATCATATTTTATTCCTTGAAAGTTAGTATATAAGGTTAAAAACTCTATCAAGGTTTGGGAGAACCATTATATAGCTTGTTATTACAGGAAAGGCCGAGGAAGCATCCTTTGCCCACCATAAGGACCTATGAAAACAACTCCTTATTTATTTCTTTTGCCTAGGACTATAAATACTTGATCCTATAGTGCATGTGGTGAATAAACTATCTTTCTTCTAAAAACAATAGTATTCAAGATAGTCAGCTGTTAGAACAGAGCTCAGTCTTGGTTTTCTGACACACAGGGAAATGATCATTCCTAGTCCCACAAAGGAAGGACTTGTCTCCTGGGATGTTTTTGCTTCTGCTTCTCTGGGCTACGAATAAAAGCTCTTCTTTGCTAAAGCAGTTAGAATTGAACTAATATAATAATAGTGGGTTATGGTTCCTGTAAATGAAAGGATTAGGTTTATAGGTTTGATTTGGCATATGTAGATCCTTTTAGGCATTACTGTTGAGTCACTGGAATTTAGGGAGAGGAAAGCAAAAGTGACTGACCTACCCCAAGGTAAGTGGGATTGTTTGCCCTTTTCTTTATAGATGAAATTGGAATTGGTTTTATTTTTCTCCCTAAAATGGGGCTTAACTGTTTAAAAAGAGAAGCATATACTTAATAAGATTGTAGGTGAAATTCAGTTACATTAAATGCCATTGCAATAAAACTTTACATATAATTTGAATATTTATAAGCTCTAATTCTGCTGTTATTTAGCTGTGTAATCCTCAAGAGCACTTTAATTTTTCCAAACTTTATCAGTAAAATGGGAATGATAATAGGAAAAATCAAGCTTGTGTAAGAATTAAATAAAAAAAGAAAAATGAAAGTCCATTGTGTTGGAAAGACTAAATGGGTGAGGTAAGGTATCGTATTAAATTAAAATAACAGGCAATATTTGGGAGATTCTTATACTAAAAAATCATTTGTTGTTTATCTGAAGTTCAGATTTATTGGAGGTTCTGGGTTTTCTTTTTTCTTTAAAATTTTTTAATGTTTTTTTTATCTTTGAGAGAGAGAGAGGGACAGAGTGTGAGCAGGAGAGAGCAGAGAGAGAGGGAGACCCAGAATCTGAAGAAGGCTCCATCCAGGCTCTGAGCTGTCAGCACAGAGCCCCACCCAAGGCTCAAACTCACAAACTGTGAGAACATGACTTGAGCTGAAGTTGGATGCTTAGCTGACGGAGCCATCCAGGTGCCCATTTTTTTTTCTTAATATGACAATTCTAATATTATAGTACTCTAATGTATTCTTTGTGAAACAAAGAAAGAATATTATCACTGAAAGAATGAAATTTCAATTGCTTCCTTTCTCTTTATTCTCTTATTTTGATTTGGAAAGCAAGGAAAGGTAGGATTTACTGACTTTGACTGTAGTAGTGAAGTGGCAAGGGACAGTCCTCAGATGCTCAAAACTATTTCCTATATATTTTACAAATTAGAAATTCATTTAGAACACCAAGTCTCTTAAAAACTGCACATATTGGGGGCGCCTGGGTGGCTTAGTCGGTTAGGCGTCCGACTTTCGCTTGGGTCACGATCTCGCGGTTCGTGGGTTCGAGCCCTGCGTCGGGCTCTGTGCTGACTGCCAGCTCGGAACCTGGAGCCTGTTTCGGAGTCTGTGTCTCCCTCTCTCTCTGACCCTCCCCTGCTCACGCTGTCTCTCTCTCTCTCCTAGAAATAAATAAAAATATTTAAAAAAAAACCTGCACATATTGAATTAGATATTGCTTCATGTAAACTACTTTAATCAGACTATATATATACTATCAAAATGTGATTATCTAGAATATTTTATTTTTTTAAGTTTGTTTATTTACTTTGAGAGAGAGCCAGAGCATGAACAGGGGAAAGGTAGAGAGGAGGGAAGGAGAATCTGTCAGCACAGCTCAATATGAGGCTCCATGCTGTGAATGATGAGATCATGACCTGAACCAAAATCAAGAGTCGGACACTTAACTGACTGAGCCATCAGGCGCCCCTATATAGAATATTTTAGTGGAGGCTCTTTTTGGAGAGGATTAACAAATAGATACTGCCAACTATCAGGAGTTTTTAAGTGTGATAGGAATACTAGAAGGGACCTAAGATAACCTTGCCTGTTTAATTACTTAAACACATAGTACTTTGTGCAGAGTGGGTTCTAGGCTACAGATCTGAGCAAAGCATTGAAACATTTTAGTAGTAAACTTCTGTGATGTTTTGTAAGAGCAATAAATAATTTCACTGTTTCCAGAGATCAAATAGTTGAGAAGAATTTTAAAATTTATAGTTACAGAATGCCATATTCATGCATGTCTTTGTCAGAAGCTTGAGTAGGAGTAAAGTAATCCCATTTAGAAATTGAGTTAACAATTTGCAAACATAAGAATTTTATCTGTTGGGTCAAGTCATGACTAAAACTATCCAGCATTTGATTCGTGATTATAATCACAGAATATTATGTGGAAATGTATGACTGCCTTTACTCCAGAGTTTAGGATTATATCAAGAGTACATTTACATTTATCAGTGTAAATTTATTTAACATTTTTGAAAACTTAAGGTCTGAATGTTCATTGATCATGGAACAAAATCACACTTCAAGGATCTAAATGTTCCTTTTGCTAATTTTAGTTGATTTCCGTGGAATTGGTGTAACAAGTATGTATGTACATATTTTTCAGGATCTGGTTCCATCTCTTTTCTGACTATATCTAGTTATGTGAGCCTCTTTGTTCATTTTAGTTAACTATAGCTAGATTACCTACAAAATAATTTCAAGGCTTTATTTGACTTTTTTCTCAGGCACAAGGAAAGGAGGCTTACACAAATTCACCATTTATATATTTTTAAATGTTTTGTTTACTTTTGAGAGAGAGAGAGACAGAAGACAAGTGGGGAAGGGGCAGAGAGAGAGGAGACAGAATCCGAAGCAGGCTCCAGGTTCAGAGCTGTCAACACAGAGCCTGACACAAGGCTCTAACCTACATCAAGATCGTGACCTGAGCTGAAGTCAGATGCTTAACTGACTGAGCCACCCAGGTGCCCCCAGAGTAAAATTTTTAATGTTTTTTTTTCTTTATATACAAGTTTCCAGAATAATTCACTGGTACCCTAGCAACCTCCAAAGATGATTAGAAAGTTTGGGTTTTTTGTTTTCTGGTTCCCTTTAGTATTTGAACTTACAGTTTTTGCCTTCCACTCATCATTCCTTTCGAATGTTCATAGTGTCCTATCTTTTGACAAATTGAAGCCTTTGTTTGATATTAGCTCTCTTGCCCTTGGCACAGCCTCAGGAGATTTCAATAGTTTATTTCCTGGAACAAGGTGTGTTAAGCTCATGTTCTACATTTATTTCTCCAGACTGAATAAAGAATGTTACCCTAATTCCTTTCAGTGGGAAATGGTATTTAGAGATCATAATCTGGGTGACATTTATGTTCATTCCTACAAACTTGTCATTGTTGATACGCCTTTTGGTGGACAGAGCTAGGAAAACAATATTTTATAGGAAGGAAAATAATTCATGAGTTCTGGATGCTATTTCAAATTCTAATATAACATTACAAAGATTTTACTTTATTTTTTATTATATGTTTTTTTCTTAATACTGAAAATTTTGGTTCTAACAATATGATTATAAAATCACAAAATTTTAGGGAAGATCTGTTCTGTTTTATTAGAAGATTGAGGCCTAAAATACCTAAAGGGGACAGGTAGCTAAACAAATAAATCAGGCCTGCTGTGAGAATCAACAGGGAATGACAGGAGCTGATTAGCTGGAGAACATATGTCCCACTTTAATGGAAGCATATGTGACTTGGCCCTATTTACTGAGATAAAATGCAGGCACAGTATTGCATGGTTTCCACATTAAAAGTTTTTTTTTATTTGTTTGATACACAATGTTACATTAACGTCAGTTGTATAGGATAGTGATTCAACAAGTCTATATCTTATACTACACTCACCACAAGTATACTACTGTCTTTCACCATACAATGCTATTATACTATCATTGATTATATTCCCTCTGCTGTGCCTTTTATTCCCATGATGTATTCATTCCATAACTGGAAGTCTGTATTTCCCACTCTCCTTCACCCATTTTGCCCATCCCCAGTTCTCCCCCCCTCTGGCAACCATCATTTTGTTCTCTGTATTTATAGATCTAATTCTGCTTGTTGCTTTTTTTATTATTTTTTTTCTGATTCCACATTTGAGTGAAATCATATAAATATTAATCACCTTTCTCCAATTTATTTCATTTAACATAATATCCTCTAGGTCCAGCTATGTTGTCACAAATGGCACAGTCTCATCCTTTTTTATGGCCATGTAATATTCCACTGTATATATACATTTATATGTATGTGCTTGTATATATACATTTACATATATGTGCACACAACACACACACACACACACACACACACATACACACATATACACACATCACATTTTCCTTATCCATTTATCTGTCCATGGACATTGTAAATAATGCTGCAATAAACAGAGGGGTGCATGTATCTTTTTGAATTAGTATTTTTGTTTTCTTTTAGAAAATACCCAGTAGTAGAATTACTGGGTCATATGGTAATTCTATTTTTATTTTTAATTTTTTGAAGAACCTCCGTACTGTTTTCCGCAGTGGGAATAGCAATTTACATTCTCATCCATGGTGTATAAGGATTCCTTTTTCTCCACATCCTCGCCAACACTTGTTATTGTCTTTTTTTTTTTTTTTCCAAAAGAAAGAGAATCTTAAGCAGGCTTCACAGTCAGTGTGGATCCCAACACAGGGCTCAATCCCATGACCTTGGGATCATGACCTGATCCGAAATCAGGAGTCGGATGCTCAACCAAATGAGCCACCTAGGCATCCTTGTAATTTTTTTTTAATTTTAGCCATTCCAGAAGGTGTAAGGTGATATCTCCTTGTGGTTTTGATTTATATTTTCCTGATGATTAGTGATGTTGAGCACCTTCCTGTGTATATTTTGGCCATCTGTATGTCTTTGGAAAAAATGTCTGTTTAGGTCCTTTGTCTATTTTTTAAATTTAAATTTTTAATTTTTTTAAATTTTAAATTTAAAATTTTTTTAAATTTATTTTTATTTTTTTAATGTTTTAAATTTTTTTAATGTATTTATTTTTGAGAGAGAGATACAGAGTGCAAGCAG
This sequence comes from Proteles cristata cristata, assembly GCA_017311185.1. Taxonomy (NCBI): domain Eukaryota; kingdom Metazoa; phylum Chordata; class Mammalia; order Carnivora; family Hyaenidae; genus Proteles; species Proteles cristata. Next base: position 1,223,341 of record JAESUZ010002451.1, read on the forward strand.
AGGAGGGGCAGAGAGAGAGGGAGACACAGAGTCCGAGGCAGCCTCCCGACTCCTATCTTTCAGCACAGAATCTGATGCGGGCTTGAACCCACAAGCCACAAGATCATGACCTGAGCCGAAGTCAGCCACTTAACCAACTGAGCCATCTAGGTGCCTTCTTTGTCTATTTTTAAATCAGATTCTTTTTTGGTATTGAGTTGTAGGAGTTCTTTGTATATTTTGGGTATTAACTCCTTATCAGATGGATATATCATTTGCAAATATCTTCTCCCATTCAGTAGGCTGCCTTTTTATTTTGCTGATGGTTTCCTTTGCTTTGCAAAAGATTTTTATTTTGGTGTAGTCACAGTAGTTTATTTTTTGCTTTTGTTTCCCTTGCCTTAGGAAATGTAGGAAAATGTTGCTATGGTTGATGTCAGAGAAATTACTGCCTGTATTCTCTTTTAGGTAGTAGTTTTATCGTTTCTGATCTCACATTTAGGTCTTTAATCCATTTTGAGTTTATTTTTGTGTATGATGTTAGAAAGAGGTCCAGTTTCATTCATTTACATGTAGCTGTCCAGTTTTCCCAATACCATTGGGAAACCATATTGAAGAGTTTGTCTTTTGCCCATTTTATATTCTTGCCTCTTTTGTCACAGATTAATTGGCGCTATTTAAGCATGGGGTCATTTCTGGGCTCTCTATTCTGTTCCATTGATACGTATATCTGTTCTTGTGCCAGTATCATACAGCTTTGATTACTAGAGCTTTGTAGTGTATCCTGAAATCTGGGATTGTGATATTGTTACTGAAAAACCCAAGTTCAGATGTTTGTTGCACAAAAAGTCAATGCTCAGGAGATGAGTTTTGATTGAAAAGGAGCTTGAGCTTTATTCAGGTGGCCCACCGACTGGGGAGATGGTGGTCGCTTTTCCAAAAACCAGCTCTGAGGTTTGGTTTTTAAAGGAACTTTAGGAGAGTTCATCAGTAAAAGGGGAGCACAGTGGTCTGTAATACTTCTTGATTGCACTCATGCAGACTTCATGCCAGCTACAGATGTTATCACAATGCCCAGGGCAGTGGGGAAGGAGGTGGTACAAGAGGGTTTCCTTCAGGGCTTTTCTAGGAAACAATATACTATCTATAAATATACCCAGAAAGGTTTAGTTAATTGATCACTCAGGCTACAGGTACTTGCTAAAATTTACAGACTAAGTTGGCCAGAAGGCTGAGGCAGTGGCTTCAATACTTCCTTTGTTTTTCTTTCTCCTGATTGCTTTGGCTATTCAGGGTCTTTTGTGGTTTCATTTAAATGTTAAGATTGTTTATTCTAGTTCTGTAAAAAATGCTATTTGGTGGTTTTCACATTTTTAAAAAGAAAATACAAATCCAGATATATTATGTGAACCTATTTAGCTTTTAACTATTGACAGCTAATTCAAATTTTTAAAAAGTCCCATTTGGGCCAAACAAATATTTTCTACCATAGGCCATTAATTTGTGACTTCTTGTGGAAGAGCTCTATAAAGAGCTGATGGTTAAGCTAGCCTTCTAGACCTCAGGCATCCTGAAAAATAAAATGAAAGAGGAAGAGAACTTAACCATTTTGGTTTTGCTAATCATGATGCATTTTTTTATCTAACTTCTCTTTTTGAACTTTTTAAAAAATTTAAATAGCCCTATTGATCATTAATTTTGTTTTCTCTTCCTTTTTTCCCATTCAAAATAGGAACTGACACCATCTCAGAAAAGTGGTGGGAATGTTCTTCAAATGATGTACGAGAAACCTGAACGATGGTCTTTTACCTTCCAGTCATATGCCTGCCTTAGTCGAATACGAGCCCAGCTTGCCTGTCTTAATGGCAAGCTCAAAGATGCAGAGAAACCTGTATTATTTTTTGAACGATCTATATATAGTGACAGGTATATATAAATAACTTGCACTTGTCATTTTGGAATCTTGGCTTGGAACTGGACTTATTTTTCTATTTCCTGGTAATCAAAGTAATAAGAGAGGCTGTGTTGAAGATTTGAGATGGAAAATTACCTTCAGCAGTTTGGTAATCATGGCATTAGAGAAGTACTAGTATTAATAATTGCTAGCTTCCAAGGAAGCTTTTGGGAATATAGCCATGTCACTCAAATTTGCAGAGAAGTTTTTTTCCTTCTAATGCTCTTAAAATTCTCATGTACTCTGATTAAATCTGGATCTGTAGTCTAGACTTGTATCTTGAGCAAGATCAAAAATTTCTAAGGGAGCCTTAGAGTTACCTTGTTTATGCAAGAATTCTTTTAAGTTGGAGTGTTGGCTCAGGACAACAGTTCTCAAACTTCTGGTCTGAGAATCCCTTTCCATTCTCTCTCTCTCTCTCTTTTTTTGAGAGAGGGAGAATACACCCACATGTGAGCACACAGGAAGGGAGGAGCAGGGGAGAGGCTGAGAGAGAGGGAATCTCAAGTAGGCTACACTGGGCTCAAACTCACTAACCATGAGATCACAACCTGAGCTGAAACCAAGAGTTGGACACTTAACCGACTGATCCACCTAGGCACCCCAGGATCCCTTTCTTTTCTTAATAATTATTGAAGAGCCCAAAGAGCTTTGTGTCTTATTGATATTTATGTTATTAGAAATTAATATTGAGAAGTATAAAGGACACTTATTTATTTAAAATTAGTAATAAGCCCATTACATATTAGCATAACATACTTGTAAAATTGTATTTTTCAAAAAAACTAGAAAAGTAGGGTTGTTTTACATTTTTACATATCTCTTTAATGTCTAACTTTATAGAAGACTGTTAGATTCTCATTATAGGCTTCTCCATCTGTATACTATGTTCTTTTGGTTGAAGGTCTTGGGGACTACCAGGCATTCTTTCACTACGTTTTCGAGAAATGCTTTCCAAGAACATATTTTTTTATAGTTGGAGATATTCTATTTTTTTTTCTGCCTTTTAAGTTATTATTTACCATGGATTTTGGGAGAATGTTCCACGTCCATTTAGTAGATCTTTTTTCTCTTTTCTATTTCTTTGTGTTTTTTGGAAAGGAATTATGTGTTGATGTAGACTCTTTTTCAGGTATGTTTTTGCATCAAATTTGTATGAATCTGACTGCATGAATGAAACAGAGTGGACAATTTATCAAGACTGGCATGACTGGATGAATCACCATTTTGGTCAAAGCCTTGAACTGGATGGAATCATTTATCTTCGAGCAACACCAGAGGTAAGACATAAATTTGTTTGTTCCATTGCCAATTTAAAGTAATACTTAGAAGTCATTTTAGTGGTATGCAGTGAAGGCAATTTAGTTTAACTCCATTCCCTACTCTACTCCCCGCATCCAAATTAGAAACTCATAACTGTGTAGAGAGAGGCATTCTCTTTTTCTCAGCAAAGTAGAAGCCCACATTTAGCAAGTTGCTCTTTTAGGCCCTTCTCTGTGCTTTCTCCATTCTGTTTTTTATTATTTCTTCCTAACTTTTGGAATGTCTCTTATCTATCACAGCTAGATTAAAATATTTGCTTAAGTAACTGCTAGAGGATAGGCTTCTTGGTGTGAAACTTTGAGTGTTTTAATTACTATTGAATTTCCATTGCCTAGAACAGGGCCTGGGTACATAGTAGGAGTTCAGTAAATATTTGTGAATGACTGACAAAGTTGATGAAGGTCCATTTCAGGAAATCTTTTATAGTTCATGGCTTGGAATGGATAGGTAGTTAGCAGCTTCAGGTGAGAAGAGACTTAGAGGACACTTGCCATTTTCAGGTATGGGAGCTTAATTGAAAATGTGCCTTGTAATATGGCTATATTGTTTATATGTGAAATTATATAATGAGTCCAGGAAGACTAAGTGGATGCCTTTCATAAAGCTAACCTAAATAAGAGATTACATTTGTTAACAAATTTCTGGTTTCGGTGCTTGCATTTCAGTTTTTCTGTTTTTTATTCCTGTGTCTTCCGTAAGCCACAAAGTAGGCTCTGATGAATATAAATGTCATGACTTCTAGTTTGAAAGGATACTATGTTGCTATTGAAGCTGAATTTTCAAAGCAACTAGGTTTCTGATTCCAAGTGATGGTTTTGTTCTTCTTTTTAATATCGAGGAAGCCAGAATTTAACAGTAATTTTGAAATTTACTTTTATTTTTGAAAAGAATTTTTTTTGTTTTTAATTACAAATATAGCAAGTGTAAATGTAGAAGAACATAAAGAATGGTATAAAATATAGTCAATATCTTAAAGTCTAACACAAAACTTTTTAAATCAGTGTTATTTTATATCTTTTGATTGGAGGATCATCTAAGTACTTGAAAAGAAGATTTATAATAGATTTTGAAACATTTTATATATTGAACTTTTTACCAAATTTATTTTACACAGTATTTTTCAAGTATGGATCCCATAAGTTTATAGACTTGTTCTGATAGTACTCCTTGGTTTATAGCCACCAAATGATGGAAAAGCACAAAAAGGGAAAAATGAACTATGTCGGCTTTCAAGAAGGAATAAATGGAGATGTTGGCTAGCATAACTAAAGAGACAATAGAGAAGAAAACTTTAATGACAGCAGGCAAGAATAATCGTTCTTTTCACCCCACCACTTTCTTATTGCTTGCTTTTAGAAATGCTTGAATAGAATATATTTACGGGGAAGAAATGAAGAACAAGGCATTCCTCTTGAATATTTGGAAAAGCTTCATGAAAAGCATGAGAGCTGGCTCCTGCACAGAACCCTGAAGTAAGACTCCCTTATTTTCACTTACTATTCATTTCAAAGACCTTTATCAAATCTTAATCTAAAACATGTACAAGTTTTCATTTTCAGACATTTTTCTTTTAAACTAGTATTATAGGACCTCCCAGAATTAGGTGTGAATTTTGATTCTTTTTCTTGTAATGAGATCCTGTTTCCTTGAAGTTTTTATAGCTAATCTTGCGCAGTGTTATTGACAGTAAAATGTATGGAATTTAAGTGGTAAAGTAGAAAATATATTTATGTGCATTATGTAGGTACTCTCTTTTAGAGAGAATTTAAGATAAGTTACTGTAGATTTATTTTTTAGATCAAGGCTTGAGCACTAGTAGAGCACAGTTGTTAAAAGCATGGACTTCATTGTCATTAGTGAGATCTTGGTTCAAATTCATAGTTATTAGTGTGCAACCTTAGGCAATCACTGAGCCTCAGAGTGACCTCCCAGAGCTTTAGTTTTCTCATCTTTAAAATGCAGACATTCCTATGTTATGGTACGTTTTTGGTTTTTGAGAAGAATTACATGTCATAAGCCCTAGCTTTATATATTTTATACCTGAGATTTTTAGATATTTTTAGTATTATTATTTAGTAGTAAATCTAGATGAGCAAGAAGGGACTACCAGATAAAGTACTGGCAGGACAATTTTAATATAAAATGACTGACAACATTTTGATTTTCCAGAGATGGTATAAGAGTGAGTTTTTAGTGTTTCTCTTTTATTAATGCTTTTTCTAATTATTTTGTTCATCTCTCTTTTTTAAAACAGAACTGACTTTGATTTTCTACAAGATATCCCTATCTTAACACTGGACATCAATGAAGACTTTAAAGACAAACATGATGGTCTGGTTGAAAAGGTAGATTTATAGGAAGACTATACACTAACATTTGTTTTGTCTTGTTTAGAAAAGTGTTGTAACTTGTGAGAAAACAACTTACTAACAGAAAAGAATATATAATGTTACAGTTAAGAGCTTTCGATGGATTTGGACTTTAGACTAATCCTAACTTCAAATACTCAGCTTTGTGGCTTTAGCTAAGATAAGAAGTTTCTTTCATCCTTTGGTCCCTTTATCTGTAATACAGGGATGATCACATTAACAGAGTTCTTGCTCACTCCCTTCTCTGCTTTGTTTCCTTTACTTCCTCTTTTCTCTGTATCATCAATCTTTAGGTACTTTAATAATAAGCTACTTGTGAAATTAAGTTTATCTTTTTCAACTAAATTCAGTATGGAAGATACTCGGAAGTTGTAGGATATGGATTTCATCCATTTTTCTATTAGCTCAAGTCTTGAGATGAAAGAATTTTTAGTTTTGACTTTGATGTGGAACCTTGTCAATGATGAATTGGCATTGCCTGATCATTGAGTCATTGTCTTAATCAGAGTTAATCTATCCTCTGCATATTTGAGAGTTGACTTTATTCTGTTAATGAGTGGTGCTTGCAATGATAAAGGGACTGAGAGAAAACCTATTAATGTACACTTGAGAGAGAATAATAATGGGAATCAATAAATATCCCACTCTCCATGTTAATTAACTTAGTGATGATCCAAGATCTGAAGAAGCCACATTTTTTTGGTTTGTTTAGTTTTGAGAGAAATTTGAATTTTTTCTCCTTCACAAAGTTACCTATTGACTATAACAGGAACCTGACATTCATAAATGATATATCTCAAGAATTTTGAAAATCTCAACATGTGTTATTTAACTATTCTCAGCATATAGTTGTTTTTCCCATGATATAAAGTAAAGCATATTTGGAAAATTCAGATGACCTCTTAATACCATTAATGATGTTAAAAATACAGGATATAATTCATTTATGATATTATTAAAATAAATGAAATAAAATTAAATCAGCCATTGCATTACTAATAGCCGGCCATTTTCAGAGTGAATCTATAGAACCACTTTTTAATTTTATCTAACACTTTTGTGTTTTGACTAAGAATTGCCTTTAAATGTTATTATTTACTTTTACTTTCATTAATAATGCTAGTAGTTCACTTTCTCTTTTTTCTTATTGAAATACATAACTGACATACAATGTTAAATATAGTTTCAGGTTTATAACATAACTGACATACAATGTTATATATAGTTTCAGGTTTATAACATATTGATTCGACAGTTCTATATGTTCTCCAGTGTTCAAGGCAGTATCTTCGTTTCTTCAGAAGAATTACTGTGCCATCTAGAATTTGTAGAGAACAGGATCTTGTTGCATTGTGATGTTGGGCAGTTGGTGACGTTCACGACTTACATGATCTTTCCGTACATATAAACATTACATATTGTAAACCTGATTCAAATTTGTGCTTCAGAAAAATTATAAATTTTACATGTCTAAACCTTTCAGAGTTGTTTAAACCATTACAGTTACTAATATTTTTGGTGCTAAAGCTCCACGTCATTGGTCTATGTTGTTATAAGGAGATTATTATATTTGTCTTTGGCTCTTATAGAATTGTATTAATCTTAGATGTAAATAACTCCTGAAATGACATTTTAGGTCATTTGTCTTTTACTACTGAAGTATTTAGTAATATTTCTTCGAAAATAAATGCCGTATCTTTGTGATGGAGTTACTTATGCAGTTAGGGTCTTCAACTGTTATATACTATAAAATAGAGATGAATGTTAGAAATTTCAAAGTGGTCAAGGAATTATATTAATATTTATTTCCTCCCCTCAGGTCAAAGAATTTTTGAGCACTTTGTGATTTTGCTGAAGACTACAGGCAGCCAAATGATTCCAGATACTTCAGCTTTGTGTATCTTTGTCATTCCATATTCATACAAGTCTCTAGAAAACCCAGGTTTTTTACCATTTTTGTTCCAAGAAAAAAACTTGTTTTGATGAATTCTATATAAAAGTTTATGAGGAGTTTCTTTTTTGCTTTACAAAAATAAAGACATTAATTATCTGTCATGACAAAAAGTCTGGAGATAAATGTTACCAGAATAAGTGCTGGCTAAACTACGTCATAAAGGATCCAGCCTCCTTCTACCTTTCCCCTCAGCAGGTTGGCTTTTTTTTTTCCCCTGGTGCTTCTTATTTCACTGGTGACCAGTTTCTTAACTTGGAACTTTAATGTTACATAGTAAATGCTAATATGTCCTTTGTAAATTAGTGTACCTATTAAAAGTTGAAAAGTGGAGTTTTAGGAATCCCTAAAAAAGGATAAGGAAGCTTTATTTTAAATACTTTTGATCAAATGTGTTCCCTTCCTTCTTAATTTATGTGGAAGTTAAGACCAGTTTAGTATTTAATCACTTCATTGATATTTATTAATGTACCTCTAACACGTGAACAAAGGATCGGGTCAGACTTTGTTCCCATTTTGTAATGGTAAAGCTTAGCTTATAAGTCATTTAATCTTTTTTCTGCTTTTATTTCTACATCTATGGTATGAATGAGGCTTCATTCAACTTTTTGCATGAGATTTTAGAGGATTAAAGAGGAAATGATAACTTAAAATATTTCTGTACTTAAAAGATAAATGAGTATAAAGATTCAATTTATATGGAGCTTAAAGTAGCTACCTACTTTCTCACTTTTCAGATCATTCTTTTTAGAATGGGATATTAGTCTTATCGTTAAAAGATTGATTTAAGATATGATTGTCTTTAAACTCATTTGAGGTGAAAGTATAGTTTTCCCTAAATTTCTTCCCATTTTTATAGGTAAAACATTAGTGGAACATAGCAAGGGATAAGTTTTTCCCTTTTAAGTTTTTATTGACCCTGTACTGGGAATGAGTAGTTTTTCTTTACCTTTACACATGGTAAGAAGTCAGAAGAGAAACTGAAGACAAGGTAGATTATCTTCTTAGCAGTGTAGCCTCTTTTGTCTAGCTCTTTTTTTTTAGAAAACACCTTCCTGCATGGTAGGGTTTTTTGTTTTTTTTTTTTTTCCAATGTTCATTTACTTTGAGAGAGAGAAAGATAGTATGAGTATGAGCAGTGGAGGGGCAGAGACAGAGGAAGGAGCATGAGAATCCCAAGCATACTCCACGCTGTCAGCCCGGAGTCCCACATGGGGCTCGATCTCACAAGCCATGAGATCATGACGTGAACGTAAATCAAAAATAGGACGCTCAACCAACAGCCGCCCAGGTGCCTATCTTTGTCCAGCTCTTACTTCCTGCCCTATCCTGCTTCCCTTACTGTCTGGATTAATTAGGTAGCCTGCTGTTTTACTTTATTTATTTTTTTAAGTTTTTATTTATTTTTTTCTAGTAATCCCTGTACCCAATATTCATCTTGAACTTATGACCCAAAGATCCAGAGTTGCATGCTCTTCCAACTGAGCCAGCCAGGTGCCCCAGCAGCCTGCTATTTTAAAGTTTAAAAGTCACACATTTCTGCTTTGAGAACATCATGATCACTCTTCACTTCACAGTTTACTGTGCTTCATTGTAGGGTTATACCTTAGATTTATTGTTTTCCTTCTTTAAATTACTGATAAAAATGGTCTTGCTTTATATGTTCTATATCTTGAAAGCATTATCATTTTTATTAAATATATATTAGGAAATACATTAGGCAGACAAGGAGGTAGAATAGTTACAATTTTAAAAATCTGCATGGTTTCATTTTAGGTCTGTAGATAAAATGTTTTTCAAGTTTGTTTAGTTAAGGTGCAGTGTTTTTTCTATGTATTTAACCTTTCTACTTACATTTTAGAAAAATTCGGTTTTTGAAATGAGTGGAAGCATCACTTTGCCTTTGAAACTATCATTTTCCTTTTTAAAATGTCATTTTTTTTGTTTTGAATTTTTGATATTCCAAGATGATAATTTTGTACATTAAACAGACTAGGTGCACTGATCTTTGTAAGGGAGACTTTGTTTCAGATCTTATACTCACCATGAATATTGAAGCTATCTCCTGATACTGTATGTTTTTTTGGTTTGTGTTTGATACAAATGAATTTGTTTAAATATTGGCATAATAAATAAATATTATCTCATGAACTGTGATGGAGCTACACTCATTGAAATGATTACATCTTTTAAGAATTAAATTCCACTTTTGAAGAAAAAATTATGAATATAAAAAGGTAACAATGGTTTATATATGTTACATTGACTCTGTTTTAGGTGAACACATAATTTAGAGATTTTTAGTTATATCTAGAAATGTTTAACTTAATGACTTTAAGTCTGTAGAACTAAAAAAAAAAAAAAGCTTACAAATTTATTTGTTATGACTCAAAATAAAAGCTATGCCATTGAGTAGGTACAAGAGTGTTGAGCCTAGTGTTGCCTGGGTGGCTCAGTCGGTTAAGCTTCTGACTACAGATCAGGTCATGATCTCACGGTTTGTGAGTTCAAGCCCTGCATCAGGCTCTGTGCTGACAGCTCAGAGCCTAGAGCCTGCTTCAGATTCTGTGTCTCTCTCTCTCTTTGTCCTTCCCTTGCTTGTGCTCTGTCTCTGTCTCTCTCTCCCAAAAATAAATAAACATTAAAAAAAAATTACAAAAGAAAAAAGAGTGTTGAACCTAGTAGTCTGTATTATCTTTTGGATCCTATTTCCTGTTAAATTTCATATTTCATCAGAGTGCATGTACTTTTTATACTTTACTCTTATACAAAAAGGTAATTTTAATTGTACAAGACATTCTCTCTTTCAGAATATTCTCATCTATGTCTGAAACTTTGAGCACTGTATACTGAGCCCCCTAGAAAATAAGTCTGTTATATTTTAAGGGACAAATAGTCCCAAAACATTTTTTTATATCTAGATATAAATTTTATTACCTCTAGAAAAATGCTAAACTAGACTACAGACTTTGTTTGGATCTTACCATTCTTATCTTTCTTTTTAAAACTTTTCATTTTCTTAAATTTTTATTTTTGAGAGACAGAGTGTGAACTGGGGAGGGGCAGAGAGAGAAGGAGACAAAATCCGAAACAGGTTCCAGGCTCCAAGCAAGCATTCAGCACAGAGCCTGACGTGGGGCTCAAACCCACGAACCATGAGATCATGACCTGAGCTGAAGTTGGACGCTCAACCAACAGAGCCACTGAGGCGCCCCATTTTTTAAAACTTTTTAAATAGACTTTATTTTTTAGAGCAGTTTTAGGTTTACAAGAAAATTAAGTATAGAGTTCTCATATACTCTTTGCTTCCATATTTATACAGCCTTTCCCACCAACAGCATCCCCCACCAGAGTGACACATTTGTTTTAATCAATGAACTTATATTGACACATTATCACTCAAAGTCCATAGTTTATATTATAGTTTACAGAGTGTTGTGCATTTGTGCATTTTGACAAATGAATAATGACATATTCACCACTGTAGTATCATACAAAAATAGTTGTACTGCCCAAAAAATCTTTTGTGCTCTGTCACCCCCACCCGACTCTGGCTACCGCTAATGTTTTTGTTTGCATTGTTTTGCCTTCTTGAGAACATATAGTTGGAAGCATTCAGTATGTACCTTTTCAGATTGGCTTCTTTCACTTAGTAATTTGCATTTAGTTTCCTCCATGGCTTCTTTCCATGGCTTCATATAGCTTGGTTTTTGGGGGAAGGGGGTGACTGAATAATGCATTGTCAGTGTACCATAATTTATCCATTCTCCTGCTGACAGACATTTGGTTGCCTCCGAGTTTTGGCAGTTATGAATAAAGCTGCTACAAACATCTGTGTGTAGATTTTTTTTAATGTTTATTTTTGAGAGAGAGACAGAGTGCAACTAGGGGAGGGCCAGAGAGAGAAGGAAACATAGAAGTAGGCTCCAGGCTTCAGCTGTTAACTCAGAGCCCAACACGGCGCTCAAACCCCTGAACCGCGAGATTATGACCTGAGCCAAAGTTGGAGGCTTAACCAAATAAGCCACCCAGGTGCCCCTGTGTGTAGATTTTTGTATGGACGTAGGTTTTCAGTTCACTTGGGTAAATACTAACTGGTGCAATTGCTGGAGTGTATGATTAAGAGTTTGTTTAGGTTTTTAAGAAACTCTGTAACTGTCTCCCAAACAGTTGTATCATTTTGCTCTCCTACCAGTAATGAATGTGAGCTCTTCTCGCCTCACAACCTTGTCAGTATTTGGTGTTGTCAGTGGTTTGGATTTTGGCCGTTCTAATAGGTATATGGTTGTATCTTGTTTAATTTGCACTTTGATTATGACATACGATGTTAACCATCTTTTCATGTATTTATTTGCCGTCTGTATATCTTTGATGAGATGTCTGTTAAGGTCTTTTGCCCACTTTTAATTGGGTTCATTTTCTTATTGGGTTTTAAGAGTTCTTTGTATACTTTTGATAACATTTCTTTATCAAAAGTACCTTTTGCAAATATTTTCTCCCAGTCTGTGATTTATCTTACTCTCTTGATGTTTTTTACAGAGCAAATATTTTTAATTTTAATGAAGTCTAGCTTATTATTTCTTTTAAGGATTATTTTTCTTTTTAAGTTTTTTAAAATTTATCTTTTTTGTTTTGAGAGAGACAGAGACCATGTGAGCGGAGGAGGGGCAGAGAGAGGGAGAATCCCAAGCAGGCTCCATACTGTAGCATAGAGCCTGATGTGGGGCTTAAACTCACGAACCATGAGATCATGACCTGAGCCAAAACCAAGAGTCAGATGCTTAACCCACTAGGCCACAAAGTGCCTCTCTTAAGGATTATATCTTTTGTTGCTTCTAAAAAGTCATTGCTATACCCAAGGTCATCTAGCAATTTTCCTGTGTTGTCTTCTATGAGTTTTAGAACTATGCATTTTACATTTAGGTCTATGATCCATTTTGAGTTAATCTTAGTGAAGGATGTAAGGTCAGTGTCTAGGTTCCTTTTTTGTATGTGGATGTCCTGTTGTTCCAGCACCATTGGTTGAAAAAATAATCTTTGCATCATTGTATTGCCTTTGCTTCTTTGTTGAAGATCATTTGACTCTGTATACACTGATCTGTTTGTCTTTTCTTTTGCCAATACCATACTGTTTTGATTAGGTTTATAATAAGTCTTGAAGTTGTGTAATTTTGTGTTTCCTAAAGGCCTGAGATACTTAGGTTTACTAATAATTTGGAGACTTTTTGAGACTAACCTAATAAGGTTTTTTTTCTTTTAAGTATTTATTTGTACAATGAAATTTTTTCTCATCTTCAGTTTAAAATTGAGAAATGAAGGCAAGATTGATGTAATTAGTATCTTCCTTATTCTATGTAATTCCTTGGAATATTGTCATTAATTATAAATTATATTAGTATTGATATTAGTAATGCCAAATACAGTCTCCCCCCCTCCCCATTAAGAACTGTTCAGTTAGGGGTGCCTGGGTGGCTTAGTCGGTTAAGCGTCCGACTTTCGCTTAGGTCATGATCTCGCAGTTCGTGGGTTCAAGCCCCGCATCGGACTCTGTGCTGACTGCCAGCTCAGAGCCTGGAGCCTGTTTCGGAGTCTGTGATTCCCTCTCTCTCTGACCCTCCCCTGCTCACGCTGTCTCTCTCTCTCTCTCTCTCCTAGAAATAAATGAAACATTTAAAATAAATTTTTAAAAAAAAAGAACTGTTCAGTTAATAACTTTTTGCCATAATATCTCTTGGAAAGGTATATCATGTTATAGGCAAATCACCCTTTTTTTCTCTTTGGGTACAAAGACTTTCCCTACTCTGAAACTCGTACTCTCAAAACACAATAAGTAGGCAATAAAAATCAATATTTAAACGTTTCTGTCTCAGACAAAAACACACTAATTTACTTAACACTTTTTATACAGAGATTATCATTTTGAATACATGTGAATTATGCATCAGATTATTTTACTTTGCATAAGCATGTCAAAGGAGAAAAATGAAGAGGTCACATCTTGTAGGACTCTAGTCTGCTATGTTCAGATGGTATTTCCGTGCGTTTTGAAGTTGCCTGAAGGTTTTTGTTGTTGTTGTTGTTATAAGTTAATTTTAAGTGCAGTTTGAATGCAAGATAACCATTAAATTAGTCCCCAAAAGGGTGGAAAATTGGTGGAGGGAAATGGTACAGAAAGTAGACTTTACATTCCAAAGAATGATTCCTTTATTCTTCTCCACTAACTGCCTCCCACTATCAAGTATTCTACCTTGGCAAATACAATAAATCTTTTCTACAATATCTTTTATGTACAGTCCATTTTGCTTATTTCATATAAACTTGTTATTTTCTGTTGATGCTTTTTTCATATCTTGGTATATAATATAATGTATCCTATTAAAATTAATGAGAAAAGTTTTCATTTAAAGCTTTTTACTTTCAGGAATAAAGATATTAATTGAGGGATACGTATGTAATTTGAATTTGAATAAGTTTTACCTACTCCCTTTCTCCCACCATTTTGTAGAGCTGTGACTACAGCTCTATAATTGTATGTTTATTGAGTTATAAATTCTTTTTTTTTTAAATGTTTTATTTATTTCTTAGGAGAGAGAGAGAGAGAGACAGCGTGAGCAGGGGAGGGTCAGAGAGAGTGGGAGTCACAGACTGAAACAGGCTCCAGGCTCTGAGCTGGCAGTCAGCACAGAGCCCAACACGGGGCTCGAACCGCGAACTGCGAGATCATGACCCAAGCGAAAGTCGGACACTTAACCGACTAAGCCACCCAGGCGCCCCTTGAGTTATAAATTCTTAATATGATATCAATGTTCTCAGAATATATTCTATCAAAGAGGATGTGGATTTGGTTCATATTTCACAAAATAACACCAAGTTCTGATTTGGCAAACTTTAACTGATAAATATTGAAGTTTTTTATTTTTAAGAATTCAGTCCATCTTCAAGGAAGTTATTAGTAATATGGCTATCCTTTGAATTTATTTAATATTAAGTCTGTGCCTAGAATATGATAAGTACTACACCAATTAATGTCCATTGTACTAGAATAAAAGGTGACAATTATAAGTCAAACTAGGTATCAGTAGTTTTGGTTTTGATTTAGTTTTTACAATGAGCTTAAAAATGTGTTTTTTAATGTTTTTACTTATTTCTGAGAGAGATAGAGACATACAGCATGAGCAGGGGAGGGTCAGAGAGAGGGAGATACAGAATCTGAAGCAGGCTCCAGGCTCTGAGCTAGCTGTCAGCACAGAGCCCGACACGGGGCTCGAACCCACGAACTGTGAGATCATGACTTGAGCCGAAGTCAGATGCTTAACCGACTGAGCCACCCAGGCGCCCCTTAAAAATGTTTTATATGTAGAATAGTAAGTACCATAAGTAAGAGAAAAGCACCATGTGAATACGAGATATTATAAAATCCTTTCATATAACCTTCTTAGCCTTAGAAGTTTGTAGTAGAATTTACCACCATTTCACAGATGTGAAAGGCTAAGGGATTTCTCAAGATCTTAGAAAAGTTAAAGCTGAAACAAGGACTCAAATATTTGGACTCTACCGTGGGTTCGTTTTATTTTAGTCGATGGCGACTCTATTCTTACCTCTCCTTTTCTTTTTTTTAAACTTCTGGTCTTTGTATGTAAGGTCATTTTTCCTTTTTTTCTTTATTCTAGGCAGTATTTAATGCCCGTTTCAAATAGCAATTTGAAAACTGCAAATTAGATAACAAAAGTAGTTTAAACCCATAATTATTTCATAGTTAAATCAGTAGTTATAGTCATTTGCCACATGAGGTCATTATATACTTGATTATTTCCTCTTCTCTGGCTATAATCCAAGCAAAATTATTTTTATGGTCAGTCATTGGAAAAAGATAGGAGCTGATGAGAGGTCTTTTCTATTGCCAGAGCAAAAGGATTAATTGATTAATAAATACTTCATTGAGTGAGATTTTGCATGTTTAAATACAGGGGGGAAAAGAAAATGAGCTGCTGGATTAAATATAGGCAATCAAAAGGCAGTGCTTTTAGAAAAATTTTACTATAAGAAAGTCCACTATACAGTTCCCAGCTGCTTCTCCAAGTATTCAATTGAGGAATACCAATTATTTGGATAATTATGCTTAACAGGTTGACATGGAATTTAATATTCTAATGTTTACTCATTAGACTTTATATTAAGGGCTGTCTTGCAAAATTATTCACCATTTATTTACCAATTATGTATACAAAGAAGCTTACATTTATTTTTACTATTCTTTGGAACTATGTGGAGCTCAGATAAGATGATTATTTTTCCAAGAAGAAAGATTTTCTTAACAAAACTACCATCAAGAAAGTGATTGGGTAACAGAAATAGTCAAAACCTGATCTTTGATTGACCCATCTTCTGAGACGTATCACCTTTTAATGTTAATTGGCATCACTTCAAAATGTTGGTGCTTTGGCAGTATTGACTATATCTATATATGTAGGTATGCACTGTTTTTACCATCATCCCATGTTTAAAACTAATAAGATTCATTCAAAAGTAAAGCATCTCCTAAAACTGCCATTTTGTCCTTGCCATTACGGTCAGCTTGAGTGGAATCACTTTATGTTAAAAGAGTAAATTGGGAAATTGACTAATGTTATAAAACAATTTAGCTCCACTTGGTGCAGTAATGCTATTTTGTTATGTTCTACAGTGCTTAGAATACTAGCTTCCAAATCTGGCTCCGGAACAGAATAGCCAGTATGGGCATAAGTTAGTATTTTGCTGATGGTTGACATAAACTGGTTGCTGGATTAGTGAATGAAATAAATCTATTCAGTATGGTAACCAGCTTCTAATAGATTGACCTTAAACAGGCAACTGAGTACTGTCCTCTTCAGAATAGTTACCTTGAGAGACTGTTTATTTCAAAGATTCTGCCATTATCCAAAACACTCTTGGATCTGAGTTTAGAGACTGAGTCATAGATTTGAAGAATGTGATTCAGAATCTTTTTGTGACTATGTATAGTTGTTTGTTTGTTTTCATGACCATAAATCATTTAATGACAGTTTTGTGAATTAAAAGGGTAGTAAAACGGGAAGAAGCTGCTTTGAGCCATAAAAGAAGGTAATAGTAAGACATTTAGATCTCTTTCTGTGTTCAGCCTATGAAATATACGTGAAGGAAATTTGGATGTTTTTAGCTAATTCAAATGTTTTGACTAATGGCAGACTCTAAACTGAATATATAACCTCTTTGAAGGCACAACTAAATATAGAAGGCTTTTTAAAACACCAAAACACTGTATTCTATTATCTTTATATCTGTTACATACCACTAGTCAGTCATTGTTAAGTAAGAATTTGTTTTTAATATTTTTAAAACACAGAGTTAGTATTGGTTAAGAACACAGGCTTCTAAGACAAACTGCTGCTTCAAATCCTGGCCCTTAAACTAACTGATTCTGGGCAAGTCATTGTAACCTTGGACAGGTAATATATTTTAATTTCCTTATCTATAAGAAGGACATAAGTAATAGTATGTATCTGTAAAGTTGTGCAATTTTAATGTGTAGTATATGTGAGGCATTTAGAACAATTCTCAATAAATGTTAGCCATTACTATTAGTACTATTATTTCTTTTCATTCAGTGTCTTGGTAGCTGAAAGCATCTGGAAAATTGGTAAGTTTGTGGAGTTATTACCAAAGAATGAATAAAGTGGAACTATGGTAGGATATCCACTGTATATAAATATATATACACACACACACACACACATATATATATGTGGTAGGATATCCATTGTATTTAAATACACACACACACACACACAAACACATATATGTATACATAAGCATGCAAACAGAGGAGAGGCAAAGAGGGGGAGAAAGAATCCCAGGCAGGTTTATGCTGTCAGTGTAGAACCTGACACAAGACCCAAACTCATGAATTGTGAGATCATGACCTCAACCAAAATCAAGAGTTGGAAGCTCAACCGACTGAGCCACCCAGGCACCCCTATTCACTATATATTTTTAATATAGTATGATCCCCTTTCTCTCTCTCCATAGATGATAGAGATAGATCTATATTTATCTATTACTATAGATAGTATATATATCGATATATGCATATATACATACATATACATATATACAGTAAAACTTTGGCTTGCGAACATAATTTGTTTCGGAAACATGCTTGTAATCCAAAGCACTCATATATCAAAGCAAATTTCAAGGATCATTGGCTCAGTTGTGATTATGTGACCTTTGGCATCATGTGCTACTCGTATTGCAAGACATTGCTTGTTTATCAAGTTAAAATTTATTAGAAATGTTTGCTTGTCTTGTGGGACACTTGCAGAACATGTTATTCACAATCTAAGGCTTTACTGTATATGGTATGTATGTATGGTGTATGTTTGTGTAGAGAGAGATTCACCAAACCATTCATTGTGGTTACCTCTGGTAAGTGGGATTGGAGTGGTGATTGAGACTCTCAGGAGAATGTTTTTGGTATAAAAATTAAAAATTAAGCACTTCATTTAATACTAAATTACTCATTCTGCAAATATTTTATCTCCTAAATTCTTAAGTTGTTAGGAATTGCTTTTCATAAATAAATGATACTAATAATAAAAGAATGTATACATTTTGGGACATCTGGGTGGCTCAGTTGATTAAGCGTCTGAGTTTTGATTTTGGCTCAGGTCATTATCTCATGGTTGGTGGGATTGGGCCCCGTGTCAGGCTCTGTGCTGACAAGTGTAGAGCCTACTTGGGATTCTCTCTCTCTCCCCACCTCTGTCTGCCCTTCCCCTGCTTTCTCATGTGCTCTCTCTTGAAATAAGTAAACATTTAAAAAATTTTTTTAAAAAGGAATTACTTTTCTCCTTGAAGTTGGAAAGTACATAAAAGAGATAGATTGCTACCTAAGTTCTTGACATTTTCCTTTATTTTTTTGAGTGATAGAAACATTTTTGGTGTCCTTATTAATGTTTCAGAAAAGTATAGTTTTTCATTTGTGAATATAAAAGTTCTCATTTTAAAATATAAAAGTAGCTTTATTGCGGGGCGCCTGGGTGGCTTAGTCGGTTAAGCGTCCGACTTTCGCTTAGGTCATGATCTCACGGTTCGTGGGTTCGAGCCCCGCGTCGGGCTCTGTGCTGACTGCCAGCTCAGAGCCTGGAGCCTGTTTCAGTCTGTGACTCCCTCTCTCTCTGACCCTCCCCTGCTCACGCTGTCTCTCTCTCTCTCTCTCTCTCTCTCTCTCTCTCTCCTAGAAATAAATAAAAAACATTTAAAAAAAAAGTAGCTTTATTGTATTCAGGTTATAAAAATCATAAATGTTTATATGGAAAACTCTCAGGGGAAATGATACATGATACTCCTCTAACACCAAGAGACCTTCCTTCTCCTGGGAAGTAGATGAGATTAATAGGCTATGGTTTTATGCATTGTTTTTAAACAAAGTACATACAGATCCTTGTACTCCTTCCTAGAACATACGTTGCAAAATAGAAAACTCTCAGTATATATAAATTATCTTTAAAGTCTGTTTAGAAATTGCCCTTGTTCTTTTATTTTTATAGAAGTTAGAAGCCCATTACTCTTCTCCTATTTGAATAAAAGAATATTATGGTTAGTTATGAGTCTAAAGTGTCTTCCCTGGGTTAGTGATAAAAACTATTCCCCATCCCACCCAAACTGTTACCTAGATGTTCCTACAAGGACATAGTTGTAGTCTGCAGGCAAAAATCCTGCATTGGTTTCATACCTGGTCAGGACCTCAGTACTACTCAGACATTATAACCAAGGAAAAGGAGAGAAAGGAGGCATTCCTAATTTCATGGATCCTAGAGCAGTGTTTAGTATGGAAAATTAAACAATCTAGAAAATCATAAGTAAAAAAGTGCAGTCTACTAGAAATTCTACTTGCACCCATCCACTGTATGCATCCTTGTGTGTGCTCATATGTATATACATAGACCTGATTTCTATATTTGTATATATTTGTGATCTTTAGAGTACTTTTGTTAACATTCAGACTCAATCCTGAATTCCATATAGAAAATTCAGGGTTGTTTTATGTTCATTTATTTTTGAGAGAGTGTGTGAGCAGGGAAGGTGCAGAGAGAGAAGGGAACAGATGATCTGAAGCAGGCTTTGGTGACAACAGAGAGCCTGATGTGTGGTTTGAACTCAAACCTGAGCTGAAGTTGGACACTCAACTGACAGAGCCACCCAGGTGCCCCTCATTCAGGGTGTTTTAAAGATTTGATTGTCGACAAAATATATTAACCCTCATCTTTTATGTTTAACGAGAGATACCTGTACCTACCTTAATGGGCATAAAGCTGAAAGTTTTATAAATTACAATTTGGGTATACTAATAGTTTTTTGCTGATTTATAGTTTGAGATGATTTTTTTTTTACTTCCACTTTATTTCCAGTTGGAAGTGACAACAAACCTAAACATTTTCCTATTCTTTATAGAAGTACAATATGCTCATTAAAATAATGAATTTGCAGATTGCACAGATGTTCAAATAAGATGATTCTTAGGGTCTCCTGGGTGGCTCATTTGGTTGACTATTAGATTTTGGCTCAGGTCATGATCTGGAGTTTGTGGGTTCAAGCCCTGCATCAGGTTCTGCACTGACATTTCAGAGCCTGGAGCCTGCTTAGGATTCTGTGTGTGTCTCTCTCTCCCTACCTCTCCCTTATTCGTGATCTATCTCTCTGTCAAAAAATAAATAAATAAAAATGTTTAAAAATTTTTTTAAATGTTTTATTTATTTCTAGGAGAGAGAGAGAGAGACAGCGTGAGCAGAGGAGGGTCAGAGAGAGAGGGTGTCACAGACTGAAAGAGGCTCCAGGCTCTGAGCAGGTAGTCAGCACAGAGCCCGATGCAGGGCTCGAACCCACAACCGCGAGATCATGACCTAAGTGAAAGTCGGACGCTTAACCAACTAAGCCACCCAGGCGCCCCTAAAAAAATTTTTTTAAAAAAGGTCATTCTTGGATCCTATCATTCAGAAGTAACACTATCTTAGCAAACTGTTACCTTCTAGCTTTAGCTACTTGAATCTACAAAAAAAACCAAAAAAAAACAAAAAAAACATATATATATGTATATGTTTTTTTTTTAACCAAATTGAGATCACATTGTAGATTCAATTTCGTGTCCTGCTTTTTTCCCTTAAAGTATATTGTAGGAAATTTTTTATATCTAAATTATTTTTGAAAATATAACTAATGGGGCGCCTCAGTGGCTCAGTCAGTTAAGCGACCAACTCTGGTTTCCGCTCAGGTCATGATTTTGTGGTTGGTGCAATGGAGTCCCACATCAGGTCACACACGGACAGTGTGGAGCCCACTTGGGACTTTCTCTCTGTCTTCCCCTCCCCTGATGCTTTCTCTCTCTCTCTCTCTCTCTCTCAAAATGAGTAAACTTAAAAGAAAAGAGGAAATGTAATTAAGACCATAATTTCTTGCTTATATGAAATTTGAAATGTGCAGAAAATCGGAGAAGAACAAAAGTATCTGTAATCCTTCCTTTGAGAGATAGATAACCAACTCACACATTACTATTTCCTTCTAGGCTGTTTGTTTGCTCCCACCTTCAAAGTAATAGAACTTAAATGCCCGTAACTCCTTATTTATTTCTTTTGTTAAATGATAATAAGTTTTTTTTTTAATATTTTTATTTTATTTCTGAGAGAGAGAGAGACAGCGTGAGCAGGGGAGGGTCAGAGAGAGAGGGAGACACAGACTCTGAAATAGGCTCCAGGCTCCGAGCTGGCAGTCAGCACAGAGCCCGACGCGGGGCTCGAACCCACGAACCGCGAGATCATGACCTAAGCGAAAGTCGGATGCTTAACCCACTAAGCCACCCAGGCGCCCCAATAATAAGTTTTTATATGTGCTGCTGAAGCAAGCACAAGTGATAATGAGTTTGAAAAAGGAATTTCTTTAAAGAAATTACCATTTTATGCTTAATATTATTAGTCAATTCATATTTTCAAGTTTTATAGAACTTTTGAATTACAAAAGACTGCTAATCCAAGAAACCAACATTTCCCCCAGAATTTATATGTATATACATACATATGTGTGAAATTTTACAAGTTAAAACCTTAAATTTCATTACGTTGGAATCTTTAGGGAGGTGTGTGTGTGTGTGTGTGTGTGTGTGTGTGTGTGTGTGTGTGTGTGTGTGACAAAAGTAGAATCTGAAGACAGAAGATCTACCTCTTTTTTTTTTTTTTTAATCTGGGTAGTTTTGGGCAAGCTGCACCTTCTGTGAGCCTCAGTTGTCTCATTTTTCAAATTGAAATGCTAAAACTTTTCCAAAGCATAAGCTTGTTGTAAGCCTCCAATAATGTAAACTCCGTGACAAGACCTTTTAAACTATAAAACATCCACATGTTAGTAGTTATTATTCAAAGTGCTCCAGGAAAGAAAAATAAAAGGCAAAGGCAATTCTTGATTCCAGAAGTAATGGTCCAATTTCCAACTGGGAATTGGGTATGGAAGCCTTCCTGTAAGAAATAGAGAATATAGCTTTGCCCTGACTTTCTCATCTCTCTTTGCAAAATGTACAAATTTTCCTAACTGACCACATGTTTAGATCTTAGGACAAGAGAGAATATAATTCTTTTTGTACTGTTTTAATATTGAATAAGCCATGTGTATGGTACCTAGCTTTTAGGGGGAAAAAAAAAGAGCAAGAGAGAAATGGTCTATCTGCCCACCACCACCTGCTATTTTTAGATTGGCTAGGAAGCCCTATTTGGCTGCTTTTGCCCATTTCATTTGGCAACTCTTAAGCCTGCATCATTCAGAGATATAAGAAGCTTAGAAGGTAGAAAACTGAATTTCTTTGATTTTCCAGACGTCATTGCTGAACAAACATACCACCACAAGCAATTTGAAGGACATTAGCTGTAAGTAAAACACTAAGGGTTTTCATTTAATGAGATGGGCTTACGCAGTACAAAAGACATTTATTGCCACCTTTTTGCCTTAATGGGGGGTGAGGAAAGGATGAACCTTCTGTCCTGATTTGATTTATATTATCAAGAGAAATAAAAATTTAGAAAAAGATGCAAATACGGTGCATGTACATGTACACATATATTTGCTCACACATTTTTATGTGCTTTTTACAATAAAATCCTTGGAAAAGAAAGGGAAACAATATGAATGCCAAGGCAAGAAGCACAAAAACAATCCTGGAAATGACAGACTTTAAGATTAACATACTAAGATGAATTTGAAAGCTAAATAAATAGAAGGTAAATAGTGAGATCTAATTTTCCATTTACATGAATAAAGGGACATGTTATACCCATGGATCAGTTTTAAATGTGTATACATGTCAGCATTTTATAGGTAATAAAATTTAATCTATTTTATCTATACTTTCTATAGTTTTTCTTTTGCCTATATTGTTTTATAATTTCAAGACTAACTTTAACTATTAAACTTTAATTGTTAAATTATCCTTTTCCTATAACTGAAGAATTTTATTAGGTGTGTTAACAAATGTTAAATGCTTAATGAATGTTTTCTATGATAGTTTATTGGCATTTTTAATATATGCACAACTTTTAATAAAACTATAAGAAATTGATTTAAAACTAGTCCTATTGCAAGCCATTTTAATTTACGTAACTGCACATTTAAGGTGAAATTTACTTTCTCATAGCTGCTCCAAAGTAGATTATTTTCCTCCATTTCCAAAAGCGTTTGAGGAAAACTTATATTGCAAGCTTAGTCTTAGTGGTAATGTAAAATAATTTTGCCTAGTAGGAAAAGCTGTGGATTTATTGCTCTATTTAAATTTGAAACTATTATTTTTTTAAGTGTATTTCTTTTGAGAGAGAGAGTGCACATGCGCACAGGGAAGGGGCAGAAAGAGAGAGAGAATCCCAAACAGCTCTGCACTGTCAGCACACAGCCAGTCTCAGGGCTCGAATTCACAAACCAGAGATAATGACGTGAGCTGAAGTAGTAAGTTTGACACTTAATCAACTGAGCCACCCAGGCACCCCTAAATTTGAAATTATAAATCAGTGAGATGCACACACACACACACACACACACACACACACACACACGTTAAACCTGTAAAAAATTTTTACCTTTGAATTTAAGTCATTGTAAATTGATTCTTTCAATTTCCTCAATTTTCTCTCAAATTGAGAGAACCAATTTACAATGACTTAAATTCAAAGATAAAACTTTGGGGGCACCTGGGTGGCTGAGTTGGTTAAGCGTCTGACTTTGGCTCAGGTCATGATCTCATAGTTCCTGAGTTCAAACTCCATGTAGCTCTCTGTGCTGACAGCTCAGAGCCTGGAGCCTGCTTCAGATTCTGTGTTTTCTCCTCCCTCTGCACCCTCACTCCCCACTTGCACTCTGTCTCTCTCTCTCAGAAATAAATAGACACTAAAAAAATAAAGAAAAAGATAAAAAGTTTTTACAGGTTTAAGTTACTTATAAAAGAAGTTCGAGGAACACTTGTAAGTTGCTTTATTATTTGCAGAGGACCTGTACATACTTTGCCATTAAATCCTCACAATAACTCTGTGAGGTAAATAGTAGTAGTATTCCCTTTTATAGATGAAAAAACTGAGGCTCACCGAGGTCCCAATTCGCATGTGACAAAGCCAGGAATTCAAGAGATTGGATCACTGAAAGTGTTCTATAGAAAGGATGCCTACACCGGTGATGTCTGCACCGGAAAGGATCTTGTAAAAGATCTTTCAAACACACATTTCCTTGACTTCTGTATTTTTAGGTGGGAGGCAACATACTGTAGTAGGAAGCACATGGGAAGACCTGTTTACTATATACCCTGTCCTTCAACAAGTAATCAGCCTCTCTAAACCTTAATTGCTCATCTGTAAAACATGAACAGTTTTATATAATTTACAGTGTTATTGAAAAGATGAAATGGTAATGTAGGAGAAGACCAGGCACTTAACTGCTTCATGGTAGAACTATTGTTAATGTGTAGAAGTCCAAATACAATAGCCCTTCCAACATCGCACAGTTGCTACATTGCCCATTAATGCCATTCTTTGAATCAGAGTACAGTGCTACTAATCTAGCTATTTTGGGTGAATGAGGAAAATGAATGGAGAATTTGTTGAAAATGTTAAGAGCAGAGAAGGGAATTGCATGGAATGGAGCCCATGGATATATATATTGATGCGGAAACCAAAATCACAATTAAAAGCAATGCAGATGGGAAAAAAACACTGCAGGAGTAAGAAATAGCTCACAGCCTCAGTGGAATGGAAGAGTATGAGAATCACTTGGCTAAATCCTGGACACACCATTTCAGGACCAACCATGTACCACCGAAGCCTCCAGCAACCTCTATGGTTCAGGGAAATGGAAAGTCTCAGCAGTGGGGTGGAGTGGCTCACACTGGACATGGGTTTGATAGTCTGTTAGACCTAAGTTCAAATTTTGGCTGCGCTGCTTGCTAGCTTTCTGATCTTGGGAAAATTATTTGATATCTCATGTCTGTTGTAAAAGGAGGATGATAAATCCTATTTGGTGAGGTTGTTTCAAAGATTAAATATGATATACATGTAAAGTGTTTATTTTTTGTTTTGTCTATTGCCTCCTCTGCCAACAAAAATATACGATCTGTGTGGGTAGGGCCTTTGTACCTGTTAAATGCATGTAATAGGAGACCCTCAAGTATTTATTGAAAGACTAAACAAATGAACTCACCAGTGTCTGTATATAGTAAGTCCACAGGCCTTGCTGAATGATGTGAAGAAAATACCCCAGCTGCAGTGACATTTATAAGATCTTTATCATGATCTATCCATCTCTAAATTTCTATCACATTTATTGTCCGACCAAAATCTGTTACATTTATGATTCAGTTGTGATTGATATTTAATCACGTACTGTTTTATGGCATAGTCTATTTTATATTTTATTTTTCTAATTGGACTGTTAAACTCATTGAGAGTGGAAAGTGGTATTTATTCATCATTGTAGTCTGAGGCTATGCTTATAGTGACACTAGATCGGAATAAGGATATATGTTGTGAATTATTGGGCCACATAACCAGGAATTTATACTTGAGAATGGTGATTGGTTGTGATAGGATTTTCGTTGATGAAAATAAGTTTTCTTCAGTGGTCTACAATGGAGAAATCGACGTTTGTCAGATGAAGGGCTGAAAAACATATTAGTGGTCAAGGAAAGGTCAGAAAGCTTTATATGACAGTATTTGTGTTCTAATCCCAGAAAAGAGGGTATGTTTTGGTAGGTATTTTGAGGTATTTTTTGACAAATGTGATCTCTCTTTGCCTAGAAAATTTTCCTTACTACCTCTCCTCCACTTACTAATTCCTATTCAATCTTTCAGTTTTTAGTTCATCGTCACTTTCTCCAAAAAGCCTCTGCAGTACTAACCTAAGACTAGATTGAGTGTCTTTCTTCCGTGTTCCCTTAGGACCCTATACTTTCACCATAAAATTATATTTTAATTTTCGGTTTGTGCCCACGGCTAGATGACAACCCCATGAAAACAGGTGTTGTATATGTCTTACTCAACATTATACCCTAGCACAGTGCCTATTACTCAGTAACTGTTGAATAAATGAGTGAAAAATGACTAAAGGAAAGCGAAAAAAGCTTAAAAATAATAGCTATCATTTATTGGATGTCTCTTAAGTGAGTGGGCCTTTCTAGAAGTTAATATTTAATCCAGATGGGGCAACTGAGTTCAGAGAACTTACATGGTCAAAGTGATACAACTGAAATTTGAACCAGAATCTCTTCTTTCCTCTTAATGCTGCCTCTCTCATACTTTACATTTGTATAGGTTGGCACAGGCTACAAACCTTTTTTCTCCCTATGGCGGCATTGTGAAGCCAGGTATTCTCTTCCATTTCATATTTCTTTTTTTTTTTTTTTAATTTTTTTTAATGTTTTATTCATTTTTAGGAGAGAGAGAGAGACAGCATGAGCAGGGGAGGGTCAGAGAGAGAGGGAGTCACAGGCTGAAACAGGCTCCAGGCTCTGAGCTGGCAGTCAGCACAGAGCCCGACGCGGGGCTCGAACCCACGAACTGCGAGATCATGACCTAAGCGAAAGTCGGACGCTTAACCGACTAAGCCACCCAGGCGCCCCTTCCATTTCATATTTCTTAAGTGGCAAAGTCATGATTTTCAAATGAGATATTCTGGATCTAGGTTCAATTCCCTTTCCACAATAGCACAGCTCTCTTATTCTGGAGGATTCAAAGGTGTAAAGTCTTTACAAAATGGTTAGATAATGAAAATATGAAAACCAATAAGGAGTTTTTGATTCATAAATAATAGAAACAATTTCAGGTAATGTATTTTAGCAGGGCTGGAATAAATTCTGTATTTTCCTTGTCATTTTTTTTCCAAGAAGAGAAAAATGATGAAAGTTGGGAGTAATTGCTATTAATATTAACAAGTTCTTTTTGATATGTGATTATTTCCTGGCCTCCTCTTGCTATGAGCTCAGAATCCATAAGATCCTTACAGAAGATACTACTGCTGATGGGACAAAATTGTGCCGTTGGGTGAATTTGATGAGCACCTCCTTCCTACCACAGCCCTCCTTCTCGTTGCAGTTTGTTTTGAGTCACTTTGCTTATCCCACACCCCTCAAAGTGTGGTTTCTGGTAGGAGGGAGCTTGGTGGGTTTGCCCTGGAGGTCATTGACTTGGGTCACCCTTGGCCTAGGACTTTACTTTGCTCTTTACTCTTCCACCAAAATTTACTTCTGTTGAGAGGTAAGGGGAATGAGAATAGGGTAGTGGGGAGTGTTCTGTTTTTGACTGAAACAAGCAGAGATCCAGAACTAAAGGGAGCAAATCACAGCACCTTCCAAGAGTGGAGAAGTATTCCATACCTACAGAGAAAAGAAAATTTAGTGTGAAAAGGAATTGAACTTTA
This sequence comes from Proteles cristata cristata, assembly GCA_017311185.1. NCBI lineage: Eukaryota > Metazoa > Chordata > Mammalia > Carnivora > Hyaenidae > Proteles > Proteles cristata. Next base: position 1,250,861 of record JAESUZ010002451.1, read on the forward strand.
TTTTCTTAGTCCCACTGGAGTTTTTGGCAGCTTTCCTGGACTGTAGGGCAATGCAAATGCAAAAATCTCAGAACTGAGAAAGTGTTTTTAAAAAATGTCAAACAATATTTTTTAAACTATTAAAACCCACCATTTTTTAAACCACAGTTAACCAAAATTTATCGTAATCTCTTGACAAAATGGTAAGATTTAAAGGAAGACTTTAAAACCAATAGCAAATTTGAAATAATTGCCCTAAAGCAAATATAATCTTAACATATAGCTTGATTATCAGCTACTTTGTTCTGGTCTGTACTGTTCTGTAAATGTTTGATGAAGCCACAGTTCACTATTTACTTTTTTTTCATCTCTGCCAGCTAAATATATTTGTGTTTCTGTTTTCCTTGTGACTTTGCATTTGTACTACCTGGCATTGAAATTTTGCTGAATAGATGAGTTTTATTCTTTATGGGAGAAAAAGAGCAATGTGGATAACCCAGGCCCGTGTAGGTTATGGATGAATAGAAGGATATCCCAGGCTAATTTTTAAAAATTGGGGTACAGTTTATATACAGTAAGCTTGCAAGTTTTAATCAAACATTTTAAAGAATATATATGCATCTAACCACCACTTATCAAAATGAGAACATTTTCAGCACTATGAAAGGCTCTCAGATGTGCCCTCCCTTACTACTCCAAGGATAACCACTATTCCAATTCCCACCACTATAAATGAGTTTTGTCAGGACAGCTGTTTTTAACAGTGCTCTTCACAGAAGACATCATGAGAATTGGGAGTATGTTCAGATTCCTTGGGATGATATATATGACAGTTTTGGTGTATCCATTGCTTCTTAAAAACAGAAATTCTCAACTTGTTCCATTCAATTCCATATTGGTCGGGGGACAGAATTTCCCCTTACTATCTATCTCTGCATAAGATGTCCAAAATTACCACATTAAGTCTCACTTTCTCTTCAAGGGACATTTTAAGGGTAACAAGGTTAATGTCCACAGGCAGAGGATCAGTGTGGGGTCCACACCAAGAATAACTCATCACTGAGTTACTGTGTCCCTGGACCTAAAGAATTCTCACCCCCACTTTGAAAGGACCCCTAGCCCTGGACTCCATCCAAGTCTGTTCTCCATCTCCACTTGTCCTGATTGCAACTTCAGGCATATTTATTCTTTAGGAACAAAAAACTGGAAGCACACATCCATACTTTTTCTGTCTCACACTTAATCCATTGGATTTTGGGGTCTCTGCTCCTGGGCTAAGGAAAGGTAATCATCATCTTGGAGATCATTCCTTATCAGTACGTACAGATTTGCCTTATTCTTCAAGGATTGCATACAATTCCATTACAGAGATATATCCCAATTGTTCCAATATTTTGATATTTTAAATAATACCTCATAAGTATCGTTGGACATACATTTTCTCACATGTATCAAGTAAGATACAATCCTAGAAGAAATTTCTGAGTTGAAGATACATGTACTTAAAATTTAATAGAACCAAATTGCTCTCAATAGAGTTGGTACCAGTTTATACTTCCATCAGCAATGTATGGATGTTTCTTTCTATACTTCTTGAAAATCTGTTGTGTGTGTATTCTTTTCAATTTTGCAAAAGTGTTTTTGCCATGCATAAATTTTAAATTTGTATATATTTGAATTTATCAGTTTTTAATGATTTCCACGTTTTGTGTTATAGTTAGTAAGATCCTACCTACTCTATTGAAAAATTCTTTCTTGTTTCTAGTGCTTTTTTTTTTAAATGTTTATTTATTTTTGAGAGAGAGAGAGAGTGAATGGGGGAGGAGCAGAGAAAGGGGAAGACAGAATCCAAAGCAGGCTCCAGGCTTCAAGCCGTCAGCACAGAGCCCGACGCTGGGCCCAAGCCCACAAACTGCAAGATCATGACCTGAACCAAAGTCAGACGCTTAACCAACTGAGCCACCCAGGTGTCCCTCTAGTGCTTTTTTTTTTTTAAAGTTTAAAACTTTTACATACCAAAGGTTTATTTTAGTATAAAGGATATGACATACATTTTTAAATAGATAACTAACCTAGTTGTTCCAAAACCATTTACTTAATAATCCATTTTTTCTCCCAGTGATGTGCAATACTGCCTTTATACTCACTTCCCTAATATATTTATGGCTATTTCTAGACCTTCCATTTGTTTCATTTATCTGTCACTCATTCAGTGACACCACACTATTTTAATTGGTTAAGTTTCAAAATAAAATTAGATAAAGTAGACTTGTTCCCCTTTTATTATTAATTTTATATTTTTAGATATAAAAATATTTCTAAAGCCTTTTGGCACTTTAAATGTATGTAGCTGTTTTTCCAACAAAAGTTCTGATGGTATTTTCATTGGGATTATATTAAATCTATATATCTAAGTTAGGGAGAATTGCTATCTTAATGATGTTGAATCTTCCTAATCATGAATTTGATATTCATTTTCATGTGCTCATGGTGGTTTCTTTAGTGATGTTTTTCAAAATTTCCTTCATAGTTCTTGCACATTTTTTGCCAAATTTATTCCTAAGTATTTTGCTTCTTTTTGTAAATGGGGTTTTACCTTCCTTTGTATTTTTAGACTGCTTGTTGTTTATATTAATACATGTGAAGGCAACTAAAGTCTGTATATTAATTTTCTAACTGTTCATATTGCCAAGTTCTCTTTTGGTTCTAATTGGTTTTCCACCCCCTGCCTTTAAGTTGAAGCAATTGACAGCTAATCTACAAATTGTAATATTTACCTCCTCATTTGCGATGTTTCTACCTAATTTCTAATGACCAATTTCATTGGCTACTATCTCCTCTAAAACAGTGTTGGATAATAATGGTGATAGTGGTCATCTTTGAGCTAGCATATTTGAATTTATGTAAAGCGATCCATAAGTTATAAAATGTTTCCTTAAAACCACCACAAAGAATATGTCTTTAGAGAAGAAATGAGGTGAAGTCAAAATACTTCCTGAAAAGGTATCTTATATGTATCTTTCAGTTTGTTCAAATGAATCTTTTCAGTGATAGCTTCCCTGACCACCTATTTAAAATTGCACCTTCTCTTCCCCAGGTTCTTCTTATTTTATTTTCCTGACTTATTTTTCTCCATTATCACTATTAACTGAGCTATGTATTTCACTTATTTACTTTTATAATGTACATTTCCCTCCACTGGAAACAATAGCAGGAATTTTTACCTTTTTTTGGTTTGTTTGTTTACTGCTCTATCTTTAGCGCCTAGAACAATACCTGGAACATAATAATGCTGAACAAATACTATATAGAAAGTCCAGGAGAGATGCTATCAGAGAGATTTGCTTGTCTCCAAGTAGAAGACAATATAGAATAGGAATTTATTACCTAAAGAACTAGGTGGAATTTTTAAAAAATAATTTATTGTCGAGTTTGCTAACATACAGTGTAGTCTTGGCTTCAGGAACAGGTTCCCGTGATTCACTTATGTACAACATCCAGTGCTCATCGCAAGTGCCCTCCTCAATGCCCATTACCCATCCTCTTTATCCATTCATCAGTTGATGGACATTTAGACACTTTCCACACTTTGGCTATTATTGATAGTAGTACTATAAACATGGGGGCTTCTGTGCCCCTACAAATCAGCACCCCCGTATTCTCTGGATAAATTTCTAGTAATGCTATTGCTGGGTTGATAGGGTAAGTCTATTTTTAATTTTTTGAGGAACCTCCACACTGTTTTCTAGAGTGACTGCACCAGTTGGCATTCCCACCAACAGTGCACGAGGGTTCCCCTTTCTCCACATCCTCACCAACATCTGTTGTTTCCTGAGTTGTTCACTTTAGCCACTCTGACCGGTGTGTGGTTTTGATTTGTATTTCCTTGATGATGAGTGATGTTGAGCATCTTTTCTTGTGTCTGTTTGCCATCTGGATGTCTTCTTTGGAAAAGCATCTATTCATGTTTTCTACCCATTTCTTCATTGGATTGTTTGTTTTTTGAGTGTTGAGTTTGGTAAGTTCCTTATAGATTTGGGATACTAATGCATTTTCTGATATGTCATTTGCAAATATCTTCTCCCATTCCATCAGTTGCCTTATAGTTTTGTTGATTGTTTCCTTTGCAGTGCAGAAGCTTTTTATCTTGATGAGGTGCCAATAGGTCATTTTTCTTGTTTCCCTTGCCTTTGGAAACATGTCAAGTAAGAATTTGCTGCAGCCGAGGTCGAAGAGGTTGCTGCCTGTTTTCTTCTGTAAGATGTTGATGATTTTCTGTTTCACATTTGGGTCCTTCATCCATTTTGAATTTATTTTTATGTATATTGTAAGAAAGTGGTCCAGTTTCATTCTTTTGCATGTTGCTCTCCAGTTTTCCCAGGACCATTTGCTGAAGAGACTGTCTTTTTCTCATTGGATATTCTTTCCTACTTTGTCAAATATTAGTTGGCCATACATTTGTGGGTCCATTTCTGGGTTCTCTATTCTGTTCCATAGATCTGTGTGTCTGTCTTTGTGCTGGTACCAAATTGTCTTGATGATTATAGCTTTGTAATACAGCTTGAAGTCTGGAATTGTTATATCTCTAGCTTTGATTTTCTTTTTCAACATTACTTTGGCTATTTGGGATCTTTAGTGGTTCCATACAAATTTTAGGATCATTTGTTCTAGCGCTGTGAAGAATACTGGTGCTATTTTGACTGGGATTGCATTGAATCTATAGATTGCTTTGGATAGTATTGACATTTTAAGAATATTTGTTCTTCTAATCTATGAGCATGGGATGTTTTTCCATTTCTGTGTGTCTTTTTCAATTTCTTTCATTGAGGCTTTCTATGCTTTACTGTGTATAGATCTTTTACTTCCTTGGTTAGGTTTATTCCTAGGTATTTTATGGTTCTTGGTCCAATTGCAAATGAGATCAATTTCTTTTTGTTGCTTCATTATTGGTGTATAGAAATGCAACCTATTTCTGTGCATTGATTTTCTATCCTGTGACTTTGCTGAATTCATGTATCAGTTATAGCAGTTTTTAGTGGAGTCTTGGGTTTTTCATATAGAGTATCATGTCTGCGAAAAGTGAAAGTTTTACTTCTTTGCCAATTTGGTGCCTTTTATTTCATTTTGTTGTCAGATTGCTGAGGCCAAGAGAACCAGATGGAATTTAAAAATGTTTTGTGACATCATCGCATTTTAAATTTCTGTTACATTGTTTTTTTCTCAATAATGGTGAACAGTAAATCAGAGTCTTCATATCCCAGTGAGTCTGGGAAGATAAGGACCAGGTGGTAGTAATTCTAAAGAAGATAGGCTGAGAGTTGAGGCAGCAAGAATTCCCATGTAGCTCCCTGACTGGCATCCATTTTGAAGGACAAAATATTCTTCATCTGTTTGTGGCAATGACCACAAAAGTATTTCACTAGAAAGTGAATTCACCAGGAAGACTTGAGCTGCACAGTGCAATCTTTTTTTTTTTTTTTTACAAATAGTTTATTGTCAAATTAGTTTCCACATAACACTGAGTGCTCATCCCCACAAGTGTCTTCCTCCATGCCCATCCCCCCCTCCCCCCCACATCCATCAGTCCTCAGTTTTTGTCAGCATTCAAGAGTCTCTCATCGTTTGCTTCTCTCCCTTTCCCCCACCATTTCCCCCCTTCTTCTCCCTCTTGTTCCTCTGTCAAGTTCCTCCTAATCCTCCTATACGTGCAAACATATGATATTTGCCCTTCTCTGCCTGACTTATTTCGCTCAGCATAACACCCTCAAGATCCATCCACGTTGCTACACATGGCCAGATTTCATTGTTTCTCATTGCCATGTAGTATTCCATGGTATAGATAAACCACATCTTTTTGATCCATTTGTCTGTTGATAGACACTTAGGCTCTTTCCATGTTTTAGCTATGGTGGAGAGTGCTGCTATGAACATTGGGGTACAGGCACAGTGCAATCTTAATATTGCTCAGAACAGATGTTCTTTTGTACCTAATTTACCATTAAAATTAAACATGGTAAAAGATCTTTGTCTTTCTTTCACTAAAGCAATGAGAGACTTCATCTCTAAAAGAGACCATTTAGGGCCAGGGTACTATGATTATTAAGAGGAAGGGAGGGAGAGAGGAAGAGAAAGAAGGAAGGAAGGAAGGGAGGGAGGGAGGGAGGGAAGGAAGGAGGGAGAGAGGAAGGGAGGAAAAGAAAAAGGTTATGAGAAATTAGCTGGACTTGTTGGGATGAGCACTGGGTGTTGTATGTAAGCCAATTTTTAATAACTTATATTAAAAATTGAATAATAAATTCAAAACTAAATAAATTAGCTGGTGAAATTTTGTGCAAATTCTGTTGGAAAACTGTTCTAGTAGCTTCAATGTGGGAAAATGAATTTCTCAGAAGTGATTGCTAAAAATACAGCAAATTTTTATAGTGAAAGATAAGGTTGTTATGTATTGGCATATTTGCCTGGCTAGTGCTTGGTGGTTGTTTGTTCTGAGTTCCAGCTCACAGTTAGTGTCAGTGCCTTTCCTTAAAATTTGCTCACAACAGGACAGGGATTAACCTGAACCTGGAGGACATGTAACAAGGCTCAATTCAGAAGCAAAAATTGGGCATCTCTAGCTCAGAGATGCTTTTCACATTTGTGCTATTATTAGCACCATGATTAGGCTGAATTTAGACTAGCATTTCTATTTCACCTGATGGGAAAATAGAAGGTTACTGCATTTAGACTGAAGGAAATCACGAATGTCACCCTGCTATTTAACAATGTTTTCAGATTAAAAAAATTGCAAGAGCCACATGTTATGATCTTGAAGTAGATTTCAAAGCAGTCTGTTGTTCATTAGCAGTAGTCTGCTCCCTCCTTGGCATTGTGATTCCTGTAATGTATTCCTTTCCATCCTTCCCCTTGATCCCAGATAGAAATAAAGGGCTGACTTTTGCAGTGGGGTAGAGGAAGGGTAATCTCATCTTCTGTCTCTCATTTCAATCAGAGACAGGAACAAAGACTACTGTGCTCCATAAGGTACTTCATGATCCCCAACTTTACTTCTTACTACTTTCCTCCTTGCTCACTTCACAGCTGACTGGCCTCAGCTGTTCCTTGAATACATCAAGTACACTCTTGTTCCAGAAACCTTGCCCTTGCTGATTGCCTTTGCTTAGGGTACTTTCCCCCAGATCTATTTTTGGCTGTCTCCAGCAGTTCCTCAGGTCTCTGCTCAAATACTATCATATTAGAGGTGCCTGGGTGGCTCAGTTGGTTGAGTAGCAGACTCTTGGTTTCAGCTCAGGTCATGATCCTGTGTCTTGTGAGTTCAAGCCCAGTGAGAGTCTCCCCACTGACAGTGCAAAGCCTGCTTTGGACTCTCTCTCCCTCTCTCTGCCCGTCCCCTGTGTGCTCCCCTCTCTTTCTCTCTCAAAATAAATAAATAAGCTAAAAAAAGTCATCATGTTAAACAGACATTATCTGACTAACCTATATACTAGCATCCCTTCTTGTTTGTTCCCCATGATTTCCTTTAACCTGCTTCATGTTTGCTAATTGTTTCTATCCCACCTGTCAAATCATATATTTGTTTATAGTCTGTCTTCTTTGACTAAAATGTAAACTCCAGGAGGGCAGGGGCTTGTTTTGCTTGCCGCTGTGTTCTCAGTGCAAAGAATGGTATCTAGAAAATGGAGCAGATGTGTGACAAATATTGTTTGAATGGACAAAAGAATCTGCTTTTCTCCTGACACTTTAATATATAGGGGTTTTTTCCTGTAATATACTTAACTCTTCTATGGCACATAGGAATACATTTGTCATTTAGTATTAGTAGTTATTTATATTTATATTTATTTATTTTAAAGACTTTACTTTTAAGTAATCTCTACACTTACACCTAGTGTGGGGCTCAAGCTCACAACCCTGAGATTGAGAGTTGCAGGGGCACCTGGGTGGCTCAGTTGGTTGGGCAGCTGACTTTGGCTCAGGTCATGATCTCACAGTTCGCGGGTTTGGGCCCCGCATCAGGCTCTGTGCTGACAGCTAGCTCAGAGCCTGGAGCCTGTTTCGGATTCTGTATCTCCCTCTCTCTCTGGCCCTCCCCTGCTCACGCTGTGTCTCACTCTCTCAGAAATAAATTTTTAAAATGTTAAAAAAAATTTTAAAAATAAAGAAGAGTTGCATGCTCCACCAACTGAGCCAGCCAGGGACCCCAGTAGTTATTTATTTTTATAAAATGTTTTATAAAAGCAAACTTCAAAAAAAATTAAATGCAATAGGGTACAGTGAAAGTTCTGTATGAAGTTGGTTAATGAAACTTGGTCCTGGACTTTTCAGTATATATACTTTTAATTTTGGTTTCTATCTTCTTCTACTCCTCACACTCTGTTAGATAGATAAAGATAAAGATCAAAATAAGATATATATTCAGGACATTGGGGTGTCATAGTCGGTTAAGTGTTGACTTTGGCTCAGGTCATGATCTTGTAGTTCATGAGTTTGATCCCCGGTTGAGCTCTCTACTGACAGCTCAGAGCTGGAGCCTGCTTTAGATTCTTTTTTTTTTTTTTTTAACAAGGAGTTTTTTGTTTTTTTTTTTTAATTTATTTCTAGGAAAGAGAGATAGAGAGACAGCGTGAGCAGGGGAGGGTCAGAGAGAGAGGGAGTCACAGACTGAAACAGGCTCCAGGCTCCCAGCTGGCAGTCAGCACAGAGCCCGACGCGGGGCTCGAACCCACGAACCGCGAGATCATGACCTAAGCGAAAGTCGGACGCTCAACCGACTAAGCCACCCAGGCGCCCCATAGATTCTGTGTCTCCCTCTGTCTCTGCCCCTTTTCTGCTTGTGCTCTACCTCCCTCTGTCTCCCAAAATATGAATAAACGTTAAAAAATGTTTAAAACCATAAGATTTATACTAAACTTTTCATTATCCATCCTAATGAGCAAGCTACTTGCTGGAACTATTTTGACTGTGTTTGTTTTTATACTTTCCCTGAGTTAAAGAGGATCAATGTTTTGGTTGATAAAGTTTGGTTATGGGGGGGAAAGTAAATAAGGAAAAAAAGGGCTTTGTAGCAGATGGTTTTGGTATTTTCTGTTCAGCTTAATGATGCCTAAGAATTTGAAAGCAAGATTTGCTAAGGATCATGCTCCTTTTATTTTTTTTTTCTCCTACTGCATTCCATTGGTTTCTTCCAAAAAAATAAATATTTAAGAGTTTTCTATACAATAACAGACAAAATAATTACTATCCTGCAAATATGCTTAATGGCTAAATATACATTATTTAGAAAAATCAGTACAAATATATTTATGTTAACCAAGTAAAAGTCTCAGGAAAATGCATGTTCAGATAGACTAGGACTTCTTTTCACCCCATTATTTGGAAAATCTTGATAAGAAAAGATAAGATTCTATAAGAAACTAGAGACACCATAAGAAAAAAAAGGATGTACTCGATGTAGAAAAGATAGCATGAGAAAAGATTTGGATATAGGAATACTGTGGTCCTATAAACGGGTTCTGAAAGTTAACCAACACATTGTGGGCCCTCAAAATACACCAGGCCATCTTGGAACGTGCAGTTAACATTCATTTATTCACTTATTTTTTCATTTTTGATTATCAGATATTACCTGAATGCCCACTATATACCAGGATTTTTGTTTGTTTGTTGTTTGTTTTTGTATTTAAGAATACAAAGCTGAATGAATAATAGGGCCCTCCCCTCAAGTTGCTTACATCCTACTTAGGAAGAGAAGTATATCAATCAGTAAGTATAATGAATTGCTTAGAAATCCACGCAAGGTAATGGGGAAGTGGTAGAGTTCACCCCAGAAGAGAATTATCAATTCAAGCTAGAAAGGGTTTGTCTGACAGGAGCATCAGGTAATGGAATCTAGGAAGGGCTCAAGGGAAATATCTTCCATGTCAAGAAAAAATAGATACACTGGACATCATCAAAATTAAAAATGGAATGGGTGAAGATATTTGCAAATGACATATCTGATAAAGGGTTAGTATCCAAAATATATAAAGAACTTATAAAATTCAGCACCCGAAAAACAAATAATCCAATTAAAAATGGGCAGAAGAGATGAACAGACATTTTACTAAAGAAGACTTATAAATGGCCAACAGACACATGAAAAGATGCTCAATATCACTCATCATTAGGGAAGTACAAATCAAAACTACAATGAGCTATCATCTCACAACTGTCAGAATGGCTAAAATTAACAGCAACAGGTGTTGGTGAGGATGTGGAGAAAAGGGAACCCTCTTGCACTGTTGGTAGGAACATAAACTGGTGCAGCCACTCTGGAAAACAGTATGGACATTCCTCAAAAAGTTAAAAATAGAACTACTGTATAATCCAGCAATTGCACTAGTAGGTATTTACCCAAAGAATACAAAAATGCTAATTCAAAGAGATACATGCACCTTGATGTTTGTAGCAGGATTATTTGCAATAGCCAAATTATGAAAACAGCCCAAGTATCCATTGACTGATGAATGGATAAAGAAGAGGCGGTATACACACACACACACACACACACACACACACACACACACACACACACAATGGAATATTGCTCAGCCATAAAAAAATGAAAATTTTGCCATTTACAATGATGTGGATGAAGCTAGAGACTATTATGCTAAGTGAAATAAATCAGTTAGAGACAGAAAGACAAATACTACATGATTTCACTCATATGTGGAATTTAAGAAACAAAACAAATGATAATAGGGTAAAAAACAGAGGCAAACCAAGAAACAGACTCTTAACTACAGAGAACAAACTGATGGCTACCAGAGGGGAGGTGGGTGGGGGATGGGTTTTGTTAAACAGGTGATGGGGATTAAGGAGTGCACTTGTGATGAGCACCAGGTGTTGTATGGAAGTGTTGAATCACTATATTGTACACTTGAACTAATATTACACTGTATGTTAACCAATGACTTTAAATAAAAACTTAGAAAAACAACTGTGTCAAAGGATACCATTAAAAAAGTGACAAGAAACCCGCAGATTGGGAGGAAGTTTGTGCAAATCATTTGTCTGATAAGGGACTTGTATTTAGAATACATAAAGAACTTAAAGAATTTAAAAAATGGATAATGCATCTGAATAGACATTTCTCCAAAGAAAGCATGTGAATGGCTAATAAGCACCTAAAAAGATGCATAATGTCATTAGCTATCGGGGAAATGCAAAGGAAAAATCTGCTGAGGTAATACTTCACACCTACTAAGATACCTGTAATCAAAAAGACAGGCAAGGAGTGGGGAAATTGGCATCACATTCAGATGTTCTACTCACTCAGGGTGGGGGGTTGTACAGGGCCTGTCTACTAGGCGGTGGGAACATTAAGGATCATCTTAGAACTTTCCTACCACACTTACTTTTACTCTGTCCAATTTTGTCTTTATCCATTTGTTCTGCTTACTCAAAGATTTTTTTTTTCAACTTTATCTTCCAAAACTTGGATTCAGTATTTTGAGAATTTTGGCAATTATATTTAACTTCTCAGGGTACTGTCATGTTTTGTGAGTGTTTAAGATACTTTAAAAAAAATTTTTTTAAGAGAGAGAGAGAGCACGAGCTGGGAGAGGGACAGAGGGAGAGAGAGAGAATCCCAAGCCGGTTCCATCCTCAGTGCAGAGCCCGTAATGAGGCTGAATCCCATGACCCTGGGATCATGACCTGAGCTGAAATCAAGAGTCTGATGCTCAGCCATCTGAGCCACCCAGGTGCCCTGATAATTTTTAAATCTAAGATAACTTGAATGTAATGGTTTCTCAACTCTCTGAGTTTAATTGTAGTTAAAAAGGTTTTTTTATTCTGTACTTTGCATCAACTATTTCCTCAGAATTTTTTTGTTTTATTTTTTCCCCCCATTTGTATATTTTAGCCTGACTTTGATTCTTGGAGATGGTCCTTAAATGTTTGGTGATTCTCTTTTTTTTTTTTTTTTTTTTAGTTTATTTATTTATCTTGAGAGAGAGAGAAAGCATGAGTCAGGTAGGGGCAGAGAGAGAGGGAGAGAGAGAATCCCAAGCAGGCTCCACACTGTCAGCACAGAGCCTGCTGCAGGGCTCAAACCCATGAACTGTGAGATCATGACCTGAGCCGAAGTCAGCTGCTTAACTGATTGAGCCACCCAGGCACCCCCGTCCACTCATACACAGAAGAGAGTTATAGATAAAATGATGGGAAGCTCACAGGCTTGTATTCTGGTTGGGTTTACTATACAATAATTGGACAATGACCCAGCTATTCTCTTAGGGAACTCAGAAATGTCACGTGCTGTAGTTTTTTCAAAGAGTTCTCCAACCCCTCGCAAAGACAATTAACTGTAGGCATTGGAAGCAGAGTGGAGGGAGGGGTCCTGGGTTCCACAATTCAGCATGTAGATTTTCATTTAATATCCTTGATTTCAAACTGACCCTCATCCCTGCCCATAGCTGGGACACACTCTTTCAATATCTCAAGTTAGTAAATCTGTCTTCAGTCAAGGAGTTCCCTGATTATATGGATTAGGGAAGGGCATTTGGGCTCTAACTTCCTAAAAGACTCAGTTAATCCTTTTGTTTCAGCCACACTGAGGGACAAATTCAAGATTAAGTGGGGCATAAACTTGTACAATTTAGGGACTCTCCTTTAAAAAAAAAAGAATGCAAAATTAGTTACTGGGCTTTGGTAGAGCCTGAGTAAGAGAGTAAAACTTGATTGACTCTGCTGCTCACATTTCCTTTCACAGGTGCTAGAGCCTTCAATTTCGCTGTGTTCTGGGTGGGGAGCTGAATGATTTTGGGGCGCTGCTTAAATCTCTGCTCAGCCAAATCAGTTTCACCTGTCTGGGTGCTTTCTACTGCCGGTTCTTTTGTTACCATCCCTTCAGCTCCTATTATTTTTCTCTTGTCTTCTTTTGTGAGAGTTGTTAGGAGGTAGTAAAGAAAAATGAGTGTTAAACTTGTCAAGTCTAACCAGGGCTTCTATAAACTCATGGTATGGTTGGAAGAAATCTCAGAAACCATCTAGTTCAGAGGTGCTTAGTCTGGATTTTAAGGTTTGTGAATCTTCTCCTTTCCAAATTACGTGCAAAATTGTGTATGGGTGTGTTTGTGTTTATTTTTCTGTAGGGGAGTGGAGATCTATAGCTTTTATCAGATTCTCAAAAAGTTCAAGTCCCTTGATATTCACAGTTGGGGAAACTGTGGTTAAGAGGAATGAAGGTCATACATCTCGTTGATTCTGTGTATCTGCCCATAAAAAAGCCTTGATTCTTAGTAGAGAGGTCACCTAAGGGAAGAGTTTTTCAGATTCTGAGCTTTCTGACTCTGGTTTTCCTCAGTGCACTCTAGTTCTCTAGAGTATAACTATGGACACTCGCACAGTCTTTTCTTTTGCCTAATTAAATGCCTTTTCCCTTGTTTAATGATAGTTTTGTCTTCCCTTGTGAGGAAGTGTCATTTTTCTTCACAGAATGATGTCCGTGATTGTGAACAAAGTAGTGGGGATCTCAACTTGTGCCTTAACTGTGTTCGTCCCAGGTTTGGCTATGCTGGGAGGTCTTTGTCTCAGGATCTCCTAAATCTGCAGGGCCTTTAGAAGCCCACCTCAGGAGCAGCCTACGCAGCCTGCCCAACAGTGACTCATCCTACACGGATAAGAGCTCCAGGCAGCCTCGTATTGGTGGGGAGGAGTAATTTGGGGGCACATCCAGGCATTCTACATTCAGTTCATGATCTGTCCAGTTCCCATGGATCCTTGTCTGAATGCTAGGAAGAGCCTGCAAGTAAAATCTCAGACGGTATTTTTGTGAAAACCTCTGGAAATTGGAAGAACAAAGCATTGCTGCTTTGGGATTGTATTACACTCTATTTTTTAATTACTTTTAATTTTTTTAATGTTTATTTATTCTCAAGGGAGAAGGGGACAGAGCACGAGTGGGGGAGGGGCAAGGAGAGAGAAAGAGGGAGACACAGGATCCAAAACAAGCCCCGGGCTCTGAGCTGTCAGCACAGAGCCTGGTGCGAGGCTCCAACTCATGAAGCAAACTGTGAGATCGTGACCTGAGCCAAAGTCAGATGCCTAACCAACTGACTGAGCTTCCCAGGCATCCCGGTTGAATTACACTCTAAAACTGAAATCATGAAAAGTTATTCCCTACTTTGGTGGAATTGTGCCATCGTGTTTATTTTTCAACAACGTCAGGGTATTTCTGTGGCAAGGGTGGGAATCTCAGAGGTCTTGGTAGTCGTCTTAGGGAACCAGAAAAGCAGGAAAGCAGTGTTTGTTGTCTGGTAGCTGAGAGACTTGTGACCATCATTGCTTACGAGATCCTTCCTGGGGAGGAGAGGGGACATTTGGGGTGTTAAATGTTTTTTTTTTTTAATGTTTTATTTATTTCTAGGAGAGAGAGAGAGACAGCGTGAGCAGGGGAGGGTCAGAGAGAGAGGGAGTCACAGACTGAAACAGGCTCCAGGCTCTGAGCTGGCAGTCAGCACACAGCCCGATGCGGGGCTCGAACCCACGAACCGCGAGATCATGACCTAACCGAAAGTCGGACGTTTAACCGACTAAGCCACCCAGGCGCCCCTGGGGTGTTAAATGTTTTAGGCGTTCCTACTGCAAGCCTTTTGTTTGGTTGAGACAGGAGAAGCATGAGGCACAAGCAATGTGGTAGGATACCTATCGTAAAGGGAAGGGATCTGTCTTTTTGTGCTTTGAATTGCAGGTATGTTATTTCTTTGAAAAACCTCTAGTCAGAATGATCTCCAATTATCACTGAACCTTCAAATCCTAAGATGATAGGATTCAAATTTCACCAAAAAGGAAGTTCTGTGATTTGCATCTGGATCATGTTACACAGAGAGGAGGCTGACAAGTCATCATATGGCACTACCTGGAGGTAGGCTCCTCCGTGGGCACTCGAAGTCTGCAGTGGAATCAGCAAGAGGGTGTCAGGTGTGCGGGCTGTGGGGCTGTGTCCTTCACACATATAAATGCTGACCATCAGCCCTCCTGCCTCTGTGATGCCAACATCACCTCCCTCTCTGGGAGGATTAATATATTGATCGGTCCTCTGGATGGCGGTGACCTTCCCAGTGGGAGAAGTCTGGCTAATCCCTTAGTTTCTCTGACAGCAGGTCCGGAAGGATCCTGTTGCCAGGAATCGAAGGTAGTTGTTACCTTGACAGCAGGACGCAGCATGCTTGCGTCTCTCCTGGCCCCCATGTGATCCTTCACTGTGACGCTTGTGTGCTTATACTTGTGCAAGACTCGGGAAGGTAGAGACAACCCATGTGTGTCCCATATGCCCTTCTGGGGAGGCTGGGCCCACTGGGGTCAGCTTGCTCTCTCCCTTTGCTGCGCTCTCAGTCATCAACAGATGGGACCATTTAGCCAGAGGGGGATCTCTCAGGGAAGACAGCATGATTCCTGATATGGGCAAAGTGCTGGGTAAGTAAGTGTACCTACACTTTCAATAAACCAACTGGCTAACATGCATCTCAACATAGAGCCCATGGTGGGAGGATGACCATCTTCCCTTTCTGAGTGGCCATACGTGTTGCTGGACAGGTCTCAACATCACATCAGAATGATCTCAGGTGTCTCCGCCACTCCCGTCTTTCTCATTTGATTGTTATTTCTTCCTTTATATATTCAAATGCTTTATACATTGCGGGTTGCTTGTGCTGTGGGCTTATAGATGTTCAGGTGTGACTTGAGGGGTGTTTTTAAAGTCTGTCCGTGTGGTCACGACTATTGCTCACTTCACTGGGATTTAATATACTTAGTCGTTCCTGCTCCGAGGATCCGGCACCTCTCATCTCATACCTCAGGTTTCAGGCTAACTTGTAGCCTTTCCAAAAAGTTCCATTTAAAACAGCCTCCTGCAATACCTGTTTCTCACTGTGTATAATTGAAGAGATTGTCACCAGGACATATTCACAAGTCGATATATTTGATCATTTCAGTTTTTCCCTCCTTCCCTCCCCCTTCCCATTCCTTCTTTTCTTAACCAAAATCATCTTAGAAGATTCCATATCTTAGAGGGATGCAAAAACAAACAGGAGGCAGAATGACCTAATTCCGACTTGTGTTTTATTTTATCATGGGATTTTCCTCTGAGGCACAATGTTTCCTCCACCTGCTCTCCTTTGCAGTAGCTAGTGAGGGTGACTTGGACATCTCAGCACCTCTCACCCCAGGAGCACAAAAGCATTCATGTTTCCATCGCTCTGCACCCCTCCACCCCACCTACCCATTAGGGTTCCCGTGGAATTCTCCTCCTCCACATACTTGTGGAAATTCCCCAACAAGATGCTGTTCATTTGTGCACGGGGAGCCCGGGCTGGAGCTCGTGACAAGGGCTTCCCAAGCTGGGCTACCACAACTGCAGAAGTGGCACTCTGCTGTTGGCGCTGCAGTCTAGCTGCAGAACCGGGTGAAGGGCTGGGTGCCGCGGCCTCATTGGTGCCAGCAGGCCACGACGCTGCCATCGCTGCCTTGGTGTGCCCCTGGTCTCCGGCACCTCAGCCAGTGGCGCTTCTGCAAAGTGAGGAAAAGAATACTTCCTCGCTGCTCATTATAGTGAAGACAGAGGGCTCTGGAAGGGGCTTGGCTAAGCACAATGAGTTAGATACACAGTGCTTTCTTCTGAGTGGAACTGCATGGCTTCTGCTACAGCCAGGACTTCCACCTGGAACTAATCTAGTTGGAACTCTGATGTTGCAGCTGCCTTTGAGCCTGGTAAGCTGGGACTTTGCTGCCATCGACACCTTCTCCTTTGGGATCCCCGCTGATATCCTGGCCAGTTTGGTTCTCGAGAATGAAAAATAAAACGTTTCTTTCATCTGTTGTGGGAATGGTGGGAAGTCTTGTGCCACAAAGTTTCTAGGTGGTGAGCCAGATGTTAATAATTCGTGATGTGCGGGGCTCGAAGATGCTGCAGGAATGCCCAGGGCCCCCAGAGTTCTGCCAGCAGCGCTTAAATTCACTGCCCTCCAACCCTGAGATCCATTTGCTAAATTTACTGCAGCAGACGCCTTGCTCCTTCTGGTAAATTTTCTGGTGTGTCTCATTATATCTTACTTTATTTGAGGTTCCCCCAGTTAATCAGACATAATTGTATACTTGTAAAACCTAATTGTGATCATGATTTAATTATTTTCCCAAGAGGATCTCAAGTCTGGTAATCCAGATATGCCAATAGAAGGATGAAGGGTGGTGGTATCCTCTTATCCTCCCTAACCTGGATGTTATCCGAGTCTCATGGCCAGTCTAGCAAAGGTCCTACATTTGCAACCAGCCGTAGTTCAAGTTTCAAACATTTTACTTATGTATAGCTCCCCCATCAACAAGATACTATATCCTCTCATCTTCTCTTTTTTTAAAAAAATGAGAAATTGTTTCAAACATTCACAACATTATGCTGAAATAACAAACTATTTCAAACATTCAGGAACCTATAGAAATGAACACAACAAATGCCACGTAGCCACCTCCTACATTTAATGAATGTGAACATTTTGCCATCTTTACTTCAGATATTTTTAAATAAACACAACATTACAGAAATAGTCAAGGTCCTCTACCTGCTTCTTCCTACCCCATAACTCCCTAAATCCCCCAGACGTTAGCATTGCTGAAGGAGATTTTTTCCTTCCCATCAATGTTTTATGCATTTTGTTTAAACCCATAATTTTATGGGTTTAAAAATTAAAAATTTGAGGGGCGCCTGGGTGGCTCAGTCGGTTAAGCGTCCAACTTCGGCTCAGGTCATGATCTCATGGTTCGTGGGTTCGATCCCCGCATCGGGCTCTGTGCTGACAGCCAGCTCAGAGCCTGGAGCTTGCTTCACATTCTGTATCTCCCTCTCTCTCTGACCCTCCCCTGTTCATGCTGTCTCTCTCTCTCTCTCTCTCAGAAATAAATAAAAACATAAAACATTTTTTAAAAATTAAAATTTTAATATATTCAGGAAATAACAAAGTCCAGCTTGATATCTTCAAACTAGATTTTTCACATTTTTTCCATGTTGATACATTAGATATTATTAATTTGTTTTAACTATTATAGAGATTATCTTTGAGAATATACCACAACTAGATACATACATCTCTCAGTTGATAGGCCATATGGCTACTTTGAAGAAGAAGCCTCCTTTTATCCCATTCTTCCTTATTACCTCTAAAAATTTCTTTATTACTTCTGATTCTGATTATTGGTTTAGGTCTATGTGACTTCTTAGCATATTTGGGCCCAGTGTTGGAGGAAGTAAACTGATACCTGAATTAAAAGACACGGGTCTGAGATGATGATTTAAAGATGCCCCAAGGGGAGCGCCTGTCTGGCTCAGTTGGTAGAGCATGTGACTCTCAATCTTGGGGTTGTGAGTTTGAGCTCCACCCTGGGTAAAGAGATTGTATAAAAAATACAAAAAGTAAAGATGCTCTAAGGGTTTATATGAGATTGATCCAGACGCTGTAGGTGGGATAATGGGAACGTGGGGCTCTGGGATAAACAGCGTGAGCTTGGATTGTAGCCCACTGTTTTCTAGTTATGTGAGTTTGGCAATTCTCTCTAAACCTCTAAAAGCTCTCTAAACCTCAAATCACGGGTAGCTTATAGAGTTGTTTTGGGTATTAAGTGAAATAATTCGCATAAGGCTTGTGGTATAGTGCTTGGCACAAAGTATTCTGTTCATCTTCATTATGAATAATGATTATTAGATGACTCGAATGCAAATACCTCCATTTGGACAGTGGGGTCTATAGATAATTACTCTGCCTCTTGGCTAGAGATGTCTGCTTATGTGTGTTTTCAAAGACGGATGTGGAGGGAGTCATTGAAAAGCTCTTATAACCTTAGATTTATTTATGGAAGATTGCCCAACTCCTGCTTCAAAGGCAAGACAGACTTTCAGATGTGTTGAGAATTCTGTATTAACTCAAGAGAATTGTTCAATATCCTAGCCTCTTCTAAAAGCATTATCAATTAATGGGATATGAATACCATGTTGAAATATATTCTACAAAGTAACTTCAATAATTCTACTACATTAAATACAATTTAAAATAATCTTTTCACAGGTATACTTTAATCTATTGGAGGCCTCCACACACCTATTCAACTTTCAATTTAATCCCACCTCTAAATGAAAATGCTTATTAGAAAATCAACATATATCTATGCAAATAAAAGTAGTGTCAGGCCATCAGATTGAGGAGGAAACTTTGTACATTGAGGGATTTCTGTGACTCTGCCTTCAGTCTCATACAGCCTGTGTTGTGTTACTGCTCCTTGAAGGCGTTATTCATCTAAATGTACACAAATGCTAATTAAGAGAAAGATTTGTTCTTTGGGGGGAAAAATGCTAAGGCTAAAGGTAGAATGAGAACCTCTTCAGGGTGGTTTTATCTTCCAAAGATGCAAATAATTAGTAGGGGTTATTCAGAGTTTGGTTATTTCAAATGGCCCTCATAAGACAAAACAGTGAGTATGATGATTGTAGCCAGAGACACAGACGGAAGTGGTGCCAAATAGGGGTGCTGAGCACAAGGAAAATTCACAAAGAAGGCTCTTCGTTGTGGAAATACCTTAAAGAGTAATGCACTAATCCTAGGGATAAGCTGAGGGAGCTGTTGGTTTTGTCCAAAATTTCCAAGCAGCCAGCGATGGGTTATGGCCCTCTTGCAGTCTGAATTAGTCTTCTCTTTATTCTGTGGGCATTCTGAAAATTCAGTTCTTTAACAGGGACAGAAAATACAGGATGTGGGCTTTGGGAAATATTGCATGTGTCTGTTGAGACTTGGTTCCTACTACTGGTTTTGTACCTGTTCTCAAAAACTGCATGCATTGGAGCACCTGGGTGGCTCAGTTGGTTAAGTGTCTGACTTCAGCTCAGGTCATGATCTCATGGTTCGTAGGTTCGAGCCCTGCATCAGGCTCTGTGCTGACAGCCAGCTCAGAGCCTGGAGCCTGCTTCAGATTCTTTCTCTCCCTCTCTTTCTGACCCTCCCCTGCTTACGCTGTCTCTCTCTCTCAGAAATAAATAAAACATTTTAAAAAATTAGAAAACTGCATGTGTCATGCAAAGACTTTCTTCTTCCAAATATAATAATGTCTGTATTAATAGCTGAGATAACATGAAAAAAATTCTAAGTTGATTTATTTATTTTTGAGAGAGAGAGAGGAGGGACAGAGAAAGAGGGAGAGAAAGAATCCCAAGCAGGCTAAATGCCATCAGTGTGAGCCCAATGCGTGGCTCCAGTTTACCAACTGTGAGACCATGACCTGAGCTGAAATTATGAGTTGGAAGCTTAACTGACTGAGCCACCCAGACACCCCAGCATGAATTTTTTTTACTGCATTTATATAATAACTATTAAATCTTTGGGGACTATATATAGGCTATATATAGAACTACTTAGTAAGGCAATATAGAGATGATTTTCATTAAAAGGATACAAGATATTTTAGCCATATAAACAGGAATGGGCAGTCTCTTAAATAAGGATTATCTGGACACAATTTCTATATTATGATTCACTTTATGAGTTTTTCTTAGAGAATTCAAGTTCTTATGATTAATGAAATCAATAGATTTTATTTTTATATATTTCAATAGCATTTCATTTTTCCTAAATTTCTATCTTTTCTTTTTTGAGAGAGAGGGTGCAAGTAAGTGAGGGGCAGAGAGAGAGAGAGGCTCGCCCAAAGCAAGGTTCTAGCTCACCTGATGCAGGACTCAAACTCACCAACAGTGAGATCATGACCAGAGCCAAAGTCAGATGCTTAACCTACTGAGACACCCAGGTGCCCCACCTACATTTCTTATAGGAACTTTTTCATTTTGATTAACATCTTAAAATGAATACTTGTATTTCTATACTTCAAATCTCAGTAAGAGATTGGGAGCAGATAGCCTTATAGAAGTTCCTGCAGTTTTGCTTAGACAAATTACCTTTATTTTCAAGGGAGAAATAATTGATTTTCAGTATTTTGCCAATTAACGGAAATTTGCACATCATATTACCTCAGACAATAAGAGTGTAGAAATCTAAAAATAGAATGCCAAGAATAGAGCTAAAAGAGAGTCAAGAAGGAAGGAAATGAAGAAGAGATTTGTGTATATTATAATTTAGATATCATGAGTTCTTATGCTCTCAATGAAAAATTATGAAAATTTTTATATTATTTAAGATTCATCAAATAACTTTTTTTTTTCTTACAGATACCTATACCTGCTTCATAACCGCATCTGGCTGTAAACCTGAACACCGATGCTTGACCTATTGTAAGTCAGAAAGTCATAAGTAGATAAAAGCGGCTTTGCATTTTAACTTCTTTCCTATCTTTACTGAAAAAAAATTTAACTCATAAATGGTTAGGAGCAGAAGAACCTTTTTGTGTCTGTAACCAAATGTCTGACCTTGTTCTGAGTTGATAAACTACACAGGCCTCGCTTTACTTTAAACTACTAGAGTTCCTGTAGTGGTGCTGGTAGATCGTCAATAAATCATTGCTATTGTCGTTGATGATGAATATAGGTAATAAAAGAGTGTGGAGATGCATTTTTTCCTGTTGTGGCTTGATATAAAAAGTTTCCTTTTCAAGCCATTGTAAGGAAATATATATTATTTGTAGGTCTTAACGACAGTGGGTCGTTTATGCATCTTATTATAATTTAATCTAGATACAATAGTTTTATCTTTGCATCGAAACAGATCAGAGAGCAGTGATAAGACTGCATTTAGAATTATTGGCAACTTTAAATGTTCAAAGACGGAGTCACAAAAGCAAGAGAACAAAAGGCCTCCTCCTGGCTGATTAGATTATTTAACCAGCAGTTGGTGCTGGCACCAAAACACCAGCCAGACTGTTAAAAAATAAAAAAATCTCAGGGGCTGATAACTCTCCTCTTGGGATAAAATCTCAAGTGTGTCCCTCATTATACCTTTCTGAACACAGATTTCCCCTATGAATTTCTAATTGGAAGACAACTATGAGGACATGGCATTGTAAGAAAAGCCAAGAGTGGACACAGTAATGAAATGTAGTGGTCCTTCTGCAAGGGAGTTTTATCTTTTGCAATTTGGTAGGCAGTCCGAGTCTCCAGTCTTGTACTATCAGGCTGTCTCTTCCCATCTTCGTTGAAGCATCCATGGCTCACATATTGATGCTCGCAGGGAAAGACCCAGGAAGTATGGATTGGAAAAGTAGTCACATTTATTGTAAGGAGACTTTGCAGTGTCGAGCAGCACGAACGGATCTTTCTTGGAGTCTTTAGCAAAATGTGTCTAATTTTGGCATTACACGTTCTGCATAGGGCTTGTGCTTATTGTGATATAGGAAAACAAACACTTTCAAGAGGACTTACAGTCAGCTTTACCGTTTCATAATATTTAAGGCTACAGCCTTTTCATAGATGATGCAAATCTGTTCGTGTGTTTTATTAGCTTTGTAAGTCTCAGCCTTTATTACCTGCAAGGATATATAGTCAGGGGAAGCTCTAAGAGTGTTTTCTGACCAGTTCTCCCTATGCTAATAGGGAGCCTTAACCACACACAGTGAGGTTAGTGGAGTTCTCTATTTCCTGTTCCTAATTTTCTTTTTTTGCACTTTATTTATTTATTTGGTTACAAGAAACTGGATGTTTGTGCACATGTTCAGCTCATGTGACAGTCTTCATTCTTTCAGGATAAGAAAGGACTCTTTTTTCTCTTGCGGTCTTCAGTGAAGTCCCCAGAGCTAAGTCCTCCTACATTTTCTAGCTTGAAATTGTTCACTTTTATTTTATATATACTCAATCAGTTTTCAATGGATGAGCTAAAAGTTAGGCAACTGAGGTTTTTTTTTTTTTTTTTTGATAACCTATCGAATTGGACATATTTCAAATCGTTGACCGGTAAGACCATATGTGTTAGTTTTACACACTGTAAATGTGTATTTCTTTTGGATCAGCTTTCTTTTGGATCAGCATATTTTCAGAATAGCCTTCTGAACTTAGCTATGTTAAGAAAGGGTTCCATACTTCACAGTGATCTTTTGGGGTCTGGAGAACTTGAATCTCTTTCCTATTGCTGTGTGAAGCCATTCTGTGCTACTCTTGGTGAGATGCACTAGCCAGCAAACAGCAAGCAGAACCCTCTGTCCTGGGAAAGATCAATGGGCAGAGCATTTGATCACATAAGAGCAGAAATGAGTTTCGGGAGGGATGCTAATGGCCAGATGGTCCTGCAGAGGTCTGCCAAGATTTCAGAGGCCACAGGACAACCAAGCCAACGAATGGACTGTGCTCTGCATGTTATACACACAGCATTTGAGCAGAGTCCTGTTTTGTTTGCTTGTTTTAACAAATATATGTGTCCAAGATTAGAAGAAAGTAGGATTTTGTATTTAGATGCTTCCTAATAGTGGCTAGACTTTGTGATCTATGTATCTGCTGCTCATTGACTCAATGGCTCATTGACTGCACAGGTTCTATTTGAATGGTGTTTGATTCCCACTGATTGCCCTCCTTCCCTTATATTATTACTTATTGAGTGACTGATAAATTCTGGTTGCTGTGTTAGAGCTGGATATGTATAATGAATAAGAAGGACATGGTCTCTGCCTCCTGGACCTTGCGGTCTAGCAGAAACAAAAGAAAATGAAAGAAGTAGTTATAATAATGCAAAAAGGGGGATATGGAAGAGAAGGAACAGTGCCCTATAGGTACATATAGCAGGAGAGCCTAATATAATCTAGAGGTCAGAGAAGGTCTCCCTGGAAGGGATATGTAGGCTGAAGCCTGAAGTAGGAGTTTGCTAGTGAAGTAAAGAAATATGCCAGATGGAGAGTACAGTGTGTATGAAGTTGTGAACAGAAATATTTGAGCATAGCTCAGCAATTGGAGGGGAAAGTGGAGGGAAAGATAAAATGCAGGACCTGGAGGGTGTCTGTTTCTTTCTCTCCCTTCCTGTACGCTGGGGTATGAGGCAGGCATGATGGACATGGGGAGAGGTTTCTGAGGGGCACAGAGATTTAAATTTTGTCAGGAAGAAGTACTTTACTGGAAGTGGGAAGTATGCCTCCAGAAATGCATCATGGGAACAGGAATTGACCACAAAGGTAGAGGACTGGGGGTTCGATTGAGGTTAAATTACCCATATAGTGTGACTGGAGACAGTTTGAAATCAATAGAATATGGAAATAACTGAGATAACCCAGGTGGCATGTGTAGAGAGAAGAGAGAACACTTGAAAAAGAACCCTAAAGAATGTTGACCTTTACTTGACAGAGGAAGAGACACAAAGAAGATGGAGGAGAGGCCAGAAAGAGAGGAGAAAAACTAGCGAACTGGGATATCACAGAGGTGACAGCAAGAGAGTCCTTTCAGGGTTGGGAGTTGCCTCAGGTGACAAAATTTAAGGAAGTGCCAAAAAAAACCCCTAATTAAGATAAATAATATTTTAACAGTATTTAAAAAAAAAGCAAGTTAAAGCAAAAATCAATTATGAGCAAAAGATCAAATTTTTAAATAAAGACAAGATCAGGATTGCTGAGTTTCCATTTGCCTCAGGCTCCAATAAGCCTCTTCAGGACACTATTACAATATTAGATTTAGGAATCTTTTATATTTACAAGTTTAATGTTTTGTTCATATAAAAAGAGGGAGTGATAAGACTTAAATGTGGCTGGGAAGTCAGTGAATAAGTGGGTTAAAATGAATCCCTTTGGATTTAGGGATGAGCTACTGTTATTGGATCTTCTCTTTACCTACTTTGTTTTAGTAAATTGTAATAGAGGTTATCTTATTGTCTTTGCAAGCGTAATCACCACCTCCTAAAAAGCTAAGTCTTTTTCTGAATCAAGAGATTATATAAACATAAACGTATGTATTTTTTTCCTAAAAAATGTTTTTTATTGTGGTAAAAATAAAAAAATAAAATTTTTATTTGTGGTAAAAATAAAATCACCATCTTAACTATTTTTTAAGTGTATAGTTCAGTAATAGTAAGTAACTTTCATATTATTTTAAAAGTTGTTTTAATGTCTATTTTTGAGAGAGGGAGAGCGGGAGGGCAGGACAGAGGATCTGAAGCAGGCTCTGTGCTGACAGTAGACAGCCTACTGCAGGGCTTGAATTCACCAACCATGAGATCACGACCTGAGCCAAAATCGGACACTTAACCGACTGAGCCACCCAGGCCACCCCAGTACCTTCATACTGGTGTGTAAACATTGCCATCATGCATCTGCAGAATTCTTTTCATGTTGCAAAACTGAAACTATATATCCATGATAAACCTTTTTTGACTTAAAGTCTAGTTTGTCTTAGTATAGTCACTCCCGCTCTCTTGGTTACTGTCTGCATGGAATGTCCTTTTCCAGCCTTTCACTTTCAACCTGTTGGTGTCTTTGAATCTAAAGTGAATTTGTTATAGAGGCACCTGGGTGGCTCAGTCAGTTAGGTGTTTGACTCTCGATTTTGGCTCAGATCATGATCTCAAGGTTTGTGAGTTCGAGCCCTGCATCAGCCTCTGTGGTGAGGGCATGGAACCTGCCTGGGATTCTCTCTCACTCTCTCTGCCTCTTCCTTGCTTGCACACTCATTACCTCAAAATAAATAAATAAAATTTTTAAAAAGCGAGTTTCTTGTAGACAACACATAGTTGAATTATGTTTTGTTGTTGTTTCTCCATTGTGCCAATATCTTTCCTTTGAAAAGTTTAGTCTGTTTATATTCAAAGTAATTATTGATAAGGAAGGACTTCTGTTATTTTGCTATTTGTTTTCTATATGCTGTATAGCTTTTTTTAAAAATCTCTCATCTCCTGTGCTAAGAGATGAAATTGACTGATACTAAGCACAATTTTACAGTCCAAGCCTTCCCCTGGAAGTTGCAAGCCTTTCATAGTATCCAGAGTTCCAAAGTTAGAGTATCCATAGTTACATCAGACAGATTCTGCCAGTGTAATTGTTGTCTGGGTGGGGAGACAGATTCCTGGGACTTTCTACTACACCATCTTCCCAGGATCCTCTTTCCTCAAGCTTACATCTTTAATCTCAAGGTATCTTTCATGTTAACTTTAAGCTGGAGGGAAATAATTCCTTACTTTAATGAATTCATCTTTGTAAGTTCTCTGGATGGATCCTCGTTGTTGCCTAAATCCATGGAACAGGCATATCTGAGGTTCAGAAAGAAAGGCTGGGAAGCAGGTAACTAGGTACAGTTGCTAAGAACGTCCATGTTTACTCCTGAGAGAAGTCAATTTCTGTTTTGTTTGTAGCCTAAAACAAAAACAGAAACAAAAAACCAGGAGGCACTAAACTATTTTTATTTTTATTTCTTTATTTTGGCACTAGACCCTTCTAAAATGGTGTGTTTCTTGACAAGTCCTTTAGTTTGAAGTATTATATATAAATCAGTGCTTCATACACTACAGCCCCCAGATCCGTCTCTAATAAAGATGTTTATCTGCATTCCTTCTCAAGTGCTCTGTTGCTTACTACTTAGATCATACCTTTTGCCTTAGGCTCCGATAAGGCTTAAGAATATTTTCTTTGCTTTGCTTTTTTCGCTCAGGTGCTACTTTTTATTCTAATCATGGTTGGGATACCTCAAATTAGAAGTAACTTGTCATATTGCAGCCACCTGCTCCAAATCTGGGGAGCTCCAGCTTCACCTCTCAGTGTGCCAAAAGCTTAATTACATTTCTAAGGTAAAACATTTTTATTTATATCTCGTGAACTCAACCTCTGGCCTTAGGGGACTACTGCTCTGGCTGCAACTGTCCAGGTTGTAACACTGAAGTCCTGTGTCCTAGTAAACCCCTTGGTCCTCAGCACACCTGGACAATTAGTTCCTGGATTTCTTTATTGAAGTCATCTAACACGTCTAGGTCTAAGAGTAACAGATGACTTTGCTAATTTTACATATTCATGTTCTTGCTGAATTTCTGAGGACTCTGTTCAAGGATTATGCAGTCACAGACTGCCGGTGGTTTGGAGTGAGAGGGAGTCAAGAGATCCTATCCTGCAACCATCTCATTTTACAGATGAATAAAATCCCAGTTGCACTGGAACGTTTTGGCCATCTTCATTTCACTCTGGCTGCTATGGTACCAGATTTCTGCAGTGTCTTCAAACATCTCCTTTCCCACTAATTAAAACCAAATGATTATGTTGAACATCAGCTACAGTAACAGGAAAAAGTAGCATTCAGCTAGTTTTAAATTGTCCAATAATCTTTTTCTAATGCCCCTATTTGCGTCACAGGCATTTTAACTTCCCTTGTGTCTAAAGTTCAATGTCTCTCATGGATTACTCATATTATCTGGGTGTGAAAATAAATATGGTCAGGTTAATTAGCATCAATTTTAATAAGATCCCAAAGTAATTTTACACAATGCTTCCTGGAAAGAAAGAAATTAAGCTTGATAACTGAGATGATGGGATTTAAAATAGAAGCAATGCAAGGGGCACCAAAGAAAATAAGCAGAGAAACAGGAGAGAGATGTTGTGTATACGTGTGTGATATATGGACAGGTTTCCTTTTCAGAATGACACAAAGGATCTTTGTTATTTTGCCTCCAAGGGAAGTCAGAGTCCAGTGGTTTTCAAACAAACAGACTGATCTTGTGGGCTTGTTGAAAAATCAAATACCTGGCTCCCATCCTTCGTCATTCTGATTCAGTAGTTCTGGAGTGGGACCTGGGAATTTCTATTTTTAATAAATTTCAAAAGTGGTTCAAATGCAACTGGCCTGGGACCCATTAAGCAAGGCTATTTGAAGAGGCTTTCGTATTTTTCACTTTGGGAAAAATATTCAATGGTCACTCCTCAGACTTTACTTTTTGAGATGGCAGGTATCATTTTGCTTTTTTGACAAGAGGGAAATTGAGGAAGTTAGAGTCACATTGTAATGTAAGGATATGAGAAAGTGAGAATCTTTACACCCGAGTTTCATTCTGAAGAGTATATTAAGGTCCTGAAATAAGACCTGCTATAAAGAGAAAGGGTGAATTCCTCCAGAGGGTAGGTGGGACTGTGCAAGGCAATTTGTGTATTCTCCATTTTCTCATAATGAAGAGACAGAATAGGAGTGGCCCCTGGAAACTGCCCAAGAGTCCAGCATTTTTCAACCCTAGTCTGACTTGGGCTGTAGAGATCGTCCAACTATAATTGAGTGGAGAAGAAATGGCGGAAGTCTCTCTTGTTCACTATCCATGATAGAAGTATTTCTTATTAAGTGCATGTTTACGAGGCCATGTACACATACCCACATACCCTGAAAAGTCCTCTGGGAAACTAACATGAAGCCCCAAGTTCTTAATTAGCAGAATAGATTCCCCAGCCCTGTCACTTAATGGTCTAGCAGAAGATGTGCTTGGCAATTAATTGGATGAGCTGTAAAACTGGGATCCTGACCACTTGTGGTCATTAGAGGTCCCAGGGCACTTTCCTTATGGCAGGTGGAGGCTTGGAATAATTCCAACCCTGGTAATTAAATTAGATCCTGCCCAGCTTCCGTGTATACTTTCAGTTGGACTCTGTCCCCTTTATATCTCTAATTGCAATGAATTTGTACATTTATAGAGGACCACTGGATTCTACATATGACTACAAATGGTAACAGCGTCTCCTAACTTTAGAGATAATAATGACTCCTAACCCAGTAAGATTACTGGGTTAGTAGTCAATAGGTATACTTTGTACGAAAGTAAATTGTTGGATTGGCATCTAAAGAGACCTGGTATCTTTCCTGAAAAATTAAGCCTGTTAAACATCTTGGTATATAATTAAAAGTGCATGTCCTAATAACTCTTATTGATCACTTTTTGCCCTTTTCTTTAATGGATGACATCTATAAACAAAATAATTTGTAGTCATATTTATTAGCAGACTTGATCCATGTGTTTAATAAAAAAAAATCAAAACATGAAAAGGCTGATCTTAGTTACTAGAATAGAGGGAGGGATAAGAATAGTGAGATACACTGGGAACCAATTTGATGGCTTGAAATTTGTTGATACAGAATTTTACCTCATGTTCTTCATTAAAAACAATTAATCTGCTCTTAATCTTCTACTACATTTTTCTAAGATGAGGAGTTTTGGAGGGCAGTGGCTTTATACAGTTATATTATATATATATGTGAATATATATATGCAGTATTTTTTTTACTCTCACAATTCTTTTTTTAAATTTTTAAACGTTTATTCATTTTTGAGAGACAGAGACAGAGTGTGAGCGGGGGAGGGGCAGAGAGTGAGGGAGACACAAATACAAAGTGGGCTCCAGGCTCTGAGCTGTCAGCACAGAGCCCAATGTGGGGCTCAAACCCATGAATCATGGGTCACAACCTGAGCCACCCAGGTGCCCCACAAGCTGTTTTATTAATACATGTGTTTTTTCAAACAAATGAAAGATCAGTGAACTATATATTTACTGAAAATAAACTGCTGTTATATAAGGTGAACAAACGCTTATACATTATTTATTTATTTTAAGTAGAATGCTAACACAAATATTTAATTTTATATGTTATTATTTAGTAGGTTGTTTCTGGGAATTCAAATTCTCTCAGAAATATTTTTAAAAAAATTTTTAATGTTTTATTTATTTCTGAAAGAGAGAGAGAGAGAGAGAGCGTGAGTAGGTGAGGGCCAGAGAGAGGGAGATACAGAATCCGAAGCAGGCTCCAGGCTCTGAACTGGCTGTTAGCACAGAGCCCGACGTGGGGCTTGAACCCACTAACCCTGTGATCATGTCCTGAGCCCAAGTCGGATGTTAACTGACTGAGCCATGCAGGTGCTACTCTCTCAGAAATATTTTTAAAGATGTGAATGAAATATTATTTTCTTATTGTGGATAATAACTTGCCGCTTGAAAAGTATTTAATCCACACTTTGCTAATAGACCAAAAAGCCCTTTATTTGGTATGCAGATTAACTCATACACATTCAAGAAAGTAAAATATATTCCCCAGCTTTGTCCACACGTTTGAGACTAAAATTAGTGGGAGATTGTTTTTGTCTTCTTTTGTTATTGTTAAACTAATTTTCTGTTTCAAATACTATCCCTGTCTCAAAGTTTCCTACCTTTAACACAAAATGGACCAACACACACACACACACACACACACACACACACACACACACACACACACCACATACACACTATGTGTAAAACTTGAGAATTTTATAACCATTTTCTATGCATCTCTTCTCCAACCCACAATAAATACTGCTTCACATCAGTTGAGTAAAAGAGTCAAAAAGAAATCAGAAGGTAGAAACCAGCCGGTTTTTATTACCGGAGCTAATGTGAGGGAGAGTTTTTTTGAACATGCATTTAAGGGTGCTTGTAAAAATGTTATAAGTATAAATATATTCCTGTAATGAAAAGAAGTGGCATTTTATCCTTAGGTCTTTCAAAACAGCAAATATTCTCAGAAATATAGATGGCTTGTGAATGAAGCTGTCTTATGCTTGAAAAAGGCTATGTAGGCAGGGATTGTATGGTTTATTTAAATGGTAAAAAAAATTAAAAGCCTAAAAAAAGGAA
Organism: Proteles cristata cristata; assembly: GCA_017311185.1. NCBI lineage: Eukaryota > Metazoa > Chordata > Mammalia > Carnivora > Hyaenidae > Proteles > Proteles cristata. The sequence continues at coordinate 1,281,398 of JAESUZ010002451.1, forward strand.
AGACAGGAGAAATAGTGCATCAGAATCTGCTATTATTTGTAGCTGTTTAAAATGACTTACTGGGAATTTTGCTACAAATGGCCGATTGAAACAGATGTTCATCTCCCTTTTCTGTAGAGTCTTCTCTAAACTGAAAGTAAACAATGAAAACTCTTCACACCTTGAAGTGTCAAATAAAATGGGATGGCAGCCACTCTCTCATGGGAGAATCGCCGCATTGTTAATGTGGCACAGAGATCTACCTTCTAAAGATGAGCCGAGCCACTAGCCCTTCTGAGATGGAAGAGGTTTGGTGTAGTAATCTATTGTAGTTCACAACAGTTTCTCACTTCCATTATGATTTCTTCCTGGATAATGCAAAATTCAGAAGTTTATTTCCTAACTTCAAAAAACATATTTTCTAGCTGTCTTTTTTGTTATTGATTTCTACCTTGTTTTTGGAAATCGGATGCTCTATTTCTATTCCTTTAGAGCTTTCCCCAGAAATTACAACATGAATATTTAATTAATCAAAGTCAAAAATTAATCAATACCTTTATTCTTTTCTTAGACAATACAAGGTCTTTAGGACACCTTAACCTCACATACATTATCCCTCTCTTACATGGTATTGTCATGAATTAATTAACTCAAAGGATATCACTATTGTTACTTTATGTCAATGTTTTTTAAATTTATCCACATGCTTACCACTTCATTTTGCTCTTTATTTCTATTATCTTCTTCAGCATTTTATCTAGGAGTCTTGTCTGAGGTACACTCTTCAGAATTTCCTTTACTGAGGATCTATTTGTGGTGCAGTGTGTCTCTGTTTTTGCTTTTCTTTTCTTTTTTTTTTTCATTTATTTATTTTATTTTATTTTTTTTTACAAATAGTTTATTCTCAAATTGGTTTCCATATAACACCCAGTGCTCATCCCCACAAGTGCCCTCCTCCATGCCCATCTCCCCCCTCCCCCCCCCACATCCATCAGTCCTCCGTTTGTTTCTCAGCATTCAAGAGTCTCTCATGGTTTGCCTCTCTCCCTTTCCCCCACCATTTCCCCCCTTCTTCTCCCCCTTGTTCCTCTGTCAAGTTCCTCCTAATCCTCCTATACGTGCAAACATATGATATTTGTCCTTCTCTGCCTGACTTATTTCGCTCAGCATAACACCCTCAAGGTCCATCCATGTTGCTACACATGGCCAGATTTCATTGTTTCTCATTGCCATGTAGTATTCCATGGTATAGATAAACCACATCTTCTTGATCCATTCATCTGTTGATGGACACTTAGGCTCTTTCCATGTTTTAGCTATTGTGGAGAGTGCTGCTATGAACATTGGGGTACATGTGCTCCTATGCATCAGCATTTCTGTATCCTTGGGTAAATTCCTAGCAGTGCTATTGCTGGGTCATAGGGGAGTTCTATTGTTAGTTTCCTGAGGAACCTCCACACTGTTTTCCAGAGGGGCTGTACCAGTTTACATTCCCACCAACAGTGTAGGAGGGTGCCCGTTTCTCCACATCCTCGCCAGCATCTAGAGTTCTCTGATGTGCTCATTTTAGCCACTCTGACTGGCGTGAGGTGGTATCTCAGTGTGGTTTTGATTTGTATTTCCCTGATGAGGAGGATGCTGAGCATCGTTTCATGTGTCTGTTGGCCATCTGGATGTCCTCTTTGGAGAAGTGTCTGTTCATATCTTCTGCCCATTTCTTCACTGGGTTGTTTGTTTTTCGGGTGTGGAGTTTGGTGAGTTCCTTATAGATTCTGGATATTAACCCTTTATCTGATATGTCATTTGCAACTATCTTTTCCCATTCCATTGGTTGCCTATTAGTTATGTGGGTTGTTTCCTTTGCTGTGCAGTGTTTTTGCTTTTCTTAAAATATCGTTTTTATGCCTTTCCTCTTGAACAATTACTAGTTGTAGAATTCCAGTTGGCAAATATTCTCTTTTCACACGTTGAAGGTATTCTTCCACTATCTTCTGGCTTCCAATGTTGCTGTTGAAAGTTAACAGCCTAGGGGCGCCTGGGTGGCTTAGTCGGTTAAGCGTCTGACTTTCGCTTAGGTCATGATCTCGCGGTTCGTGGGTTCGAGCCCCGCGTCGGGCTCTGTGCTGACTGCCAGCTCAGAGCCTGGAGCCTGTGCCAGAGTCTGCATCTCCCTCTCTCTCTGACCCTCCCCTGTTCACGCTGTCTCTCTCTCTCCGAGAAATAAATAAAAATATTAAAAAAAAAAAAAAGAAAGTTAACAGCCTATTACTTATTTTTAGTTAATCTCCCTCTTATCTCTGGATGCTTTCATGATTTTTAAAATTTACTGTTGTCTTTGAGGTGCTGCTCTTTCAACATGATTTATATCAATTTGAATTTTGTTTTATTTATCCCGTTTCCATTCTCTAGAGAAGTTTTGCATTGCTTTTGTCAGGCAGCAGTAAATACTGGCCTGGGATTGCCTTAACTGTGTTTATGGCTCCAGGTTCCTTGTTGCCCCCAGGTGGTAATACTTTTTATGAAGTTGTAGTCCTTTGAAACCCTAACTTACTGAAGACAGCTTCTCCTGTTGGAATTGCCACAGTGCATGTGCCCTGGGCCTTTATTTTATTCCTGTGGGTTGTCAAATGCCTTTAGGGCAATGCTGCTTCTGTGCTGGCTTATCTCTCTAGTCTCTGCTTTCCTTTCAGTGTTGGCCTTGTAATTGCTTAATATCTTGTGATCTCTTTGATCCTTTAAAGAAGCCTGAACAAATTAGGTCTGGCAATTTTAGTGATTTTCAGTGGGAGGGTGATTTAAATAACCTTTTTCTGCCATTGTCGGGAACCAGAAAGATTTCAATATAATTCTGGAATCAGTTAGATGGGATAGAGATCATTGTTATAGCTAAGTGGTATAATGATAAATTTACCATTGAGTGTTTCCAGAAGAAGACATAGAATTATAGAAATCTAATTTGCACCCACCGAAGTTTTAAAGTCTTCAGATTCAGAGATGCTAGATAAAGAGGAGAGTGGAGGTAAGGTGTAAGGCCTTTAAAAAGACTGATAGCATAACACTAGCAGCGAATGACTCCTCCCCCACAACTCCCCACTGGAAGTTCCATTGGTTAAAAGACTGTTAACTGTATACAGAACTTCCAACCTTTTTTTTTCATGTGTGTGTACCTCATATCAATATGAACAGTAACTGGGGCCCTGAGTGGCTCAGTCGGTTAAGTGTCCAATTTCAGCTCAGGTCATGATCTCACAGCTCGTGAGTTTGAGCCCTGAGTCAGACTCTGCTAACAGCTCAGAGCCTGGAGACTTCTTCCAATTCTGCTCTGCCCCTCTCCCACTTTAAAGCTTAAAAATATTAAAAAATAATAATAATAATAATAATAAATTCCAAAGAGAAAATTTAGGTTACTTTAAAAGAGATTGAAATACTCCAAATGTCATTGAATTTCTCAAAGCAGCCTGATTGTTGAAGACAGTAAAGGAATAACCCTAAAATTTGAGAGAAAATTATTTCAAACCTAAAATTCTATACCTAATCAAACTATCAAGAAAACTGTCACAGAATAAAGACTTTTTAAAATGTCTGATGGCTTGGGGAGCCTGGGTGGCCAGTCAGTTAAGCCTCCAACTTCAACTCATGTCATGATCTCATGGTTCGTGAGTTTGAGCCCCACTTAGGGCTCTGTGCTGATACATTGGAACCTAGAGCCTGCTTCAGATTCTGTGTTTCCCTCTCTCTGCCCCTCCCCTGCTCTTGCTCTTTCTTTCTCTCTCTCCCAAGAATCAATAAACATTAAAAATTTTTATAAAAAAAATAAAAAGATGTCTGATGGCTCTATAAACTTATCTTCTACATACTCTTTCTTAAGAAATTTAATGAGGAAAACATGAACTACTGGGATTTCATCAATATAAAAAGCTTCTGCACAGCAAAGGAAACAATTAGCAAAACTAAAAAGGAGCCTATGGAGTGGGAGAAGATATTTGCAAATGACATATCTGATAAAGGGTTAGTATCTAACATCTATAAAGAACTTATGAAACTCAACACCCAAAAAATCAAATAGCCCAGTTAAGAAATGGGCAAAAGGCATGAATAGACACTTTTCCAAGAAGATATCCAGGTGGCTAACAACCTATGGAAAGATCAACATCATCAGTCATCATCAGGGAAATACAAATCAAAAACATTGAAATACCACCTCATACCAGTCAGAGCGGATAAAATGAACAACTCAGGAAACAATAGATGTTGGCAATGATGTGGAGGAACGGGAACCTTCTTGAACTATTGGTGGGAATGCAAACTGGTGCAGCCACTCTGGAAAACAGTATAGAAGTTCTTCAAAAAACTAAAAATAGAACTACCCTAAGATCCAGCAATTGCACTATTAGGTATTTACCCAAAGGATACAAAAATACAGATTTTAAAGGGCACATGTATCCTAATGTTTATAGCAACATTATCAACAACACTCAAATTATGGAGGGAGCCTAAATGTCCATTAACGGATGAATGGATAAAGAAGAGGTGGCGTGTGTGTGTGTGTGTGTGTGTGTGTGTGTGTGTGAATGTGTGTAATGGAATATTACTCAGTCATCAAGAAGAATGAAACCTTGCCATTTGCAATGACATGGATGGAGCTAGAACGTATTATGCTAAACGAAATAAGCCAATCAGAGAAAGACAAATACCATATGATTTCACTTATATTTGGAATTTAAGAAGCAAAACAGATGAACATATGGGAAGGGAGGTGAAAAGGAGAGAAGAAAACAAACCACAAGAGACTCTTAATGATAGAGAATAAACTGAGGGTTTATGGAGGGAGGTGGGTGGGAGATGGGCTACACTGGCAATAGGTATTCAGGAGGGCACTTGTGATGAGCACTGGGTGTTGTATGTAAGTGATGAATCATTGAATTCTACTCCTAAAACCAATATTGTACTGTATGTTACTAACTAAAATAAAAAAAAAAAAGAAGTCCTAGAAGTAGAAGTTATAGGATTCAAAAGATTGTGAACACTAAAGAAAAATAAATTTATTAAGTTTTCTTGTAAAACAAGAGAAGAAAGTTAAGAAAGAAGAAGATTTAAGATATAATAACTAAAGAAGACTCATTAAAGTCTCAGGGTAGCTGTTGTACCAGAGGCCTAGAATGTATTCAAATTGCAGTAAAGTGCCAGAGGGCTCAAAAGTTTCTTTCTCCACATGCCTGTAAAAGACTGCATAGTATTATTAATACAATGGAGTTTTTAGAAATAAAAATGGAGAATCATTATAATAAAGATTCTACAGGAAGAAAAAAAGACACTCAGAAACGTCAAGAAAAACAACAAAGGAAAAAACCCACCTTCATCTTCAGTGAACAATTTTTTATGATCATATATGAAAATATTATTTATGAAATTATTAAAATAATTATATAATAAGTAGTGTGCTGATAAACATTTAACAAATTGCTCTAAAAATGCACATATCTACATACATACATTTATGATAAATTTTATGTGTATAAAGGACATATAACCAGACAGAATTTACAAATAATCGTGAAATATATGAAACTACTGTAAATTCTATAAAGTCATCGATCCTCACATTATGCTTCTGTTGAGTTTTACTAGATTTTTGGAACTTGAGCTAAACTATAGTTGTGACTGACAAATGAACATACTTCTGACATGAATGTTAGTTGAATTCTAAGGAAGAAAAAAGTCAAACAATGAAGACATATGTCAGAACTGTACTCATTTGCCAATGACATGAACAACTTCTTTGTTAAAATGAATAATGGAGAAATATTTCTTCATTTTCTGTTCTGTTCACAAGGTAATGGGTACAGACATAATACACTTAAGTTATATTTAAATTATACGATTTTCTTACTTTCTTACATTATTTTCCTGAATCTAAAGTCTAGACAACTAACCAACCAATAAACGAGCTGAGATTTGTGACATCTGCTGATTTGGGTGGTGGAATGCTCCCACCATTGTCAATATCAAGCTATCAATGTGACTTCACTGAACACAGAGTTGGGAAGGTATGTGTAGTTAGCATAGCATTGTATAGCATTACAATAAATGGAAGTAACTTCAACAGCATAGATAATAATAAAATGTAGTAACGTAATTAAGAAGTGTAAATTTTGAGTGTTTATTACCTTTGATTTTTAAAAATGGTAATTTTATTTTAGTTTTGAGAGAGAAGGAGACACAGAATCTGAGCAGGCTCCATCCTCCAAGCTCTAGCCTCCTAGCTTGCTCAGAACTGTCAGCACAGAGCCCGACGTGGGGTTCAAACCCAAGGAACCACAAGATCATGACCTGAGCCAAAGTCAGATGCTTAACTGACTGAGCCACCCAGGCACCCCACCTTTGCTTTTAATATACTTATATAATTATAAGTGTGTTTAATTTAATTTTAATAATGGTTATGTTTAATAATTAATTGGCTTACAAAGTTCCTAAAATAATTAACTCTTGCAATTTGGCACAAGTGGGCTCCAACATACCATTGGAATATAATGCTGAAGTGTGGGCTGGGGGAAACTAGGTTGGAAGTGGTATAAAGTAGATAAATCTTCACTTCTTATAGCATAAAGCAAAAATATAATGATTAAAGATGTTAAAGGAAAAAATAAATTTTTCCAAAGATTTTTGTATAATCATTAAATTCTTTAAATCTGATGACAGGGAGAAAGATTGGGAAGCTGAGTAGTTGTAGGCAAGAGAAAGCTTTTATTAGGGGCCTTTCATTTAATATTTAACCCTGGGTATATACTAAATCAAATTTATTAAATTAAAACCTGTGTATATACTTAAAAACATGAACAAGAGTAAAATAAATGGGAAAGTGTTTTAATAACATGGACATTTTGGAATAGTGTGAGATGGTATTCTTCCTCATTCTTTTCCTACCTTATGCACTGCTCTGCTCTATCAACAAGGTAAATGGTCTCACTTACTGTTCCAGATGTTTTATGTCAAATCATTTTGACACTAAAATTTGGTATAACCCTTTGGATATTTATGACTGAAGTGGTTTCAGCTGGTGTTTAAAATTTTACCAACTTTGGGGGCACCTGGGTGGCTCAGACTTCAGCTCCGGTCATAATCTCATGGCTAATGAGTTAGAGCCCCTCGTCAGGTCTGTGCTGACAGCTCAAAGCCTGGAGCTTGTTTCAGATTCAGTGTTTCCCTCTCTCTGTCCCTCCCCTCCTTGCACTCTGTTCCTCCCTCTCTCTCTCTCTCAAAACTAAATAAACATTAAAATTTTTTTAATTATGCCAATTTTTGGTTGAAAGTGTAAATTGGGACAAATTTGAGATGTTTCCACTCTGAGTGCCTAATGTACTGCTTTCTTCTGTCACTGAACTCTTAAGGTTTTCGGCCATTATTGGCTCAGTAGGATTTTATTAGGCAGCTGAATGCCATATGTTTGTGTGTACTTCTTTAATTTCACTAGTCTGTCCATATGTGTGGTTGTGGCATTTTAACACCCTGCTTTTGAGAGGATACACAAGCTGTCTGATAATTTGACATATGGTGTAATCATAGGACACACACCAGTTCATGAAATGTCCTAAACCCACCCACCCACACTTTCAAAACCTGTCTAGAAAGTAAGTACATTGTAAATTCTGTTCCTTTTTATTTTTAATCAAGTCAATTGCCTTTGTTTCTTCTTTCTCATTCTTGTTCCCACACTGCTAATTTTCTTTTTTTCTTTTAATTTTTAAATGCTTATTTATTTATTTATTTATTTATTTATTTTTTTGAGAGAGACAGAGAGAGCATGCCGGGAAGGGGCAGAGACAGAAAGAGACACAGAATTAAAGCAGGCTCCAGGTTCTGAGCTGTCAGCACAGAACCTGTCACCCTCTAACCCACAAACCACAAGATCATGACCCGAGCCGAAGTCAGATGCTTAACCGACTGAGCCATCCAGGCGCCCCTTCACACTACTAATCTTCATTCATATCCCTTTAGTTCTGGATTATTGCACTGGCCTCCAAACTCATCTTTCTACCTTCAGCTCCACTGTTCAATCCATCTTGAATAGCATCACTAACTGCCTAAATGTCTCTCCCTTGCTCAAATATCTTCAATGTTTTTGTTTTTGTTTCTAAGATAAGTTCATACCTACCAAATTAGGCCAGTAATCTCCAAAGTGAGGCAGGCATGGCCTGGGGATGTGAAAAATAATTGGAAGAATGTAGCAGAGCTTTTCATTTCTGTCCCTTTACTATAAAAACAATTATATTTTTTTTAGGTAAAAAAGAAATTAAACTTTGCTAATGTCTCATATACAGATGGATACAGGAGTTGTCTTTCAGACTGTATGTTAGATGATCATACCACTCATGAAGCCTGAGATAGCTTGAAGCAATAAAGTTGCAAAGTAATTAGAGTATAGTAGTTGTTCTCTCATTTTTTGGGTTAGCTTTCAGCATATTATGATGCTTTTCCATTTAGATGCATCTAGTTATGATTTATTGAGTGGGCAAGCGGCTTAAAAAGATTGCAGAAAAGAAATCAGATTGAAGAAACTAGTAACTGCACATGTAAGAGAACAACAAAAAAGGTCAAGTTATTACTTCTATTAGACTAAATGCTTTGTAAGCTGCGTTATGTAGTAAAAATAATGCAACTAATCAGGTCTGACAAGAATTTGGTCAAGAAGATTCAAAATTACTAAAATGAAAATTTTTTTGTTTATTTTTTATTTTAAGAGAGAGTGAGTGTGATAGAGCAAGCAGCGGAGGGGCAGAGAGAGAGAGAGAGAGAGAGAGAATCCTAGGCAGGCTCTGTGCTGTCAGTGTAGAGCCCCATGTGGGGCTTGAACTCGCTTAATTGACTGAGCCACCCAGGCGCCCCTGATATGCAGTTTGAAATAAGAATTCATGTCCTTATTTTTAATAATACATCTCACTCTTAAGATACTTGGGTGGCTCAGTCAGTTAAATGTTTGACTCCTGATTTCCACTTGGGTCAGGATTTTACAGTTGAGCCCAACTCTGGGCTCTGTGCAGAGTGTGGAGCCTGCCTGGGATTTTCTCTCTTCCTCACTCTCTGCCCCTCCCCTGCTTGCTTGCTCCTAAATGCATGCACGCACTCTGTCTCTCTCTCAAAGTAAATAAACATAAAAAAAATACATCTCACTTTAGGTGTTTATTGTATTTGAGATTTTAGTTAGTGATAGTATGAAGGCTTTAAATTCACAAGGTATTTGTAAACTGAGCATCTGAAAAGGCCATATTCTGATTTTGTGGACCTTAGTTTTGGAGGCTTCTTTAAGGGAAAAAAATACAAAATTGCAAATGCAAAGTCAAGTGTGAAAGTGAGCATTTATTTAGAATGAGAAGAAATCACAACAAATTACTCATCTTTTTTTCTTTTAAATTTATTTATTTATTTGGGGGGGTGTGCAGAGAGAGAATCCCAAGCAGGCTCCACACTATCAGCACAGAGCCCCATGCAGGGCTCAAACCCACAAACTGTGAGATCATGACCTGAGCTGGAATCAAGAGTCGGTTGCTTGACTGGCTGAGCCACCCAGGAGCCCTAACAAATTACTTATCTTAAAAGCAGGAAATACCACAAACAACACAAGATCCAGAAAAATAACATAGTATTTTTATAAGTGAACTGCTGACGTGCCTTTGTAATACCTTCCTATATTTTTTAGCTAAATCTACTTGAACACCCTCTCATATGACAATTACTTTGTAATGTTTTCTGAAGACAAAATAGAAAGGTACTCATATTTTCCTCTGGTATAACTGATCAAAATTTGTTTTTATTATTAATAATTTGCTACTAATAGTGTTACACAGATTTTTAGGACTGTAGTCAAATTTAGGGACACTTTTATGATGTCAGTTTTTGAGCTGTAAGATTTGGGGGAGGTTAATATTTTATCATGCATGATTAACTTCACATGCCCTTTAAACTAACAATATCAATTGATCAGAGTAAATTCCTATGCATTTAAAAAACTCCCTCATGTTGCAGTGAGCTACGTAACCATATAACCAAATTATTCTTATGCTATATATTTTGGCTTATTGATAAATGTGTATAGGAGTTTTGTTATGGGAACACCCATTCTTTATTTGCTTTGCCACACTGGTGGCAATTTTGCATGCCACTTTATCTGGTACTGCCAGATTTCATCAGGACAAGATATATGAGACAGACTAGGATGTGCTCTAATAGATGGCGTTCCTAAAATATGTGACTTTACACACAGACATACTCACTGATTGTGGTATTGCTGTAGGTCTGTGCCTTACAAGTGTAAGCATTATGATAAATTCCGTTTCATGTGACTACAATAAAAATAAAACTAAAAACAACCTATGATTTATTTAAAACTGAATGTGGTGACAAGAGAATTTCCAGTGAGAACCAAATACTTTGTTTATAATGTGATGTATCTGATGACTAGAAGAATTTTCCACAAGTTAGCTTCTGGTGCCATAATTTCACATGTCGTTTCTCTCCACTTCCACATTATTTTTGACCCTGCATGCCTATAGGACACATTCATATTGTGCTATGACCTCTGATTGTGCACCTTCACGCCACAACCACACAAGAGTCACTATAAAGGGCAGGAGTTTTCCCGGAAGGCATCTTTTCCTGGGATGGCTAGTGATAACCTAACTACACATGGAGGGGGTGGGCGGTGGGGGGTGCTTAGGAACCACCTAAGGATATCCCAATAAACCCAAGTTGAGTGTACTCCAACTCTATTTTCCCTTATTCAGATACCCAAAATGGTTGCATCCGCTTATGCTCCCTCTAACATGAAGGATGTGTAACAGAAAAGTCACAGTGGAAAGGAACCCTGGTCTTAGTTATGGTCAAAATGTCTTGCCTTTATCTCACCTCTGCAACCTTTACAGAAGTATACCTTGCAGGGGAGATGCTTGTGTAGATGAACAGTCCTACGCTAAAGCTTCATTACTGTCATGGTCTCTATCTTCAAAAAATGAAGTCAAATAGCTACAAATATTTCAATAGTGTTTGAAGGCCTTTGACACAATAAAATATAGAATATTGCTGAACTTAATGATAAATACTTTTATTTATTTATTTAAAAGTGAAGAAAGAGCCCAGTTGCATATCTTTTGCCACCTGTGGTAGCCACTAAACTCATTTGTCAAGATAAAATGTGTGTAGAGCCAAAAAAAAAATTGTAGGGCCAGATTTTGGATTTGAAGTGATTTTGAATTAAAGTGTTATTCAAAGAGTAACAAAAAGGGTATTAAATCATATTGCTCTCATTAAAAATATTGATATATTGATTGTTTTCTTAGATGATATAAAAGATTTTTATACCATAAAAAACAAAAAATAAAATATTTAAAATATTTCATTCTTTAAAATATTCATTCTTCATTTTATATAAAATATGTTATATAAAGTAGAAAATATATATCTGTTATACATATATTATGTGTATCCATATATATGTATGTACATACACACAGATATAGGTATATACACACATACATATTGGGGGATGTGCTCAAAAATCTTTACCCATAAGATGTATAATCCCAAATATCTGGGTATCATTGAATTAGGGATTAGCAACCCTCAAAATCTGGTCCCAAAGAAGCCCATCTCTTTAGCTTGCCTGGATTATTCCTAGAAACCTCCAAACAAGTCTTTTTTTCGTAGCCTAGTGCCATTATCCAAGTCAATCCTACCTCAGCTTCCAACTTGGAATATCCCCTTTTCTTCTGGCTAACTCAAATCTTATTTGTCTTCAAGGGTCTGTTCTTTAAAGCTTCTCTTGACTTTTTCAGTTTTCAGAGTTCTCAAATTTTGTTAAATGAATAGTATTTACAATTTTTAATATGTCGTTAGCACAAATTGATAGCTGACTGGAAGGCTTCTCTTCTACTGTGTTATTTGTTTTAATGCAGTGTAAATCATACTTTGCAGCCCCTCAAAGGCAAAACCTCCCTCTTATGCTTGTGTATCCCCACAGCACCTAACACAAGTCTATGTGAGTAATAATTCCTCTATAAAGATTTGTGGAATCAGTACCTTTTTTGGAAAAAAAAAACAAGTTAAGGGGAGATATCTTTGGAGTTCACAAAACCCTCTGTGGGGGGAGGGTATGTGTGAAGGCAGTCAGAATGACATCCTTTTTCTTCCCTGTGACACACTGGGAGAAAGAAAGTTCTTCCCTTTATACATGTATCCTGTGCTGAGAATGTCATCCCCATGATGCATATCAAGTAAGGGGTGTACACGAGAATCTCAAAGTATGACACTAAAGGGAAAGAATGGCTTCATTTAGAGTCCCAATGCGATTAGCATATTCTCTTTCCAAATGAGATAATTTTATCTTCTCAACATCTTACTTTTCTGCCTTATTCATCATATGATCATATTCACTAACAATGGCAGATGGGAGGGTGGGGGTGTGTCTGTCCATCTCATGCTAGTTTGGCATCTCTGTGGAAGGAAAGCAAATTGATTTAAAAAATTCCTGTTTTCTTTGTGAGTGTCCTGGTGGAAGCTCCTTTCTGTTTTCCTTTTCAAAAGTGCACTTTGACTGTCCCTTTATAGTTGTGGGTTCTTTTTAACAGCAGAGGTCCTCCTTGCTCAGCAGTCCTCCAGGATCAAGCAACTACTCATCATAAAAGCGTGAGATAGTTGGGAACTGCATGACTTAGACAGATTATTAAAAAGCCATTGTCTGTGCTGTAACTGGGTTTATGATGTCTTTTCATCTCGACACCTGCCGACATCTCAAGGCTCTAATTAGCTGTCAATCAGGGCAGAAAGCTCAGAATAAGCAGCATTGTGCTTGGAATTACTATGTGGAAGTATATGCAAATTACTTAGGTTACAGATAAGAAAGCATCTGTACTTTAGAGAATGAAAAGCTATATTAATCCAGGATTATCAAACACTGGTAAATGTATTATTGACCTTGTCATGATGCCAGACAGAATAATACTGTGATCTAGAGCCCAGATTTCCTGGACACTGGTAAAACATGCTGGCTCTGGCCCGGCTAGTTCCATTTGAATCACAAGGAGTGGGAAAGAACCAAGCCTTCCACTAATCTGAGTATGTCTGGGGTCCCATGCCCATGAGATTGGGACAAGCTCTACCCTGTACCACCCACCTTTTCCCATCTGTATCCATCTCCTACTGTGTTATCAGACGCTCCAGATGGGGCTTCCCGTGCCATTGTTAATTATTATTATTATTTTTATCTCTTCACCCACAATGTCTCTAAATCTCCTGGCACTGCAACTGTTGCCTTTGTTGGAAAGAGATGATAGCCTTCTGGGATGGTGATGGCGGCATTTCTTTGTGAGCTCCCAGAAGCAATGTGGATACTATTCAAGCTTTAAAAAATAATAATTATGTCCTGACACTTAAAAAAAGTGAATTTCTTTGTAATTAGTTCTAGTATTTAGGATTGCTTTGAAATCCACTAGGGTTTTTCCTTTAAGCAAGAAGAAAAGATTCAGCTTGTTTCTCTTGTTTGGGATCCTTCAGGATGAAAAGCACTAAAGAAATGTAAGCTATTATTAATCCGCCCCTTCTGTAGACACATGTCAAGGGGGCTCTAAAATGTATATCAGCTGACAATATATCTTGGTTCAAAGGAAACTGCAAACTTATTTTTAAACATGTACTTTGAATTTGCTCAAAGCCTGTCTATTTCCATGGAAATGGGATGGAAGTGGCATCCTGTGGCTGAGGCTCCTGTTGGATTTAGCAGTTAGAGCAAGTTCAACTGGATGGATACTGCCTCCTGGATAATGCCGCATGCTTTTCTCTAAGTGGTTTGTATAGCAAAGGTGGGGAGCAGGGTCAGTTCTGCCTGGATGCAGGGGAATGAACAGATCTTGCATATTTACTCCAAAACTTTGCATCCTATAATGTGGACCATTGATGACTACTACCTCTTTTGCAGTTGTTCGCAGGTATTACATACTGAGAAGAAGAGAAAGTCATTATATCTTGTCCCACAAAGCTTTACCAGCTGTATGCCTGGGTTGGAGTTCTTGAGTAGTACTTCCCTTATCGCTGTTGCTTTGCAGCTGGTGTTGACTGACTCCAAATAATCCAGAAATCATGCTCTCTGCTACCATAGTCCTCCATGGGATATTAAGTACCTACATGTGTATATTTCTGTGTTGGGTGCTGCATAGGCAAGATAGAGACAGCTCAAGACCACTACAATGAAGGTGGATATGTGGAGAATGTTATAGAAACTAGCAAGCTCTGAACACCATAGTAATAGACAAGGCTAGAATTTGCATTGTGTATCAGTTAAAGTGTGTTTGTTGAATTGCCATGTTTACCAGAATGATATTTGTGGAAATTTGGGATTTTTTATCATAATTTGGAAATGAGTGAAAGCACTAGAACTTTTTTACTTCCCTGTCCCTGAACTGCTCAGGGAGAATTTTTGGAGCCTTAGATTAGTACACGGGAAGCATCAAGACATCTTCTCAAGGTCGCACTTGAACTCTATTTTCTGAATAGCTCTGTGAAGGTAAATCTGCATAGTGTGTTTCAGTTTTCTCTTCTCCCTGAAACTCAGTGGCTTAAACAATGATCATTTATTTGCTTATGATTCTTCAGTCTTTGTTCTCTTTGCTTTTTGAGGATTCTATTAAAGTATCTTGAGCTCAGAGATTCTTTGCTCAGTTGTATCTAGTCCATCAAAGTTATTCTTTATTTCTGTTTCATTGTTGTGGTGTTCTGTTTTGTTTTGTTTTACAATTTTGTTTTCATTTCAGTGTTTCTTCTGGTTCTTTCTTAGGATCTTTGCTTAGATTGCCCATTTGGTTTTGTATGCTGTGTACTTAACCCATTAGAGCCCTTAACATCTTACTTATACTTGTTTTAAATTCTATGTCTAATAATTCCAACATCCCTGCCATGTGTGTTTGCAATGATTACGCTTCATTCTCTTCAGAATATATTTTTTGCCTTTTGGTGTACTTTGTAACTTTTTCTTGGTAGCTGGGAATGATACACTGGGTAAAAGGAACTGCTGAAAATAGGCCTTTAGCAATATGGTAGTGAGGTAGAAGGCGGGGAGAGAGCATTCTTATGGTCCTATGATGCTATGTTTAGGTCCAGTCTTTCAGTGATCTCATGACTCTGGACTGTGAACTTCACAGTACTTCTCAGGTTTGGGGGCTTTGTGTGTGCGTGTGTGTGTGTGTGTGTGTGTGTGTGTGTGTGTGTGTAGGACAAGAATGCCATAGTGCACTGGGTTGGGTATTCCTCTTCTCCCATGTGGAAGGCTAGAACAAATGGATTTGGGTATTTTCCTTCCCTCAAGTCAGTTAGCTCTAACAATACTTTAGCAGGTTAGACTCTGGTTAACTAGTTTCTCCTAAGGGCAGACCTTGTTAAGAAGAATAGCATGCTCTGTGTATTTAAAAGTATTTCCTTTCCCTCTCCTTCTGCTGGAAACATGAGGTTTTTCTCCTGTTTTTTCCTGCAGGAATCTGGTTGAGTGCTCAGAGGTAAATCTCACAATATTGTGAGGGGGGGGCTATAACTGGATACCCCTGAAGCCTTTAACTCTTGGACTTGTCTGCACTTAGTCTCCAGAAATTCCTCAGTAACCGTTCAGGCTTTCCTATCCAGATGCTGGTTCCCATGGTGGTATCTGCCTTGGAGTCTCTGCTCCATGCATTTTTATTCTCTGTATTCTCCTATTGATCTTTCCAATCTTGGAGGCAGCAGTTTGCCTTGTGTCCTCTGCTCTCGTATGGATCCAAGAAAAATTGTTGATTTCTCAGTTTGTTCAGCTTTTTACTTGTTAAGACAGATTGACAGCTTCTGAGATGCCTACATGTAGAACTGGAGAACCTGCTTATGATTCTCCATTTTGCCAATGGCTTGGCAAGGATGGTGTGATTCTGCTCCACGTGGTGTTATTTTCCAAGATGGTCCACTCACATGTCTGGCAAACTGGTACTCAGCTGGGGCAGCCAGCCAAGGGTACTTCTGTTGGAAGGATTCCTGGCTTCCTCTCCATGTAGCCAGTTTGGGCTTCCTCACAGCAAGGTGGTCCACAGTGGTCAGGTTTGTTCCATTTTGTCTAGCTTCCCCCAGAGTGCAACAGCAGAAGTTGCGGACCTTTTGAAGGCTTAGTCTTAGGTCCAGCATGCATTGCTTCTGCCAGGACTCAGGGCAGCTCAGTTTCAAGGGAAGGTATGACACGGGAAGTGTGATCATTGGAAGACAGCAAGTAATAGCTTTCCAGTTTAGTTCCCTAAGTCTAGTGGTTGTCCCTGCCTTGACATCCCATTCCTATCCGAGCACATTTATCCTGCATAATTTTAGGGTCCTGACTTCCTTTTGTCAAAACCTGCAAGGACTGAAGTCCTTCTCTCCAAACTTTGTGCTCAGGCAGCTACCAAATGCCTTGCTCTGTCTTGTTCTGCACAACCACTGATATCCCCCATGAAGTTCCCTGGAGTTTCAAGCCTACCAGCTTGCCTGGGCCTGAATACACCTAGGTATAGGGAACGATGTACCAAGGAGTGGGGAGAATTGCAAGAGAAAAAGGCAAATCATCGTTCTTGAAAGTTGATTTTACTACAAAACCTAGATTTAAAAAATTCTCATTTCAGTAATTATTTTTAATACAAAAGATAGTCTATAAAAGTACATGTATAGAAGCATATTCTATTGAACACTTAAGAAAGAACACATGCCTTTAAGGACAGACAAAGCTTACTGTGGTGGCTCTGAACTATACTCCGACTCCTGGGGGAATGGGCGTATTCTCCCATGTCACTGCAAGTCGGTTCAGTTTTTGCTACTAGAGACTTTCCTTCTTGTCTCAGAATCCTAGAGGTTCATAGTGCTGTACGGACAGGCATTTGGGGGAGTGACAAGATCTTGAACCTATTATATTTTTATGTTTTTTTTTCTTTTTTTTTTATTTCTAGGAGAGAGAGAGAGAGAGACAGCGTGAGCAGGGGAGGGTCAGAGAGAGAGGGAGTTACAGACTCTGAAACAGGCTCCAGGCTCTGAGCTGGCAGTCAGCACCGAGCCCAACGCGGGGCTCGAACCCACAAACTGCGAGATCATGACCTAAGCGAAAGTCGGACGCTCAACCGACTAAGCCACCCAGGCGCCCCGAACCTATTATATTTTTAATCTACAGTCCTGTTTCTTTGGATGGGTAGCTTTAGAGCTTAGTGCAACCAAGCCGTCTGTGAACACAGGCCCAGGTGTTCAGTTCAAACCCTGTTTTAATGCTTCTGAATCCAGTGTTGGCCTCATCCTG
Source organism: Proteles cristata cristata (assembly GCA_017311185.1). Classification (NCBI taxonomy): domain Eukaryota; kingdom Metazoa; phylum Chordata; class Mammalia; order Carnivora; family Hyaenidae; genus Proteles; species Proteles cristata. The sequence continues at coordinate 1,298,688 of JAESUZ010002451.1, forward strand.
GTCTTTAGCTAGTTTCTCCAGGGCCTTTAGCTGAGCACTCTGGGACTAGGGAACACAGCATTGCTAACCCATGTCTTTGATAACCCAAAGACCAGCAGAACTTGATTCAAGCCCAGTGTAGTTAGAGATGAATTCTCATGCACAGCCGAGTGCTTTTCTCGCGAATCTTATGTGGGTATATATGTTGTGAGTTCTCCTGAGAGAGAGCCAGGTGTTCACATGCCACATGGAACAGAGCAGAACTGGTTCAGAGAGACCTTTAGTAATTGCAGCAGAGTCAGTGTTAGGGTGGAGTTATCTGAAAACCACATATGTGATGTATACCATCCTCTGAGGAGTCATTTGGGAGAGACACCTGAGATTCCAAAGTAGACTCCAGACTCAATTATGGTTTCATACTTTCAAGGATCACTATATTGTAAGAGCAAAGGTTCTAGGGTCAGACAAACTGGTTTGAAATACCAGTTCCTCCTGTACTAATTGTGTAACCTCGGACAAGTTACATAATCTCTTGGGGTCTCACATTTTTTCATCCATAAGCATGTGGCAACAATAGTACCTACCTCAAGAGACGTTGGGTGGGCCAAATGAGATGATGTGTCTGGCATGTGGTAAGCCTTCTAGAATTCTTGAAATAACAATAAGAACAGCAACAACAACAACTACTATCATTTTTTTGTGTGTGCAATTTAGAGTAAGTCTGGCACAGTAGTAAGCACATTACATGTTTTACATACAAAGAGGCTTTGTTACTATCACCAGGCTTTTGTTAGTTAACAGATGGGGAAGCTGAAACCTTTTCCTGAATCTAAAGTCTATACTCTTATCCTTGGCCAAAGAAGAGATATCTCTGTGCCGTGGTAGCTCCTTCCCGTAAAACTAGCTATAGGAACCTTTGAGAGGAAGATGGTGTAATGAGAGGTCTGGCTCTCTTACCAATTCATCCACTAATTCCCTAAGTTGGAATAAATTTCCAATTTAAGTTTAGATCTGGTTCAGAGTTTGGCCCACACTCCATTCTAATCAAAGAGAATGTAAGCTCCAGGCCAAGAGGCCTCTTATTGCTGTCTCTGCTCTGACTCTGTACTGTAGTTCTGCAGAAGTCTCCATCTTGGACCCAAGCTCTGATAACAGAATCCCTGACATATTTTCTCCTGTCCTCACTTTATAATCCACACTGGATTTAGTTCCTCAGGAGTCATCCTCTACCAATTGCAGATCAAAGAAGCTTCTTGATCCTGATCCCTTTTCTATCAAGACAGCAGCCTGTATTCTGGCCAGGATACCTGAAGAGTCTGCCCAGCATTCCTCCAATGGTATACAAAGAGATGCCACCAGGGGCGCCTGGTGGTTTGGTCAGTTAAACATCTGACTTTGGCTCAAGTCATGATCTCATGATTCGTGAGTTCGAGTCCTGCATCGGGCTGTCTGCTGTCCACACAGAACCTGCTTCAGATGCTCTGTATCCCTGTCTCTCTCTGCCCCTCCCCAGCTTGTGCTTTCTCTCTCTGTCTCTCTCTCTCTCTTTCTCTGTTTGACTCAGTATAAATAAACATTTAAAAAAATGATGCCTCCTCAATTAGCTTCTTAACCTGACTGGATGTTTTCATTCATTCATTCATTCAATAATATTTAGTGAATATGACTATAAGCCGATTTCAAGATCCTTTAACCACCCTTTCTTTGAACAAACCCCTATTTACCCTGAGAAATAGCTCCTAGTTCTGCCAGGAACTTCATTCTTATCCGCTTTCTGCATTTTTCCTGGATGTTGAGCACTTTGAGGAATGAAAATTTTCAAGTAGTTGCTACCTGTCCCCCTTGTAAACTTGAACTCTGAAGGCAACTCTAACCCCTGGTTCCATAGGAAAAAAGAAATGGAGATGAATAAAGGCACTGAGATATGTTGTATTAACACAGGGAAGGACTCTCCTGTGTTTGGTTTGTTCTACTCACGAGCTGAAAGTCAAAGGAGCACTTCAGTAGGACGTTTCATCTACAAAGCACCTTCATGAAATAGGCCCCAACACTTTGGTTGGCAGGGGGGCTTCTAGCGCACAGAGATAATGCTCTGGGGATTTGCTCTTCGCTGATATTGGGCTCTAATAAAGTGATCTTGTTAGTTTTTTAATATGAGAATGCTCCATGGATATATTTGCCAAATTCCTTTCTATATTTAACAGCATCAAAGCAGGGCTCCAAAAGACAGACTTCATTCATTATGTCAGTGTGGCCTTGGAATGACAAACCAAGTAGTTAAGTTGATTAATGAAGGGTATGTTTTGTCACCACTTCAAATAAAAAGAAGCCAGAGGGGTCAAAACGTGAACTCTTTCTGGAGGCCAGTGTTATCACCCCTATTAAAACATTAACACTATCCATTTCCTGGCTGCCTCACTAATCAGTTTGTTTTTTTTTTTAATATTAATTTAGTTTTTACGCCAGCCTCTTTCCCAAAGCTTGCCCAGGCAAACAAGATAAATCACAAGTGGCAATCACTTTAAATGGTGGTCATGGTTAGTGCCAACGCTCTTGCAAAACTCTAAGCAGGGTCTATGGGAAAGGACTGTCCTTAGCAGGAAAAGAAAGGCGCACCCAAGAGTACACCAAGACCTTCTATCTTTACAGTTTGAGAAGTCGGTGTGTTATGAAATTTCACTCAGTTTATGTTATCTCCAAGGATCTGTACAGTCAGTGAGCAAAGTTCTCTTGAACAAGCATTATCTTAAGGTTCACAGATTATCCAAACACTATTTCTTCTCTGCATGGATTGTATCTGCCACCTTTGTCACAGTGTTTTGCACTTCCTTGCCAGTGAAACTGTTTTGTTCTTCTGCAGGGAGGAAAGGAGGCTGATGGGTTATGCTGGGAGCCACAGGAAAGGGTATGGGTTAAAAAACAAATCAAGGATTCAATGGTTGATCCATCTTTACTTGAACAGAAGAGATCATCTAGTTGGAAGGGAAGTGGTGATTAATCTAATTCATCACACTAAACTGCTTCTTTTGAGGTAGTTGTGATGCTTGGTTTTTTCATTTCCCTCTTCTTGGATTTTCCACTAAAACTATTTTAAAATGGGTTGTTTTTGAGCACATCATCACATCTAATGGTAATAAATGAAATCTGGTAACAACTTCTAAATTTATATCTCCAATTTTGACTTTTTTTTTTTGATCTTCAGATGTCTGTATTTAATTGCTTTGGCTTTTCATTTGGATTTGTAATGGACATCACAAACACATTGTTTTGTTTTTTCCTCCAAAGCTGTTTCTCCTTGGCCCTAAATGCCTCATCTCATTGCATGACATCATTTACATTTCACTATTTCTCAGGTTCCAAACGTAGGACTCATTCTTGATTTCTTTCCTCCTCACTTCCCTACAATGGAACGATCCATCGGTGGTTGACTTTCAAAATATGAATCAGAGATGACTGCTTCTTATCACCTCCAGTGCAGGAGCAGCAGTTCCAGACACTATCAATCATCTCTCACCTGGACTATTGGGGACTCTTAAGCTTCCACTCCTGTTCACCTTCAGTATAGTCCTATAACCAAAGTGATCAAGCTCAAAACTCTTGAATGACCTCCTGTTATATTTAACATAAAATCTAAATCTCTTACCATGTCTGTGAGGTCCTCATGATCCTTTCATGCTCACTTTACACTGTTCTTTCCCTCCTTCATGCACTCCAGCTACACGGCCTCAAACATTTCAAAATTTTCCCCTCTCAGAGCTTGCTCTTTTCTTCTCTTCGACTGTTCTTCCCTTATACCTCCATGTACCTTTGCTCTCTCATTTCACGTGGGTCTCAGTGAAATACCTTCAGAAATGTCTTCTTGATCACCTTGCCATAGACAAAATTTAAAACTTTGTTTATGTTTTGGTTTTCCCACTGAAAGTTAATTCCAAGTTGTTAGGGACTCTGTCTGCCTTCCTCATAGTATCCCCAGTACCTAGAACAGCACCTGGAACATATTAGTGCTTAACAAATACTGAATGTATGGATAAATCCATTTGTATATGTACTGTACTGGGAATTCACCTGGACAGAACTAAATGTATTAAAGATCAGCAAAGCTCTCAGGTCAGGTTCAATGTTGGGGAAATAGTAGGAGAGTGAATAAGGAAGAAAACAATACTGATTGCTTAGATGGCTACTATCTAACCTTTTCCATCTTTCCATCAAAAGCCTTAAACTAAAATAAAATAACATTTATTGATAATTTACTATGTCCAAAGCATGGGAGCAGTTATGTCCAAAGTTGCATAACACATAGCTCCAAATATTTATATGGTGTGCATGTGTGTGTGTGTGAGAGAGAGAGAGAGAGAGAGAGACAGAGAGAGACAGAGAGAGAGAGACAGAGAGAGAGAGAGAGAGAGAGTGGGGAGAAGGTCTTATTCAGAAAAGGAATTAGAAAACTTCTTCCACAAACTGCAGGTAGTAATTATTTGCAACCACACCTAATGGATAGAAATGCTGTAAGATACTATGCAGTTAGAGTATAGCTCTGGGACAGAGCTTCCCAGGGAATTTGCCAGTTACAAGTGTGCCTCATGAGCAGCCTCCTCCTTTTTCTAAAACCAAAATAAACATATTAAGTGTAAAACTAAGCACTATGCATAAAAAAGAGTGGGAAGCGGTTAAGCATAAAACCGAGGAGGGAGGTGCTTTAGAATCTGCTGAAGTAACCTCTTTGGAATCTTGTGTGGCCATTTCAGGATATCTATGGCATTCACACTCAACCATGATTCCTGCTGTCCCTCTGTTTTAGGAGAAGAGTGCCTCAGCTATCATCCACCGGTGACACTGATAGCAGAGGCTGCATCTGATTATAGGGAATTTACCAACATGAATCTGGGTCTTTTTGCAGCACCTTCCCGTGCTCTCCTCGGAGATGATACCCAGCAGTTGGGATTACAGTGGTGTGAATTCAACTCTTTTTGGTCATGCCAAAGGAGTAAACTTCTTTTTTTTTTTTTCCCCTTTTGAGAGAATGACATGGGGTGGGGGGGGGTATTGAAATTGTGTGGGTTTTATTATTTGCACTTTCTCTCTTCCCTCTGCTCTTCCGGTTCTCCTTTCATCCTCCTCACCTCTGTTTGCTGTTTCCCCAACGCTCCCGGGAGTTGGTGGTTGATGACAATCAGTGAGTAAGAAGCAGTCAGAGAGATGAATTCCAAAGTCAACTGTGGGAAACTAAACCACACACCACAGTGATGCTTTTCCTTCCTTTCTCCTTGCACTTCTCCCCTGCATGAACCAAGGACTAGAGTTTTTCTGCTAGTGCCCAGTAATGGAGTGGAGCAGGAGAAAGAGGAAATCGGAAACAAATGGGCCTTAACTTAATTACACCAGTTCGTTTGCCAGAACACCAAGTTAATTTATAGCATCATGACACAGAACATCATATTTAAGGATGTGGAGTTAAATCAAGTAGGATCTGATGGATTTTAAGATAGGGTCTTTCTGAGGTAGGGGCCTGAGGAGTCTTTGATGGCTACAAAGCTGTCAGCATTGTAGCCAGAAAAATAGCTGTTTTCCAGTTCTTTTTTTTTTTTTTTTTTTTAATTTTTAATGTTTTATTTATTTCTAGGAGAGAGAGAGAGAGACAGCGTGAGCAGGGGAGGGTCAGAGAGATGGAGTCACAGACTGAAACAGGCTCCAGGCTCTGAGCTGGCAGTCAGCACAGAGCCCAACGTGGGGCTCGAACCCGCGAACCGCGAGATCATGACCTAAGCGAAAGTCGGACGCTTAACCGACTAAGCCACCCAGGCGCCCCTGTTTTCCACAGTTCTAAGGCAGGATTTGTTTGGGCTGGATTCTGTGTGCCTGGTAAAGCACTGGTCTGGTCTGCTTGTCCTGGGAGAAGATAGAGCAACTTTCACTAAGCCGTGACTCTGTAGGGAACCAGGCTGGTTTCAAGAAAACAATGGGCCTGACCAATTAGAGAGTCAGTTTTTTCCCATGTTCCTTCTTGCCTTTGTTAGCTCACGTAAGCAACTAGAGTCAGAAGCTTACTTACTACAGAATGCCCGGAGGAGACTTAGGGACCCACAGAAACTGGAAAGTACTTTGAAGGTCATGGACCCCACCACTGACTGATGGTCCTTCCTTCCTCTCTACTTCTGTCTTCTATCTGAACAGGGATGAGGGATTTCCCAGGCCCCACGATAGCACTTTCAATATTTCTAATTTCACAGACAGCTCGGATGATTGAAACGCTCTTCTTCCTATTGAGGCAACATCTCTTTTTTGCCTGTGGTTTTCCCACTGGCCCTTCTCAGTGCTCTTCTGGGACACTGTGAGCTGAGTCTTAAATCAGTGTGAAAGGAGAGTGGATCTTCAGACCCTCTAAAGGAATGAATCATTAAGGTTCTTAGTGGAAACAGCTTCAACACAGCTGGGATTAAAGGAAGCGATTGAAGCAAGATGAAAAAAATCATAGGCAAATTTTCCTCCAAATGATAAAGTCTTTTTCTGGGGTCTCTTCAGATATAATTCAAGGGCTATTGCTTCAAAAAGGACATAGAAATAACAAATCGATTTTCATTAACAGGGAACAGGAAATCCTAAATTTTGTGTGATAAAAGCATGTAGCGTGACAGCATTTAAATCCATTAGTTGGATCAAATTAGACAGGAGACCTCTAAACTTTCAGGTGTGAGTCTGAAGCTCTGTAACTATCCAAAGATATAGAAGTATTTTAAACCTCTGTTTCTCATTATTTACTTGTTTGACAAATATTTATTAAGTACCAATCACATGTCAGGCACTGTACTCCAAATGGATGGGAGAGGGATGATGTTCTCATTTTATCTTCCAAGGCTTAGAACTAGTTTTGTCAATTCTGCTGATAGGTTTGGATGAGATTTGCTGTTTGCTAATGGGTTTTCTCTTTCTATCACTATGAAAATGCAATGGGGCTAGAGTTTTACTGGCCTATTTTCAAAGATGACATTATTTTTTGATTCATCAAATGGAGTCCCTAAATCCAATTAGCCACCTGGCTTAACTTAACCATTTATAAATTTAAGTGTCAATTCTATTATATATTAATATTACCTGCTTATAAATACTTATGTATAGTATATATGTTCATAAAACCATTTTTATGCTTGAATTTCCCTTAAGTTTTATGGCCCCCAAAGAAAATACATTATTAATGTTGAGTACTGTTGCAAAAATAAATGTTGAGCCCTGATAATCCTTGGAGTGTCCAAGCAGTGAGTTTCTGTACACAGTGATGTTGCCTAGGGAAACAGAGAGTATCTGGGAACAGAAAAACCAAACTCGGGTTTGGCTGAGGATAGAGTGGGGAGGTGGCCAGTAGGTTCTGGGGAGAACCAAGAGCCATATGGTAAGATGTGGCTGGGAAAACAGATGCCCTTCTCATAAATGGAGATGGTCTGCAAGTTGCCTTCCTCTGGGAACCAAGGTTTAGGTTCAGCCAGAAATAGTGGTATGTAAACACCCCGATTCCCTCATGTGCAGGCAGAGAACTGAGCCAGTAAACACACAGAACCTTTTTTTAGTCCACCAGAAGGCGAATGAAAGCTCAGTTAAGTGTGTTGCCCAAATGAAAAGGTAAATTCAATTTGCAAAATGCTATAAAGGCCCTGCCATTTAGCAAGAATAGCAGAAAAGATGATTTAAAAAATGAAATCCTTTGCCTATCCCACCAAATGCTTCTAACTAGCAACTCTTCACCTAAGCGCACAGAGATGGGAAGAGAAGGGGAGGTCGGGAGGCAATGGGGAGGGCAGCCTGAATTCCCCTTTAGGCAGCTCACTTTGCCCTTTCAGTTGCTAAGTGCTTTGGGACCACCTTCCCTCTGGCTTGAGGTGACCATGCCTTTTCCATTAGCTGTTCTCATCTTTCTGGTGTGTTTTTTCTATCTTCCCATAAGTCTAAAGGAATGTGGAGATCATGGTAGAAGAAGAGTGACGGTGTGATCAGGTGTGTGTGTGTGGGGAAATATTTTACTGCTCAAAAGTCCATGCCTCAAATTGTTTCCCTATGATTTCTTTTTCATTCCTAATGGTGAGGAGGTGAGGATATCATGCACTGTCCAAGACAATAGCCACAGCCACATGTAGCCATCCATGTGGCACTCAAGCCCTTGAAATGCATTTAATGTGATTAAAAAACTGAAATCTTCATTTAATGATACATTTAAGAGGAATGAAGAGAGAAGATATTTGTACAGGAGAAGGTGCAGTAAAGAATTATCACAGAGCACGTGGCCCTCCAGGTATAATCAACAAAGAATCTGAATAAGTTAGTTAACAATTAGGGCTAATAGAATTAGAAAATCATTATTAAAATGCATATTGGACTTGGCTAATGGGAAAGTAGAAAGCAGATAATAAATATTATAAGTACTAATACCCTGAGGCAAAGTACAAATACTAAAATACATTAGTAGACAAAGTCAGGAGGACAAAGGTCACAGTAGTACAAACTATATGTTTAGAAGAAACTGAAAAAAGGTAGATCTATGCCAGTTAATGGAAAGGCAGTTAAAATAATTGATCATTTATTATTTTTTATATTTGTGAAGGAACATTTGATAACTCATGCTATGGAAAAGATTAATGTATAAATCTGTTTTTGTATCATTTTTAAAATAAAAAATTGGATTTCATCTATAATTCATTTCATTCTTATAAATTGCCAAGGGCTGGGGTATTGCTTAAATTTTTGAACTGTGAGTTGCAACCCACTGCTGGGTCACAAAAGCAATTTAGTGGGTCACAATGAGCACTTGAAAATAGAATAGGTAGATATTAGCAGAGTTATGCATTTCATAAGGTAAGGGAAATTAGTATTTTAGGCCATTTATTTTTATTAGTGTGTGTGTGTGTTTGTGTGCACACGCATGTGTGTGTGTGGTTGAAAAAGTCTGAAACCACCAACCTAGATTACCCTTCCAATTCAGTGCATAATGATTCTGTATGTTAAGCAAGTTGAATTTCAAGATGAAAATTGTTTTGTAGATTTCAGGTAGTTTGTCCATCTGGGAATAGCACTAGTTTCTGTTAAATGGAATTTGACTTACGGCATCTCCACATTGGACTGCACAAAAAAGCACATTCAATTATTAAAAAAACAGAGTAAAAAATAAACACCGTTGGCCCCATCTTTAAGGTGGTCCAGATATATATAACTGGGAGCCATAATGAAGGAGAAACTCCATTATATGAAAATATTTCTTCTGTATTTCTCCGTATGAGTTTATTAGAATTATCCAATTGGGGGTATTCTAAGTGCATGAATTAGCATAAATGTTTGATTTTTAAAAACTCTGTTTGGTATTACAGGTATTAGAAACATTTCTTTGCATTTCTTGATAATTATATGCATGCATAAGCTTTGCACATCACAATTCTTTGTAGAGCAAGCCATCAGTTTAGAATTTATAAGAATACACATATTCTCTACTGAGAACAAAGTGAGGGCTGTTGGGGGTGGGGGAGAGGGGAAGGAGAGTAATGGGCATGGAGGAGGGCACTTGTTGGGATGAGCACTGGGTGTTATATGGAAACCAACTGGACAATAAACTGAAAGAAAGAAAAAATAAATTAAAAAAAAAAGAATACACATATTCCCTACTGGTTTTTCATGTACTAATTTAATAAAAAAGGAGCTTTGTCTGTCTTTCTTTATTATGTTTCTTTGCCATTGTTCATATAAGCCCAGTTTTGGACTTGTGGGAATAATGATGCACTGTCTAAACAGGCAGTTCTGTGGCACCTAATGCAACAGAGTATTGTCAAAGAAGCTGTGAGGGAGAAGGGGCAGGTTTCTTCATAGCCTGTACTGCTCATGCATTGGTTGGTTGGAGATTTTGGTGAACCTGATGAAAGATTGTGGACACTTTACCACAGTTAGGTGAGGTAACTATTTTCGATCTGCAGCCATACAGGTTTCATGATTATGATGTATTTTCACTCTGGACACAGCTACGTACACACCTTGTGCACACACGGCATGTTTTGGGTATATCCTCATGGTCTTTGACTACCCCATGCTCATGAGGGCTCGCTTCGGCAGCACATAGTATATTATGCTCACAAATTCTCAAAGTAAAAATTATAGGGCTTTCATCATGACTGAATCTGATAGGATTAAACATATTGGTATAAAGACATTTAAATTATACCTTGAGAGAAGTTGGCTTATGTCCAAAGAAGCACACCCTTCGGGATTCTACAGGCAGCTGATATAAAAATACCATATCAAAAGGGAAATAACAGCCCTTGAAACATTATGAGGCTTACTTTATAGTGAGGCTACCTTGGCTGCCACCGGTACTCTTCTACGGATTTCTTCACTGGTACGCTCCTATATAGATTCCTTGCATTTCCTCAGCAGTGGTTTTTGGCTTCATTTTAGCAATGCTGAAGCGACGTTTCCTTTTTACTCTAAACCCTTAACAGCTTTAATTAATAGTACTTATTCAGCTCATGCTTAGCTGTTTTATTTTTGCAAAGTGATTTGTAATCATTTTTATTAGTTATTCTAAATTGAGATTTAGAATGGCATGTCGTAAAGAAAATACCTCACGGTTGAGAAAGGAGAGTATGCCTACCCAGCATTTGTCTAAATAGCATAATTATGGCTACATGGACTGTTAAGTATTTATTCCTTAATCTGTGGATGTAAATACACCATGCCAACCTGCAGTTAGGGAAGGTCTGTAAACCTGGAATGTGAGTTGGAGTTGATAACTGTAAGAATTCTTGAAGCAAAGTTGAGTATGTGTCTGTAGCTAAAACACTATTAAAGGAAAAGGAAGTTGGAGTAATGATATAAATTATTAGACACCAATTACAATCCAAATTTCGTAGTGTGTATAATAATGCCATGCCATTAGAGATCAGGAGTATCAGAAAAATATTGTTTTTATTTATTTAAAAGTGACACGTGTTAATGTAACTCATTTTAATAGAATATGTATAATTGTGTTTATAACAAGAGCAAAACTGGTAACTGGAAAAATACCTTTTCACATGACATGAATCAAGGTTGTCACTAGAATGCTTATTTTTGAATTAGGTCTTCCTGATTTTCCTATACCAAAAGGATAAAAAATTAGCATAAGCAATATTTTAATGACTTGGCATTTATTACTTTAGCATACATTACAGAATGTAATGCACGAGTTCAAAGCTCTGAAATTAGAAAATTTGAAATGAAATGTAATGTTCTAATTCCATTAACTCAGTATACAACTTCCAACTGATACTTTAATTATTCAAATACCTTCTAATCTTTGGATTATATGTACTTCAGTTTGCCTTTTGTGCCTGCCTTGTGGCTATTACACTACACAAGTAAGAATCTTTTAAGTGGAGGCCTCCGGAAGGGAGGGTGGTGAACCAGCAGCCACTTTCCTTGCTGGCTGGTATCTCTGACAAGGAAGCGCCCTGGGGAAAGGAGCAAATAAGACCCTAAGGAATCTATATACCAGGGAAATGCACCAACTTGACTTGGTCCTATTTTCTGAATTTAAATCCATTTTTCACACCGTCAAACGATGAGAAATGGATTTCATGAAAAGTTTTCTCTTCCCTGGTTACCATGGTGTTTATAAGAGAAAGAAACTGTTAGCAACAACCTAGGCTTATGGGAAAAAACCCAATTAAAAAAATCAGAATGCCAGGCAAACACATCTTTGACTCAGTGTGTCTCTTTTTTAGGAACGGGTAATATAAACATGTAGCCGCACAGCATCTGCATAGATATTAAATATGATAAAAAGATTTACGAATGTACAACTGTGACCTGAATGAAAGGGCATGTCTAAACACAGTGAATCCAATTTTCTGCTTACACTGGCAAAGAAGCCAACCACTGTGCCTAAAACAACAGTTTAGTTTTATTAGCTAAATAAACAGACTAATCAACACCACTGGTTCCCTGCACCCACTTACCCAGAGCTTTTTGAAAGACTAAGATGATTCTCAAAGGCAAGCTACAGATTTTAAGTGCTGAACTGAGGTTTTAAATAACGCCAAAATTCAAGTGATGGTTTCCATGGTGACCTTGAGCAGCCACTTAGTCAGAATGGCAAAGTAACTCCCCTTCAAACATCAAATTCCTAAAGTCCCTTTAGCCTTGCAGCAATGTGCTGAAAAAGAAATGGCTGGCTTTGAAAAGGGTATTTGAGACTGGCGGTCAATTCTTACGGCAGTATGGATTCTGACTCCTCATCAGACCTGATTCTGGGCATTCTGCGGAAACTCTGGCCACCCGTGGCGTTCTGGGTCAGGGCAGAGGGAGAGTATGGGTAAAGTGTGGGTGGGCCGGTAAGAGGTGAGTTAGCTTGCGTGCACTTTTCAGATTGCAATTACCCAAAGAGGAATCTGATGTGAACTGTAGAATAGAGTCCTGAAGTAACATGTTCCATTATTTTCACTTGGGAGATCTTAAAAGTCTGGTCTTTTTACCCAGGAAACACCTGGGTAGATTTCATAGTACCTCATATGTAGTTTTTTAAATATATATATATATATATATATCTAATACAATAACAGAATAAAACTCAAGCGATATAACTTTAACTACACCAGAAAAATATGGATAAAAAACTGTGTGTGTGTGTGTAGCTATACATTTATGTCTATAGAATGAGAAATATATACAGAGCTCTCCTGTATTTCCAAATGATGATCAACAAGCCTGTGTGAAAATCTGGGTAGTTTTCCAAAGAATTTGGTTTGAATTTTCTATAGTATGAGGATTCAAGAAAGAAACACATAGATCTTTGCAATTTGGAATCTATCTTAATAGTGACTAACATTTATTAAATGCTTCCTATGTACCAGACCTTCTAAACACTTTACATCTATTTAATTCATGTACTTTTCACATCAACTTGATGATTTTTTACTAGTGTGAAAACTGAGCCTCAGATAAGTTAGGTAACATTGACCATAGTAATGCACATGGTAAATGAATGTGCCAGGATTTAAACTCCTGTAGTTTGATTCTAGAGGAGTCAGTATTAATCATGACCTAGGAGTACTCTTTCTTCCTTGACGATCTCTATTTGGAAGGAAATAAACACCTCCTGCATTGTTTTATTTTACACACACTCCAGGTATGTGTTAACTCTGGGCCTGTTCCTACCTCCTCCCCTCTCTGCCAATCACAGGGACAGCTGTTATAAACGTCAAATTTTGCATGCCATTTTTTGGATGCTTAATAAAATTGTATTCTTCTGTTATATATTGAGCTTTCCTTATGTGGAACTCCATTTTATTTCTATAGCAATTAAATAGGAACAAAGGAACATTCACCATACAGATTCAGAAATCAGCCTAAACAACAAGGAGAAGAAAGCAGACATGAGGGGAGCCATGTGAGCAGAGGAGAGGGGAATGTAATATCATGGGGTTGAGGATGGTATCATGACAGTATAGATGAAGGATGAGGAAAAAGGAGGTAGGAGCTTAGCAAAAAGGACAGGCCTATGATAAAAAAACAACTAACTTGGTCTAAAGAAAATAATTAAATGAAAGAGATTTGACAAAAATATCCGCAGACTAGCAATGTAGAATTTGTGGCTAAGAATATATGTTTTCACCACATATGAAGAGTCAAAAAACCAAGAAATCAAAAGACAAAAAAAAGCCCCAACCCTGATAATTAAAAAAAAAAGATCCTGGCACTAATTTCTCCTTACTGGCAACACTCCTTTCATATACTGGCTAGATGTTAAAAATTGTGAAGGAAGATCTATATTCTGGAGAAGTAGGGTACCTCCAATAATAAATATTTACCCTCCAGATAAATATAATTTTTTATTAATTTCTGAGAGAGAGAGAGAGAGAGAGAGACAGCATGAGCAGGGGAGGGTCAGAGAGAGAGGGAGATACATGTGAAACAGGCTCCAGGCTCTGAGCTGACTGTCAGCACAGAGCCCGACGCGGGGCTCCAACCCATAAACCGTGAGATCATGACCTGAGCAGAAGCCAGACGCTTAACCAACTGAGCCACCCAGGCACCCCAAATATAAAGATCTTCAGAATGCATTAAATTGCAAAGAAACTGTATTTCCACAGTATCCACTAGGTTCTATGTGTGAGTGGGATGTGTCTATCAAGGGCCAGAAAAAGAGACAACTCAGTGTTTCCAACTTGACTTTCTCCCCCTTAAAAAGATGAGAACATGAGTGAGCTATACGGTTCTGAGAGAGACGTCACCCTGAGCTCTTCTCCACAAAGCAAAGAAGCCTCTCAGTGTACTTTAAATAAACAATTTGTGTGTTTTCCCTAAAGGCAAATACAGTGTTCTAGAGTGAGAAAAGGTATCATGTGGCAATATGATTATTCATTAACTTACTCTACAAGAACATTTATTGCCCCACCCAAGTATCATCATCTATATCCCATTGTTTGATTTTTCTGAGGGAATGATGTCAGTGGCAGGGAATGTGAAGATAGGAAAGTCATCTCCAGTTGACATCCCATTAGGTGTAGAGGTGATAGCTCACCAGACTTCGGTAGGGCAGATCTTCATCTATTCTTTTTCAATGATGACTATTGTCTAACCCTATTTGTAATTAATAAATTGCCTACTTGTATATTTATTTAATATTTGCCTTTCATAGGAACTCTATAGTAAGCTCCATGAGGACAAGACTGTATTATGTCTTGTTAACTGTTGTTTATACTCATTAGTGAGTATAGTGCTTGAACGAGGGAATGACACAGAGAGGCGGAGACACAGAATCCAAAGCAGGCTCCAGGCTCTGAACTGTCAGCACACAGTCCGATATGGGGCTCGAACTCATGAACCATGAGATCATGACCTGAGCTGAAGTTGGAAGCTTAACTGATTGAACCACCCAGAGCCCCCAAGACTTAAGAGTTGAAGGAAAACCAATGTGATATGATGGGAGACCATAAAGTCTACCCTCAAGGATTATTCACTTCTGTTCTTAGAGTTTAAGAAAGGAATTAAAACGTATAGAAATGGATATGTTCAGGGTGCCTGCAGGGCTCAGTCAGTTAGGTGTACAACTTCAGCTCAGGTCATGATCTCCTGGTTTGTGAGTTCGAGCCCAGTGTTGGGCTCTGTCTTCAGGCTCTGTGCTGACAGCTCAGAGCCTGGAGCCTGCTTCCTAGTCTGTCTCTCTATTTCTCTGCTCCTTCCCAGCTTGCATTCTGTCTGTCTTTCTCAAAAATAAACATTTTAAAAGAATAAAAAAAGAAATTCTGACCATACTTCCACCCCAATCTATTAATTGGGTGTAGCATTACAGTGAGGTTTGCAATTCCATAGGAAATAGGGGATGAATTAAATGATGAAGGCTATTCCAGTGCTTATTTCCACGCCAAGCAGTGACCTTAATTCAATCAACATCACTCTGAAGAGATAAATTCTTGCTCACCCAACTGAAGATAGAATATAGATTGAGGCATTCAATATGTTTGATGGACTGAGAAGGTTATTTGAAATTACTACGGCAGTATAAGTGTCTTTTCCTCTCATGGTTACTGAACTATTTGTGATATCCACACCTCTACCACCAGCCCTGACAGCTCACCACCATCATAATAATAGAGATCACTCAGAGAATAAGTAGTAGAAATAAGTTTCAAACCCAGAGTGGGCTGACTCCAAAACTCATGCTCTTCTCTCTGTCACTCTTATTACAAAGTACAATCTTTCTCCTATAAGGAATAGGATAGTTACATTCCATGTGAGATCACTACTCTTAGGGAACTGCAGGATCCTTAGTTAATCAGATTAATTCCAAGGTTTTAGTGGTTTTCGTTGCCTGCTAAGCAGTAGAAGACCTGAGTTCAGTCCCTGCTGACCTTGCCTGATCCCTTGTTCGTTCTTTTAAATGGAATTGTAGTTCATGAGAGTGAGTGGATTAGGGGATTAGATCAGGGAAGAGCTAAAGATTATTATTATGAGAGAACATTTTACGGTTCTGCTTGATTTTTGATCAAGGTGTCTTAAAACCCACAGAAATAATTCTTTAAGGCTACCATCTGTGGTAGCAAAATACGGAAGACAATACACTCAAGGACTCATCAAATTTATTTGATTTTTCGACGCCATTTATTTTTTCACCTACTCTTTTGTTCCTGATTTTGTTGTATGCTGCCTTTGGTAATATTCTTTTTCACTAAAACAATGTTCCTAAAACTGTTCTGTAGTTCTTTATCAGTGATGATTCAATCTTTGGCACAGAGCACGGGGCCTGGGAACTAGAAATCCAACTCATATACACAGAAGGGAGATGATTTTTTAGCAGGTGATTGAACACAAATAGGGGAAGAAAGTAAAATCTTCAAGGCAAGTTGACTACATCAGACATATTATTTGGCCACAGAAGTAGGCAGGCCATTAAATACTTTATAAAGTTAATCTTTTAATCTACTGTTTTCCTTCACTTTTTTTACTTAACAATGAGGATGGGTAGTGTGTAGGCTTTATTTTGTCATTCCAATTTTATTAGGTTGTTTAATTTAAATGGAATGGGAGTGTCCACATCACTGTGTATGATATTAGTGCCTCTGAGGTGTGTATCCCATATCAGCTACATCTGCTGTCAGTTTTAATTTAGATGTAGCTGCTCAAGGTAATAGGATGCTTTGCTAAATATTCTGTACTCATATTTTCACACCTCCCTCCAACTCTAAAATACCAGACATAGGCTTTTGGTCTGTTATTTTCTGCAGTGGTGTCCGGGAGTAGTTTTGTAGCATTCCAGTCGTTGATGTAATATGGTAATTGACTTATCTCAGTCTGCTGTAACACAGGAGGTGGGTTGAGTGAGGGAGCATGCATAGTCTGCAGTAAAACAAAACAAGAGGTATAAAGACATTCTAAGGGATTTGAAGGTTAGTTTATCTTTTCATAAATAAACCCAAGTGTATTCCAATATATTTTATTAATGTAGTTTGTCTTCAGTTTCAACCAGGGGTTGGCAAAGTGTGGCCCTCCAAATCTGGCCACACCCATCATTTGCATATTGCCTACAGCGGCTTTCTCACAACAATGGCAGAGTTGAGAGTAACTGAGATGGAGTATATAGCTGGCAAAGCCAGAAGCATTTGCTATCTGACTCTATAGAAAAGGTTTGGTGAGCCCTGGTTTCAACCAATGTCCTATTGGGTACACATTCATGAAATATAACAAGCCCTAAATTCAAACTCTTCAGAAAACAAAAAAATATTTGTTTTAAAGTTGTTATAGTACATCATTTAAAAATTGACACGACCTTTTAAGTTCTCAAATAAAAATTTCTATATGGCAGCCAAAACATTCTAAGGCTCTAAATACTGATTGTGTTGGTTTATTTCTTTGGGAAGAAATGGGAAAAATGTAAGTACGTGTAATTACCAGTTTTTTGGGGGTTTCCACTCCAGAATCTAAAGCACTTCCAAATATTGATATTACCCATATGGCATAATAGTGAAGGCAGAAGTTGAGTCTAAGGCCTTGAGCTCAGTTTATTTTGCCCATACCAAGCTAAAAGTTTCATACTGATTGTGGATCTGCCAGGGTAATCGAAACCTACTAGATCACTGAGGAGTAAAGTATGATCAAAGACCAGTACTGTCAGAGCCAGGAGGCAGTGACCAAAATAACTGCTACCCCAGGGGACATAATTTATTGCTAGTGCTTGCTAACGTCACTCAGGTGATTTTACTCAATATTTCTAACTGTTGAAGAGGAAAAACAAATTGACTTTATTCACTTATAGGATAACAGATAATAATTCCTGGGAAAATAATTTCCTTTCAAAATTTAGTACGTAATGTTAAAATAGTTTTCAAATCAAAATATTATTATTATTTAAATTTTTTTAATGTTTATTCATTTTTGAGAGAGAGAGACAGAGCAATGAGCAGGGGAGGAGCAGAGAGAGGGAGAGAGACACAGAATCTGAAGCAGGCTCCAGGCGCTGAGCTGTCAGCACATAGCCCCACGTGCGGCTCAAACTCTAGAAAGTGAGATCATGACCTGAGCTGAAGTCGGATGCTTTGACTGAGCCACGCTGGTGCCATCAAAATATTATTTTGAAAGAAATATCCTAATATCCAAGGCCAAATTCTATTTCATACTTTTTGAAAGAAAGGTAAAGAGAAAATACTGACTGTTAAGAGAAGAAAAAAATGGAGATTGTTTCTGAAAACAGAACAACTTTGTGTTCAAATTCCCTAACTTTTGTTACACCCAGGAATTTTTATCCACAAACCGTCTATTCCCCACGTAGTCCCATTCACGTAACTTAGAGATATCTGTAGGAGAACTTCTTATGGAATGGAAAGGAAATCATAAGATTTGAAATGTGCATATGTATATCAGGGCTTTAAAATGTGGCTTTATTTGACTCTAGCTTTTATCAAACTTGAATACATGCTTTACTATGAAACTTGATTCTACCAAGAACTAGGTGGCAAATTTATGTCTGAACTTCAGATTCTTCCTCTATCCCATAGTCACCACTAGTATGGTTACTCATATTAGCAAAATGAGTAAGTAAAATGACATTTAGTTTAAAAATCTCATTTCAGGGGGCACCTGGGTGGCTCAGTCAGTTAAGCACCTGACTCTTGATTTCCACTCAGGTCATTATCGCATGGTTCATGGAATCAATAGAGCTCTGTATCAGGCTCTGCGCTGACAGTGCAGAGCCTGCTTGGAATTCTCTCTGTGTCCCTCTCTCTCTGCCCTTCCCTTGCTCACGTGCATGTGCATTCTCTCACTCCCTCTAAAAAATAAATAAACTGTAAAAAGAAGAAGAAGAAGAAGAAGAAGAGGAAGAAGAAGAAGAGGAAGGGGAATCTTGTTTGGGGATTGCATACGTCTCTTAGAATGTAGTGTTGAACTGTATAAGTGGCATATTGGTAGAACTACAGCTGAAACGTATTTAGTCCTCAAATGTTTGTATAACTGGCCAATAGGTGACTTGCTACTTAATGAACTACCCCAACATGTCATAGCTTACCTTATGAGAATCATTTCATTACGTTCATGGATTCTGTGGGTCAGGATAAGGCACAGCAGGATGGCTTGTCTTTACTCCTCAGAGTCTAGCATCTCAACTGAGAAAATGTGAGAGTTGGGGTGATTTGATGGCTGGGGCCTGGAATCATCTGGAGGCCCCTTTACTCCTTGCCTGGTGCCTATGTTAGGAAGACCTGGAGATTAGAACTGGCAAATGGACTGTCTATAGGTGGCTTCTCCATGTGACTGCTCCAAGTGGCTTGGCTTGGAGCCAAGAGGGCACCTTTAGGACAATTGGATTTCTTACAAGGCAGCTCAAGGCTCTGAGCGTGACTTCTCTAGCAAACAAGGTGATAGCTACATCATCTTTTATGACCTAGCCTTGGAAGCAATACAGTCTCACTTCCACTATGTTCTTTTGGTCAACTAGTCCCCAACCCATCCAGGTTCAAGGAGAGGAGAATTAGATTCTACCTCTGTATAAGGGTAGTGGTACGGTCACATTGGAGGAGAGGACATGGGAATGGGAGATGTTGGCCTCAGCAATATCTGGTAAGTACAATCTGTTACATAGCCAAAGAAAAAATAAGTACACAATTAGAAAATGTAACTGTTCAGTGACATGTTAACATTTTTGTGATGTTGGCTGTTTACTAAAATTAGAGGTCTACAAGTCATCTCCAACCTCCTATTTCAAAACAGTGTTCTGACTTCCCTTCAAACTGATTTTCATCTTTTCCAAACTTGGTCCTCATCAAGTGTCTCCTTCATAGAAAATGACACCATCTCCTAGCCAAAACTTGGGAGTCATCCTTGTTTTTTCTTGTTCTTTCAACTATTATATCTAAATTGTCAACTCTACTTAGTTCTACCTTCAAAATGCCTCACAGATTCATCCACTTCTCTCAGCGCTCTTCCTCTGATACAAGCCATCAGCTCCTCTCGAATTCATTTTCCTTTTAGCAGCAAGAGTGGACTTCCTGAGTCCAAAATTTGGTTATGTGATACCCTTGTTTAGAACTCTTCAGTGGCTCCTGATTGCTCTTATAATACACCGTTAATTTGTTCCTGGGAAGTACAAAACCCTGCAAGTTCCGGCTCCTGCTTTTTTTCTCCAAACCTCCTCTCATGCCACTCTCTCCTTTTCTCATTGTGCTCTACTCTGACGGGTCATTTGTTCTTCAACCTCCAAGAGTCTTTGAACCTGCTGTTTCCTCTACCTGGAGTGCTTTCCCCACAGCTTTCTGCACGACTGGCTCATTTAACGTCATCTGCTACCTGTCCAATCTAAAGTATTCTATCTTATTACTCTCTCTTTTCATGTCACTTTCATTATATAATAGAATGTGTTGTTCTGTATATTTGTGTCCTTGTTTATTGCCTCTCTTTCTAACTAGAATTTAAGCTCCCTGAAGGTCTTATCTGTTTTTCTCATCCCTGTTTCTTCAGGACTTTGTTGGATCTTGTGTGAAACAGGCATCTCATTTTTTGAATGAGTAAATGCAAGACTGTTTAAAATGAAGAGAAATTGAATGTTTAAGTATAATTTCTCATGAAGATGTACCCACAGCTGAAGCCCATGATGGAACACAAAAGATGATTTTTAAATTAATAACTACAGAAAAGTAAAAACTTACAAGTGTTTTTTGGCTTCAAGCTGACTTTTCAAGTTAGATCTTTCTATATTTGAGATTATAATTGTCATTAGCCAAACCTAAGCTTCATTTATTCATTCAGGTTTTAGTGACAGTCTCCTATATGTACAGGACTGCATTAGAGGAGGTGAAAAATATGAAAAGGCATGATATATTTCCTACTTTCATAGAGTCTACAATTTTGGAGGGAATTGAGGAAAATATAGCAAAAGGTTCATTATACTGAGATGGTTTAAGTGACATGTAAATGGTACAATCTAAGTGCTATCAGTATGGAGGAGAAGGGTCCTCTGTGCTAAATGAATCAGAGATGATAATATTGATTAGGTAGCATTTTAATTGGACATTTAAAAATAAATAGGCTTTCCATAGGTGGAGAAGGAGGTGGATGAAAGAACGGCAGTAACATTAATTGGCGTGAACAAGTAACCAGGACCAAGACAACAACATGCATGGTTAGAAAATGGTGAGAAGTCTGGCTGTGTGGAGCATCAAGCTGTGTACGGGATCAGTAGCAAATCCAGCTGATTGAAACCAGGTCACGAAAGGCCACTAACTCCAAGCTAAATAACCTGGACTTTATTCAATGGCTGATGAAGAACATTGAAAGTATTTTTTTCTTGTTAAGGGAAGGCAGCAACATAATCAAAAGAGTCTTCTTGCTTTGTGTGCAGTTTAATTTTTTTTAATGTTTATTTTTGAGACAGAGAGAGTGAGTGTGCGAGTGAGCACACAAGCAGAGGAGGGTCAGAGAGAGAAGGAGGCAGAGAATCAGAAGAAGGCTCAGAGCTGTCAGTGCAAAGCCCATTGTGGGTCTTGGACCCATGAACTGTGACATCATGACCTAAGCAGAAATCAAGGGACAGACACTCAAGTGACCAAGCCACCCAGTGGTGGCTTGAAAATAGTGGACTGAAAATAGTGAATGTGGGGTGGGAAGAGTGGGGGGTGGGTAAGAAGCCCAAACTTTTTCCTTCAAGGATCAAGGACCATGTAATTTCAACTTTTCCATGTTTCTCCTTGGGGTAGACTGAGGAAGTCTAGTCTAGTGGAAAGAGCAGGGCCTGAAGCCTAGTTTCAGAACTCTGGCTCCATAACTTTGGTACTTGTATGATCTGAGGTCAATCACTTGACATTTCTGAGCCTCCGTTCCTTAATTGTCAAATAAGAATGATTTTTATCCTTCATGAGGATCAGGAAGTTCCTGACAAACGGTAGCTATTATTAATTATTGAATGCAGTATTGAACTTATTTGCTTACAACCTTTTAGAACTACGCTGGACCACTTCCATTTTACTTGATGGGTGGACTATGCTAAAGCAAGATTATGCAAGCAGTTTGCTAGGACAGCACCACTGTACCTAGTATGTAATATTTTCTTCAGTATTCTCTGAAAAATCACCTCCATCTACTTGATTACTCTGCTCTTTGTTCCAAATAGTAACTGCAGCATCAGCAGAAAACTTTGAACAGTTGTTTCTCTAAATGGAATGTCTTTTACTCTTGCCAGGATAGACAAAGTGTTAAATAAGTGCTCAATACTTATTGTATTTTAATTTAATCAAAGAAGCAGTAACAGCGTTTGAGGGCCATTGGCTGGAGCAGACAGCTGTCTAGCACTCTTCCGTCTGCTTTGTTCCACTTGCCTCGTACTCCTTCTTCTTCTTTAGGGTTTATTTTAATACCTTCCTTGGATTAGGATGCCAGGCTATTGGTTCCAAGACATTACTAAGCCCATGAAGAAATGTGAGTATTAAGAAGTGATTGGGAGTTCATTTCCCTGGGTCAAAGCTGCCAAAGGACTCAAAGGGCAGATTGAGGGGAAAAGAATGTAGTTTTCAGGAATATGAAAATCACCTCCCTTTTCAGGCTTCTGATTTACCATTACATATGCTAACATGTATTTTCTGACAAATTTTTACATACCGTTTTTCATGTTTAAGCAAGTAAGAATTGCTGAGGGAAATTTGTCACCAGTTTCTGTGCAATTCTGGATGAAATGCTAGTTTTTGATAAAGAGAGATAAAAATCTTTTTTTAAAAAATATTTTATTTATTTCTAGGAGAGTGAGAGAGAGCAGGGGAGGGTCAGAGAGAGAAGGAGTCACAGATTCTGAAACAGGCTCCAGGCTCTGAACCGGCAGTCAGCACAGAGCCCGTCACGGGGCTCGAACCCACGAACCGCGAGATCATGACCTAAGCGAAAGTCGGACGCTTAACCGACTAAGCCACTCAGGCGCCCAAGAGAGATAAAAGTCTTAACATTTAACTCAGGGATGAAAATTGATAGCACCAGGCCTGGGCCCTAAATACCAAAACAAATAAACAAATAAAAACAAAAACAAAACAAAAAACCAATAACAATACCAGAACACCAAGACAAAGATTTCCTTCCCCCACATATTTTAATACGAAAAATAAAAAGGCCAGAGAGGAAAAGTATAAGCAAATACCATGGTTTGCTGGCTCATGGGAAGTTATTAATGGCCTTCAAAAAGATATGTTGCATTCTATTATGTGCCCTATAGGAATGGTTGGAGATGGACATCACATATATGTAATTAAAGTTGAGAGAGAACACCACTGAAAATTTCATTTTCAATAGCTGTGATGAAAAAGTAGCCATGTTGAAAAAGAGTAATACCAAGGTATAGTGTCTTCAGCTTCCAAGAATTCTGGTTTTGGATAGCTGAGTTCTCAGAAATATAAATAGGTGTTGATATTAGTGTATACTAATTAGTGCTCTGTCAGGTTTGGTTGAAACTGGAGCAGTAAATGTAATTCAGGTGTCACTTTGTGACAACAATATGCCCAACAATTAGTTAACACTTTCAGATCAGATGTTTAAGTTCACGGAGAAAGACAAAGCCTCAACTCCAAACTTCTTTAAATTTTGAGGAAATCTGAAACAGTTGACATGTATGAAAAGGTAAGGGTTTTGGGATTCATACTGCTTTTTTTTTTTTTTTTTTTTGGTGTTGGGACTGATGAGGGTTATTATGAAGACTGAATTAATTCATTTATGTTAAGTAATTAGAATAGTCCCTGGAACATGGTAATGACCATATGGACATCGGCTATTCTTTATTATTTTTAAAAGACTTTATTTATTTATTTTTAAAATGTTTATTTATTTTGAGAGAGAGAGAGAAAGAGAGAGAGATATCAGGGGAGTGGAAGAGAGAGAGAGAGAGAGAGAGAGAAACAGAGAGTCCCAAGCAGACTCCATGCTGTCAGCACAGAGCCCAACATGGGGCTCGATCCCACGAACTGAGAGATCATGACCTGAGCTGAAATCAAGCGTCGGTTGCTTAACTGACTGAGCCACTCAGGCGCTCATTAAAGACTCTAAAAAATTTTTTTTATGAATATAATTTATTGTCAAATTGGCTCACATACAATACTCAGTGCCCATCCCAACAAATGAGCTCCTCAATGCCCATCACCCATTTTCCCTCTCCCCTACCTTCATCTACCCTAAGTTTGTTCTTTATATTCAAGAGTCTCTTGTGATTTGCCTCCCTCCCTCCTTCTCTGTTTGTAACTATTTTTTTACCCTTCCCTTCCCTCATGGTCTTTGTTCAGTTTCTCAGGATCCATTTATGAGTGAAAACTTATGATATCTGTCTTTTTCTGACTGACTTATTTCAGTAAGCATAATACCCTCCAGTTCCATCCATGTTGCTGCAAATGGCAGGATTTCATTCTTTCTCATTGCCAAGTAGTACTCCATTGTATATATAAACCACATCTTTATCCATTCATCAGTTGATGGACATTTAGGCTCTTTCCATAATTTGGCTATTGTCGAAAGCGCTGCTATAAACATTGGGGCACATGTGCCCCTATGCATCAGCATTCCTGTATCCTTTGGATAAATTCCTAGTAGTGTTATTGCTGGGTCACAGGGGAGTTCTATTTTTAAGTTTTTGAGGAACCTCTACATTGTTTCCCAGAGTGGCTGCACCAGTTAAAGACTTTGCTTTTAAGTAATTTCTACACCTGAGGTGGAGCTAGAACTTACAACTCTGAGATCAAGAGTTGCATGCTCTATCAACTCTAACAATGCAGGTGCACCGGCATTGGCTATGCTTCTTCTTCTTCTTTTTTTTAATGTTTATTTATTTTTGAGAGAGACAGAATGCAAGTGGGGAGGGGCAGAGAGAGGGGGAGACATAGAATCTGAGGCAGGTTCTAGGCTCTGAGCTGTCAGCACAGGGCTTGAACTCATGAACTGTGAGATCGTGACCTGAGCCAAAGTTGGACATTTAATTGACTGAGCCACCCAAGCACCCCAGCTATTCTTATTATAAGTATTAGTACTTTTAGTGGGCAGTCAATATTTTCATTGCCAGATAATAGTAACTGTCAGTGAGACCCTATTCCATATGAATTTTCATAAACAGAAGGGCGATTGTGGAATTGTGCTGCGATAAGAGCACAGCAGTTATCAACTGGGTGTAGAAAGATAGCACCAAATCCAGATCCTACCACGCCCTTTCTTGTTCTGGCTAGAAACTTGTGTTTTATGCTGAAAGAGATTGTCCTCACTCAAAATTAGCCTCAATGACTACATTGTTTTTAAAAAATACAATATGATTAATCAACTGTAAACCACAAATTTAAATTATGCAAAGAAGAAAATATGCCAGGATATTAGCAGTCTTTGAAAAAGGATATTTTTCATTGCTGTTCCATCTATTTTCGAGTTTTTAATATAGAGACTATATTGCTTTTACAATGGAAAAAAGCAACAGATTTTCTTTTTTTTAAATTATTTCTTTTTTGAGCAACACAGAGAGACAGAGCACAAGCAGGGGAGGGGCAGAGAGAGAGAGAGAGAGAGAGGGAGACACAGTATCTGAAGGAGGCTCCAGGCTCTGAGCTGTCAGCACAGAGCCTGACCTGGGTCTCAAACTCATGAACTGTGAGTCCATGACCTGAACTGAAGTCAGATGCTTCACTAACTGAGCCACTCAGGGGCCCCAACTGCTATAATGAAAGACCGAGCAAGATGCCCAATAAAATGTTATTTTAGGATTTTTATACTGATTTTATTTGCCCAGGTGAGAGAAAAGTGGCAATATCCTTCTGAAGACCTTTTGTCACGTGACACTGATTTGAACACAGCCCAAATGGTCAGGGAGCAAAGGCTATTGGTCCTGAACAGCATCCAATAGGTTTGAAGGGGCTCAGGCATTCCAGCCCTGCCATTGTTGTTGCTATAGCCACTGTCTCATAGTTTGTAAGAATATTCATCTCATCGTTTATTAGAAAGGTTTCTGTTCAATTACATACTTATTTGTATGGAGAACTGGCTCTAAGTGTAAATGTCATTATCTATGTATTTTACATTAAAATTGAAGTAAAAAAAAGAAACAATCTATCCACAGGGCTCAAAATTCCAAAAAAACCCAAAGGATACAGTGAAAAGTCTTCCTTGCTATGCTTCCCCAGGATCACCTAACTTCCCCTCCTGGAAGCAAACTGTTTTCAGTTGCTTATGTATCCCTCTGAGACATTTTATGCACATGCAGATGAATACTTAGATGTAGTCTAAAAGTTGTTGTTTGCGGAGAATGATGTCTTAAGGAATTTGTGGGATCTGAATTTATCTTAATAGAAATATGTTCTAGTTGACCAAGTCTCTCTAGATTTAATGTTCCAAAAAGAGTTGATGCAATCAACCATTTTGTAAGTAATTATGGAGTTCCTACTATGTGTAAGGTGTCTTGACAGGAGTTAGTTGTATCCACTTGCCTTTAAAAACTTTCGTATTTATGCACCTTATCATTCAGTTCTGTGTAGTTCTCCCTCGCCCTCTCGTTGTGTTTTATTTCTCCGAGAACTAGGGTGATTCTAAATGTCTCACTAATTTCTCTTTTGAGGGTGAGAGGGAATGCTGTTATTAAGACACAGGGATAACAGGGGTAAGCTGGAATCTGGGAACTGGGATGATTGGCCCCGGTCTTCATAGCATTTGCTACTTCACGGCATTCTGCATTCCAAGGAAATGGAAATGATCTTGTTATTTCTTTATTTGTAAGCTCCATGAAGTAGGAATTTTGTCTGCTTCTTCCAGGAATCCATTACCTAGAAGAGTCCTTGACTCTTAGTAAGGACTAGGTAATAGTAAGTAGATTCTTAACTATTTGTGGACTGAATGGATGATCTGGTTATGCTCCATGTTCTGTGTAGAACTGAACATCCTTTGGTCAGCAGTGAGAACGGAAAAGGATAAAGGGCAAAGTGACTCAGAATGTTCCCCCCCTTACGATGGGGGAAAACAGAGCCAAATTTTAATATTCAGATTTGAATCTTGCAGCATTTTCTGTAAAGAAATCAGTCTGGCAAATGTGTCCTTGAAGTGTCCGTTGTTTTGTTACCTGCAAGGAGACTGAAGTGCCCTGGTCTCTGGGATAGGCCTGGGGAACAGACCAGTGGGATGAGAATGGTCGTGGTCCAGTTTGATCCTGTGGTGGGTTAATCTGTGGAAAACCTGTCCCCTCATAATGGAACAGCTGTGTCCATGTGACTCAGTAAAAGAAACTTTAGAGTAGCCTGCCTTCTGGGCTTATTCATCCCCTGAAGAGGCGGGGAGGCCAGAGGGATACAAAGAAACAAGCACCTCTCTATGTCTGGAAGATGGCTGATGTGGACACATACACATGCAGGTGTATACACGCTCACGTGCGCGCGCACACACACAGATTACCAGAATCCAAGGGCCCCAGGAGTGAGTTCTGGCAGAGAAGTTTGATGTAACTCTCTATCTTACCTAAAGCCAGCCCAATCTTTTAAATCAGGGGGCATGGGTTTTGTAGCTTGATTAAAATTTTCCTTTCCAAATAGAGATGCCTATGTCCTATGTTAAGCTGCTCATGGGAGAATTTCTGTAGGAGGAAAAGACTGACACTCTGGCCTAGGGTTATTAAGCAGAACATTCATAACAAATGTGTCAATACCATTCCTAAAGGTTTGCATGTTTCTCTGTCACAAACATATTCTTCAACACTTATTAGAGAAAAAGACTCCGGTACTCTATTTATTATTTATCATTATTATTAAATTATCTCAAGCTCCTTGACTTTACTGCTGAGGGAACTTGGGCCCAGAAAGGTTGGACAACTTGGCTTGCTTGACATTAACAGAGATAGACTCCTGTTTTTACAGGTTAGAAACTTTCCGAATATTTACTTTAAGTATATGTTTTAAAAATGACAGTTGGGGGTGCCTGGATGGCTCAGTCAGCTGAGCGTCTGACTTCAGCTCAGGTCATGATCTCACGGTTTGTGGGTTGGAGCCCTGCGTCAGGCTCTGCTGACAGCTAGCTTAGAGCCTGGAGCCTGCTTCAGATTCTATCTCCCTCTCTCTCTGCCCCTCCCCCACTCGGGCCCTGTCTCTGTCTCTCTCTCAAAAATAAACATTAGAAAAATTTTAAAATGACACTTGGATAAGTTGAGAACTTCGTAGTTTAAAATATGAAATAACTTATGACACATGCTTAACAAAATATAATAAAATTATTTTCCCTAGCTCATGCCATACAGACAGCTTGCAAAAAAATGTGTTCACTTTTCTTTTCAAAACAAATCTAGGTTGGCTGAATTTATTCAGGAATTTGTCAGACTGCATATGAGCTGTTTGGAGTGTAAATGAAACAAAAATGAGGCCTTTAAGTGATCTTTCTCTCTTTCTTTGTCTATCTCTATCTTCAGTTTCATCCGAGACTGGTTCTAGGATGAGAAGAAAAAGTGATTTTCTTTTCCTTTGCTCTTACACTGTGAAGTGGTTGGCTACACTGATTACAGAGTGGCAACTTTGGTGATGATTCTATCGCAATATTCTTTAATAACAAAACAACTGCAACAGAAAACAAACATCAGCACAAGGAAAACTCCACTGTGCAGAGCAAAATGTTTGTCAAACTGCTACCAGTGAGCCTCATATTTAAAAAGAACCTGATATTTGAGCAGTATTTCTGCTTATTCTTTCAAGTTTGTAGTAGGAGGATATAACATATATACCACCACCTTTTTGTTTGGGCCCCCAAATGAAATGCACAAGGTTGTTGTAATTTTGAATAAGAGCAGGATAATCATTCAACAATATCTTTCACCTTCTTTTCTTTTCTAATAAAATTGAATAATGAAAAGACTCCCAAATAGAAGAGCTACATTTATGGGTTCAGCTATTTTTGAACAAAGTGCCTTATAGATAAAATTTGGTGATCTCCTTATTGTATGTAATGAGGAAACTTAAGTAAAGAGTTCTTTAAGTATAAAAATACAGAGGTCTTTATACAGAAGTGTGACTTTTCAAAGTCACACGAAGATTGAGAAAATGCTTTATGGCAATAACCCTGTCTGCCCATCAGATCTGCACCCTACTTACTTTGAATAATTAGCAAAGGGCCTATGGGTTGTATTATTTCACTACATACAGCTTTTTTTTTTGTTGTTGTTTTAGAATCAAAGAGTGCCATGCTTATACATGACCAGGAACGCCTGGACTGCCCGTTCAAAAGCTTCACCTTCGTTTGTGCGGGACCTTCTGTAGTCAGGAGGTTTCATCACCGGCTGCCACTAGATGGGGCTTGTCATTGAAACAAAGGTCCCTCCCACCTTTCTGTTTCCTTTAGGTGCCTATTAGGACCTTGGCTGACTTAAAAGAAACTTGAATTGATAAGCTACGTAGGTGGGTATTCTAGAAAGTCATTTAGCACAAAGAGTTATTGTTTAAGAAAATAAATAAATCATTATCAGTCAAGATTACTTATACTGTTTTCCTAATTCCATTAATTTTTCTGTTCAGTCTCTTTGTCATCAAGCTGTGTGAACCCAAGACAAAGAGAACAACTAAATCTTTCTTTGGGCTCATGGGAATCAAGGGATGTAACTCAAATTTTAGGATAGGTGAAAAAAAGATCTCAGGATTCATTGTCCTCACCCAGAATTGAAGTAGCAAAGGTGACCACATGCAGAGTTAACAAGAGAAGTTAATCAATGACCTTTCAAAGGAAAAACACATGTGTCTCAATTACTGGACAATAATCAATAGGAAAGGAAATGGAACATGCTCTTTTAATTGTGGGATAGCAAACATCAAGTAATGAGAATGATAACAGAGGTTGTTGGCTTTTTGCTAAAGACAACTCTTTTTCTCATTAATTTAAGGCACACACAAAACCTCCCACCCCACGCAGCAATTTCATACTCCTTTCAGGGTAAAACTGTGCGAATCCCAATGGTGAAATGCTTCCAAGGTTTACCTATTTGGTTTGTGTGAAGGACAGTCTGAGATATTTCACAGCAGAATATTGGAAAGCATAAGTTTCTTGCACTTTTCCTTTCCCAAACATTCACCAACGCCGACCATTCATGGCCGGTTCACGATTATAATGAGAAATTGCCAGCTATGTTGAAATACATAATCCACAGTGTGAAAAACTGCTGAACAGCAGTGTCAAATTCTTAATACAAAAGTGGCTTCCCTTTTGCCTGTGAGCTTACTTTGGGGTTGCTGATTCTTGCTAACTGTGTGCTCAGGGACTGAAAGATAATTTTAACATTAGTCTAAAAACAAAATATAACTACATAGGCAAAAGTTTCAAAGCTAATTTTTTTCTTTTTTCTCTTTCTTTTTCTTTCTTTCTTTCTTTCTTTCTTTCTTTCTTTCTTTCTTTCTTTTTTTCTTTCTTTCCTTCCTTCCTTCCTTTCTTTCTTTCTTCTCTCTTTCTCTCTTTCTTTCTTGGTCAATCTCCTGTTTCGAATTTCCCATGTCACTGCAGCGGGTTTGTAGAATGTGTGAACATGTATGTGAGCCAGATGTAACAGCAGCTGGACACATGAGATTAATACATTTCCATTTCTGTCAGTAGGCAGCTTTGGGTGGTTCTTACTGCTTTCTCAGCATTGATTAAGGATTTTAAATATACCCGTTTTTTTCTTTTCTTTTCTTATTTAAAAAATACCTGCTTCCTAAACCCTGGTGAGGTCTTCCAGTTTTAAATACTAGAAAGAAAAGCGTCTGTTCCTAAGTGACTTTCCTCCAGAATATTTTTTTTCTGGAGGTCTTATTAGTTACACTTAGTATTGAAGAAAGATTTGGAACCAGGAGCAGGCGGTCTGTATGTGAAATTATTTTTCTTGGGTTTTATGTATTTTGGCGGTTACTGTCAAAAACGCAGTTTGGTCAGTGACTTCCACACATATATACTGATATGTATTAATAGGAAACATACATACACTTGCATCATTTGCCCTGTGGCACAAATCCGTTTCGTGGCTGGTCTCTAGCAGTACCCAGAACATTAGATGCTGTCTGTGCTGACAGTCTGTTCATATCTTAATGGTTTACTTAACTGATCATAATGGGACTGGGTCACTGATATATTATTAGTATTATTTGCTCGGCAAAGAGTATTTAAACATCATTAATTAGCCTTAGGAACAGAGTAAATACAAATAATAACTTTGTATGCTCAAGAAAACTCCCTTGGATGGCTAAAGATGTTCCTCCAAGTGCCCGAGGAAGACAGGTTGTTGCCTTCAGGACAAGGTCGAGAACGGTGCTGTCCGCAGACATCCTTTACCGAAGGTGAACGATGACTGTGTTCTGGTAGCACGGTCTCGACCTCTGCGGCGCAAGTTCTATAAAGTAGCCTCGAGAGTGATCTGGGGCTGGGGAACGCGAGCGTCTTCAGTCCTGCCTGCGAGAATAGGCTCTCTCCAGCAGGGAACGGTGGTGAAAAGGACAAAAAGCTGGACCCAGCAGCGAGCTCAGGGCGTGAGAGAGAATGGACCAAGGGAGGCGAAGGCAGCGGCTCGGGAGCCGGGTCGCGGGCCAGTCCCAGGCGGGCGCGGCGCGCGGAGCCGGAGCCCCCGGCGGAGGCGGTGCGGCCCCAGGCCCCTCCCCGCCGCCGCCGATGCCCGGGCGGCTGACGCCGAGCGGCGGCCCCGAGCGGTGGGGGCCGGGCGGCGCGAGCGAGGGCAGGGCAGGGGGCAGGCCGAAGCCACTCGCGGCTTTAAATATGGATCGCGGGCTCGCGCTCGTGGCAGAGCCTCCGCCGCGGCCGCCTTTCCCGGTCCCCCGTCCCCCCAGCTCGCTCCCGGGGGTGCCCGGGCCGGTCACCACTGCTGCAGTGTTAGTTACTGGCAAAAACATCGGAGATCCCCATAAATATGCAGAAGCTGCAGAAGGCAAAGTAGAGTAGACGCCCGCGCTCACACACTCGCTCGCCCCGCACCACGCGGGCCGTGTAGACATCCCCCCCACCCCCCGCCCGCCCGCGCCACCTTCTCCCCTTTCCTCGTGGGCCGTTCGGGTTCCAGTCCTGCCTGCTCCGAGGACCCTCCCGCTCCAGCGCCCTCGCCCCGTCCTCGCCTCCCTCCGCCCCGGAGCGCGCACCCACCCAGGCGGCAAAGTTGTGACTACTTGGGCGCGGGTAGCTCGCGCCCCGCTGGATCCGCGCGCCTCGAGCCGACAACTTCCCGCGGCTCGGCCCCGCCGCGCCCCGGGCCCGCGCCTGCGGGGATCCCGCGGGGCCCCCAGCCTCCAGCGCCGGCGGCGCGCCGGGCAGCGCTTCGGCGGCGGCGGCGGCCGTGGCGGCAGCAGAAGGCGGCGGCAGGCGGCGGGCTGCAGCCCCGCACTCCGCCGCCAGCCTGGAGGAGCGACGGAAGGCGGACCCCCGGAGGTGAGCGCCCGGCCGGGGCAGCGGCGGGGAGGGTCGGCCGAGTCCCCCGCCTCGCGGCGCTGGCGGCGGCGGCGCGCGCAGGGGCGGCGGGCCCAGGGGCCGGTCCGGAGGGCGCGCGGGCGGCCTCGGCGCCCTCGGGGGGAGGGAGAAAGAGGTCAGTTGCGGGCCGGGCATCCCGTGGGCTGGGCGCCCGCGGAGTATGGAGGCTGCTTCCGCGGAAAAGTACTTTTTTTGTTTTTTCTTTTTTCCTTCTCAGCGTTTAGAGGAGCACTTCGAGTAGTCCTCTATTTCTCCGCCAGCGTAGCCAGGCGTTGTCGCCCAGACTGTGGGGCCAGCGTACGCGGCGGGCTGGGCTCCGGGGCAGTGACACGTGTGTTCCTGTGAGCCTGGGTGGTCCCAGTGTGGCCGGGCACCTGCTGGAGGGGGAGACGTCCCCAGACCCAGCAATGGGGGAGTTTTGGGGGGACTCTCGGTACCCCACTTCGCTGCCCGCTCTGGGACGGAGCGTGCACATCTCTCCCTGGCACGCCGAAAGCGGGGGGTGAGTCAGGCAGATTCTCTGCAAGTGGCACACACACAATTATTTGTAATGGATTTGCAAGGGGGAGGCCGAGGTTAAACTGGGATTTCTCTTGGCCAGCGACAGTGGAGCTCTTCCTCAGGTACTGGGCAGCATGTGTGTCTTGGCAAGGAGAGGTGACTTCTTTTTTCTTAAGTGCATTTTACCCAGCCTTTGCCAGTTCGCTGATAAGAGTCACCAAAGAAAGGCAGGAGTTGGGAACTACGTTCAGCAAGCTACAGCAAGCAGCACAAGGAAGAAAGTTCTTAAAGAAAAGAACAGAACAACAACAACAACAAGAAAACCAAACAAAAACCACAACAAACGCTAACCTTGACTTGAAAGGTGGAGAAGGGAAACCGTTCCACCTCTGTTCTACCGTCGTAAAGCATTTCCCCCCAGTTCCTTGTAAAACTTCTGCTTTTTTCCATCCTTCATTCCTACTCAAGGCCTTATCTTCTCAGCATAATTACCCGCAGCAAGCTCTATTCAGGCTTGACAATGAAGAGCAGTTAACCACTCTGGTCTACCCTCTTCACTTCCTTTCCCATTTCACTTCAGTGTTGGAGAAAGTTGCTCCTAATGGAAAATCATGAACACTGGGCTGTACTAAACACACATTGTCTTAAATCCTGGAACAGTTCCTTTCCTGAGAGACACTGCATTGTGTAGTATTTCTCTTTTATTCTTGTATCTGGGACTTGGACTTAGAATATTACCTGAACTAAACTGAACATTGATCACTAGGGTTTTTCTTTTTTCCTCTTCTTCATTTTGATTTGAATAGCTTCTTCCGAGCAGTTAAACCAGTATTCAGTAGTGCTTTATAACCAATGTAATGTCTTTTGAAAAGGTTTCTAAGAACTCTCCTTGTATCTATCACATTAGCATTTAAATAATTTTCATGATCATTATGGAACTTAGATTGAGGTTATTAGCATAACTTCATGCAAAGGAAGTATGTCTGCTTATTTGGCTATAGTTTTAATAATAGAAAAAACCTTTTACTTTCATTTTAAACTTAAATACGGTGCTAGGATTCTGTTCTCTTTATCTGAAGTCTGGAAA
This sequence comes from Proteles cristata cristata, assembly GCA_017311185.1. Classification (NCBI taxonomy): domain Eukaryota; kingdom Metazoa; phylum Chordata; class Mammalia; order Carnivora; family Hyaenidae; genus Proteles; species Proteles cristata. The sequence continues at coordinate 1,332,649 of JAESUZ010002451.1, forward strand.
CTGAATTGTTTTAACTTTATCTCAGAGTCTCTAAGATAACACAGAAACTCCCATATATATGGACCGAAAGAGGAACAGGTGAGACATAGGACATTTATAAGAATGGGGGTGGGAGGGATAAGATTGGATGTTTGGATAGTTCCAGGCATGTCTAACTTTAAGAAAAAAGAAAACCAAGAAACCCCTCCCCCAGCATTTTGTCTGCGTGTTTTCCAAATGAAGTTTTCCATATCATTTAACGTTTTGAGGTCATTCTGGAGACTTAGTAACATATATAAGGCACCTTAGCCAATGAGATAGACAGAATGTACTCAGTTTATAATGATGTATCTCTTTAGTTCATTTTCTCAACAGAAAATAAAGTGTTTGTTAGTGTTGCTATTTTAGTCTTTTAAATGATTAGAATAAAATTGGAGTTTACAATAATATGCAAAAGGAATACAAAGAATCAGAGAAAAAATGTGGTAGAAATCGAGTAAACTTTGGGACAACTGCCAGGAGGGTCTAGTGGTAATTTCATTTTTCACTGAGCTCTGGCGAGTGCAATTTTGAGGTTCTGATCCTTTGTTCTGATAACAAGGGAGATAGTCTGGCCGTAGCTTGCATCGTAAGGAAAAACACAACACTTAAGGAAAGGAAATACACATTAGCTGGTGAATCATGTAGATAATCCTGTTTCTTTGCCTGCCTCTGAGGGCGCTGCAGTCCATGAGGACTCCTATTGTTAGGGGGAGAGCGTCCAGAGAATTCACGGCTCCTTAAGTGAGTGCGGCAATAGACAGCATCCGCTCATTTCTTGGAGCCTCTTTGTGTTCACTTTAATAATACGCATAAAATCTGAGACGGGTTGATAACAAGATTGGGAGTGGAAAGAATGAAATGGATCTTCACTCCTAGAATAGGAGAAGGATCTGATGACCGTGAAAGTTTCTAAGTACTTTTTCCTTGATTGCTAAGTGGGAAGAATCAGGGTGCATGATTTGATGGGACAAAGGAAGCTCCGAGGAGAACACATGTCTCACTTCTCACTGTTGATGCAGTTTCTGAGGCCAACGTGTGATTTATGAAATTTACGTGTTTTGGAGGAGTCATTTAGCAAAACGGATAGTAGAGTGTAGCAACATCCAGGAAGTTAGTAAGCCATTACAAAACTAGGTCTTGCTACTTTCAGGATTTTTCCCCCCCTGTAATGTAGGAGTTTTAAGGGAAGGGAAAAAAATAACGTTTCTTTCACATAAGGTCAGGGATAAGTTGTATTCCAAATGTATTTTGCTTCTCCTGGTATCTCTACACTTAATATGTTTGTGTCACAGAATAGAAAATATGCTATTGTTCTTCTAACATAAAGAGGATATTTTATATCCCTGTGGTGCCTGCCTTTAGTTATTTTTCCAGTAGTGGAGGTGGGTTTTCCTAACCTCCTCTTTTCCTCATTTATTTTGTCGGATGTACATTTACACACACACACACACACACACACACACACAGACACACACACACACAGACACAGACACACACGAATACTACTCATTTGTAGAGATGGATGATTTGATTTTACCTAAAGCCATATTTATGACTCTCATAATGACTTTGTGGCAATGACTTTGTTACATAGCTGTAGTCTCAGCAGTACAATGGCATTTTAAACAAGGCATCAGAAAGACAGGCAACCAGGAATGGAGATGGATTTATTTACCTGCTATGGCAAAGGAGAGATAAAACTTTTTTCCCAGTCTTTTCATGATGTTCACAATTTTATTCCTTAATGATAAAGTCTTACTTGCCTTTGAATCAAGCTATGTATATATATTCATATATATGCAATATATATATTCATATATACAATATATATATTCATATATATACTATATATATATATTCAAAAAAAGATAGAGGTAGAAATAGTCACGGTGAAACCACGTATATCTGCAGTTGTTTTCATGAGCCAAAACATCATCCTGTTGTTCTTCCCTGCAAATTAAGTAGATGAAAAGAATTATTATGCTTATTGAAAAAATGAGGAAATTAGCCACTTTGGTATGCTTTTTTTTGGTATGCTTTTCTTAAATGGAAAATTATTGGTGGAGTGGGAATGAACCTTTTCTCTTTGGACTAGTGATACCTGTGTATTGAATGACTGTCATCAAATCAATGAATGTTGTTTTAGTCACATCTGAAGGTACTAAAGCAGAGAAATGTTTTTCCTGGTTTGAAGGAATGGTTCTGGT